>JALIGW010000003.1:141316007-142588507 GCA_023053685.1 Diadophis punctatus similis
GATGATCCTAGGCATTTTCGCATGTTTGAGGCTTCTCGAGCTGCTGAGGGGAGGGGGAATGGGCGGCAGGACCTCCCCTCCCTTCAGCAGTCCGAGAACACACGGTGATGATCCCAGGCATTTTCGCACGTTCGAGGGTTCTTGAGCTGCTAAGGGGAGGGGGAACGGGTGGCAGGAGCCTAGGATCATCGAATGGGGAGAAGCATTCAGGCCGGACGGAGCCTCCTAGAAGAACCGCTGCCAAGGTCTTGCTGCTCCCGCTGCGGGGGGCTGCGTTGCGGGTGGGCAATGCCCCCCGCTTCTCCAGCTGCTGCCAAGCTCCCGAGGCCCACACCCACCCGGTCACATGGCTGGCAAGCCACACCCACAAAATAAGCCAAGCCCACAGAGTGGTAGTAAAAAAATTAGGAAGCCGCCCCTGAAACAAACATAAATGAAAAAGAACTACTATAGGCAATACTCTGCTCTATAATACAATATTCTGTGTTACAGTAAACCAGGAACTTAAACTGTACATCACAATGCCCAATTTATTAGCTTTATTTTCTTGGGTGTAAATGTAGTATGGTCTGATCATAGACCATCCAAATTCTTCCCCTGCTCTCCATTTTTTTAAAAATAGAAACATTCAACAACCTATGATTACAGCTTCAAAGATTAATAAAAGTAAAAAACTGAATTGAAATACCGTATTTTATGGCGTATAAGACAACTGGGCGTATAAGATGACCCCCAACTTTTGAGAAGATTTTACTGGGTTAAAAAGTCGTCTTATACGCCGGAAAATACAGTAAGCAATTGGCAAATAGTGTAAGATTTCTCAGAAATATAGGTTTCATATGTTCTGTGAAGCTGACACAGAGTGCATTAAAGTAATCAGAGCAGAATGTAATCAAGGTATGGATACCATTACCAGAAATGACAGTTGTATTAAGTGAACCATTAATACTAATATGATCCATCTAGCATTATGTAAAGCTGTGGACTATGTTCTACTAAACTGAACAAGTTACCCTTGATCTTCTTCATTCAGTACAACATTAAACTCTAATTCACAATGGTTCTTGAGCACCTGACTGGCTGAGAAGAAAAAAATAATAGATTTCAGTAACTGTTTCTCTCTCATTCTTCCTCAGCAATTTGCAACACTATATGAATGCATGTATCAATGTCCATATGCATCAAACATCAACAATTGCATTTGTGGGCTCTTACCAGCTTGCTTTCAAATAATCAAAATCAAGTTCATATTGGCTTAACACATCTCCCCCTAAAATTAGAATGAAAGAAGTTTATGTCATCAATTTATTAAAGAACAACAAAAGTTGAATCATCATTTTGAAGCTTTATGAATATAATCCCTTATATATCATATGATTTAATCTAACACAATCTTCACAGGACAACGATTCATGTCTGAATGGAGCCCAAACAGGTATGACATATTGTGAGCATTGCAGTAATATTGGATAAGTCACATGCGTTTTTTTGTATAAGACTGGTAGCCCTTCTATGCGGATTGCATTTTTTCTCTCTCTTATAGATAGCAACACATGTTTTATAGCCATAATGGGACAGTATCAAAGGAATTGGAATGCCAATGATAGTCTTTGAAATGTCAGCCCTTGTGCAACAAGGATCGAATGGCTCGTGAAAGTCAAAATAAATTTCAGAAAAACCTTGTGATACATCATGGGACTCTACAATTTTAGAAAATCTCACTGGTTATATACAGACCTGTGAATAATGTAAAGTTCCATCTTAATGTAAAGTGGAATCTATAATTTATAATTCCATTAAAATATATCTAATGGGAATATATCAGAAATGGAAAACAGCAGCTGATATATATTGAATATCACTTTGTTCTGGGGACAGGGGAAACCAAAATGGAGAACATCTATGGTATATGTGTACCATAACAACACTCACATACACATAAACTTTTCAAATAAAATTATAGAATGCCATCTCCAGAGTCTAATAACCTTGAGACATTCAAAGGAAATTTGGGGAGAGTTTTCTAGGATTTATAAGTACATAAATTACCAAAATCACCAGTAGAATGAGCTTGTGAATATGAGCCATGAAAATCAATCTAAATAAAAAAGAAACAACATTATTTATAATTCATTATCTCTTTAACAACTAAAGAAATGTTAAGTGATTTTTAAAAAATTCTTCTTTTTTTAAACTAATCCAATTTGTAGAGATAAAACAGTCCCTTGTGGCTTTTTCCCTGCCATGTATATAGGAATCCCCTACCAGTACTAGTTTGTTGTCAATTGATTGCAAAAATCCCTTCTGTTTCTTGTTTCTCTTCTACCTATTTTCAGAACTGCCCAAGTACTTTAATTCAGCCCCAACATGTAAACAGCTTTGCAGTTAGCAGTTTTCATCCATAAAAAGCTAAAAAAAGAAACCCAATAGGCAAATATTTTTGCTATAAGCTATATAAATGCTTTAAAAGAGCAACATATGGATATTCAAAGATGTGGTTGAAACATTAGTCATTAAATAATATATATATATAGTTTTTTGTTGTGGTTTATAAAAGCTTTTCAGACTGCATGCATCTGGTTTATTTTTTAATATTCTATTGGCATTTGCGAGGATGAAGCAAAACAATAAACACAGTTGTAAAATAAGCACGTGGAAAAACCCTATGCCTAGAAACAGAACACTACTTACAGCTGCCATGGCCCGTAGAAATCCTTGGTCAATCCCCAAGCTGTGCCAGCTTACATCTGCCACCATGTGTGAGGCAATCCCAAAGAGAAAAGCCACCAGCTTCTCTGTAGCCTGTGTACCATTATTATTATTTTTAAAAAAGTAATTCCATAGTAACATCATTAAAACCAAGTGGACAAAAGACAGACAATATGTGACACTTGTGAGCCAGTCTATTTGGTGATGAAAATTGATTGCAATTTCACAGATACAAATATGAATTAGGTAGCTTTAGTTTTAATAGTTGAAATGGTCAGACTTCATATAAAAGATGGGTTCTAAAGACAAACATGAATGAGAGAAGGGGAAAGGTAGCAAATATGTGTCTACAGACCTAATTGATTTAGAAGGTTTCCACCACCAAATTATAGCTGAATCAATCACTGTGGAGTGTACTAACAGTAATCATTTCTTATAAAGATAGCCCCTTATTTCAGAAAGTTGTCCTTTTAGAACTATTTAAGAACTATTCCCATCGTTCCTTTCACCCATCTCCTCCCACTTATGACTGTATGACTGTAACTTATTGCTTGTATCCTTACGATTTATATTAATATTGATTGTTTCCTGATTGCTTATTTGTACCCTATGACAATCATTAAGTGTTGTACCTCATGATTCTTGACAAATGTATCTTTTCTTTTATGTACACTGAGAACATATGCACCAAAGACAAATTCCTTCTGTGTCCAATCACACTTGGCCAATAAAGAATTCTATTCTATTCTATTCTATTCTTTAGACGTACTTTTCAAAAACTCACTTTTAGCCTTTATTTCGTCCTTTTAACTTTTACTGTACAAATGCTACCACTTAGCACACAGCCTTTCCCGTTGTGAAAAATATAGAAATGGAACTGTCTTTTTAAAATAAATTTACATTTTACATTTTTTATTATCTAGATATTTTTGTAAGACTTTTCTTAGTTTCTTTTGCTCTTGAATTTGCATTTGTAAAACAAAGTTATACATATAAACAATTAAAATGTTTTATTCTTATGGACCTCTTTTTGATTTCCCCCCTTTTCAGGTTTGTCTTTTATTTTTCCCCAGAAAAATATGATCACTGTAATTATAATATATCTGACAAGTTGAGAATCAGAAGAAGAAGAATAAAGGATAATTTCAAAAGACTATTTGTTTACCTTATTTGAATGATCCTTGAGTAGCTTTTATTGACTGCTACATTTTCAACTATATAATTTTTCCCCCAGTAAAGTAGTATTTCCACCACAAGCAGCAGTGAAATCTACTTCCCTTCCCTACCAGTTCGGAAGCGAGCGCTTTTTCAACCTCTGTGCATGCGCAGAAGGCTTTGCACATGCGCAGTGGGTTAAAAACAAGAAAATGGCGATGTCTGGGTGGGTGGGCGGAGCCTCGTGCTGCCGCTGCTTCCGGTTCTCCGAACCACCGGCAGCTGCCGCTACCGGTAGCATTTCACACCTGACCACAAGTCAGGTGGAATGAGAGCAGAACCTAAAGCTCTGTTTTTAGCTAATTAAAACAGATGTCTAACTGATCACCAAAAGAACTGGCAATTTTTTTCTTACCTTCTATTTTTAGGTGTAAAGGTGAGCGAGAAATACAGTTGAAAAGTGTATTCAGGGCTTCAAGGGAACAACAGATGGAAAATGTTATTACCTCTTCCCATGGCTGTGGATAGTTCTTTCTGATGTAATGGATACTTGTGTTGAGAAAAGGTGACCAGTGAGTGTCTTCAGAAACATAATGGAACAACCCTGACATTTAAAAAAAAAAAAACTCTCATATTTATTCTACATGTTGCATTTTAGTCATACAGAATGTAACATTCAGTAACATTTTAATGGCAAAGTATTACATGAAAATATTTTAATGTATACAGCAAAACATTTAATAAAATCCCAATAATGTGAATAATAAAAACATCCAAGATCCCATGCCAAGATCAAAAATATTCCCAGAAGAATGCAGTGAGAAGCAAGTTCTGCCCTGCATTGGTATATCCATAAAATCACCAGATATCAACCTTCACTGTTCACTGTGTGTGCCCTGATTTTAATATGATGCACACTAATAAAAAGTTTCAATTTATTGCAGTTTATTGTTAGATCTGAAGATGGGCTATTTAGAATGATTTACCCATATACTGTAAGCCAAAATAATAAAGTAAAACCACAGTTAGTCAAGAAGAGGCATGCCTCATTAGAATTTAAAGACGACATTTTGTCCTACATGATTGTAGTGCATCAAGAACTTATTCACACTTATTGATGTATTCCAGACAACTTCATTAATAAACGGACTGGCCTACTTTTGCAATAATGTGATCATATTAAAAAATAATATTTGACCTAGGATCTCCTACCCTTTTGGCAGATTGCAGAATAAAAAGCATCAGGATATAGACTTCCTGCTTGATATGCATCTTGGTGAGCTAGTAGTAACTGCACAATAGAACAAAGAAACAAACATATAAGCATTAAAAGGATTTTATTATAATGCTTAAAATTGTATGTTTATTTAACAAAATCAAAATCATTCCCCTGAAAGATTAGAGAAGGCATGAGAGAGATAAGTCACTCCACAAGATTTGTCTTTAGTATCAATTAGAAAGTTGTTCTAAATAGGCATCTGCCTTGGCTAATACTCATTAACAGTAATTTCCGCAGTAAGGTAACTAATTCATCTTAAATCCAGATGTGCACCTTTTTTCTGAATAATGCCTTTCAACATGCTTATAGAAAATTCTGAGAGCTGTCCTCAAAATACCATCCAGACTGGGAAGCCGGTTCCCTAACTATCCCTCCTCATATTATTCAATAACAATATACTCTATAGATATTTGTCCTACATTTCCAAGCATGAAATCAGCAGCTTATTGGAATCTATCAACTTTTAAGAAACTATTATGCTGGTCAGTAAAAGAGCTTCCTACATATCTACTGATAGTTAATAGCCTACATATCTAGCTAAGTAGCTGAAAAAGTAAAACACTGAACACATTATTATTTAAATTATTATTTATTTTTCCTCCCACCCAACTAAGTGACTACGGTTAAAAACATAATTAAAATCTATCCCGTATTTATGTATGGTGCTTTCTTGGCTGATCCAAGCCAACAGGGTTGGCGTGCTTCAGTTCTTTCAATTGAATAGCGTCAACTTTGGGACCCAGACCTTCTCCATTAGAGTGTCTGTTCTCTGAAATAAAGTTCACCCTGAAATCTGAGTGGCTCTAACTCTCATAACATTTTAGACAGTCTTGAAAACCTGGCTCTTCTTCCAGGCCTTGGATTAGGGTGGCTAGAGTCCATCTTTTGAGTTCCATCTTGGCTACCTTCAGCATCTTGTTCTTCATCTGCTTTTCTTATTGGTTTTTCCTAATTGTTTTTGAATTGTATTCTATTTTGTTTGTTATACAGGTAGTCCTTGACTTACAACCATTCATTTACTGACCGTGCAAAGTTACAATGGTACTGAAAAAAGTGAGTTATGACCATTTTTCACACTTACGACTGTTTTGGCATCCACATGGTCATGTGATGAAAATTCATACGCTTGGCAACTGATTCACATTTGTGATGGTTGCAGTATTCTGGGATCATGGGGTCACCTTTAGACAAGCAAAGTCAATGGGGAAGCCAGATTCACTTAACACCACCTGCAGTGGTTAAGTATTACCACCTTAACCACTGCAGTGATTCACTTAACAACTATGGCAAGTAAGATGGAGCAAAATTCACTTAACAACTTAGCAACAGAAATTTTGAGCTCAATTGTGGCCATAACTTGAGGACTACCTGTATTGTGCACCACCGGTAGTCATTTGAAGTCGAGTGGAAATTTAAGAATGTAATAATAATTTAATTTAATTAATTTAATTAATTTAATTAATTTAATTAATTTAATTAATTTAATTAATTTAATTAATTTAATTAATTTAATTAATTTAATTTTAATTATTTATAGCCCTATATATATAGGCTGGGCAGTACTACAGTACTGATTCATGTTACAAGAATAATAAACCCTCTACCTTACGATAGTCAACTTGTCCATCTTGCTGGTTGAAAAATTCCAGCCCTCTATGAGCTGAAAAAAAGAAATAAGATCACAATACATTTAGCGATGCACATTTGTAATAGGATCGAGAAACTGGATGGAAGAATCAGGTACAGCTTTCAGCCAATAAATTTCCACATTTTACATACGGATTCACACATGCTTTCCAAAATGCTGGGCCTTTCCCCACAGTTCAGTTAAAATGTTATATCTCTGTTCTTCAGCCAATACAAATTATTTTCTTATTTTAACAACCCTGTAATCCTTTGCATCGGGATGGAGTTGGGGTGACTGAATGGAGCGCAAGTGTTTCCGGGTTGGATGCCCTTCCTGATGCCTACGCGGCGTTCGCAGCAATTACTCATTGCGCCCAGAGAGAAATATCTGCCTCTAGGATCAAACTCACAGCCTCCTAGTTGTCAAGCAAGAGCTCCCCCTCGAGCTGGATAATCCAAGGCAGGAGTGGTCTCTAAAATAGGAAAGGCTCTGCTGTTTTACTAGGCAACCCAGATGATCATCCTGGTGGACAGGCTTGTTTTGATACTGTGTTTAGTATCAATCATGGTACTCAATCATGGATTGACTGCTTTCAAGTGGGCCAATTTTGACAGCAAGTTTAGTTCTAAACTTCAGTCCCCAAATAACACTTCCCAGCATCTGATCAAAATATCTATGTAAGGAAAAGCCCCACCACTCACAGACATATTAGTTGACCAATGGCCTTGTTTTGACGATGGATATCCAAAGAATTGTGTCAAAAATAGCCAACAAGGCAGTTGACCATTATGGCAACCTAGGAAAGCAAAACTGCTTCTGCTTCTCCAATGCTTTTCCAAAGGACTCTAAATATGTAGTCAAAACAAGCCACTGAACCACAGGCTACATACGGTAAATGGTTCGATTTTCAGATCTTGATACTATGTGATTTTTCTCCAATTTTTGTCTTCTGTTCTACGATATTACTACTACTACTTATCTACCGGTACTTTTGCCAACAGCTTACCTATTTCAATATGTGTTGACAGACCGCATGGGATAATTCTTTCACAAAAATTGCAAAGTACAGCCAGAAGCAACCAAATCCTGAAAGCTTCCATGCCACTGATAATCTGTTGTATATGCACAATTTTGAAGATGCTTTCAATAGGATTGCAACCTTTGAAATATGAAAGTAGAGTACATTTCTGAATCAAATAGGACAATGGCACTGATGCAAAGGCCTCATGCTTGAAATTCAATTCCCCATTTCAGTCAACTAGCTAGATTATTTTATTTTACAGAGAAGAATTAGACCAAAAGAAACCTAAAATCCCTTACTCATTGGTAATGAGTCAAATCATGCCTAAAATTGAGAAGGTGAACTGTTATTAAAGAGAACACTTAGAAAAATCCCTCTTCTAATTCTTGATTATTTAGCCAATGAAGAGTTATCTCCAGATGGATAGCTCCTCTGCTTCAACTAAAAATCCTCGCTTAATGAAATTTCTGTCATATAAAATAAAGAAGCCAGAGACAAATATAACAGATTGCAAATACAAGATCTTATCTGCCTTAAAATTAGGAGTTGTGTGTTTACATAATAAAATGTTCATCTGGCAGCCTCCCTTGCCAAATGTGATAGCCTGTACCAAAAAAAAAAAATAATCAGCAAACAATATCCATCTTTTTGAAAAAAGCAAAGTTGAAATGAGTGTATTTGCCTTCCATTTTTCCACTAATGATGCAGTGCTTATTTTACTCTCTATGAAATAAACTGCCCATGAACAGGAGGTCTGCAAGATTGCAGCTTATATATATCTTGATTCATTGGTTTATAAAGAAATAACAACTAAGAGCTGCTAATGAAATTCTGAAATAAATGCAGTAATTCGTATTAAACAGCAATCTTTTCAAAGTGCTAGAAAAGTCTGGAAAATACTGAAGGAGAGAATCCCAGCCAAGACGTCCCTTACTTGGCCCCACCTCCACACCTAATCCTTGGTTTTTCTCTGCTACGTGTAGGATGGAATTTGGACCCACAATACTATATCATTTTTATCAACAGCTGCCTCTGCCCATTTATTTTGCCTATTTAAAATATGTCTACAACTTTCATCATGTAATACCAGAACCGTTGGTAACATAGTGCATAAGCACAATAATTTATTTAAAAAACAAATAACGGTAGAAGTATCCAGTAGGCATGATTAAAAGCAGCAATAAACTTTTCAGCGACAAGTACAATGCTAAAGCCAGAGTGAGAGGTTATATAAATTGAAATGCCTGGATACAGATTCATTTTAACTGGAGGCTGAAAAGATTATAAAGTAAGCATTACTTGCTGAATCTTTTGAGGAAGAAAATGTTCCCAAACTGAAGTTCTCCCAGAGTGAAGTTCTTTTCTTTAAAATAGCACTTCCTGCATGGGAAGGATTTGGAACAATGCCATTAAGTTGGTTCCAAAGTTGTTCCCAAGAGCTAGAAATGAAAGAAATAGCACCTTAAACTAAGTGAAAAAGCAAAATAAGGCAACAGTGCAGTTCTTCTCATTGGAATTCTTTTAATGTTTGAACGAATTGTACTGTAGTGTAGTGTAGTGTAGGGTCAACATCCTGCACAGAATTTCTAAGTCATCTTTGTGGCAACAATGAGAGCATGGATGACCATAGCTAGATCATTTTTGTTGTGAAATAACCATGACTAATATTATCCACGCCACTACTATCCACGCCACAACCTACTGTGTCTAAGATCATTTGAAGCTTTGGTTTATTGGCCCTTATCCAGATCATTACCAAATCTAGATACTACTTCAGTATCTGCAGGTAGTCTGTGCTGACCCAGAGAAATAGTGTTATATACCGAGACCAAATGATTGGTACAATAATTCCAAATTCTTGAAGCTTCGTATAAATGTTAAAGAACATAAGAGATATAACAGACCCTGTCATATTGTTTCTTACTCCCTGACAACTTAAGCCATTCCTTCTCAAATAGTGGGGCACACACCCCCGGGGGGGCTCGGAGCGATGCCAGGGGGGGCGCGTAACCCCGGGGAACATGCTTTTTTTTGCTGCAGGGAGTAGGGGTTTTTTGCACCGAACAATAGCACACAGCACAGAGCAGGAGATATGAAGTGCAGATAACAAACCCTTAAGAGACACCATGGAAAAATATTTAACAGGGATGAAAAGAAAGGAGGAGAGAGACAGAGATAATGAGACAAACGTAAGTCTCCCGAAAGCTAAGACAAGGAAATATGACGAAGCGTATGTAGCGCTTGGCTTCACTGTGACTACGGTGGGAGATGAGGAAAGGCCAGTATGTTTACTGTGTCTAAAAATGTTGGCAGCGGACAGCATGAAGCCAAATAAATTAAGGCATCACTTAAAGACATTACACCCCAATCAGTATCAAATGGTCAAAAAATGTTTACAGTTTAAATAAGGATTGAATATTTTTTTTTAATTTCAGGCAAATTGATGCACTTTAAGTCTTTTCTGTTACAGACTAAAAAACAATGTTAATAAAGTTATTCTTTGTTGTAAATTGATCTATATTTTTCTTTTTTCTTTTCTTTAATGTTAATAAGGATACAATGTTATGCAGAGGTGTACTTATAACAATTTTATAGACAAATGGTACTATTTACAGTCGTGGCGGTTGGGGGCACGAAATGTTTACTTCTTCCTAGGGGGGCGTAACAGAAAATAATTGAGAAGCACTGACTTAAGCTAATGTGGAGAATGGAAGTACAACTGCTTCACCCATTCATCACTCCTCTTTGTAGATTCATATACCAATGTACCCAAGGTCTAGCCATCTTTTGCTCAATACATTTAATCATAAACTGGATTTGCACACCAGTGTCTTTTGGATGGGGAGGACTCAGCAGAGAGAAGCTAAGTCCAGTCCCTTCCTCATTGCACAGTCATGGTCCAACTCCATAATCCAATGTGGCAAATGAGTGGTCAGAAGGAAATGCTGGATCCAATTCTCCAATGACAACAGAAAATGGCAATTTATAAAAATGAATCATTTAAACATTCTGGGACATTTAATCTCTGGAATTTAAGAGGGCACTCTCAATCAAATGAAGCAGGTTTCAAAATGCAAATTTATTAAGAGGTTTAACTATCCTGTAAGAGCAAAATAAAATGTTATTTTTTAAAATCACATTGCATATACTAATTAGTTCATTGATGCATAAGGACAGCTAAATTCGAAAATAGATTGACCCACTCTTCTTTGTGGCAGCCCCACAAATATTGGAATACTGCTGTCATGTCACCCCAGTCCTCCTTTTCACTAGATTAGATATACCCAATTCCTGCAACATTCTTCATGTTTTAGCCTCAAGCCCCCTAATCATTTTTGTTGCTCTTTTCTGAACTCTTTCCAGAGTCTCAACATCTTTTTAATAATATGGTACCAAAACTGGATGCAGTATTCTAAACGTGGTCTTGCTAAGGCTTTATAAAGTGGTACTAATATGTTACAAGATCTTGATACTATCCTTCTGTTAATGCAACCTAGGATTGCATTGGCTTTTTTGGCTGCTGCCACACACTGCTGGCTCCAGTAGTGGGTTCTAAAACCCGTTGCTACTGGTTCGCGTTCTCTCTCTTGCAACGCTTCTGTGCATGCGTAGAAGCATCCCGGGTGGGTGGGCAGAGCCTCCCACCACCTCCGTGACCGGTTCGCAGAACCGGGCCGAACCGGAAGCAACCCACCGCTGGTTGGCTCACATTTAAGTGATTGTCTATTAGACTCCACTAGCCATTCACCTGATCAAGACAGCATCATTTTCTGAAAGCACATGCCATAAAAGTATGTTTTAAAGTTGTTTGCATTTGTGCCCCATCCTTTTGTATCCTTTTTCTGGCAGCAGAAAATAGCATATGGGAGGTTTTTTTGTATGCCTGATTGTTGTATTTCATATTTCTTAATTGCACATCTCCCACAGAGATTTCCCTTAATATTAGCAGCATTGCACTGACAACCAATGACAGGTCCAAAGTCACCAGATTAGTATTACTCTTCTGAAGTGGGGATTTCATACAGCACTTCAGCACTTTGCCTTTTCTTAAAACCAACAGAGATTTTGGAGACTCACTTCCACCAAACAAATCCCCAATGACAATCAGAAGTGATTCCTCCTATATTACCCGTATGGGTGGGTGTTGATTAAATTACAACAGCATGGCCACTTAGCATAATTAAATCCCATATAAACAATTGGATGAGTGTAACTGCCAGCCCCAGAGGGAGATTTCACGTCAATCAGACCACTGGGTGACTTTAAAATTTAAGCCATCCTGAGAGCCACCATGTAAACGGCATTACCTCTATCAAAGTGGGTATACCCCATTGAGTCCAATGGCTCTTATTCCCAGGTGAACATAGCAAACACTCATGGGCTTTCGTGGCTCCTCCAGCCTAGAATAGAATAACAGAGTTGGAAGGGACCTCATAGGTCATCTAGTACCATACTAGTACCACTCTATAAAGCCTTAGTTAGACTGCACCTAGAGTACTGCATCCAGTTTTGGTCACCACACTACAAAAAAGACATTGAAACTCTAGAGAAAGTGCAGAGGAGAGCAACCAGGATGATTAGGAAACTATACTGGAAATTATAACATAAAGCGGTTGCAGGAACTGGGCATGGCCAGTCTAGCGAAGAGAAGGACCAGGGGAGACATGATAGCAGTGTTCCAATATTTGAGGGGCTGCCACAGAGAAGAAGGGGTCAGGCTGTTTTCCAAGGCATCGGAAGGCCAGACAAGAAATAATGGATGGAAACTGACCAAGGAGAGATTCAACCTGGAAATAAGGAGAAACTTTCTGACGGTGAGAACACTCGACCAATGGAACTGCTTGCCTTCAGAAGTTGTGGGAGCTTCATCACTGGAGGCTTTCAAGAAGAGATTGGACTGCCATTTGTCAGAAATGGGGTAGGTTCTCCTACTTGGGCGGGGGTGTGTGTGTGTTGGACTAGATGACCTACAAGGTCCCTTCCAACTCTAATAATCTGTATCTGTATCTGTAGTCCAACCCCTGCCCAAGCAGGAGACCCTACCCCATTTCTGAAAAATGGCAGTCCAATCTCTTCTTGAAAGCCTCCAGTGATGAAGCTCCCACAACTTCTGAAGGCAAGCGGTTCCATTGGTCGAGTGTTCTCACTGTCACAAAATTTCTCCTTATTTCTAGGTTGAATCGCTCCTTGATCAGTTTCCATCCATTGTTGCTTGTCTGGCCTTCGGGTGCTTTGGAAAATAGGTTGACACCCCCCCCCGCCCCTCTCTCTCTCTGACAGCCCCTCAAATAGTGGAAGACTGCTATCATGTCTCCCGTGGTCCTTCTCTTCACTAGACTAGCCCATGCCCAGTTTTTGCTGCCGTTCTTCTTATGTCTGTGGAGATTCTCCAAGCGTCCTTCATATGTTTTAGCCTCCAATTGCTAAGCAGCGGAGGAGCTCAAAGGGTCGCGGCGCTCCTCGGGGACGCTCATAAGCCCTTGGCGCTCGGTCGCCCTCCCGCCACACGCTCCACCCTCGTCCCGGGGGGTGGGGGGGGGGAGGACAATGGCGGCGAGGATTGCGTGGCCGCATTTCCGGGAGCTGCTGGTGGCCCACCTCTCCTATCGCAGCCCCCGCCTCCTGCCCCAGGCCAGGCCGACTATGGCGAGCCCGTGCCCCAGCCGGCTGAGCAGTACCGGCCCAAGCCTCTCCACTGGCGCCGCTTCCCTGGCACGCTCTGGAGGCTTCGTGGGAGGCCGCTGGCTCCAGACGGCAGCCACTTTCCCCGTGCGGGACCCGGCCACCGGCACGGAACTCCTCCAGGTAGCGGATTGCGGCGTAGCTGAAGCGGAGGCCGCCGTGAAGTCCGCCTACGAAGCCGGCGCTGCTTGGAGCGCAGCTTCTGCCAAGGTGAGCGAAGGGATGGCGGCCGGGGTCGTCCCCGTTACCGAAAGGTTGCGTGGGGGAGAGATCAGGTTTTTGCAAGAGGGAGCGCAGAGATTGAAAGGTCCCGATAAGCAAATTGGGGAGGGGGGATACGGAAAGGAATGCTTCCCAGGGAGCATGTGATCCGAGAGCCCGGGGATTGTTTGAAAGAGTTGGGTTTCTGCACATGGGCAGAGTGCTTGCTTCTAATGAGCCCCGTACTGGCTACTCTTCCCGAACAGCTCTTTGCAGGTTGATTCAAATTCAACACTTCCTAATAAGTGTGTTTTATCTGCAGACTCTCTATAGCAAACCACAGGTTCCCAAAGTAATGGCGCAGGCATCAGCTCCTCATTATATGTACACAAATGCTGCTGTTATGCTTTATGACAGAACCTCTGATGGAAGCATGTAGATGTACATGCTGATGTCATGTTGTCATTTCTCCTGATCAACCCTGCAAATACCCATGTATTCAATCTTAATAATATCTGGTATCTAGAGTTAATTTTTTTTTTAAATTGTGCTACTGTAGTTGTATTCAAAAAATAACAGAGTTGGAAGAGACCTTGGAGGTCTTCTAGTCCAACCCCCTTGCTTAAGCAGGAGACCCTATTCCATTTCAGACAAGTGGTTGTCCAATCTCTTTTTTAAAATCTCCAGTGATGGAGCAACTTCAAATAAATTAATATGGTCCTGTGGTTGGATTATGGATTTTAAAAAATCAGATATGCAGTACTCACCAGTAGATTAAAATCCACCTTGCAGAATCAGTGAAAGAAATTGCTGTAATGGCAGTTTCTTGGCATACTTGTTAACTAAATTGACACATGTACTTTGTACAAGATAAAAGGACCGTGTGTATTTATTTATTTCCAGTATGTAAATACTGTGAGGATAGCCTGCAGAGGCCCATTAGAAAAATACAAGATATTTCCCTAGTTTTCAGCTTTAATGAATTCTTATTTCTAAAACATGTATTCATATATTTATATAGTTTCAAATTTTATCCAGTTTATAAATAAAAAGTCAGCTACTCTCCAGAAGTAATAGTAGGATCAAAGACTTTCATCAGCAATGTTGGACCACAATGTTCCACAAGCCTTCTCCTTTCATATACACATCACTGCACAATATACAAAAGAGACGGAGTTTACAGCATGACCTCTTTCATGACTTGAACTTCCTGTAGACACCTTGCCATTTATTTATTTTTTACATTCTGGAGCCTAAAGCAAAAGTAAATTCTTTAGAATTAAGTCAGACTTACTTCTGCATAGATATGCATAGCATTTTCTTCTGAGTATCTTGGAATTCTCTTGGTTGCTTTTTAAATGTTAAATACTTTTGACTATTGTTTTTTTTACAGGAAGTATCTTTCCACCCCTTATATTGTTTCAGGTCCCACTTGGCCTGTGTTTGTAAGTACAGTAGATCCACTGTACTATAAACTAATCAATGACTTTTTAATCACAAATTGCTTATGATACAAACTCAGCCCATACAGTGAGTCATGAAAATTCAGTCAGTAGAAAAACTATGCTTAAATTAACTACAGGTGAGATACTGCAAAACATAGCTACTGAATGCTTGATTATGGGGCTGATGTATTAAAATCTGGTTTTAGTTTTAGGAATAATATTAGACTAAACTCTGATCTACTTGATGGATTTGTTGGAATAATTGAAATTGAATAAGCTCTTTCTAAGTTACAATTATATTTAGACAGATTTGCTTTTGTTTTCAAATTTATTTTTACCAAGATCCTTCCATAGTACTGTTTTATTTTTTATTCAGGATAGAGCGGTTTTGCTTCGTAAATGGTATGATTTGATGATAGAGAATAAAGATGAACTTGCAAGGATCATTACAGCAGAAAATGTAAGTATAAAGAAAAAGGAAATCTTCCACTGAGGCTGCAGGCCTGAAACTTAGCTTGCTGAGTACAGTTTTGCTTAGAAGAAAGATCAAAGCAACCAACAGATGGAATTCAAATGTCCTTCCTTGCACTATATTCTAAATTATATAGCCTGGTTCATAAAATATAATGTCTGTATTCACACAATACATTAATCCAAAAAAACCCACATTATAGCATAGTATGATGGCTTAGTTCAGACAACATGTTAAGGCAGTGGCAGTGCTTGCCAAACACACTGAATCTTGTTTTAGTCTTGTGTGACTCTAGCCCATGTTACTGTTCTGTGCTGTCAAAATTGAATTAAGGGCAGTGCTAAACTGAAGACCTTATTGCTTCTAAGCAGCAAATCATCTAATATTTTGAATAAAGTGGTTTTGAGTAAAACTTTGTTAGCTGAGTGATTCAGTACCGAGGGCTTAAGAAATAAATAGATGCTGCAAGAGTAGTATGGGGTCCAGGTTAATATTTCGTTTATATTTATTTGTGAAATTCATTTGCTGCCTATCTAGGCAGTTTATGATGATAAACAAGAAGAAAATGAAAGGAGTGTAAACAGAAGTAAAATAGAACATAAAATAAACAATGAAAAAGGAACACAAGAATACATCAATATGATAACTGAAAAGATTGGAGAGCAGAGGGGAGGAGGTGGAGTCTGCCATCAATCCAGCAGTCACCTCCAGTATATATTGCTTGAATAGGTAGAGGAGAAAATAGGAACAGAACAGGGGCGGGTTCCACTTACCTTTCGCTTCCGGTGCCATCACGACATTTCACGCACGCGCATTTGCTACGCTCGTGCACATGTGCACGTCCAGCTGGACGATTCTACTTCCGCGCATGCACAGAAGGAAATTTGAAGCCGAAACACAGCTGAGAAGCCATCCAAACCAGGAAAAAAGCGTCGATTCTACTACAGCGCATGCGCAGAAAGGCATTTCAAGCCAAAAAAAGATGGTGGTGTGCACGGACCTGGAAAGACGGCACCGGAGACGTCCCACCTACATTGCGTTAGCGGGCTGCTACCGGAGCGCCAGCACCGGACCGCACCGGTAGGAACCCACCCCTGGAATAGAAGTGTAGTCTGAATAACATATGCAAGTAAACCTCCTGGGCCCTGTAGCCAGGAAACCCCAAATGCGGCAACTGGGAGGTGATAGAAATAGCTGTTACTTATATTATCTGTTTGCTGAGTGAGCTGACAATAGCATGTTGGGAGCCAACAGGGCTGAAACTGCTGTCTGTGTCAGCACTTCCTAAAGTGTGGTCTGGGGCCTGGCACGATCCTTGCAAAAGATAAAATAACGGTCCATAGAAAAGGTACAAATAATCACGCTCTTTTGTCTCCAGCCAGAGTTTTCCAGATGTGATTTTTCCAGCAATCTGGTAAAAGGAGAGCTCTAACTATTGGCAATCAGATGATCTACGCCTTTAAAAAAAAGTAGCAAATGAAGTAACAGAATAAACAAAAAGGATCAAAACTACTGATACATGAAACCACAAATAACAAAGGCCACCTGTACAGTTTTTTTTAGGTTAACTAAGAATTAAAAAATGATTTCAGTTTGAATATGGATAAGGGCTTGAAGAATGTTATAGGCAATGCAACTGATAAAACATTCAAAACTCTGCGTGGACTAGTAGAAATGGGAATAAGAAGCTAAAACTTCTTCAACCAGAAATATATTGATGGCTGTTGAAAGTTTAGTTTCATAAGTGCAGGTAGCAATAATCACTTGCCTTTGTGGGTAGTCTGTCACACAGAACTATCCAATGAGGTAACCATCATGAATCATCAAAATTGGAAACCATTGGGAAGGCAGCCATCAGAATTTCCAAGTAAGCCTTTAGAGTTTTCCTACGTAAGAAAAAGAAGTGACTCCTACTAAAAGAAAGGAATGGAAAAGCATTTCTATATATCCTTCCAATAATCACTTTGTGTTACCTTTGAATAATGTTTCCAAACTATGGTAATAGCTGAGATAGATTATCTGTATACTATTGGTGAAATGTTAATGCCTCCTGCACTGAACTTTATTACACTGTGGGTTTAACAAGTGAGTTCCCTGCTTTTATACAAGAATTCAGGAAACATAATTAAAGATCTGGTTTAAAAAATGTGGTGAAAATGTGGTCATTTTGCTGCCATCTGGTGATCATCCAGCTTTTGCAACACAGAAATGGCATGCCTTGCTTAATCCTTTCCCTGATAGAGAGTAATTCCTTGCAAACCATCTCATCAAGGGGTGTTTTTTCTTCCTTTCTATTCAGACAATAAACTGTTATCTCAGCCTTAGGAAAACAGCCTAAGAAACAAGATGCTTACAGAGAAGAATTGGGCTAGGTTCTAATACAGTGGTTCTCAACCTTCCTAATGCCGCGACCTGCCCCGCCACCCCACTGCGACCCACCCCGCCGCCGCCACCCCACCGCCATTTGGGTTCTTTTATTCTCTGCGCATGCGCAAAGCGTTCTGCGCATGCGCAGAGGGTAAAAGAACGCAAATGGCGGCGTCCGGGCAAAGTCTCCCGACCCCTGTGAAAGGGTCGTTCGACCCCCAAAGGGGTCACGACCCCCAGGTTGAGAACCACTGTTCTAATAGAAGAGAAAATCTCTCTCTCTCTCTCTCTCTCTCTCTCTCACACACACACACACACACACACACACACACACACACACACTCACTCACTCACTCTCACTCTCACTCTCTCTCAACCATGGAGTCCTTTGTCGTCTTTGAAACATTTTATTACCTGGCTAGTCAGGTAGTGAAACATTACAAGCAAAAACAACCAAGCTCAGAAATTGCAAAGGACTTTATGGACTAGGATCTTTCATTGCATACTATGAAGCTATAATGTGATTTGATTGCTTTGGGCCTTGTATAATGTATAAGTCCAGTCATTCCAAATTACAAATCATAGTTTTCAGGTTGGTGTATTGTATCAATGCAGCCATTTGAAGTTCATTGATTGGATTTTCACTGAGCAAATTGTTGCTTGCACAATGTGTGAACTTGTCCTTGGAGCCCATGGTACAAAGATCAATGTTTCTGATTTGTGTATCTTGGCAAAAGGTATATTTTTTGCCCTGTGGTTTTTTTCCCTCCTCTTTTTCTCATTTCTATCGTATATGTTAGTTTTAAAGTCTGTTTTGTTCAACTTCTTAAATTTATCTTGGCATTTTGTTTATATTTTGCTTCTTTACAAATTAAAGATTAAATGCAAAAATTAAAACAATTATCTGGCAAAAGTGTAGAATCACAGCTCTTGAGATAAAATTTCCTTATATAAGGTGAAGTTGGGTACAGGTGTGCTTGTTTAGTAGCTTTGGGGTTAGACAAGTTAATAAGATAATAGTAAAGCAAAAGAATGCCCATTTTGCATTCACTATTATTTATTTCTAAATAAATAAATAAAACTATTTCATACAAGCCTGCATACTTGCTCCAGATATTGGCATCAATATCTTGCTATTTGTAAGGGACAAGCAACTACTCCAATATAGAGGCAGGGAAAGGGGGGGAAACCCTCTATTTAAAGTATGTACCATATTGATCATATGGAGGACAACAATAAAAATAATCATTTTTAAATGAAGGCACAAAGGAATGAAAAGTATTGATAATTATTATTTTTAAGAAGAGATGTTTTACTGTGTTCATTTATTTGTTCACAGGGAAAGCCACTGAAGGAAGCCGAAGGGGAAATCTTGTATTCAGCTTCTTTCTTGGAATGGTTTGCTGAAGAAGCCCGGCGTATTTATGGTGATATTATTCCACCTTCAGCAAAAAACAGGAGAATCCTTGTGTTGAAGCAGCCTGTGGGAGTCGCTGCCATCATTACACCAGTGAGTTGGCTGCTTTATTGAAATCAAATTGGGAATCCACTTAAAGAGAGGAAGGGGTTCCAGAAACACGGTGCTTTCACAGAAAAGGCTCTGGTTTTTGTACTTTAGAAACAAACGTTTAGTGGCAGAGAGAATGTAGACTGACCCTTAAAACTTAAGAGTCTCTGGCAACTCTCATTCCAGCTGTTCAGGGTTTAAATAACAGGGTGTGCAATAATCAGAAGGTATGAATCAATGAATTCAAGTAAACCCTGATTCAGCTTGCACTGATTTCTATTCAGTTCAGAACAGCGGTGGGTTTGCTCCCGGTTCTGTGAACCGCGGTGGTGGGAGGCTCCGCCCACCCACCCGGGATGCTTCTGTGCATGCGCAGAAGCGTCACGCGCGCGAGCACACACGCGCTCACAAGCGAACCGGTAGCAACGGGGTTTAAAACCCACTACTGGTTCAGAAGTTTGTATTTCCCATATAAATGTAAATGTAAGTAGTCCTTGACTTACAAACATTCCTTTAGTGAATATGCAAAGTTGCGACAGCACTGGGGAAAAAAAGTGACTTATCAGGTTTTATACTTTGCAGCATCCCCATGGTCACGTGATCAACATTTGGCCGCTTGGCAACTGGCATGCATTTATGACGGTTGCATTGTCCCGGGGACATGTGATTGTAACTTTCCCAGTCAGCTTCTGACAAGCAAAGTCAATGGGGGAAGTTAGATTCACTTAGGGACCGCATGATTCATTTAACAGCTGTCGTGATTCACTAAGCAACTGTGGCAAAAAAAGTGAAATGGGGCAGAACTCACTTAACTGTCTTGCTTAACAACAGAAATGTTCAGCTCAGTTGTGGTTGTAAGTCAAGGACTACCTGTAAACTTAAAAGAGAGTTTAGAATCAGATTCTGTTTGGCCTCCTTTAAACGTACATGACATGCCACACCCAGAAATCTCTGATGTTTTCAAACAGGTCCACTTGGAGATATTTTGGAATCTGCTTTCACGTGTCATTAATAAGCGTAAAAAGTGGGAGCTACTATGCAGGTCAAGATAGCCAATTATTTCCAGAATATTATTACTTTCATTAGTAGGAGTAAATTTATTATCTTGTTCTAGATATTATTTTTGGCTAAAAATTTCAGGACTTGCCAATTATTTCAGTGTGCCCTCCCCCAATTCTGTTGATATTAAACTTGTGTGTATCTTTTTACTATAGTGGAATTTTCCAAGTGCTATGATTACCCGAAAAGTAGGTGCTGCTTTGGCAGCTGGCTGTACAGTAGTGGTGAAGCCAGCTGAAGACACACCTTTATCTGCCTTAGCACTTGCCGAGGTAAGATTTTTGTACATGTCTGTATGTATGTATGTATGTATGTATGTATGTATGTACCGTATTTTTCAGAGTATAAGACGCACCTTAGTTTTGAGGGAGGAAAACAAGGAAAAAAGGCCTCTGCCTCCCAGCAATTTGCCAAACAGCAAAGAGTAAACAGCACAGATGATATACACTGTTTGCTGTGTATTTCTGTGCATGTGTGCCTGACCCATAGAAATAGCAAAAAATTGGAGAAATGTACATTATGCCAGAAAGTTTTCTTAAATGTAGTCACACTAACTCCTCCCAATTATTTAAATAGATCTACTCCAAGGTAAGTCAGGATTTAACTCAGCTGCTTTATCTTAATACTAAACAGGACACTGTTATATTTCAGACTATACTTGTATAGAGCTGTTAAAATTAATTAAAATTTCTGGAAGTATACATTATTCTCTATTATTTAAAAGAAGATACAATAGCACTGGGCCTCTTCAGAGCAAGCATTTATTTTAAAAAGCTTCTTCATTTCGTTAAGTTGTCTAGAACAATAATAAAGCAGTCTTTAAAAAATAAGTCTAATAATTTGAACATTCTACAGACATTTATAGTTATTCACTTACCCCCTTGCATCCAGTTCAGCAGAAAATAAAGATCTCTGTGTCTCTCCCAGCTATTTGCCTCTTTGCAGGTAGTTTCAATTTCATTTTAGCACGTGGTAAATCAGCTGAGGGTCGGGAAGCTGCTAATGACTTGCTTGGCTTAACAGGCTCTTCCCTGTTTGCTGCAAGCAGGTAAATTGCTGGAAGACAGAGGCCAAAGAGTGGGGGTGGCTGGGTGGGTGGGGCTACATTCAGTGTATAAGATGCACCCAGGTTTTCACCCTCTTTTGGGGGGTAAAAAGGTGCGTCTTATACTCTGAAAAATACGGTATGTATGTTTGTTTGTTTGTTTGTTTGTTTGTTTAAATTTATATGACTGCCCAACTCACTCTCAGTGACTGTAGGCTGCTTATAAGGATAAAAGCCCAATACAAATATAATAAAAAAGCAATAATCTGATATGCCAGACATATTTTTAGCATAAAATTCTTGAATATCAATTGTTGGATGCGGCAGTGACAATATTTTAATATAGGATACATTATTTTATGCAAGTATCCAGATCCATGACTCTTCCCACCAATTATTTCTCACCGCAGCTTGCAAATCAGGCTGGAATTCCTGCGGGAGTATATAATGTTGTTCCATGTTCCAGACAACAGGCAGCAGCAGTTGGAGAGGTGCTCTGTACTCATCCCTTGGTAGCCAAAATCTCATTTACTGGCTCAACAGCTACAGGAAAGGTATCCATATTCATGCATTTAAAGTTTTATACTCTAGGGTTTTTTTAATCTTTACAAAGTTGTGACTAAAGCATTTTTTGGAATAATGTTGATATTTGTTTAAATAAATTTTAACAATTTCCATAGTTCAGCTGTCTTGGGAAAGTTTGTAGAATCTGTTCCTTCTTCAAGGATTGCTATCCTTTCTACATGCCCTGGCCCACCTGTTGTTCCCAGCTTGCTGATCTCCAGATGCAATGGACCTCTTGCCACATCTTTGACTAGTGCAGCATAGATAGTCACAGGTAGCTGTGATGATGCCCAGATGATAAAGCCATTACTGCGACATCAGAGCATATCTATTCATAGTTGAGTCTCCAGTCTGCCCACAAGAACATAAAAAGTGTATATTTTATTGAAAAGTCACAATGCCCATTTCCTTCACCTGCCCCCTCTTGCAGACTTCAAAGCCATGGGTATTGTTGCCTAGAGATTTGGAGTTCCGCAGATATGAAAAACATCAAATCATGGAAATCTGCTCTAGGCCATCAAGCTTTTTTCATGTGAAAAAAATACTCATTTGGGAGGAAAAGTGTTAAGGGAATAATTTTAAATTTGGGGATATTAATAACAAGTCTTCTATGGCTTTTTAAGTATTGTTTCAGGGAAAGTCTAATTTATGCAAATGTTATTTAGTCATATCGATTCTAATTAAGATTTCCTACTGAAGTAGGAAATTTATTCTTGTCTTGTTTTTCTTCCTTTCAACCCAACAGAAAATTGGGAAAAATATGTAAATGAAAGTATGTACATTGAAATAGACTAAATGTATACTTTAATGTCACAGGACATTGCCCATTAACAGGATAACTCTCCCAAAACTGAAAGACTGGGATCAAATTTGTTTAGAGGAGAGAGTGGAGAAACCCAGGAAAAAATAATATTAAGTTCAAAAATTATTCAGATCCAACTGGAGGCTGCAGGGTAATCTTGCCAGAAAAGGTTCCCACAATGCAGTTGGGCAGCAGCTTGGAATTCTGAGCCCCTCCTTCTAGGTCATATAATCTAGATCAGTGTTTTTCAATTTCAGCAACTTTAAGTGTGTGGACTTCAAATCCCCGAGTGTTGGATGGAGAATTCTGGGAGATGAAGTTTAGATAGTTTAAAAGTTGCTGAGGTTGAGAAACACTGGCTTATGTATAATCGATGTGCATTTGTAAAGCACATGCTCCCTGTCCTTTGTTTCCCAGCACGCACATGCATGCGCTGACACAGCATGAGTGGAAAGCAGAAATACACACATGCACAGAGAAAGTATAAATGCCTCCTAAAGCCACTGCTAGAGAAGATGTTGGAGAAAATTCATGATTTCGTTTAACTGAATGCCCTTTGGAGCATCTAATTTGTGGCTTTGAGTATTTGCCTTAAAACATTTTCAGAATCCATGCATTCAGACTCATTTCTTGAAATTCAGCCTTTAAGAAACATAATCATTGTTGATTGACTGAAATTGAGATTTTCAAAAAAAATCTCGTTATTAAACTTGTTATTAAAAAACAACTAGAACTTCCCTGACCAAGAGGCAAAGCTTTAGTGACAGAACATTGGCTGTGTTCAAATGAAGTTGTTTGTTTGTTTTTGGTCTCACATAGAACCCCAATGAGCTTTTGCAGAACCCTAGAGTTCCATGTAACAGTTTGCAAAACTTTGATCTAGACCACTTTCCCCATCCTGAATAGTCCTCAAACTACACAATCTAGAATTTTCAGTAGTTCAGGATCCTGGGAGCTATAAACTCGGCACATCTGGAGGGTTTTAGGTTCTGGATGAGTAAGTCTTATTTGAAAGCAATGAATCAAGCCTTTCTAATCAAATAGGATTGGAGCAGTTAAGGAATCCAAGAACACGCAAGCATAGTATATGAACTATAAACTAAAATTAACACTAGTGTATCCAAGGTGTCAGAGGTGAAATGCCGGCAAATATCACCTCTGGCTGGCCCTGCCCCCACTCGCCCTGCCCCTTCCAGGAGTCCCGGCGCGGCCTGTTTTTGCTTCCAGGTAAGTGCAGGGAGGTTTTCCTGAGGCCTGCTAGGCCAAAAACGTGGGGTGGGGTCTGTTTTTGTTCCCAGGAGGCTTCCCTAAGGCCTGCTAGGCCAAAAATGGGGGGTGGGGGGTGCTGTGAAAGAAAGAAGGAAAGAAAGAAAGAAAGAAAGAAAGAAAGAAAGAAAGAAAGAAAGAAAGGGAGGGAGGGAGGGAGGGAGGGGAGAAATAAAGGGAGGGAAGGGAAAAAGAAAAAGAAAGAATGAGGGAGGGAGGGAGGGAAGGGGAGGGAGAAAGAAAAAGAAAGAAAGGGAGAAAGAAAAAGAAAGAAGAAAGAAAGAAAGAAAGAGGGAGGGATGGGAGAAAGAAAGAGAAAAGGGAGGGGGAGAAAGAAAGAAAAAGAAAGGGAGGGAGGGAGGAGGGAGAGAAAAAAGAGAGGAAGGAAGGACCACAAACCTGGCACTAGATGCAGCTTCAATGGATACCTTGAAAGAGCACAGCTATCCAGGGCTGGGAGGGACCTGGAGGTCGTCTAGTCCAACACCTTGCTCCAGCAGGACATTGTTAAAGAGAGTTTCTGTCTTTTGACCCCTCGTCACATGACTACATAGCCACGCCCACCCAGTCACATGACCCCACCAAGCCACACCCACATAACCGGTAGGAAAGTTTTAGATTTCACCACTGGTTTAAATGGATGTTTATTTAAGAAACTGTTTTTTTTTTCTGTACGGTTTAACAGCTTTAGGAAAATATTCTCCTTAGAGTAATTAGCTTTCCGTGTCTGCTGTTACAGATATTGTTACGCCATGCTGCTGGCACAGTGAAGCGGGTTTCCATGGAGCTCGGAGGACATGCTCCGTTCATAGTCTTTGACAGTGCTGATGTAGATAAAGCAGTTGCTGGAGCTTTAGTATCTAAATACAGAAATTCAGGGCAGGTGAGCTTGTTTACTCTTATGGAACTTTCCCCCCCCCCCCCCCCCCCCCCCATGCATGTGGCTATATAAAAACATGGTTAAGTTTTGATAGCATCTTATATTTGAGGAAAATACGATCAGTAATGGCAATGAATAAAATTATTTCACTAGGATCTTAATGGTACAGATATAATAGACATCTATACTCTTGAAGAATATTCGGAAGCTACAATTAGTGCAGAATGTGGCGGCGTGGGCAGTTCCTGAAGGCCCTAGGGTGGTCCATATTGCACCGCTGTTCCACGAACTGCATTGATTGCTGGTCTGCTTCCAAGTGCAATTCAAGGTATTGGTAATCACCTTTAAAGCCCTTCCTGGCGTGGATCCAGGCTATTTGAGGGACTGTCTCATCCCACTGGGATTGGCCTGCTCCACCTATGGTGGCAGAGGAGGCATGCTGCGAACCCTGACAGTCAGAGCATTCCAGCTGGCGGGGTCCAGGAGAAGAGCCTTCTCTACCATCGCTCCTGCCCTTTGGAATATCTTGGCCCCCGGACTGATGTCGGCTCCAACCCTCCTGACCTTCCGTAAGAGCCTAAAGGCCTGGGTCTGCCAGTTAGCTTGGGGCTCCAATGGGAGAATATCACAGTGGAGGTGGCTGTTGGATTAGGAAAGACACCACCTCTCCCCGTGTGTTTTGTGTTTCCCTCTCCCCATCTTTTAACTGTATTCTTGTTTTCATTTGTTTTATGATTTTAATATGTGCTAGTTTTAATATTTGTAAGCACCCAGAGTCGTCTCTGACAAGATGGGTGGCAAATATAAAAAAAATGGAATTATAGATGAAATAAAATAGATAAAATGTAAAATAAGGCTGATCTGTACTGCTATTGAAGCTAAAATATAAGAATGACATACTGAAATAGCACCTTTTGTATAAGCAGAGGAAAGAATTAAATATAAACTTCATCAAAACGTATAAATTACTATCTGCAGGCTTCTCTTTCCCAAGCTGCTTATGCTTACAACCCATAAAAATTATATAGGTTCCATATTATAATTAATTAATTATAATTAATAATAATTAAATGGGTTCCATATTTCGGACGGAAGATGAACAATATAACAGATGCACTAAGGCTGAATGGGGGAAGAGATGTAGAATTCTAACTTCTAGATCCGTGGTGGCGAACCTATGGCACGCGTGCCATAGGTGGCACACGGAGCCATAGCGGCCGGCACGCGAGGGTTCCCACCGGCAAACCGGAAGTGCGGAAAAACGCACTTCCGGTTTGCCGGTGAGCTGTTTTTTGCACTCCGGAGGGTTCAGGGAAGCTCCCTGAAGCTCCGGAATGCAAAAAACTACAAAACGGACAAACCGGAAGTGCACTTTTCCGCACTTCCGGTTTGTCCGTTTTGTAGTTTTTTGCATTCCGGAGCTTCAGGGAGCTTCCCTGAACCCTCCGGAGTGCAAAAAACAGCTCACCGGCAAACCGGAAGTGCGTTTTTCCGCACTTCCGGTTTGCCGGTTTCGTCGTCCCAGGCTCCGGTAAGGCCTTTGCGCGGGGGTGGGGGTGTGTGCGCATGCGCAGGGGGCAGCATGGGGGGGTGTTGTGCGCATGCGTGGGGGGAGGGAATGGGTGTGGGCATGCGAGCGCGTCCCCCCCTTTTTGGCACGCGAGCCTAAAAAGGTTCGCCACCACTGTTCTAGATATTTCAGCTGTTGTTCACAGAGACTCAATCTTGTTTACCTTCCAGACCTGTGTATGCGCAAACCGCTTTTTGGTTCAGAAAGGGATCCATGATGAATTTGTCAAGAAGTTTGCCCAAGCCATCCAGAGGGAACTACGTATTGGCCATGGATTCGATGAAGGGACTACCCAAGGGCCATTAATTAATGAAAAAGCTGTGGAAAAAGTAAGAATGGTTTATAAAAAGGAAATGATGGTCAAAATGCATCCCAAAATCATGTTTATTGTTTGCTGTCGTACGGCAAATATTTACTGCAACATTTTACTTTGGCTTATAGGAGTTTGTCCTATGTTTGCTGTGTTCTTAGGTTGAAAGTCACATCGATGATGCTGTGTCCCAAGGAGCATCCATAGTTACTGGAGGAAAAAGGCACAGCTTTGGGAAAAATTTCTTTGAGCCAACTCTGCTTTGCAATGTGTCAACAAGTATGTTATGTACCCAAGAGGAGACTTTTGGGCCTTTGGCTCCAGTTATCAAGTAAGTCATTAAACATTTCAAACAAATGACTATGTCTGATCATTAAACTGCTACTGCTCAGATCATTAAACTGCTATTGGAAATCTTCCTCTATGAATAACAGTATGTTATTAGATTTGTATTCTGCCTGACTCTCAAAAACTCAGGGGAGCTAACAAGAATGAAAGATTTTGTAATAAAATCAATGAAGCATTACACATATTATTTTGTCGCAAAACATACTAGAAGGGAAACTGGGTTGTTATTGTCCCATTTTGTGTGTGTATGTGTATGTGTGTTTCTGTGATAGATATTCTTCCAGTCACTTGTTGGCACACTATTTTTCCAGATCTTTTCCAAAATAAACAAGTTCATCTAAATATGTGCTTTTCCAAATTATCCTATGCGGAATTGTGGACGTTTCTATTAGGCAAGGGTATAAGAATATCACAATGTGCTTCTTTACTTTTAGGACAAATTATTGTCCTCAATTATTACCCCAATGATGTCGTGTTTCCACTTTTGCAGATTTGATACAGAAGAAGAAGCACTCGCCATTGCAAATTCAGCCAATGTGGGTTTAGCAGGTATGTGCTATTAAATAGTTAGCAGGGTAGAAAAAATGGTACATACTCATGCACACTTTGACTGGCATCTCAGAAGTTGTAGCTAACTGAATTCCCAAACATGAGAAAATGCAGAATACTAATAGAGCTGGTGTGAAATAAAGATAGTCCTTGACTTACTGGCAGCGCATGGCTCAGTGGTTAAGACGCTGGGCTTGTTGGCTGGAAAGCCAGCAGCTCAGGTTCAAAACCTGAGCACCACATGACAGGGTGAGCTCCCTTCATCACTCCTGCCAATCTAGCAGTTCGAAAGCATGCAAATGCAAGTAGATAAATAGGTACCACTTTGGTGGTACCTATTGGTGGGACTTCGTGATGTCATAGTGGCCACATGACTATGGAAATGTCTTCAGACAGCGCTGGCTCAATGGCCTTGAGATGGTGATGGACATCGCCCCTTCTAGTTGACAACTAGTGGGATAAAATCCACAGAGATTTGTTTACTTTTTCCTTTGATTTACTACCATAACTGAGCCTGGAATTACAGTCATAAGTAATGCCAATTTTTAAGCAGGTCATCACATGGCTGCACCTGAGTTTCCAAACTTTTCTGCAGTGGTCATAAAGTGAATACAACAGTCATTAAGCGAACCCACTGTCAAAGGGGGGGCAGGGTTCTAGCAAAAAAAGCCATAAATTGCGGTCACGTGATCATGGAACACATCAAACAGCTGTAAATGCAGGCCGGTTGCCAAGCACCCAAAATCCGAGAGGGGGGCCCATCAGAACAGGCCCATCAAATATGAGTCATAAGTACCTTTTCGGGGGTGTCCATTGTAGCTTTGAATGGTCAGCAAGAGAATGATCCTAACCTATAATTTCGCTGCATCTTTTTCTTGTGAAAAGAAGAGGAAGGGCAGCAATGGTACTTTAGTCTTTCTATTCTTCAGCAGGAGTTTGGAACAGATCAGTCTTCCTGGTTGTCACTAAGATTACCGTATTTTTCAGAGTATAAGATGCACCTTTTCCCCCCTAAAAGAGGCTGAAATTTTGGGTGTGTCTTATACTCTGAATGTAGCTTTTTTAAAGCTTTTTTTTTCAGCCCTAATGAGGTAATAAAAATCTTCCCGGCTCTTCCTGGCTTGCAGGCTTGTTTTCATTGCTACTCCCTCCGAAAAAGGTTTTTTCAGCCCTAACGATGTGCTAACGATCTGTACCCGGCTTGCAGGATTTTTCATTGCTACTCCCTCCGATGAAGTGTTTTTCCAGCCCTAAGTCTTTGCAAGCTTGTTTTCATTGTTACTCCCTCTGAAGAAGATTTTTTTCAGCCCTAACCAGGGGATAAAATAATGTGCTGAAGCTAGCCAAACGAATACCTAGTAGGTAGATTTTTCCCCCCTATTTTCCTCCCCCAAAACTAAGGTGTGTCTTATATTCCGGTATGTCTTATACTCCAAAAAATACGGTATTTGGTCTCTGTGTGTGTTTTTTTAATACAGCTTTCAAATTCATTGGGCACTATAGTTACAGGCAGTTCTCCACTTACAACAGTTCAGTTAGTGATTGTTCAAAGTTACGACAGCACTGAAAAAAACAGACATCACCATTTTTCACACTTACGATCATTGCAGCATCCCCATGATCACGTGATTTACATTCGGATGCTTGACAACGGACTCACATTTATGATGGTTGCGGTGTCCTGGCGTCATGTGATCCTCTTTTTGTGACCTTCTGACAAGCATAGTCAATGGGGAAGCCAGAATCACTTAACAACTGGGTTACTAATTTAACAACTGCAATGATTCACTTAACAAATGTGGCAAAAAAAAGTCATAAAATGGGACAAAACTCACTTAACATATTTCTCACTCAGCAACATAAATTTTGGGCTCAATTGTGATTGTATGTTGAGGACTACCTGTATTTACTGTTCCTTAATCACACTTGCAGGTTATTTCTATTCTCAAGACCCAGCCCAGATTTGGAGAGTCGCTGAAAAGCTAGAAGTTGGAATGGTCGGTGTTAATGAAGGGATTTTATCTTCCGTGGAGTGTCCGTTTGGTGGAGTCAAACAATCGGGGCTAGGAAGGGAAGGTTCTAAATATGGTATTGATGAATACTTAGAAATAAAATATGTTTGTTTGGGAGATTTACAATAGCCATTGTTACAACAGTAGCCAAAATAGAACTATAGTTTTGGCCTTTCGTAGTCTTTGTTTAGCAAGTTAATTGGGATTTTTTTTTCCTTTTCATAAAACAACTCTGATCAAGTTTACGTGTAGAGATGTCTATACTTGAAATCATGTCAATAGATATAAAATAGTTCTTCATAATTACATTGTGATTACAAATGTTAACATTATCTATCTTGGGCCTAATGTGGAAACAAATCGTATGTGCTGTTTACATTTGGAAGAATTTGAAAAACTTTATTTATATTTTTAGAACATATAGGGCAGCATCTCTACTCATTTTTTTCCCCCATGTGGAGGGTTATAAAAATGATGGAATCTTAAATATTTGTGGCAAATTTTGAATTTTACTCTTTTTCTAATACCTCATTTTTTTAACTAATTGGGTAGAAATCCAATTTTAATAGTTGTTCTTCAGCTGTCATCTGAAATATAGGCGTCCTTGTGGATATATATTCATTTCTAATATCCTATTGGTCAATAGGACTAGACTTACTTAAGAGATTTGCAATATGTAGCCGGTGGTTAAGCTTTGCAGTAGCACAGGCAGTAATAATTCCTGCCAAACTATAAAGTACACAGTCTTCAGAGACTCTTGATTTGGCAGAAAAATTATAGATTTTATGAGACAAATTATAACAATAAATATTAATATACGTAATAAATTCATCAGACCTGCTGGGGACCAATAACTACATAAGTAGTTAGATTTCATTGATATATGTTCATGAGCTCTTTTTTTAATGATCCATGGGACTGCTATAGTAAACTTGTCAGTACTCTATGGATGAATCATCTGGTTCCTGCAGAATTAACTTGAGTGGTTTATTATTCTCTTTTGTAATAAATAAATTTATTTATTTTTAAAATGAAATGGGAAAATTAGGATGGAACTGACCCAGTGCTGCATTAAACTGAATGTGCACTTTATATGTCCAAATTGCATTGAAATGTTGTATTCCTTCTTTGTTTCATGCTTTTGGGGGAGGCAGTTAAAAGTGCTTCTCCTTGGACCTTAAACCCCTCTGCTGTATAACATCTGCTTCTGAGAGTCAACACTGGGTTTCAGAAGTCTCCTGAACAGCACAAACTTTCATTATACAGACTGCTTGTTTTAAATCAACTTTCACTACTGGGTATTATTTTTTTCTTAACACTAGAACTAGAAAAATTCAGATTGCGGCAGTTCCCAAAAGTAACATTTGTAACGTTCTTACTCTTTCCTTAAAAAAGAGTAGAAGCCAAGTATGCTTGATGCATACCTTAGCAAATAGAACACTTCACAAATAAAATATTGTGCCATTTAGGGATATGGAAGACATTTCAAACTGTTTGATTATAGCACAAATGAATACTGTAATGATCTATTATATATTTTAACTTCAAGGAAATGTCTCAAATGTTGGCTCAGTTAGATAATTATCTAATTTTTGCTTTTAAATTTATCATTAAAATGCTGTATATGTTTACATTCATATAAGGGAACACTTGAGTTAAGGTTTTTTTTTATTACCTAATCAACTTTTTTCCCTACATTTTTGTTTGCAAGATATGGAGGTTAACAAAGAATTGCTAATGTAATAAAAAGTTGGACATTTACATTTATTGTCAAATTTGATTTTCAATACTATTTCTTCTTTGTTATGTTCTCATAAACCATAGAGAGAGAGAAATGGGAGGGGGGAACTACACACTTTTATTAGAACAGATGATGATGGTAAAATTGTTTCTGTAAGCCTTCCAGTTACAAAGTTTAGTTGATGCAGTCTGGAAGTTCCTATAGTTCATCTCGATTTTGAGCAGGGGTGAAATCCTCCCGGTTCGCCCGGGCCAGTCCTTCGGCGTATAGCCGATGGAACTGGTGGCGGTCGCGGCGCGGAGCTTCTCCCGCCCGCTTTCCCGGCCCAGCTGAACACAATCACCGCTTTCCCGGCCCGGCTGAACACAATCATTCGGGTTATTTTTCCCTCTGTGCATGCGCGCACATGCACAGAGGGAAAAATAAACCGAATGGCGGCGTTCAGCCGGGCCGGGAAAGCGGGCGGGAGAAGCTCCGCGCCGCGACCGCCGCCAGTTCCATCGGCTATACGCCGAAGGACTGGCCCGGGCGAACCGGGAGGATTTCACCCCTGATTTTGAGAAAATATAACATCTGTGATCACTTAATGTGAAGAATAGCTCGATCTCCTTTTTTTTTTTTTTTTTTGCTTGAGATGTGTGCTTTTATTGGCCAATAGATGCATTTAAGATACTTTTCATCATTATTCATATCCAATAAAACAACTGGCATGTAATCTTGTTTATGTACAGAATGTACATGCACACACGTCCACTATTGGCTTGATGTATAATCATCCTATTTATGTACTGTATTTTTCAGAGTATAAGCTGCTGTGGCCTAGAGTTCTTGCTTCGCAATCAGGGATTGTGAGTTCGATCCTAGGTAGAGGTAGATGTAGGGTCTCCTGCTTGGCCAGGGGGTTGGACTAGATGACCTGCAAGATCCCTTCCAACTCTGTTAATCTGTAATTCATCTTATTTTGCACTATTACTGCTAATCAGTATTTGTATGTTTTATTTAGCAACTATTTTACTTTCTTAAACTCAGGCAAGGCAAGGCCAGTTCTCATCCTGTCATAAATCTAAACACGATTTATGTTTAACAGCACAATATTCTCAAAGCAGAGTTTAGCAGATATATAACTTGATACCTATTCATCCCCGCACTCATCCCCTCTCATTTATTTAGCAAAGAAAAGTTAAGAGAAATGTTTTGTCTACATGTCAGTTTTAATAACTCTGATAAATTTCCGTTATTGACAGAAGTGGCTTCCTATACAGACAAAGTCATTCTGTTCTAATATAAAATAATATAATATAATATAATATAAAACTAATATAATGAAGTTTTCCTCTATGATCTTGTAACATAATAGCCTTGGCTAAGATTTTAATTGTAAACTTCTAGATGTCCATGAGACATATGTAAATGCCATCTCTACTAAACAGGCTTGAAAAACGCTGGCAAGTTAAAAGCTACTGCTTGAAAAACAGAGAAAAATTTCCATGGTATTCCTCCTCCTGCCACGCTGGAAATTTATGAGTCTGTCTTCCCATTTTGGACTTTAGGAAAATAGAGACCTGTCCAGTCTTCAGTGCACTAAAGTACCATTTTCCTAACAAAGTAGTGCATCCATTTATCTATCCTTTGAGCTGTAGCTGAAGGAGACCCCATTTTTCATGTCACTATTCATGAGGTTTCTGGAGTTTTCTCTTTCAACCTTTTCCCTGCTAAATATGGTATCCTGGTCACTCTCAAACTCAGATTCTGAAACCATCAAACTGGAATTGTGTTCAGTACTTCTGTGTTTTATACCTGTGTGGAAAGAAGGCATGAGGATTAGGATTACAGTTGCATTGTAGTCCTATTAGGACATCCTTCTAACTATATCATGTTCAACTAGTCTCTAAGTCATGTTTTTTAGTCATAATTGGTTGGCTGAATGCATAGACTGACCCAAAATAAAACCATTGCATTATGACTGAATGCAATCTGTAAACCAAGCCACTGTCTCCATTGAAATAATAATTTAAGTCCAACGTGATATATAAATTAATGGCAACATTAATTAACTACAGTCAAAAGGATCGCCCCTAGGAACAGTTAAATCGAAACAACTTACTTATACTTTAGTGCAGACAGATTCAAAGTGATTGAAATAAATTTATAAAATCAGTGGTTTTTTTCACAGTGGTTATCCGTGAAAAATGCAAAAGATCTTTAAGGCTTTATAATATTACTAAATTGTTATGGCATGAACTTTTATTACCAGCTTGCTCCATCAAATGCAAATCTCCCCTCAATGGTAAAATCATAATCCTCCTTTATTTTGGAATAAAAGAAACAATAAAGAAATGCCATACCATATTTGGGCCTGAGCTCCATTCTTTCCTGATCATCTATGTTGTCCAAAATTGTATATTTCATTTTCTTTCTTATTTTGGTCCTCTTTTGGCTAGGAATTAAAGAGAATTAATTAGGTTCTGGGAAACCAACTTCCTAATGATGCAAACCTTTGCTCATGAGCCTCATTCATAAACTGCTATTTATGCCCTTTGACAAGTGCAGCTGCCCTACAGATGTGACCACACCCAGCATAATCCTGTGCCCATTTATAAATAACCAGGTCTATATGGGTACCTTGAGTGTGGTTAAAGCCTCTGGATGGTCATAGCCCAAAAGGATTGGGTTCACCCTGTTCACAGACATAAAACTGGTTTAATTGGCTGTGGCTATTTGTGGAAGCAGACAGTGTATTTTTAAAAACATGGTTGATAATAGGGTTTTGCATTTAAAAGCCACGGCAAATCATACCATAGCTTCATGTGATATGTGATTCAGCTATGTAGCTTATTGCACATTTTGTCCATTCTACCCTATTGTGAGTAATCACAAATATAGGTAGGGGAGAGACAATTTTTAAATTATCTTCTCTCATCAGATTCCTTAAGAGGTGTTGAAAGTGATGTGCCTCACTTGTAATAACTTCAGTAACTTTCCACATTCGTAGAATTATTAAAGAGCAGATAGTCATGTCCTTTTGAAACACCTTTTTGACTAAATATGTCTTGTCTAATGTGTGTTAGTGACCATCAGAAACCAAAGATGGGCAGCCTACAGCCCAAACTTGCAATTTTTTTATTTTGAGGGGAGGGGAAAGTGGCCCCAAAGCCTGCTATAATTACATTACTACAAACCAGTAGCAAATTATCAAACATAAACACTGTTAATTTCACTGTTAATTTCAAATTGCTGTCAGCCCTTGGACAGATTTAGTGCTACTTGAGCTAATTTTTTTAAAAAAACCTTGAGAAAATCAGGACCACCATTTGCATGACATGATTTTATCACACTGCCAACTACATACTAATAATGTTTTTTTAAAATGCTTTGACTTTCCTTATCCCTGGTTTAAACTGAATAGAGGACTATTACCTTTTGCAACAGCAGATGGAAAGCCAAATTAACCCTACCACCAATGCAATTCCAATGAAAGCAGATGCTGATACATAGAGTATACTCCATTCTAGAAGACAAAATTGGAACATTTGAACTTAGACTCAAAGGACCCATTTGGGTATCTACAAGGAGAGACAGGGCACGTACAAAATGCATTCATCCGCCAGAAAGAACTCCACATTTTGTCACTGATGCAAACCCCATTACTTCCATCTAATGTTCCATCTAATGTAAATATGAAAAATAGGGTTGGGAGGGTTGAGGTGATTTAGTTCAAGGGCAGGAATCCTCATACCACCCTTGACAAATTCTTGGTTTAATAGACTTCAATGCCACATCTACTTCCTTCGACAGTGCACTATCAATATTAAAATAACACCTTAACAGACATAGGTTATTCCTGGGAAATATCATTGAGTTCTTCCCAACTCACCACAATTGCTCTCCCCACCGCTTAGGTATCGCTGTATCAAATTTTCCATCCACATTTGATAGCAAATACAATGCTTTGTGATGGGGTCACAGCTTCCGTGTCCAGAACATTTTAAGAGGCAAGCTGGAAATCACAAGGCAACTGAAATTATTTACGTACTTAAAATTAACTCTGGGCTACTTTTAAAAGTGAAAACTACCTCTTGATATATATATATATTTCCTGCCATGGACGAGGGCATTCAAATACCTACCAGCTGAGTCAACACGAAGCACTTTAAAAAGTAGAAAATCTGGCTTTTCCTTCAAGAGTTGCAGACGCAGCACTTGGGCAACATCTGAAGCATCTATGATTTTGTAAGGGTGCCCATTCTGAACATAGAACATAATAGCAGTGCTGAAGGGAAGATGCATAGATTAAATATCAATAGATTTATTACTGCAGTCAGAACTCTTTATTTGGGATTAACGCCATCTACCCCAATTATGACTCTTTTTTTCCTAGAATAACCCTGTAAATATATATTGGCTGTCAAGTGCCAGGGAAATCAGGAGATCTAGGCAGTTCAAATGGGTATAAAGATTTATTGCAAGTTTAAGCTCTCTACAAGAATCAACTATTAATGGCCAAATGAAATTGGCGGTAGATAAGAGTTTAAGATTGGCTGGACTCAGATCTGTTGTGGGCACGAAGGGACTCATGACTGATGACACGTTTGACCCAGAGCTGGGTTCCTCCCAGTTCGGACCGGTTCTTTAGAATCGGTAGCGGGAATTCCCCCCTGCTTGCCGAACCAGGAGTGATGGCCGGCTGGCCACGCCCATGAACTGGCTCTTTTGGTGGCGCCATCTTGTTTTTCGCTTCTACGCATGCACAGAAGCTGGTTTTTGCTTCTGCGCATGCGCAGAAGCCGAGTTTTTGGCACTGCACATGCGCGCGCGGCCGCGCGTGGGAGGAAGGGAAGCGGCAGCGAGGTAAGTTAGAACCCACCCCTGGTTTGACCCTTCCCTCGGGTTCAACCTGGTCATCTACATCGGCTGCCAATAAAGTTGCTAAGTTTCTATTCCATGAAATAAAATATGGAAAACTAGACATTGCAAAGCATAAAGTTTCAGAACCATATGATTTTATTCATATATAAAATTATACATATATGAGGGTACTTTGTTAAGGTTTAATACCCAATCTTACACATCTACTCTGAATAATGGGACTAACATCCAAGTAGATGTGTACAAAATAACAATAATTACTCTCTCTCTCTCTCTCTCTCTCTCTCTCTCTCTCTCTCTCTCTCTCTCTCTCTCTCTCTCTCTCTGTGTGTGTGTGTGTGTGTGTGTGTGTGTGTGTGTGTGTGTGTGTGTGAGAGAGAGAGAGAGAGAGAGAGAGAGAGAGAGAGAGAGAGAACCCATATTTCCCCCATTTCCTTGTACCTGATATCAGAATAAGCATGTATCTTCTGGATATTAATGTCTGTATGTAAGACATCCAGGAGTGTTGCTAGCTGTTGTATGAGGGTATTTTTCTGTTGTTCAGTCAGTTGACCAACTTCAACTTGCAAGATCAATTCCACAAGCCCATTTTTCTTTGGGTCTGTAAATGAAAATAATAAAAATAATGCCTTTCCTGAGAGCCTGTCATATACTGCATGGCAGTCATATTTGGAGGTAACACTTAGGTAACCTTGGTTGGGTACTTAAATGAGAAAATGCCAGGAAATTCCAAGATTTCAAGCTAAGAAATCTTTAAAAAAAAACATCTTGGAAGACGGCAAGCACTTCTATACTGTTGCAAAGAAAAGCACACGGAAATGCCCATAAGTTAACAAAAGCTCAAAGTGTCTGATTGAATGATGCTTCTGATCTGGCTTAAGCACTTGCTATGAACTGCAATGAAAAGTTTGGAAAGCTACCCTAAAACCTCTGCATCTGACCCAAGACTTGATCATCTGGATTGGGAAGATCTTCAACCATTTTGCCAAAGGAAAGGGATTTGGGAACAATGCAAGAAAATAGCTTAGGCCAGGAGCGTTAAACTTGCGGCCCGTGGGCCGGATATGTCACGCACTGGCCACGCCCACCCCCGGTTTAGCAAAGGGGGAAAAAGTTGTGATACGTCACATGACAACCACGTATCGTCGAGAGTTTGACACCCCTGACTTAGGCTATATAAATGTCTTAGAAAACAGCTTACCGGGCCATACTTCCACAACAGCTGTGTCAATGTCTGAATTTCCTTCGGCATCAGTGACTTTCAAATGAAACATGTAGCTCCCCTCTACAAGATTGGTTAGCTGTAAGACAGCCTCACGGTTGGAGCCAAGAATCACATCCTGCAAAAGCAAAGAAATTGGCACTCAGAAGACGACTTCCAAATGTATTCTTCTCTGAAGCCAATTATTTCATGTATCTGTTACCAGAAACATCTCTCAAAATGCAGTTGCCTTCACCTAACTCAGGCTCGCCCCAACCAAGATTCACTGGGTCCACAGTTAACTGAGTTGCTAGGACATGTGAGGCATAAAGTCCCACAAGTACTGTATTTTTCGGAGTATAAGATGCACCTTCCCCCCCCCCTAAAAGAGGGTGAAAATCTGGGTGCGTCTTATACGCCGAATGTAGCCCCGCCCAGCCTCTGAAACGGAGCTTTGCAAGGCTGAAAACAGTCTCTCAAACTGAGCTTTGCAAGGCTGAAAAAGCAGCCTTTCAAACGGACCTTTGCAAGGCTAATATACCTGTTCCAGGCTGTTTGCTAAGGATGCTAGCCAGATGGATGCTGGTAGGCAGAATTTTTTTCTTCTTATTTTCCTACCCAAAAACTAAGGTGCGTCTTATACGCCAGTGCATCTTATAGTCCGAAAAATACGGTACCTCTCTCTTTGCAACTGGCAGTGACACCCAGCCTGAATCCCTTAAAATTGGTCTAGGACAGGGGTGTCGAACTGGTGGCTCGCAGGCCGGATGCGTCACGTGCAGGCCACGTCTGCCCCGAGTCCATAATGGTGAAAAACATCACGAGAAGTCATGTGATGTCACATGATGCAATCGAGTTTGACACCCGTGGTCTAGGACATAGATGTAGTCCTTGATTTAACATTCATTCAGTGACCGTTTGAAGTTACAATGACACTGAAAGAGTAACTTGGGACCGTTTTTCAGACTTACGACCATTGCAGCATCCCCATGGTAATGTGATCTAAATTCAGACGCTTGACAACTGACTCATATTTATGGCAGCTGCAGTGTCCTGAGGTCATTAACCACTATGGAAAGATAGATCATAAAATGGGGCAAAACTCACTTAACAACTGTCTTACTTAGCAGCAGAAATGTTGGTCTCAATTGTGGTCATAAGTCAAAAACTACCTCTACCGGCTAACAGTATGTACCCTCAAAACCAGGAATCTTTTCTTTACTCCTATTTTCAAAACAGAACCATCTCCAGCTGCTTTGCCTGAAGCTGTTCCATCCAAATCTAGTTAAACTCTCAATTTGATGGATCATGTTAGCTTCTATAAGCAGTAAACAGATAGCCTGATAAAAAAATAAACTCAGAAAAATTTTCCATTTGGCCCAACTGGATACTTTAAACACTTACTCCAGCTGCTGGACTCTGGCCATCCCGGATCCAAAGATAAGACACAATTCTTTGGTCATCAACAGAATGAGATCCATCCAAAGCAATGGAGTTATTGGGGAGAACAAGGATATGTTTGCCCCCTGCAAGGGCCTTTGGTGCAGAGTTGCTGCCTAAATACAACAAAGGGAGAGATTTGTTCAAACAAGAAAAGAGGATGATGATGCAGACGTAGCCCAAATATAAAGCTTGTAGGATGAAGGTTCTCAGAATGAAAGATAATTAAATTTAAACGCTGTCATGATGAATCAAAACATCCGCCCCCCCACAACCATTTAGGAAACCCCAAATTGCCTATCCCTGGTTAGACAATTGGATCAGGACTGGAAAGATTAAAATGGAAGCCCCAAATATCTAAAACACAGGAGAGGAATAGAAACACAGGCCATTTATTCAGGAAATCACGTCAAAAATGAGGAAAAGAAAACATTACCCTCCTGAACAATCACAGAAAGTGTGGCAGTGCTGCTCAGCCCTTGATCATCTTCTACGGTCAGTCTGAAATGATAGGTTCCAATCTGTAGCTCTGAGACAGTCGCCACGGCGCTATCGGCATTCTCCATATGCAAAGAACTTGGCCCACTGTGGCAAAACAAAATAACCCATAATGCTGGGTTCAATTTCAGCTCAAAATGTAAAAGTATGATTTGCAAGCAAGGAAATAAACCCTCAGGGGTGAAATCCAGCAGGTTCTGGCAGGTTCTGGAGAACTGGTAGCAGAAATTTTGAGTAGTTCGGAGAACTGGCAAATACCACCTCTGGCTGGCCCCAGAGTGGGATGAGAATGGAGATTTTGCAATATCCTTCCCCCAGGAGTGGGGAGGGAATGGAGATTTTGCAATATCCTTCCCCTGGAGTGGGGTGGGAATGGAGATTTTGCAGTATCCTTCCCCTGCCACGCCCACTAAGCCACGCCCACCAAGCCACGCCCACAGAACCAGTAATAAAAAAATTTGGATTTCACCACTGTCAACCCTGACTGATCTTTGGAAGGACAAATACGGAAGCTCAAGCTCAAATACTCTGGCCACCTAATGAAAAGAGAGACTTATTGGAAAAGACCCTTGATGTTAGGAAAGATTGAAGGCAAAAGGAGAAGAGGACGGCAGAGGATGAGATGGTTAGATGGTGTCATTGACACAATGAACCTGAATTTGGGCAAACTCTGGAGAACAGGGGGTCCTGGCATGCTATGGTCCATGAGGTCATGAAAAGTCAGACATGACTTAGCAAATGAACAACAACTATAAAAAAATTATTGCAAGCTGTTGGGGCATCCCAGGAGAGGACTGAAGTGTCAAGTATTTTAGTCCTTGGTTTTATTTTTATGGTTTGTAGTTTTATTACTGCTGTGAGCTGCACAGAGGTTTGTTTTAAGGTGGGTGTCCATGCAATTTTTTAAAATAAATAACTACATGGAGCAAATCTCAACAACAATGACATCTGAATCTTCAAGAGGCTGAGCAAAAAGTGCAAACATCAATTCAGCACGATTATTCTCAAAATGAGTAAACAGGAAAAGTTGAGTTTGAGTCAATAATCCAAGCATTAATTATAAGGGGGTAAGCCTCAAGGTGTTTCTCGGCAAGCAATCCCAAATTCAGGTTGCAAATATTCTAGTTACGTTGCTCGTCATTACTTCAGTTATATGTCATCATAGCAAAAGTGATGGACGTATCTTCTCTTGCTAAACTTTGTTCAGAAGCAGAGAATTCTAGAAATTAAAACGGCATTGTGAACACTATTTTAAACAAACACTTGGTGAACTAATTGTCTAAGAGGTTCGTCAAAAATGGTAATCCCAGGAGAAAGCAAATTCATCCCAACTGAATTATGAAAAATACCACTGCTCAATTTTTTAAGATAATTTTATCCTGCCCATATTATTTTATAAGTAACTCAAGGTGATAAGTATGCATATAGAAATATGCCTTCCTCTTCCTATTTTCCCCATAACCATAACCTTGTGAACTTGGTTCACATGAGTTGGACTGAGGGAGAATGATTGGACCGAGATCACCCAGGTGGCTTTCTTGCCCAAGGCAGGACTAGAACTCACAGACTCCTGATTTCTAGGCCAGCACCTTAATCACTACACCAAACTGGTTCTCATTATAGGTGATCCTTGACTTACAACCACAATTGAGCCCAAAATTTCTGTTGCTAAGCAAGACAGTTATTAAGTGAGTTTTTCCCCGTTTAAGACCTTTCTTGCCACCATTATTAAGGGGATCATTGCAGTTGGAAAGTTAGTAACACAGTTGTAAAGTAAATCTGGCTTCCCCATTGACTTGGCTTGTCAGAAGGTAGCAAAAGGTGATTGGATGAGCCTAGGTTAGTACCATAAATACATGTTAGTTGGCAAGTGTCCAAATTTTAATCACATAATCATGGGGATGCTGCAATGGTCATGTGAAAAATGGTCATAAGTGGTCACACAAACGGTTGCAATTTGAGGACCACCTGGACATCTATTACATCCCCTTCCCTGACTTTGCCAATGTAACAAAGTTAATGGACAAGTATTAATATAAAGTGTAGCGTGTTTGGCACCTACTTCACCATGAACTGCTCTGGAAACGTTATTTTTTCCAAGAGGTCACAATTCTGTAGGAAACAGCATGGATAATGTTTCAAACTAGAAATAGGTGATTAAGAACGACTAAGATTTCCAATTCAAATCATACAATCAGCAGGATTTAAATACAGGCGTCTATAGTAATGTGTCAAAAAAGGTAAATATAAGGCGGTAGTTACACCTACACAGGCAAAGTTTCCATCCTGAGCTTTTCTGAAACCTTCTCCCACCATCTGTGTCACCCCCACATGAAATATCAGTTTGCGTTCCTTAAACTTTTTCAGTCCTTGGCATCACCAAGCCTAATGTCACCCATGCCTTGGTGTGCATCTTCCCTCCATACAAAATACCTGATGTTCTCCCAGTGATAGTAAACAATCCCTAAGTCATCTGTGCTCATGCTCCCATCGAGATTCGTGCTCCGGATAGGAAAGGTCAACACTTTATCGGGGCCAGTCATGGCTGATGGAGGCTTGTTTTGCCCTGTAACAAAGTCAAAAACAATCCAATCCAATTGTTATTTCTATATATGTATCAGTGAGATCTATTTCCTCCTCTTTAAGAAGTTACCGGAACCTTAAGATCAGTAAAGAGACCAGAAAGGGTTAGAGCTGGGGTTAGGCTTAAAATTTGGGGTTAGGATTGGGATTGGGGTTATGGTTAGGGTTGGGGTCAAGGCTAGGATTGCAGTTGGGGTTGGGATTAGGGTTAGGGTTGGGGTTAGGGTCAAGGCTAGGATTGGGGTTGGGGTTGGGATTAGGTTAGGGTTGGGGTTGGGGTTAGGGTCAAGGCTAGGATTGGGGTTGGGATTAGAGTTAGGGTTAGGGTTAGAGTCAAGGCTAGGATTGGGGTTGGGAATAGAGTCAAGGCTAGGATTGGGGTTGGGATTAGGGTTAGGGTTATAGTCAAGGCTAGGATTGGGGTTGGGGTTAGGGTCAAGGCTAGGATTGGGGTTGGGGTTGGGGTTAGAGTTAGGGTTAGAATCAAGGTTAGGATTGGGGTTGGTATTAGGGTCAAGGCTAGGATTGGGGTTAGAATTAGGATTAGGGTTGGGATTAGGGTCAAGGCTAGGGTTGGGGTTGGGATTAGAGTTGGGGTTTGGGGTTAGGGTTAGTGTCAAGGCTAGGATTGGGGTTGGGGTTAGGGTTAGGGTCAAGGCTAGGATTGGGGTTGGGGTTAGGGTAAAGACAAGGATTGGGGTTGGGATTAGAGTTGGTGTTAAGGTCAAGGCTAGGATTGGGGTTGGAGTTAGGGCTAGGGAAGATTAATGAGGTTCTTTTATTTTATTTCCTTATTGTATTCTTCTACAAAATTCATTTACTACTTCTACAGAAATTCCAATAGAGGGGTCAGCCCTTCAAATTCAAGGGTCTTGTGCATGACTTCATCCTTCCAAGCCATATTTTTTCAGGGTTTCTCCCACAAGGCAGTTGTATTGCTCCCATATAGGAGACCTGCTATATACATTCAATTCCCAGAGTCCAATTTCTATTCTCTACAGGTACCTATAATGGATACTGCAAAGCAGGCCACTGTTCTCTCCTATTTTTAACATCAAAGTCAGATGCATCAGCTCATGAGCCCAGATGTTCTACAATGTCAAGCAGCTATATGATGCCCTACCGGGCCAGACTGTTACTGTAACTTCAGCTGTTGACTTCTGATCTGCAGAATCCATTACTGTCAGCTGGAACATATATTCTCCCTCTTGCATTGCAGACAGTTGAAGATATGGACTCCTTACACCCTAGAAATCACACAGAGAACATAAATCAGAGATGATGAAAAAAAGTGCAATATAATGCTGTGTGCTTTTCCATGTGAAGAGCACAATTTGTTGTTGATCTCCTTGTAAGTACTGATACAGAGTGTACATGTTGCATTAACCATCATGTGGCTTATTTAATTCTGGCTTAGAATACTGTTAAGGATACAGTCACTGTGTTTTGTAAACTAGGATTTATGATTTGGACAGTTGTGTGAATGCAGCAAATTATGGCTTAGTATGCATAAACCAAACACACACTCATAGCTTTTAACACAGTTACCTTTCAAATAAATTAAAATGGGCATCAAAACTAAAAGCACAACATGTTTCACATATAATAGTCAAATAAATTTTAGAGTGCTCTGTGCAATTTCCGGCTTAATACTTGACTGGCAACTTTTAGATAAGGCACATCCATTAGTCTTACTCTAGCAGAAGTTCCATTGAGTTGTAACATTCACTGCCATGTTAATGCAACTTAACCTTTTGTGGTTGGTAATGCACTTGTAAGTCATGTAATGCCACTCAGGAACTAATACCCAAAGCATGTATTTGCAGCCCTACCCAAAGAAATGGGAACTACAGGCAAGTTTAATTATAGCCTTATTTCTTTTACAGAGTTAGTTCATCTATATTCTATATTTATTCTATAGAATATAGAATATTCTATATTTATTCTGTTGTGGATCTCAAGGCAATATGTGTGGATTTTCCAGGGAAGCTCTTATCCAAACATTATTCAAACCCAAATCAGCTTCAGCAAGACTAATTGTTCTATGCTTTCAGGTGATGCCGTTTTTAATTCACATTCTCACATAACAAGGGTTATGTTAACATAACCCTTGTTATGTGAGGGTTCAAATATGCTCTCACTGTACATTTTTGTTCTTGGTCGTATCTATTTCCTTATTTTCCAACCATAGCAAGTGGCCTGCAAGTTGTTTTCTAAATGATTCAAGTTCTAGAAATCAGAAGGAATCTCCTTTGCGGAACTTAAAAGTTAAAATGTATTTAGATAGTCAACAAAGGGCCAGGCACCAGCATAAACATCTGAACTAATTTCAGTGTTTGTGGCCTGTTTTCAGAAGCACCACAAATTCCTTTTCTTAGACTTAGAATATTTACTTAACTTGAATATTTACTGAAGTGACAATAAAGTTATTATAAGTCTTTTAAAAATTCCTTTTCAAAATTAGTTTCAGATATAACACAAATGGTATGGCATAAAGCAAGATACCCTTCAGTTACCTGCATGGCTACCATTGTGCTTTTACTTTTGGGACTCAGGGACCACTCGTAGCTGGCAATTTCATGATCATCTTTACTCTGGTTTCCATTTAATGTGACTGAATTTTGAGGCAAGCTAATTTCCTGATCTGGTCCAGCACTGGCAACAGGAGGAGAATCCAATAGTTTGTTGACTCTCAAGGAAGCAGTTGTGGAGTTAACTGCTCCATCAGAATCGGTGACAATTAGCCTGAACAACAAAAACAACAAAAACAATATGTGGAGAATTCATATAGCAAAAAGTGTACCCTTATCCTAATCACATCTCCTAGCTATGTATGCAAGCTATAATTCCATGCATATTTAATTGAGAGAAAATGCAATCAAATTTATGATACTGCATCTGAACACATATTCATAGTTTTGACAGCTGTGCAGCTGGCCCTACATCTCCTCCTGATCTAATACATTTGAATAAAGATGTATATTGATACAATATCGATATATATCTTGATTCAAATGTATTAGATCATATTATGTTCATAACCACAATAAGAATAATAAATTATGCTTTTGTGTTTACTTTATGGTAAGATCTCGGACACATTTGAGAAAAGACAAATGCTAGTTCTCTCAATCTGTCTCTGAAGCTATAAAGTCCGAAATTCAAACTATACAAAAATTGAATAAGGCTAAGGAGGTAATCTCCTATCTTACTCAATCTGTTTATTCTGAAGAATTTCTTCTAGAGCAGTCTGAGAGGAGAATGAAAAATCAAAACATTTCTCCATTAATGATCTTCTATTCCAGTGATGGCAAACCTTTTTTGGCTCGCATGCCAAAAGGGTGTGCGCATGCACTAGCACGCATGCCCACATCCATGCCCTTACCCAGCGCATGTGCACAACCCCCACACTGCCCCTTGTGCATGGGCACCCCCCGCTCCCCGCCCCGCATGTGCACAGGCCTCACAACAGACTCCTGAAGTCTGGGGACGGTGAAAAATGGCCAAAAGGGCCAATCGGAAGTTTGGAAACAAACTTCCGGTTGGCCTGTTGGGCCATTTTTCACCGTCCCCATGCTTCAGGAGGTTTCCCTGAAGCCTGGGGAGAGCGAAAACGGCCAAAAAAGCAGAAAATCAGCTGGCCAGCATGCGCACTGGAGCTGACATAGCGCAACACCTCACGTGCCCTCCAATAGGGCTCCACGTGCCACCTGTGGCACGCGTACCAGAGGTTTGCCATCCTGGTTCTATTCAATCCTTTTGCTTTTCATGAATAGAAGGAACTTTTTCATTTATGTAAAGACCAATCTGGATCTAGCCCTAAATATAAAGAATCGAGAAGTTTCTCTAAATGCAGAAGTAGGGATTCCTTGGCTTAGTTTGTATTTTGTTGAGAAAGCAATAATTAGAATCACCCACCTGAAAGTGTAATTGCCAGGAATAAGATTAGAGAGGTATAAAACAGGTGTATCAGCTGATGCCTTCTTTTCCTGCAAGGGACCCTCAATTTCTTCCCAGTGGTAACTCACAATTTTAGTATCATCTACACTTTCTGTGTTTGAGGGAAATATGACAGTCATTGGTCAATAAGCAAGTATCTCTGTAAGTACTTATTATTATAGTAAGGGTATTTCTTATCAAGAAAATGTGTGTGATTTTCTTTATCTATTCATGTGCTAGATTCATAAAAAGCATTTTCTTCCCTTTTTTTCTTCATAACAACAGCAACCTTGTGAAGTAGTTTGAGTTAGAAATAGCGCCTGGTCCAAAGCCATCCAGAGCGAACTTTTTATTAGTTTCCACCCCCTATGATTAATTATATTGGTTCTCTACCAGAACTAAGTTTTCCACATCATTGAGATGCCAACTATGCCACTATCTCATGACAGACTGTTTATATAAACAGGATAGAGTTAAGAAAATTACCGTACATTTAAAAGTAAATTGGAAAAAGTTGTATTAGAAGAAGAGTGTATTTGTGAAGAAATAACATGCAATATGGGAATTAGGGTAAACTGCATTCTTTATCTATCAATCCATTTATCTATCTAAGTGTGGAAAAAATGTTTATAATGGCTAATAATGGAAAGGAATGGAATACTCCATGCCATAATGGCTCAGATTTGGACTGATTTCCACATCCCTAAATTATGATGCAAAACAACAGCTGCAACTTGGTACTTACGATTTCCATCAATGAAGGTAGAAGTAATAGGATAAGAAATCTCCTGTACTTTGGGAGAGACAATAGCAACAGGGGGTTGATTTATTCGGATTGCTGGATAAAGATAAGAACCAGAATACCTCATATAATTAAATTAATCCACAGCAGGCATTCCAAACCCATGTTTATTAAACAACCAGAAACCACCTCCTAACCATTGAAAGTATTAAATTCTTAACACGAGAAATAAAATATAGATTTTTACCAATATCACATTTTAAAAAAAGAGTACTGCAAATTACTATTTGAAAAAAAAACATCCACTACATCTTGTATCCAAATGAAGAAAATTGTATCATGTTGGGAATTTGTGATGTTTCATGATCTTAATAGTAAACAGCAGTTCAATCAATAATTCTGCTTCAGTATCCTGCTTTGCTCCTTATGCGAACAAACTCTACAATAAACCTGGCCATGTTTTGCCGGCCAGAACTGTCAGTAACTTTCAAGTAGTACAGCGGTTCCCAACCTGGGGGTCGGGACCCCTTTGGGGGTCGAACGACCATTTCCCAGGGGTCGCCCCGGCATCCTCAGCTCACCCCCCACTGCCACAAGCCTGGCCATATCGCACCCCACAACCTGCGCCCCCACCGCACTCCACCCCGCTGCCGCCATTTGGGTTATTTTACCTTCTGTGCATGCGCAGCACGCTTTGCGCATGCGCAGAGGGTAAAAGAACCCAAATGGCGGCGGGGTGGGTCACGGTGGGGGCGCGGAGGCGGGGCGTGGGTCGCAGCATTAGGAAGGTTGGGAACCACTGAAGTAGTACGTATGCTAGAAATTGCCTTTCAAAAAGAAAGCAGGACTTCATCATATATCATTAAAATGTTAATTTATTTATTTAATTAAATCAATTTCAACACACCTGTATTATTATTATTGAAGTTATTTTATCCTGCCTTTCTATTTGGAAAACGTTCCACTTAATACAGCTACTCCCCACTTATTTCATAATTTCCCTTCTCTTCTGAATTAAAAATCATAGTTCAGCAACAACCTTTAGAAAGGGCCCAGGAGGCTACATCCAACATGGGGGGGGGGGAGAGATACCTGTAAATCCAAGGTTATTTGATATGTCCTGTCTAGGATTGTTAGAAATAGTCGAAAAATGATGAGGCAAAGGAATACATGCAGAGAAAAAATAGATATTATTACCAATTCAAACAAATTGGCCATGTACAGTGTTTCATTGAGGCTGCAAAGTTGCAAGTAGACCCCAACTTTCAACCGCTCATTTAGTGATCGAAGTTAAAACAGCACTGGAAAAAGTGATTTATGATCATTTTACACAATTTCGAGCGGTGCAGCATCCCCATGATCACACGATCAAAATTTGGACGCTTGGCAACTGACATGTATTTATGACAGTTGCAAACTCCCGAGGACCTGTGGATCAACTTTTGTGAATTTATGACAAGCAAAGCCAATGGGGAAGCCAGATTCCCCTTAATCACATTACTAACTTAACAACTGCAGTGATTCACTTAACTGTAGCAAGGTAGGTCATAAAATTGGGCAAAACTCACTTAATTACAGTGCTTAGCAATGGAAATTTTTGCCTTAGTTGTGGTCATAAGTTGAGGACTAGATGTATTTAAATTCAGTAAGAAATAAATCGTATGCTTGGCAACTTGATTTTTTCCTCCTTTAGGTTCAAAATTAGGAAGAACTATAGAGCAAAAGAAGAATATTTAAAGCAGGCAAAATTTCTTTAGGTGATCACCGGAGAATTGTCTTCCATTTTATAATAACAAATTACAAGAATGAATTCACAAGAAAACCTTCTTCTACCTTAAAAATAAATAAGGAAAGGGACGGGATGGGATGGGATGTGAACTTTTCGGTGTTATTCCTTATTTGATAACATTTGGGAATAATAAAGTATCAACAGTGAACTTAATTCAGATCCACTAAATTAGAAATTAATTGAACGGTACCTGGTTGGACAGAAACATTTACAAATCCTTCTCCAAATGCATTTTCAGCAGAAACAGTCACTCTGAAGACATAGGCACCTTCTGGCAACTGGTAGAGAAACAGTGTGTTGGTATGAGTATATTAGTTTGAAATAGATGTAGGGCATTTTAAAGGCATAGTTAAAATCACTCCAAGAAGGGTGAGTCTACTCATATCAAATCCACAATACGAATACGTCTAGCACAACCTTGCTTCCCAATTGTTTCCAGAACTGTGGAGGATGTCAAAATTCCCAATAAGTATTGATGGAGAAGACTGCTCTAGACCAGGAATATTACCCAGAATGGTCAGCAAATTATTTAGGAAGAAAACAGTTTAAGAAAGTAGAGGCAGATCTGCCAAAGCCATATTTAGAACAAAAATATAATCTGTTTACAAACCTACCAACACCATGCCAAGATCTAGAAGTATTTTTGATATGACAGATTTTCACCTTCTCAGTGTAAGGTCCCCTAAGACAATTGGCTTGTCATAGTCATAAATAGAAAGCTAACTGAAGTTGGCTTCCCGGTAAATATGGCTGATTGACCAGTCTGAGCAGCTCTTTCTAGAACGAAGCTTTTTCAGTTTACAAACAGGGAAATGAATTCCCTACGTTTGTATGATTTTCCTGGGTTAGGGTGAGGCCATGGATCATCCCATAAGGTCCTCCATACAGCAGTGGATTTTTTTTAATATGGATGATGATAGTTTAGAAAGATTAATAAATGTAAATAGAACTACGTATGATTTACCACAACAGGGTGGTGGGTGGATTTGTTTAAGACAGCAATGTAAACTGTTTTTAACAATGAGATTTTATTTGTTCTTGTTTCTTTTGGGATATTGCTTTCTGGTTTTCTATGATTGAAGTAGAAAAGAAAATGAAATTTAGAATTTAATTTGAAGATATAATAATTGTGTAATTATGGAGCTGGCTTATAATAATTATAGGTAATGTAAAAAGTTGAGGTCATAAATGTGTTAGTATTTTATTGTGTTGAAAAGAATCAGAATCAACACTTTTTCTCTTTTTTTTAATCCTGCATTTCCCCCCTTTTTAATCTTTGTTTTCATTGTATTTTATGCTATAATAAAACGTAATAAAACTTCCATTAAAAAAGCATAAAGCTAATTAAGAAAACTCTTGGTTTTTCCTAACTTAGCAATTACTATATTTTAGTAGATCCGTGGCAATGAATACTGAACTTAATGGCCTGATTAGGAAGGACTCTTCTTATGTTATTGGGTAATGTTTTGCACATTTAGAATCTGAAAAATAACAGGATGGATGCTCATCAACACACATTAATTTCTTATTTAAAGTGAGACAAATGATTTCCGACTAGTTGAACATCTCATACATCATGGTTCCATATGATTGGAAGCCATGGTTGGTTGTGTTGGCATTCACATCCATTGATCAGGAATCTTATATGAGTAGCTGCTTTATCAACTGAGATTCTTTTTCAAGTGGCAAATATGATTGTTTTTAGGGGGAAAAAACCCTTAAAAACCATTCGGGGAGGATTACCCGTATCAGAAAATGTAAACACTTCCAGTACTTTATACAAGTTTGAGTGGGCAAGGGCCTACTCACTTGAGAAAGTTTTAGAGTTGGTGTGTGCTTATCCTTCATTTCACCATCGTAGCTGTCAGGGTAACTGATCAAGCTCCATTCGTAAATATAGTCTGATTCTAAACAAAAAAGAAAATGCAGCACAAATAATTATGCCTGCTATTACGCAAGCTCCAGTCATAGGGTAGAGGAATAGTAACTCTCCCCTTGTCCTGTAACTTCTACCATGCAAGACATTCTTGCTAGACCTGGTCTCTCAGCACTGATGATGTTACCTAGTTTAGTAATGAAACATCTGCAAGAAAACCACCAAGCTCAGAGAGCTCCAAAGATTCCAGAATTCCTGACTGCTGTCTTGGAATTCTAGGAACTATAGACCCAGACCATATTGAGGGGAAATAATAATAATATAAACTGCGAGCTAAGTAATTTTAGGGATATTCATTCCAGCAGTTGTGTATCTCACATAACTCTTGGGTTGCACAAGCAGAACTTCTACACCAAGAGACATCATCTGGATATAATCTTTTTTTTTTAAGAAGTCTAAAAATCTCCATCCTACTTGCGTGTTGTATGTAAGCACAGGACTTTTGCAGACTTGGTCTCTTTCCTGAATATTTAAACCAAGTAACCCTGAAGAAGGCCCTTTCTAGAGACTGATTTGATGTCCTCCCATCGGCTCTACTGGAGGGAAGATTTCATGGGACCCGTTATTCACAGACATCTTGCCCTTGTGGTTCCAGGGAAGAAGAAACTCTCGCCCACGTCCCTTTCTATGGTACCCTTTCTATGATGCCTCAAGACAGTGACCCCCAACCTTTTGGGCACCAAGGACCAGTTCCATGGAGAAAAGTTTTTCCATGGACCAGAGGGGGCATGGCTTTGCATGCTGCCAGCATCCTGCGGATGGGGGCTTCGCTTGTTTGCGTGGCCGGTTGCTGGCATGCTGCAGCCTGGTGGCGGTCCATGGACAGGGGGTTGGGGACCTCCTCCTTAAGATTGTGCTCTCATTGCCACAATCATTTACAAATACGACAGCAATGCAAATACATTTAAGGGATGCTAACCCTATACTAAGGTGGGCATATATATATATATATATTTTTCACCAAGTTACACAACTGCATAAAATTTTTAATTAGATATGCTATTTTATGGTCTCATCATTATTTTTTCCATTCCCTAAAAGAACGTTTCTGTTTCTGATCTTTTATTGCAAAGGCTGGTCACAGACCGTAATAAAGATATTTGATTTGATTTGGTATTGTATGTAAGTGATATGATTTGATTTTGAGTCACCTAGATGTCTAGGTTATTCCGACATACAGTCATTTTCTTTCAAGACAGGAAGAATGGCTAGTTACTGCCATTCTTGCTTTGAATTTAACTGTTAATGCTTCTCTTCTGTTTAAATCAGGCTTGCATGATGCTCGTCAAAAGTTATTAGCCAAGAAACAATTCTACGAGCTCTATGTTAGGATTTTGGCAAAGTTCTGTGCCATTTTATTTAATGGCCAGATAGACTTCCCAACAACCTGTACAAATAAGATAATGAAAATTTAAAACTTTTAAAGGAAGTAATTTAAAGGAGGGACTGAAGACACTGTTTTGGGGGGCAATTTTCTATGCCTGATGTCTGGTTTAGGCTGTTTGTGGATGATAACAATTGCAACTTTTCTCAATTTCTGTGGACTTATCTCCATATGGGCAGAGGTGGGTGTCACATAATGTAACAACTGGTTCGCCCAGCACCGAAAATGTGAGGGCGCGCATGCGCACACTGGCTTTGCTCGCATGCGTGCCTTCCACGCATGCGTGCGGCTTCAAAAGCACGGCAATATAGGATGGGATAGCACCGGGGCGGGGGTGGGTGGGGGCCCCGAACCGGTCCAAACCAGCAGCAGCCCACCTCTGCATATGGGATAGAATTAAGTTGGAATTCTGTGGAAAACTATGGAGGTATCACTTCAGAATGCAAGTGGAGGTCTTCTAGTCCAACCCCCTGCTCAAGCAGGAGACCCTATATCATTCCAGACAAGTGGCTGTCCAGTCTCTTCTTAAAAGCCTCCAGTGATGAAGCACCCCAACTTCTGAAGGCAAGCTGTTCCACTGGCTAATTGTTCTCACTGTTAGGAAATTTCTCCTTAGTTCTAGGTTGCTTCTCTCCTTGATTACTTTCCATCCATTGTTTCTTGTCTTGCCTTCTGGTGCTTTGGAAAACAGGTTGACCCCACTCTTCTTTGTGACAGCCCCTCAAATATTGGAACCCCTGCTATCATGTCACCCCGAATCCTTCTTTTCACTAGACTAGACATATCCAATTCCTGCAACCTCTCTTCATATGTTTTAGCCTCCAGCCCTCTGAAAAAGTGTTTTTAAAAGATCTCTAAAAATGTTTTTAAAACATCCCCATCCACCCCAGCAACAACAGCAAGAAAACACACATCTCCTGGAAACAGAATAAAGCAAACCAATAAAACAGGATAGATTACATCCCTTCTTCTTTATGGACTAATTTTAATTAAAAAAACCAAAAAAATATAGGGAAACATTAAACACATAAACAGTACAAATTCAGAGTCAAACCAAAAAAAGAACACAGACTATCGCATTTGGCTGAATGTTTAAGCCAAGATTTCTGTCTGTTTGCTTGAAGCCAATCCTTTTATCTTTTTTAATTATTTAGAAATAATTTCCATTAAAATATAACAAGAGCCAACAAGAATAACGGAATGGCTGTCCATAGTAAAACTAAAGATTAAAAATGATTACAACGTTAAAAAATATATCAGAGGTTAAAGATTTGGGGAAATCTGGGGGAAAATAGGTTTTGGTCTATTAAAGACATTTCAAGTGTCCCAAAGCAAGAGCGTCTCAAAGAAAAGAGTCACACAATGCTGGCTTCTCCATGGTAACCATCTGCTTCAACAGCAGCCGTATCTGGAGAAGAACCTCTGGGAAAATCTCAGTGTTTGGCAATTCAATCAGTGGTGGGACTCAATTTTTTTACTACAGGTTCTGTGGGCGTGGCTTGGTGGGTGTGGCATGGCTTGGTGGGCGTAGCAGGGGAAGGATACTGCAAAATCCCCATTTCCTCCCAATCAGCTGGGACTCGGGAGACAGAGAATAGCTGGGGGTGGGACCAGTCAGAGGTGGTATTTACCGGTTCTCAAAATTTCCACTAGCGGTTCTCCAGAACTGGTCAGAACCTGCTGAATCCCACCTCTGAATTCCACTGAGATATAGGAAGGGCTTCAACCATAATTTGAAGACTATCTCAACAAATGAAGAGATCTGGATTATGAATATGCTCTCGAGATCTCAGTCATAATGAAACCATGTTACCTGTTTCTGGGATCGTTGTGGAAAATGTAACTTCACCTGTAGCACAACATGCAGTGCTATGAGCACTGGTGGGAAATGTTGTGGGTTTAGTTTGTATGAAATTATCTGGATTTGACACTTCAGTTTGTGCTGGGATAGTGGAGAGAAATTCCAGAATTCCTGAAGAAGGAGGATTATGGGGAGGTGTTACAACCTACAAGACAAATTGCAGGAATATATCATTATTGTAAAAAAAAAATCACATTTTTACACAACATTGAAAAATAAGAATGTATTGAAAGTTCTAGATTCAAAACTCTAGCTAGAATCAACAATATTATCAGCAAAGTCTGGAAAAATATTACATGTTCCCAAATTCCCAAGAATTGCACAAATTATGCATTTGTGCAAGCAGTTTTCTGGGATGCTTCCAATTCTGTTACAAAACTTGGACTGAAACAAGGTGACATCCCTGGCAATTTGCAATGTGTCTGCAAACTCTAAAGAAAAAAACTCCATCTGAGCAAGAAAAAAGCAAAGAAAGAAAAAAAACCACAGGAAAATATATATGGGTCTTGAAATTATATGAATAATACAGAATATTAAAAATGCCTTTAATCTGATAAGATGCTTACATATGAGATGGACATAGTACTACTATATCTTCTCTATATGAGCTGCTCTCAAAAAAAAAACCACATGCAAAATAATAAGTAAGAAATAGAATGTGTAAACAAAGCACCATTGTATGAATTGTCCAACTTTCATAAAGTACACTTAGTGTGGTTAACTCAAACCTAAAAAGTTAACTGTTACATTGCCACAATTAAACCATTAAAGAAAGACTACAAAAACCGATTGCCTTATTACATTAGGCTAAAACCCTAAATAGGCTTTATTACTAAATTACTAAAATAGGCTTAGATTTACATATAATTAGCAATTTTATCCCAGTCTAGTGTTAATGACATCCTTGCAAAAAAACAAACATAGTTGCTGTTTTACTTTGTTAAGTTTGTTAAGAACACCCTTTTAAAATTTCCTTTCATCTGCTACATTCCACAAAAGAGAAGATATGGCAGCTATTAAAGCCGCATTTACTGCAAATGTTAGCAGAACATATTTATTTTCTAACACTATTTTTTTGTCATTATAATTAGGCAATTCAAATTAAATAATATCACAAGTTTCTTTTTCACGCCACTGGAGCCTCCAAAGACTTTTAGCTCCCAAATCTGGGACCAAATCCATGCACAGAATTGGCATATCAGAGAACTAAAACCTGAGTGGAAATACCCACATTTCTTCTGTAATATCACTGCATCATCATCATCATCATCATCATCATCATCATCATCATCATCATCATCATCACATGCCTGGACTCAGAGATTTCTTATTGTTATTTATGGCACATCTGGATTGCTCCAACTGGACTCTTTCCATCAGAAAAAATAGCCACAATGAAGCATCAAGTACCTTTAAACTTTAGTTGACTGCTGTGGCCAAGCTAGAATTCCTCTGAAATGAACTTAGAATTGGAAGCAAAAATTAAATTTTATCTTCTTCCCTGCCATACTAGGGTAGCAACTAACAAAGTCTAGATTATTATTAAACTTTTGTTTCCTATGTATTTTTGCTTGATTTAACTATTGGAAAAGCTTTCAAAGACTGTGTTTCAGATTTTTGGGTGGTTAAATGTTTCTTTTTAATGTGTGCACAAAAATATCTGTGCATCAGTGGTGGGATTCAAATTTTTTTACTACCGGTTCTGTGGGCGTGGCTTGGTGGGCGTGGCGTGGCTTGGTGGGTAAGGATACTGCAAAATCTCCATTCCCTCCCCACTCCAGGGGAAGATTACTACAAAATCCCCATTTCCTTCTGATCAGCTGGGACTCGGGAGGCAGAGAATAGATGGGAGTGGGGCCAGTCAGAGGTGGTATTTACCGGTTCTCCGAACTACTCAAAATTTCTGCTACCGGTTCTCCAAACTACTCAAAATTTTTGCTACCGGTTCACCAGAACTGGTCAGAACCTGCTGAAACCCACCTCTGCTGTGCATATATAACACATAAGAACTGCTAATCTATTTTCAAAGACCTATGCTTTGCTTATAAAGAGTTATGCTTGACTTATAAATACAGAGGGTTCTTTAAGTCATTTGTATTTGTCAAAATAATAATCCCATATTTTAAAGGGTCCCAAGAGAATGTGATAAAATAAATAAATAAAGGATTGCATATTTCCTTTGAAGAGGCAATACTTTCTAACCCATTTCCATTGTTTTTAATTTGGATAACACCCTTATATACACAGATTTATCCCTTCTCTTTTCATTCTTCAGTAATTAGCAAAAACTGAAGATACAAGCAGCAGTTCCAGTGATTTATCAATAGCAATAACACTTAGACTTATATACTGCTTCATAGTGCTTTATAGCCTTCTCTAAGCGGTTTACAGAGTCAGCATATTGCCTCGAACAATCTGGGTCCTCATTTTACCGACCTCAGAAAGATGGAAGGCTGAGTCAACCTTGAGCTGGTCAGAATCGAACTGCTGGCAGTCAGCAGAATTAGTCTGCAATACTGCATTCTAACCACTGCACCAACACAGCTGTCTAACAAAATTTCTTTTTGTTTTGATGCAGCTTCTTAATAGAACAACCAAAACTGAATAATTATATTGGCTTCATTTAGGTTAATGTACCTATGTGGCAGGGAGCTTCAGTATACAAGCCAGGAAGTGACTGGATCTTTTTCCTATCACACATGCACACTTATTTCTTTACTCATAAAAGGATGTTTAAAGAAATCTGCTTTTCCTTCCCCCCCCCCCCTGCTGAGAATTTCGTCAAGAATGAAGAAATTTGCCACTATTTAAAGTTATCCATTTGGGTGGGGAATTTGTGGTCCTCTGGATGCCGACTAGCATTGAATAATATTGCAAGGAAGCTGCAATACTCACTCAGTCCTGGTCATTGGGACACATGCGACATCCCAAAAGATAAAGTGTGAAGACAGACAAAAGGAAATACTTCTTCTCATGCCATGCTTTATGAAAGTATTAGTTTATGGAATTTGCTGCCACAAGATATAGTTAACGTGACAATTGAATTAATGGCCAATGGCTATTTGTCACATTGTATGGCAGCCTTCCAAACTGGCTAGGGGATCCAGCATTAATTATTTTGTAGTATATTTTATATTCCAACTACTAGCGTTCTCTTGGCCTAAGATATATAGAGAGAGCAGGGAAGACTGTTACAGTACCAAGTTCTGTCTTTGTGTGCTTGTTCACCTTCCAACAGCATCTTGTTGGTCACTGTCAAAATTACTGATTTAGATCCAACCCAATGGGAATGATTGTGATCCAACCCAATGGGAATATGTACATATTCACACTAATTGTGAACAAAAAGTAAAAGGTAAAGGTTCCCCTCGCACATATGTGCTAGTCGTTCCCGATTCTAGGGGGCGAAGAGCCAGTGTTGTCCGAAGACGTCTCCGTGGTCATGTGGCTAGCATGACTAAATGCCAAAGGCGCACGGAACGCTGTTACCTTCCCACCAAAGGTGGTCGCTATTTTTCTGTTTGCATTTTTTATGTGCTTTCGAACTGCTAGGTTGGCAGAACCAACAAGTATCAGGAGCTCACCCTGTTACGCGGCACTAGGGATTCGAACCATTGAACTGCCGAGCTTTCGATCAACAAGCTCAGCGTCTTAGCCACTGAGCCACCGCGTCCCTCATTTTTTAAATTTTTTTAAAATTGTGAATACATTCCATCAAAGTATATGTACATAAGACTTAGGATGCACCAATGATAATGACAAATAAGTGTGTGTGTGTGTGTGTGTGTGTAAACACATACCTCCTCCCAGCTTCTGTTCACTTCATTTTTAGTTGGATGAAAATCAAAATCATTTGCAGATTTATCCAGCAAGCCCAAAACATCTGTCAACCTTTCAGGATGTTCAGTGGTAGGAATACTTTCAGATATATTTACATTTGAAGGGCTTCCCAAATGAACTTCCTTGTTTTGAGGTACCTCTTCCTGTTTGTCTCCGTTACTGAGCCCTGAAGAATTGAAGCCATTTTCATTGGTCACCACCCAATCCGCATAGTTAATGGCCTCCTTCTCCTCAGGCTTGAGGCCAAGTTGAAAAGGATTCTGCTCCATCTCACCATATTCGTTGGCATAGTCCTCAAGACTGTGCTCTTTGCTGAGGAAGGAGAGCTCCTTTAGGCTACTCATTTCCTCAGAGGGGTCACTTGCCAATGCCATGGAGTGGATCACATTGGATGGCACCTGCCCGTATCCCAGCAAGGTGGCTGGTCTCTGGGGAGCTCTGACCACGAAGGTCAGATAGGACTTCACCTTCTCCATTTTCTTGGGCTCACAATTTCCTTTAGGTTGGCAACTGACCACGTAGCAATGCCGCTCAAACATCCAGGCCAAGTCGCAATCCGAAAGATCACAACAGGCTGCCAGGCAATCCGACATGGACGCAGCACGCGGGACCCGCATAATTTTAGTTGTTTCTAAATTGGGAAGTATTGCGTCTGTGTACTTGATGCCTTCTGTGCACTGCTGGCAGGAACACCCTGAAAAATAGATTTTGATATAAGTAAAGCCTAAATTTTAGGGGGGGGGGATTTATCATTTCTTATTTACATTTTATATACTGTGTTTCTCCAAAAATAAAACCAGGTCTTATATTAATTTTTACTCCAAAAGACGCATTAGGGCTTATTTTCCGGTTGGGTCTTATTTTCGGGGAAACACAGTAGTATAATTTAACTCAGTCAATGTCCCTTTAAAATTTTCGTGGCTCTTTTTACACTTATTGCTATTTGAAATATTTACATGATTAACTATTTGCAGCTGACAAGGTTATGGCAGCCTCAGACAGAAAGTGTTCATAGTTTAGATCTTTTTCAATGGTTCTGTCATTATTTCCTTCCCTTTCTCTTTCACCTTTGGAAATATAAGAGTTAGGCAATGTGGAGAGAGACCAAAACCAATTCAAGAGAGTTATACAATAAAACCAGAAGAGCACTCAGCTCTGGCTTAGCAAATTACACTTATCTCTAATTAAAACCCAAAGAACAGAAATTCAACTCCCTCTGTTGTTGTTTTTATAAATCAAATTTCATATATATTTTTAAGTTGCCACAGAAATCTAGAGTAGGACCGTTAGCTAAATTCAATAACAAAGCCGCTTGCTGAGTCATCAAAAAAAAAAGATTATCTTGTTTGTTGGGCAGCAGCCATTTTCTCCATGGGAAACCTGCATGCTACTTCTGAGCAAGGAGTATTCTATTCAGGGGTGCTTCTGTGACAAATGCCTACTCTTTTTTTTTAATGTTTTTTTATTTTTTCTCCACAGTTTCCATATATACATTAACACATATACCTTAAAAGCGTATCAATAATATACATACTTTTACAGTTTTATCCAATCAATCAAAATTCGATATCCAATTTTTGCACCTAATCTTGCTGTTATTGATCAGTCTGTTTTTCTTCTTTTCTTTACACTCCCCTCTCTCTATCTCCACCTCCTCTATCTACCTTCTTACTCCTTCTCTCCCCCTTCCTACTTCCCTCCCCTCCTTCTCTTCTCCCCTCTCTTTCTACTTCCTCTTTCTCCTTCTAAACCTTTCCCTGAGTGATTCTAGTTCTAATACTTATTATATTAACAGACTGATACCATGTTCCCATACATCTTTAAATTGTTGGTGTCACTTTTAAACTCATTATTTTTTATATCATATCTATGCTAATAACTCTTTATTCTAGGTATATATTATGAATCTAATGCTGCCTCTTACAAATGCCTACTCAAGGACCTGCAGTATCTCTGTTATTATTATTTTAAAATATCCACTGTTATTTACAAATGTCTAGGCCACATGGAGGCAGAAAGTGGGAAGTCAGAATGGGAAGATGGAAAGGTTTGATTAAGCACCACCTCTCCTAACCGCTTTGCCAGCTTCTATGCACAGTGGGCAATTTTAACTAAGTACATCCTTACTTTTCTCATACAATTTCAGAAGGAATTAACCTGCGTTACCTTAACAACAGGAATAGTAGGAGTGAGGGCTTACCTATTAAAACCACCAAGAGTAAACAGAAGATTCTCAGACCTAGCAGAAGAAACATCCTTTCGTAAGGTGGAAGTATCAAATCCTGGTCAGATTGCAGGATGGAAGTTCTACAATCTTATCACAAGCTTTATCTTACACAGCCTGATTTCAAGAGGGGGAATCTGCAGTGCTGGCAAAAAAAAAGAGTTAAAAGAAAGCCATGGATATTAGTTGAAAAGTTAAACAACAAGAAGATAGAAGTATATTTATTACCCTCTGGCTACAGAAGTTGGGACAATTGTAGCTGCAGACAGTAAAAAAAATGAGGAAAGATAAAAGGACAAGATAATAATTTGAGCCTGTCTTTCTATAAAACCGTAGAAGAGTTCTACAGGTGACAACCTTTCACAAGCAATAATATACTATTAATACTAATTTAAAAAATATGAATATCTCTTGACTGTAGCTCTTTCACAATCTGCACCCAATATAATATATGTTGTGATTTATCCATCATTTGCTCAAAATAATTTTAATCAGGTAAATAATCCTCAAGGGCATTCTCCAAAGACCATGATACCTATATTAAATGAATTTTAGTGCTTGTAACTTCCTCCTTTTAACAGTTGCAAGAGAAACTTCCTCTGATGCCCAAGCAGAGAAGCAATGATTTGTTTAAAAAAAAAAGGCAACTTTTAAAACTTTGCAGCTAGCTTTTAGCCCTTCTCTCCCTTGTCCCTTCCCTTTCAGCAGCTTATCCTAGATGACTTGCTTTTCCTGAAATCCATGAAGTGATAGCAGGTGAGAAATGTGAGTGAGATTCCCTCTGGTTCTGTGCGTCATATCTTTGGAGACAGAGATCTAAATATAAAACTAGGCTGCACGATTAACCATTTTTCTATAAACTAGGACTGGCAAACCAGGATCAAAACAATCTAGATGTTAAAGCTTCCTCAATCACCATTTTCCTATTTTTAAATGTCTTGAATGTTAGAGCTTAATATCTTTAAATTTTGCTCTGGGATTTACCATGCAGTAATATTTTTATAGCAGCTTACAGTAAAAACTACCAACTCTGGCTCAGATAGAATCAATACTACTCCTGTCCCAAATGTTATCAAACCGAAAGAGAATATTTGTAGCTCAGGGTTGAACTGTGGGGTCCTTGATACTTTCTGTGCTTGGTTGCTTTCTTGCTGACGTTCCATTACCAAACCAGGTAACACCATCAGTGCTAGAAGGGAGTGGGCTTTGTTCTCATATTATATACTAATGCCGTGATGGTGAACTTATGGCACGCATGCCGGAAGTGGCACGCACAGCCATCTCTCCGGGCACACGAGCCATCGCCCGTTGCTCTTCTGGGTTCTGGTGCACCGGCCAGCTGGTCTTCATGCTAGCCTTCATGCAATTGGTTAAATAGCTCATTATGCATTGGCTGAAATAATGCTACCTCTACAGTTCAGTCACTTCCTTATTCAGGCTAAGCCCCTTAAACTCAAGTAGACAAAGATGTATCATTAGTGTCATGATTAAACATAAATGCACAGTATATACCAGTGTTGGCGAACCTTTTTGGCACCATGTGTGTGTGTGCGCCTGCCGGAAACCGGAAGAGCAGCTGCCTGGTGCGCATGCACGCACCGGGCAGCTGCTCTTTTGGTTTCCAGCACGTGCATGCGCACCAGCCACCTGGTCTTCCAGTTTCTGGCACACATGCGTGCATGAATATCAGCTGGCTGGAGTGCATGCGCATGCCAGAAACCAGAAGAGCAGCCACCCAGTGCACATGCATGTGCCGGAAAGATGATTTTCCAGTTTCCAGCATGCGCATTCCAGCTAGTCTTCACGCATGCATGTGTACCAGAAACCAGAAGACCAGGTGGTTTGCGTGCATGCGCGTGCCAGAAACCAGAAGAGCAGCCCCCCCAGCACGCACTTGCGCGCCGGGCAGCTAATCTTCCAGTTTCCGGTACTCCCGCATGCGTGAAGATCAGCTGGCCAGCGTGCCAGAACCTGGAAGAGCAACGGGCGATGGCTCACGTGCCCGGAAAGATGGATGTGCATACCACTTCTGGCAGCAGTGCAATTGGTTCGCCATCACGGGTAACTTAACACACTTAAAAATAGTAGAAACATCTCATCCATAACTCTAAACAATACAAATGGAACTCTTGCCAAGTGAATTGACCCTTTTTATTATTGCAGGAATGGAAAACCTCCATTGAGATAAATGGGGAAAACCTTCTGAGTAGAGCAGTGGTTCTCAACCTTCCTAATGCCACGACCTGCGCCTCACCCCCACCCCCCTGCCATGACCCCCCCTGCCGCCGCACCCGCCGCTGCAACCCCCTCCCCGCCGCCACCATTTGGGTTCTTTTACCCTCTGCGCATGCGCAAAGTGTCCTGCGCATGTGCAGAGGGTAAAAGAACCCAAATGGCGGCCTCTGGGCGAAATCTCCCGACCCCTGTGAAAGGGTCGTTCAACGCCCTAAGGGGTCACGACCCCCCAGGTTGAGAACCGCTGGTGTAGAGAAACTCCAGATTACCCTGGCACCACTCCTTAACAGGTTACAGTCCTGATTAGGTTTTAATACATTCTTTGCCTAGCGATATAGCATTAGTTTGGATGAAACATGCTTTGAGGTAAGGAAGAGAACTGAAATCAAAAATATTCTATCTAGAATATGCAGCAAAGACTGCAACTGTCTCTTCTTAAGAAAGTTATACTGTTGTAATGTACTTTTTTCCTCCTCATTGCACAACAGTTATATAAAGTGCAGCACTAAATGTTTTCAAGAAACGATTATATGAAAATGGACTGAGGTCTGTCGGCAATGTTTGTCACATATCAGAAGCACTTTGACATTGAAAATGCATGTTACTCATGTGAATTTTACTATTCTAATCTCAAAAGCTGGATGCAAAAAGAGGAAAAACACTACTGAACACTGTATGTGAAAATGAGTGAATGCTATTCTATTCCAATTCCCAAGGAGTAAACACCACTGAACTCAATGCTATTTACTCCCCCCCCCCATCACACAGATGATTGCACTGTTAGATCTTGACAATCAGTTTAAGAGTTGCCAGTTTTTTACACTCTATGTAGCTCTCCAAAATATATATGTATACTATATTTGGGTGTATTTCAAGGACCTAGAAGTACTCATCTCAAACGATCTAAGCCCCAGAGCTTACTGTAAGAGCATTGCCAGAAAGGCATTAAGAATTGTTAACCTAATTTTGTGAAGCTTCTTCTCCGGTAACATTGTATTGCTAACCATGGCATACAAAACCTTTGCCAGACCAATTCTCAAATACAGTTCGTCTGCCTGGAATCCACACTGTATATCGGACATTAATACGATTGAGCGGGTCCAGAGGTATTTCACGAGAAGAGTACTCCACTCCTCTACTCACAATAGAATCCCTTATGCCACCAGGCTTGAAATTTTAGGCTTGGACAATCTGGAACTGCACTGCCTGCGGATCTAAGCATAGTACACAAAATTGTCTGCTACAATGTCTTACCTGTCAACGACTTCTTCAGCTTCAACCACAATAATACACAGGCAAACAATCGATACAAACTCAAGGTAAACCGCTCCAAACTCGATTGCAGAAAATACGACTTGAGCAACAGAGTGGTCAACGCCTGGAATGCTCTACCCAACTCTATTGTTACATCCTCAGACCCTCACAACTTCACCCTTAAACTGTCTATCATGGACCTCACCCCATTCCTAAGAGGTCCTGTAAAGGGGGCGTGCATAAGCGCACCAGCGTGCCTACCGTCCCTGTCCTACTGTCCCCATTTATTTGTATTCATTGCCTTCGTTCATGGCCATGTTCATATTTATACCCGCTATCTTGTCATGTTTGACAAACCAATAAATAAATAAATAAATAAATAAATAAATAAATAAATAAATAAATAAATAAATAAATAAATAAATAAATAAATAAATGAATGAATGAATGAATGAATGATAAATAAATAAATAAATAAATAAATAAATAAATAAATAAATAAATAAATAAATAAATAAAACTCCTTGTGTCAATTTTAAAAGGAGAACACCAATCCCCAATTCTTATTGCATCCATGCATCCCATAAACATTGCAAACTATTCAATACGTGAAATGATCAATCATCTTCTACAAGCAAGCAATAGTATCCTTTGCATTCAGCTTTTATTGGCCAGCCTGCTGTTACCAAGAGCCACGTCTATCATTTCGCAAAGCCAAATCAATTAAACGTCCCCCCCCCCATCCTTCCAATCCACCTAGTAATATACATTTGTTTTTCTTCAACTTCAGTCAGGTGGGAGGGCGCCGGGGGGGGGGGGGGCTTCTGACAGCCGCCTAGGCGGGTCTGTATGGATTGTCTTTTTTTCGCCTTGTCGCCCCTGCGAGAGAAATGCGATCTGCCATGTTTTTAAGGAATATCGATCTGGGGGAGAAAGGGGGGAGAAACCTCAGAGCAGCAACAGCAGCTCCTGAGGTGAGGTGAATCGAGCCTTTTTGGCCGACCGCACGGAGGAAAGGAGGCGTTACCTGGAATCGGCGAGGCTTGTCGCATTTCCTCCCGGGGCAAACCATATCCCGGTATCTATTGGGGAAACTCTCCGCCTGGGGGGGATAAAGCAGCTTCGGATCTTCCTCAGAAAATCCCAGCGTTCAAGACCCGCAGCAGAACCGGCCGGCGCGATCCAGGGCAAACCCAGCCGCCGTTGCCTTCCCCGGGCTCACGGTTGCTGCACTCACCGCAGCCGGGGACCCCGGTAGCGCCCCGGAGGCAGGCAGGCGGGCAGGCGGGCAGGGCAGCTCCGCTTCGTCTTACCTGGCGACGGCGACACCCGAGGGACGAAGCCGTCTCCATCCGCTTCTCTGGCCCAGGACTTGGGTGGCCGTTCAGTGCGCGGTCCAGGGGGAGTAAAAAAAAAAGGGGGGTGTGTGGACACTCGGGGGCCAAGTAGCGAAGGATGCTCTGGGCCGGGAGATGCTGAGGTTTGCCGGGAAGATGGGAGGGAGGCGGCTCTGGGCGTGCGCGTGGGGTGGGTGGGTGGGTGAGGACGGCGCCCTTCTCGCTTCGCTTTCCGACCAGTCGACCCGCGTCCGCCAGCCTCGCCGGCCACCAATCCCAACCCCGCCCACGTTTGCCCTCCCCTCGGTTCTCTTATGGGATGGCAGAAGGATCCCCCACCCGCGGAAGCCTCGGAGCGCGGCTAAGGATAATCGGGGTGTGTGTGTCTGCAGACGCAGGAGAGCGAAAGGACCAACATAGGCAACAGCCGGGTGATTTTTATACCGGATACTTCTGTGATGTGATACTTGCACGGAAAGGAACAGCAACGCTGTGTCTCCGTTATGTTGTTGATGCTGCTTGTATGTGATAGGGGGGGGGAACAGAAAAAAAGTAGTTCCATGTCAAAAATTTATAGATGGATGGATGGAGGGATGAATTTAGATTTAGATTAGATATAGATATGATATATAGATTATATATATATATATATAGATAGATAGATAGATAGATAGATAGATAGATAGATAGATAGATAGATAGATAGATAGATAGATAGATAGATAGATAGATAGATAGATATAGATATAGATATAGATATATAGATATATATATAGATAGATAGATAGATAGATAGATATAGATAGATAGATGATAGATAGATAGATAGATATAGATTTATAGATATATAGATGATATATATAGATATATAGATATTATAGATATATAGATACACACACTCACACACATACGAAAATACATACACAGATACACAACACATATACAATGTAGACAAATTTGTCTAATATAGAGAAATTCTTTGTGTGTCCAATCACACTTGGCCAAGAAATTCTCTTCTCTTGGTCATATATAATGACAGAGTTTTACACAGCAGGGTCAATACAGGATAGCCATAATTTATAATTATCCATCCATAGGGAACATCTGTAAGCAACACATTCGTAAATTGCAAGTGACATCAGTTTTCAATCAATTTACTAATAAGCTTTATCTTTCCAGTGTTGAAGGAAATCAGAAAGGCCAAGGGAACATAAGCAGTGGTGGGATTCAAAATGTTTACTACCGGTTCTGTGGGCATGGCTTGGTGGGCGTGGCTTGGTTGTCATGGCAGGGGAAGGATACTGTAAAATCTCCATTCCCTCCTCACTCCAGGGGAAGGTTACTGCAAAATCCCCATTTCATCCTGATCAGCTGGGCTAGGGAGGCAGAGAATAGATGGGGGCGGGGCCAGTCAGAGGTGGTATTTACCAGTTCTCCAAACTATTCAAAATTTCTGCTACCGGTTTTCCAGAACTGGTCAGAACCTGCTAAAACCCACCTCTGGAATATAGCATTTTTGTCAAATGTACATAGGAAAGTTTATAACTATTTGTAGACCTGTTATGTAAGGGGAGAAGAACATATTAGTTTTTTGAGGCATGTTTCAGCATTGAACTGGAGTGAACTTTTTATGTTTAATGTTTAGATGTATTTGATTTTTTTTTCCTTTTTTCGTACACATGATTTTTTTCTTTTTGTTGTTAGGGTTGGATGTTTGTTAGTTGTTTTTTTCTTTCTTTTGTATTTTATATTTGGTGATAAAGAATAAATAAATGTTTTTTTTTAAAAAGAAAGGCCAAGGAAACCATTTTTGTTGTCCAGCTATCAATTCCTACAGATTAAGTATAATTCAAAACAATATGGACATCCAAAAATATTAACTATACTGGTTTGGCTATATTGGTATTTGTCACTCTCTAACAGACGATTGTTCCTCAGCCAGCAGGGGAATAATAGAATAAAAGGACTGCCGCACTCTTTGTTTTGTATCCTGAGCATTTTTTTCACAATGTAAAGGAAAGGCTGTTGAGAAATCACTTTGCAGGAGAAGATGACTCTTTCACAACAGAAACCATGCACCAACCGACTTTATATTTAAGTAACCTCATTATTTCCAATTTTTACTATATTTATAATTTAATTATTTAGCATATGGCTTATCATACATGGACTAGCAATATACAGTATATTAACATTTCATCTAGATTAGTAAAACACAATAAAATATAAATGTTAAAAAGATCTACAGTATGTTCAAATATCAATGTCAAGGCCATCTAACCACTGAAGTGCAGCATCATTTCTATTTTTTAAAAAATCAGACATTGGACTGGTGTATGCCCACAGCTCACAGCCGGTCACGATGTGATCTAGTTTGACATATGACCTCACAATCACACTGAGGGGAGGATACTATGCCTCATTTATACCGACAGGCGCCATATGAGGTGCAAATCCTATTCAGGATTGCCCATTGCTGATGTGGTAGTTCAAAGCCTGGCACCCCGCCTTTTTTATGGGCTCATTTATATGTCTCCCTATGTCTGGGTCAATGGTCCCTCTAACGTTAGAAAATGGCGCGCGGCAATTGGAAACTGCTGCGCGCCGTTCTCTAGTCGTGTGCGGGCACGCAGTCTGATATTAGAAAAAAGCATGCGGCAGTTGGAAACTGCTGCGCGCTGTTCTCTCGTTATGTGCGCGGCCGCGCAGCTTAGAGGGAACATTGGTCTGGGTGTTCAGTGACCCATTTGGCTTTCCAGTAATGATAAAGTTGTTGGGCAGATGTTGTGCAAGTGCCAGTGGGGACTTCCTGGATATCAGTCTTCTGACGGATAAATACATGCTCCAGTAGGAGTCAGTTGTTCATACTTTTTCTGTACATCCTCACTAGTGCATCTTGCCTTTGTAAAGCTGGCGGCGCTATATCGCTCAGAATAGGAAGCCAGCAATTTGGAGTGGTTTTAATACGGAGCGGTTTACTTATATTATTATATTACTACTATATTATTATATTTGACAGCATGGTATCAGCATGGTATAATCTCCCAGGACTTGAAATGGACACTTCACATTAGAACCATCATTAAAAAGGCACAACAAAGAATGTTCTTCCTACGTCAACTCAGGAAATTTAGACTGCCCCAGGAGCTGTTGATAACAATTTTATAGAGGAATTAGTCTTGTCGTTTGTATTTCTAACTGTCTGGTTTCATACAGCAACGAAACAGAGGACAGAGGTACAGATTCCAATGGATGGTTAAGATTACAGAAAGAACAATTGCAATCAGCCTGCCTTTCACAGAAGACCTGTATATGGCGTGGGTCAGGAGGAGGGCTGAGAAGGTATCTGCAGATCCTTCCTGGACATAAATTGTTTCAGCTCCTTCCCTCAGATTGGTGCTACAGGAGTGTATGCCAAGACAACTAGACACAGGGACAGTTTCTTCCCCTCATTCCATCACACCTAATTGCACAGTTCTATCTAATGTGTATGAATATTAATCCAGAGGTCCCTAATTTGTCCACCATGGCAGCCTGGTCCAACCCAGCCTGGCGCAGCGGGGGATGCATGTGCGCCCTCTGCTCGGACAAATGGAGCTCACGCATGAGCAGAGGGCACTTGCCGTGTCGCAAGTGTTGCACTTCGCACACCAGCACACCCTCTGCTCAAGCACCCTCCATGCGCATGAGTGGAGCTTCGTGCGAGCCCAGGGGCCCACTGCTCCTATGAGTGGAGTTTCGTGCATGCAAGCGCATGCTTGCCCATCACTTGCACAGCCCGGTTTGAAACAGGGTTTCATAGTGGACCATGGACCAGGGTTGGAACCTCTGAATTAACCCATATAGTGTGGCTGTAGTATTATTTATCTTATCTTCTTTAGTTCCCCCTTTTATTTGGATTATTGTTGTTGTTATACTCTGTTGCTTCGCAACTGCACTGCTTCTGTACTTCCTTGTGTGTCTAACTTTCACTTGGCCAAATAAAGCATTCAATTCAATTCCATTCAAATTGTAATATGCATTTCTTTCATATCCATCTAATAGTTAGGCTAAGAAACAAGGTACTAAGCTTCTCTATAGCAGGACATCTTATATTAGCAGCCGCCATTAAAGGGAATATTGGCTAATCAGAGAGCTGAAAATGTTGATAACAGAGTTAACAGTGGAGCCGTAAGTTCTACTAATCAAAGCCTCAGCTTGAAAAAAGGAATAGAAGGAGTAGATACAGGGGTGGCCAAACTATGGTTCTTTGAGGACCTGTGGACTCCAACTCCCAGAATTCGTGACCCCCCCCTGCACTCCCCCCTTTTGGCACGCGAACCAAAAAAGGTTCGCCATCACTGTTCTATATAAAAAAGTGAATATACAGAGCTAACTTGTGAAAATAAAACAATTTAAAGTTAATAGTGAGAACACCCACTTCCTTCCATACTAATGTCCCATTAACTTGCTTTTAAAAAGCCTTGACTTTAGACTGCCAAACAATTTTCTCCATAAAGCTGAGGTAAAACTCACTTACATATACTGCTAATAAATTTCTCATCATAGAGGTTGTAGGAAAAGCTGTTATTTCATGTTTTAAAACTTTTACTCTTGATTTTTTTAGCATGATGGCGGTAAAATAACCATCCATATTACCTGGAAAGACAAGATGGTCAAAAATACAAAAAGGAAAAGGAAAAAGGAAAAGTCAACATCATGGCATTTCACTCAGAATTTCCACACAATAGAAGACACTAGCCTCAGGTCTGAAGGAATTTCAGACATGCATGCACCCATTATTTTCATTTCTCATTTTGAATTAACCCCATTAAACAAAGTTTCACTTTTTGGGGGGACCAAAAAAATATACTTGGACTTTGCATGGGAAGCTGAAACCTGCAATCCTGAAGCTGTGCATGGAAAAGGAAGTAAATTGGATTTAATTTATATTATTTAAGCACAATTAATCCAGTGATTTCCCATGAATTTAAGAATTTCCAGTTTTAGTTATACACTGAACTTGTACACAACTTTTGGAGTATTCTGGAAATTTCCCACAAAGGTTTTAAGGGATTATATATGTCAAGATTAACATTAACATGTTTTCCAGTCTCGGATAAATTGTTATTAGGTAAAAGCAAGAACTTCTGAAGTCCACACAGCCACACCAGATACATGAGGCTGAAATTTACTAACTCACATTTATGTATTCTAACCATAGTTTACCTCTTCCTAGGAAGCTGGTATAATCAACTTTCTGCGGCTCTATATAGTGACATTATACAGTATCATAAAAATATCACTATTTGCAGTTGCTGCATTAAGATGAGAGTGACTACTATAACTTTATGCATTAAGTTGATAACTTCATTTACCTGGAATAATTGTGTAACTGACTGCTCTCTTCTGGAGGTAAGTTAAATATACAGGAATAACCTCTTGTAAAAATACCACATCTGGGCTGTATCTAAATTAAAAAGAGGCATTTATAATGATACCTATTGTAACCATAGGAAGAAAAGTGGTCACTTCAAGAAAGCATACAAAATTATGATGCTAAAACTGGAGAATACTTTGCAATTTTCCAAAGTCAATTTCTTCTAATCCCTTTTAAAATAACCAGTGCACCAATTCACACTTCCTAGATTTTTATTTCTGGGTTGCTTGAGATGTGATGTGAAAACCTTGTGATGATTCTCACACAAAAGTTATTTCTGAATGTTGCTTACGTATCAATAATGATGTTCAAGCATATGATAAAAATTTATAATGTAAGCAAACTTCTGTCTCACAGAATTCCGCACTCCTGCAATGTAGCTATGGGACCAGACATTTTTATTTCATTAACCATGGACTAGGTTTATATATAAATCTTAAACCGCTTTAATTTTTCTTAAATGAATCCAGTTTCAAACTCACGCTTTGAAAGTAGCTTATTACATTACACTATTGCAACTTGATCTTACCCTCAGATTTCCACCAGATACTCAGATGCTTACCGATACATGCAACTAAAGAGTTAAAGTTAGGATGGCAACTTTGATAAACTGCTTTAATCTTAAACCCTGTGGGCATATCTGTGGGAATTTGATAGCACTTACTTCTAACTATATGTTTATGTGTATGTGTGTGTGTATACTGTATATATGTTGGATTGCATACGATGCCTTTGATCAGTTTAAAGTAACTTGCTAACTACAACTGCATCTACTCAGAGGAAGTACTGCAATTCTTTAATAATCTTCTTGATGTATTACTGCAGCGTATTATAGATGAATTAGAGTAGAGTAGAGTAGAGCAGAGCAGAGAATAGAATAGCTGGAAGGGACCTTGGAGGTCTTCTAGTCCAGCCCCCTGCTCAAGCAGGAGAACCTATATTATTTCAGATATGTGGCATGTCTAGTCTCTTCTTAAAAACCTCCAGTGATGGAGCGCCCACGATTTCTGAAAGCAAGCTATTCCACTGGTTAATTGTCTCACTGTTAGGAAGTTTATCCTTAATTCCAGGTTGCTTCTCTCTTTGGTTAGTTTCCAAACATTGTTTCTTATCCTGCCCTCTGGTGCTTTGGAGAATAATTTGACCCCTTCTTGTTTGTGGCAGCTCCTCAAATACTGGAATACTGCTATCATGTTGCCCCTAATATTTCTTTTCTTTACACTAGCCAAACCCAAATCCTGCAGCCGTTCTTCATATGTTTTAGTCTCCAGGCCTTTGATCATCTTAGTTGCTCTTCTCTGAACTTTTTACAATGTCTCAACATCTTTTTTGTAGTATGGTGACCAAAATTGGTAGCAGTACTCCAGGTGTGGTCTTACTAGGGTTTTATAAAGTGGTACTAATACTCCATGTGCTAACCTTAACCCTTAACACTTCAGATGCTAACCTTAAATAGTCAAAATGACTTGGTGCTAGGTAACTTCAATATTTATCAACCCGGATTTCTAAATCATCAAGCAATACCATCATCCAAATACAGAAAATGGCTATAAGAAATAATGGGAGCTATCTGAAGGCGGTCTTTGGCAGAAAATTTGCAATAGTAATTTTGATCTATGTCCTTTTAATTTGCTTATAGCCTTCTCCAAAACATGCTTTAATGAGCATTCTAGGATTACTAAGATCATAAATATGAGAATAATGGCTGAATAAAACAAACAGGAAACACAAGTTTAAGATTAATGTCCCTGTTTTAGAAGCACAGTAACTTATCTCCAATTCATGCAAATTAAAAATAATTATTTCTAACATTGTTTAAATTAATAATTGTATTTTACCAATACAAAGAAAGCATTTTGGCACCAGACAAAGTAAAAACACATTTTTGCAGCAAAGCCTTAAACAACCTAAAACTTTTTGTTACTTATAGACTTACATGCATACATATTTTAGCATTGTATTACAAAAATATTCAACTCTTATTAAAAAGTAGCTAGTACAAAACAAATGCATAATGTTGTCCAGAGCATACTTGTTCTATAATTAATCTCATTAAAACATTGGGGCTTATTTCTATTAGGATTTCTGTGATAGATACTTACAAAGCTAGATAGGAACAGACTCCTCGTGCCCTTTCTTGCAGATTATTTGAATCCAGGCCATCAATATTCCAAGTAATTAAAGAAAAAGTACTGTCATCTTGTGGGCAGATGCCTGCAGCTTCCACTACTGCAGCAGCTACAGTATTGGTAGTCGAACGATCAGTTAGCTCAACACTGGAATGCACATACACAAATTAAACATACTGCCTAAAGCAATTTTCTCCAGAACATTTACTTATCCACAGGCTTTAAAAAGTAATTTTAGAAAATTCCCATCTGCAGTAGGTCCAGTTTACTACCGGTACATAGCATGCAGTGGTTGTCACAGAAACATTTACAATTTTTCACATCAGAAATCAGCCTTGAAGGTAGTGTATGTAGCCATCAATTTTCCTATGATGCCGTAAGGTTTTAGCTTGGCATGTGAAACTATCAAGTGTGATTTTTTTAGCCATGATTTATTGGTTTCACACTATCTGAACCAGATAAATTACATGTAGCTCTCTACTTACTTGAGCCTCAAATTTCTATTGCTAAGCAAGACAGTTGTTAAGTGAGTTTTGCCCCATTTTATAACCTTTCTTGTCACAGTTGTTAAGTGCAGTTGTTAAGTTAGTAACACGGTTACTATGGGACCATAGGGATGCTGCTACAGTCATAAGTGTGAAAAATGGTCGAAAGTCACTTTTTCAGTGCTGTTGTAACTTCAAACAGTCACTAAAGTTGAGGTCTACCTGTATTTGCTCAACTATATGCAAAAAATATGGCATAGCACATTACATATAGTCCTTGACTTACAACAGTTCACCTGGTGATTGTTCAAAGTTATAACCACACTGAAAAAGTGATTTATGACCATTTTTCACACTTACGAACTTTCCAGCATCCCCATGATCATGTGATCAAACTTCAGATGCTTGGCAACTGACTCATATTTAGGACCATTGCTGTGTCCCAGGGTCATGCGATCTTCTGACAAGCAAACTCAATGGGGAAGCAAGATTCACATAACAACTGAGTTACTAACTTATCAACTGCAGTGATTTACTTAACAACTGAGGCAAGAAAGATCGTAAAATGGGGCAAAGTTCACTTAACCAATGTCTCACTTAACAACAGAAATTTGGGGCTCAATTGTGGTCGTAACTCAAGGACTACCGGTACATGTATCCAGCTATAAACTTTTAAGCAAGCTGAGAAATGTTAATGATAGCTCTCAATCAGTGCTACCATTTTAATTTTCTACAGTGGCTTGAACAATCTAAGACACGGATAAGACATAGATAAACTAGAGTTTCCCCCTTCCCCACCTCTATATTTTAGATCAGGTATGTCCACCCATCCTGGACAGCTAGTATTGTGGCCCCACAAGATCATTAAAAAATATAAAAAGGAAGGAAGTCTTTATTTATACGGGTAGTCCTCGACTTAAAACCACAACTGAGCCCAACATTTTTGTTGCTAAGGGAGACAGTTGTTAAGTGAGTTTTGTCCCTTAACAACCTTTCTTGCCACAGTTGTTAAGTGAATCACTGCAGTTGTTAAGTTAGTAACATGGTTGTTAGGTAAATCTGGCTTCCCCACTGACTTTGCTTGTCAGAAGTTCGCAAAAGGTGATCACAGGACCCCGGGGCACTGCAACCGTCATAAATATGAATCAGTTGCCAAGCGTCTAAATTTTGATCACATGAGCATGGGAATGCTGCAACGTTTGTGTGAAAAACGGTCACAAGTCACTTTTTTCCAATGCTGTTGTAACTCTGAACAGTCACTAAATGAACTGTTGCAAATCGAGGACTATCTGCATACATTAACCACATTATACATTTTATATGCGGCCCAGGACACTACAAATAGAGAAAAGCCAGAGCCCCATTAGACTTAGAGCAAAAGGTTGGTCACTGCTGTGAATCATACTGAACTAACTCCATGCAGTAGCATACCATAATTTATTTTTGAAATCCACCATATTAGAACCTATGCACAATTTATGCATAAATACCAAATTCAGGCACAAAGAAAATGATCAGGTAGGATCTTCCAAGTCAGCAAACAGGGTTGTAGGTATGTCATTTTGCATGGGGAACGGTGTTCCGCTCCACACAGCACCAAGTTTCGTTTCTCTGTCGACTTTCAACTCATAACTATAAACAGTGGCTGTAAAAAAAAGATCCCTTAACAGATTTGAAAATGAGGAGAGAGTGAAAAGTCATTCTCTCTCTCTCATCCCAAATTGCCTCACAAAGTTGTGGTAAGGAAAATAGGAAGAGGAAGGTGTGTTGGATACGTTTGTCGCCTTGAGTTATTTGTAAAAATAATAAAGGTGGGAGACAAATAAAATAAAATAATGGAAATAAAAGAAAAGGGATTATCATGGCCACATAATGGAGGGGAACGAAAGATTTCCCTCCTTTTCTCCACGAAGCGCCTTCGCATTAATAACTTACGGAGCCCCTGTGGCGGGAAGTGGATGGGACATCCCATCGACATCTGGCTCAGGAGACGGGTCAAAGTACGAATTCAGCGCCTTCTACAAAAGAAAAATCAAAACCTGGTACAGGTAGTCCTTGACTTACGACCACAATTGAGCCCAAAATTTCTGTTGCTCAGGGCTAGTCTCCTGGTTTCTAGGACAGCACCTTAATCGCTACACCAAACTGGTTCTCATGATAGGTGATCTTTGACTTACAACCACAACCGAGCCCCAAATTTCTTTGGCTAAGCGTGACATTTGTTAAGTGAGTTTTGGCTCATTTTACGACTTTTTTTTTGCCACAGTTCTTAAATGAATCACTGCAGTTGATAAGTTAGTAGCCCGGTTGCTAAGTGAATGGTGGCTTCCGCGTTGACTTTGCTTATCATAAGGTCGCAAGAGGTGATCCCATGACCCTGGGACACGGCAACGGTCATAAATACGAACCAGTTGCCAAGCATCTGAATTTTGATCAAATGATCCATAGGGATGCAGCAAAGGTCGTAACTATGAAAGAACGGCCCCAAGTCATATTTTTCAGTGCCGTTAACTTTGAACGGTCACTAAACGAACGGTTGCAAGTCGAGGACTACCTATATCGTGGTGGAGGCAGGGGGAAAGGCTCAGAACGGCACCTACCTGCATATCCCAGCCGTTCTCGGCCAGGTAGCGCTCAGCCGCGGCTGCACCACTATTACTGATGGAGGCAAAGTCCAAGCACAGGCGCTTCCGCTGTTCCTCCAGGTCTTCCCGCGGCCCTTCTTCCTCCGCCGAGTCTACGCGCTGCCGCTCTTTCGCCTCGGAGGCCGCCTGCTCCACCTCCCTGTCCGCACAGCCGCCCTCCATCTCTTGGAATAGTTGTTTCGAAAAGAACCCGCAGTGCCTTAAAACGACGCGAGGCCCACCAGCGTTTCCCGGGTCATTTCCTGTCCAAGCGAAAAAAAGGCTGCGCATGCGCCGCAGAATTTTTTTTGCGGCTCCGAGTTCCCTGTGTTTTCCGAGCGTGGCGCGAGGCCGACGGAACGCGGAAGTGCAAAGAGGCGGGCAGGTGATTCGAAAAGGGGGCCCGAACGTTCGATGGATGGAACGTTCCCCGGGAGCTGCTTTTGCACTGGGACTACCGCGGACCAAACGCGCGGAGGGAGGGGAGGGGAGTTGCGATTCTCCATATGCTAATCGCCTGTTGTTTTGGGAAACCGAAGGTAGGTTTTCTCAGGTAGCGCTGCTTAGCTTCCTGGTACCGCCGCAATTTGAAGCTACTCGGAACTGCCTGTTTGTGGAGGGATCAGCGACCCGACTACCATTCTTGCCCTGAAAGGATTCCACCTTTGATGCCATGACTCATCTCACCATTCAAACTCTTCGCGAGGTGATGAAAGCCATGTTGGAGTCGCCCTGCTTCGATCAGGTGGCGAATAAGGTAAATGAGGTGTTACCGTAGTTTCCTATTGCTGATTTTCCCGGGATGACCTTGAACAGGTCGAGCGAACGGTTGCAGCAACTACTGTAAATCACGGCCTACTCTACTGCATGCTTTCAAGGTCGTTGGAGTAGAGCCGCATTAATCACCTGTGCTAGCTAAAAATTAGCAAGACCCTTTTCAGTCTAACAGGTTTTATTAAGACGTAAACTAGAACTCACATCTTCAGACACAGTTGAGTGGCTGGATTAATACAGAATTTAAATTCAGATGGGAGGGCAAGGGGAAAACAGAATGGTTCCCCCCAAGTGACATGTGACATAGCTTACAAATACCTTCTCCAATAACAATTATAATGTGTTACAAGCCACTGTGTCCGCTGAGACCTTCTGAGATAGCGTGAAACAGTTAACATGATAATTTTATTAAAGGTTACAATTAAAAAGATAAACCAATGCAAATGGAAAATATAGAAGATGAAAAAAGAAAAAAATAGAGACAAAAGAAATTCTGTATTTTTGGGAGTATAAGACGCACCTTTCCCCCCCCTAAAAGAGGGTGGAAATGTTGATGCGTCTTATACACCGAATACAGCCATTTTTGGCCTCCTGAAGCCCCGCCCCGCGTGAAAACAGGGTGCGCAGAGGGTTTGGGAGGTCTGTAGAGTGCTCCTGGGGGCTGGGGGAGGGCAAAAACACCCCAATTTTTGCAAAAAATGGCCCAGTTTTCACAAAAATGGGGTGCACAGAGGGTTTGGGAGGTCTGCAGACTGCTCCTGGGGGCTGGGGGAGGGCAAAAACTTTTTTCCCCCTTACCTACAGTAGCTCTTCGAAATTTTGGTGTGGCTTATATACCGGTGCATCTTATAGTCCTAAAAATACGGTATATAAAGAAATGGCTTTCCCCTTCATCGCAACAAGTATAAACAATGTTTAGGGAAGCTTTTATCAGTCAAGATCTGAAATAGGAGAACTACATTGTCAACCTAGAGCAGTGATGGCAAACCTTTTTCTGCTTGCGTGCCAAAAGTGTGTTTGTGCACGCGCGATAGCGCGCGTGCGTGCCGGCACCCACAATGCAATGCGCTCCCCGTGTGCGTGCATGCTCCCCCCATGCTTCCCCACAGATGTGCCCCGCACATGCGCCCCGCACTGTACATGCACACATCCCCGCGCATGCGCCATCACTATCTTAAAGCATATTTCTAAGATGGGGAGGCAAGGTTCATTTTGTCCATTTTTACATGCCTTATAAAAATTACATTGATTTTTCCCCTTTCTATCCTGATCCCTTTACTTTAGGAACCATGGAGGAAGGGGGGAATATATTACAGGTGTTTTTTTTAGTACCTGTACAAATTGTCTCTCCCTCCCTCCCCCTGTAAAGCAGTCAAAATATACACATTTGTCATAGAAATGCAACTTTTCATTAATTTCCTGCAACTGGGGCATTGTGTAGCAAAAGAAGCTACCATCATCCATGCAAAAGAGAGTTAGCTTGGAAAAAAAGTTCCAAGAAATACAAACTTATCCCCTGCCAATATTTATTCCCTGCCCAATATTTAAGTAAATTTGCAAATAAAGTAACCCAAAATCATTCAGGATGTGTGAGTGCTGATTGAAAGTGGAAGTAAAGTAGAACGGAATCTTTATTATTCTGTTTAGTAAAAAGCCAGCATGTGTGTATATGGTGTAGATAAAATTCACGGTGACATTATGGAACTAGATTTCTGTTTCTCTTCTCAACCCAGATGAAGCTTGTCTCCGCAAACCCTGGAAAAGTTGTCTGTGAAATGAAAGTTGAAGAACAGCACACAAACAGAGGAGGAACTCTGCATGGGGGCCTGACAGCAACTTTAGTAGACATTGTGTCAACAGCTGCATTATTGTATACTGAAAGAGGAGCACCCGGTGTTAGTGTGGACATGAATATTACGTGAGTGTCAAACTTGGTGAAGTTTATTCCCATGCTTGTTTACTTGAGCCTTCATTCTGCACTGAATAGGGCAAATCCAACTTGTGTTAATTCCAAGAAAGCATCAGGCCAGTCCAATGCTGAGATACTGCAAGCTGTGTAAATTTTTAAAACTTAACTGCTTAAATACTTTTTGGAAAACTAGACTTCTGTATGCAGATTCTTCAGAAGTTCTAAAAGGTAATGAAACATTCATTAGTCATGCTTTTATTTTGAAGTACCCGAGCCATTATTTTAGCTTTGTTTTGTATTGTACTATTACTATGTAAGAAGTGAAACAAGAACTGAGGAGGCTGAGTTCAATTTTAGGTAGAGCAGAGATTTCTCCCTCTGGGTACAAAGGGAAAATTATCTGCTGTGAGCTCCACATAGGCATCAGGAAGGGCATCCAGCCAGTAAATGCTCAGCTCCGTTCAGTCACCCTGATTCCACCCCGATGCAAGGGATTACAGGGTTGTTAAAAGAAAAAAAAATGGAGAATTGGACGAGGACTCTCTGGATGCAACATATACACTTTACTCTTAAGTCTGCAGGCTTCTCCAAGCTGTCTGTTATATATTAACAGCCTACGATACAAAGTCCTCAAACCTGTCACTCAGCAATATCCTTTTCACTGCATTCTGTTTTAATGTACATGCCATACAGAAAGATTTTTATATAAGCAAAATGGAATTAAGAAATTTAGGGTGGCATCTATCATTCTGCTCTCCCCAAGACTCTGTTGGATAAGCGTTACTAAAAGCGATGGATTAGGTCCCTCTGCGAATATCTCGGCTAAGCAGATACAAAAGATATCCAACAATTTATTCAGTACTCCTTTCTGGCTTTTATTAAACAATCAAAAAATTGCTTAGGCAGGAAATTCAGTGGCTGTCTTTGATTCAGTCTCTTTCTTTTATCGCTCTGCCTCAGAACGCTTAGAGGACAGTTGTAAGGATGGAGTGAAGGAAGACAACAGTACACATTGCCTTTCATTGTACATATAACAAATATTTTTCCCTTTCTTCTGTATTCTAGGTACATGTCATCAGCTAAGATTGGGGAAGAAATCCTGATCACTGCTGAGGTTCTGAAGCAAGGAAAAACTCTGGGTTTTGCCAACGTGAATTTAACAGATAAGACAACAGGAAGATTGATAGCTCAAGGGAGGCACACCAAGCACTTGGGATACCAGTCATAAAAAATAAAATAAAATCCTGAGAAGAATGCAGGATGGAGGAGTGTACCACAGCAAGTTTCAAAAACTGAAGTGCAGCCATTGGGTAATGAAATAATATCGCAATGTTGAAATCCATTGTTTAAATTACATTGTTGGCCCAAGGTCAGATTTGTTGGTGTATAAATGTACACACGTGTCTGTACATGTATTTATATTTATGTACAAACATGTCTAGGGTATTTATGTACAAACATGTCTAGGGTATTTATGTACAAACATGTCTAGGGATGGGTAAGGTCTGACTTTTATTTGTTAATGGAACATACATGTAAGAAATTGTCTCTCCTGTTAGGAAAAATAGTACAGTGGAGTTAATATAAGTGTGAATCTTGACGCACTGAAGAAAAGATCAGAGAAAACAGAAGGTTTTTCTCCTGAAACTTAAAGTTCCTTTTGAGTTTCAGTTGTGGGAGGGACAGGTGATGACAGCTCCTAAGCCACTCTTTCTCAACTTCAGCAACTTTTAAGCTTGGCTGGCTGGGGAATTGTAGGAGTTGAAGTCCACACAGCTGCAAGTTGCTGAGATTGGGAAACATTGTTCTAAGCACTGGATTGAATCAAGACAAGGAGCTGTTTTTCCCGAATGTAATTCTTCCCCTGCAGCTCTGGGAGGAACAAAACACTCAGGGAAACGGTTTTCCATCTTTGGGAAGAGCATAAAAGGCGACTCTAGGAGCTACAAGGTGGTTTTCAAAAAAGTAACATGGGATTCAACCTAATATGTTTGCAGGGGCTCCAGATGCCTTTTGTATTGGTGCCTTTAAGCCACGGGGTTCACCTGAATGTATTTTTTAAAAAAATCCAGTGTTGAATGAGTGCCCACCTAATAAAACAAGGTGAAAGTCCAAAATCTTTTAAATGGCAGTATTCTTTCCAAAGGAATTTGTCTTGTTAAAAAGTACTGAGTGGCTGCTGCTATTCAGTAACATTTTGATTTAGAAAATTTTAATTTCAGTGTAAAAATCATTTCTGCGATGCTTACCACACCACCAGCAAGAAGATTTTATCCCTTACTTTCCTACACTTTTTTATTTAAAAACTATCCCAGAATCAGCTGCACTGAATATAGATGAATGCAGAAAAAGCCTACAGGATGGATGCTCATCACCACACATTAATTTCTTATCTAAAGTGAGACAAATGATTTCCAACTACTGTATTTTTCGGAGTATAAGACGCACCTTAGTTTTGGGGGAGGAAAACAAGGAAAAAAGGCCTCTGCCTCCCAGCAATTTGCCAAACAGCAAACAGCACAGATGATATACACTGTTTGCTGTGTATTTCTGTGCATGTGTGCCTGACCCATAGAAATAGCAAAGAATTTGAGAAATGTACATTATGGCAGTATATTAATCCCAGAAAGTTTTCTTAAATGTAATCACACTAACTGCTCCCAATTATTTAAATAGATCTACTCCAAACATGACTAAGTCAGGGTTTAATTCAGCTGCCTTATTTTAATACTAATACTAAATACTAAAACAGGACATTTCAGATTATACTTTTACAGATCTTTAAAATTGATGTGGCTTTCTGGAAGGCTTTCTGCTATTTAAAAGAAGATACAATAGCACTGGGCCTCATCAGAGCAAGAATTTATTTTAAAAAGCTTCTTCATTTTGTTAAGTTGTCTAGAACAATAATAAAGCAGTCTTTAAAAAATAAGTCTTATAATTTGAACACTCTACAAACATTTAACAAAATAACGTATTAACAGAATCTGCCTGTACCTAGGATAGAACTCACAACCTCCTGACTGTGAGGCAAGAGCTCTACCTCTAGGCTACAGTAGCTGTAGCTTACTTTCTTGCAATTTCAGCAATGTAACATTGCCAGTAGTTTATCTCCCAGCATTTTGTCTCATTACAGCCACCGTACGTGGCTTGCAAGCCTGTCAGCTGTAGGTCGGGAGGCATATAATCTCTTAGTGTGCTATTAAGGCTTCTGTTTCTGTTCTATTTGCTGCAAAGAGGTAAATTGTTGGCAGGCAGAGGCCAAAGAGTGGGGGTGGCTGGGTGGGGCTACATTCGGTGTATAAGACGCACCCAAATTTTCACCCTCTTTTTGAGGGTAAAAAGGTGCGTCTTATACTCCGAAAAATACGGTAAGTGGTGGAAGGAGAAAGCAGAGGCTAATGTATGAGTTACCTTGGAATAAGATGGGTGAATAATAATAATAATAATAATAATAATAATAATAATAATAATAATAATAATAATAATAATAATAATAATAATAATAATAATAATACCGGTAATAATACCGGTAATAATACCGGTAATAATACCGGTAATAATAATAAAAATAATGATAATAGTAATAATATTAATATTAATAATATTAATAATATAAAATAAATAAATAAATAATGGCTTGGCCCTTGTGATTTTTTGCTTGTGGGACTTCTGAGTGGTCTGTTCTTTTGTGATGCTTGGCTAATTATATTTCAGACGTTGAATTGCTCTTTCCATTGCTCATGATCCCATAACTGTGATCATCTCTGGAAAGATTTCTAAAAGGAAGAAAACCCCTATATTGCTCGGCTTCTCCCTAGTGAATTTGCTTGGGTCCACTATTTTATTGCAACCAAGGGTGGCTATTCACTGCAGGTGGCAGAACTTAACAACCCTTGGCTTAGTTTGGAAAAAAAGCTAAATGGGGTCAAACTTATTAACTGGAGGGTAGAACACTGGGAAACCTCAAGGCTATAGGTTATATTTATTTGTTAAATTTATTTGCTGCCCATCTCACCACGGGACTACTCTGGGCGGCTTGCAACAGTAAAATGGGAAAAGTAATTAAAAAATGTAAACATAACAATAGCAAAACAATGAAACAAGAAAAAGAAACAAGGAAAATACAATGATATGAATTTTAAAAGATAGGTGGTGGGAAGCAGGAAGCAGCGGGTGGGAGGGGGAGTGGTCAGCTAATTAGTCCAGTAGCCACCTCCAATGGGGTACTCTCTTATTGGGTCATCGCTTCAGGTCATTTGAGCGCCCAATTCTCTTACATTCTGGCGCATCCCAAGACTTCTTCATTGGTTGTGAATATGCTTGATTTGAGGATAAATATACCTCGTGGTTTTCAGCAAATTTTGCCTTTTGTCCTTTTAGACTGTCCCTCTCCATTTTCCAACAGCAGCGGCATCATTACAGCTTATTCAGAGATTTGATGCCTGCCTTAGTGACGTCTACCAGGATTGGATAAGCAGTGACTATAGATCTGGATGGAATGAATGGATACTATTCTACAACCCAAACATTTTTAGACTATCAAACTTTATTAAAAGGCATTAGCTTTTGTGAGCTATAGCTCACACTGGCCTGAAAAAGTACCACCACTTTCCTGATTTTTTTTATTGCCATTGACTAAGAGAACTCTTCTACAATATTCTACTAGCAATCATCTGTCCTTATGCTGCAACTTTTTGACCTAGTTTGTGCAAAGTGCTTATAAAGCCATACAGTAAAATAGGGATGAAATAGCTCCTTAGTGCTCCCTACAGCGAAGCCCTGATGCTTGTTAAACATCTTCTAGAACTGGAATTGCCTGAGTGGGCTGTTTTCAATTTAAACAATTACTCGATTGCTTCCAGTTTCGACTTCTGTGGTTATTCCCTGTCCTCATTCTGAGCAGGAGGGGAAACAATACAAGAGATCCTGCGGGGAAGCCAATCAAGTTGTTAAAATGAAGACAGCATGTCGAACAACAAATGGAACGGAAGGTAGAAAATAACTGGTTTGGGAAGCATTGTTACAAAGATGGAATATGTAAAAACCTCAAAGTTGAAACTAAATGCATTGTGTCAGAATGGGCACTGATTGCAGACCAGATAACCCCCTTCAAATCTTTTCCAACGAGTCTACCCTTTGGAGTAGATTTGGAGTTACAGGAGAAAGGAAATGTAATGTTCATACTCAGTATTTGGCCGTCATAACATTGGCTCCTTTGCTCTTGGAGAAAGAGGGGAACCTAAACTAATTTTTTTCCCTTATGAAGACCAGTGATTAAAATAATGTATTTTTAAAAAATATTTCTGTGCCAGAATTCCATTAGCTAATTAAGTTGGGGGGGGCAGGGGGGGTTCCTCCCAGTTTGGACCAGATCGTTAGCGACCCGCTGGTGATGTAATTTTGGCATCACGGATCCGGTTCTGTCTGTGCCAGTCTGTGCTCGCCGCCATCTTTTTACCTTAATTTTCGGCCGATTTTTCTGTGTTTGGATGGCTTCACAGCGTTCTGTGCTTTGAAAAAAGCCCTCCCGCCCACCCCCAGGTTAATACTGACCTTTATTTCTTCGCCCGAAGCACAGCTGATGAGCTCCTCAGCTATGTTTCGGGCTGAATCCACCTTCTGAGCATGCGCGGAAGTGAAATCACGTGAGGAGAAACGTCGCGACGCGAACCGATGGCAAAGGTAAGTGAAACCCATCCCGGGGGAGGGGGGTCCCCTCGTAGCTAGACACTCTTCTCCTGTTTAACATCCACATGAGGCTGTCGATCATTCAACAGCAGAAGGTGAGGTACAGATAGTCCTCGACTTGTAACAGTTCATTTAATGACTGTTGAAAGTTACAGTGGCACTGAAAAAGTTGCCTTTTAGCCATTTTTCAGTTACAACTTTTGGTAGCCTCATGATCATGTGATCAAAATTCAGATGCTTGGCAGCTGGTTCATACTTATGACCACCATTGCTGTTCCCAAGGTCGCGAGATTCACCTTTTGCAACCTCAATGGGGAAGCCAGATTCACTTAACAACCGGGTTACTAACTTAACAGCTGCAGTGGTTCACTTCACAACTGTGGCAAGAAAGGTCGTAAAATGGCGCAAAAACTCATTTAACAAATGTCTCACTTAACAACAGAAATTTTGGACTCCGTTGTGGTTATAAGTCGAAGACTACATGTATACGATATCCAGCTTTAGATCTCCACCCCAACTGGACCAGTTGAGTGCTGTCTCAGTGTCTGGAGGCAGTGGGAGTCTGAGTGGACAAGAACAGGCTTCACTTAATTCTAGAAAGTTTTTGATTTTGGGGTTTCCTGTATCGGGTCATTTTCCATCTTCGGATCTAGACAGAGTAGCACTGCCTCAAGCAGAACCACTGTGTAATTTTGGGGTTTAATTTACAGGCTCCTGTTCAAAGAGCCAGTAACAACTATGGATGGAAGTGCTTTACACACCTTTGTTACATATGCCAATTGCACCCTTTCCTGAATTAGGTGACTTATTCGTATCCTGGTAATGTCCCAAATGGAACCGAAGTGGCGCAGTGGTTAAAGTGCAGCACTGCAGGCTACTTCAGCTGCCTGCTAGTTCGGCAGTTCAGCTGTTCAAATCTCACCAGACTCAAGGTAGACTCAGCCTTCCATCCTTCTGAGGTCGGTAAAATGAGGACCCAGATTGTTGGGACCAATATGCTGAACTCTGTAAACCGCTTAGAGAGGGCTGTAAAGCACTATGAAGCGGTATATAAGTCTAAGTGCTATTGCTATTCCTGTAATGAGCTCTACATGGGGCTGCTCTTGAAGAACATCTTGTCCGTGCAGGTTGAAACAGCAGGCACAGGGCAGGTCCCATTGATTGAAAAACATTATCTTATGGAACCAGAAAATGGGCTTTTTGGGTTGCAGTGCCTGTCCTTTGGAACACCATACCTAGTCCAACCGCTCCAAAGTTAGATTGATCCCAACCTTACCAGCTTTTCATTAAGGATTTGAAGACAAGGCTGGAGATTGGATGTTTACTAGGAATCTATATGCTGGTGGTTGTGATTTACTGTAGATTAGTTTTTTTGAGCCATGGTGGCGCAGTGGTTAGAATGCAGTATTGCAGGCTACTTCTGTTGATTGCCGGCTGCCAGCAGTTCGATCCTGACCGGCTCAAGGTTTACTCAGCCTTCCATCCTTCTGAGGTCGGTAAAATGAGGACCCAGATTGTTGGGGGCAATATGCTGACTCTGTAAACAGCTGAGGACTATAGAGCACCATGAAGCCATATATAAGTAAGTGCTATTGCTAAGTGCTATTATGTTTTTCTAGGTTTAATAAGCTGTCATGTATGTTGTTGGCCACCTAGTCACACCATACTCAGATGAGTAGCTGTACAGATAGTCCAGTGATGACCCTAATGGAACCTACACATTATGGTTGTCAGTAGTAATGATCGTAAAATGGGTCACTTGCATAGCTGACCCCATTTTATGACCTGTTTTTACTGTGGTAATTAAGCAAATGCTTTGATAGTAAAACAAACATCAGTCATTAAATGCATGCCTTGGTTATTAAGCAAATCCATTCTTCTCTATAGTTGGCTTTGCAAAACCATCGTAAAAACATGTTAATGTGACTTCAGGGAATTGTAAATGGCCGCCAAATGCAGCCATGTTGCCAATTACCCAAAGTACAAGTCACATGGCTGCAGGGGAGGTAACTGTCATAACTTCAGAGCCAAGTTGGAAGTCCCTTTTTTTGAGTCTCGTAACTTAGAATGCTTGGTAAGCGACCAGTCATAAAGCAAGGACCAGTTATACAAATCAAGTAAATAATTACATTGAATTTTTCATGTATTTTAGGGTTTTAAAGTTTAAAGATCTTTAAATATTAAAGAAGTGTGTATATTTCACATGTGTGTGTATATGTCACATGTTTACAAAAGTGTAGATGTCCTTAAGTTCTATGTATTTAGGAATAAGATCAAACCAACAGCCTTTTATACTAGCATTGCATGGACTTAACTGGTTCAAGCTAGTTTGTAACAGAAAAAGTAATGTGAGAACATTATATAACACCAGGTATATTATCTAATTTAATTTACCTTTCTGTATCCTTTAAAAAACCCTTAAATTTTAGTTATTCCACATAAATTTCTCCTCCTTCATAATGTAAAACAAAGCAAATTAATGAATACAGATTGCCATAATACTGCCCTGAGTCCTTAGGGAGTAGGGCGGCATAGAAGAATTCCCAAATAAATAAATAAAATAAACTAGAATTCTTAAGAATCCAGAGATGGTTTTGAGACCGTCTTAGTTTCTAGATATGATTACAACAAAGAATCTTTATTTTACAGAGCATGAAAAACCCAAACTGAGGAAGTAACGAACTGTAATTTTATAGCAATTGGTCTTGGCTAAGGACTCCGATAGGACTGAATTTTAAGAATTTAGCAATTGCTATGAGTAGGAACTGTAAAGAATTTAAATATAATGAGCTATTGGGACAGGATCTTAATTTTCCTGTATGTTCCACATTTTACATGTATTTCAATGGGTTCAAGAATAATAGTTTTTCTCCCCCTCAAAGTGTTCATGTTATGGCTACTCCCATTCCTTTTAAACATTCAATGTTACTTCATGTCATGTTTTAATTCTGTTATATGTGTGGTCTCTGTAAATCAATAGTTCATTCTATTTCATCTGGCTGATTTTAAAGAAGATGCAAATTTCTTTCCATCAAGTTAGAAGCGGCGAGAATGTAATTTCTAACCCCTTTCAGTAAGGCCCGGAAAAAACCATTATATGTACTTTATCATAATGAAGTAAATATTAAAAAAATGTTTTCCCTTTGCACAATCCTTTTAATAGATAAATTGCTATTTTAATTAGTAAATAACCCTGAGTTGAATAGAAAAAAAGCTTATTAAAAATAGATTTTGTTCCTAAGAAATGTGTTTCCTGGTTTAGCATCCTATTCACACACATTTACACATGCATATATAGCATATTCTCCTCCAAATGTATATTAATAACTATCACCAGGTAATTAAGTTGAACTAATTACGAAGTGACTGTCCAGATCAGCCAGTGAGATTCACTGAATCTGTATCTGTCCAATACCAATTCAACATTCTAGAATTACTTTACGTTATCAGTTGATACTGTCATGGATTGTGTTGCTGTATCAATTTAGTGCCTGCATACCTTACAACTAGCATGGACTTCATAACTTAACAGAGCAGATAAATGTTCAACTAATTTGTTTATTTTCATTTGTTCCAATTCCAAACAAAAGCTAAATACAAATTTTAAACAGATAAGCACTAGATTTACCCAAAGGGAGTTGGCTTATACAGATTTACTTCAGTAAAATTATTCAACCCATAAGCAAAGCGTTCTTTGCCAAAACTATACAGTAGTCTTTCTTATGTTCATTGCACAATCTTAAACAAAATATGTTGTCAAAACCAACTTTGACACTCCAAACAATATTTTACAATTAAATCCACAAATGCTTTTGATCTTATTCCTCCCCCCCCACCCCAAAGAACCTCAGAGGGTTTTCCATGTCAGAAATGTTTTGGAAACCAGTATTTCCTACTCAGTTCACCAGCCATTTTACAAGTCAACTCTCGGGGAAAAAGCAATCCTCTGCCAACATTGTTTCTGCAGCTGCTATTTTTAATTTAGCTGCTTTAGGCTACTTCAGACCCCAGGTCTGTAAAATGTATTCAACTTAACAGAACACTCTACATTTAGTTATTACAGCAAACTGGGGAAAGAGATCCAAAAAATGAGAATGCTAGTAAACTCAAAACATGGCCAAGCAAAATAGGAGAGGCAATTAATGCCTACAATGAATGAGATGCTTTTCTTCCTTAAAAATTTCTTTCCCATAGTAAGCCATCTACTGTAGCAAGCCAGAGAACTCATCATTAGAATGAATCTGACACAGCTCTGATACAATCATGTTAAAAGCAACGCTTAGAAGGCTTTTACACCCTTACATTCACTTTTCGCCCTATGAATACTGAAACAGGGGACATGACCAGCACAAATGGACACACCACCATAAATGATCGCTTTGTGCTCTCAGATAACATTTCTTTCAGTGTGTAACAGTCCCTTCATTTCACATTTTGGTAAGATGCTCATGCAATGCAGAAATATGCAGAGCATTCTCTTTCATAAAGTCCATGCAGAAAACATCTTAAAAAAAAGTTCTGAGATACAAATGATAACAGAAAATAATCCAGGATGATCAAGGTTCACAATGGATAGTGTTCTGAGCATGTGTCCATTTTCTTCTACTCCGAAAGAATAAAAGGCGAGGAAAGTGGAAACTACACTCCTGCAATCTCTGGTTTTCCCCATTTTGCTGGCCAGAACGCTATTCTGGCATGTATGGGCGGAGGTGATCCTCTACAGTACCAACCGCCCAGTGGGTGAGTTGCTCCTGTGGCAGATACAGGCAGATGCTGCATAACTTGAAGATTGTAGCTTTGTTTTTTGGAGTCTGTAAAAAATAGATAATTTCAGAAACAAGGATAGGGGTTTCTTTATGCATGGGGGGGGGGGGGGAGCTTTAAATTTCTCCCAGTTTGTCTTTTCAGAAATAATTTAGGAACTTGAAAGGAAGCGTAGGGGAACAAAAACTAAAAATCTGTCACTTGGTATTTTTTTAATGCATATGCAACTTTATCAGAGTTCTATACTAGATTAAGTTACACTTTAAAAGGAGTTCAGTAGAGACTCACTACTACTGTAAACAACAAACACTATTGATGCATACAGACTTATATTTGCTCGTATGCATCAAATCTATATTTTTCAATTCTACAATTTAAAAGGATGCTGCCTATTGAATGTTCGTTACACTACCAAAACACAAAACAATGGCCAATCTGTTATACCTCACAATATTTTGCTTAATGCCTGTTGTATACACCGTATTATCTACCTAGCTTCAATGTTCTGTCATGACAACTCCTAAATTATAAATGAAGCAACTATTATATACTGGAATAAGTTTACCTGCAAGTGCTGTCTGTCAATGAAAAGAAACACTGACTGGTTAGGGTTGTTGATAACAATTCCAGTCTTGTCCTTTCGGCTCAGTACATGCAGAAACTGTTTTTCATAGTCACCATGATGAAATTCAAACCTGGCCTATTCAAAATATTCAACAACAAAAAGTATTTTAATTAAAAATGAAAAAAGCAGTCTTGTAGATACTTTTTGAACTATTACATGGTCTCTGATGCCCAGTAACTCTGGGTGACCTACAACTGTCAAAAAAACCCACTTAAAAACAAACCCAGTGCAAGACATGAGAATTATAAAGAAGCTAAACCCAGAGGGAGAAAGAAAGAAAGAAAGAAAGAAAGAAAGAAAGAAAGAAAGAAAGAAAGAAAGAAAGAAAGAAAGAAAGAAAGAAAGAAAGAAAGAAAGAAAGAAAGGGAGGACCATGGGTTGCCTTCTAAGATCCACCAACTGAATTATGGGCAAATGAAATTATTTTTGAATCAAATAATACTAAGTCCTGGAGCCTGAAGTATTCAATTCTTTTGCCTCCCCTATTCCAATTTACAATTCTATATAAGTTTAACAAATTTTGCAATTGGGAAAACTATTTTTTTCCATTGTTAAATCATTATATTAGAACTTTTGGGTGTGAAATTACAGCTGCCAGTTCTTTAGCTCGTACTGGCCTTCATATGCATCAGGTTTTTTCCAAGTACCTAGGATGTCATAATGTATTGGCATAGCATATGTGCAGATCCAAGCACTGTAGCCTTTTGTAATCCACAGATGGAAATTTTGTCAATATGCATTATTTTCTAAGTGCTGTTCTAATTTTTTTTTGATATGGCACCCAGTGTGCCAATAACTACTGGGACCCTCACAACCAATTTGTGCATTATTTGTTATACGGTGCTAATCAAAGTAAAATAAGCTTATTGACCTAGATTGGTTCAAAAAACAAAGCAGTACTTTACTTTACAAATGGCAGAATGCCTTATGAATTAAACCTTCAATATATTACAACTACCAAGATCATCCAGAATCATTTGTATGCATACTCACAATTGCACATCTTGTGCTGCAATCAACACTAAGTCAGATAGATAACTGCTACTTTCTATCTACTTTGTATTACAAACCCCATTAATAGCCAATTATTGTCCAGGCTGATTTGAGTACATGGAAGTCGTATTCGAAGTAACATTAAGGCACCGGATTGCTAATTGCAGCTTCAAAAATCCAAAAGTCATATCTGATCAGCATTAAAAGGCAGTGGTTTTCATTTGAAATACCATCTGCTTACTCGAGTTTTATCTGCATATGCCATACCTGAACAGGCCTAAAGGGCTCATCATCTGATCCCTTCCATCTAGAAAACAGAAGACAGACTATCTTCTCAATATCATTCCGAGGCCAAAGTATGAAGTCCATCTCCTGTGTACAGCCAATCACATCCTGAAGAGATAAATCATTTAATAGTATCCAATATCATAGCATGTAAATATGTATTAATCAGTAACTTCATTAAAATTGTACATGTAATAATTTATACACATACAGTATTAAGATTTGTTTAATTCTTAGTACATTTTTTTCCAAATTTAAGACATCTCAAACTCAAACCTTTCAAATTTAAAATATTGCCCACATATACAGATTTACAACAGTTCATTTAGTGATAATTCAAAGTTACAACAGCACTGATAAAAGTGACTTATGACAATTTTTCAGTTATGACCTTTGTAGCAACCCCATGATCAATTCAGAAGCTTGGCAACTGACTCATACCTATTGCTGTGTCCCAAGGATATGTCATCACCTTTTGACAAGCAAAGTCAATGGGGAAGCCAGATTCACTTAACAACCGGGTTACTAACTTACCAATTGCAGTGATTCACTTAACTATGGCAAGAAAGGTTGTAAAATGAGGTAAAACTCACTTAAATGTCTCACTTAACAGAAATTCTGGGCTCAATTGTGGTCGTAAGTTGAGGACTACCTGTACCCCATCCAATTGTTAAATCTAAGCATGGAAATTTTAAAAGAGAATTTCTGCACAAAATTACCCGAACTAAAGCATCAAACTTAGTCCTCACATATAATTCAATTTTGAACCATAATATTCTCTTGTTCAAACAATTTTTAGTATTAGCTGCTTTAATAAAACCCAGTATACATAATTTATATAATTTAAGTCATGGGTTTTTTTCTGTCAGGACTAATCTGTTTGGCTTAGATCTTGAATAAGCAGTAATCTCCTGCTTTGGAGAGCATCTTGTGAGTAATGTTTTTACAGGTATCTCCTGCTAATGAAGATGATTTCTATAGATTCTCCTCCTCTGTGAATTTGTTTAAAGAAATTTTTGCCTGAAAAATTATCCAAAGGAGCACAGAAAAGCTGAAGAAAAAGGACCACAATATAGGTAGCCCTCGACGTATGACTAATTGTGTAGGGACAGTTTGAAGTTCCAAAGGGTCTATTTGGAAGTACCTATGACCTGGATTCAAAGTTCTGACAGTCCTCCCACCCCATGGTCATGTGGCCACGCTTTAGGCACTTGGTAACAGAGTTGCATATGTTTGCAGTATCCTGCAGTCATGTGATCAGAGAGAGAAACAATGAGAAAAGCAGGCAAAGGGAAGATTGACTCGTTAGCACCTCGCTTCACTCGTTAGCACCTTGTTAGGGCTGAAAAAAGGCTTCTAAAGCACGGAAGCCCAGTTGATTGTCAGAGGGAGCAGCAGTGAAAAAAGCAGGCAAAGGGAAGATCACTTAGCTAGCAAAGCAGGGAAGATAGCTTCACCGGTTAGCACCTCGTTAGGGGTGAAAAAAAGCTTAGTAAAAGCTACTTTCAGAGTATAAGACGCACCCAAATTTTCAGCTTCTTTTAGGGGGGGGGGAGGTGCGTCTTATACTCCGAAAAATACGGTACATACTTGTGACCAGATGCTGACACAAATAGGTAAATCACAATTTTTACATGATACTGTTGTCACATCATGGCAGGGTCCTTCATTTGAACAGATTCAATCTGTTCATAGGTAAGAACTCAGAATATTGTACAAGATAATTTTGGAGACGTTAAAGACAAAGCAGCTGATTAAGATATACCTTTGAATTATTAATATTTAATATTAATAATATATTTTAATAAGACAATTTTACCTTATTAAAATTATATCTGATAAGGAAATATCTGATAAGTAGGTGAGGTAAGACTTGGAAAATTAAAACTAGGGACAAACCATACATATATTCTACTATAAAATATTCATGAGCATCATCTCAAAAAACTACATGTCTTTTTATATACCCAAAGATTTTAAAAGAAATACAGTAAGTTCTACTAGGTAGCATAATAAATTCCATATCAGTAAAGACATACTGAATATTAATATTAAAGGTGTATTAGAAAAGAAGGAAACACCATGTAGAAGTATTTCTCTTACTAAAACCAGTACCATCTGCTTTTAAAATTGTACTTGACCGTGAATCTTTGATCCAAAAGCACAGCTGGAGCAAGGACTGTAAGAAAAACATTTGACTGTCAAAAATAGAAGAAAAAAATAATTTTACCCTGCGCATAGACTGATAGCGGGGTGCATGTAACTGTACAATATCCTTTTGAAGAAGCTCAATGGAACTGTCCAAGGAATAACTGGAATCTCGCACACCTTTCAGGATATTTTCTTCATAATTATTGGTCATAACTGGTATCACTTCAGACACTTCAAAGAGTGCTGACTTTTTTCTCTAAAGAAAAGAAAATTAAGAAACATTTTTTTACTAAGAAATAAATGTTGAAGTTCAAATATAAAATTTAGGAAAGTTAATTTTTTTTTTAGATTTTTATTATTAGAGTTGGAAGGGACCTTGTAGGTCAGAAGTTTGAACTTATCGGGAAGTTCAAACCTTAGTTTTAAAAGGATGTATGCGAGGCCAAAATTCATCTCTTAATTCAATGAAAAATACTATTATTAAAATCAGGGTCTTTAAAAAAGTGGATTTTGGCTGAAAGACACAATTTGCTGGGGGAGGGGGTTAATTGTTTAATTCAATATAACCTATATTCCTCTCATGTACCATACATACAAACCCCAGACAATGTAAAATGTTTAGTATTATCCTTCTACACTTGAACATCTGTAATTTCTACTAACAAACACAATGGAACTTTACAATAGTACCACTACCTTATGGTACTTAGTGGTTATGTGCATTAAGAAATGTATTCAATAAACAAATCAGTCTATTTTTTTAAGCCAAGAAAAGTTTATGCCTTTAATATATATTCTCCATGTTTTGATTTTAAAAGACTTTCAAGATAATTAAATATGCATCTTATATACTGAAATAAAAAACAGAAATAAGTTTACCTTGTCTTTGAATACAAAGGCAATATACATCTTGAAATCAAACTGGTCAGCTAGAGATTCTTTTTTCTTTTTAAGCTGAGCACGAAGTCTGTTCAGAGCTTGTTTCTTCCGGGAGTTTGGGTCCCCCATTTTATAATACAGATGGTACAAAAGCCTTTGGAAACTGTCACTAAACTGTGGGCCCTTTTTTTATAAGACTCAAGTGCAACAGAAACAAGTCATTTTATTCCTGCTTATACCACTGAATCAATAAAACCGAGGCAAACCCCAAAAGTGCACCTCAGGCAATTGTTTTACAAGACTGTCTTACTAGAGGGGTCATAAAACAAAGTAAGTAGCTGTCCAACCATTACTGGACAAAGGGTTTGCACATATTACCCAAAAAGATTTTTTTTTGAAGAAAATACACTGATATACACAGTTTAAACCACAGGAATAAAGGGGCAAGAACAGGAGAAAAATCTTATCACAATTTATATGCATAAAAAAAGGAATAAAGGGGATGGACCCAATCCATTTGGGTGTTGTTTCTTTGCCCCAAGCCCCCCCAAAAAACCCAAACAAAAAAACTGAAATTAAAGACAGTACTCTATCGCACCCAGGTTCATGACTCTGCTGGTTATTATTACCAAGATTGCTGCTATTGCTATACTGCCTGCTTAATTTTCAATGATGATTAGACTTGGGAGAAAGCAAAGGAAGGAGTGCAGAAGAGGAGTGGATGTCCTGGGAGGCAAGACGTTTCCCTACTAACAAAATCATCAACCGCAGACAACACAGTGCTGGTTTGCAGAAGAGCAAGAAGTTTGGAAAACAGCAGAGTCATTTCTAACTTCATCACGCTCATAATCAGGCACACGGTCGCCCCGAGGCCGGGTCTGTTAGAGAAAACGGGGATCATGGTGGCCATCAATCAAAGCTTACAGGGAGTAGCCGGCCTAAAGATCTCCAGGCTATCTAGCAATCCCCTAAGCAGGGGAAGAGACCTACATACTCCAATTGCTGTCTATCCCCATCAACTATCCTTCCTTTCTCCGCCACCGCCGCAACGGCCACTGTTTAGTTGGGGCTGGGCATGGCTGGTGCGATGTCGCCTCCTCGGCGTTGCTTCCTCTCTTTCCTTTAACCGACCTGAAGAGGAAGAGAAGGATCTGTGCTCAGCGCAGGGGGAGGGAAGGGGACTCAGCCCACAGTCCCGGGACTCTCTCTTGCATTCAGTTGGCTCCAAGTAGAGAAGCAAAAATAGCCTTTCGGGCCAGTTGGGGCTTTTGCGTTGAGGATGCCTAAATCGAATCAAATCATTTAAAAAGGGGGGGGGATGGGGGGATATTACCCCGCCCGTCCCTTTCGTAGTTGTTCGGACAGGAGTTCGCCTTTTTTTTTAAAAATAAAAAAATAAAATAAAAAACCAAACACCCTCCCCCACCTCTCTCAACTTTCCCTCATAAAAAAAAGTTAATTTCTCTCTTTTTTTTTTCACCTCGGCGGGAGGCGCAGGCGGCGAGAGAGCGCGGAGCGGAGAGGGCGGCCTGGCCTGGGCTCGCTATCCGCAGCCGGCGGGCGCGGGCGGAGCAGTGGAGGCTGTGGTGGCGGCGGCGGCGCTGCTAGCAGCACAGGTAGGAGCCATGTCAAGATAAAGCCACCAAGAAGCCGCCGAGCTCCCCCATCCCCTCTGCGCTGTTCACGACGACCGGGCCGTCCGCACTGCCGCTGCTCAGCCCCAGCAGCCTGGTCCCCATAGCCTAAGCTCGGCGCCCCGGAGCCGCCGGGGGAGGGCAAATGGTGGCGGCGGCGAAGGAAGGAGGAGGAGGAGGAGGAAGAGAGGGAGGAGGAAGTAGCGAAGGCGAAGGCAAGCTGGGCCGGGCAGACCCTGCGCTACGAGGCTCCGGTAGCGGAAAGGGCAGGAGGCAAGAGAGCGAGCGAAGCCCCCCTCCTGTCCCCTCTCAGGCGAAGGAATAGCGCGCGCAGGAGGTACTCGGTCCGGAGGAAGCGGGAGGCGACGAGGAAGCGTCAGTCGGAGCGAAAAAAAACCCCTCAAAATGGCAGCCACCGCCTTTCCTTCTTGCCTGAGTCACACGGATAGGCTCCGCCTTTCAGCCGCGGCGCAGGCGCTCTGCGGCGGACTGTACCACTTGGCAAGCACGCGGGGAGGAGAGAAGGAAAGGGAGAGAGTTTGGAAACCCCGATGGGATCGGGATTCGCAGGGGATTACAAACCGGAGGATTGCCGCGCGTGTAGGCAGAATACAGCAGGGTGCGTACTCTATACGCAATTGCAGGCGTTTCGGGCTGCAGTGTTAACCCCGCCGATAAGTACGCCCCAATGAACACAGCGAGGTTTCTGGCACTGTAAATTAGTCCCTGTCCTAATGTTCCCTCTTATCAGTACCCATTTTATGTATATAAACAATGTTATATCTATGTATATTACCAACACGTACTTGACTAAAATAAAATAAAATAAATAAAATGGATTTGCGCCCAGGCGGTGCCTGCTTGGCGTTACCCAGAGACCGAGTTCGCATCACAGGCTAATAATGGTTCGAGCGTACAAAGCCCGTCAAGTGAGTTAATAGTTCAGCGTTCGTATAAATCCAGAGATCTGGATTCAAATAAACGATGTTGAAATTTACTCAACCGATCCCCAGGTTATAAGAACATTTGAGCCGCAATTTTATCAGCATGGAGGGTTTATCTTTTTAAGTAGAGAGTTGGGAATATTGGCTTATCTGTACGTTTCTCCAGTTGACGGTTTACAGTTGCAGTTTTTCATTTGCTATTTACTGTAAATTAGTTTATTGTTGCAAGATTTTGGGGGTTTTGTATTGGGGTTTTTTACATGTAGCAAAGTCCTGTCAAACTTTCCCCTCATATCTATTACTTGTAAGGACTAATGCTTTGCATCATGAACTACACGAGGATATTAACCTCCTGAATGATAAAGACTTGTTTACATCTATATCACATTTAACTGTGTTAAAGGTAGACCAGCATCCTGTCCCAGCTAAGAAATTCAGGCATTTAAAAATGAACAGGGAGCTCATGTTATCCATGTTAGTTATATGGATGTCTTGTTTAACCTGGACTTCCGTAGCATCTGGACTCAAAGGATCATCTTTAGATGATTTTTGTCTCCTGGCCTAATGCAGATAAAATAGGGGGGAAAGTCTCCTTCCAGTGTAACTCTTTTCCAATTTCTGACAGCATATGGAAGGGATTTGCTATTTTCTCCCATTGTGTTTTTCACAGTCCTGGAGTCTCCTGATGGTCTCCAATCAATATAATATCCAGATATGGCCATGGTTAACTCCCCAGGTCATGTCCAAAGATGACTGTCCAAATTACTTTGTCTGTTCTTCTGTGTGTGAAAAAAGAACTACCGGTATCAATGAGATAAATTAAGTTAGTTCCTTCCTTAACCTTCTGGCCTAATGCAGAAGTTTATTTCAGAAAGAGCCAGCCTTAACCACTGTAGCCGTAATTTTGGTTTATTGGGTGCTGAAGAGTTTATTTTCTGGCACAAAGGCAGTGCCAGATAGGATAAAACACACTGCGTAAACACAAAGCTTAACTGGATCTACCAAAACAGCCACCCAGTGGAAGTTTGAATTAATGGGGGGGGGGAATGTTGTGCAACTGAGAAAAATCAGCTGAGAAGACTTTACTGAAAAGTCAGTTTAATTATTTATTTATTTATTTATTTATTTATTTATTTATTTGGAGATTCTATGCCGCCCTACTCCCTAAGGCAGTGTTTCCCAACCTTGGCAACTTGAAGATATCTGGACATTCGCTGGCTGGGGAATTCTGGGAGTTGAAGTCCAGATATCTTCAAGTTGCCAAGGTTGGGAAACACTGCCCTAAGGACTCAGTTTAGTTTTCCTGTCTATGGAGATTCTCAATCATCCAGGTCAGGATTGTCCCAAAGGTGCTTTTTCCAAAAGGCAGCTGGACTTCCTTGTTTTTTTTCTTTGAAAACGATTCGCTTCTCATCCAAGAAACTTCTTCGGTTTTAAATTGATGGGGGGGGGGATAGAAGGATTTGAGTGCTAACGGCCCAGAGGACTGCAAAGAATATAAATCCTTCCATTCCCCGCCCGTTATTTAGAACAGAATAAGCTTCTTGGTTGAGAAGAGAAACGTTTTCAAAACAACAACCCCCCCCCCCCCAAGAAAGCCCAGTTGCCTTTTGGAAAGGAAAGCACCTTTGGGACAGTTCTATGTCTCTTTGAGGACCTGTGGACTTCAACTCCCAGAATTCCTGAGCCAGCCATACATGCATGGCTGGCTCAGGAATTCTGGGAGTTGAAGTCCACAGGTCCTCAAAGAACCATAGTTTGCCCACCCCTGAAACCTAACCCATTTTCGTTTCCCTTGAAAAAGCGAAACATCCGGAGACTCCTCAAATCCTGACACGTTTAATTAAATCATAAGCTTGCATGGTTCAGGGTCCAGAGATCCGATCAAACTGGCACATAATACTTTCCGACAGGCGTCTTTGAAGAACTGCGGCCAAAGCCTCCCGGAGTTCCTGCCGCCTGAAATTGCCGCGCAAAGCAACATTTGCTGTGCGAAAGACGGCCCCGCCTTTCAGTTGGGAAGAACCCGGTCCCAGCTCTCCAATTCAACCATTGGGAAGCAGCCAATAGCTCCGCCCCCGGCTCTAGCGACGCCCTTTAGCAGCCCAACTCAGTGGCTCAGACACCTTCGAGAGAGGCCTTTTCGCTTCTCCCGACGTCACTTCGGAAGCTGCGCCGCCCTTTAAAATGTGCAAGGGCCCTGGTCGAACGGGATAGTTCAAGGTTGCGCGGTGCGCTTGCGAGACGGCATTTGTCAACAGGAGGGTGGAAAAGAGGGTGAGCGAGACAATTTACAACTACCCCGCCTCCGAGCTGATCTAAATATACCGGTAGTTCATAAAATCATATGTCAAAAAGTCCTTCCTGTCAATGATTACTTCAGCTTCAACCGCAACAATACATGAGCACATAATAGATTCAAACTTAATGTAAACTGCTCCAAACTCGACTGCAGAAAATTCGACTTCAGCAACAGAGTGATCAATGCACTACCTGACTCTGTGGTTTCTTCCCCAAACCCCGTAAACTTTAACCTTAGACTGTCTACAGTTGACCTCACCCCATTCCTAAGAGGTCTGTAAGGGGGCGTGCATAAGGGCATCACCATCCCTGTCCTATTGTCCTCTTTTTATCGGTACTTTTTACTTATGTTTATACAGATAACTACTGTCCTGTACATGTTTGACAGATAGATAGATAGATAGATAGATAGATAGATAGATAGATAGATAGATAGATAGATAGATAGATAGATAGATAGATAGATAGGAGCACCCTAAGTGTTTGTCAGAAAGAACATGCGGGAAACTCTTAGATGCCATTTATGTATGCCAGTTCTGGTTGCCCGACTTTAATCCGGAATGTATGATGGATATCACACTGCTTCTCCTCTGCTCCCACCAGTATTGGGATCACTACCAAATGCCTCTCACATCCTATTAAAATAGCAATAGCACTTATATACCGCTTCATGGTGCTTTACAGCCCTCTCTAAGTAGCTTCAGAATCAGCATATTGCCCCCAACAATCTGGGTCCTCATTTTACCCACCTCGGAAAGATGGAAGGCTGAGAAAACCTTAGGAAAAAAAGCAAGTGTTTTGAAGGTCTCCCATATCAAAATACAGGGGAGGCCCTGCTTGGAGTTGGCTACCCAACTGTGGGGTGTCAGTTTTCTATTTTTATGGTAGGGCTCCAAGGAAAAAGGGGGTTGTGGCTGCATTGATCTTATGTAATCATGGATCTGATGGTACGGATCAGAAGTATTGGCACTCTTGTTTGGGTGTAACTTACAATGAATGCATTACAGCTCATTCTTCAAAAAATGAATCTGCAATTAGACTGAGCAATGGGACCCCACATTGCATTTGCTGTTACACATTTGTTAACACCTGCCTTATTTCTCTTACTCAGGAATATGCACGGTTCATATTATTTATCTGTCAATCATGTGTGGCATATAGAAATAAGGTGGGGAGGTTTCTTCTCAAAATTCTAGGATCGGGCTAGCCAATGAAATTCATTGGGAGAATTAAAATAGAGAAAAGGAAGCACATATCCCTGTGTATAATCAACCTGTGGAATTTATCGGCACAAACTGTGGGGATGATCTCTACTGTATCATGGATGGTCTTGAAAGGAGCTGAAGGTATTAACGGAGGACAGGTATGTTGAAAAATATTTAGTAATAAAATGTATATAGTCTGTTTCAAACTAAAAAGATCCCAGATGGCATGTATAGCAGCAATAATAGTACAATACCTATGCAGTACCATAACTAATAGTGCTAACATCAAGGCCTTCATCTATTTGCACCAATAACCATAGTTGATCTATATCTGAAGGCCTTCTAAAACAGCCAAAGTTTCAGAAGGCCATGAGAAGGGAAGGCATCATTGATCCTGGGACCAAAGGAAAAAAAACCTTCACAGAGTTCATGCCCCTTTTCATACATTTACAATTGATAGGGACTCTTAATGGGAATTCTTTGTTCATTTAGACTGGAAAAAGTGAGCTAGATCCACAGGTTCTTGGCCATATAGAGCTTGAGAGGCAATGATCAGCACCTTGAAGACTCATTGATACTCAATGAAGCTCCTTGGGATATTTCTAAGGTTTTATTTTATTGCATGATTACAGCTGGCATCATTACTTTTTAACACACACACACACACACACACACACACACACACACACCACACACACACACACACACACACACACACACACACACACACTGATAGCAGTGTTACATGGCACTATCAAGATTGTCCCATTTATGCGCATCTGGACAAATTCAGTCCTTATTCTTTGCTAGCATCACTTCAAGTACCTCTTTACCTATTTCATCCCCAAGAGCTTCTCATAAAATACAAGGAATTGGCTGGGATTGATGGATAGGACAGCAAAATCAGACTTGGCAGATTCTGTTATTTTAGCCAGTTTCAATAAAAACAGTTTTAGCCTCGTAGAGTTGATTTGCTGGTCTGGTCGACCTAGAGGGAGTGACATCAATCTTGCACAGATGACCCCTGTGTCTCTTGGCAGCCATCCAGTGGTTGTCTGGATTTTTTTGCATAGGGTGGTTCTAACATAGCAGATTTTCACACGTTGTTGATCATGCTCATTGGCTATATTTCCTCAACATACTATGCTAAAAGATGGTAGAATAGTTTATGACTGAATATTTTGTGCAAGCCAAGGTTAATAAGATTAATTCATTGCTTTAGCACTGTAAGAACAGAGCTTTAATATTAAGGTTAGACTGCCATCTAGTGGAAGTTGCCACTGACTTGCATTCAAGTTCAGTGATAAAGGAAATATTTTCCATTTACTATATATCATTTAGTTTGATTGGCACACACATGTTTATAAACATTTATAGACATTCAGGTTGTATAACAATTAAAATACTAACAATTATTTGAACTCTAATTTTAAATGGATATTTTTTCAACCAAGCTTGGCCAAATTATGTGTGCTTCTCTAGAATTCTTCCATTCCTTTCTAGGTAACATTGGATTTCTACAACAAATTATTTGTGCTTTTTTAAACAAGAGGGGCTGCTACGAAGAAGAGGAGATCAATTTATTTTCCAAAGCTCGAGAAGGCAAGACAAGAAACATTGGACGGAAACTAATCAAGGAGAGAAGCAACCTGTAATTAAGGAGAAACTTCCTAACAGTGAGAACAATTAACCAGTGGAATAGCTTGCCTTCAGAAGTTGTAGCTGCTTCTTCACTGGAGGTTTTTAAGAAGAGATTGGATAGCGATTTGTCTGAAATGGTATATAGGGTTTCCTACTTAGGGTTGGACTGGAAGACCTCCAAGGTCCCTTCCAGATCTATTCTGATTTCAGGTTAGGATGCACCAGTTTTTCTTTTTCTGCTCAGCAGTAGCCAGAGAGAAGGTCAAAATCAGAAGATTCCCCACTTATGGACAATTCTGTCAACCCTCTGAATTTATCTACCAATACATGTCTAAGAAAGCTCCTCCCTCAAAGAGGCTTTTTGAAGGAAAGATGGGCAGCTAAGAGGAAGGAGAGGGGATGGAAATCTGTTATTAAACCACCTTCCTTCTTAGAAATTTCAGGTTCAGTCCATTAAATGGATACAGTCAAAAGTGCCTTTACTTGTAAACAAGTATCCAAGGAACAGGGAATTACTTCGAAGATAATATTTTCAGAGAGTTATCAAGTTCAAAGTAAAACATGCAATTATTTTGCTTGTACTGGCTTGCTTCCCACAGCTCTTGGGTATGTGGTTGCAATTTTTTTCTTTTTCTTTTAATAGTAACTTTAATAAAGATAATTATAGCAATAAAAACTAATGCACACTAAACAAGATTGAAGAACAAAAGTGCAGAAAAGAAAAAAGAAAGAGAAAAGAAAGAATTTTAAAATAAATAGGTAATGAGGTGACTTCCCATCCATCACAAGTATAAAAAATGTAGTAATTTATGACCTCCTTACTCCTAACAATCAAATAATGTCATAGAACTTGATTTCTTTTCATTTTTTCATTGTTCCTTCTTACAACATTCTTCAAGCTATAGTAAGCTTTTTTGGTAAATCCAATATAAGAAAATTATCCAGATTATTATCTTAGCTCGTTGTTTGTCTAGCTCTTTTAATTATTAAGACATCATTTGGTTTCTTTTGGATGTCCAGTGTAACATTCTTTTCCATTTAATTCTTGTAGCCTGTCAGTTGTCAATCTACTTTCAATTCAGTCTTGTCAGGTAGAACGTGTTCCTCTTCCATGACATGTCTTAGACACAATCTCTCCATACAGGCAGATGTCTCTGTTGACACTATTGAAATATTAAAATTAACTTCTGAACCAATTGTTCAAAAATATCCTTAGTATATCCTTCTTTCCTTCCATCCTTGCTCCTCTTCCACCCTTTCACTCTTCCTTCCTTCCTTCCTTCCTTCCTTCCTTCCTTCCTTCCTTCCTTCCTTCCTCCCTCCCTCCCTCCCTCCCTCCCTCCCTCCCTCCCTCCCTCCCTTCCTTCCTTTCCTACCTACCTACCTACCTACCTACCAGGGGCGGGTTCCTAATTTTTTTACTACCACTCTGTGGGCGTGGCTTATTTTGTGGGTGTGGCTTGCCAGCCATATGACCGGGTGGGCGTGGGCCTCGGGAGCTTGGCAGCGGCCAGAGAAGCAGGGGGGGGACATTGCCCACCCGCAACGCAGCCCCCCGCAGCGGGAGCAGCAAGACCGCGGCAGCGGTTCTTCTAGGAGGCTCCGTCCGGCCTGAATGCTTCTCCCCATTCGATGATCCTAGGCTCCTGCCGCCAGTTCCTCCTTCCCTCAGCAGCTCGAGAAGCCTCGAATGTGCGAAAATGTCTGGGATCATCATCGCGCATTCGTGGCTTCTCAAACTGCTGAAGGGAGGGTAACTGAGATTGATCCTGCCGCCCGTTCTTTCAGCGTCTCACGTGCTCCCTCAGCCAACTTCCCCTGCTTGGACTCACTGTGGGGTAGGAAGGCAGTGCTTGCGCAGTGCTGGAAGCTCGGCTTCTGGGCATACGCAGAATAAAATGTAAAAAAAAAATTTAAAAAAATTTTTTTAAATGGCGGCGCCCAGGCACCGGCAACCGACCGCACCGGTACTGTGACGTCACCAGCGGGCCGCTACCGGTGCTATAGAGTGGACCGCACCGGTAGGAACCCACCACTGCTAGTACCTACCTACCTGAGTAATGGGTCCCAACATTCTGTAAGCTAGCCCGCTTGAGTTATCTTGGTTCAGTAATTGTTCTTATACCTTCCAGTTTTGCCCAACTGAAGGTTACAAACAGACATGAGAGTTTGGGTGGTATATGGCTATTAGTTTCATTTTTGGAGGCCTGGATAAACTGATGTGTTTCTTAATGATGTTGAATCCCCACGATTGATCACAGTTTGCCTTGAGACAATTCAGTGTGTACAGATGATGTGGTTTCCAATGCATTCCCCAAAACACAGACATAGAGATGCACCATTCACCCAGAGATATTTTATTATACCTGATAAGTGATTCTACTCTTATATTATGAAAAAAAATATAAGAGGACATTTTCTATGCCATGTTTCAAATGACACATCCTTTTGCACAGCAAACATTCAAAATAAGCTGGCTGAACCCAATGAGAAACCTCAATATTTGTTCAAGCTACTTTTGAAATGCAAACAGTCATAACACCAGATGTACAGATTTGTTCTGAAGAAGACAAACTGAAACCTATTCTGATACACAGAGGGGGGGAAATATTGAGATTGGCAAAATGTTTAAATGAACGTAAATGTCACAACATGTTTTTATACATACTAGAACTTTGCCCTTAGTGGGCTAAAAAAAAGGGTGTAACCTGAAGCCTTTTTGTTGGTTTTCTGGTGTTACAGTAATAATATATAATAGTTCATACAAATATCTCTATCATCTAAATTAGTGAAATAAACATTTTTTTCAGATCTGAAACAAGCTTCTTTGCAAATGCCTCCTGGCTGAAGAAATTAAAGGGAATTCTGATTGAAACATAATGATATGTCCAGTAAACCTTTTACATGAGGTGAAGAAGAAATTCCTCTATTATTATGAACACCTGGCTGAGATATCAGAGCCAAAAACAAATTAAAGGAAAATAAACAGAAACTCAAGTTTATAACTAATGATATTATTACCATGATTGTTTCAATTGTTCTAAAAGCCTGTTCCACAGATTTCTGGAATAGACATTCTTAATTAAATAGCATTTAATTAAGAGTGTGAAATAAATGTAAAATGCCCTTGTCTTCGATTTAATGCATATTAATATAATTATTTGTTGATGGCACTAATTTATAGTGCATGTGGGAAATTATTTGAATGAATGCTTTAGCTGAAGGAGCAGTTTGCGTTATTTTCCAGTTTAAGGAAAATGGAGGCTTCATGGGTATAAGTTAGATAGCTGAGGAAACATCTGTAGATTAATTTCCCCAGTTGGTATACTAGAACTCTGATATACAAGCCACTCAGGGGCGGGTTCCTCTTACCTGCCTACCAATGCGCTGTGCACGCATCATCGTGTTTTGTGCTTGTGCACGCTTGCTATGCGCACGCATCCCCTCGTGCGATTTTGCTTCTGCGCATGCGCAGGAAGCAAAAAAGGCCAAAAATTCAGAAAAAAAGATGGTGCCGCGTGACGGTCCGGTGAAGACAGCACCGGAGCCGTCGTGTGCAAATTGTGCAATCAGCGGGCCGCTACCAGGACGACAGAGTGGACCGCACCGGTAGGAACCCACCACTGAAGCCACTGCATTTTTATTTCCATTATCATGAATCTGAAAAAGGCAATCAAGATTCTTTTTGATCATCTTACTCTTTCTATGATGTTGACTTTATTCATGCTGGAATTCATAATGGGGGGGGATTTTGGTGGAAGAACCCTTTTTTGTTGTTACCGGTATATTTCTATCCAGGTAGTCCTCAACTTACAACAGTTCATTTAGTGACCATTCAAAGTTACAAGGGCACTGAAGAAAGTGACTTATGACCATTTTCCAGTTTTGACCTTTGCAGCATTTAATGTCGTAAAATGGGACAAAACTCACTTAACAAATGTCTCACTTAACAACAGAAATTTTGGGCTCAATTGTGGTCATTAAGTCAAAGACTACCTGTACCATCTTTCATTCAGGAGCGCAAGGTGACAAACATAGTGTTCCCTCCACCCATTTCTCCCTACAGAAATCCTGTGAGATAGGTTGGCCTAAGAGAGAGTGACTGGCCCTTGTCACCCAGTGAATGTCAATGGCTAAGCATGGAGCCGAACATGGGTCCCCTGTTTTTATATAAAAAGTCCTAAATCCAATAGGTAAACCAGGAAAGACTGGAAAAGGCTCTAAACTGGCACTTTGAAGAAGGGCTGCCTCAGGACACCCAATCTGAATAGACAGGCCTCTGATTGTAAACCGCTTTCCTGCAAAAAATATAAATGCGCTCACTGTCCTCTCCCAAACTTGCCAGCCTCAAATGCAGAAAATACTGAGCAAGATAGCACAGTGGTTTGAGCTTCCATTCGTGTTGATATGGGAGTTGATTTAGAAGGATTTATAAATAAAACCTGGATGGAAGGAGTAAAGGTAGTCCTTGACTTACAACCATTGAACACAAAATTTCTGTTGCTAAGTGAAACATTGGTTAAATGAGTTCTGCCCCATTTTACGTACTTTCTTGCCGCTGTTGTTAAGCGAATCATTGCAGTTGTCAAGGGAGTGACAACTTCCCCATTGACTTTGCTTGTCAGGTCACAAAAGGTGGATCGCATGACCCCGGGACAATGCAACTGTCATAAACATGAGCCAGTTGACCAGCGGCTGAATTTTGATCACGTAACCATGGGGATGCTGCAATGGTCGTAAGTGTGAAAAGCGATCATAAGAGCTGCAGTAGTGCAGTGGTTAGAATGCTACTACTGCTGACTGCCGGGCTGCTTGCAATTTGGCAGTTCAATTCTCACTGGCTCAAGGTTGACTCAGCCTTCCATCCTTCCAAGGTCGGTAAAATGAGGACCTAGATCAGCAATGGCTAACCTTTTCGGCACTGAGTGCCGAAAGAGTGCAAGCGCGTGTGCAAAAGCGCATGTGTGCGCACACCCATAACGCAATGTGTGCGTGACTCCCCTGCATGCCCCTGCATGCACGTGCCACCCGTCATGTGCACCCTGCGATGCGCACATGACTGTGTTCGCCCCACCCGTGCGTGCATGCATGACTCCCATGCACGTTCACGCAACCCTCCTGCGTGCCCCCCACGCGCATGTGCAGCAGAGACCCGAAAACCAGCTGGCCAGTTGGAGGCGCACGCACATGCGTGGCGGAGCTGAGCTGGGGCGAAGGCTCCCATGCCCGCAGAGGACTCTGTGTGCCACCTGTGGCACGCGTGCCATAGGTTCGCCATCAGAGACCTAGAATGTTGCGGGCAATATGCTTACTGTAAATCACTTAGGGCTGTAAAGCACTGTGAAGCATTATATAAGTCTAAGTGCTATTGCTATGTCACTTTTTTCAGTGTGGTTGTAACTTCGAATGGTCACTAAATTAACTTGTTAAGTCACGTGTTATCTGTATATCACTTCTGATCTTATTAGATCTCTTACCAGTGTTGGATGCCATGGACCTTGGTGGGATTTACCTACTTTTGGCCACAGGAATGCTTGCCTTGATGGTTATGTTCCCCCACCACACACACTTGCTTTTATCATTTGTGGGCATGTTATGTTGTACAGCTGTAGAAGTTTTAATTATGCTATTACTTGTGTTTTTTTTAGCAGACTCTTATGAAGTGGCTGGCCTACAAATAAAGTCAAATCAATCCATTAATTGTTATTAAGGGGTCTTCTTCAGCCAGGGTGGATCTTCCCATGGATCGAAGATTTAATGTCTTCCTCCTCATTGATTTGAAAGCACGCCTCAAATATCAGACGTTAACACTGAACTCAAGAACGTTTGCTTTTGAATAACGCATGCGCAGGACTGCGCCCCGAAGGACTGCGCCACGCCCGATAACTTTTCTTCCAGCAAACCCCCCCCCCCACCTTGACCCCCAAAGCCCCCCACAGACGACCTCTTCCAAATATCAGGTAGGCAAAAGGCGCGACTCACGTGGATGGGGGTGGGGTGGGCAGGTTTAAGGGAAGGAAAGCCCCGATTGGCTGTAGGTTTTCCGAAATCGGGATTTGATAGGCTAGAGGCATTGGACCGTGGGGCGGCTATTGGTGCGGAGCCGACTTGCGTCACAAGGCCCGCCCGCCGACGCAGCGAGGACTTTAGGGCTGGGCGCGAAAGGCTCCTTGTTCAAGCGAGCGCGGGAGTCGCGGTCGGAGTGTCGGCGGGCGAGCGGCCTTTCAAGGGGAGCCTCGAATCCCAGGTTTGCCCTTTTCTCCCTTTTCCTTCTCAGAGGCGTTTTTCTAAGGGGAGTGGGGGGGGAATCCTTTCGGAGTGGCAACACGCTTTGCTGCTGACTAAAGGAGGGGAAGGGGAGCCATTTTCCGTTGGGCTAGCCGCCTCCCCTGAGTCGTTCCTGCGTTGCCCAGCTCTCTCCCCCACCCCACCCCGCCCCAGTTTTCTCCCGAAATCGTTCCCGGGGAGAATGGGAGATGGAGTCCATCCTCTTTAGGGATCCTCTGAGGCTGGCTAATCGGGGCACGCATTTCATCACCCCTAAATTTGGGGTTTTCCCCCTTTAAAAGCAGCGTCGGTTTCGCCCCACCCTTTAAAAACAGCTTTTTGAACCTTAAAAACAGGTTTAAAAGATACGCTGGGAGTTCAGAAGTTAAGGTTGCAAACCTACTTATGCTCAGCGGGGCTTAGTTCGGACTTGCGTATTTAAGTTTTATTTATGTCTGTCTAAAATTAATAATAATAATAATAATAATAATAATAATAATAATAATAATAATAATAATAATAATAATAATAATAATAGTGTCTATCTAAAATAATAATTTATTATTTATTTATTTATTAGTGAGACACATATACCGCCTCAAAGTCCTAGCACTCTCTAAGCGGTTTACACCATTAAGCAATGTATATTTTGTATTGCCCCCAACAATCTGGGTCCTCATAAAACATAATTTATGTTTCTATCAAATGATACTCGGGTCATTTGAGGAATTGAGATGCTTTCTAGATGAGGCTTTTGGCCCATTTAAAAAAAAAGGTATGCATGCAAATAAAGCCGGAGGGCTTGGTTTAGTCTTGGCGGAAAAACATGTAGCTGCAAGTGCTGCTTTTTGTTGGTGACCTGCTTTCACCTTAAAATTAGAGGATGTTGGTGCAAGATGCAACATGAGGCTGGTTTGTTCTTTTCAGAAGCCGGTTGGGGTTTTTTTTGGATGTCGTGAATTCTTGTTCCAAAGTTCTCAAGTTTCTTTTCTTTTTATTTGTGAGGTTCCAAGCTTCCAATGCAGAATGACTAGCGTGAAATTTTAGCCGGATGCTTGAAAAGAGCTTGAGGGACTTTGGCTGCGCAGGATAATTCTGTTTGTGTTAATGTTTTCACTGTGCTTGTTTTAGGTTTTGTCTTTAAAAAGAAACATGAATTCTAAAATGAAGCCACAATCCAATACCGACAAGCATCCCTCTGTGAAGGTAACTAGCATGTTAACAAAGTGCTAATGTCAACACTTGTCAAGATGTCACACAGGTAGTCCTTGACTTACAACAGTTCATTTAGTGACTGTTCAAAGTTACAATGGCACTGAAAAAAGTGACTTATCATCCTTTTTCACACTTATGACTGTTGCAGCATCCCCATGGTCACGTGATTTACATTCAGATGCCTGACAACTGACTCATATTTATGACGGTTGCAGTGTCCGGGGGTTATGCGATCCCCTTTTGCGACCTTCTGACAAGCAAAATCAATGGGGGAAAACCAGATTCACTTAACTGGCTTACTAATTTAAGAACTACAGTGATTCACTTAACAAATGTGGCAAGAAAGGTCGTAAAATGGTGCAAAACTCACTTAACAAATTTCTCAGCAACATAAACTTTGGGCTCAATTGTGGTCGTAAGTTGAGGACTACCTGTAGCAGTTGCTGTTCACATACTCTTGTTATTTCCTATAAATGTTACATGTCCTAGAATACGTGGATATTGGACTGGTATTTTGTGTATAAAACTAATAACCTGGGCTGATAAATTTCATTTTAATATACGAAGCACAATTCCATGTTACATGAATAACTTGTTCAAACTATAACACTTTGTTTTTTTCCCTTTAGTTCTAATTTAGCATTTGAGAGAGATCATTCTGCTGTCAAGTTGCATTGACAGAAGATACACAAATGCAACTATTTTACTGAAGTTCATTTTCTGTTGAACTGCAGGGCACTCAATAGACATAATTTTGACGCTTAGGGTTATAATAATAGCAGAGTTGGAAGGGACTTTGGAGGTCTTCTAGTCCAACCCCCTGCTTAGGCAGGAAATCCTACATCACTTCAAACAAATGGTTATCCAACATCTTCTTTAAAACTTCCAGTGTTGGAGCATTCACAACTTCTGGAGGCAAGCTGCTCCACTGATTAATTGTTCTGTCAGGAAATTTCTCCTTAGTTCTAAGTTGCTTCTCTCCTTGTTTAGTTTCCACCCATTGCTTCTTGTTCTATCCTCAGGTGCTTTATTATTCAGGTTATTTAATGTCTTAACTAAGGGCAAGGGAAGGAATATGTAGTGGAGGGCTAATTGCTTCATACTTCTGAGATCAAATTGGCCAAATTCAGTAGTGATTGGAAAGAGAATCTATAGGAAGTCCAGTAACAAATATCCTGTACAATTACATGTTGATTATGTGAGTGAGAGTTAAAGTCCACAAAGAGCCTTTTAACATGTCATACATGATGCAGAACTTTTCCTAAATGAGTTCGTATATTTAGGACTGCTAGCACGACATGAACATCCTAGTCATCTTAATCCTTTAATTCACTTCTTTGTCCCAACATTGTAGGACATAGCTGATTTTTATAATTTTACCTGCAAGTGCAAAGGAGATTGTCAGGTGGTCAATTCTTGTCACACTTCCAACCTAACAATATTTGAAAGAAATTGTAAAGAGATCAGAACTCTGCCCATGAGCACAAATAGTAAATGCAATGGGATCAGAACTGTTTGGTGAAGGAACTAACCAAGTTTTATCTAGAAGATTGGCTAGCTTAAGCCAGGGGAAGGGGAAAAATTGCTCAGAAAAATGTGAGAAAGGCTGTTGGACAGCAAGCCAGAAAGTTGCTGACTCTTAGGTCCAAGTCCCATTCTTCATGATTATGTGATCCTTACCACCACATTTGGGACCAGATCATCTGTTGCTAAACGATGTGGTTGTTAAATAAGTCATGAATCGTGGTCGTTAGGGAAATCAGACTTCCCCCCCATTGATTTTGCTTGTCGGAAGGCCCTGGAACGGTCACAAATAGAGATCACGTGACCCTGGGAAAAACTGGCATGAATACATGCTGGTTGCCAAGCACTCAAATTTTAATCACGTCACTACAGGGTTGCTGTGATAGTTGTAAGTGCGAGGACTGGTTGTACAGTACATTTATTGAATAGCCCGAAGGCCTTTTCAAAAAAAGAAAAACAAAACAAACAGGTACAGAAACAACCGTACAAAAATATATATGGTACATGACATCAAAATTCAACGATATCAAAATTCAATAACTAAATTTCTAAAACTAGATAACCCAAATAAAATATCTCGTCTCTAACTCAGCTCATCTTTCTTACAATCAATGAAATTCTTTTCAATGTAGCTGGCTCGTATTGCTGTCATCCTATTAAGATAGCGAGTGATAGCCCTTACCCCAGGGGAGGAGAGTCTGCCTTCAATAGAAATGTTAATTTATGCCTTACATTGCAGTGGGAAAATTTATTTATAATTGGGGACAGATATTGTTTTCTTACTTCCTCATACATCCTACATTCAAATATTATATGTGCCGTATCCTCGACAACGTTTGCCCCACATATACATGTTCTTTCATCATACGGGATGACTGGTTGTGACTTTTTCCAACACTTTCAAGTGGTCATAAGTCGAGGTTTGCTTCTACAATTTAAAGGACTGGACATTGATCTTTGGAGGTGTTATGGTCCTATAACATCCAAACAATAGTTCACTTGACATGGCTGAGTAAACAAACTTAATTTAACCCAAAGAAGACAAATCTGTAAAAATTAAATTTAATTCTTCAATAAAATTATTGAATCATTTGAAAGGGTTTACTAACTTAACATGAAATATTAACATTCCCATGATACTCAAATGTGTCATGCAAACAGCACTTTGAAGTTTTCAGAAAGTGAGCAATATTTCCAGAAATGGACAAAACCTGAAGGTATAATATCCAAAGTTAGGACCTCAATACTTAATGCTGTTCTCAATAAGCTTGTCAACAGATTTACATAAAATAATTTTCATTTCTGGAATTCAGTTTTGCATTGCTTAAAAGTATATCTTTAACTGAACAATTATGTTACATTTGTTCATAGTGTAAATCTCAATATCTTAAAAGCAAGAAGTTATACTTAATTATTTTCTGTTACTGAAGTGTTTTATAACAATTTCAGACAGTTTTTAAATCAACGGTCAGTTTTGAAATTCCCCCTACTGTATTAGTTTCCAAAACATTTAGCTAACTGAAATACTGATTAAAACAGAGGTCTTCAAACTTGGCAACTTTAAGCTATGCTGGCTGGAGAATTCTGGGAGTTGAAGTCCACAAGTCTTAAAGTTGCCAAGTTTGGGGACCCCTGGATTAAAATATCTAGCAATATTTTCTATACATTGATACATTACCTTGCTATTCCAGGGCTGGATTTCAGGGTTTAGCTCTCAGATCTTTAACTATACTAGTTGTGGGTTTATCAGGCATTGCTGGGGTGGCAAAATTAACATGGAACTGGGAGTTAATGAGCAACATTATGTATACATAATGTAATTGAATAGCAGTAAGTTTTCTATATTGACCATCTATCATGGTAGTACAAGAAAAAAGATAGTACCGTGTTTCCCCCAAAATAAGACCCTGTCTTATATTTTTTTGAACCCTGAAATAAGCGCTTGGCCTTATTGCCATGCACTCAAAAGCCTAATTGGGCTTATTATCAGAGGAAGTCTTATTTTGGGGGAAACAGGGTAGTGAACAGACCATTTATGTGTCTCATTTGATTCCCACAACATATGAACATTTATCCTCCGATGACATCTGGAATGTCATTAAACATCATTTGTATATTTGTTTGATGCTGATACCACTCAACTCCAATTGAGACTTGTGTTCAAAAGATTTATTCAAAATACCTGTTCTAAAAGCATCTTCTGCAGATTTTTGTAGAAGGAAAAAAATATGCTTATGAATGGAGTTGAATTGTAAAAAGAAAGAAAAATGCATTTCATATCATTGCCAAAATCAGATTTATAAAAATAATTGCATAATAAATTCATGGGGCTGATTGTCCCTTAGTAATTTCTCAAACAGCTTGAAAAAAACTTAGTGTTAGTTTTGAATCATGGCTCATTACTGCATACACTACCATATTCTGGACCAGTTGTTGCTTCCAGTTCTTCAAGGTTAGCTCCATACAGAGCACATTGCAGTAATAAACTTGGGAGGTCATTAAAGTATGACTGACTGTAAGCAGTCTTGTGATCCAGGAAAACACACAAGACAAAGTTGTACAAAAGTGGTTGAGTTGTGGAATAACCTAAAGTATATTTTAAGTCCAGTTTCATCTTCAGTTACAGAGGTGAAACTTTGCCCTTTGAACTTATCTCCTTGTTCACCTAAAAGGTAATGATTGGAGCTTGGGTACTAAGTATACAGGAACTTCTTATGGCACTACTGGCAAAGAACAGAAGAAAGAATAATAATTAGATAAAGAAGACCTACATTGTCTCGAGATGAAATGGGTATCGGACTAATGTGTTCTTTACTCATCAATATTCTTCGTGTTTACTTTGTACTTGCTATCTTTTTAACCTTCATCGATACTTATTTGGTTAAACATAAAATATTGCAAGTAATAGGTTAATCCAAGCAAGGGATGGCTGTGAATATTTCTTGAATCTAATTCAATACCTACAGTTATAATCTGAAATTAGTGCAATGTTTGTTCCCAAAGTAGCTGGCAGTTGTCCTCAAGTTCAACAGTAAATTAATTGGCAGCAGAGACTTTACCGTGGGAAAGGTTAGCACTTGTCATGTGAAATATAGTGTGAATCACAGACTTTCTCACGCTAGTGTGACATTATGTTCCTGCTATCCCTGTTTGATTATCTACTATTGTTTACTATCTCATGGTGGCAGTGTAACTTAAAAAAAAAGAATGCAGGATATTGCTATTTACACATGACAGGGTGCCAGGCATTCTTTTCTTCCCCCCCCCCCAGGCTCCCCCCCCCCTCCAAAAGCCCAGTGCTCTGGCTAGATCGGTATATTGTCTCTTAAACAAATAGGAACCTTAAGAACAATATACACTCTGCAGCATTTTACTTGTATATGTAAACCTCTCTCTAAAACTTTCTTTAGTAATCTTTATTATTGATGGAATTATAATAAACAGAACTACTTTGAAGTTAACTTCCACTCTAGGCACAGTGTAAATACTACTGTTGATACAAGACCAAATTCTGTAGTATCTGGTTGAAGTGCAAAGATAGACTTTATAACAGTGTGTAAATTAAACTGAATGTTTATAACTGTTTAGGGATCACCAACCTACTTCTGGAATTGAAAATAATGCAGAGTCAAACTACATCTGAATGAATGTGTCTAGTTATGATTTCTGTCATGAGAGGGCAGTGCCAGGAGCTTCCTTGGTCTAACTTACAAGTATTGACTTTACATGTTTTAACTTTGAGAAAAAGTTCCCATCAAACATAATAACATTCTTACTAAATGTGAGCATTTTGGTAGTGTTTAAATATTAATATAGTCCGCTTAAAAACTTGACTTCCTCTATATGTTGTTTCTCAGCAGGTTTCTACAAATAATGCAAACTGCACATCACAGAGACAGACCCTTAAGATGATACAGCCATCTATTACAGGTTGCCTGGTGGGCAGAGCAAATGAGGTATGTATTTCTTTTGGAACGGAATCTAGTTAGAAGTCGATTCGTTATGAGCTGGCACAGGAATTGTAGTTTGCTTTTAATTAAACTGTAATTATGCTGATAATTTAATCAGTATGTATTAAGAGTAAGGTGACCAGACGTCCCGCTTTTGGCGGGACAGACACGCTTTTCAAGCGTGTGTCCCGCGTCCCGCATTCTTTCCAAAAAGTCACGCTTTTTTGGAAAGAATGCCAAAACAGCGGGACGTCTGGTCACCTTTTGCCCGTTGTTGCCCTGACGGCTCGTAACCGGAAGCGGCGGCGTGCGCGAGTCGGGAGAAATCTCTCGGCTGGCCCAGCAGTTGCCCCGGTGACGGGGAGGCGCAGCCCCGCCCTCTCGAAATGGCTGTCCCGTCCCGTGGCGTGTCTCCGTGGCGTCGTCGCGGTGGGCGGGGCGGCCCGAGCGAAGGAGTCGCATCCAAGATGGCCCTCGGGCCGGCGCTGGCTCAGCCGGCCGGGGCCGCCGCCGCAGCCTTCCCGCCGCCGGGACTGGGGGCCCAGCCGCAGGGGCAGCAGCAGCAGCAGGAGGTCTCTCAGCTCGGGCCGGCCGTGGGTAGCGTTGGCGGCGGGCGGGCGTCCCGCGTTGACTCCTCCGGCGGCGGCTGGAAGCTGGCGGAAGAGCCGGTGTGAAATTCACACCGGCTCTTCCGCCAGCTTCCAGCCGCCGCCGCAGGAGTCAACGCGGGACGCCCGCCGCCAACGCCGCCCACGGCCGGCCCGAGCTGAGAGGCCTCCTGCTGCTGCTGCCCCTGCGGCTGGGCCCAACCTGGCCGTCCTCGAGTGCCTGCAGGACGTGCGCGAGGTCAGCGGGCGGCGCGGGACCCCCGGGCGGGTGGGGGGGGAGGGAGGAGGAGAGCCAAGAGACGCTGGGGGCTGCTCCCCTTCCCAAGCCAGCCCAAGCCACTGCCGGCTCCCGAAGGGGAGGCGCGAGGCGAGGAAAGGCCTCCCGCCTCCCCCCCCACCTGGACGCCGACATTAGCGGTCTTTTGCCCTATGCGCATGCGCAGCGTTCTGCGCATGCGCAGAGGGCAAAACTCAAATGGCGGCGTCCAGGCGGCCCCGCCCCCCGTCGGTGTCCCGCTTAAAAAAAAAAATCTGGTCACTTTAATTAAGAGTCCTAAATAAATGGTGGGCAATCCTACAAAACAACAGTTCTGAAGTACGAAAGAAGATCAAGCTGTACAGCAAACTTGGAGAACAGTGCACCTTGTCCACTTTGCACTCTCATGACCCTGAGAGGTTTCCTGCCCTGGCTTAAATAAACTACTTGAACTGAACATTAAATTAAGAGAGAGATAAGTGACTCATTTTCTGTCATCGTAGCTCAAGGTAATATTAATATGAACTCTAACTGGACTCTCCAATAGAAGAGAATATATGTAGCTCGGATTTGAACTTTAGTGCTCTCTCAGCTTGGTTGTTTAGTTGCAGATATTTCGGTACCTAGGTAACATCATCAATGCAGGTGGGGGGGGGTTGCTTCCTATTTTTAGATAGTGACTTGCCAGTTTGGGTGGGGCTGTGATTTTCTCCTTGGTAGTTCCTCATTAGGGTATTGTTTTCTGGACTCTTCGTTTTTAGTTTAATTAAATGGATGGAAATATAGGTTGTCTTTCTAAAATATTAAACTGCTCATAATTTGTAGCAGGCTAAGTCTTCAATCAAGAAGAAATGTTGGAATGATCAGCTTATCTCAAAAGTATCCAAACCTGAGGCTGCTGATAAAATAGAACACAGAAACATAAGAGGAGCGATCCAACCTTCTGATCTTACAGCAAAAGGTTTGTTCCACTTATAAGTACCATAGCAAATTATACTGGATTAGATCAGCGGTTCCCAACCTTTCTGCTTGCCAGTCTGGCATGTGAGTGGTAGGCACACGCTCACAGCTCCATTTGTGAGCAGTGGTGTGTGAGCGGAGGCTGCTTGCGCTTGTGCGCGAAGCTCCACTCATGCTAGCAGCAGGCACTTACGCTTGTGCGCGAAGCTCCACTTACGTGAGGGAAGGGTGCTTGCATTCGCTTGTGAAGTGCCGTCCGCTTGTGTGAGTGAAGCTTCACGCACGAGCGCTTGCCCATCTCTCCCGCAGCCCAGTTTGGAACAGACCGCGGCCCAGGGGTTGGGGACCCCTGCGTTAGATGGAATGCCATCATCTTATTTTCTCCAGCATCTAGCTAGAGGCCTTTGAAACCCCACAGCAGAAGAGAAAGCTTTTGAATTGGAGTTATAATCAAGTAATAATATTTAGATGTATTTACTGCTGAACCTAGAGCTGCAGTTTTTAAGAATTATCTGATCTCATCTATTATATTTAATGCATTATATAACTTCTCCAAAAGAAAAAAGAAAACTTAGCTATTGGGACTATGAGAAATTGAGTTACTGGTCTTTTTGTGTTCAGTATGTTTGTGCAGGCCCAGAACTAAAGTAGAGTGGTACTTGATTGGGACTATTAAGAAAGGGGGATGGAGGTGATAGTTAAGTGACTAATCTCATGAAAAGCAATTTGATGTTACTTCATTTATGTATCATATCAGCAGAAAACTAAAAAAAACCCCAATAACTATATAAAACACTCATCATTAAAAACTAACACATGAGCAGGGAGGATGATAGCCATAAGGGAGCTGTTACAGGATCTCCCTGGGATCCCCTGATGGCATAGCCAAGTGTTGAGAGATTTGGAGAACGTTGAAAACGAGCTTCTCATTTCTGATGAGAAGATTCCATAATACGGATGCCAAAGCAGAGAAGGCCCACCTTCTAGGACCTGCCCAGTGTAATTGATCAATAGAGGGGACCTGCAGCATGCCTTCTCTGCCAGTTTTGGTGGGACAAGAAGGTTCAGTCAGGAACAGGTGGTCCCTCAGATAACATTGCTCCATGTCATGAAGGGCTCTAAAAAGGTCAAAACCAGCATCTTGAATTAGACCTATAAGCACATCTGGCAAACCCGTGCATGTAGAGCAAAGGTGTAACGTGTCGTCGTAGGGGCATATAGCTGCTTGGTCTCAGACAGCCTAGAAGTGGGCTTCCAAAAGTGGAGCCGAAATAAGGTCCTGTTTAGAGTCAGGTAAAGAATGAATAAGATTGGACAGAAAAATAAGGGCACCCAGATACTGGAGAGAGAGTGAGAGACTTTAACTCAACTGTCAAGCCTGTGGTTCCAGCTGGGTCAGCCTTCAAGATAACTCTGGAATAATTTGGGAGTGGAGGTGGTCTTTTTTCCTATCTGCCACTACCATGAGGAATATATTGTTTTTTAAATTGTGGTATTGCTAAAATTTTGGAATTGACTGTAGATTTTTAAGAACACTGATACCATAGTGTTTCATAGAAGTCTGTTAAAAGAATACTTTATATCTGGTGGGCAACTGTGGTAACTTTATGACTTGTGGACTTTGACTCTTGGAATTCCCGAGTCAACATGGAGTTCTGGGAGTTGAAGTCCACAGGTTGTAAAGTTGCTGGGGTTGACCACCCCTGCTTTATGTGACTTAGGTCTGATGTTGCTAGAGTAATTCCAATAAATTATGTCCTGGATTTAGTATCAGTACTTACTTTTTTTCCCCCCAGGCAATCCTTCATTCCAGTATTGGAAGGAATTGGCTGAGGAGAGGAGGAAAGCCCTGCATGAGGTTTTACAAGAAAATGAAAAGGTAATGTTCTTAGAAGTCACAGAAGACATGCTTTGGAAATTAGCATTATCTAAAATCATCTTTTTTCTCTAGTTGCATCAAGAAATTGAATTAAAAACTAGTGAAATTGCTCGTCTAAAAGAAGAAAATGAAGACCTGGCAGAACTAGCTGGCCATGTTCATTATATGGCAAATATGATAGAGGTAAGCTGCTCAGTTGATTAAAAAAAATGTTGATTGGAGTTTATGCCTTTTGGAAATTAGAAAGTGAGTAAATGATTAATCTATGTGGGGTGGAGGAAACAGTGGTCTTGAATATCCTTTGCATGGCAGATACGATAGTTTGAACCCTGATCTTGACTCTTCAACTTTGAGGTTGAGCAATAGCACTTAGAGTTTTATATTGTTCCATAGTGCTTTACAGCCCTCTCTGAGCAGATTACAAGGTCAGCACATTGCCCACTACAATCTGGGTCCTCATTTTACCCACCTCGGAAGGATGGAAGGCTGAGTCAACCTTGGACCTCCCTCAGAATTGAATTCTATGCTGGAGACAGAGTTTGCCTGCAATACTGTATTCTAACCACTGTGCCACCAGGGAGGATGAGCACAGTGTGTAGACTATATGTTAATCCTTAGACCTTTTTCGTTTATCTAATTTTTATGCCTGCTCATCTCATAAGGAATGCCTCAGAGCAGTGTATACAACACTAAATTAAAAAATAACATATAAAACCAATCATAATTAAAAAAAACCAGAAGGCACAATAGGGAATGAATGTTAATTCTAGTAAGAGAGCAACCTCAAAAATCTCATCAGTGTTTACCTGCACTCTGGCACCTGCCTTTAGTGGCCCTCACACACTCTCCACCATTCTGTAGCATCCATCTGCAGCACCTTGCTTGCCTAGAGCTCTCACCTACCAGCTTGTTTACCTGGGATCCCTGCCTCTTCCTGCTTAATGACCCATGCAGTCCTAGCATTGCAACAGTAACAAGGACTTCTGAGATTGCCTTCACTAAGTGAAGTGGTCATGTAATGTTGTCTTTCACCACTGAGTTGCTTAGTGATGGAAATTCTGGCCCCAATTGCTGTCATAACCCAAGGACCATCTGTACATTTAGTTTGTTTATATATAATTTTATATAGGTATAATTTGAAATTTAAAGCTAAATTTATCAAGAATAGAATGTGTTAACACCATTGTTTCACTTATCTAGCAAATAACTGGAAAAGCACCAGAAAGCCTAGACATTTTGAAAAATTTAGATCTGGAAGAAATTGAATATGAAGAATATGATTCTGCTGAGGAAGATTTAGATGGTGAACCTGAAGAGGAACATTCAAAATTTTCCAACAGTTCTACAGATGATGTTGCAGATGTGCCTCTAAATTGAGAAAGTAACCTCTGAAAGTATTGGGCTCTAAAGGGGTGGGTGGGGACGGCAGAGCAATCAAGAAATCCTCTGAAAACTACAGATTTATCTAAGATTTTGAGGATGGGGTTGCACTACTAATGTGTTGCAGAGTGACTAACAGTCTTACCAAAAGTATTAGATTGTATGTAGTCACTTATTAATTGGAAATACTGTGTATTTCAGCTTGTAAATAAGTTTTTATTCATTTATGACATTTGTAATTACCAAATAAATTTACCCACACAATTATGATATGGTTTTCAAAATGGAACTTATTTCTTGATACATCATATTACACAGTCTAGTTTTATCTGGCATGTATTTTTATCCTTGCTTAGAGACCTCTTCCATTATAGCACAATTCCCAAATAAATATTTTGAAATTAATAAATTTTTCTTCAATTCTTCCCAAACCAGACATGCCTCTGCTTCTGTTTTCCAGGATTAATTTGCAGGTTTATCTTGCCTCAAAAGGTAGTGCCTTTTAAATGTAAAACACTTTTTCAAATGACTTTATTAAATCCACAGCTTGAGACCCCTCAGTCTTACCCTCTAATTATCCCTGTGTATGGAATAGACAGTATTTGGAAGAAACTACCATATTTTGTTTCTAAGTTTATTGTTAAATCTTTATAAAATTAGTGCAGTGTAAGAGAATATATTTAATTCAACTGGGTTATATTTAGCTGGATAGATTAATCATTTAACAGGGAAATAAATTGCCCTGGTCACTTCACTTTGCATAAATGTTTAATCTGTACATCATCTGACCTGTTTTTTTGCCTTCTGATTTTTGTAACTTGATAAAGATTTCATTATTTTGTGCCATTTTGATTAGTTTTATTAAAGTTACCTTTCTGCTGTGGATCTCATATTTTTTCCTTTTACTAGACAACACTTTTTAAAAAATGTTTTATTTTGAAGTTTTGACTACATGGGATAGGAGGGATTGCAGCCGTTTCCAACTGGGTGTTCTCCTGCTAAAATAATCTACAGCCCCATCACCTCAGTCAGCCAAACTGAAACTTTCTTCTCCACAAATGGTAAGACTTCTTCCCAGTCTAAGACCAGATAGATCCATAATTATCAAATGTTTAGCTTAACAGGATCCCTAATAGTTTTCAATAATTTTTAACCGTAATACTGCATGAGGTGTTGTTTGCATAACAGCTTATTTGTGTTTTGAAGGCTGTTTATTGTTCTTAAAACCATTTTCACAAAGCATTTCTTCAGATTGATAGCATGTAGCAAAATGAAAGCAGGCGCCATCACCTAACCAATCTTGGCTGAACTCAAAAATAGCTAAGGGGACTTCAATGTGAATAATTCTCGAAAGCCTGCTGGGAGATCCCAGGGTTAGATGCTAGACTAATAAGTTGAACATCCAGGCAGCAAGCAATAGGGATCAGTTCTGTTGAGTTTAACTCGGGATATTTATCCTTTTTTATTCTTTATTGATTGAATAAATCTTAGAATTACACATCAGTTTAAACACTAAGCAGTAATTTTATTGTGTCAAATATTTGAAGAAGTAATACCTAGTGCTTGTCAGTAGCAGAATTATTTGTTTTGGCACATATTCCCTTAATTCTATTTGTATACTTCTGTGCCTGGATATCCCATAAACATGTACATTAATGTAGCATAGTTTTGGGGCCAGCCAAACCATTCCATATTAGACAGATATTCAAGCCTTTTCTCTAGTGTTTGGCCACCAATTTCATGAAATAATTTAATATAAGGCATATTATTACAGCAGACAACAGTCATAAGATAACAAACCCAGAACTTCACCAGGACTAGATCTGGGTCCGCTTCTTCAGCGTCTTCATCTTCTTCAAGATAGGAAAGCAAAATTTCAGGAAGGTGGTGAGCTTTGGCTTCATTTTGGTTTACGGGGTTAATGTAGCATACACTAGATAGTCCTTTTAAAACTAAGATTCTTACTTTTGTGGATGTATCTGGCATCATCAAAATATCAATCATGTCCTGTATATATTGTGAAGCAAGACTTCCAGCACCAACACCGCCTGTAAAGTAATCAGTTCGTAAATTCTGAGTCACTTTCTCATTAAACAAAGACATTTCCCAAATTTTCAATAAATGACAAGATGAAGCAGATTCTTCCCCCTCTCCTGCCATCATTCAACTTGCAGAATTTGTTGATTTGAATGCAGGCAATATCCCTGCTGCCTGAAACAAGAAACAACAGCCACCAAAATGGCATTTCTGCTTCTTAGTTTAACCCAGAGCAATCACTTCTGAGTCCGGTGGAGCAACACAGGATCTGTTGGACAGGTCTGCAAAGAAGGAATCAGCCGAAACTGGAAATGTTACTGTCGCAAGCAGAAGTGTCTGCTACGAAAAGGGATCCATAATGGGTACAGTAATGATTGGCAAGTACTGTATTCAATTACATTGTGGTCTGCTCTTTTTACACTGTACAGCTCTACATGAGTCAGTTTCTAAAATAAACTTATTAAAGTTTGTTGCAAAATCAAAACCAGAAGCACACACACGACTGATTCAGCTGGATTCAATAACTTTTTTTTAAACAGTAATATACTATATATACAATACCACAAGTAGGATTCTTCAATCAGTTACAGGTAAACACAAGCAAGAGAGTTAGTTTCATTTCAGCAGAGTTCAGAGTGGAAGAATACAGAGTGGAGAGTGGAGCCACACCCAGCCTTAAGCTTAAGTATTCAGTTTTGATTCTCTGCACAGACTCAGAAGTGGTTAGCTCCTATTGACTGATTCAGTTGCTATGCCTATTCATTGGCTAATCTTGTTAACATGGCTCTCCCAGTTGATGAATATCTTAACACTTATTTGAAGAAATTTGTAGCCAAGGAGGAAAAAAAGCATAAACAAACTGGAAGGTATTTTTCTTGCATAAAAATGTATTACCCTGTATTCCCTGAATGTATTCCATGAAAATAAAAGTCTTATATTTTGGGGGTGCCAAAATAAGTACTAGGGCTTATTTTTTGGGGGTTGTTGTCTTATTTCCCTCCCATGTACTGGAGGTCCACTTCTTGTTCGCAGCTGCAATGGGGTAGGAGACTGCGTGGCGCATCAGTGCCACCACTGCGAGGTGGGCTGGAGCTGCCCCACGCGCCCTGCACTGGCTTACCTCAGGACCCCTCAGCCAGGCCATCCATGCTTTGAAATAGCCTCATGGCAGCGGTTCCAGCAGCTGTCCAGTAGGACCCCGCTGGCCCACTTCTGCTTGCTTGCAACCGCAATGGAGCAGGCAACCCAAGACAATGGGATGGAGTGGGCAGTCTTCCTGCTCTGGCCTACAGACTCTTGGCTTTCCCACATCCCACACGGCACGTCCAAATCGCGTGCCTCCCCCCACCTCTGCCTGCTGCTTGGACAGGTAATCAACTGATCTGTGCAAGCTGCATCTGCTGCTGGACACGGTTAGCCCCTGTGCCTCGCCACCTCTGGTGTTGGCCATGCCCCCTTGCTGCTGCTGACCTTAACTAGGGCTTATTTTGGGGGTAGGTGTTATTTTGGGGGAAACCGTATCTTTGCATGACTCCACTCCATTGCAGATCTGGCTTGGAGTGAAGTTGGAAGGATGGGCTTTAAAGTTCTCTCTCGATTAAAAAGATGAGGTATGATGACAGCAAAAGGATCAATTAATTACCATTCTTGATTCTAAACACCATTTTTTATTGAACAATTGGGAACTTTAATAGTGATGATTTTCAGGCCTTTTTAACAATGCAGTAATTTTAAAGCACATCTAAGTCCCAACTAACAGGCAAGCATAGTTGCTGAAGCCCCATAATACCTGTGTCTCGAGCTGAACTCTAGTCTCACAATATTTAGGAGAATGATGGCAAACTTTTCGGGCTTTGTGTATAAAAAAATTCATAATGTCTAACTTGACTCTGCTGATGCGTCACCCCTCCCCCCATAACAAAAGAGAAATAATCTGCCCCCGTATCTATGCACATGAATAGTGGCACTTGGCAGCACCAAAGCTGGGCCTGACGTTGAGACCTAGGCGTCGATTTTAACCTTAGGGCTACTGCTGACACTCAAAAAGACCATCTTGGAAAATGGCGCAATCGGCCCCATGGCCCAGCAGTCCCCATGATCTGCCATACCTACTTACCTTCAGACTGTTCTCTTTCTACTGACACCCCCTTCTGGCCTGAGGCTACTCCAGATTACACAAGGTCTGTTCTTGAAGACTGCTGTTCAGCAGCCTCCAAAAACCCACAAAAGCAGGCTTCATTCTTGTATTGCCTCCACGTGAATTCCAGAGGAAGTGGAGGTCATGCAAGAACACACCCAATGTACATGAAGCTTTCACAGCCTAAAATTGCGATAATGGGGCTGCTTTGAAAAATAAGTTGGTTGAATGCTGGCATGACACTCAAAATGTACCATGTCGCCTTTGATACGTGTCATAGGTTTGACATCACTGATTTAAGGATAATATATTACATATTATTTCAATGAATGTAGAATATATTAATCTTCTCCCTTTGAATCTCTTATCCCAAACTTAGCTCAGTCTTTCATGCGTACCTGTGTAAGCTAGTAGGCCTATATATAATGCAGCCTTGGCTCTTTCTTCCAGTGGCAGCTCTGTATTTCTTAGATCCATGGCATATATTTTAATTTTGTGGTGGTGGAAGATCGGATCTATCAGCTTGAGGACCGGTTCCCTTATTGTATCACGATACATGTTATAACAAGTTTTTAGTGCACTAGATACAATTCCCATGTTGCCTAAAGAAGTAAACTTCTTTCATCAAGTAAAGAAATGCTGGAAAAATCAATATATTGATTCAGTTACTACAAAACTCACTCATAACTGGTAACTAGGTAATGAATTCCGTAAACAGAATGTGCAATATAACAGCACAGGTTCTTAATGATGTCATGCATTGACAGATAAGAATTACTCTCATCAGAGGCGAAATAGATCTTTCCCTGGAACTCTGACATTATAAAAGAAACCGCAGTTTAAAGTACTAAAGTATAAAATATTTATTTCGGTACAAAAACAATAAATTCTCAATAAATTCTCATTAATCACATCTTAGCTATAAAAAGAGGTCTTGCTCCTTACAGAAGCTGAAAAAGGACGGATCAAAGAAAGGAATGTACACATGCGTACTAGGAACATATTAATCACGTGCTCAGGAATAAACCACTATATTTGATAGGGATGCATCTCCATGCATATACATGTAACAGGCAATATAAAACCACTGCCTGTCATGCATAGAGTTACTCCTCTGTTTTTCTAGTTTACTTAAATCCTACTTTAAAAAAAATATTTCTCTATTAATTTTGCAGTCGGCCTTTTAACTTTTCTGGGTACCAACTGAGATTAATTAAAAAGATACCTTCTTCAGCTCCACATTCCAATAAACAGCAGAACAGCAAATTCTAAGTCACCTTTGGAAAAATCCAATATTTAAGAGCACTTGCTAATTGAACTGTGTTCTAGAATTAGCAAAGTTGATGGTTAAAATTCCTTTTAAAAAATACATTCTACCAAAAGTAATAAGGCACCAAGGGAAGCTTTAAAACAAAAAAGGAAAGAGTTGCTATCTTCTAAATATTAAATCGTAGCTTCCATCATCTGGGAGCACAGGTTACAACTGTTAACAATTCAGTGTCCAGGAATATTTGCAGGAAGAAAATGCCTAAATCCTGCTTTGAAAGCCTTACACACCCATGAGCCCTTACAGGTAGTCCAGACTAGAAATACAAGCTCTGTCTTTATTGTAAGGTTATATTAACAGAATTTAGCAAGACTGAAAAATATTTCTCCCCTCTTTTCCTTTTGCTTTCTGGGAAAATGGGACAATCTCATCTGAAACATTTCCTCTTCCCTCCCTCCTGCTACGGGCTGACAAAACTTTTACACGCTAGTTGTCTAGTCTGCAGCTCTTCCTCCTGCCTCCCAAAGTCATTTCCACATACTTTTACAGGAACTGACCGCCAATAAATGCAAGAAAACTTTATCACATGCTATTTCGTATTTCAAAAATAATGTTTATTATAACTTAAAGGAAGCAGAAAATACCAGAAATAACAAATACCACAAAATTAGAAGGCATATATAAGTCAAGAATCAGTACAAAAGACGACCATAAAAGGCTGCAAGCTCATGTGAGCAATGTGCTATAAAAATCTGAAGCATAATACTTTCACATGTTATGAGAAATGCTTGTTTTTTTCAATAGACTTTTCAGTAACTGTACAAATGTAATTTTAATCAGGTAATACTTATATGTGATTTATAAATATACAGATATATACAATCACAAAAATAAAGTCTTAACCATGCATTTGCAAAAGAAGGGCTTTATTAGATCGTATTTCTAAACAAAACTCCAAAATCTATCTGATTCAGAAAATGCTTGATTGTTTTTTTCTGCTTGTAGACACCAACAGTAGCAGAGAAACTAATTGCTTTCATAATTGTATATCCACAAAAATACTAGCAAGAAGTTCTATGGAGCTGCAATTCTATTCATTCTTGTTGGAAAGTAAACAGGATAAACTCAAGAGGACTTTCATAGAACATCTACATCAGATTAAGCTATAAACTATCTTGATCACTTTATGCTCTAGAAGACAGTCCAGAAATAATTTTTGTTATCATCTGTCATATTGAAAAAAAAATTAAATAAACCAAGGTCTTAAAAAGTAACAGGTAAATTTCATCTCCCTGAAATTTTGGGAATTTGGGGCTTACCTGTCATTAAGTATACTCTATATACCATACTTCTCTGTGGGGAAAAAAAACCAATTTAATTTTTCACTTGCTTTACCCTACACAACTGGTTATCAACGAAAAATGTATTCTAGTATTAATGTGCATTCTGAGTGAAGGGCAGGGGAAAAAGGAAGAATGGACATTTAAACGGGGGACATAAATTTCTGGAATTTCACATCCTTAGTTTGGCCTAATTTTGAGTATTGCTTATGCTAACCTAGATGGCTACCAGTAATAAAATCAGACAGGCAGATATTTGATGAGATTCAGAACGGCTTTAAATAGCAATAGCACTTAGACTTATATCCCATTTCACGGTGCTTTACAGCGCTCTCTAAGCAGTTTACAGAGTCAGCATATTGCCCCCAACAATCTGGGTCCTCGTTTTACCCACCTCGGAAGGATGGAGATTCCAACTGCCAAACTGCAGGCAGCCGGCAGTCCGCAGAAGTAGTCTGCAGTACTGCACTCTAACCACTGCGCCACCGCGGCTCTTATATAAATGTTTGGTTTTCAATGTTTTCAACACAGTATCACATATTGCAAACTGGCACAATTATGCCCACCAAACACGCACTGCTCTATATTTAAAATCTCTTAATAATTTCAAAAAATATCTCATTTTTCCAAAGCTTTACAACGATTACATGGATTTCACAAAAAAGCAAGATTATCATAATCTTCAACAAATCAGTATTTCACTATAAGCTACATAGAAGAGCCAACAGCAGCCCATACATTAAATCCTCTCTCCTTTTTTTTAATGCTGATAAGTTCCTCAGTTACAAAACAATTTTCAAAATAATGGGGGTTTTGAAGTTTCGGTTTTTTTACAGGACCATCTTGGTTCACATGAAATTGGCATATCTTAAAATATAAATTGAACATTTAGAAAGCTGTAGCCACTTCAGTTGTGCGTCGACCACCAACTTTAACAAATTCACGGGGGAATTTGTCTAGCTGTTCGTATGCCAGACGTCCATCTTCTCCTGAACAGCAAGAAAATAAAAGAACAATAAATGTTTCATCTTTTCAACTTGTGGTTCTGAACTGCAAATCACAATCTCACACTGCATGACACGGCAAGACTGGATATAATATCGGACATTTCAAAGAACTCTGATTATGGACAAGGATTACCGTATTTTTCTGAGTATAAGACACACCTTTTTCCTCCCTAAAAGTGGCTGAAAATTTGGGTGCGTCTTATACTTCGAATGTAGCTTTTTTTTCCAGCCCTAACTAGGTGCTAACAGATCTTCCCAGCTCTTACCTTGCAGGCTTTTTCATTGTTACTCTCTCCAAAGAATGTTTTTCCAGCCCTAAGTCTTTGCAGAATTTTTTTTCATTGCTCTACTTGCTCCGAATAAGTTTTTTTCTAGCCCTAACCAGGTGCTAACGATCTTCCCAGCTCTTACTGGCTTGCAGGCTCTTTCATTGTTACTCTCTCAGAAGAAGGTTTTTTAAAGTCCTAACCAGGAGATAAAATAATGTGCTGAAGCTGCTCCGAATAATTTTTTTTCTAGCCCTAACTAGGTACTAACGATCTTCCCAGCTCTTACTGGCTTGCATGCTCTTTCATTGTTACTCTCTCAGAAGAAGGTTTTTTAAAGTCCTAACCAGGGGATAAAATAATGTGCTGAAGCTGACCAGACTAAGGATGCTAGCCAGATGAATACCTGGTAGGCAGATTGTTTTCCCCTATTTTCCTCCCCAAAAACTAAGGTGCGTCTTATACTCCGGTGCGTCTTATACTCCGAAAAATACGGTAGGTCTCCTTTGAGGTGACCAGGAGTCTTGGTGATTCCATGGAAGTGGCCTTTCACGTTTTCTTGGCAACAGTAGAAGCAGTCTTTTGTCATGGGCTTCTTCCAGATTTTTATTTTTACTTCCTAGTATAGCCTACAGCCCTGCAATTTTCTATAAGAAATCTTACCTTTCCTCTCAAAAGATGAGGAGGAAGGAGGAGGAAGGAAGCCAGAGAAATTGCTACTTCTTACTTTTGGCTTCTCCCTTCCTGAGAATTCCAGCGACAATGAAAGGAGTACAAGTTTTAATACAGTAAATCACTTAATTACGCCAATTACGTTCATGTCAATAGGAGATTAGGGCTGGTAAATTTGGTAATACTGCCTCATTTCTATTTTTTTGTAGTTTTTTGATTAACCCTTCTCACACTAATATCTTGTCGTGTTCACTAGATTTCTTTTTCCATCTGGAGTAAAAGGAGATAACAGAAGCATAAAATACCCAACCTACCAAGAGAGAGCAAGGTTTCAGAAGCTGTATTCCTAACTTCTTCATTGTCAGACTGGCAAAGGGTGACCAGCATTTTAATACTTTCAGTGGCCTATAGAACGATTAAAGAAATAAATATGTAATTCAGTTCTTGTATCACGGAAAATCTTCTTTATAGTGATGAATAGTACTGTACATCTCAGTTTTTAAACCTGTATATATAGAATAGAGAATAACAGAGTTGGAAGGGATCTTGAGGTCTTCTAGTCCAGCCCCCTGCTCAAGCAGGAGCCCCTATGTCAGTGATGGCGAACCTTTTTTCCCTCGGGTGCCGAAAGCACGTGCGCACGCGCTATCTTGCATGTGCGAGTGCCCACACCCATAATTCAATGCCTAGGGAGGGCGAAAACGGCCTCCCCCACAGAGGCCCTCTGGAGGCCAGAAATGGTCTGTTTCCCAACTTCTGGTGGGCCCGCTAGGCCCGTTTTTCACCCTTCCCAGTTTCCAGAGGCTTCCCTGGAGCCTGGGGGGAACAAAAACGCCCCCCGGAGGCCCTCCGGAAACCTAAAATGCCCTCCCAGAGCCTCCGTGCCAGCTGAAAATCAGCTGGCCGGCGTGCACATGCATGCTGGAGCTGAGCTAGGGCAATGGCTTGCATGCCGGCAGATATGGCTCCGCGTGCCACCTGTGGCACACGTGCCATAGGTTCTTCATCACTGCCCTATGTCATTCCAGACAAATGGCTGTCCAATCTCTTCTTAAGAACCTCCAATGATGGAGCACCCACTACTTCCGGAGGTAAGCCGTTCCACTGATTGTTTTCTCAATTTAAAAATATGCATTTTCTCAAGCCATCTGGACATGCCTCCACAGCTCAAAGAATCTTGCTCAACTACGGGCGCCCATGCAGACATCTGAAGAAGTCCCCCCCAAGAAACTTCCCGGGCCTTCCAAAGGAGGCAACTGATATCATGCTTTCAGCAGATATACTTTGTTTACACCGGGGTATCAAACTCACATTCACACACACACCCCTTTGCTAAACTGGTGTGGGCATGGCCAGCATGTGATACATCCGGCCCGCGGGCCGGGAGTTTCACAGCCCTGGTTTACACAAAGATTATTTATAAAGCAGCACATTCCAATGCATTTTAGTTTTATTAGTTATGCATGTTTTAAAATTAAAAGTATTTGCAATGCTAAAAGATACATACTGTACAGACACGTAAAGAGACTGATTACCTTATATATAAGAATGATAGACACTATTCTTTATCTACATTTTGTGCTGTATGTACAGATAGTCCTCAACTTATAAACATTCATTTAATGACTAGTCAAAATTACAACGGCACTGAAAAAAAGTGACTTATGAGAGTTTTTCATTCTTACGACCATTGCAGCATCCCCTTGGTCGCTTGATCAAAATTCCATTATAATGGTTGCAGTGTCCTGGGGTCATGTTAACCCTAACATGTTGCGGCCTTTTGACAAGCAAAATCAATGGGGAAGCCAGATTCCCTTAACAACCATGTTGGTAACTTAACAGCAGCAGTGTTTCACTCTAACGACTGTGACAAGAAAGGTCATAAAATGGGCAAGATTCACTTAACAATTGTCTTGCTTAGCAATGGAAATTTTTGGATTGAATTGGGGCCTAAGTCGAGGACTATCTGTACCATACTCTCAAATGACTTATGACACTTTATACAGTAACAGTTAACTATAAAAATACATAATCTGTTGGTAGTGACCGAGATTATGATAGACTATCTTGACACAATTACCTTTCAGTGTCCCAAATTAGATATACCCATTTCATGGGGAGTAGAGGGTACTTCTTGACTAAAATCTATGCTAAAAGGGACAGGGGAAAGGAGGAATTATTCGCTTTTCTATTTCATCAACTCTCCTCACTAAATCGTTGCATTGGACACATTCTTGTGAGAGAGAAGTTCCCTGAAGATGGGCTCCAGCATAAGTCTGAAAGCTCGGAAGACCAAACCTCTGGTCCCAGTGACCGACCCAGATTGGATCCTGCAACATTATCCTGGGACACATATATTTGCCTTCATTTGTAAAAACAGGTACGTAGGTCCTAATTTCAGCCAAGGAAACATTTCCATGACAGAAAGGATGAGCTGTGCACAACAGGATTTGTCTTAAGAAATCTATAAAAGTTGATGGAGTTAGCAGAGATGGTGAAATTGACTGCTTTGATTCAATAAAAGAATATAATTAATTTTGTTTTTACTTGGAAACTGCTTTTGGACTTTGTGCTAGAGGTGGGGGGGGGAAATGAATATTTGATTTTGGGCTTTGCTGATTAGACAGGTTTGTTGTTATAGAAATGGCTAGTAAATGTATAAAGTTGAGGTTGTATGTTATTCAATTCAATTCAGAACAATTCAATTGTCGTAAGTTATTCATACACTTACGACAATCATTAAGTGTTGTACCTCATGATTCTTGACAAATGTATCTTTTATTTTATGTACACTAAGAGCATATGCACCAAAGACAAATTCCTTGTGTGTCCGATCACACTTGGCCAATAAAGAATTCTATTCTATTCTATTCTATTCTATTCTATTCTATTCTATTCTATTCTATTCTATTCTATTCTATTCTATTCTATTCTATTCTGCACCAAAAGGAGTCGGAAGTCAATTCTTTTCTTTTTCTATTTCTCCTTTCCCCTTACACTTTTTCCTCTTCTCCTTTTCCTCTCCTGTTTTCCCATTATTTTCATTTTTCTTTGCATTTTTGTATTTATATTCTGATAAACTAATAAAAATATCGAGGAAAAAAAGGATTTGTCTTAGATATGTTTTTGTAATGGAAATATGAATGCACACACAGCACATGGGAAAAACCCTACCCAGCCAAATAGCACCTTCCCATGTTCTTCTAACCATCAAACAATACGAATCGGAGAGTACAGCCCCTTTTCTAAATATATTGTTAGACGATATGCATCAAATCCCTCCCATTTTGGTACAGTAATAACTGGACAGCCAATTCAAGAGAACAATGCTGCTCTTGTTGTGTATTCAAGAGGGGTTATTGAAACTTCTGGTGGTTGGGTTTTCTTTTTTTGTTTTGGCTTGGCCTTTTGTAGTTCATGGGAAAGTCAAGAAGCCAGAAGTTTACCTGAAGGCATTTCAAGGCCAGGCAAGCAGCCTTCTGCAGATGGAGGTTGGGCTGGGAAAGGCTCTCGCAGTAATAAATTAAAGCCTGGAAGAAAAAGAGAGACCGTGAGACTGGGGAGCAACACCCTTTCAAAACAACAGCCAAAAAAAAAAAATCTTCTGCTTAGAAAAATAAATTCACCAAATAAAAAACAAAGCAGTATTCATCTCTTTGAAAGGAGAACATTGATTGTTTAGGTAAGGGGGGGGGGGAAGGCAACCAATTACCACAAAAGTTTTTACTTCCTGCCACAACCATTCCTGTGTAGGATGCAATCAGAGATGTGTAAATATTCTATGAATGAAGCATCCTACTACGTGTGGAAAAGCCGCTTTGAGGTCATGCCCAACCACAACATTTGTTTTGAGTCTTTGGGTCTGTGCCTGGTCTAAAGTGAGGCTATTCTAGGCAAAAGGAGTTAGGGAGGTTGAGGAGCAGGAAAAAAGCCAGCCTTGCAAAATGAGGGGAGAGAAGGCTGTTGTGTACTGTTGCCTCTTCCCCCTCAGCTACTCCCAGCATGGTATATCCCACTGGACCATCTATCCCCACCAGTCTTCCTAGAGCAGGGGTCAGCAACCCGCGGCTCTGGAGCTGCATGTGGCTCTTTCATCCCTCTGCTGCGGCTCCCTGTCACTGGTTGGTGCCACAATTTTGACAGGCGCTTCCGGTTTGGGGGGGGAAGCATGGCGTGCCAGGAGGAGACTCTATGGCAAGGGGCAGGTTTTCCGGTCGGCTCTACAATTGATAGGGCTTTCGGTTAGGACAGGTAGAGGAAAAAGGACATCGCACTAGGAGGAGACTCTATGATGGGGGGAACCGGACTTCCGGTTGGCTCCAGAATTGAACGGGGGGCTTCCAGTTAGGACCTTTGTGGCTCTTTGAGGGTTTAAGGTTGCCGACCCCTGTCCTAGAGCATTCCCTTCCTCCCTGTAACTGCTACCAATACCCCATCACAGCATAGCCCACCGGCCTGCCCATCCCCATAGTACCCTAGTGTTGGTCATGCTCCAGAATATATTCCCATTCAGTTCAGGCAATCTGGCCTGCATCTCACCGATGCTGAGAGCAAAAAGCAGCATGTGCAGGGATGACACTGATAAAAGATTTCTGGCTGTCACATCAACAGGGAAGATTTAGAAGGAACTAGATCTAAAATCACACTTTCTTCTACTGAAAGCTTTACCACCTCCCTGGAACAATGAACAATGAGATCTAGCAATATGATCTTATTTTTATTGGTAGTCACCTTCAATTTATTATCTCTCATCTAGTCCAATACCAATTGCATATAGGCATTCAGAGAAGCTCCATTATTATCTCAAGATATTATAAAGAAATCAATTGGGTGTTATTAGCATATTAGTAGATACTCAGCAGTTTCATATAGCTACTGAAAATCTGAGTAGTGCCACGAGAAACATCATATTATAATATAACAATGGCTATTTTGTCTATATGCCTCCTAATGGCACCATCTGAAATCTGAGAATCAGAAATGCAATAAGTGGCTTCTATTTTTCCAAATTCTGTGCTAACTAGAAGAATAAACACAAGCTACTGAGGGAGAGAAAAATCTATTGGGTTAGTTAGCTGTGGTATGTACATGTTAATATAAATCCAGCCAATTGCAATTGTTTGATAAACCAGGTTCAAACTACTATTTGACATGATGTTTAAACACATCTAAAATCTGGTAATTCTACTTTTGTCTAATAGGTTTTCTGTAACACTTACCTTTTCCCTGAAGTGTTTGTTTTCTGCTGCAGCAGCTGACAATATTGTTACCACAGCTTCATAGGTTTCCCTTTTATTTTCAGTTAGAAGGACAGCCAAAGATTTCAGCACTTCTTGTTGAGGTGAGAGGCTAATGGAGGTTAAATTGGCCTTATTCTGCAAGAACTTTTCATCTCTTAAAGACTGTAGAGTTTGTACCATTAAAGCTAAAACACAAAGACATTTAACAATTTGTCCCTTTTTTAGAGGAAGTTAACAGATTAGACTAAAAGATGCATTTGGAATAGCATGCAAACATCCAACAGTATCTGTGAAGTGCAGAATAATTTTAAATATGTGAGAATGAGCTATCTATGTTACTACCACTGCTGAGTTCAATCTACAATCTCCAGCATCAAACTGTAGATCTCATGGCTGAAATACATGGCTTAATTTGTGTTTTACACCCTCTTTTTTGTATAGAACAAAATGATGACGAACACTCTACAAAAAAAATATGTCTTTTGTATAGAACACTTCTGAAATGTTCTGGAATCCTCAACAACTTTCAGATGTTTTTCTACCATTTTAGTTGTTCCTACTAAAAGTATTGCTGCATAATGGAATTTGAATTTCTGAAGAGCCTGTTTCTTACCTTCTCTTGCAAGCTGAAGCAAATAGTTTGCCAGATCACTAACATTTTTATTAGCAAAATAGTTGTAATACTGAAAAACTGTTATGACTTCCAAGGGCAGACTGGAGGAGAGGAGAGGTTCTGCACGGTCCAAGATATGAGAAATCAAAGTTCTGAACACTGCATATAACCAGATAAAAGTATTAGTTAGCAAATGAATCTTCATTAATAAGAGCAACATAAAATTACTGGAGGTAAGTTGTTTTTAGAAATGGTAATGTGTTTTAGGAAAAAAAATAGACCACTTCATACTTTCTAGAAATGTAGAAGTATAATTTCCAGAAAGAATCAGTATGACAATTATTAGAGATTATGAAAACTGTAGAATATTGGCAATATTCATGGAAACTGATTGGTACCTCTGCTCTACAATGACACTCAATTCAAAAGTCGTCATACAGTATTTCTATCATATCCGAATAGAACAAATGGAAAGAAAATAGGCTACTGTTACGATACGACATGAATTCACCTAAAAATTTTATTGCTTAAACTCAAAATAATTTCTTTAAATAACAACTTTTAAAACTAGGTTTTTAGCTACATTTTGGACAAAATCTTATGAGTGTTAAAGATCCATGCCCATGCATATATATAATTATTTCAATATTAGGTAGGTATAGTGATATTTAGTCAACTAGCTAGTACTGTACAATGTGATAATATATTTTATTTGACGAAAGGTTTTTTGGATTTCAGTTAACATTAAAAATATTGCCATTGTAGCTATGTTCATTGTGCCGTGTATACAAAAATGGGCCTGACTGTAATATATACGTTTCTTATATATATATACCATATTTTTCGCACTATAAGATGCTCCGGACTATAAGACGCACCTAGCTTTTGGTAAGGAAAACAAGAAAAAAAATCTGCCTCTGCCTCCCAGCTATTTGCCTCCTTGCAGCAAACAGCCTGGTCAGCTTCAGCACCTGATTTATCACGAACAGCTGATTGGCGGTTTAATCGGCCTCCCGGAATACCGCCGATCAGCTGTTTCAGGCTGCGGGGATTGCCGCTGCCCATAGCCACCGCCTTTTGCCACCGATGGCGGCAATCCCCGCCCCCTGGAACAGGCCGTGCTGAGGCCAAAAATGGGGTGCATGGAGGCCGAAAATGGGACACGCGGTGACGGCAATAGGCAGTATCCCCGCAGCCTGGAACAGCTGATCGGTGGTATTCCAGGAGGCCGATCCAACCACCAATCAGTTACTCATGCTAAATCAGGTTGTGCTGAAGCTGACCAGGCTGTTTGCTGCAAGGAGAAAAAAGGGTGTCTTATAGACCGAAATATACGGTATACAGTTTTCAATCAAAACTAATTTTATACCTCTGGAAAGCTATTCACTTACTTGTTTATACTAATATTACATAATATTGTATAATAGTAGTGCAGTCACATACATGATGTTACAGAATTCAAGGCCCACACTGATTTACTTCAAGATTAAATGCTTATATAGGACTTAAATCTCAAATTATGTGACAGACCTAATATTTGAATCTTGAAAGACCAAATATTCAGCAGAACGTACCAGTTATTATGTTTTGAAATATTTGATTAATTACTGGTAATTGTGATCTTTGCAACCATTTTTTTCTGGAAGCACATTAGGTAACTGTACCTGTTTCTGAAAGTCCTGGATATTCGCCATTTACCACTGTAGAAAAAGTGATATCCAATTGTTTGACCATTTTGTCTGCAGAGGTGTGATACAACCCAGAAGGATTGGTACACTTATTCCAGAAAGAAAGGAGGGATATCTTTTTCTGAAATTCTGGAATTGCTAATGGAAAGGAATACCATAATAGTGAATTATTAGTATAAGTTAAAATTGGACAATAATCAGCTCTATATTGAAAGGAAATGGGTAGAAATTAGTAGAGGGTTATATTTACTTGGAAAATGGAACAAAAATAATGTTCTTTGACTGGAAAAGATAACAATAATTTACAGACTATGTCTATCATTTGTAGGATCTAGGTCAATGTTTCTTAACCTCAGCAATTTTAAAATGGGTAGACTTCAACTCCCAGAATTCCCTAGCCTGGCTAATGGATCTATTGAGATTAAAATGTCATGCTAGAAGAACGTTCACAGGAGAAGGGTCACAGGTTGGCCGCCTTTGCTGCTCTTTACACAACAACTCCCTGTGGTTTTAAATTATTTTTTCCTCATGTCCTTCCTTGTAATAACTTGGAATTCTGTGCCCAGGATAGTTGGCATGTGCAGACCACTGTTCTTTGCCTGAGCTTCTGTCCTTTTTCATCCAACTTGATTGTGTACATATTCCCCTGGTTTAATTAATACTTTCCACCAAAGAAATTTGCAGGGGGCTGAAACTTTATAGCCTATTCCCACATAGGCTTACTTACAACGAAGTTCATGGTATTTAATCAGGCTTACATGGAATAAATAATTGTACAACAGCAGCCTTACAAGAGTAGATCTGAACATGCTCAGAAAAGTATTGCATAGTATAGGGTAAGAAACAGGAAATACATAATCATATATTCACATGAATATTGTCTATGCCAGTGATGGCGAACCTTTTTTGGTTCGCGTGCCAAAAGGGGGGGGGGAATGCGGGGGATCACGTGTGTGTGTGCCCGCACTCATAATTCCATGCACCCCCGCACATGCACGCATGACCCCCCTGCTCCCAGCATGCAATGGCACGCCCATTTTTCGCTCTCCCCAGGCTCCAGAGCATTTCTAGGAGCCTGGGGAGGGCGAAAACGGTCTTCCCCACCCCCTCTGGAGGCTGGAAACAGCCTGTTTCCCGACTCCTAGTGGGCCCAGAAGGCCCGAAAATCAGCCGGCTGGTGCACACATGCACACCGGACCTGAGCTCGCGTGCCCACCGATATGGCTCCGTGTGCCACTTGTGGCACCCGTGCCATAGGTTCGCCATCACGGGTCTATGCTATTTCTCACCTTCACTTATAGGTCTGAAGCTTCCCAGGATCTCACTGCTGATCTCTGCAAGATTCTCAATCACTAAAATTTGTTGGGATAGTTTATCCAGAAGAGACCTTGTGACAAAGGGAGTTCTGCTAGAGAATACAATTTGCTGGTAAAATAGAAAAGAGCAGTGTAAATATTCCTCATACAGAACTATCATTAATTAGGTCAAAATTCCAAATGTGAACGAATGCAAATTTATCAAAGAATGATGTTATAACTTTATGTATTTTACAAACATGATCTTTATCATACACTTTAAAAATGGGATTCAAATGTGATAAGTTTCTGTTAACTGCTAACCAGCTATATTAGATTGTGTATTGGATTCTATTATTTTGACTTTGAGAATATGTGCCTTTAATCTAAATAGAGGATTTAGTATGCTTCTCTAGTAGTGATTTCTTTTCTCAGCAAAGTAGATAAAGCACAGTAAACAGATTTACTACACTACTCTGAATATGTCATATTTTACTCTGAGTATGACATATTTACTTCAGAGAAAGAAAACCCTACGTTTATGATTACTATACACAAAAAATGGGAGGAAAATACTTCCATTATTTTAGTCTCAGCAAGTGCACAATAATCTACCTCAGTGTTTCCCAACCTTGGCAACTTGAAGATGCATTCGCTGGCTGGGGAATTCTGGGAGTTGAAGTCCAGACATCTTCAAGTTGCCAAGGTTGGGAAACACTGATCTACCTGAACAATTCCTGGGAGGGAGTGGGGAATTATGCTTTTTATATGATTTTAGGCTGATCAGTGACCAAAATATTTATTTATTTTATGTTATCATTTATATCCCGCCTTTATTGTTTTTATAAATAACTCAAAGCAGTGAACATATGTAATGCTCCTTTTTCCTCCTGTTTTCCTTACAACACATCTGTGAGATAGGTTGGCTAAGAAAATGTGACTGACCCAAAGTCATCCAGCTGGCTTTCATGCCTAAGGTGGGATTAGAACTCATGGTCTCCAGGTTTCTAGCCTGGTGCTTTAACCACTAGACCAAACTGCTCAATTTTGACTTATTTCAAAATATGTCTCATCCACTTCAGTAGTACTTTAACCCTATGAAGTATATAAACTTACATCTTCAATTTAAGTCTAACTTCTATTCTATGAAGTACTGTATTTTTCGGAGTATAAGACTTGTGGACTTCAACTCCCAGAATTCCACAGCCAGCTTTGTTAGCTTTGCTGGCTGTGGAATTCTGGGAGTTGAAATCCACGTCTTAAAGTTGCCAAGGTTGGAGATCCCTGTAAATCTAGACAACTTAACAAAATAAAGAAGCTTTTTAAAATAAATGCTTGCTCTGAAGAGGCCCAGTGCTATTGTATCTTCTTTTAAATAATAGAGAATAATGTATACTTCCAGAAATTTTAATTAATTTTAACAGCTCTGTACAAGTATAGTCTGAAATGTAACAGTGTCCTGTTTAGTATTAGAGTTAAATCCTGATTTACCTTGGAGTAGATCTATTTAAATAATTGGGAGGAGTTAGTGTGACTACATTTAAGAAAACTTTCTGGCATAATGTACATTTCTCCAATTTTTTGCTATTTCTATGGGTCAGGCACACATGCACAGAAATACACAGCAAACAGTGTATATCATCTGTGCTGTTTGCTGTTTGGCAAATTGCTTGGAGGCAGAGGCCTTTTTTCCTTGTTTTCCTCCCCCAAAACTAAGGTGCGTCTTATACTCCAGTGCGTCTTATACTCCGAAAAATACGGTATATAAACTTACATCTTCAATTTAAGTCTAACTTAAAACCTAGTCATCTCATTAGATTTTCTGCACAGTTAAAACCCTGTTTTTGTTTTTCAAACAACTTCTGAAAGCTCAAACTGTGTCAAGAAGTCTGGATCAGATGAGAATATATAGCTTCTGTCTCCTATAGTGTCAATGTGCTATTACCAATTTGGTACCAGACCATGCCACATTGAACAGCAAAGAGTGAACAGGAATTCTAGTCAGGTTCAAGTGGACCATGATAAAATAAAATCATATATGGAGAACATGAGATGAGAGTCAAAATGGAGACTGGCATGGAGCAGGGGTGGGGAACTATGGCCCTTTTATGACTTGTGGACTTCAACTCCCAGAATTCCTGGCTCAGGAATTCTGGGAGTTGAAGTCCACAAGTCATAAAAGGGCCATAATTCCCCACTTCTGGCATGGAGAGTAGCAATAAGGTTTGGGCCTTCATCTCTTGTTGGAAACATCTGAAGAGAAATAAGTTTTTTCTGGATTAAAAAAAAAACCTTTCACATTGCATGGCTTCTTTGGACAAGCACATTTGCTAGTCCCCACCACCCTCAACCACACAGTCTGTCCTTTTTGCCTTATGCTTATGCAAGAGTACAAAGGAAATTAAGTTCCAACAAACAAGGCTGTGTACACAACACAGAAAACAAGAGCAGGTGAGTCTTAATAATCTCTTTAAAAAAAACATGTAACCCTACGGGATACCTGGATAAGCTGTGTGCAGTACTGCAAGTGCTTGACTATGGTGATATCAAGGCTTTCATTTCCGGTGGTCAATGGCAGAGGACTTCCAGCCACACTGGTTCCAACTCCTGTGTCTTCCGTCAATGCTTCGCTGAGATGCCCTCTGCCTTCTGGGTGTTCTGACCTGAAACTGTTCAAGCTGGGAGGTAAGTGAGCAGTTTGATTTTCTTTTCATGTAAGCAATGCACAAGAGAAATGGTTGAAAGCACTCTCCTGTAACCAAACAGCTCTTCGTAGGCCAGTAACCTTTTAATGAATACATTGTGTCTCAAATTGGCAGTAGCATTAGGTAAAAAGTGCCAAAAAAGTGTCTGCATTTAAAGGATATATCGGTACCACACTAGCCTACTTGTTTCTTTGAAACAATCACTTTTTTTGTAAGGAAGTCTTTGAAATCAACCTTTGCTATAGCTTTTCTTTTCCTTTTTTTTTTCTTTTCACCTCTGCTTTGTTGACAACATCCTTTGCCAAACTGCTCTGTGGATATAACTGAACTATAGGTTTGTGGTTTTCAAAAGTTACACAATTAAGATGTAATATGTCAGTCCTTTCCTGACATGTGATTAATTGTCCAGCTTAAAAAAAAAAGAGTGAGGGAGAATCCATTGGAAAGGAAGTCATAACTGATTTTACAAAGAACAAACACCAATTTTCTGTTTCTTTTATTCACAGCATACAAAAATCATGGTTTAAACATCTATTTCGTTCTACTAACTAATTTAAGTCAAGGGATTTTTAAATTTTTAATGAAATCTTGACCTCTCAACGGCTTCCAATGTAATCAATTATGGAATACTTCTACATCAGCTTTGGGAGTTCATGTGGGGGCAAAGTTTTATCCCCATCCCTGGGGTAGATACCCATCACATTGATAGGAGGGCCTGCAAAGGCCGGCTTTTGTGAGGTGCTACGAATGCCTCAACACTCTCTCCACTTCTATTTATCATTTACATAAAACTGCTGGATGAGGTCATTTGATGGCATAGGGCAGTGATGGTGAACCTTTTGTTCCTCGGGTGCTGAAAGCGCGCGCGCACACGCTATCACACACATGCGAGTGCCCACACCCATAATTCAATGCCTGGGGAGGGCAAAAACAGCCTCCCCCGCCCCCAGGAGGCTGGAAATGGCCCATTTCCCAACTTCCGGTGGGCCCAGTAGGCTTCCCTGGAGCCTGGGGAGGGTGAAAACACCCTCTCCCGCCCCCTCCCCGAGGTCCTCCGGAAGCTGAAAACGCCCTCCCAGAGCCTCTGCGTGAGCCAAAAATCAGCTGGTCGGCGTGCACATGTGCGTTTGAGCTAAGCTAGGGCAACAGTTCGCGTGCCGGCAGATATGGCTCTGCGTGCCACCTGTGGCACGTGTGCCATAGGTTCGCCATCACTGGCATAGGGTAAGGTATCCTAAGTATGCAAATGATATTCAGTTACACAACTCCATCCCAAGTTGACCAAGCCTTGCAATGCCTTGGAGATCTTGCCTTGGTATCTGGAGGCTAGGGACCTCTGAATAGGGAGGAATAGAGTTCAGATCAAGCCTGGTAGGACTAGGTGGGTCCAGTGATATTCCATTAAGTTCTGGATGGCGTTGCAGAACTCAAGACAGAATGATTTACAATTTGGAAATCCTCCTGGACTCACAACTCCTGATAAAAAAAGGGGGGAGGGGGATTTCTTGTACAGCTTCATGTTGTATGGCAATTGCACCCTTCCTGGACTGGAAGGCATTGTTAGTGGTCATACATGTTTCAGTCCCCACCAGAATGGCCTACTGTAATGCATTCCACATGGGACTGATCTGGAAGAACATCTGGAAGCTGCAATTGATCCAGAATGCAGGGTCAGGAGCGATTACTGATGTTTTCCAATGAAAGAGGGAGTGGTCTCTATCCACTCTATTATATCAAGCAGGAGGGTCGTGCCTTGGTCCCCATCAGTTACAGAATGTCATCTTGTGGGTACCTGCCCCCTGGAACACCTTATCCTCTGAGATCAAATTGATTCTGAGCCTCGTTGTTCTCCCAGGCATAGGGATTATGAAGTAAGTGAAATCTTATTCTACATCCTACATTATAGACAGAGATGAGGCAATGGATTATGTACATATAATCTGATAAATACAGAAAAACATTACCATATTCTTTTTCCCTTTCAGTACATCATTTTGAACGGATGTAGAATGTCTCAGTTTACAAGTACAAAAGGAATGTATCTGAAACCCCTATAATCTGTTCTGCTAACAACATTCTCAGTACTCTGTCAAAAATTACTAATCTAGGGGCCCTAATATTACATTTCATCTTTCTTGAATGATCACTACATACTATTCTTGGCAGAAAGGAATAAACCTGAGAAGCATTCAATGCTGGCATTCTTACCTGTTTTTCTCGATTTCAGTGTCTGAGAACACAGAGTCTGTGCCACGAGTACCACCGCAAAACTCATCGGTACCACCTTCATCCTCAAAGTCAGAAGTGTTGAGGAAATCAAAACTTTCCAGTGCACTCTCAACTGTTAGGCTTAAGCTGGATGACCTGCTGTGACTTACTACTGGTCTGCACTGCAAGAGCAAAACCAAAACAGTACGTGATGAACAGTTTAGCCATTCAAAACGGTTTGGTGTCAAGAATATTCCAGGTAAATTGGGTGTGAGAGTTTCTCTTCAAATCCACCAATGATCCCCTACAGTTGGCTTGTTTGGCCTTGTCCTCCCATCATTTAATTTCCAGATTTTAGGATTTCACTTTTCGTGTATTTTGAGGAGGATCTAACTTATGGAAATGTATTTAAACGATAGATGCAGTTGTGTTGAGATTTAGAAAAATCAGATCTAAATGAACTGAGATTTCCATTATTGAAAAAGCCCTACCCTGAAAAAACACTAAGTAATTCACTTCCCTGACATGCTCACTAGGTCAACTGAGATGTGATGAGGAAATTCCAAAAAGGGATTATTTGACTTTTGAAAATACTGTACTTAGGGTTAGATCAGGGATGTGAATCTTGCGTTGTCACGGCGTCATCATGTGAAGTATTGCGACTTTCCCCCCCTTTGATAAACCGGGCGTGGGCAGCGCATGATGCATCTGACCCTGGGTTAGATATAATTCAATCCAGACCCAATCTTACATAGCCCACCTGAACCCTATTGAGTCCATTGGGGTATAAATCACAGGTAGTCCTTGGGTTAAAATAGCCATAAAGACTGAAAGATTGTTAAATGATACAATTGTAAAATGTGATGTTATGTGATAAGTGCCACGTTTTTTTTCTTTTTCTCTCTCTAGTTCACTTAGTGATAGCAGTTCCAGTAGTCCCAGATTGCTGTTGTTAAAGGAAGACTTTCCAACTTCCTGTCTGCCTACCATTTGATTTTGTTCATGGGAAGCCAGCAGAGAATGTCAGTAACTGCTGTCATGTGACTGTAGAGATGGTGGAATAGAGAGAACTCTGAGGACCAGTCGTAAGTCCCCCTTGTTCAGTCCGGCAAAAAGTTTGAACAAATGGATATAAATTGAAGACTATTCATATATATTAAATAAATCAGCAAATAAAATAAGGTTAAACTAACATGCCTACCCCCAATGTCATGACAACTGCTGTCCACGATATTACTTAATCCTCACATTACCATACATTTAGAAGAAAATGTGACTTTATCCACATTTGAAACCGATGGGCTGGTGGGACTGAAACTGATAGGCTCATATCTTAAGCCCCTCTTTTATGCATGTCATTAATCTAATACATTTTACAGTACATTTTAAATAGAAGACTTAAAAACTCCTACACTAAGTGAAAAAAAATTGTCAACATTTTGCAACTGATCACTATCAGTTATTTCCAAAATTGTAATGGTTGGCTTTCAAATTAAAAACAAACAAACACACACACGAGATATGTGTGTGTGTGCGTGAGATATTTAAAATATGTTAATTTGTTTCTGCATGGATATATGCATTTTATTAAACAAACCATGGCTTAGGGCTGTGACTCCTGTCAAAATGACAACTCAGGGAGTCTGAAAATGAAATAAAATATACCGGTAAGTATTCAAACTTGAAAAGGTATGAATAAGTTTGCTTCTTTATTAGATATTGAATGTATATTCTCTTATTCTTTATATATTTTAATTAGTTTTTAACAAATTCTAAAATTGTGATTTAATATTGTTGTAAGCTATCCAAAGAAAATTGGCTTTAAAAGAGTGACGTAAGGAAAAGAAAAAGAAACCTACTAGTTTTGCACATAAATATGCTGAAGAAAATGAAGATCAGAAACTCAATTATTTAGTGTTTTAAAACTATTTAATAAAGGTAATTTTAAAAGTTACATTTCCTGTACAAACAAAGCTGTATCTGGTGACATGAACTGAAGAGTGTAAATGTAACATTTAATGGTCTTTATCAGAGCTGTTATATTCTGTGGTAATTACTCTAGTACATTTTAGTTGAAATCAAAGTGTTACATGAGTACAAATTTAACTCAAGATTATCCAATGAAGTGCTAATGCATTTCCATCAAAGTGGCCAATTATAAATCTGGAAAAAGTGTGTGCACTGAAAAGCTTCTGTAACACTAGTCTAAAAATGAAATTCAGGAGCTATTCAAACAGCAATATTGCAATATTATAATATCCAAAAAATATTCACTGACTTGACTATCAACAGGACATTGACTGACTTGTATTGTACAATAAATATACAATTAAATGGGATGAAATGGATTACAAAAATGTATTAAATTTATAGAGACGTAAAAAAAATGCCAAGCATTATCTCTAGATATTTCTGTATTAACATCTATAATTAAACAATTCAATTTACAAACAGATACCTTAATAAAATAGCTTTATGATAATGAGTGGTACTTTATCGTACTCCCTGTAGTATTCTACTATATAAGAAGCATTTCCACAATGACATCACTAATTCAATTTGGCACTGGTTCATTTGGCATGCCAATTTATTATGACATGGAACCAAGACTTAGTTCTGCATATTGCTGTATGTGGAAACAGAACATGGAATTACTTAACTGTCGGTCATGTTACATCAAATTAAAAGGGAGGAGAAAGGAAAATTTAAAATCTCTTTCAAATTCAAACTTTTCTTCTATAGGCAGAGGAATAATTAATCTTAAAAATAACAAGCAGAGCAGTAAACAATAAGCAGGATTGGACCTGGTTAATATTTAAATGAGAGGCCACAAGAATTGTGGGCAGATACTTGAAAAACATTGCAGTAGAGAATACTGACAAATCAATTCTGTATTGTAATTAAGAAAACTATATCAGCATGTCATTAAACTTACCAGATTTAAGTTAATCCAACCACCTGCCAACTTAGATTAAACAAGGGAAAAAAACTGTAGTTCAATTCACTTTGACCATCCATACACCTGACTGATTTTGAGATTTCAGTTGGTGGATCTGCTCCTCACAGTACCTCCTTACATATATTACTGGAATAGGAGGGCAGAATGCATCAGAGTTTCCACAATTTTATTGTTTTAGCTTATCTAATGAGTGTTCTATTTAAGGCTTCTTTGTTTTGTTATATGGAAAGTACACCTATACTGTAGATTTTAACAGCCAAAAAGTATAATTCAGCAATAGTTTGCTGGGATTATTTTATTAGACAAAGACTTGATTTGGCCCCTCCATTTTGTGATTTCTTTCTTGGTCATTCTTATATTGAACGTAAACGGTGAACTGATGCTTGGTATCAGAAAGCTACTATCTAAACAATTAGTTTTATTACTGGAGATTAGATAATAACAATTCTTCTATTCACAACGAATGAAATTTCTTATTTGAAGCTGAACTTACTTTTAGGATCTCATCTAGATGTGTAATTCCTTGGTCCAATTCCTGGAATTCTTTAAACTGTTCTTTATGAGGTTCAAGAGCTAATAGAAGCCCCTGAAAGGCTTCTTCTAGACTTCCATCAACACATGATTTATAGCCTTCAGATTCTCCACTAATTGACCCCTCACAATGACATTTTTCAGGTGTCATTGGCCCCTCTCCAGATGTCAATCTTTTAACCAGCTGCTTTGTGATATTGCCTTCAAAGGTATCCAGCTCTACAGGTTTGACGTCTGATAACTCATCTGTATCCGGAAGAAGTGACTCTGAGGCACTACTTGTTAAAATCACACTGTTGCCTCTCAAATGAGGAGAACTTTGGCAAAGTTCAGGCTCTAGATTTGTGGTCATATTTTCACCATGCTCTTGTGATGTTAAGTTGTTGGATTCAGATGTGGATTCCTCACACCTTGAATGAATATTGTGCACAGTGTCAGGTTTGGATAACCTTTTCCCACTGGGATCTGGGATTGTGGCAATAATTTCAGGATCAGAATTATCTATCGTAGAGGACGAGTCCGTTGAACTATATGATGTAGTACAATGTTCACTGGTAATGTCAATGAAACGGAAAGATAATGAACTTTTCTCATTTTCTGCTGTTCCATTTTCAAAAACATCATCTGGTAAATTTGACTGCAAATATAATAAAAACAGTTAAAATTAAAATTTCACTGAGCTGATGTTAAACATTATTTTTTTAAAAAGATACCATTTGCTACTTTCTGTGAAACTAGGCTATTTGGAATTATGAAATAAATTCATTTAGCTTTTATGCTACTGATCTTTTCTAAAGTGACAGAAAGATATAAAAAAAACAACAACAACCCCACCCCACCCTGTCCAAAAGCCAGAAAATAAGAAGGATCAGAAGTAGCCCAGAATGTGTACAGAAAAGTTCTAAACCAATTATGAAGCTTTTTTGAGCATTGCAAACTCATTATCTTTATGAACAAATTAGAATCTTTTATTTTGCTGACCGGACTTTATGTAGGGAAAGTAGGCTTAAGAAACAAAATGCACACCAAGAGAACATCACATGTCATTTACATGATTGGTATTACAGTATAGTAGATTACACCATAAGTATACTGGGGATTATCTTGTCCTTTTATTCAGCAATGCTGAAATAGTTTCAAATCCTTAAACATAACTTCTCAAAGAAAATTAAGCAGTTTCAATATTGCAGCCTGAAATCAATGGAGATAAAATGTTATTTTTTCACTGTAGACCTGCATCGAATTTATTTTAGGCTCCTGCCAAAAATAGTCTATGGACAAATATCAAACCATGTGCAGATATAAATATGTTCATAAAATATTTCAAATAATAAGTGCTTTCTTATTTTAGCCTTTTCTCTAAAAAGAATTTGCACTAAATGAGCGACTGCGATGTAGCTTGTCAAAGAAAGCATTTTGCAGAGTCTCTAAAATGGCAGAGTAGAGACTGACTTGTGGAGGATGTCGCCATTTCTTGAAGTTTTAAGGCAAAAAACCGTGGAAATTAGTTGACTACATCATCTTTTAAACATACTGTAAGAGTACAAAGTATAGATTGGTAAGAAAATATAGTGCAAATCTTCACAACCAAAGTGCACACTAAATGAGCTTTTATGGAAGGTTCTCACACCTAAATGACCCTTTGTCTATAAGGGGGAAATATCACACCTTTTTTTCTAAAAATAAAAAAAAGAAATGGTGAGATTCATGTTAGCCATATCACATATGGAAAGTTCCTTTCATTTACAGGACCTTCCCCATTGAATCAAGGAATAGGCTAGGGATAGAAAAAATAACCGTTGCCAATTCTCCCCTTTTCCTTTGCCTCCATTTCTTGTTACCTCAAACAAAATTGAGCAGACCGTCCTACTTAGCCACTAATTGTTTTTGCTATCACTTACAAAGAATGACTGATCCTTGAAAGTTGGTGTTTCTGGGGTGCCTTGACTGTAAATGGACATCCTTCTTTGAATAGCTGATGCTTTGTTTGTGTTGCCTGTTGATGGGGTAATGTCCTCCACATCAAATGGACTGCAAAAGTATAAATCTATTATTAGACTGAATCATCACGAAACTGTTATTCTACTGAATTACAAGGTTTTCTTTTCACTTAAGATATTACAGCAGGAGCAATTCAGCTTTTTTCTAGTGAAGTTCTGTACACTGTAAAACAGGTTCACAAAATAGTATTCTTGTATATATTTTCATTTCACATTTTCATATCAGAAGAGTGCATATTATCTGTGGGTGCCATCTCAAAATTAACCTACAATACCATCTTGCTCTTTAAACACTCTAGCGTGCCAGTTCAGTAGAAGTATATCCCATAATTTTATTTTCTGTTGCTGTTGTTACTGGAACAACAGTTGATTTGAAATGATGACGATGGCTCTCCAAAAAGCCAGCTTTACTTACTGCCAAGTGATTTCCAGATTCAGCTTTATTGTGCCAAGGTCATTGATATCCACAGCGACAACCTGAGGCTGAGCAGCAAACAAGTCTTTCGTTTCACAAGTAACACTTCCAACCAAAATATGAGTGGCAAGACCTTTAACTTCTGTGACCTTTGGAATAAATTAGTGTTAATAATTAGGATCAAAAGAATTGTCAATTAACAGCTCATTATTTCAGTAGCATCTTCAGATATCAAATATTCACCTTTTTGTATACTAATCCTTCTAAGACCACATTGTTTGTTCAGAAGAGTAATAAATACTGGGACTTACGTGTTATTATTGTGTATTGGTATGTGAAAATTACAAGGATACTAAAATGTTTCAGATTTACACAGGACTTCATACTTGCATGGATGGTATTTTATTTTGCCATAAAACAGAAAGCTGAAAACCACTTATACATTTAGCTCAGTTTTCTTACAATATATTACTAATGATACATTATTTACATAGTTCAGAGTCATAGAAGCTAATAATAATAATAATTTATTTGTGGGAAACTTCAATGAATGAATGAGGAAGTAAGAATAGGGGGAAAATCTAGTATGTAAGACTAAGGCATAGGTAAAGAGTGACAAAAGGTACTGTGTTTAAAAACGGGTCAAAGTGGCTGGATTTTATATAAAATAATAATAAATGGTCATGAATATGACATTAATTATTGTATTAATGACTGTCATTTTGAAAACATTCTCACCATTTCTAACTCTTCTTTCACTAACGCTACCTGACTTATCTATCAGAACAACAGCATACAAAGAATATTCCTCTTTACATGCAGATGATACAGTTTGCAAATAAAAAACTTAATCTCTTATGGCACTACAAAAGTCACTGTTCTTTTAGTTGTCACTGAACAAAAATGCTTAAACATATTATTTTGATTATTAATAGTGATGTTCCACTATATTGTTAATACACATATAATTTTTCTTCTGTTAATTAGTCTGATGAAATAAAATAAAATAGTTTGAAAGAAAAAAGTATAAATTTCAGAATCTCTTTTATACTCAAATAAAAAGCACTGAAAGTATCATTTAAAAATGGAAAGAAGTTCGTGTTTATTCATTCAATTGAAAGGGCTTACTTTGCAGACACACTGAACATTTTATTACTTGATTCTTTTACATTTAATACTTCATTTGAATATTCAACTGATAAGCATCATCTTAGAAATGATATATGAAACTTCTAATTGTGCTCTGTAATACTGATAGTCTTTGACATGATGGTCACTTATGGGGACTCCTCCTACAAAGCTACTTAACCCGATTTTAAAGTTACAATGGCTACTTAATGACTGCTGAAAAAAATGCTGAAAAAACAGGAGTGGTGACTCACTCAACTACCGCAATGACTTACCACTGTAATTCTGGGCTCAATTATGGACATAATTGGATTATCTGTATAGAACAGGGGTGTCAAACTTGCGGCCTGGATGTGTCACTCACTGGCCACACCCACCCCGGTTTTGCGAAGGGGAAAAAAATCATGATACGTCATGTGATGACAATGTGACGACGCAAGTTTGACACCCCGGGTATAGAAGAACAAATTCCCAAGTGGAAGTAATCTCTTGAAAATTACAGCAAACTGATCCAGATAAATGAAGCTACAAAGCACCTAGTGTCCTTCCCTGACTAGTTTTTTCTCAATAGAATTTCACAGTAAATTTATGTAGATGCGTGCAAAATATTATCAATACATTCAGTGAATTAAAGGAAGCCAGAATGACATTGCCTATTCTGCACAGATCACTATTTCTAATGGAATGCATTAGTGGCTTTAAGGAAAGAGGGGAGATGCTGCCTAGGAAACAATCAGATAAGAGAAGCAGGAGCCTGCAATCACTGAACAGCAGAGAAAGAAACTGAGAAAAGACCTGTCCTCATAGCTCAGGCAGTTAAAAGTGGCAGGTGGGACGTTTGTACTTTCAGATTCGCAAGATTCTGTTAATGTAGCCTTACAATAAATAGAATTAGTTCACCTAGTCCTGTTTCCTGTTTGATTTACCTGAGAGGGCTGGCAATATTATAGTTATATCACAGTTATATTTAGGAAAGCCATTTTAGGAAAAACCATTTATTTTCTAAAGCCTTTAAGTGTTAATTGATTTTAACTTCACCAATTACCTTTTATATTGGCATTTTGTTTTAACTGTTGTAAACAGAAAGGCAGGCAATGTATTTAATAAGTAAACAATACATCAATACCTTAATGGAGATTAGCCCAGAAATAAGGGGGAGGAAGATCATTTCTTCTCCATCCCAACTTTGCTTATCATTGACTTCTATTCTGCCTTTTAGTTTCCATCTTTGACGGCCATATCTCATGAAAATCTGTGAAAACAAAACGTGATCTCATTGATCATATTCATACATACTTTGTTCTCATTCTACCATTCTGAATCAACCACAATGAGGGAAAAACCCAACAGAACTAATGGATTTGCTTCAATGCATTACAGAAGTGGTTATGTTTTGGATTGGAGAATAAAGCATATCACATATTTCCAAGGAAAAAACTGGATAGAATTCTTAGTACATCACTCTAGAACATCACAAAGAAGAGAAAGAGAGTCACCTTAAAGTGAGATGAGTTGCAAACAAATCTCATAAATAAATAAATAAATAAATAAATAAATAAATAAATAAATAAATAAATAAATAAATAAATAAATAAATAAATAAATAGCTACCTAAGGTTGTTAGCATAAATATTATTTCATGAAGCATTACAACATGACACATAAATGCAGAATCACAAAGTATTCAGACTAGAGATATGGGTTAGTTCTTGTTCTTTGTTCTAAATTTTCCACCTTACTACTTGTTGGTAAAATAAAATATCTGCCTTTGGAGGAAAAAAAGGGGCAGTCGACTTGAACTATTGATCTGCTCTACTCAGCCTGTCTTAGTTAGATTTGAGAGCCACAAGAGGGAAAGGACCTATGCCAAGAATAAAATATTTAGACACTGCTGACATGCTTCCAAGACAAAGCTAAAGAAAGATCTGTTGTTATCTTGGAAGGCATCAATCAGCTCTCTGGGACCAATCTCATAGTTTTTTATGTGGGAACTGTTCAGAGTGCATTCATCCATAAACAGAGAATAGTGGGACCTTTCTTGCTGTACAGGACATGAGAACAGTAAGAAATGCATGATGGAAGATGACATTTACAAAGTTACTTTACCTCATACTGGTCTCCAGGGCAAAGTCGAGCAAAGCCAGCCAGACCTAGAAGCCAATAACATTTAAAAACCGTTTCAGATGAAATGCTTATGTTTGAGAAGTGTTTCAGATGAAATGTTTGCATTGTCCCCTTTTATGTTAATGACAACACCCTACAATGTTGCCAGAGCACTTATGAATCTAAGAGAGCAACTTTCAGAGGGCATTTTATTCTCTTCTCTTCATTAACACAAATACTTGTTTTCCCCATTCACCTTCTCTGAAGGACTGAGAATAGTAGTGACTGAAACCTGATTGTTTGCTATTGCAAGGGTTAATATAATGCCTGAGAACACTATTAAATTATCAGCATCTAACTTCTTGAATTCTGCATGCCCAATTGGCACAATCTGAGTATTAATGTCTTAGAAATGTAAAATGTAACTTTCAAACTCATATGAAGAAACTAAATTATGTTCAAATAAGGAATGCATTTAGTTTTCACTTCTCATTGGAAATAATAGCATTCGCTTTCTCATGTTAACTATTGGGAAACTCTGTCCCTGGAAATAGGTATCATTATATAGATCTAAAGTGAGCAGAAAGAGACATTTTTTACTATGTTTATTTTTTAATACTCATTAAACCCAATTAATATGGACCTTCTTTTACTTTTAAAGATATAATAATACTAATAATACTAATAATACTAACAACAACAACAACAACAACAACAACAACAGAGTTGGAAGGGACCTTGAGGTCTTCTAGTCCAACCCCCTGCTTAGGCAGGAAACCCTACACTACTTCAGACAAATGGTTGTCCAACATCTTCTTAAAAACTTCCAGTGTTGAAGCATTCACAACTTCTGGAGGCAAGCCGTTCCACTGATTAATTGTTCTAACTGTCAGGAAATTTCTCCTTAGTTCTAAGTTGCTTCTCTCCTTGTTTACTTTCCACCCATTGCTTCTTGTTCTACCCTCAAGTGCTTTAGAGAATAGTTTGACTCCCTCTTCTTTGTGGCAACCCCTGAGATATTGGAACACTGCTATCATGTCTCCCCTAGTCCTTCTTTTCATTAAACTAGACATACCCAGTTCCTGCAACCGTTCTTCATATGTTTTAGCCTCCAGTCCCCTAATCATCTTTGTTGCTCTTTTTTATATTTAATTCCTTTGAAAGTTCTAGAACTCTAGGTGTGAAATCCTTATATAAACATGGGGGGGAGGTGAGGGAGCTCTCCAGAGATGAAGAGAAACTTCAGGAGATGAGAAGGAGTTCTCCTCATTGAAAAACTATTGGTTTGAAATTCCTGAGTTGCAAACTATTTTCACAGTGTTTTCTCTGGAGCAAAAACTGATTCTACAATTAAGTAGAATTCACAGTTCCTCAGCTTTTTCTTTCCTAGCTCTTTATCTGTACAGTTCCTATATGCTTTAGGTTGTCAATGTCTTTCTGAAATGTGGTGTTTAGAATTGCATTCAATATTCTAGCTGCAATCTGACCAATGCACAATAGAAAAATCATGACTTTTCTTGACTTAACACTAAGTATCTATTAAAACTCTCATCTAAGAGTCTCTCTCTCCCCCCCACCCCAAATACTACAGTGAAGGGATTGGGTTTAGCTGTATGGAGCAACAAGGAACTCCTATTGACATTAGAACAAACTTTTTGATCTCTAGGTGGCAGCAGTCCCTCATAAATTCTTGCTGATTGGGTGTTTTTTTTTAAGTTTAGTTTTTTTAAAAAATTATTTGTAATCTACATTAATTATAACTACTCTTTAACCTCAATCAAATGCTTTAGGGGAAGTCTATTAAAAAGTATGATCATAAGTGAATGCCCTTAGTATTGTAGATAATCAAACAGTACAGATGATGAAGATGATGATACAATATTAGGCACCATTCACCATTTAATCAATACCCAATTGTTTCAATAACCATTTTCCTATGCTCACAGCAGTCATGAGAGGTAAACCTGGTTCAGATTCTTCTTCTTCCCAGACTCTCAATGTTGCAATTATTGGAACCATTTAATTTTTAGTGCTATCTTGTAATAAGGCTTTTTTAGGGGAGGAAGTAGGTGCCTTCAAGTCAATTTTGACTCCTGGCAACTGTGTGGACAGTTTTAGTGGCAAGATTTCAGAAGTGGTTTGTCACTGCCTTGTTCCTAGGGCTGAAAAAAAGTGACTGGCCCAAGATCACCCATCTAGCTCTATGCCCAAGGCAGGACTAGAACTTATGGTTTTTTTGGTTTCTAGCCTGGTGCTTTAGACATTAGACCCACCTGTCTTTCTTTCTGCAATTCTATGGATGCCTATTCCTTTCATGAAATACTAGTCCAGCATAGAATTATAGAATCTGCTTAAAACCATACAAAAGAATCAGATGGCATCCATCTGAATTGGGGCCTTTTAAGAAAATTGCAGGGGTAACAGCAATTGAGGCCTTAATAAGCAAAAGGATGTGTAAGAGAAGAATGGGAACAGCTGGATATGTAGCCAGGTTATCTTCTTCTGGCCTAAACAAATTACTTTTTTTTAGCTGGCATCAGTTTCCTTTGGCACACTATAGAAAAAGAAGGCTTGGGATATGAATCTAATTGACAGAGCTGGAAACCATGATTTTTCATTACATTTGCATCAAGATGTCCTTTAAAACATAGTAAATTTCATAACTGAACATAACTGATTTTAAAAAGTGACATATTTGCATCAAAAAAGTAATGCCTGGAGAGACTGGAAGTAAGTCTATTATTTTACTAAGCCTTTTAGTAAGTTATTATGAGATACCCATTTTTTGTTATCATCTTTAAGGTACAAAATGCATGTGTGACTCACAAATAGCTACCATGTTAATAGACAGCGTACTGTTTCTCTAGCAGATATTAAGAGTGCAACTCCCATCAATCTTTACTACTCTCCAAATTCGTTCAAGGCTATGGGATATAGAATACAACACCTGGAAAATTGCACATGGCTTATGCCAACAGCTAACAACACAATGGAAATACTGTTAATAATGTGGGGTGAGGGGGAATGGGACTTGGCTATGATATTTAAAAGGGGCGTTGGTGCTACTCTGGGGCATTTATTCAAGCAAGGAAACTATGGGCATTTATTGGGCAAACGAGATTATTATTCACTTTTTAAAGCTAAGAAGATAGCTTCTTCCACCTAGGAGTTTGTATCATATCTTAAATCTTTCAGCCGCGATCTAAATCCCAGAATAAAATTATGTTCCATTGGGTTGATATTAACATTCACATTCTTATTTGTTTAGTATTTATAGACTTGAAACATTTACTAATACTCTGCAGATGGCTTTTCCTTTTGATACTTTAATGTTACAGTTTGATACCCTAACCCTCCATGCTCCTTCCGCCCTGCGCGTGCGACCCCTGTGCTCCCCCGCCCCCATGCATGACCCCCATGCATGCATGTGCGATCCCGCGCATGGCCCCCGCCCCCAGCGCATGCGCCCTGCTCAGAAACCACACACAGAGATCCCTTGCTAAGATGTTTGTGTAGAAAATGGCATGAGGGGCAAGACAATTACCTTTCATCTTGATGCAGAACTCCCCCATTAAATTTTCCAGCTCTCCTTCAATGGCACACATGTTCTGTATAGGAAAAAGGAAGATTAATATCAGATCAACTATTCCAAAGGAACTATATAAAGGTACCTTAAAAACACATTGAACTGTGTTCATTAACACTACCGTTTCCCCCAAAATAAGACCATTTTTTCTGTCTATGGGTTCAAATATTCTAGCTGCTAGCAGGACATTTGGAAAACTATGATAAACAGTTGCTTTCATTTGCCAAAATACCCAATGAAATACAAACACAGGCACTCTTTATACATAGGACTAAGCATTTGCATTAATTTCCACATCAAAGTGCTGTTCGTTTTGGTAATAGTAAGTTATAGTATAAATTCTTACATCACATATTATAAGACATTTAATTTCATTAAGTAAACATGTATTCATATATGATCAATTCTACACCATATATATATGATCAATTCTACACCAAAAAATTTAAGAAACTGATTTTAATTAAAATTACTAAAATAGTCATGCTTGATGAAGAAGCAAATCCTATCTAATATCTGCAGGAATGTTAATATTCCACTCCGAGTTACTCAAATGTCTTAAAACCCTGTATTCTGGAAGGGGAGCTTTGCTTTACAAACTACCAACTGGGCAGTGACTTCAACACAATGTTTCAGATTTGATTTTAAAATGATGCACTGGCCTACAGCTTTTAAAACTATGGTGCCTTTTCCTGAGATTGTGCAGCATCTCAAAATGTAGAAGCATTCTTCTACAAAATAGATACAGTGGCTTTAATGAGTTCCAAATGGATCCTGTTAGGCTCCTACTGGGTGTGTCAAATTTTTCAACTTTCAATTTCCAAACATTAGGGGTACTCAAAAGATGACATGCCTTGGGGATTGTAAAGATATTTTTGTTACTGTAATAAAATTTAGATGTGCTTGATTAGTAACTACATAAATATCATAACTTTTTAACATTTTGTTTGTTTCATTCCTACAATCTTGCTTAAGTTTGCTCTAAAGCACTTTTTTGGAATCAAACCTCATGTGCTAAACAGGCTATTTTTTATGGCAGAATACTTAATGCTGCATAAATGTAATAATTCTCACTGTAAATAAATTTTATACATTTAAAAAAAAATCCATAATCTATTTTTTTCACAACAACTGAATCTATTACAGTAATTGCAAAATTTCAATCTAGGAAGTCTAAAGAAAAAGTAGATCATTTTATACCTCAGTATATTCTTTATAAGTTTTGTTGATTTCTGATAAACTTTCTCGAGCTGCCTTGCTAGCAGGGGACAGCCCATATGCTTGCTTCATTTTGCTGGCACCATCACGAAGCCGCCTTTGGATACAGTAGGCTTCAAAGAGTTCATCTACCTGATAGGAAGAAAAAAACGGCAAAACTGAGATGTTGGAGGGGAAAAAGAAAAAAAATCAAAACCAATCAAAAGGTGTTTGAACTATTCAGGTGAAAATATAGAGAAAAGTGGGCAAACAATTTCAGTGCTGATGGTGTCTTTGTATTGAAAATAATTATCTGTGTAAATGACATCATTCTCTTGTTGTCTCACAACAACTATTTTTCAAAAATTAATATTTCAGTTTTCCCAGTGAATAACGAGGAATAATGAACAATTATTATGGTCAGCCATTTAATTTTATGGAAACATTTTTTTTCATTAAGGTTTCTTTCAACACTAATAATAGCTGCACCTAATAATTTCTGACTCTGATAATGTCATGTAATTCTCAGAATAAGTAAAAGACAGCAGCAACATGCTACTGTAGTATACAAAAAAGTTTGCTTAAGAAGAAAATGAGAATAATATTACATTATTACCAATATAAGATCTCCTTCACAGTACTGAGCAAAAATTGGAAATCAAAGCCCAATTTTTTTATTCCTACTAGACAAATTATTACAGATTAATGTTATGCTTGTTTCCTCAGAACAGAGGCCCACCATGCTTAGTGGAGCTAACTTCCAGACAAGAAGTAAAAGGAAATGTGGTCCCAAGAACTACGCATAGAATTGTTCTGCCATTTAAACAGCAAAAGAATCGTTTTGTTTCTTCTATGTAGGCCCAATATATTTCTTGCAAGACAAAATAACACAATTATCATTTCTTACAGTACATTATGTACAATGATACTTTGGTATAAGCAGAAAACATTTCCACTCACAGGAAGCTAGGGGCTTGATTTTTATTGATTCCCCATTTTTCTAATGATTAGAAGACTTTCTGAAACATTGTAGTAGGATACTGCACAAAGATATGCAATGAGTGAAAAATATGCAGTATCTTTATTATGCATGGGAATAGTTTCCAGGAACAACAACAAAAAAGTAACTGGATGCAAGAGACTTATCAGATTTTACATACTAGACAGACCCAAACAAAGCACTCAAAAAAAAAAATCAGTACAGGAGGTCCTTGACCTACGACTAGTTGCTTAGTGTCCATTTGAAGTTATGATGGATCCATCTTGGCGTTACCTATGACCTGATTCAAAGTTCTGATGGTCATATATGAACTTTGGGCACTAGCAGCTCAGATATGGTAGGCTGAAACAATCCAGATCCAGCAGCAGGATACTGTATATTTATTGAAAAATGAGTAGATTCCTGTAAGTTACAGATGCCTATAAATAAACTCTTTGTAACTACCAAAACTATTATCTAAGGGTCTAGTATGGCATCTGAAGATCAGAATACCTGACCATAAAAATTGTCACGTTACATTTACTTCTATTAACAAGACTGCTGTACATGTACCACAAAACGGTACTTTTTTTTCCCTTGTCAACTTGAGCAGATCTACCACAAACCCATCTGTGACATTCAAAAGCTGTCATGGCCTCATTTCCTTCCTTTACTTCCCTTTCAAAACTTAAATTCAGGACTCAGCTTTCACCAGAAGGCTAATGCGCATTGCTTGTCATAGTGATCAAAGTTGTGCAACTTTCCTTGAAATGTTTTCAATTACAATAGCTTGTGTTTTCTTCTAAAAGCCTTGCTTCACATAAAGCTCTCCATGTTTGTTACCATGGGTTACAGAACAAGCTAACATACTGAGCAATTTGGATGTGGATTTAGTTCTGTAGCAACTCAGTCTTATGTAAAACATCGAAATCATTTTGTTCTGAGTGGGAGGGACTCAAACACAAAGTACCCACTGCATGAGCTTGCTAGCAGGAAACATGCTATTTTAGATTTATTTTCTTGATGAATATTTGATTTATGAGCATAAAATAAATAAGAGCATTATGTTTTGAATGTCCCATAAAAGAAGGTTGAATTAAAAAAACACACAATATAATTCTATACTGTTCGACGTCCACTATTATAGAAAAAAGGGAACATAATCTACTGTATTTTTCAGAGTATAAGACGCACCTTTCCCCCACCTAAAAGTGGCTGAAAATGTGGGTGCGTCTTATACTCTGAATGTAGCTTTTTCTAAGCTTTTTTTCCAGCCCTAACGAGGTGCTAACGATGTTCCCGGCTTGCACGCTTTTTCATTTCTACTCCCTCCGAAGAAGTTTTTTTCCAGCCCTAAGTCTTTGCAGGCTTGTTTTCATTGCTACTCCCTCCGAAGAAGATTTTTTTCAGCCCTAACCAGGGGATAAAATAATGTGCTGAAGCTGACCAGACTAAGGACGCTAGCCAGATGAATACCTGGTAGGCAGATTTACCCCCCTCCCATTTTCCTCCCCAAAAACTAAGATGCGTCTTATACTCCGAAAAATACGGTAAGTGCAGGTCAGCCTCATGCAGCAGCCTTACAGCTAATTTCATTTCAGTTACATGCACCATTTTCAAAATACAAATGGCAGCAATAGAGACTCATGTCCCAAAATATGGCCTTCAGCAATAGGCACTCAGCATGACTGAATAAAGTGCTTTGTTGCACTTAATGGTGTGAAATATTTTATTGTACAAATGAAAGAGAAGTAACAACTTTCTGAATGTGCCTATGTGATTCCATGCACATACAAATATTATGTACCATGCAAATATACAGACAGAGAGATAATGAATTATTAATAGGGGATGACCCTATAAAGGTATTATAAACATTCTGACAATTGGATGAAAGTTAAGAGCTCCCTTGAAGACAAGGTTTCTGTCAAAAATGAAATGTTCCATCTAGAAATGTGTTTATCCTTCAGGCAGGGAAAGAGAAGGCTGTTAATAGTACATTAATTCTGTTATCTCACCTCATTTCCTCTTGTTCCAGGTCAGTTTGACACAGACTTGCTATGACTAAGAACACCTTGAGGAACATGGCAAATTCCCTTATAGGCTGCATTAGAGTCTTCTGCTAATTTGCATAAGATTACTTGTAAGCCTTAATCTATGTTTATCTAAAGAACTGCTTTGTGAGATGGTTTTTCTAGACTACCAGATACAGTATTGCTGGGCAGGCTTTTTTGACGAACAAAGTTGGAAACAGAATGAAAGAAAGTTAATTACCTTACTGATATGAAACTCAAGCTTTCTCATATATCTTTCAATTGCTTTCATTTGCTGAAAAATAAAACAATCAAAATAAGAACAGATATCTGAATTTAGCAGAATCAATGCATACTTTTCTGTATGTCTAATATTCTCATAAAAGACCAGTTTGATATTTAAAAGTAATTTGATACTGCCTTGAAAATGAGAAGCTTCAGCTCTATCTGGGCAAGGAAGACACCAGAATTAAAGTGCTTTTAATTTCATTCTAAATTTACAAAATAATCACTAATGGTTTTGGACAAAACAGGGTTTCCCAGTTCCATTAGATGTATCTCAAGTTACTGTATAACAGGGTTCCAAACCACATACTCAATCAATATTTTATGCACTTACTGAGATGTCCCTATAATCACCTTAGGCAAGAATCTTCAAATCACTTTATTTGAAATTGATTTTGTGGACTGAAAGTGGTGTTTGCCAAGTAAATGGAGGAAAAATGATAGATAGGATTTTTTACTTTATGAGTTTTCTAACTAATGCGATGCCATGCTGCAGCCTTCTCCAGCTTTTAATGTGTTGGGACTACAACATCCACAATTTCCAATTAGCAGGAAGATTTTTTTCTGCTACCACACTTAATTGAGATTATTTGTCTACTGAAGTATAGTTATTACAAAACACTTACCTTGTCAAGTTCATACAGCACCCCCTGAAATAAATGAATGAAATGAATGTATTACTAAAAATAAAATGCTCTTTCAATGAAAATGTGATAGTTTTAAACATAGTGCCCTAACAAATTGAACCAAAATGAATCAACTGCAATAAATAAATATCATTTTTAAAATTACATTTTTTTCAGACAGTTCAGGGTGAGAAGAAATAGGGGAACATAAATTCAGTTCTAAATTTTACATGCAAAGGCATAGGCAAACAGATAAAATGGCTTCCTGACATTGTTGTAATCACTCCTGTAAAGAGTGGCCCACGCTGTCTAAAACAGATTTAATATACAAAAATGCAACCATAATTGTCAATTTTGAGAAAAGTGGTTACAATAACTGATTGGAGTACTATACTTAGTTTTTACAAATAAATTATCTCTCTTTTCTCCCAGTATCTTCGTCTCCCTTTGCAAAAGTCATTATTATACAAAAATAACAATATACATTGTTCACTGCAGTAAATGTTGAAATAGTATGATATAGATCTAAGGGGAAACATATCTGTGAAAACAAAGATCTGGTATATCAACATCATCTGGTAATATGGGGTTATTTACAATCAAATGCCTGAAGTGGCAAAATATGTATTGTATTTGTTATAAAACATAATAAGCCCTTAGTTTCATATGCAGCATCCCAACATTAAAACCCAATTCTTAATTTCCTTGCTTAGCACAGAGTTCTCTACTATTCTGAATCTTTAGACAAGCATACCAGCCGTGAATTTCTTTTCATGTCCTTCAGTTGAGTACTTAATTTATCCAGTTTTGTTTGATGAACTTCTAAATATTCACTGTAAAGAGAATACAAAATTGAAACATCAGCAATGTTATATTCCCATATAGATCTAAATAAATAAAGTGTAAGTTTTTAAAGATGAAGCATTATTTATTTATAGAGTAAATATTTGGCTGAAATAGATACTTTTACTCATAAATACAGTTCATCTGTGGAAAAGAAGACAAAGGCAAATTTTGCTGCTGTGATTTATAAAATAGAAATAAAAAATTACTGATATGCATAAACCTCTCTCACTTATGTTCACCGTGTCCTCAGAGAACCATCAAAAGCTGCAATAACCTCTCGCATCAGAATCACACTTCAGTTTGCTTAACAACCATATTATTTGAGACAGGTTCTCTCATTCTTACAATGTTTTAGTATATTGCAATAATTGCAGCAGGCATTGAAGAAAGTGAGACTGGGAAAAAGGTGCATTTATAAAAATCAGTTAAAGGCCCAATCACAATGGACATGCCATTCTTTCTAGTTTTCAAAGACAATTGACAAAGCCCTACATAACTCTACTCTCGCCCAATTCCTAAAGTAAGTTGACCAACAGTTAATTAATATCACTGGGCTGAAATATACCACTGTTAGAAACAGAATTTCCTCATTAGTGTTACAAACCATGCTAAATGCAAGACATTAGCATAGCATGCCATATCCCCTAGAGTTAAACACAGAATCATTTGGGCATCAGCTGAAATAACAAAAGGTAGAGATTCTTGCAGCTATTATGCACTAAAACCGAAAGATAAAAGGCATCTGTTGGACTGAAACTATCCAGATGACTAAACACCTATGGAGTGTGCAAATCAGTCTTTAGGCTGTCAACAAACTAGGTACTTTTGCTGGTTGGAAACTGATAAGCTATCTTTGACATCAGTAGATAAGCTCGTGTTTATCACGGAGAACTTTTTTTTTTCCTTTTTGAGCAGTACATCCAGCAGTAATAAAAGCTCTTACTCCAATCCATTCTTCAAGGCCTTGTAAACTTCCTCCATTCTTTCAGGCTGCGGCTCCTTAGCTGAGCTGTTACTTTTGTGCCCCAAATGGTGTGCTTTCTTCACTTTGGCTTGGGGTTTTTTGAGCGCAGGAGAATTCTCAATAAAGGAATTACATCTGCAAAATGAAAATGGGAAGAGTTTTGCCATGGAAACAAAAACATTACGTGTGGAATATTTTAATATTTTCTAAGCAGCATTTCCTAATGTTGCCAAGCAAAAAAACATAATGTTGCCTGCCAGAGAAGTAAAAGGTGATGGGTTATGAAGCCATCAAGGCAATTGGCTAGTCAGCATCTGATATTTAGCTTGCTAATGAGTCCAGTGCTTTTATCATTCAATTTATTCATTTACTTAAATCTGCACTATGACCTTTTGCAAAGATTTAGTGAAAGTAACAACAAATTAAAATACACCATACATATTCACTATAATGAAGAAGCTTGATGAGCAGCTATTATTTGCTTGGTCACTTACAACAGTAAGTGGCATCATGGACTTTAGTAGCCATTAGCCACTTTAACTCATTTTCAGGCAAAATGTAAATTATTACAAAACAAAAACATGATCTCAATGACCTAAGCAACTTTGAATTTGCTTAGCCCCTTTGAATTAAACTTGTGCAGAGAAATTCCCTGGCAGCTTCAGCCAGCATCAAGTTTAATCCTTGCTGCAAAATGCAACCCTAAGAAAACAAAAATTTGTAATACTTCCATCCAAAAGAGCGAAAGAGTTTTAGTATTAGTGGACAATCACTTAAAAAGCACAGTACATGAAACACAGAATTAGAGGTAAACAAAACAAAACAAAAAAACAATATACACGTCCTTCAAAAGACAGGACCAGCTGTAGGTTTGAAAATTGTTTAGGCAGATATCCTTGCAAAGTGGTGGACTGTAACAGGCTATAGCCATGTTTCTCGATCTAATCATCATATATTTCCCTAATGCATACGTATCATTGTACAGAGCACTGTGGGGGATTTAATATGCTCAGTATTAAATAGAGAATGACATTTAATATGGAGATCTATTCAGATTAATGTACTCATCACCAAAGCCTTATGAAATATTGCTGTAAATGGTTACCTGGACCTACTGTATAACTAGGTGTAAAAAGAATCAAAATATTTAACAAAGCAAATAGTCTGACTCAGCCTTATGTTTTTATCTTTTAACTGATTGTGGAGGATGGGGAAGAAACTGTTTTCATTTCCAGCCCTCCTTTCCATTCCATCCTGTAGAGCTGATGGAAGCTTATTGGAGTAAAAGAGGAGATCAGGTCAAGTAGATAACCTTTTGACAAAGCTTGTCTAGTAGTTTTGATCACAAACAGATTGTCAGATTTATAACAGAGGCAGAGATACCCCCTGAAATGAGAACAGATCTCCAGAGCTAAAGTGGTTGAGATATATGAGTTTTCCTTCAGTTTACAGCTTAACTTGGGAGATGATACTTGCCTGGATCGTCTTTCTTGAAGACCACTGAAACCAGCAAAGGACTGACTTCTAATGATCCCATTAGGGCCTCCTGGAGAGAATGAATGAGATCCTACTGACATGATTTCTGGGGATCGTGAAGGTATTTCTGGAAGATATAACAGTAAGAATGTCAGCCAAAATGGTAAGGTACAAGTTGGTTTAAATAAAGTCCTAACAACCTCTAATAAAAAAAAAAGATATAATATTCATGCAATTTAATAATAATTGTTAGGGCTTGATACTGTATTCAAGTCGCTGAACATTGACAATATAGTACAGTATATGCTGTAGACCATAGTCTATTTCAGCCTGGAGACAAAAAATGTTTTTGTATTAATAGGTGAAAATATATCATTTTATTTATGTGGATTAACAAGTTCAGTTGTTCAATAGCATTTGTATTAATGGCATATCCAATCACTGCTAGAATCAAAGCTCATATATTATTAGACAAAGAAACCATAAACTAGAAATTCAAACTTGACAGATTATTTTGCTTAAGAATCTTTACATCCATTAAAAATAAAACAAACTACCCTAAACAAAATTAGGGTAAAACGTAGGCTTAGGAGCTAAATTGAGAACCATATGGAATTATATAACAGGAATTCTTGTCCACAGATATTAAGAAAGCAGAATCTTTTTTTCTTTTTTAGAAACTTAGAACTATGAGATTAAAATTAAATATTGACTTTCAGTAATTATTTACATGCTTACTTAGAAGAAAATAATCACGGTAAGTATATATAGGACTATGACATTAGCAAACTATAAAACATTTTAACTTCTTGAAAGTGCTGAGAAAGGAACCTAATTATATAGTTGCCGAGGGAAAAAAATACAGAGAGAATTTACAAAAGTTAAAAGAACATTATAGAATTCCTAAACAACAATTGATAACTAACTCCTATTTAATACAAAATTTATATTAATCTCATGAACAAAATCAGACAAGAACTCTTTCCGTGCAATATATCTACACGTCTAAACAGAGGCTTTGAAAGAAAAAGCAAACCACTCCTTAGTCCTGGAAAGAGGTCAGAGGCATCTGCAGGGGCATGACGGAAAAAAATTAAGACGGCTTAAGCAACCATGCAATCAAAACCCAGCCCTTATTTCATGTACATCTCATGCATGAAGAAAAGGCAGAGCTTTGCTCATGCCTGCCATTTTGATAACTGAGATGGAATTCTAATGATTCCTATATTACTAACGATTGTTGCGAACGACAGAGATCCAGCCCTAATTGGCTCTGCCTGGAGTAGAAGATGATAGTATTTTAATAATACAAAGAAATCATGGAGAAATATCCTTATGATGATTCTGCTACTCTAGGGCTCCTAAAAACCACCTAGACCTGTGATGGCGAACCTGTGGCACGTGGAGCCATATCTGAGGGCACGAGAGGCGTTGCCCTATGTCAGCTCCAGCGCGCATGTGCGCGCTGGCCAGCTGATTTCCAACCTTCCGGAGAACTGCGGGAAGGTCGTTTTCGCCTTCCCCAGGCTTCAGGAAAGCCTCCAGAACCCGTGGATAGTGAAAAATGGACCCAACAGGCCGACCGGAAGTTCAGAAACAAACTTCTGGTTGGGCCACTGGGCCATTTTTTGCCATCCACAGGCTCTGGAGGCTTTCCCGAAGCTTTTAGAAGGCGAAAATGATCTCCTCCCACCTTCCGGAAGCCCCAAAATCAGCTGGAATCTATTTTTCACCATTCACAGGCTCCGGCGGCTCCAGTGAGCCCTGTGCGCATGTGTGTGTGGGGCAGCATGTGGCGTTGTGCATGCATGCATGCATGGGGGGAGGGCATTGCATTATGAGTGTGGGCACACATGCACATGCTATCATCCGTGCACGTGTCCTTTTGGCACCCGAGCATAAAAAGGTTTGCCATCACTAATCTAGAGGGCTATGTTTGTGTCAGAGCAACATGAAAGATGCTACATAGATTACCACCCACCTGTTTCTGCACAAGGGGTGGTGTATAGATAATTCTTCAATTAACAGCAGAGATGTAATGGGATTTTATAGATAGAAAATGAAATAAAATCTTGAAATACTTAATGTACACAGTACCTCAGTGATGGGCTGCTGCCGGTTCAGACCGGTTCAGACGAACTGGTAGTTCTGACCAGCAGTTGGCACTATTACGTCCTATATAATCGCCAGTTTTTCGATGCCGCGCGCATGCGCGGAAGGAGCACATGCAAGCGAAATGAGTGTGCGTGCTCACATTTTCGGTTCTGGGTGAACCGGTTGTTACAGTATGTGATGCCCACCTCTGCAGTACTTGTACTGAATACTTTGGGCAAATTTAGATTGTTTTGTGCATAAAAAATAGAACTGGAACCTGGTAGAGACCGCATTGCTGTTATCATTCAAACCATATTCATTTAGAGATGTATGAATGCAGAATCTTAAAAGAAACTGTAAAACTTTGGCTTCTTAGTAGTTCATACTATTTTGGTTGTACTCCTAAAATAAGTTCCTAAAAGTTGTCCTGAATTCAAAGGAATGTTAAAGACATCAAGAATAAGCTTGATTACTGTTGTGACAGTTCTAAAATTCCAATGCAACTTTTATGACAGAAGCAGCATTTTAAAATGAATTATATAAGATATCTCTCAGAGATGTTCCTAGGACAGCTGAAACTGGGTTTTTCTGAGATTGTCAACATTACTTTCTACTATTTATATAGTAGATAAATCTATATAAATGTAATACAGTAGTAATATCCATACTATAGTATACTACCATATACTATAAATCCATTAGTCATGTTGTAATCCAAATTTCCAATCTACTTTTGATCTTAAAATAGACTAAAATAGGTAACTTTTGGAACCATCCTATTTGTAAGACCTATGGATTCCTATATCTGGCTCAATTTGAACTCCCAACAAATTCTGACTATAAATTTATTTAGGGTCACAGTATGCTACATTAACAGTTACTGAGCTGTTGCCTGGCTTATATGAGTAGCATTCTCTTAAATGTTTACTGTAAATGGATTTGTTAAAAAAAAGAGCTTGGAAACTTTGTCAGCTTGTAGAAGTTCAATGACAAGAACTTTCTACAGCACATAAAACAGAAGGATAGTCAGGAAAAGTTGTTAGTCATGAAGAGCTAAATTACGTATGGTAAGCTGCTTCACAGTCAAAAGCCTCTTCCTGTCAAAATAAAATAAAACAATGCCAACATCATGTGTTCCATCATGTTCCTGTTAAAGCACATAAGGAACAAGAGGCTCATAATTATTATAAAATGGATATCTGCCAAACTGAAGAGAGATGTTTGCAAGATAATGAGTGAAAAATCAGGAGAATAATTTATGTACAGGAAAGTAAAGAGATTTAATAAAAATAATTTTAAAAACAATTGAAGTATCAACGGAAAACCAAAACTAGAAAAAAGGCAAAAGAATACATATATACATTTACATACATATAATGTAACCTCTAATGTCATATCTCATCTATCTCCATATATATATATATATATATATTCAAATCTTAGGATCCTCCTGAATAGAGTCTGAACATAATTGGTCTAGAGATCTTACTTCGTTAAAGTGGTTCATTCTCAATCTGAAAACAAATATGATGCAGATCCTATTTGCAAAATATCTAGCAAAAAGGTTACAGTAGCTAGTAGATAATTCTTCTGAGACATTAGTTCCCTACAAGGAAATAATGGCATTCCATGTGTGGAAAACTCCTGGCATTTCACTACACTTACCATCACTGATGCAGCCTTTAAGCCAGTGGTGGCGAACTTATGGCACGTGTGCCAGAGGTGTCACGCAGAGCCCTCTCTGTCGGCATGCGCGCCGTCACCCCAGCTCTGTTTTGAGTCTCTGCCACACATGCATATGTGCCACCCGCCGGCCAGCTGGTCTTCGGGTTTCTGCTTTGCATGTGCGGGGCGTGTATACGCCCGCGCCTTGCAGTTTGGGTGCATGCGCACACTTTGGGCACTCGGTGCCTAAAAGGTTCGCCATCACTGCTCTAAGCTGATCTCTGTATGGTTGGTTGAACTTCTTCATTTTTGCTAACCCCAGTCCAGAGAGCTCTTGTGGAATTTCATTTCTCAAACACTTCTCAGTAAACTAAGGTGCATCCCAGGAACAGAGAGAAGCCATAGAGGGAGAATCCAATCTAGTATCTTTGTCATCTCTATATTCTAGGAATATATTCCTGTCATTGGTGGGTTCTAAGTTTGATCACCACTGGTTCGCGCACGCGCTTGCAATCCTGGGCAGGTGGGCGGAGCCTTCCGCTGCTATCGGTTCTAAGAACCGGTCCAAACCGGGAGCAATCCACCGCTGATTCCTGTATATTCCACTGCCAGATTGTGGGAAACTCCAAAAGAACTCTGCTGGAAATCAGATCCATAAGATTCTTAATGTGGACCATCTCCCAAAGAGGTTGATGTTGCCACTAAGTCTTGATTTGACCATGATCAAGATATGATGTTAATGTTCTGTCCTTCATATTATATTCTCCCTGCTCCAAACTAAAAACATATCAAGTTTGTAAACCCGGGTAGATGTCAGGCCATGCTGATGTGGAATAAGTCCATGGTAGTCATGGAAACCATGAAATCCCAAACCACTCCTGACCCTAAATCCAAGCATGGAGGTGGACTATTTCTAGCAGGGGGAATCATTCATCAACAGTACCCCCAGCTTTATATAGAAATAACAGTAATCAAATTGAACATAAATGATCAAAATTAGGAACAATTCCTTTTTTAAAAAATAGCACATAATAAATACAATTTTTTTTAAAAAAAATCATTCTATCCACTATTATTCAGGAGTAGCAATGAATCTGGATGCATCTTGAAATTGCTGATGGAATCATTTCAGATAGATTACAGCTTTACCCAGACCACATTGTATATCAACTTCCACATTACCTTCAAGTTCTCAACCATAACATCTGCTGAAATCAGTTCCGCAAGGATAGAAGCATTCATGCTGATATAACACTTTATCTTATATGGCTATAAATGCAGAATACAGAATTCAGTACAAAAATCAGAAATACCAGGAAAGGGTTCACGACTGTAATTAACTAATACCCCCATTTTTCATTTACAGAGGATATTCCAATATATGGCTGTTTAATTTCCTTCTGATGCATTTTTATGGCAGGAGTTGATCCTGTTTTGGTATGAATATGAAGCTCCCTGAAATAATCACATGCATTCATTCTTAATTCTTTGTTATTTCTACACTAGTGCATCTATTTAATGAAGACTCTGAATAAAAGATTTAATTCTATTTCTTCCCTTGGAGGGTTTAAAAGTAACAAATTGAAGAGGCTGAACTGTTCTGTCCTATCAATTATGCTGATGTTTATAATCTGTTGATTATGGCTAATTAGTAGAATTGCAACTGTAAAAGTCAAAGCAATAAAATTCTTCTGAAGGATTTGAAGAACTAAAAATATTACATACACTAAAATTCATTTACTAGAAATGAATATTCTTTTACAGCTTAGCAAAGAAGCTCTAACCCTTAGGGTCCCATACATTCCCATCTATACCATGTAGCACAATGATGATCAGAAATGGCAGTAGTTGTAAATTCAATATCTAAATTACTAAGAAACCTTTGATTGTTATAATTATGATAGAATTGCACCCAATTCAATCTAACTACATTTTAATAAACCTCCTTGAGATATTCAGATAAATGCATGGAGAATTAAAACTGCACAAGAACTGAAGCCGTCCCATTCCAGCCACCAATCATGCTGCTGAAGGGAATATGTACACCTGTTTGCCTTTTTTCTGCCCAGTTTGCCCCCATACAATCTGTTAATTGACTAAAGATGGCTCAATAATTGCTCTAATCTCAAATCCCTTATGGACAAAAACATTAGTGATCTGCGGAGAAGTAAATTTCACACGTACAACAGGATGCTTGAGCAGACTGGCTAATTCAAGTGAAGCAATTAGGAAAATACCCCTAAATGCACACTGGCATCTTTTCAGAGCTTTGGTTCAGATGGATCATATAACACAATTTCTATGAGACACTGGACTAAGTTCACAAAATATCCTTATTATAAAGGACCCCAAGAATTCTAAAATTGCAGACGTGTAATAAACAATTCCACAAAAGTCAACTGAGTGACATTGTACATGCTTGAAGAAGAAAAAGAGGAGGAAGAAAACATTGGTCGTTCTGAATTATAGATACCTCTCTCTCACACACACACACACACACACACACACTCTTACCATTTGCTGAAAGCAAAAATCCCTCCACAAAATTTTTATACTGAATACACTTTTTTGAAAGAGAAGCAACATAACCAATGTCGTAGACATATCGTTATGCAAATTACCAAATCAGTGTTCTTTTTAATAAATGTTTAAGTAGTAGTAGAAGAGGTCTTAGAGAAGATCTTCTTTGAATTTTTCCACTACAGCCTTTTATGTATCAGGAATGTTCTCAATCTGACTTTACAGCGACTCTGAGTTTCTATAACTTAAGTATATGGCTCCTAAGATTACTTTAACAACTGCTGCACAAATTCAAAATGATTTGAAATAAAAATATATATATAGAGGGAAGTAATGTTTGCTTTCCTCTATTAGGATTAATATTACATAACTAGAAATACAGTTACTGCTGGAAGCTAGCACACTTTGTCATTTTTCTTTCAATTCCATTAGTAGTATTTAATAAGATAAGACTGGCATCCTTGGATAAAGATAGAGATCTGACTCCCATTGACCAGACTTTCTTTCTAGTTCTCCTGTTTGCTATCCCATCCAGGAAAAACAATCTATCCAAATTACTGTGACTGATCTCCGGTACACACAATACATTTTCAGGCACAATCTTACTATATAGGTGACTGAGGATACCTGTACATAAATCTGAAAATAAAAAGTGTTGGCTGAAACTGATTGCATATTAGATCTGAAAGCCAAGCTAAAGAGACACTTTTGAAATTTCTCTAGGTCATACCTAGCAAGGTGATACCAGAAGATGAGATTTATGCCTTTTTCTTTGGATTGGGTGCCCCTAGATTCTACCTCGTTCTCTATATCGGCAATGAAGCTGCTGGTAAGATCATCTCAAAGTCTGGAATTTCTCTTTCTCTTTAATTTCTATCTTGAACTTGGAGAAATAGCGGAGATCTTGAATTGTAGTTACTTGACTGGAAGAACACAAGTAAGGTTTACCGGTAATTAAAGTAAGATGAAAGTATTTTTAAAAGCCTTCAATTTTATAACTGTAAATATACAGTTAAAGGACTTGCTTTTTCCTGAAAGACTACATTCCTAACAAAGGGATAATCCCGATCTGCAATTGTTCATTACTGTATACGTAATTACATTTTAAAAGGAAATATTTTAACAATCTGGTGTGCTAAATATACCTTCTAGAAATCACAATTAGCCATTTTTATTCATGCCAAGGTCATATTATGATAATACACTGTACATAAGATTGCCTTTAAGTATGTATGAAAATTTCAACTGATCCAAAATGCAACCACCAACTCTTTGACCAGCATGTAAAATGGAGTATACACATCCAATTTTGTACATTTTTGCAGTATGTATATGTCCTTTTAAGAATTAGCTTCAGGCTACCAGTTGTTTAAGACCAGGCGAAATCAGCTTGTTGAGGCAAATCAATCTGCTCTCTATAACATTATAATGAAGAAATATAGCAATGGCAGTCACTGAGGGAATGCATGTGGGTTACCGTAGTAACTTGCATTCAAGACGACAACGGCTACCTATGAAACATGCAAATATAGTGAGTAATAACTATTATTGCTGGAAAAGGATATTTCAATGAATTTGTCCACTACATTTGTTTATGTAAGAACATGGTATTGGCAATTAAGAAACAGGATATTTATCAAACGTGGAAATATTTTGATCCTAAAAGTTCATTTTTAAAAACTATACAGCATATATCATAGTTCTTTGTTACGCTGAAATTATGACAGCCCAAAATATCAAGAGGTACCAGCTTCAAATGCATGTCAAATACTCTTATTATTTGTTTTGCCTTAATATTGTAAACGATCTTGTGAATATTATTACTATGTTAGATTTTGGAATCCTGTACATCATTTCTTAACTCTTAAGAATTTCTTTCACATAGATACGGAAGAAAAATTAATATGGAAACAATAGGTGAGAATTAACCGTGATGTAGAAAACGGGTGCAAACATGAAAGGGGTGAAAATCTCACAAGGAATACTGCACTGTAAGTGCTAAAACATGTGAATTTAGCAGATTTAGCATCACCGCATGTGTAAAACAAAGCTGATTAACATACAATTTAAATAGGGGAAACAACCAGTGTGTGCTTGTATCAGCAACTGATAAGGACAGAATCATTTTAAAATGTGGCACATTTGTCTCATTATCCTAGAAATAAAATGCATGGGAATATCTGTTTCACAACTACTGTTGTTCCTTCACCTTCACAAAAAGAAAAGTTTGGATGGTGGTGTTCAACATGGTTGGGTCGAGAGATGGGGCGTTGGTCTTACCAACCACCTTCTCTTCCAGGGCAAAAGGTACTGCTTCCTTCCTGAAGAGGTGTTTATCACACCTGAAATACAACCGCTCACAGCCACCAACTACCCAAAAGCATCAGGAAGCTCAGGGATCCAGCCTCAGATGGCAAAAGTCATGCTTGAACTGAATTGAATACTTTATTTGGTCAAGTGTGATTAGACACACAAGGAATTTATCTCCAGTACAGAAACACTCTGTGTATTTGCAAGGAAACAGATAATAATAATAGTAATAGTAATAGTAGTAGTAGTAATAATAATAATAATAATAATAATAATAATAATAATAATAATAATAATAATAATAATAATAATAATAATAATAATAATAATAATATCATCATCAATAAAAGGGGGAAATAAAAAAAGATAATAAAAGGAATGAACACTACAGCCATACTCTATGGGTGTGTATGGGTGTGTATGCACACGTACCAAGTTCATATACCTCCCCCCCTCTCTCTCTCCCTCTGCCGAACTGCAAGAATTACATTTTCAGTAGAGTGATGGCATGAGGGAAACAGTGTCCTTGTGTCTAGTTGTCTCGGCATGCAACACCCTACAACACCATTCTGAGGGAAGGAGTTGAAACAGTTTGTGTGTAGGATGTGAGGGGGTTACAGATATTTTCTCAGCCCTCCTTCTGATCTGCGCAATATACGGTTTTCTATGGAAGGCAGTTATTTGCAACTATTCTTTCTGCAGTCTTGACTATCCATTGGAGTCTGCAACTGTCATGTTTCCTTGCTGAGTCAAAATTCAATGGTGACAAAAATAAGGTTTTACACCTAGGCAAAAAACCCCAAATGTACAGTATAGGTACAGATTAGGAGAAACTTGGCTCAATAGCAGTAACTGTGAGAGGGATATTGGAATCCTAGTGGACAATCACTTAAATGAGTCAGCAGTGTGCTGCAGTCGCCAAAAAAGCCAATGCAATCCTAAACTGAATTAATAAGGGATGGACTCAAGATCACATGAAGTGTTAGTACTACTTTATAAGGCCTTAGTAAGACCACACTTGGAATACTGCATCTAGTTTTGGTCACTACAATGTAAAATAGATATTGAAACTCTGGAAAGAGTGCAGAGAAGAGCAACAAAGATGTTTAGGGGGTGGAGGCTAAAACATAGGAAGAACCATTGCAGGAATCGGATGTGTCTAGTCTAGTGAAAAGAAGAACTAGGGGCGACATGATAGCAGTGTTCAAATATCTGATGGGCTGTCACAAAGAAGAGGGGGGTAAAACTTATTTTTCAAATGCAAGACAAGAAACAATGGTTAGAAACTAATCAAGGAGAGAAGCAACCTAGAACTAAGGATAAATTTCCTAACAGTGAGAATAATCAACCAGTGGAATGGTTTGCATTCAGAATTTGTGGGTGTACCATCACTGGAGGCTTTTAAAAAGAGACTGGACAGCCATTTGTCTGAAATGGTATAGAGTCTCCTGCTTGAGCAGGGATTGGACCTCCGTGGTCCTTTCCAACTCTATTATTCTGTTAAAATCCTCATCCCCAGGGCCTACAGTAATACAACTATTCTGTAGTAACTTAACAGTTCAGTTATTTTCTTGACGGTATCTTATAATTGCAAGTAGGTAAATCATGTAGAAAATTTCCCGAATTCTGGATGGGGGGGGGGTCATTTTGCACAGAACAGTGCAACTAAACAGATAAATACGGCTGCTGCAGCGGTGGGTTTCAAATTTTTTTGCTGCCAGTTCAATGGGCGTGGCTAGGTGGGGGCATGTGACTGAGTGGGCATGGCCAACTTGACATCATTCACACCACTCAGTCACATGAGTTCCCCACCTAGCCACGGCCACAGGAAAAGACGGGAAAACTTTTTGGAATTTCCACCTATCTACCCCCGCCCTCCCTTCGCCAGTCGCCTGTTTCCCCTCCTTTAGCGGCCCCAGCCCTAGCCCCGCTTTTCCCCCCCCCCACCGTTCGGGCTGCTTACCTTCTGCAGCGGCTGGTCCAGAGTCCGGAAGGCAAGCTGACCGGAGTTTTCGGCGGGCCCGCCAGCCACCGCTGCTGGAAAGCAGCTCTCAAAGAGGCGGTGGCTGGCTGCAGGCCGCCGAAAAGTACCAGAGGTTGCGGAAAAAGCTGCTGACATGCTGTCGCCATGTTGTTCGCGCATGCGCATCCCATTGGACTTGCAAGGCAATGGGATGCATGTGCGCGAAGAACATGGCGGCGATGAACAAGGTGGGTGGAGCGAGCGAGCAGTGACCAATGGACCGGTTCAGGGGCGTGACCAGTCAGCCATCGTTACCAGTTCAGCGACCTTGGCCAAATTTCCGCCAACGGTTCGCACGAACCAGTGCGAACCAGCTGAATATCATTCTCTGGGCTGATTGTTTTAACTTAATATTTACATGTTTATTTGACTGTTTTGATCAAAGAAAAAACACAAATACTTTTCAGTGCCATTGTAACTTCGAACAGTGACTAAATGAACTATTGTTAAGTCGAGGACTACCTGTATTGGAACAATCAGGGGCATAGCCAAATATGGACAACCTTTTTCCCCACTGATAACTTCTCAGCCAATTAATTACTTCCACACCTTGGGCTATTTGGTAAGAATGTCTCCCCTAATCAAGAAAGTAAGGAATAGCCATTTACTGCACTCCATGAAATACTTTTTTCCCGCTCAGACGTCTTCTGTACCTAAAAAAACATAGCCTATAACAACATGCGTTTTTAATGAGCTTAAATTACAAAAGGAAAATTGTTTTTTTGTTGTGATTACTTTCCACTGGATAATCTGTTAAGTAATGAAACAGAGTGAATGTAACCAAATATATCTAGCTCCTTGGCATTTTTAAAGTACTATGTACTCAGAATGCCTTGCTGTGCATTAAGAGGATTGTCTAATGAAAGCAGTCTCTCAATTGACTTTAAGGAATGCCCTGCGTTTGCTACTACATATGTGACAGTATCTTGGAAGTACTACATATGTGACAGTATCTTGGAAGGCACTACAGCATTCAGTTCCTTTGTTGTCTCGTGTCAGCTTTAGTTCTTTATTCATTGAATGCTCATGAACATTCTGCTTGGAACACCGCAGCATCAGGGGCTCTAGACCGAATTGCGCCTAAGCGACCTCTCCGTGGCAGTGGATCCCGGAAAGCTCCCTGGTTCACCGAGGAGCTCCGGGAGATGAAACGCCAAAAGAGACGTCTGGAGCACCGCTGGAGGACCAAGAGGGCCGAATCTGACCGAACACTATTAAGAATTTACATCAGATCTTATTTAGTGGCGATAAGGGCGGCAAGACGATCCTATCTTTCCGCTCTTATTGCGTCCGCAGATTCTCGTCCAGCCGCCTTGTTTAGGGTGACTCGCTCCCTCCTTGGAAAAGGGGGGAGCGAGGAACACTTACAAGGCAGAGCTGAGGAATTTGCTGAGTTTCTGTCGGATAAAGTCGCTCAGATTCGGTCAAACTTGGACTCTGGCAGGGCAGAGTCCATAGAGGTGACAGGGGCAAGTCCTAGTCCATCATTATGGGAGGAGTTTGGGCCTGTTTCTCCCGATGATGTGGACAGGGCTATGGGAGCGATGGGTACCTCCACCTGTTTATTGGACCCATGCCCCTCCTGGCTGGTCTCGGCCAGCAGGTCGGTGGCACGCGGCTGGATCCAGGCGGTGATCACCGCTTCTCTGAGGGAGGGATCCGTACCGCAGTCGTTAAAAGCTGCGGTGGTGCGACCCCTCCTGAAGAAGCCTTCCCTGGATCCAGCTGATTTGAAGAACTATCGTCCAGTCTCCAACTTACCTTTCTTAGGGAAAGTTGTGGAGAAGGTGGTGGTGACTCAGCTTCTGCAGCTCCTGGATGAAACAGACCATCTAGATCCTTACCAGTCAGGCTTCAGGCGCGGCTACAGTACAGAAACTGCCTTGGTTGCCCTGATGGATGATCTCTGGCGAGCCCGGGATGGAGGAAATTCCTCCATCCTGGTGCTACTTGACCTCTCAGCGGCTTTCGATACCATCGACCATGGTATCCTTCTGCATCGGCTCGGCGAGTTGGGAGTGGGAGGCACCGTTTTGCGGTGGTTCTCCTCTTATCTCGCCGATCGGATGCAGTCGGTGTTGGCAGGTGGGCAGAGATCGTCCCCTAGGCCCCTATCATGTGGGGTGCCTCAGGGGTCGGTTCTCTCGCCCATCCTGTTTAATATCTACATGAAACCGTTGGGTGAGATCATTCGCAGACATGGGGTGTGTTCCATCAGTACGCTGACGACACCCAGCTGTACATCACCACCCCGTCTGACTTCAGGGAGGCAGTTGATGTAATGTGCCGCTGCCTGAACGACGTTAAGATCTGGATGGGGAGGAACAGACTCAGACTCAATCCCGACAAGACTGAGTGGCTGTGGATATTGCCTCCTAAGGACCATGACAACTATCCCTCCTTGGTCTTTGAGGGTGCGAAACTGACTCCCTCAGACCAGGTCCGCAACTTGGGGGTCCTCCTAGATCCACAGCTAAAATTGGATCACCATCTTTCTGCTGTGGCTAGGGGGGCCTTTGCACAGGTTCGCCTGGTGCACCAGTTGCGGCCATACTTGGAGAAGGAGGCTCTACTCACGGTCACTCATGCCCTTGTCACCTCGCGTTTGGACTACTGCAATGCGCTCTACATGGGGCTACCCTTGAAGAGTATCCGGAGACTTCAGCTGGTACAAAATGCGGCTGCGCGTGCTGTGGTGGGTGTGCCAAGGTACACCCACGTGACACCAATACTCCGCCAGCTGCATTGGTTGCCCATCAGTCTCCGGGTCCAATTCAAGGTGTTGATCACCATCTTTAAAGCCCTTCATGGCTTAGGACCAGGATATCTTCGGGACCGCATTCTGCCTCATACTTCCCTCCGACCGGTTAGGGCCCACAGAGTTGGCCTCCTCCAGGTCCCGTCGGCCAAACAATGCCGGCTGGCGGGCCCTAGGGGGAGAGCCTTCTCTGTGGCTGGCCCCGTGCTCTGGAACCAACTTCCCCCAGAGACCCGAACCATCCCCACTCTGCTGGCCTTCCGAAAAGCCGTTAAAACATGGCTTTTCCTGCAGGTGGGGGGGATGGCTTAATCCACCTGAGATCACCCCCCAAGTATGTATGATATCGAATGAATGTTGCTGTTTTAATATTGTTTTTAATAATTTGTATTTGTTTTTTAATCACTTGCAGTTTGATTATTCTTGTATTTTTTCCTGTTGTACGCCGCCCTGAGTCCTTCGGGAGTTGGGCGGCATATAAGAATAACAAAATAAATAAATAAATAAATAAATAAATAAACACAAGAACAGAATGGCTTAGTCAGGCAAAGAAGAACAATCCATAACTTCCCTATATTTGAAAGTAATTATTAAAATTAACTTTCTTATTCATCATTTTGGAAGAAAAGGCAAGTAAAACATCTATTTTTAAAATTTCAATCCACACAACTTCTCAGGTACAAGTAATCCTTTACAACAGTCAATTATTTTACCTCATAAAAACTGCTTGTTTTGAAAACTTAGTACAATATAGCCGAGGTGCCGCAGCGGTTAGAGTGCAGTACTGCAGGCCACTTTAGCTGACTGTGATCCTCAGGTCAGCGGTTCAAATCTCACCGGCTCAAGGTTGACTCAGCCTTCCATCCTTCCGAGGTAGGTAAAATGAGGACCCAGATTGTTGGGGGCAATATAAATATACATTGCTTACTGGTGTATACCGCTTAGAGTGCTTGCACTGTGAGGCGGTATATAAATCTCACAAATAAATAAATAAATAAATAAATAAATAAATAAATAAATAAATAAATAAATAAATAAATAAATAAATAAATAAATAAATAAATAAATAAATAAATAGTTAACAATGTAAGCATATGCATAATGTTAGCTCTTCCATTCATCTTGCTGTAATATGATAATCTGTTGGCATGTATCATGGTCAAGTCCATGTTTCTCAAATATCATTCAAAATATTTATTCCTTCACGGAGAAAAAAGTAAAACAATTTCAACAGAAGAGTTACAAATTTATGTAGGTACAACATGATATTTTATGTTTAATTCATGTTTATTTTATGTTTAATTTAAACTTACTTTTAGCAGTAATACTTTTTATGAGGAACATTAAGGAGCTTCTTAGTTTTATTGAAGAACTTGTTGTTAATCGCGAACTCGTGTCCGACTCATCGCGACCCCAAGGACAACTTGAAGAACAGAAATGCTCAAATTGAAGCATCTGAATAATTACATATTACAACAAATTACTAAAACCACAACCACATAAAAATATAAAGCATGATTAATAAGCTTCAGTGATACTGATCATAGTTTTTTTCTTCCTACTGTCTCCCTGCAAGTTCAGGGTCTGCCTTTTTCTTGGATCAAATAAGTTTTGATCCATTTGATTGCAACAGGAATTGACCGGCCAGTTTGTTGCCCAAGCCTGACATGAACTGAGAAAGAGTAACTGGCCCAAAGAAATCCAGCTGCCTTTCATATTTTAGGCAGGACTAGAACTCACAGTCTCCTGGTTTCTAGCTGGGTCCCTTAACAACTAGATCAAACTGGCTCTCTAATTGTGTTCACACAATGTATTAATTAAATTATTGGGTTCACCCAAGACTCTGAGTTCAGATGATATACCAAGCCACAAAGCCAACCAACAATCTAATGTACTGAGCTGTTCCTACCTCTATGTCTATTATATAACTGAAGGGTAATTTATACCGGAACACTGATTCAACTTTGATACCCTTGCTCATTTTGGCAGCATTGTTATCTGAACAAATTTAAGACAAACCTGCCAGCTACATTTTAACCAAACACATGTTATGCTAATCCAGCCATTACAGCATAATACAATTGACTTGCTCACACAACACATTTCTTTGCTTTTATTTAGTCACTGGGTTTTATTAACTATAATGATAAAGTTCCATGTATTATTAACCCAATCATTGGCTGGGTTCATAAATTACACTAATCCTTAATAAGGTTTCTTTGATTTTTGCTAGAATTGTATGAACTTAGGTATTGTAGCTTATGGTGTAGACTACCTTTAGTAAAATATAGGTAAGCAAATAATGGCTTAGAATTTGAGACTAGAACTAATTTTGGTTTATGACCGTGGCAGATAGTCTACTGCCCATAGACACCAATGTGCCTCAGTGAGTATGTATTCTTAGGGTATGAGAGTACACAATGAGTATGTGTACACAATGAGTATGTGTTCTTAGGGTCATCTGATTCTATGCCTCAGTTACTTAAATCTACTTTTTGGTAACTGGATGACTTGTAACTGGCCACTTCATTGGACAGCCAATATCTAAGGGCACCCATAACATTCTCTCAAAATTCTAAATCTGTCCAGTGATGTAGCTTTGGTTGGGTACCTTTGTTAATTAATCTCCATCAACCGGGTCTCTTTCCAATGTGTTCGGACAAGAAATTCCAACATTCCCTCCCTGAAAAAGTCAGTTGTGGTCCCAACATATATAGAATGCACAAGGTGGGAAGAGGCTAAGAAAAAAAAAATGCTGTACTAGAGTTAAGTGTCTCATATCACTATATGTATATAATTATTTTAAAAGGAAGAAATATACATTTTCTTCATAATATGATGCATTTCAGCTACCCAAAGAAATGCTCTGTCTCTTATACTGCTTGATGGTTTAAATTTCATTGTAGAATTGTGTCTAGAGAAGAACATATTGATATAATTTGCCATTAACTTTAGCTAGGTGGGGATAGATAGTCAATATATTCTCTTCCAAATCACCTTACCAAATATAGCAGCAACCACACCTCTCTCCCTGTACTTAAAAAGTTACAAAGAAATGTGTGCATTCAGAGTATGGCTGAAGCAACAGCAGAGGAGAAAAGGAAAAAGAAAGTTAGCATTCACGCTATCTTCCTGGAACTTTGGGAAACCATCCTCACTGAAGCATCTCTGCTCTGTTTCCTTAGAAAATCTGCTTCTGAACTCCAGTTGGCAGTGGGCAAATGCAAATGACAATGTTTCCAATAGTCCTGTCTATTTCCTTAAACACACACACACATACACACAACCTATAAATAAATAAACTAGAAATAATTAAATAATACAAAGTGCTTCAAGATACACATTACGAAAAAATGGTAGAAAGTGGAACGATAGACAGACATCGGACTATAGCCAGTACAATAAGGTCACATATTTCTTCAAAGTCAGCAAAGGCATTTTGTTACAGTAGAAGAATGATAATACTCACATACTTTTATGATTTTATGTTAGAAATTGGTGTGAGTGTATGAAAGGATTGTATTCATATCTTAAATTTACAGGGCCAGAACATAAGAAAACTAAAACAAATTAGTGAAGGTATGATGAAGAAGCTCCATTGAAGGATACATTATTCAAATACTGTTCTATAAAAAAGCATTCTGCTTGTAGAGAAAGCATAATGCATAGAAACAGCTTTTTCAAAGATCAAGTAGAACATAATTAATTACTTATGATATTTTCTTGAAAATGGAAGCTTGACTTGGAAATTGTTTTGGCAAATTGTGCTACAAATTTGTAACACCGCCATGGATTACTTTACATTCTTTCCCATCCTATGGGTGTTGTGTTAATAACAACAGGATCTCAGGAGGTGTTATATGTCTATTCTACAAATTTCAGAAAATAAAAAAATAGGATCTGTCAGTCACATTCATTCTAAAGTCAGAGCAAATCTATTCAGTTAAGATTTCCTCTTAAAACAAGGTGCATTGCAGGCTAAAACATCAACCAGTTTATAAATGCAGTTACTGATTTTGCTATTGGAAAAAATAAAATCAAAACTGAAAATATTATTTCAATTAATACCCATTAAATGAATTTCAAATATTTTCCCCTATGTGGTTGGTACATGTGCCTTTTCAGGCACAAGGACAGAGATAGGCTACCTAGCATTTAATTTGAAAAAGTAACTTTGCTATATTCAGTATGTCTTTTCACATCACTGACTACTTAAATTATAAATGTTTTAAACAGCTGTTATACATAAACACAGAGACATAATGCTATTCAAACACTAGAGACAATTACAATTATGCTGCATTTGATAGGCAACCTTTTCAATTGTTTTGCAATTAACTGAACACCTTCTCAATCTGCAAAACACAGTGCTGTTAATGTGAAATGCCATTTGAACGTTCTTCAATAATCACAATATTTTCACAGGTGGATGTTTTATTAACAGCAATTCACATTCTGAACATCACAAAGATGAATACCATGCCAAAACATGCAGAAACAACTTTGACACAAAATATCACGACAGTATAGCTGCACACCTAAGCACTACAATATTTAAAAGGAACGAGAAAGAGTCCACGTGACAGAGAAAAATTAAACAAAGGGGGAAACGTCACTCACCTAAATGCACTGATCCACACTCATAGTATGGTGGTTGAAAACAATGGATGGCAAACCCAAATTTCCTCTTCTAGGTTTGACTGTCATAAAAAAACAGAAGACTAGCTTAGCTTGCACTGCTGTCTCTCCTATGCAGCTAATCCTGGCTGAGTGCTCCTCATTTACAGGAAAAAAAGACTACCGTACAGTGGAAGGGGGATTGGGGGGGAGAGAGAGAGAGAGGGAGAGGGAGAGAGGGAGGGAGAGAGAGAGCAGCAGCAGCAGTCACCAGCTTGTGCTCAATCAGTAGCTGCTCTGACTCACTCTGCTGCCAGCAGAAGCATCAGGAGTTCTGTTTCCCTGGTAAAGTTACAGTACAGAGAAGAAAGAATGTGTGTGTGTATGTGGAGTGTGAGGCTGTTGCACAGTCTGACTCCAGCATCATCTGTGCTGAGAGTTCAAGGATCAGTGAAACAGCTGTTTGTCAGAGACTTAACTAGCTACTGTATGGGGAGAAGATCTTCTCTTTATCCCTTCATTTGATCACTCTAACATTCTTGTTTCCTCTACAAATATTTGTGTAATGCAAGTCCCCCATACCTCACTGGAGCCTGGAGTGTATTTTTTACACAGTGCCAGAGGGGATGCCACAGAAAGCCACAAAGTTCAATTTCCAACACAAGCAGTGATATACAGTAGCAGTTATCCCAAACCTTTTGTGTGTGTGTGTGTGTCTAATGGTACATTATTGATTTGGAGTGATGGTCATGGTGTTGAACTTTGTTGGTGGAAGCCAACAACAGAATTGTGGCTGCTCTGACAATAGATCCCATTTTTAATTTGTTATTTGACTGCCTTATCTTATACATCTGGGCTGTAAATTCTTCAATGTGCATAAACTTTTCATGAAGTGCATATTCTGAGATAAATTCTATAATGGTACTGCTAATACTTGCTTATTTTTGTGCCATCTAATGTATGACCTACAAGCTGTTCCTGGGTAGACTTTCCAGTACCAAATGCAGAGCAGTCTTTTGTTTCTTTCTGTCATCCCTAGTGTTGCCACTTGGAAATGACATAAACATGATAATTACCCTAATACACAAATGATAAAAATCATGCCAATTGCATACCGTTTAATGAACATAGAGAAATGCAACAGATACCCTTTCTCCAAACTAATCCATTAAATGAAGGTTTTATTGTCTGTGTTTGCCCTGCGTTTGAAGAAAGTTGTTTCACATTATCTCTTCAATATTGCAGAAGGCTTGTCCTTACAACAACCCACATAAAAACATGTCTGGCAGAGCTACTAAGATCATGCTACCAGCAGCATCCCCAAGGGTGTGGGATAAAACTGGCAAGATGGTGGATGGAACTTTGTGATCTATACCCTGGTTTTTTATGAAAATGTAGGGCAAGGCTTCCGTTGCAAGGCTCCATCTGCCATCTTGTCAATTCTGTCTGCCCCACATACTCCACTGTTCTTCTATCCTTATGAAATTATATTCTCTACTGAGGAGTAATCTCCTACTCCATAAAAACCAGGTCATTAACGATACTATCAAATGTCAGTGAAAGAACAAATACAAGAAGGAAGTTTGCTCTAAAGCAGTTGAAAGAAAGCAAATTTGCCAAAGTGAAACTGGACTTTTTAAAAAAAGGGGGGGGGGTTGCTTTAAATTTAATTTTGCTGTATTAAATGCTCTGCATCTATTAGAAAATTCTATCATTCAGTATGTGATTTAGCTCTACTGATGTACGGCTTAGTGAGCCAAGCTAGCAGGCCATTATGGAAAGCACAACTTCTCCTTGCACATCTATCTTGGCCACACACCTGACAAGCTCACTACCCAAATGCCATATTCTTTAAAATCAGTTCTGATTTCTATTACCGGCTGTCATCTAGAATAAGATATATTTTAAAATACAGGAACATGGACTGCAGTTGATAAAAAACATGATCCTTCTGATTGAAAATGCAACCTTACTTTTCTATGGCCCCTAGGCATTGGTTTTTCAGCTCTGTAGCCTTGCAAATAATACATTTATGATGACAGTCATTTGTAGTGCTCTGTCTCCCTTCCCCCTCCTTTTTTTAATGGCAGAAGGAAAGAACTCACAAGAGGACTTCACAGAACTGCACATTCCCATTTCTCCTAACGCTTAGCAACCAGAGCAAGCAAGAGGATTCTTTGGGCACTCTGTGTGTATGTGTGTGTGTGAGGGGGGGAGGGAGGGAGAGAGAGGAGAGATCTGTACTAGTATAATTAATGCACATGAATGATTTCTGAAAACCAGTTATGTTTTAAAATTAAAAAATGAGAGATCTCCAAAGATGATCTATGCAACCATACTCATGAGATCTATTTATAAATATATTCTTAGGTTTTGTTTTTCCTGTTCTCCTGTGTTTAAATATAAAACCTACAAGGCAATTTTGGATGGAGATGTAAGTATCTCTCAGCATAGGTGAAATTATAAGTCAGGGCCATGTGTATCTAAATCACATGTTCAACGCATAGAAAATAATATTACAGGTAACTACTTCAATCTGTTGCTTCTCAAACGTATAATTATAACTCCTCTAATAGTGCAAATTTTCATTTTGTCATCTGGAAATTTTGTCTGGAAATTATTGGAAATTATTCTGAAACATAATTTGGAAAAAGTTTGTAGATGTTTACTTACTTTCATATCTTTATAAGCCCAGTTCCCAAGACTCTGTGTAGTTTATAAGAATCTTAAAATAGAATCTACAATCCATAACTTCAAATCTCTTACAAAATAAGTTATATCAAAATACAAAATTGTAATAAAAATATCAATGGCAGCCTGGTTTAACTATAAAAGTCTAAAAGAAAAAAGAAAAAAAATTCCTACAAATCCCAAATGCCTTCCAAAAACTCAATCATATCAAATCATTTTGATGATGGCCCTTTAAAAGGCCAAGAAAGAACCTTCCAGGAGAATGACCAAGGACAAGGGGTTCTACCACAAGGGGTTCACCAGAGAAAAATTGCCTTGATTTCAGTGATTGAGTGGATCCTAAGCAACTCCTCCCTGGAAACAAATCCAGAAAGGCAGAATCCACCAGGAGGTGATGGTCGCTAACATTTCCTGAAGTAAAGCCATAAAGCTTTATACCTCAAAACCAGCATTCTGAAATAGACTCAGAATCCTGTAATAAAGAAATTGACTCTAAAAATCCTTAAACTCTTAATGAAGAATACATAATATTTAAAATTGAGGTGAAAACCTGATTATATAATATGAAACAGCATCATTCACTTTTACTGTTCTGAAATAATTAGTTCTATTTTCTTTGCTCATGTACTATGATGAATTATTTTTTATAATAATTTTATTAAGCATTACAGTTAAAATAACTAATACAAACTGTAAAATACCGTATTTTTGGGAGTATAAGACGCACCTTAGTTTTGGGGGAGGAAAATAGGGGGGGGGAATCTGCCTACCAGGTATTCATCTGACTAGCGTCCTTAGTCTGGTCAGCTTCAGCACATTATTTTACCCCCTGGTTAGGACTTAAAAAAACCTTCTTCGGAGAGAGTAACAATGAAAGAGCCTGCAAGCCAGTAAGAGCTGGGAAGATAAATAGCACCTGGTTACGGCTAGAAAAAAAACTTATTCGGAACAAGTAGAGCAATGAAAAAAAGCCTGCAAAGACTTAGGGCTGGAAAAACATTCTTCAGAGAGAGTAACAATGAAAAAGCCTGCAAGGTAAGAGCTGGGAAGATCTGTTAGCACCTAGTTAGGGCTGGAAAAAAAAGCTACATTCGAAGTATAAGACACACCCAAATTTTCAGCCACTTTTAGGGAGGAAAAAGGTGCATCTTATACTCCGAAAAATACGGTAAATGAATAAAAATTAGAAAATGCAGAAGAGAAAGAAAAAATGGAAAGGAAAAATATTTAAATAAATAACTTCCCTTTTGTGACAAGTAACAACCTTTTAGTGATTTACCAAATTCTGCTAAAATAAAACAAACAATCTCTTTTCCCCATAATCTATGTTTAAACAAATCTTTAAAGTATCGTTGTTCTGCCCTGGTTAGCAAAAGTCCATATTTTATTCTTTTCTGTCTGTCATTAGCTAGTCAAATTTAAGTACTCTTCTCATTTAATAGAAGTCTTTAATTCCTTCTGGTTTCCTCTAGTAGCCAACCTGCAAAACCCCATCTTATTTTTTTTTAAAAAAATATTGAAATAGTAGCATTTTCCCATGGGAAAGATTCTCACAATTACTTTCAAAATCTTATTTCAAATCAATTAGTCCATCTATAACTTTCCAAAATCAACATCCTAATCCCGCTTTTGCTGTTTATTTGAAGAATGGGCTTTGACAGAATCTCTTCCAAATGGAGAGGCTTTGGATTTGTGGCCAGAATGATTCCAGGAAAATTCCATCCTTGACTCTGAATAGGGCTGGGCTCCCGTTTAGACATCATCCGCTATTGGGGAGTCCTTCTAAATCACATCACCTGCTGTGGGAGCACATGGAAGCTATGGCTAAAAGGGTTTACACAGTGTTACATTCTGTGTGCCAATTGTAACTTTTTCAATTAGGAGAGGCTGCTCATAGTTACTCCTGTTCTAGTCACCTCCCAACTGGATTACTGCAATATGCTCTATGTATTTTCAAAAAACATTTGAATGAAACCGCTGGTGCAGAATGCAATGGTTTGGACAATGATAGATGTACCTCAATATAATTGGGTGACTGGGTTACCCGAGTGCTTTGAGAGCTGCACTGGTTATTAGTCAATCGCCAAGTGCAATTCAAGGTGCTAGATGTTATCTTTAAGGTCCTATCTAACTCCAGACATGGTTATCTGAAGTTCCACCTTTTTCTGTATCCAAATCCAACTAAATCAAACAGGCACAATTCCCTTTGGGAATTTATTTACTTATTATTTATTAGTGAGATTTATATACCGCCTCACAGTGCAAGCACTCTCTAAGCGGTTTACACCAGTAAGCAATGTATATTTATATTGCCCCCAACAATCTGGGTCCTCATTTTACTTACCTCGGAAGGATGGAAGGCTGAGTCAACCTTGAGCCGGTGAGATTTGAACTGCTGACCTGCGGATCACAGTCAGCTAAAGTGGCCTGCAGTACTACACTCTAACCGCTGCGCCAATTCGGCTCTATTACGCTCATGGGAGTGTCAACTTGGAGGTGGGCATTCTTAATGGCTGTCTCTATTCTTTGGGACTTTCTCCCAGTAGGGATCGAGTCAGCTTTATTCCTCCTAGGCTTCGGGGAAGGTTTTGAAGTTCTATCAGTTCTATATTGCAGAGGAGAAAGGTGGTCTTTGACTGGAAAGTGGAATTCGTGCCCTATAACATTTGTGGGTGTTTGTTTGTTTGTTTTAAATTTTATACTTATATGTGCATGTGGTTTCTTGGGGTATTCTATATGTTTTTATTGTTAGTTATTTAGCGGCTGCAGGAATATACAGCAAACAAAAATGTCAATACGTAAATAGAAACAAGGCTAATAGAGCACTGCTAATTTTTTGCCACTGGCAAATCTGGAGTGTTGCTTAAACAAAATACGCTAACTGAATCTGCAGAAACTTAACTTACTTTATAAGGCTGGCGCTATTATTAGAAAACAAATGGGAAGATTGTCAGACCTGGATAACTAAAGCAACATGTATAATGTAACCACCAAAGCCAATATTCTTAAACGGAGATGATGAAAAATGCTTAGTGAAATAATACCCTCCCTGTGATCTGTCTAAGCTATATAAAGTAAGGCCACAACATTTTCTCTGGCTAAGCTGGTATGTACGAGGTGACTTTTTTATCAATATATGTCTGGAAATACTAGTGTGGGTGGATAAATAGGGATTGGAGACAGGAAGCAGATTTGCAGACAGTTGAAGAAGATATGAAATATCCTCATGGTGTGTGCGTTCATTCCAATGTCATGTCTAATGAACAGATTTTGCAATTCTTTGTAGTCCTTCAAGTATCATAAAACCTGACAGATCAGATAGTACCCTGGGATTTTTATGAACACACAAACAGTGTGAAGTTTTATCAATTGTTCCTATTCTGTTATTAAGGTACAAGTCATTTGCAAACTGCAATTATTTTGCTCCCAAAGAAAAGCAAAGATGATGAGAAACACTTTTTGTCATTTCAGCTGCATTAATTCTCTGCAATAAGAACTGTTATGTGGCAAAATAAAATCTAACTATGAAAGCTATTTTAGTTATTGGGTTATAATGTATGTGGCATAATATAAAGGCATAACTATAAATGTACAACTTAATATATTTACATTTATACTTCTATAAATCCAGAGTTTTTTATGGAAGAAATTAAAAAGTAAAATAGGCTATAATATTGAGGCTGAACAGTTGATGACATGTTCCATAAGAGAAATGTTGTAAGTTTAATTGTACAGCATAAATTCATAGATGGATGTTGTAGAAGCAAGAATAGTTTTCAACAATAAAAAGGTAGATGTATAGTGATTGATATTGATGTAAACAAGCTTTATTGATATTTCTTTTCCTTACCTTCCCTGCCAGTAATTTTTTAAGCTCACAACTTGTCATACACTTTTTTCCTGTACTGTATAATATTGCTTATTCCACAAGGAACCACATGATAGATATGTAATACATTAAGTTTCTAGCCTTGATCTGCTTTAGGCATGTCACAAAAAAAATGCCTTGAATAAAATCACTAACTTTAAAATATTATGCATACAAGATACACATCATTACTGACACAAAATCTCAGACTCAAAAAAGCTACTTCATATTCTCATTATTTTAAGTTGAGAAAGTCCCATCATCTAAATAAGGCCAATTTTTAAACATTATACTTCAAGCAAGCTCAGTGATTTTTCAAATTGTCCTGGATAAGATAGCAAAAACTTGTCAATGTTTCTGAATGAAAATGGCATGGGGAAAAATTATGAAAAAACACCTGTTTTGCTTTGCCTTTTTTGTCAAAAAGTAGGCTGTTCCAAACAATAAAATATTTAGATTTTATCACATGCTGTTTCCCTAGCTTCTTCAGAACAGTCAGAACAAACCTTTTCTTAAACCATTTACTGTATGCCACAGCATCCTTTGTCTTGAAGCACACACTGCTCCCGAGATCCAGAGCAATACACAAAATACTATTTTCAACATGGCTTGTTAAACTAACAGACCAGTTTATTTGAAGTGAATATATTGTATATATTGCAAAACTGGAAAAGTGACAACACACACTCTAACGTATTTTCTTCTGAACTTTTTCCCCTAATACTATATCACCAATACAACTATTATTTTCTCAGAATCCAAAGTTTCAAGTATTTTAGAATTCATTAGCAATAGCTAAAAACATGCCGTGGCAATGTGCGGTGCTGGTGATTCAAGAAGCAGATACTTTTTAGGAGCAAGATAGGAGTTCTTCCTGAAATCCATTTTCATTTCTAGTGACTAGTGTAAAATACAGATTTGAATGATGAAAATGGAATATGCAGGAACATTGCAATTCTAATGAAATACTAATCAATCTTCAGAAATTTGTTCAAATAATCCTATATAGCAAGATTTCTATTTGCACTGAACATTCCTATTACGACATAGAATGTAATGGTTCAGAGGGAGGTTAGATGGGAAGAATGAATTGCAAAAGCACTTTACTAGAATTTGTCCTGGCACTAACTTAGTTGCAGAAATTTGCCATCTCCTTACTTCCTCTTGCATATAGGAAGAACATAGAAAGGAAGAAGCACCAAATGATGCAACTGAATATGGGAACATCATTGCAATTTAAGTAAAATACATTGCACTTATATTTTAGGGGACATACCCTATCACATACAAAATATTTGAAGATATTTTCCATCTTTTATCCCAGATTCGATAGAATTTTTTTTATATACACAGTTACATATGGTTAGTATTTTCATAAGAGTTCTTCCATTTTCACTATTTACTATTTGGAATGGAATATTTGAAGAATAGACAGCCTTCCTTAAGTGGTAAGGGCTGTGCTGTCGAGCTCTTCAGATTAAAAGACAAAATGTGCACTAGAGCAGGCAGAGTGGAAATGCAGCACCTTTTTTGTAACCTTTTAAAGAAACTGTGCAATCCCAAGAAAAGGGATGGCTAGTTTAAGGAGCTGCAGGTAAGTGCTTTATTTGTACCCAGATGCATTCTGAAGTGTTGCACAGTCCTACCGGTAGTAAATACTAACCGTGAATTTATAACGGTAGAATAAGAACTATGTAAGAACTATGAACCACTGAAACTGAGGAGGTAGCAACACCCTATAATAACTTTATTCGGTTGAAAATATACAGAAAATTTAAGTATCAAATTTTAAATATCTGATAAGCCAAATTCAGAATATATTTTATGAAAGATTTTAACTTTTCCATTTTCAGAATTTTTTTAATGCTTCTGTTTGTTTTAAGTGGTTCCCTTGGCACCATTTCTTCTTTGTCTTTTCACGTTCAGAATACGCTTGCAACGTTTTGCAGTGTTTTTAAGTTTTTCTATCATCCATACTTATTTAAATGCCATGTCTTCTGAGATATAATAATTTCCAAGGTCTTGAACTCTTGGGCTCCCTCCTTATTTTTACCTCTGAGTCATCTAGGATCCTGTTCTCTTTCACCCATAATCTTTTGTGTCTGAGAAAAAGCCATTAAACCAAATATAATTTGCTGGTTAAAAAGACACTTCAGGCTCCTGAGGTACCTAGAAAACTTCAAATAATTAAATCATAATATCTAATAAAGGGGGAGAATTACAACATTTTCAATTAAATTGAAATTCAATGGGATTTCATTTCTGAGGTACACTGTTCAATTGAAGCAAAACAAAATGTGGCAAAACAAAATGTGACTGCGTTGATCCAAAAATCCAATGGCAAAAAGTTACTTGTATGAATTAGACAGAGGTCATCTATCACTCTTTCCCATAGAGGACCCATCAATACTGAACTCCAAATATTCAGAAATTATATGAATTTTCCAACTTCAAAAAGTTTTAGGTTAGCATTTTAACAAATGAATTTTAATAGGCATTGTTTGAAGTGTAAAAACCAAATTTAACTGGTTGAACATCGGTAATGTTATTTATATACATTTTAATGATAATTTCTAGTTACCCTCTTGAGCCAAACCCTCTTCTGAACTTCCTTTCCTGGGACCTTTTCCGTTTGTAGGTCTTTTCTATTATTCTCTGTCCGTTACTCTTCATCTCCCTCTTGAAAAAAATACTCATCAGTCCTTTAAATTGGTTCACATACAAATGTGGTTGTTTGTTTTGGTTAATGGGATGAACTTTAGTACGTAGCAAAATGAATCAGGTGCTTTATTCTGGCAAGCAGCAGTTTGGTTATCACGTTCACCACAAACTTCTCGTATTTTTTTAAAAAAAATATGTGCACGTTTCTGTAATTCTAGTGAAGAAATACTGAAAATGCATTTAAATTAATTTTCAAAGGCATGAATTATTTCCATCAAATAAATGATTAGAACCTTTGGGGCATTATTGCTTAAGTACATTCAATGAAAAACATAGAGTAGCTGAGTTTACAACACTACACTGAACCAGTATATTATACTGGGGAACAGTATCTCCACAAAATTTCCAGTTTCAAAAAGTAGAATAATGTATATAAAAACCTGATGCTTTGAAGAAGGAGCAAATGCAAAATTTTTCAACACATTTTCATAGATATGGAAGGTGCTCTGAGTTGAAGAGGTGCAAATTACTTACATGATAGCAGAAAAGTACAGAAGAGTGCTTACAATAAGAATTAAAATACTACCGCTCTTAAAAGTAGAACATTACTTAGTAACCTCATTCTGTCAAAGTAAATAAATTCAGCAAGTTATCTCCTGCAGTTTCTTTAACTCCTGACGTGCAAGTATTTGCATCTCTGCCATTTGCTGCTGTTTGAGAATCACCCACAATTTGGATAAGGGTGCCTGCAGTTTGAAAAAGACAACCTGGCACATCCAGAGACTGCCCCTCATCAGCTGGAGGAGGAAAATGATGGCAAAAATCAGGTGGGGAGCGCAGGGCTGGCAAAGGCAGTGGAGTTCAGTGTGGCCAAAAGGGCAGAGATTGGGGGGGGGTGTTGGAGATGCAGAGGAGGCAGTCTATTACCTTACTGAGGCTTGGGGCGGGAGAGAACTACCTAGGAATGGCTTCCATCAGGATGAATCCTCACCAAACAATCAGATGGGATTTGGTTAACAGCAGAAACCAGGACTGCTGGGCTAAGTTAGGGCCAGGGGTGAAATCCAGCAGGTTCTGACAGGTTCTGGAGAGCTAGCGGAAATTTTGAATAGTTTGGAGAATCGGCAAATACCATCTCTGGCTGGCCCCCGAGTGGGGTGGGAATGGAGATTTTGCAATATCCTTCCCCCAGGAGTGGGGAGGGAATGGGGATTTTGCAGTATCCTTCCCCTGCCACGCCCACAAGCCACACCACATCCACAAAGCCATGCCCAGAACCTGTAGTAAAAAAAATTTGGATTTCACCACGGTCAGGGATTCCCAACCCCCACGCTGTGACTCACTACTGGGCCATGACCTGTTCGAAACTGGGCTGCACATGAGATGGGCAAGTGTGTGCACGCGAGAGTGAAGTTCCACTCGCACAAGCGGCAGGCAAGTGCGTGCATGAAGCTCCACTGGTGGGAGCGGTGGGCCCTTGCACTCACACACAAAGCTCCACTCCCACGAGCAGATGGCGATTGAGTGGAGAGCACTTGTGCTTGCGAGCAAATGTCCGCTCGCGTGCGAAGTTCCATTGGCATGAGCGGAGGGCACACACCCCTGCCACTCGCAACAATGGAGCTATGCACACGTGCATGTGCCTACCACTCACACACACCCTGCTGCACCAGGCCAGGTCGCCAAGCTGGAAAGGTTGGGGACCACTGCTCTAAGTGATGTGGTTATGTGACATTTCACTTTATGACTGCATCGTTTAGAAATGGAAATTCTGATCCCAACTACTATTGTTAACCTAACCTAGACTAATCTGTACAGTGTAGTAGTATACATATTTTATAAATATGTTATCTTTATTATTATAAACATATTGTAAATAGAAATCTCCATCAATGCTCATTATTCCAGTTCACACCCCTTGGTCTTCTAGTAAGCTTGCTGTTAAGAGTCCACAAGATCAATGCTACGAAAGGCGTACAAGTGTCTTGCTGATTGTAATGATCATCAATGAAGACATGAAAATAATGTGCATGTTGCCTCTGATTTTCTAACATACCTGAGCAAAACACTGCAGCGGTCTAAAAACTCTTTGCCATTTCTTAATGCATGTTCTCTTGGAAAATTCTGGGAAACCCACAACTGCATTATCCCTGCACTTGCTTTGGTGTTCGCCCATATGCTTCATACAATTTTGCTTTCCATAAGAGTTTCCAGGATGCCATATTTTGAATTAAAGTCTCATTTTAAATTTAATTTATCCAACACGTATTTAACATACGTACAAAGCCAGGCATTATTTATGTAAGAGTTATCTACATATATTTTTTCTCTAAGGGGAAATATACAAAGAAGGTAGTTTAGTGGTACCAGCTTAATAAAATAAATGAGAAACTGATGTTAAAGGTAACATTATGATTATCTATGATCCCACAAACTGTTCGTGACTGATTTAAAATTTCAACTGAGAAGTGAACATTAAATTTTATACATGCCGACAATGCAGAGAACAAAACAGGATAAACTATCAATACTATATCCATTGTTTTTATTTTTGTAATTTATCTGAAAATTGATGTCTTTCATTCTGAAACTGAAGAGACAGGAGTACTGTACTGAAACTACGGTAATTCTTTTTACCGGTCTGCTGAAAATGAAAACTGTATTAGTGCAAGAGTTACAACTAGAGTTGCTGAAATAGTTTGTTGGCTGCAATTACAGATAGTTCATATTAATATAATAATTGTGGAATGTAATTATAATTGAATTTGGATTACAACCTAAGGTGCAATTTTGTATACTGTAGACTTAATATAGAGTAACTCCCCTATTGAGTCCTACAACTGAGTGAAAACCTCTTTGCAAAAATACTTTTAGAGCTCATTCCTCTACTTAGTATAAATCTAATTTATTGTTATACATATTCTTCTAGAACTTTATTTAACCAAGACAACTTCTCTTTGTGAAAGGTTTATCCTTAGCATTCTTATACTCAACATTTAAGAAATCAATAATATGCTATCAACCTACAACCAGCATGTAACAGCTAAAAGAACAGTGTTATAGGATGTAATTTACCTTCACAGATTGTATCATCCACTTCATCAAGCACAAATGGATCTTCTTCCAAATGCATCATGATTATGAGTAAGCTGAACGGCTACTGAATGTTAGGGTTGCTTTCAATACTACAACATAGCTACTTCCTTGCATGAGCTTCTTCTCTGCTGTTGGCTGTAACAACTTCCTCATCTGCACTATTAGAGCAGTCTCATTTACATACATATGGTAGTTTCTGCTTTCTTTTCCCCTTTTCTGTAGCTTTTGAGACTTGAAGTGACTTATTTCCTCTAAGGCTAAGAATATAAACCCCAGGATTCAGAATGCAGAATAAATCCATTTCACTGCTAATCCACTTCTAAAAGACTCTAAAGAGCTCTGTTACATAACTAGCCCATTGTTAAAAAGAGAAAGCTTGGTTCTATTAATTTGCTGTTTCTTTTAAATTAGGAATATTTCACCCCACAAATTCTGTAAAGTTTGAATGTATCATGTATCAGATATATAATCATATATAACTGTCTCATAACTTAATATTGTTATACAGAAGGGATTTCAACCTGAGATATAACTTGCAATCTACATGTAAACCTTCATGTATAAACAGTGTGCTATTTATGGTTTGTGCATAAGTTGAAAATCAATATCAAACAAATTTACCATTAACGATTTATGGCAATCTGAATGTTTTCTCAAGTTCTTTCTTAAAATATTCATGTTCTTATTGAAGAAATTAAATATGAATTTTCAGAAAGCTAGTGAATATTTGATAACAGTTCTTGTTTAATAACCATTGTTTGATAACTGTACAAACTTATGACAGTGCTGAACAAGTGTTAGTTAAAACCTTGTACTTATGGCTCTCATAGCAGTAAGAGCCACGGTGGCGCAGTGGTTGGAATGCAGTACTGCAGGCTACTTCTGCTGACTGGCTGCCTGCAATTTGGCAGTTCGAATCTCATCAGGCTCAAGGTTGACTCAGCCTTCCATCCTTCCGAGGTGGGTAAAATGAGGACTCAGATTGTTGGGGGCAATATGCTGACTCTGTAAGCCGCTTAGAGAGGGCTGTAAAAGCACTGTGAAGCAGTACATAAGTCTAAGTGCTATTGCTATCCAGCAGTCACACTGCACATGTGATTTGCAACCTTCCCTGCTGGCTTCCCACAAGCAAAGTCAATGAGGAAGCTGGCAGGAAGTCAGAAGATATGGTCACATGAGGTCTTCGCTTAATGACCTATGTGATCCTTGTTTATTTTTTATTTTTATTTTTTAAATTTTTAAATTTTTAAAACAACAAAACATAACAAACACCAACACATAACATATTTTCCCTTTTTACAGCAGTTTCATAACGGTAGTATTCTATTATTTACATTTCCTCCCCCCCTTAATCCTCTTTAAACATACTTATCTTTATTGTCCCATTATCCCTTGTTTTTGTATTTATTTCTTCACACATAATAATTATAGCTGTATATTATTTTACAAACATTATACCTTTTATCTCATTTCCCCATTCATTCTTGTTTACTATTTTTAATCTCCAGCCAGTTATACCATTTATCCCGTACTGGATAATAATCCGTATCTTACTTTTCCTTTATCTCCTTCGTTAGCTTATCCATCTCTGCAGAGTCCAGAATTTTTCTTATCAGTTCTTCCTTGGTTGGTATATTATCATTATTCCAGTTCTGTGTATACCGGTATGCTATTCTTGCAGCCGTAATTATATGTAAAATTAAATATTGTATTTCTTTAGAGTATTTTCTATTTAGTATTCCCAATAAAAAAATATCTCCAGTTTCCAATCTATGGGTTGGTCTATTATGTCTTACAACCATTTTCTAATTTTGGTCCAATATTTTTTTGTAGATGGACATGTCCACCATAAATGGTAGTACGTTCGATATGCTTTTTTACACTTCCAACACATTGGTGAGCTATTCGGATACATCTTAGCAAGCCTTGCCGGAGGGAGATGCCATCTATAAAACATCTTCAACTGGTTTTCCTTGAATGCCGCTGACATAGTAAATTTTATATTTATTTCCCACATTTTTCCCATTTCTCCAATTCTATATCTTAAAAAATTTGCCCATTTAATCATTGTTTATTTGATGACCTCGTCTTCCATTTTGTATCTCAATAAATATTTGTATATTTTGCTAATTAATTTTTCCTCTGTTCCTTGTCCAATTTTGTCCAATTCTTGCTGATCTTTTTGTATTTCATATACTTTTTATCCTCTTTGTATTTAGACTGGATTTGTACATAAAATTTAATTGATATAGAAAAGATAATTAGATATAAGGATTTGTTAAACAAACAGGGAAACTTGAAAAAAAAACCAGAATTGGAACACGACCTAGGTAGGGGGATTGATTGGTGGACATATACACAAATCCAATGTGATCATTGTTTAACGAGGACAATCAGTACTGCTATCACTAAGTGGTGCAGTCATGTGGTTTTCTGACTTACAACACAGTTGCTTATCAATAACTTTTATGATGCTGATTAGCACAGTAAAATGAGGACTATATGTACCATATTTTTCAGACTATAAGACGCACTCCCTCCCCCAAAGTGGGTGGAAATGTCTGTGCATCTTATAGACCAAATATGGCCCTGTTTTTGGCCTCCCGAAACCCTCCCACATCCCGTTTTCGCCAAAAATGGGCCCATTTTTGGCGAAAACGGGACGCATGAAGAGTTTGGGAGGCCTGCAGAGAACTCCTGGGGGCTGGATGCGTGGGGGGTTCGGGAGGACAAAAAAGGGCCCCGTGTTTGGCAAAACGGGATGCGCAGAGGGTTTGGGAGGCCTGCAGAGTGCTCCTGGGGGCTGGGGAGGGCAAAAACAAAACGCGTGGAGGCCAAAAACTGGGTTTTTTTCGTATTTTTTTCTTTGAAATCTAGGTGCGTCTTATACTCTGGTGCATTTTATAGTAAAAAAATACAATAATTTTATTTGGTTGGGAGCCTCTTTTTTTAAAAAAAATGAGGCTCACAAATAGTCTATGAAGGCAATTAATTTTGTTTTATTTCTTTCCACCAAACAGTAATCAAAATCTGATATATGAAGATGTGATCTGCCACTTCAATTAGTTTTGCCAGTGCTGAAGTGCTGCTACTGGCGCGTCAATGGAAGGCACCTGAATAGATTTTGCTAAATCTGGTACCACATTATATATGGTTTTCTCTGCTGAGGATGGGTTGGGACCCGATCCTGGAGAAGCCCATTGACGGGTGATGAGGTCAACAAACATCTTAGGTGAAGGAACCACCACTGTTTCCGATGTTTGCTCCAAAAACAGGGGATCCGTCAAGTCTTTAACCACCTGTTGGTACAGGGTCAGGCGGTATTGGTGCCAGACCAGTGGTCATCTTAACTTTATGTAGCAAGGGCCTGAACAGGTAAATGGGAAACAGAGCCATGACCGAAGTCTGCTCAGGTAGAACATTTTCATCCTCCGACAGCTCCATATTGGGGTTTTCCTCTGCTGCAGAATGTTGAGACCTATCGTCTCAATCAGAGTGTTCAGACCCCTGGTCCATATCCCATTTCCGAGAAGGAAGATACTCCGTACCTCCTCTGGTACTGCGCATACCATTGAGCTGTGGTTAGTCATCTACTGAATGAACCCTAGTTGAATGGATTCATATAACAAGCTATATAATAGAGTTTAAAGCTATTCATGGCTGGGTTATTGCAACAAGTTAGATCAAAAGCAAAGCAGCCAGATTATGTTATAGCATGACACAGAAAAGTCCAGAGGCATTCAAAATTCTAGATGACTTCCAGCATCCTTTTGAAATATATTTTCTTCAAAGAAAATATTGTTTCTCAAATGTTAAAGAATGAATCAAGTCTTGGAAGTTCTTTCCTTGTTATTACACTAGTTCTCTCTTGAATTTGGACCAGTTTTCTATATACATCCCTTTCAAAGCATCAGAGGTCTATTCTCTTGACATGCCATGTTGCTATTTTTTCACAACTTGAAAAAAAGCATCAAAAGGTTGCTTTCTTTGGGGAAAACAACTGTCACCTACATGAACACACAAACCCTGGTGACGAATGCCCCAACTAAAGTTCTTTATTCAAAAGGCCCTTAAGAAGTCTCTCTGTTCCTTTCTTAAATGGCAACCTAATCTACAATATAGCAAACTACAAACACACACACACACACACAGAGAGAGAGAGAGAGAGAGAGAGAGAGAGAGAGAGAGAGAGAGAGAGAGAGAGAGAGAGAGAGAGAGAGAGAGAGAGAGAGAGAGAGAGAGAGAGAGAGAGAGAGAGAGAGAGAGAGGACAGAGAAAAGATGACATTGTAGGAAAAAATGTTTGCCAAATGTAATTATATACAGATTGTTTAAATCTGTCTCTTTCTTTGAGCTGTTCATTTTTTTTAGCAGCTCTTACCTGAATGGTTGCAGATTTCTCTTTTGTATGCTGCTCCTAAGGTTTTTCTGTTTTCAAGCTTTTATACCTTAACTTTTGTTTGGAAAAATCTTCTGCATTTCTTTTTCTCTTCTTCAAAGAACACAAAAAGTTGCCACACAGTGGGTCAGAATATATCTCTAATCTAACAGAAATTTTTCAAATAGAGGAACCTTCCTAGTGTAGCTTGTCAAAGTGGGAAAAATCAGCAACTAATACTGTACAATTTGTGTTATTCTCAACAATTCACAACTCACATATAGAACAGGCATTAATTAATGTAAATGTAAAATTCAAATCATGTTCCTAATTCCTATCTTGGAAACCAGAAGTTTATTATGCACTTAGATGATGATATACCTGTGATGGCGAACCTATGGCACGTGTGTCAGAGGTGGCACACAGCACCCTCTGTGGGCACGCAAGCTGTTGCCCCAGCTCAATTCTGCTGCGCATGCGCACGCCTCCCACCGGGCAGCTGGTCTCCGGATCTCTGCCGTGCATGCGTGGGGCGCATGTGGGGGGCACGCGCATGTGGGCGGCAGGGGGCATGCGTGGGGGCCGGGGCGCATGCAAAGTGTGCATGTGGGGGGTCTGTGCGCGCATTGCATTTTGTGGGTTCGCGCACACACACGTGCTTTGGGCACTTGGTCCAGAAAAGGTTAGCCATCCTGTCTGAACTGAATTGCAATATATTCAACCCATTCCCAATTTTGTAGATTCTAGTTTTAGATTAAAATATATATAAAGTCTACCCCAAAAACTTTAAATTATCTATGATTCTACTTAGATAATAAAATACTGTTTGTTTTTGTATGTGCCTATGGAAAACAGAAAAACTTCAAAAGACTTTTTCAAAAACTACAACATGCAGTGAAAGATGAATGCTAAAGATCTCAAAGTTTATATCAGAAAAGAAGAAACCTGATGACAAACTAACTTCAAAAATGTTATAACAATAGCATTAACATGGATAAATAAAATGATGGAATGCATTGTACATTCATCTGACATCAATTGGACACAAGTGTGATACAGTGATGACAGTATAATTACACATGCTCAATTGGATAGACTCTCACGTGATGGAGAGATGGACAACAAAAATATCGTAACTCCAACTGGATCACCGCAGCAAAAAATCCTGAACAAATATAAATATCTCTAGAAGCAATCACTTTGAATATCAACTTTATCCAGATGAATAGAATAATAAAATTTGACATGTGAAAGTGAATAAAGTACATGGGCACTCATATTAAAGAATAGCAGTGAATTCTAGAATTTTGCAGTTAGTACCAAAGTACCAACCTAGTACCAAAAGAACTAGGTTTCCCACACTGCAGTGAATCCAAGGAGGATGCTGTATCATTCAAGTCAAATCTATTCGGAATTAGATGTTATGGTTGAGATGATATGGTTGTTCAAATTCCTATTCAGGCACAAAGCTTACTGAATGATTTCCCATCGGGCATTCTCTCAGAGGAATTCTGGAAATTCTTGCTGGAATTAATAGGGAATTTTTGAGCTCTCAAGAATAAAGAGCTATACCAACAATACCATCCCTCCCTCCCCACAGAAAGAGGAGGAAACTAAAATGAAATAATTTGCATCATTTAAGAACTGACAGATGGATATATCCAAGCAAGCAAAAATAGATCTTATATGAAAATAGGGGTGACAGTACAGCTGCAAAATCACAAGCATATAAAATGGAGATGGTCAGCAAGGTATATGGAGAAGACTCTTTCTCTTTTTTATTATTATTAAGTTCTTTTTTATATTGTTTTCTTTTTAATATTCTGTCCACCACCCAGAGTTCCTGTCATGAGATGGATAGCTATATACAGTATTTTTCGGAGTATAAGACGCACCTTTTTCCTCCCTAAAAGAGGCTGAAAATTTGGGTGCGTCTTATACTTCGAATGTAGCTTTTTCGAAGCGTTTTCCTCCAGCCCTAAGGAGGCTTCCTATTCCCTCCGAAGAAAGTTTTTTCCAGCCCTAAGTCTTTGCAAGGCTTGTTTTCATTCCTACTCCCTCTGAAAAAGCGGTGCTTTTCAGCCCTAATGCGGTGCTAACCATCTTCCTGGCTTGCTGCATTTATTTTTATTCCTACTCCCTCTGAAGCAGTTTTTCCTGCCCTAAGTCTTTGCAGGCTTGCTTTCATTCCTACTCCCTCTGAAAAAGGCTTTTTCAGCCCTAACCAGAGGATAAAATAATGTGCTGAAGCTACAGACTAAGGACGCTAGCCAGATGAATACCTGGTAGGTAGATTCCCCCCCCCTATTTTCCTCCCCCAAAACTAAGGTGTGTCTTATACTCCGGTGCGTCTTATACTCTGAAAAATACGGTAAATAGTTTAAACTAATCAGATTGTGAGATAGAGAATGATTATCTATCATAACATATCATTTATGATTTCCTAAAATTATAGTAATTTGTAGAAGGGTGCCTTGGAATTTATTGTTGATCCTTCTCCTAATATCACACAATTTTCCTACCCTGGACATCTAGACCCCAAATATAAAACTTGCATAATGGAAATGAGCATATATTTCTTAAAAACCAAATAAAGTTTATATTTAAGAAAAAATGTGTTTCAAATTAACTGGCACTTTCCCCTACTATTGTTCTATGGATACTCTGGTTGAAAATGGGAAAGTGCCTCACATTTTTTGTACATTTGAAGAAGTTTCATAAGACGTAAACAAAACTCTGCACTATAGCTATTAGGCCAAGCCTTAAAATCTTCTTAAACAGTGTTTTTTCTCTATGTAATGGCTAGGTAAATGCAAATTTTAACATGCAAATTTCCCTAAATCTTTGCAATAGTTCCATTACTTCCATGGCAGTAACTTGGGAATAAATGTTTTAAACACTTTCTTTAGCATTTGTATCAAACGTCAAAATGGTTGTGATGCAAAATATCCTTTCCCTGTACTTACCAATGGTTGCTACATCAAATGTCCACAGAATCTTCTGAATAATTTCAACAGTGCTGTTGTTTCCTTTTTTTATAAACCACAAATAAGGAGTACACATGAGAACGGAACTTGTGGTAAGGGAACCCAACCACAAGTAATGTCGCCCCCTGCTCAATTTCCATTCTGACAAAAAAAAACACCCCTCTGAATGTAACAAATGTGCAGAAAAAGAAACTCGAACTTCAGGGACTACTGCAATACTAAAACTGGATTGCTTCATCAAGAGGTTGAACAGCAAAACTGATTCTTATATTGCAAGGCTCTTAGGAAATGTGAAGGAAAAGAAATTTTATACATGTGTTAAATTACCATAGATCAGTGTTTCTCAACTTTGGCAACTTTAAGATGTGTTGACTTCAAATCCCAGAATTCCTCAGCCAGCGTCTTAAGGTTGCCAAGATGGAGAAACATTGCTATTGATAAAAGATAACAATGGGGGAATCCATATTTAATTAAAGTCTCCCTTTAATTCCAAGGGGTAAGCACATTAAATTATGCCAGAGTGACATAAGGAGAGACTGAGACTGATTTAAAGGAAGACTACAATGCATTGGCAGCCATAGCCTAACCTAGTTATAGCCTAGCCTAGCCTAGCCTAGCTGGACCATTATATTAATGGGTTGTATGGCTTTACACATCATGCTATCCACAAACCACAGCTTGTTGGTCACACATTATGTAGCTGGTTTCAGAAATTATGCTAAGCCAAAACAGACAAATCTTATTATGGCTCAATGTAATGTGTGAATAAAGTTATGATGGTCTCTCTAATCAGATTTGATGTACCTTGTTATTATATATCTTTCATCTAAAACATGTGAAAATTAAGATGTATATATAAGAATACTAGAAAAAAGCATTTTTCTACAAAAGTGAGCAGCATTTTTATGAACTGCTTAAACAGAGTGGGGAATAAAACTGTTAAATCATATCTGGAAAAGGTTCACTTGCATACAAGTCCAAGTCTAAGTACCACATGATTTTATTCTAAAATTGGCTCAAATAGTGGTAAATTAGTTCAGATATCCATTCAATTCTTACACCCAGCAAGCTCATAGAGGTTTCAGTTTGCCTTTGTTACAACTGGTGTCAGAGTTATATCGACAGAAAAAAATAGAAGGCAAAGCATCCATAACAAATTACTCTAAAATCTTGAAATGTTTGAACAGCAGGCCAAAATGCTAGTTTTATTTATTATAAATAAATACAAGGTAAGATTAAATATCAAACAGCAATAACTAACATAATAATCCACCACCCCAAAAATATTAAAACAATAATAGCAGCACTGTTAGACTCACCCAACTTTCTGAAGTGAAGAGCTCAGCAGGCACAGAAAATGTTTACGGGGAGGGCATTTTACAATGTAGAAGTATTTGATGCCAGTAGAGGTCATTGAGTACTTTGCCTCTGGCATCAAATCCTGTGGATGGTCCACACATAGGACATTTGGAAGACTATAAAACTTATCCAGCCTCTACACAGGGCATAGAATTTAGCATACAGAATTTTGGATTAATAGGTACTTTGAATATGGGGTTAAGAGCTCTACGCTCACATAATTTTGGCCAATTCCTTGAAGTCACCTCTCGGCCTTGAAAAAGACATGTTTGGTTTAAAGAGCTGGAGGAAGTTGTATGCAAATGCCACCACTGGGCACCTGCTGATCCCCCAACATCCTGGAAGGTTTCATTAATGTCTTCTGCCCCTCCTCCTTTTTACCCCCCCCCCCATCTTTTGAACAGAGATACAAAGAATAAAATGTAACTATCATTTTTATTGCCCTAAAAAAATCAGTATGAAGAAGGAATAAAATAGTAAGGGATACAAAGTAGAAGAGACGCTACTTGTAGAGACTGAAATCTATGGTTTATGCCTTTCTTTCAGAAGGCAGAATCCATCTTCTAAAAGAAAGGCATCCACAAACAGATTCTTGGAGTACCTTCAAAATGTAATCTGAAATATTTTATTAATAGTGTTCCCCAAACTACTTTTATCCTTTTATTAATAGCTATTTTAATTGTTATATTACTTTTATTCTTATTTATTGACTGATTGATTTTAACATGATTAGGTTTTTTCCATAGCATTTATCTACGACGGGTCTATTTGTTTTATGTCATCTTATTATTATGCAATAATGTAAAATGCAAGGGCTGGCTTTGCCAGGAGCATGTGGATATACATTTGAAAACGAAATACAATATGTTTTGTGCTTCACTTTCCATCAACTGCAGCCAGAAGGCCAGTAGCAAGAAACTCTGTGAGTGGAGTCCAAAACATCAGGAAGGCAATGGTTTTGGAAACATTACTAACTGAATAATTCTGGAGATGATTTCAAATAGAAGAACCACTGTATTTTTCGGAGTATAAGATACACCTTTTTGCCCCCAACAAGAGGGTGGAAATGTCGGTGTGTCTTATACACTGAATACAGCAATTTTTAGCCTCCCGAAGACCCGCCCCCGCATCCAATTTTTTGCAAAAAACGGGCCATTTTTTTTGCAAAAATGGGGGGGGGGGTTGCCTTCCCCCACCCCCTATGAGTGCTCTGCAGGCTTCCCAGATCCTTTGCATGCCCTGTTTTTGCAAAAAAATGAGCAAAAAACGGGCCCTTTTTTGCAAAAATTGGGGCATTTTTGCCTTCCCCCACGCCTTAGGAGTGCTCTGCAGGCTCTGCGTGCCCTGTTTTTGCAAAAAAAGTGAGCGAAAAATGGGCCATTTTTTGCAAAAATTGGTGTTTTTTTGCCTTCTAATTACCCCATCTAGCATGATTGGAGGAGGAATTCTGGGAGTTGAAGTCCACTAGTCTTAAAGCTGTCAAGTTTGAAGACCCCTGGGTTAGGGGTTAGAGGTCTTCAAATTTGGCAAGTTTAAGATTTGTGGATGTCAACTCCCATTCCTGAGCTAGCATGACTGGAGGAGGAATTCTGGGAGTTGAAGTCCACTAATCTTAAAGCTGTCAAGTTTGAAGTTTGTAAAAAGTATGCATAATTGTAAAAAGTGTACATGGTTGTAAAAAGTATACATGATTGTAAAAAGTATTCTGCTACACTGGTATTTTATTAAATAATATATTACTGCACCATTTGGTTCAGAATACTTTTTTCCTTGTTTTCCTCCTCTAAAATCTAGGTGCGTCTTATACTCCGAAAAATACGGTATTTGAAATTGTCTCCAGAAAAACTCTGTTCTTCGATGACATGCTACCATCTTAGGAAGGATACCTTGCTAAAATATAGGAATAATGCTCATTATATGTTTTGAATTGGAAAGCTGTTTCTAGTAAAGTCTAGATCGCTGAAAATATAAAGCATTGAAATGATAAGAATATTATAGCAATCCTTCCAGATTTTAAAATTGATAACCAGATTTGCAAATTGACACAAACATGTATATTGTATGGATTTTATGGAGTTCAATTGACAATACTTAATTTGTTCTTTTCCAATGGCAATCAGGCACCTAAACATTTTTTTATCTACCCCAAAATCTTCGGCTCTGTATGCATATGCTTATATCACATTACAGATTAATTTAAATGTTTCAATAGATTTTTCCAGAGATGCATTCTGATAGATGATTATAGTCCCCATAAATATCAGCTATCATGGCCTCTGGTTCATGCAAAGCAAAAGACTAGGAGCACATGATTTAGAAAGGCTTTTAACTATTGGGAGTCAACTCAATTTTGAACCATACAGTTCTATTTGAAGTCTTACACAGTCACTAGGATGTTTTAATGTTTTAATGAAGTTAAAAGCAGCCAGATCCAAGAAATGCAATAATTCCTGTCTAGGAGAAACAAGAAGACAAAACGTTAACACCATATTGGCAGATGTTGGGGCAATACAGATAAGTACTACGGTATATTGGACAGATAGATTCTGATTAGACAACATAAATTAACCCACCATATTTTATGCAATGTGCTGGACTAAACTTAATTATAAGTTTTATACAGGTTGTTGTTGTTGAGTCACATGATTTAATGTCCAACTCTTTGTGACCCCATGGATAATAGCATCAGGCCCTCATCTCCTGAAGTTTGCCCAAATTCATGTTCTTATGTCAATGACACTATCTAATCATCTCATCCTCTGCCATCCTCTTCTCCTTTTGCCTTCACTCTTTCCCAACATCAGGGTCTTTTCCAATGGATTTATACAGCTACCCTTTGCTTAATTACCATTTGTTCAGAGATTGTTCCAAGTTATAGTGGCACTGAACGAATGATAGTTATGACCCATCCTTGAAGTTTCAGCCATTGCAGTGTCCCACCACATGATCCAATTTCAGGATTCCCATTTTTCTGAGCACACTGCACAGCTTGACTTAACTGACACAATCTAAGGTCTTTTTTTAAATCAATAACACACATACTGACTTCTGATAGGTATTTTTTGACTTTCTCAAATTTGTTAAAAGAAGAAATCAAACCACAAAAACAAGTATCTTCAACTGAAAATTTTAAATTATACTAGTTTTATTCTATTTATATAAAATATTTATAGATATAAATCCTAAATCATACATGAAGAACAAAGGCTGACGTGAAACTACAGCACAGCAACTTTTGTTTCCCTCAGGAATCTGAAACTTTTAGGCTCCCACACATATGCTGTATATAGCACAGCTAAAGACTACCAAAGGTTTATAAGAATGGAAGCTGAAATGTCAAACCATTGACTTGGAATGTAAGGTATTTCTACCCTTGAAAAAAATGGATATCATATCAACTTCAAATATTCACTGTATAATATATACACTCCAAAAATGCAACAGGTTATTTTAGAAACATACACTATAGCAAATTCCAAATTCTGTAATCTTTGCTAATTGACAATTTACCGTATTTTTCAGAGTATAAGACGCACCTTTTTCCTCCCTAAAAGTGGCTGAAAATTTGGGTGCGTCTTATACTTCAAATGTAGCTTTTTTTTCCTAGCCCTAACTAGGTGCTAACAGATCTTCCCAGCTCTTACCTTGCAGGCTTTTTCATTGTTACTCTCTCCAAAGAATGTTTTTCCAGCCCTAAGTCTTTGCAGGTTTTTTTTTCATTGCTCTACTTGCTCCGAATATGTTTTTTTCTAGCCCTAACCAGGTGCTAACGATCTTCCCAGCTCTTACTGGCTTGCATGCTCTTTCATTGTTACTCTCTCAGAAGAAGGTTTTTTTAAGTCCTAACCAGGGGATAAAATAATGTGCTGAAGCTGCTCTGAATAAGTTTTTTTCTAGCCCTAACCAGGTGCTAACGATCTTCCCAGCTCTTACTGGCTTGCATGCTCTTTCATTGTTACTCTCTCAGAAGAAGGTTTTTTTAAGTCCTAACCAGGGGATAAAATAATGTGCTGAAGCTGACCAGACTAAGGATGCTAGCCAGATGAATACCTGGTAGGCAGATTGTTTTCCCCTATTTTCTTCCCCCAAAACTAAGGTGCGTCTTATACTCCGGTGCGTCTTATACTCCGAAAAATATGGTACCTTGAAGTAGAAAATAAAACGGTAACCATTGTGTTAAGTGCAAAAATTTTGTAATATGGTAATTTAACTAGTATAAATAACAATAAGTTACTAGTGTGAAACACGTAGGGAGTATGTGCCTTCAAGTCCATGTTGACTCTGGCGACTGCCTGGAGTTGTTTTGGAAAGGTTTTTCAGAAGTGGTTTGCCATTGCCTCATTTTTGTGTCTGGGAGTGAATGGCTGGCCCAAGGTCACCCAGCTGGCTTTGTGCCTAAGGCAGGACTAGGACTCACAGTCTCCCAGTTCACTGCCTTACCTACTAAACCTAATTGGTTCAGTATGAAACACAGAACCCTGTAAAATATATTTTCCAGGCAAACATTTATTTTCCCAATAAGTTATCCAAGACAGAAAGAGAAGAACCTCTGGCTTTTCTAACTAGAAAACTCGTCTGCTACTGAAGGGAACTATCACAATGGATTTTTATCAATATTCACTTCACCAAAGAAATTTGATTAATTTGTTCGTAATAGCAACTAGAGCTGAAATAACAAAGGGAACTAATTAAGATGACCCAGATTTAGTATATACAATATATTTTCACTAAGAAATGCTGAATGTAAATAACTATCTTTCATTTTGCTTTTGTAAATATATTATAAAGCAAAAACATTTTAAATGCTTGATACCATAACAATTTCCATCTGAATCAACTGCCTTTACAGATATATCAAACGGGTGAACCACAGAGGGTTTTTTGACTTCAGGGACTGCAATTTATTGATGATTAAACTGCTCCTCCATATGTCAACTTAGTTCACACATAATATTTCCCAATGACATATTCCTATATTGTGTTGAGATCAAAAGAATGCTGGTTAGATTGATACCTAATTACTGTGAAATGGAAAAGAGGATATCTGCTGTTTCATTCCAGGAGTCTTCAGCTTGGAAAGCACATCTTAACACAGGTTCATTGCTTGTCTTAGAGTAGGGGTTTGCAACCTTAAACACTCAAAGAGCCATTTGGACCCATTTCCCACAGAAAAGAAAACACCAGGAGCCACAAAACCTGAGTGGGCGTGTCCAACTCGATGTCACTCACTCCCACCCAGTCACATGACTGCCCCTAGCCATGCCTACCCAGACGGTCATTAGGGCAGACAACTGGTTGTTAAAAAACACAGGGAGCCACAAAACACTTTGACCTCCCCCCCTCTCCCTCCCCCCTCCCTCCCCCCTCTCTGTATCTCTCTCTCACTCCCCCCCTCTGTGTGTGTGTGTGTGTGTGTGTGTGTGTGTGTGTGTGTGTGTGTGTGTGTATCTCCCTCTCATCCCCCGCCGTTGCCCTTACCTTCTCAGGCTAGGCAAGGAACGACTGGGAGGGGCAGGGCCAGTCAGTGATGGGATCACCCGACAGGAAGCCACAGCAGAGGGCCCAAAGAGCCGCATGCGGCTCCGGAGCCGCAGGTTGCAGACCCCTGTCTTAGAGTAAGGGGGTCATTCGCTTTTCTTTCTTTCTTTCTTCTGACAGGTATGAGTTAATAGCCTCCAACTTTTAAATGGTTTCAGAGTAACACACAGCTTCTATATGGAGCAAGGGGTTGAGCATGAAATAACAAATGGTTACTCACTTAGAAATAGCTCAAAATAATTTTCTTAGGAAAATTCTTATTCTTCCACAGGATATTCCTGTGGAGCACTTAAGAATAGAGGTGAGGCTCTAATCAGAGACCCCTTTAATCATTTTCAAAAATTTAATGCACTTCTTAAAGGTTTATAAAATCTTGCTATTGTTAGTATTGGGAGAAGAATCATCAGGTCAATATATTCACACACATATTCCTCTTTGGGCTCATTCTCATCGCAGTACAGTGATGTACCCCATACTAAGCATGTATACCCCATATTAAGTGCTGAGTGGATTGATCGTTCTCAAATCTTCTCTGAAGTACCAGGAACAAGTCATCCATTTTCATCACAACTGTCGACTTCTGACTCTTTATGGTCCAGTGAACATCATTTTGCCAGGTTGCCTCTCAGTACCTGCTACTTTGAGGTCTTATAAATTCATGCCACTTCCTCTATTTTACACTGAAATTCTACTAGCATGTTCATTTCATTCTCTAATCCAGTTATAACTAACCTAGAAAAGGTGTCAATCAGTGAGTATGTACATCTGGCATATCTATCACCAACCACAGGTTAGCTACAAATACACCTGGTGGCTGCTCCCCCAAGCGACATGGCAACAAGCCATCCACCAATAATCACTTTGGATTCCCACTATAATATTAAAACAAAATGCAAAACTATTCATTCATGACCTACAAATTAGAATGTTTGGATTCATACTTTACTTTGAATAAAAACTACATTATGGACTCAGTAAAGGAAGTTAGTCAATAGGAGAGTGATAAGAATGCAATATAGTAATCTAGTGATAAAAATGTAATATAATCCCTTAAAATACATTGATACAATGGGGATGTGGTACTTTGGAGGTGGTTAATGGAGTAGGTAACATCCCACATCCTTCCTGTGCGTGCTTTGCTCCCTCCTTCTCCACCTTGGTCAGTTTTATTTTAATTGAATTTTAAGTTTATGGTCCTTATTTATTGTTTTATTGTTTTATAGTACATTTAATTGGATATATGTAAGCCACCTAGTCACCTCTGTCAAGACAGATGGCATACAAGTTTAATAAATAAATAAAATTCTGGAGCAAAAAATTTCCTTAAACTTACTTTATTCCAAAAAAGCAAAAAATAAATAAATGTAAATGCATCATTTAAGTTTCCAGTATGTAAATTTGCCTGATTTATTGTGAATCATCCTCATCATGTTTGTTGTGGTTGCAAATATGCCATTTCTATATTTGACTCAATTGCTGAACAAACATGACAATATGAGGTTAACTGTTACAGAACTACTCCTGAACCTGAACCTGTGCAAAAAAATATGTGGAAATAACCTTAGAGTGAGTATGCTTCAGTCCTCCTCACTTCTCTGCCCTGTGTGTCTCTTCCTTATTTCTTTTATTAAACTAATGAAAAGGATACGGTAGGGGGGACATTTAATTTCAGAGTGCAATTATGGACATACACCAAATGAAAACAAATGCAGAATGCTAAGGAGAAAGGGCAGCTGCACAGTATACATTTGGGTGTGATGATTCATGAACAAGTGTTACAGCTAATTCTAATTACTGCACCAGTTTACAATGTGAATTACTAGGTGGGGAAAAGCTGGGGAAAAAATGGGAGCTCACTCCATCACATGGTGCTTGGGTCTTGAATTGCCGAACTTCCGGTCGACAAATCCAACGTCTTAACTGCTTGGCCAGCACCACAGATGAAAAATATCCTAAATGCAGATATCAAAATTAGTAATGGAGGAAATGGTCAGGGTGGAAACTGGGCCACTTTCTGAGGGGTAGTATTACCCCTCAGTCACTCACTCATTCAATTCAGAGCATCCAAGATTGAGTATCATCTACTGAGGTTGATGAGAACCATTTGTTCATCATTCTTCCCATGCCTGATTTTAAAGAGAAAACCTAATGGTCCACCAAACAAGAACAAGGTGAAGGACCTATCTATCCTCACTACAATGTTGACCACAAATAACAATTACAGCAAGCTTGCATCTCCCCCTTTTGCCTTTCCTGACTGCCTAAATTTTGAATACTAGAAATAGGCAAATGGTGGTTTTTTAAAATATGTGCAGCTCTACGCTGCACATACAGTCACTGGCAAATAAAAGTAAAAAAATCTATAGCATCAAATATCCAGAAACAAAGTTCTTTATCCATGTTCTTGACTAGAGCAACCTAAGCAGTGGTGGGATTCAAATTTTTTTACTACTGGTTCTGTGGACGTAGCTTGGTGGGCGTGGCAGGGAAGGATACTGTAAAATCTCCATTCCCACCCCACTCCAGGGGAAGGTTACTGCAAAATCCCCATTTCCTCCTGATCAGCTGGGACTTGGGAGGCAGAAAATAGGTGGAGGCCAGTCAGAGGTGGTATTTACCAGTTCTCCGAACTATTCAAAATGTCCACTACCGGTTCTCCGAACTACTCAAAATTTCCGCTATTGGTTCTCCAGAACTGGTCAGAACCTGCTGAAACCCACCTCTGAACCTAAGCCCACGTATATTACAAAAAATTAAAAATTGCCTCTCTGCAAGATTATTTTTGTTCTAAAACACTCAGTTTGGTTTGTATGGCACCTCAGAATATGTCAATTTCAAGGTTGATGCACGATAGTAATGCACATATTACCCTTGTGTTCTGTGTGTCAGCATATAGTTGTTATAGGTTATCCTGAGACTATCACATGATCCCTGACCACCTTCTGCACATCACTAATATGGGGAGAAGACACTATCAACAATACTATCATGGTCTTTGTAGAACTACCGGATAAAGTTAAAACTTATTTAAACTTATTCAACTCTGTCCCACAGCAGCTTCTCCTCTGACCCACTGTTGACTCACCGACAGTCCCAATAGTGCAGAATATACAGCCTCATGCTACATAACTAAGCTCCATCTCATGCTGAATAAACTAAATTATTAATGTATCTTAAATAGAAAGCTACCTTTAGATAGATTTTTACTCCAAAAGCATTTTATTAAAATAAATTTGATAAAAATAAAAAAAATCCGATTTAAATTTAAAAAAAATTATTTTATTTTATTTTATTTTTTAAAAAAATCATCAATTTTCATCCACCCTGTTGATTTTGCTGGTTGAATTACAGGATATATATCCATTATCCAGATGCTTATTGTTACAGATATAGCTGGGCAAAAAACTGTACAATTGACAGCTTTGCTATTAATCTCTGCTTAATATATCTAAACACCTGATGTACTGTATATTCAACCCCCTTTTGTTGTTTCAATGTTTATTATATAATATGCATAACAATAAAACTTGTGCCACTGTTTTTTACAGTTATATAACTATAAAATTAGATAGAGATGGCTTTGTATGTATATATGTAGGTATATCAAGCAGAGAACAATGTATGATCTACTGGTTTTATTTGAAACTATATGAAAATGAATTAGCAATATCTTTTTCACTTTGGTCGAGGTTTTATCCACAGGTGAATTAAAAAAATATCTGCCTATAATTTAGGAATACTGGGAAAATCTATCATTCTACATTAGTCAGATACTTTAATTTATAAACAAATTCTAAGCGACAAGCTTTACTAATATACAGATGCATTAAGAAAAAGTACTAACTGTATCTATTTCATTTACTGTGTGTGTGTGTATGTATACACATCATACACACACTGCTACAAACACACACATGTATATCAGAGGTGGTATTCACTTACTTTCCCTACCAGTTCGCAAATGTGAGCGCGCGCGCATACTTGCTTCGGTTGCGTGTGCACCTTGCGTGCATGCATGCGGCCTTGTGTGCATGCACTTTGCTCACGCGCGTGGCTTGCACACATGCGCGCAGCTTCAAAACGCGCCTAAATAGGATGGCCTAGCGCCGGGGCAGCCCACCCGCAGGTTGCTACTATCGATTCGCCTGAACTGGCCCAAACCGGCTGAATACCACCTCTGATGTATATAATACAATTTGGTAACAAAAACAATTTAAAATAAGGTACGAGTATTTAAATACCATTCAATTTTTGAATTCAAACATTATTCTCAGAGTTGATTTTGATACTTTCTTTTCCTTTTTTCTCATCTCATCTACAACATTCCTATACAATGCCTCTAGATCCAAATTCAAATACTGTTTTGCATCTCTAGTTCATCTCTTCATTTGATACTAATACTTTAATAGGTACTATCTGCTTCTCTGTTTAAATCTGATGAGTTAGATGCTATTTTATCATAATCTCCAGTTTGTGTGACTACCTCACTTCATACCAAATTAATAATGAAAAAAGAGAGAGTACCCAATCAGATGGCTCCTCCATTATGTTATTGTAAGCCACATAGAGTAGCCCTATTAGCAAACAAATGTAACAAATAAATAATAAATCTTAACCTGCAATGAAGTTTGATTATTTGTAACTTGGAACAATATATGAATCTAAATATGAACATTGAAAACCATAGATCTCTCTGAATATTTAGAAGCAATACACTGAAAGGGTACCAGAATAGAGAAAGCATCTTTAGCATTTCAAGCATGACAAATCTTTTCCAGTCATAAGATGGCTGACAATCTAGAGGTACCAAATATCAAATCTGGAATCTCTTGCATGCAAATTATATCCCATATTGCCGAGCTGTTCTATAATAAGATTTCTCTAAACTTATTATATCCTGCAGTTCCTTTGAAGTGAATATTGGAAGTGATTATAGAACAGTAAATTTACAAAACAGTCTCATATCTCCAACAGTCTTAAAACATTCAGATTAGAAAACATGCCGACAAAAAGATTTTTCAAGTAAGTATTTCAAATGAGCAGACTAAAAACTTTGAATACAGCGAAAGTTCAAAAAGGGAAGTGAAAACAAAAGCAAAATATTCCATATAGTTGAACAGATGCTAAACAATGATCCTCTGGCACCACCTTTGGGCCTGTCCCTCCAAGCTTCTTCCTGTCAAGGAAGATGATTAGTGACAGAATATATCAGGGATTAAAACAAAAATATATTCTGTTTGCTCTTCAGCCCAGGCCTTACCTTCTTTTTGGAATTAAAGCTCCGATCCCTTCCAAAGCAGGAAACAAACACAACAGTGCCAAAGCCTTATGCACTAACCTCCCCCGCCCCGCCCCCTTTCTCTCTCAATGGAACAATTCAACTTTTCTCATTCACTATTTTCTTTCTCTGACTCAACACTACAATTATAAAAACATCAGGGGGGCATATGTTTTATATATATGTATGTATGTATGTACATGTGTATATATATATGTGTGTATATATATAGATATGTGTGTGTGTGTATGTATGTATGTATGTATGTATGTATGTATGTATGTATGTATGTATGTATGTATGTATATATGTATATCTGCCTTACCTGGCATATAGGCAGGTGTATAACAAATACCAGCAATTGGGAAAAGGCAAGCTGCAATGGGGAGAGAAATTAACTGAAAATATTCTACTATAATTAAGGTAGCTTGCAACATTTATTCAGATATGTCTCCTACACATCTGTTAAATGAATGTTCTTTCAGAGAAGCTGAAGCTATGTTGGTGGAAGAAAGTTATTGTGTAGCTGCTTTTGCAAATGAGTTTCTTTTTAGATACACATGCATTCATCCTATTAGCCACCCAAGGATTGTTGAGAACAGTTAAACTGAGCTACCATAGCAACTAGCATATGCAATCCTTTGAGGTACATGGCAATCCAGAACAAAGCCTGTCAATGAATATAAGTAGCTTTGTTAAGAATGGAATGTTTCTGTAGGAAAAAAACGATAATGGAAGAGAGGGCACCTCAATGTTGGGTCTTTGCGCCAAAAAATCTCCCCACCTTCCTGATCTCCCACTATCATCTGTGTTTGGCAAATGAGTGGCGTATTTAGAATAATTGCAAAGGCAATTTTTCCATATGCAAAACTGAAACTCTGCAGAGTTTGTAGGCAAATCATCTTCCATTGATGGGAAATCTAACTGGATTCTACTTCCTGGCTTTATAGAAAGTAAGGGAGATGAACTTGACAGAGATATGCAAGAACATTGCTAGCACAATGAGGAATGAAACATATTTTAAGTTTACAATTGACCGATAACATTCAGAATTGATTCAGACAGATACCTCCCTCATTCATTAATGTATAAAAAGGGGATGAGCTACAGGTACAATCAAGACTTGCAAGATTCTATTATTGTAGCCAACTTCAATAAAAGTAATTTTAGTCTTCAGATGGAGCTGGTTTCTTCATCTGGTCTACCTAATTTTGCTCACAGGCTTCTGGACGTCAGCGAACATTAATCTCTCCTTTGTTTCATACAGCAACAGTCCCCAACCTTTTTGGCACCAGGGACTGGTTTCGTGGAAGACAATTTTTCCATGGACCAGGGAAGGGGGGGAATGGTTTCGCTTGGTTGCCCACCGCTCACCTCCAGCTGTGCGGCCCAGTTCCTAAGAGGTAATGAACCAATACTGGTCCATGGCACAGGGAGCCCTGTCATAGAGCCCTCAGTGTCCAGTTCCAGATGCCTGCCTGGAGGCATTCTAAACAGTCTTCCCAATCAATCCCAATCACAGCAGCAATTTAAAATCATGTTTAATAGATCCTGGGAAACGTGCCTGGCTGCAAAACAATTTCACTTCAAACCTCAGAAAAGGTTTTTCAATGAAACAAAAGACTGGAATTTTTGCAGCCAGGAGCTACCAGTATGTCTCTTTCTCTTATGTTTGTTATTATAATCTATGGAAAACAAACATTTACAGGGAAACAGAAGCATGCTGGCATTTTTATTATACGTTTTCCATTTCAGCCTTGTCCAACATTTTGGGTTATTTGCTTGAACATCCACAAGATTTCAGTTTGGAATATAGTTTCAAATAAGCTTTTAAAAAATCCACATCCACTTATCCGAATTGCTCTGCTTCCTTCTCAAGGTTTGCAAGATCGCAAAGTCTTTTCAACACTATGTTTAATCACGTATCAATAGGCAGATGCCAATATTCTCTGCAATATAAAGAATTACATCTGGAATCTTCTGCATCACAAATATCCTCTACCATTGAGCTGTTCTACAATGTTTCTTTAATCTGCTGTTCATCTGAAGTAAATATTGAGAGGAAGTTGATATTCATTACCGTAACTGTTGAATCTGCCTGTGTTAGGGGGAGTAATAGAATAGAATAGAATAGAATTCTTTATTGGCCAAGTGTGATTGGACACACAAGAAATTTGTCTTTGGTGCATATGCTCTCAGTGTACATAAAAGAAAAGATACATTTGTCAAGAATCATGAGGTACAACACTTAATGATTGTCATAGGGTTCAAATAAGCAATCAGGAAACAATCAATATTAATATAAATCGTAAGGATACAAGCAACAAGTTACAGTCATACAGTCATAAGTGGGAGGAGATGGGTGATAGGAATGATGAGAAAAACTAATAGTAATAGTAATGCAGCCTAGCGAGTAGTTTGACAATGGTGAGGGAATAATTTGTTTAGCAGAGTGATGGCGTTGGGGAAAAAACTGTTCTTGTGTCTAGTTGTCTTGGTGTGCAGTGCTCTATAGTGATGTTTTAAGGGTAGGAGTTGAAACAATTTATGTCCAGGATGTGAGGGGTCAGTAAATATTTTCACGGCCCTCTTTTTGACTCGTGCAGTATACTGGTCCTCAATGGAAGGCAGGTTGGCAGTAATAGTTTTTTCTGCAGTTCTGATTATCCTCTGAAGTCTGTGTCTGTCTTGTTGGGTTGCAGAACCAAACCAAACAGTTATAGAGGTGCAGATGACAAACTCAATGATTCCTCTGTAGAACTGTATCAGCAGCTCCTTGGGCAGTTTGAGCTTTCTGAGTTGGCACAGAAAGAACATTCTTTGGTGTGCTTTTTTGATTATGTTTTTGATGTTAGATGACCATTTTAGGTCTTGAGATATGATAGAACCTAGAAATTTGAAGTTCTCTACTGTTGAACTGTGTTGTCTAGTATTGTAAGAGGTGGTAGGATGGGAGGGTTTCTCCTAAAGTCTACCACCATTTCTACAGTTTTGAGTTTGTTCAATTCCAGATTGTTCCGGTCGCACCACGAGGCTAGTTGTTCAACCACCCGTCTGTATGCGGTTTCATCGTTGTCTCGAATGAGGCCAATCACTGTTGTATCATCTGCAAACTTCAGTAGTTTAACAGATGGATCGTTTGAGATGCAGTCATTGATATATAGAGAGAAGTGGTGAAAGTACACAGCCTTGGGGGGGGGGGCTGTGCTAATTGTACAGGTATCTGATGTGATTTTGACTAGCTTTACCTGCTGCTTCCTTTCTGTTAGGAAGCTTGTGATCCACTTACAAGTGTGTTCAGGTACTGCTAGCTGATTTAGTTTAGTTAGAAGAATGTCCGGTATGATGGTGTTGAATGCTGAACTAAAGTCTACAAAGAGGACCCTTGCGTAGGTCTTTGGAGATTCAAGATGTTGTAGGATGTAGTGCAGAGCCATATTAACAACATCATATGTCGATCTATTTGCTCGGTATGCAAATTGCAGGGGGTCTAACAGGGGATCCATGATGGTTTTCAAGTGGGACATCACTAGCCTTTCAAAGGTTTTCATAACTACAGATGTTAGAACAACTGGTCTGTAGTTATTCAGTTCCTTGATGGAGGGCTTCTTCGGCACTGGGATGATAATGGAATAATAGTATGTTTCTTGTAATATCTTAGGGTTTGTTTGTTTTTTGTTCCAGGTAAGAGTTGAGATCAGGTAGTCCACTTCTTGTGTCATTATAAATGAACACTACAGCTCTCATATTAAATGTTTCTCTTGTTAGCTTTTGAGTATTAATTTCTATAGTTCTATGATAAACCAAATGTTCATGACATAAATTCTGCTATTTTAAGTACAACCTCTCTTTAATGACACACTTGTCTCATTAACTAATTTTGCATGAAGACAGAAAAAAATCAGATAAACTATTTGAAAAGTTAACCTTTTATATTAAAATGTATTTTCAAACTTTCTGCACGTTCTCCTTTGCCATTGGGAATAAAATAGGTCATTTTTATATTACAAGTAATACTTACTTATGTCCACTCATTCAGTGACAGTTTAGAGTTACAATGGTGCTGAACAAGGGGACATACAATGGGTCCTCATAGATGCAGCCATCACAGCATCCCTATTTAGCAACCGGAGTGCAATCATAATGTTGTACTATCCCATGCTATTTGTGATCTTCAGTGCTGGTTTTCAACAAGCAAAGTCAAGGAGCTTTGCAGGAGGTTGCACATTGTGATCACATAACAACAGGATAATGCAGTTCTGCAGGATTCACCTAATGATGGAAACTGGAACCGCTAGAATTGCCATTGTACATACACATGGTCACATGACACTATGTCTTATAACAGTGTCACTTAGCGACAGAGTTCCCAGTCCCAAATACTATTAGTAAGCAAAGACAACCTGTATATTTGGTACATTAAACAACTTTCTACTCTTGGTCCCTGCTAGGCCTCCAAGGCTTCACCTCAAAAATTCAGCAAAACTGATATTTCAACAAAAATTGAAAGTGTAAGATTCCCACCAATTTTCAGTAGGAATCTAAAAAAAGCTGCTGCATTAAGCCACTAATAAATTTAACTCATTTTAAAAATAACATTAATCCTCCTTAAAAGCTCTGCACAGAGGCTGAAAATCTATCATGCCCCCCTCATGTAACATCATTGCCCTGCATTATTTGCTTGCTAAAAAAGTAATTTAAAAACTCTGCTGCTCCTCCCTTTCTTTAAAAAACAGGTGCACAGGCAGCCTGGGGGTTGGGGTGGGTGGGTAAGCAAACTGATATTTTCCCTAAACTCTTTTTTGATGCCTCTAGTCTCATATGTCCTTGAGGAGATAATAAAAAGCAAAACACAGACAAGATTGTCTTACAAAAGCCATCCTATTTTCCTTTTTTTATCTCTACTGTACGTTGTACTGTTTTCCAGGAAGATTAATGAGTGCTTAACATAAGCTAGCCATTAGTCTAAATTCTGATGACATCTGGAACTATGCCTCCCCCCAATAAACTAAGAACACAATACTTGCCTTTAAACTATTAAAATGTAAGGTGCCTTAACTATAATCTAAAACTATTTTTCATTTCAATTGTCTGGTTTAGCAAACTAAAACATTGTGAGATGTGGACCACCTGACTTTCCAAGAAACACTATTGTGTGCACTCCTTTTTGATCAATGACCAATAACAATTTCTGTGCACCTGGTTTCCTGACAAGAGAAAAATATATGAGACTCCAGGATAATCAGTCTTTTAAATCATGTTTGTAACTCCTATTGATCCTTAATCTGATTAATTATCTGATTTGGGTAAACTATTTATTCTGGTCATTTCTATTACACATAATGCTTCATCATAGCATTCAGTAATGTATCAGCCAAAGAGACTATGCAGATGAAATTTACTGAATATTCACTAGACTAACATGCAATGAAAACCAGTCAACTACATTTTATCCTAGTGTATGATATGAAACCAGACCACATGATGAATACAGTATATAGTTGTGTATATAGTTCAATGAATTGTGTAATTCTAGAGATTTATATTAAATTATCAAATTAAATCATGCAGATAGCAATAGCAATATGGTTTGTAAATTACAGTTTAGTGTGGCATAATCAACAATTCATGGCTTAGTGCCATGTATGAATCCAACTTTTCTCCAAAATGTAGTACAGCAAACTATTCTTAACTATCTCATTGCCCAAGTGATTAAAGAAATATCACAGCCACAGGGACTGGCTGCTGCCTTCAACTTCTTGCCTTGTTTACCCAATACATCTAAGTCAACAAATTTAGTTAACTAGCATGTATTGCCAACTTACTGCCTCTTCCTTGGGCTCTTTACTCAAAGTCCTAGCTTACCATATCATCTAAACTCAAAGCAGCTACCGCCTGAAATTTACAGAAAGCAGAGGTTGCAAAGCTTGCCATATTTGAAATATCCATAATCTTTTGACTGTTTGGGACATACATACTACTCTGGATTTAAAGGGCATTACATTTAAAATTTTGGTAAAAGAGCTGCACATGACAGAAAGAGCATTATGCATACTTGTTAATCTGACTTTTTGGATTAATAGGTTGTACAAATACAATGTGGTATTTTTGGCTGCTGGAGTGGTGAGGGCAATTTCACTGCATTATTCAGAAATCAGTACTATGACTAACCGCAGTTGCACTTCAAACACAACTGCTATCAAATGAATTGAACTTTCTTTCCATAGGCCCAATCAGTCTGGCCAATGGAAAAGAATTCTGGACGTTGTAGTTCGTGGGTTGCTTATCCATCACAATATTAAGTTGCATAGACCAGGGGTAGGCAAAGTTGGCTCTTCTATGACTCATGGACTTCAACTCCCAGAATTCCTGAACTAGCATGATTGGCTCAGAAAGTCTGGAAGTTTAAGTCCATGAGTCATAGAAGAGCCAACTTTGCCTACCCCTGGCATAGACCATGCATGGCTAGCTCAGGAATTCTGGGAGCTGAAGTCCACAGGTCCTCAAAGAACCACAGTTTGGCCACCCCTGCGGCCTAGACAGTTGCATAGACCAGTATTTCTCAACCTGGGAAACTTTCACCTCCCAGAATTCCCCACATAGAAACACTGACATAGACAATGATCCCAGGCCCTGCCTTTGTGTGTCTTCTACTTTCTAGCGAAAGAACAATTTCTACCAAAAATTAGATTTGCTAATAGGCCCAGTTTCAGCCACTGCATCCCCTTCCCAACCACAGGAGAGAAGCTAAGAGGTAGCTTACCATGATGAGGTAAAATGGACGGCTTATAAAATTTATAAATAAATAAATTAAACAAGAAAGCCATGGGAACGGAGGCTGGGCACAGAGCCACGTCTCTTTACTATCTCATTACAGATAAACAGCAGAGTAGCACAGGAGAGTAATTGGAAGGTTTGGAATTGGAATTGGAATTGGAACTCCTACGAGGTATGGGCCCCGTTTCTGATTCAGAGGGGGAACCCAATATCTGTACCCTTCTTTTAAATTACTTTAAAGCTCCGAGGAGTCGTAAGGCGAATTAAGTCTTAGGTGGGCGTCTAGGGCGAGATTTCTCTTCACAACCGGGACTACTGAGGAGCGGAAAGGAACTTCCCCCAAAAGCTCGCAACAGGTCCTAGGAGAAAAAGGAGTGGCGCACGGAAAAGCCATTTCCCGCCTTCTCTGAGGGGCAGCGAAATGCCCGCCTCGGAGTCACTTACTGCAGAAACGCCGGCGCTCGGTCCTGCGCCTCCAAAGTCTGTTCCTCACAAGGCATCGACAGCGTTGGCCCGGCCGGAGCTCCATGGAGAGAAGCGCAGAGGGTCTAAAGCGGCGGCGGTGCCGCCAAAAGTCGCGCGGAAGGCGAGGCGAAGATGCACGTGCCGTGGAGGAGGAGGAGGAGGAAGCCGGCGCCCAGCGAGAAGCTTTGGCCCCCAGTTTCCCCTCCGACGGCGGAGCGCACGGCCCGCCACCGACAGCTCCAGGGAAACACAAGAGCGATCGGTCCCGGTTACCTGGCGCTGCTGTCCGCGAGTCCAGCTTCCACCCCCTCCGGCGCCATGTTTTATGCATGAGGGCGAGAGGCGCGTAATTTCATCCATCTACATAAGCCCGGCCCGCGAACGCTGTTTTCAATTTTCGCCCGGTGGGTTATACCAGCGCAATCTGAAAAGCGGTCGCCCTTTCAAAGAAGATGTTTCTGGGGAAAGGGGTGATTTCCCCCCCCTCCTCCCGGGCTTTTGAAACGGGCTCTTTTTTAAGTCGTTCCAGGGAGAGCGCGTTTTTCTCCTCAGTGAATGGCGGGCGTTGTACAGCATTTGCCTAAGCACACCTTTCTGGGTAGTTGCCGCTTGCATGCGACTTGTCCCCTCCCCGGGTGATAAGCTGCGAGCAGAGTTTTTGAAACGTTTGTTAAAATAGGTTTTTAAAACTGAACAAGGTCGAGGAGCGGATGATCGAGCCCCAAGGTCAGATCTCAAGGTTTCCCTGGTGAGCTGAGACATGAATTAGCCAAGATAGCGGCCTAGAGAGGGCATGGCATCTGGCCTTCCCGAGACTGATCCTGATTTATTTTGTTAAGAGCATCTTCCCTGTGCTTTTTTCCATAGTTTGCAATGCCATGGTTACAAATGCGCCTTGTTATTACGGTACATATATCCGTTTGTGCAAGAAAAAAAATACAATGTAATTAAGTACGTTTAGTGCCAAAGCAAAAGAAACATTTAATTGTTTTTCCCCCAGTTAATGGCCCTAAAAGGAACAACTAACCATCCCCTCTGATGGTTAATGGACTCACTCTAATGTTTCTGGAGTTTTGGACTGGGAACGGCTTGGGGTTATTGTGCAGTGCCTTTTTAAAAAAGACTTCTCAGCTGGTGAAAAGAGCCTATTCCTGGCCCACTTCCTTTTTCTTTTTGCAAAGCCTGAATGAAACCAGGGAGGAAAATTGCCAGAGGAAAGTGGAGAGTTTGGAAGACAAAATAGCAATGAAGTTAGAGCACATAACGTTCTTCAGAGCACATTTTGCTTGCCCTAGTGCCAGGATGGCCCCCAACTACTGGTATCTCATGAAGATCAGAATGCAGGAAAGTTTAATAAATAAGTACTTCATAACACAAAGCAATTTCCACTTGTTTTTTCTTGTCCCACATCAAAAGCAATTCTTCCCTGCTTCTGTGTGATCAGCCTAAGCCAGTTAACTACTGTGTGCTGTGCTCCTTCCCTACAGTCAGTAGTCATTTGCAAGTACAACAATACCACAACTTCCACATTGTTTATATAGTTGCCCTCAAGCTGCTCTTTGTAGCTCTTGTGGTGGGCTATCTGCACCCCACACTTTTTACAAATTCACCAGTGGAGCTCTGTAAAACCTGTGGGGTGGGAGGGGGGGGGTTCCGAGGTTTCCCCCAGTTCACTTGTGGAATGGCAAGGTTGGTGGAATTGTCAAATCAGTTTTCCCTTCTAAATCAAAGAAGAATGGTAAAACTGCTTTTGTTTTTCAGGATTCCATTGATGAATGGGAATGTATCATATACATGGGGCATAGAGAAGATCTGTCAATAAAGGCCACATGTCCTCAAAGTCATCGAGAGGAAAGTGATTGGTGCTTGTTCTAGCACACATGGGTAAGTAAATAGTGGAAGAATTTACCAATTGGAGTGTTTGGCAAGCCCTCGCTAGACAGGACAGCTCACCAGCATTATTGCCAGAGTTGGAGAATAGACTGAAAATCTGGCTTCATTTCTAAATGGTTTTAGTGTTGGAGACCAGCAGCTTAAGGCTGTCATATGGAATTATTCAAAGAGAGATCGTGTTTGTAGGATCATCCTTCACCTTTTTAGGACTTCATCTCAAGGAGACAAAGTTAGTAGTCGCCTTATGGACATTTAGTTTGGACTGGTTTGGAGATAAATATAACCTTGCTAGTTAATTGACTAAGTAAATTAATCTATTTTTGGAATTCATATAATCTACTAACCCTGATCCATCTCTACTAATTCAGTGAGTGAGGTCATTGTGTTGATACAGTTCAAAGTGTGAACAGGATATAGCATATTCAGAATTTTCTCAAGTGAGAAACTATCTATCACTGTGTTTGTTGTGCAATTTGGAATTAGAAGTTCATCAGAACAGTCTGTATCTTTACCTTAGTTGGTATGATTAGGAATGATTTTCATTTCATCAGATATGTAATAGTTGGCCTTCCTTTCACTAACGGTCTTATTTCCAGCCAGGCAAAGATTGTATTTTGAAGAAGTTGAGCTTTGGGGACATCAATATATGTGTCATGCTGTTGAACAGGAACAGAATGCTCCAAATATTTCTTCTGCTGCCCCAAATGTTCAGTAATAGAACATTCTGTTTATTTCCATGTCTATCTCTGTCTGCAAGCATTTTACTTGTATTTTTAATCAAAAAGTATAGATTTTGATATATTGAATGCCCTTTTCTTTAATTTAAATGGTCTTGAGAATTTTCTTCTTTAGTATCTAATTTATAGATAGCAAAGAAGAAAATTCTTGAAACCATTTACTATAAAGTTTTCACAGTCTTCTGTTTCTCCGTCATTTAAAACTGTTGTGCTGAGTAGAATGTTTCTGTTGAAACTTGAGAACATCACAGACTCTTTACTGGGTACAGTTTTCATTTCAAGAATCCAATACCTGGTTCATTAAAAGGTCCATTGTTCTGTGTTTAAATGAACATGTTTTGCTTTGAGCCATATGATATGGCAATATTTTATTTTTTTAATTAATTTATTTAATGACCTATTTAGTTTCCCATCTCACAACAATGACTCTGGGCACCATGCGAAGATTAAAACCATAACGAGAAAATATAACTCACAATCAAGCTCAGATCAAGATGATCACATCACCAGCAGAATTGGCTTAACCTCCTAGCCCAAATGCCGCATGTTAAGAGTTTTATTCCACCTTTCATTTCCTTTAACTCAGTGATAGTGTGTTATGTGTATCTCCAGATTGGATTAGAAGAAACATTGAAGTATTGCCTGCAGCATTGGCAAGATTGAGCTAAAAGGATACAAATAGATATGCTTTCTGCATGCTGGAGAATCTAGCTCCACAATAAACATCTGCTTCCTATGTAAGAAGATTCCAGCTTCAGTCCTTGGTATCTACAGTCAGCACAGGTAGAAACCCTGGAGGACTGTTAACAGTATCACCAAGGTACCTTACAAGTATTCAGACCAATGCACAAATTTTGATTTTAGTCATTCAAACTAGTTTATATCAGGGGTGAACAGGTAACACTGTTTTGTAGCGACACAAAAAGCATCCACCTATGAGATGGATAGACCAAATACGGACACTTGGATCACTATAGCAATAGCACTTAGACTCATATACCGCTTCATAGTGCTTTACAGCTCTCTCTAAGCCAGTGGTTCTCAACCTTCCTAATGCCGCGCCCCCACCGCGACTCACCCCGCCGCCTCCATTTGGGTTCTTTTACCCTCTGCGCATGCGCAAAGCGTTCTGCGCATGCACAGAGGGTAAAAGTGCTGAAGTGGTGCAGTGGTTAAATGCTGCGACTGCAGGCTGACTGCTAGTTCAGCAGTTCAGCTGTTCAAATCCCACTAGGCTCAAGGTTGACTCAGCCTTCCATCCTTCCGAGGTGGGTAAAATGAGGACCCAGATTGTTGGGGGCAATATGCTGAACTCTGTAAACCGCTTAGAGAGGGCTGGAAAGCACTATGAAGCGGTATATAAGTAAAGTGCTAAAGTGCTAAAAGAACCCAAATGGCAGTGTCCGGGCGAAGTCTCCTGAGCCCTGTGAAAGGGTCGCTCGGCCCTCAAAGGGGTCACGACCCCCAGGTTGAGAACCACTGCTCTAAACAGTTTACGGAATTAGCATATTGCCCCTAACAATCTGGGTCCTCATTTTAACAACTTCGGAAGGATGGAAGGCTGAGTCAACCTTGACCCGGCTAGGATCAAACTGCTAGCAGTCGGCAGAATTAGAATTTGACATGCATCAAACAATCATCCCTTTGGGCAATAAATCTATCTTAATTATAGGCTTAAGCTTACTTTGGACATATCTTTAGGTAGAAAGATTATTCCTCCCATGTACTAAGCTAAATGGAATAGTTAGACATAGTACTGTGTAGGGGGTTGGACAAGAAGACCTCCAACGTCCCCTCCAACTCTGTTACTCTGTTACTGTATAAGGCAACTTTCTATGATCCTTGTACGCTAAAGAGTCAAAATATCCTGTCAGTCTTAAGCTGTTGAAGTTTTGCAAAGATTTTCATGAGCAGGCTAAATCTGAAGTTCTGGGTGAAGTTTCGGAAAGAATTTTCCTTTTTACTAAGGAAAAAAATCCTTCGAGTATGGAGCGATATTCACAACATTTGTAAGGAGTAATTCTTGTAACGTTTAAAGTAAATTTATTCACGATTTACATATCTCTCCAGTGCTTTCAGTAATTTCACACTTTTAAAAAACTTGTTAACAATCACCAGATAGGTAACCTTGTTAATCTTGCCACATTAACTCGTGGTGTTAACACTATTAGCGTTATATAAAAAAGCTGTGCTATATAAAGGAATTGTAGACATATAGTGTTATGTAACTGCAATTTGCATCTGTAGAGCCTCTTAATCTGTACCTTCAGCTCATAAATGCTCAATTCCTATGCTAGTCTATGATTGTATTAAAAGTTGGTTTGGCTTATCACAAATAACTTAGTAATACTGTGCCTGTATATATTATTACCAGGGTTGCGACCGAGTTGACAATTATATTTGAAAACATGGCTTTTTTTAAAAGAATGAGGACCACATGACACTATCTGCTGAACTGATATTTTGGGATGCAAATGTTTCATGCAAATTTGCCTAATAAAGTCTCTGGTAGAATATCATAAGATACTTGGTAGTTTTCAATGAAATTATTTCACTTATCATAACATTGACAGTTTTTTATGACTTATCAGAAAGGAGTCCCCTTGTTCTATAATTATTTTCTTTTTTAAAAAAATAGTGGTGAATGTTTAATGGAGAACGGCTGTTAAGTTTGGACTGAGTTCCTTTGGTGGGGAAAAGAAAATTGGATAAGTTTGACAAAGTTTTGTTCCAAGGAACCCACACAGTTCACTTAGATTTCCTGTTGTCAATTACCTCTTGTCTTACATCAACCAAAATAATTTTTGTATGACCCTGCTTTTTGAAACTGCGTAAAAGTTATTTTGGAACTGCTTTTTTCTCTTAATTCTACATTTTCATAATAACTACTCACTTTGTTTTTTGGTGCACATATTCTTGAAAGCCCTGGACACTATAAGGATAATAAATTATTTCGCTATCTACTGAGATCCCAAATAAGAAGGGAATAGACAATTTTTCCAACAAATTTCACAGTCACCTGAATACAAATTATAGAGAATATGTGCATGTATATTGATGTATCCCTCTTTGCAGCTTGCGTAAAGGTTTTCTTGATAACTGTTTTGGTTCTCTATTTTTGTTCTTGTAATATATGTTAATCATGCTGAGGAATATTTAGTTTTCTGTAGGCAGAAGTTACTCATTGTATACATAATTGACTCTAAACCATACTTTCATCATGTAAAACATTTGATGCACATTGTATTAAATATTTTAAGTTCCAGATTGAAAAGGCAATTTCAGAAAAGCTTAATTATATCATTAGATTTTTTCCATTTTTTTTTACTTCCACCAACTCGTTTATCCATTATAGAATGTAAAGAGGAAAAAAAGGTTAGAAATACCATGTTCACTTATTATAGTTTTACTTAAAATATGTGGCAAATGAGACATAATAACAACAACAACAACAACAGAGTTGGAAGGGACCTTGGAGATCTTCTAGTCCAACTGCCTGCTTAGGCAGGAAACCCTACACCACTTCAGACAAATGGTTATCCAACACCTTCTTAAAAACTTCCAGTGTTGGAGCATCACAACTTCTGAAAGCAAGCTGTTCCACTGATTAATTGTTCTAACTCTCAGGAAATTTCTCCTTAGTTCTAAGTTGCTTCTCTCCTTGTTTAGTTTCCACCCATTGCTTCTTGTTCTACCCTCAGGTGCTTTGGAGAATAGTTTGACTCCCTCTTCTTTGTGGCAACCCCTGAGATATTGAAACACTGCTATCATGTCTCCCCTAGTCCTTCTTTTCATTAAACTAGACCAGGGGTCGGCAACCTTAAAAACTCAAAGAGCCATTTGGACCCGTTTCCCAGAGAAAACAAAACACCTGGAGCCACAAAACCTGGGTGGGCGTGGCCAACTTGACATCACTCCCACCGAGTCACATGACCCCCCCAAGCTACGCCTACCCAAGTTTTGTGGCTCTGTTTTCTTTTCTATGAGAAAAAGGAATCTCTTCCCCCCCCCTCTCTCTCTCCATCTTTCTCCCTCTCATCTCTCTCTTTCCCTCTCCCCATCTCTCTCTCTCTCCCTTCCTCCCCACCTATCTCTCTCTCCTCCCCCCTTCATCTCTCTTTCTCCCATCTCTCTCTTTCTCCCTCTCTCTCCCCTTCTCTCTCTGTGTGCTGAGGAATGATTGCCCCCCCGGCGCAAGCTTTCCTTTGGGTGACCTCCCCCTTTCGCGATTCCCTGGCTGGCTGTTGCAGGGCCAGGAGGGTGCGCATGCGCGGGGAGAAACTTCCTTCTAGAAGCGAGAGGCCGCGGAGGACGGGCGGCTTCTCGCTTAAGGAGGGTCTTTGGACGCGGCTTCTGTCCTGCCCTCGCCTTGCCATGTCCACCCCACTCCCACAGTTCTTCGGCTGAGCAGGGAGGGCATAAGCTCCAGCCCGAAGCAGCAGGAAGCGAAGGCTGCCTTAAGCGTAAATGTGGCGCGAAGGCAGGTACTTCGCTCTTGCACTAAGGCTCCCGGGACACTCCTCCCCCTCCTTCTCTCATGGGGGGGAGCACGGCAAGGCAATGGCTGGATCCTTAGGGCACGAGAGAAGCTGTGTCCAAAGACCCTCCTTAAGCGAGAAGCTGCCCGCCCTCCGCGGCTTCTCGCTTCCAGAAGGAAGGTTCTCGCGGCTCTGCGGCTTCCAGAAGGAGAGTCTCTCCACACATGCGCACCCTCCTGGCCCCGCCATAGCCAGCCAGGGAGTCACGAGAGGGGAAGGAAAGCCTGCGCCGGGGGTGGCGATTGTGCCTCAACCAGTGCCGGAGAATGAGCCCTGGCCGCTTCTCCATTCCCGCCGTCGCCCTTACCTTCTCAGGCCAGGGTAGGGCGGGCCAGCCAGTGATGGGACAGGGAGCCACAACAGGGGCCCAAAGAGCCGCATGCGGCTCCGGAGCCGTGGGTTGCCAACCCCTGAACTAGACATACCCAGTTCCTGTGACAGTTCTTCATATGTTTTAGCCTCCAGTCCCCTAATCATTTTTGTTGCTCTTCTCTGTTGAGAAGTCTCCAGAGTCTCAACATCCTTTTTACATTGTGGCGACCAAAACTGAATGCAGTATTCCAAGTGTGGCCTTTCCAAGGCATTATCAAGTGGTATTAACACTTCACGTAATCTTGATTCTATCCCTCTGTTAATGCAGCCTAGAACTGTGTTGGCTTTTTTGGCAGCTGCTGCATACTGCTGGCTCATATTTAAATGGTTGTCCACTAGGACTACAAGAACCCTCTCACAGTTACTACTGTTGAGCAAGGTACCACATATACTGTACCTGTGCATTTTGTTTTTCTTGCCTAAATGTAGAACCTTACTTTTTTCACCATTGAATTTCATTTTGTTAGATAGCGCCCAATGTTCAAGTCTGTCAAGATCCTTCTGTATCTTGAGCCTATCTTCTGGAGAGTTGGCTATTCCTGCCAGTTTGGTGTCATCTGCAAATTTGATGAGTTCCCCATCTATGCCCTCCAGTGACTTCCAGTCACAGAATGAAAATTCAAACTGCTGAGCCAAGTTACACCCCTTTAGGTTATTGTGAAATTTAAGTAAACATTAGAAAACTGAATCATCTAATGGTGGTGCTTTTCAAACCTCATCTTTAAAAATTTTACCACATTGAAATGTCTATCAGAAGAAAATACCAAGTAAAACAATTACTGCTACACATGGGTAAAGTAATTCTTTCTTGTTGTACATGTTACCTTCATATTTTTGTTTTTTAAAATAACATATATTTGAGTCATCTATGGGTTTGTTATCTCTAACACTCAGATCTCTCAATGTAGCTTTTGGTTCTTTATGTTCTTAATTTAACACTCATTACATTTTTATTTCTAAGTATTTGTAAGACCAGAGCAAGTCTTGGGTTCTTCTAATCCTTATATTCTTCACTATGACAGTTAACAGAACAACTGAAGTCACTATCAACAACTTTTTTCTAATCTCTTTCAAGAACTCTTTTAAGGATAGGCAGACTATAAAGGTTTGACGTTTTTTTAATAGGATAAATTATGAGCAAGTACCTATATATATACTGTATTTTTCACACTATAAGACATACTTCCCCCCCAAAAAGTGGGTGGAAATGTCTGCGTCTTATAGAGCAAATATTGCAGCAGGGGGAGGGGTTTAAGGCGGTGGCATTGTTAGTGCATCCGCCAATGGGGAACGCTGGAGCCTTCACTGCCGAGCAGCTAATTGGCGGTTGGATCAACCTCCCGGAATACTGCCAATCAGTTGTTCTAGGCGGCGGGGATTCGGCGGCGGCAATAGGCGATCGGCGGCGATCGGCGGTGGTGATTCCTGCCACCTAGAACAGCTGATCGGCAATATTCCGGGAGGCCGATCCAACCACCAATCAGCTGCTCAGCAGCAAAGGCTCCAGCGTTCCCTGCTGGCGCCAGTGGCTCACCTCAATTGACTGGTGGTGGGCGCAACGGAGCAGAGCCCTGACGAGCCATGTGCTGGGGCTGCGATAATGTGCTGAAGCTGACCAGGATGTTTGCTGTGTGCTGCAAGGATGCTAGCCAGATGAATACCAGATGGATGCTGGGAGGCAGAGGCAGATTTTTTTTTCTTGTTTTCCTCCTCTAAAGCTAATTTGCATCTTATGGTCCGGTGTGTCTTATAGTGCGAAAAATACGGTACCTGGATTTTTGGTTAAATTGTCTTCATGGCCACCTGGATAAATGCACAAGTCTGCCAATCTTCCCACTGACAAGATGGGGTGCCTCAGCAGACTTCATAAAAAGCTGGCGGTCACAATGCAGGAAATGGCAGATAGTAGAAGAAAGTAATAGATATGGGGAAATAACGCAGAAACATGGTTGCATTCAGCTAAAGGCAGTTATCGAAAGCAAATATATTATGATTGATATTTATGAAAATCATAGCACAATAGCTTCTTATCTAGGTTTGGTTCTGGCCAGATCCAATAAAAATAGCCTTATTGCCATTTTAAGCAAAACGAATAGTTGTGAGTAAAAACAACTAAGATTCTGCCCACCTCAGATTTGATTTTAATAATTACTACTAGTCTTTAGTGCTTTCTACCGGTACCATCTAAATTTCTAAATTGTTTCAATATCAATCTCAATTTCAGTTACAAAAAGGAAACAATACCCCCCCCCATCCAAAGTAATGGGCAGAAGAAATAACCTTGAGAAACAGGTGGAAGAGGCGCAACCAAGACAATGGTCTGATCAAAGAAATCTAAGTCCAGGCGAGAGCTGTAACATGAGAAAGCATCTCAGACAAAACCCTCTGTAGGGATGGAAGAGGGGAATGCATTCAGACTTCCAAGGTTTGAGATTGATCCTTCAAGGTAAACCAGGCTAGGAAACCAAAATTATGTATGCTAATTAGTAATGCTACTTTTATGATGAGGTTATAGTAACAGAATTTTTCAAGGAAGGATCTTGTCTGAGATGCTACTTCTGCAAATTATAACTACTAGCTACCTATACAGAAAGTACTCTTAAATCCACATCTAAGGTTACTAAAGAGCTTTTGGTAAGGGACTTGACCAAAGGTCAACTGGACCACCTCTGCCTTCATGTCCCTTTATAGACTCAAATAATGTCCAGGCATGGCAGGCAGTAAACAAAATAGAGAAAAGTGGAATTTGTCTTCCTGCAAATGCTGTTGCTGGTGGACTTTCAAATAGTGAGGCCTAGCATCCCACCCGTTGTGAAGAGTTGTAGGAGGCTCTAAGATCACACCTCGGACTCTCCGTTGGCAGTGGAGTGGGAGTATGATTGGGTGCTGCCCAATCTGGCAAGCAGGGTAGCATTTTTTCTCTGTGTCCCTCAGTGATGGCTATCCAGCAGCAATCAGGACTGGAAACAACCTGTCAAGCAACTAACAAATTCTGATCTGATCTCTAATTAAGAAAGATGGGGAAAAAATTAAAGGGACAGCACAAGGATTCCAATGCTTATTCTTGCTTTCAAATGTGAACTTTATATATATAGTAATACAGAGCAGTTAGTGCAGGGGTGTCAAACTGGCGGCCCACGGGCCGGATGCATCACGCACAGGCCACGCCCATCCAGCTTCGCAAAGGGAAAAAACGTAAAACGTCATATGACGGCAATGTGACGCCGCAACTTTGTTACCCGTGAATTAGTGTCTTGCATGTTTTCTTTGCTTCTGTTGTCTCTTGAGGAGGTGCAAACGGACAGTTTTGCAACAGTTGCCTTTTAAGCATGCAAATCCACTTTTACTTTTCTCTTGCTTTCCTCAATTTTTGTAACAATCACAATTGTTGCTCACAACCCTGTTGTGGTCTTCCTGTGTTGACTCCCTGGTATCATGTATTCAGATTGCATGGGGAAGGAAGATGAAATATGTACTGTGGCTGTCTCACTTAAGAATGGAGATGATATAAGGTGGTGTAACTGGCATTAGGCAGAGGAGAACATATGAAGGGAAGGTGAGGGCAACCAGAACACATAAAGGCCTCCCTTTATGTGAGAAAAAACAGTCACATATATGGGGAGGATTCCTGAAAAAAGATGGGGGGGGGCTTTTCTCTTGAAATTATATATGCTATGATCCTCTTCTCTCTAATTTGAGGCTGGAAGGATAGTGAAAGTGAATAAACTACCATATGGAACATTGAGCATTGGAAAACTTGGAGAAAGAGAAACATCATCACTGATGTCTTTGAATTATGGATCTGAGGATTATTATGTTTCTATGTTTTACTAAGAATCCCATGGACTGCAAAAACCATCAATTGGTCCAGAACTAAATTAAAATGGACTGCAATTCTTAAGCAATGACTACAAGTAGAAACTCATATACTTTGCATGTGGGATGCAACTGAATGACAAATTAGACAAAATATATATGCAAAGTACAGTTCAGAGGAAATAGAAGACAGTATAGATAGAAGACTGATGGATGGGATCCAAAAGATAGCTAAAAGGTTATTGGAACAGCTACGAATTGTGGTTAGGTTCAGTTCATAAGGATGAGCATTTGACTACGTAGTCACCAGGAATTGAGTGTAGTTCAATGGCGCTTAATTAGCTATTTGGAATTGCCTATATATGTTGTATGTAAACCATAATGCATTTTCTACTTTATGGTTTAATATGTTGTTTAAACTCAGACATTCAAGTTTGTAAACCATGGCTTGTGGTCCAGCATTTTATTTGAACTCAATAAATGTTGGCTTATTCAGTAAGAATAAGTAAACTGTGGCTTAACGCAATGTATCAATCCTAAGGGCATTGAGAGTTTTGAAGATCTTTTCTTCAGCTTTTTCCCCATTCTTTGATCACTTGCTTTCATCACGAACAGTTTGCCTAAGAAGCAGCATAGCATTTTTTCTTCCTTCACCCTTTCCCCCCCTCCTTTAGCTTGAAAAGACTTTGACAGCAAAGGTCTGTTTTGTATCTCTTCTCTCTAAAGTCTAAAGGCTGGTTATGCATAGTTAGCAGATACAGGGACTTCAAGCTAAAAATCTCAAAGTTGAAAGCTGAGGGCTGAAAGGGAGTAGAAATAGCAGAACTACCAGAAAATATTGTAAGGCATAGAAATGCAAAATAACATTTTGAATGTGAGGAGTCTGACATGTAAAATAACACAATACCTAAAATAAATTAAAACAAGTTTGAGACGAGTCAGATCTCTCTTGACATGGATTTTATCTAACTATACTACGGTATTCTTTTGCCACCTAGTGACCAGTTTCTATATTTTTGATACCATGTTAAAACTATTTATAGTTAAAACTATTAATATTAACCTGTTTGCAATAATATTATTAGATATTTGTATAATATCATTATATATACTCATTATTAAATTTATTTGCTGCCCATCTCATTGTTTGAGACAGCTCTGAGCGGATATCATAAATAAATCAGTACACCACTTCAACTTGAATTCTAGTCAAATAATCCTAATTGTTGCTTATTTTAAAATAAACTCAGGTTTGATATCAAACAGATAAAGTATTTTGAGATTTAGAAAATGACAGTGTCCAAGATGGGTTGTGTCATATCAATTTGTCATTATCAAACAATATATATATTTAATAGAGGTCAAAGAAGTGCCTATTACATGAATCATTCTTAGCTCAGATTCATAAGAAAGGTAATTACTTGCCAACCTTCATTTCTATAAATACAGGAACAAAGGAATGAGCTGTAGCTCACAGTATTTTGTACAATTAACCCAGCAGCAGAGAACTTGCAAATAACATAGTTGGATTCAATTAGCTAGCTGGTATTTGTGGGTGTAGATATAGAGGTAGATACGTAGATGTGAAACTAAGCCAACCATTACAATTGCCAAATGTTAATGAGCTTTAACTTTCTTGAAGCTTTTTCTAAGATAATAGTCTTCAAAGATTTATATTTTATTTTCTTGCCTTCTCTATGTATATATTCAGTAACCAATCTCTTTAGGAGGAAATTTAAAGTTATTCCGGTGACTGCGGGAACATCTCAAATTCTTCCACATGACGGTCAAACCTTCAAAAACCTGCAAAGGTTTTAAATGAATGGTTTTCAAGCTTCTCTTATTTGCTTCAGACTTGTTCTTCATGCAGGAGAACCATTAATTATTTGCACTAGTTATGTTTCATTTTTCATAATTCCATGCACTAGTTATGTTTTTGTATTGATTTTCCTAACACTTTTTATAACTTACCACTTTCTATATTATGGGAACTTAATTGCTCAAGTTAGTTACTACCATATTCGATTTAACAGAAACCAAATATTTATCTTTGCAGAAATTCTTGAGATAGTTTTTATGTTTAAATATTGTGTTCTGATTTATACCACTTTGGCATCCAGCATTGTTCAGTCTCTATATTTATTTATTTTATTTATTTAACTTACTCAGTTTCCTGCCTTAGATTGAATATGTCATTGTGTTAAAGGGAGATGAGAGCTCACAATGTACAGTATATAATACTATTTTGTGCAATAATCATATTGACTTTCAACTTTAGTTGAACCCTGTATACCATTTTGGTGCATATTAAAATATGTTGATAGACTTTCTTAATTTTCTATCATGTAATTGTATGAAAATAAGGAACTTATTTTTTTACAGCTAATGCACAGCTATAAGAAATAATGTATATTTTATAAAATGTGAGTTATTAATTACTAATATCAGACCAAAAGATTTTTTAAAATGCTCATAGAAAATATAGGAAATATTTTCTTGACTAATTTATATTCTGCTTTTATCCAGAAATTCAAGGCAGCATGCATAGTATTCTCTCCTCAGATTTTCTCAATGATAGGAATCCTGTAAGATATGTTTGGCTAAGAAAAAGTAGTTTGATGAAAACCATCCAATAAGCTTCTGTGGCTGACTACATTAATATGTACAATTATTACATATTATCATCTTATAATCATTTTTTAAATGTTAAAACAAATTGTAAGCAGTAGGGTTGTGGGAGTAAAACATTGATTGTCTAGATTTAGGGCATACAAACGTTGTTTGTTTTTTAATTTATTTAGTTTGTCAAGCATGTATGAGAAAACAATTATAAGTATGAACATAACATATAAACATAAAACTATAAACAGGTAAACTATATGCATGAGAAATGAGTACGAATAATGGGAACAGTAGGACAGGGACGGTAGGCACGCTGGTGCGCTTATGAACGCCCCCTTACAGACCTCTTAGGAATGGGTGAGGTCCACGGTAGACAGTTTTAGGTTAAAGTTTTGGGGGTTTGAGAATGTAACAACATTCTTTGTTGTTTGTATCTATTGTTTCCCCGTGTAGTATTGCGGTTGAAGCTGAAGTAGTCATTAACAGGTAGGACGTTGTAGCAGACAATTTTGTGTACTAAGCTGTGGTCGGACCATAGGCGGTGTAGTTCTAGGCTGTCCAGGTCTAAAATTTCAAGCCTTGTGGCATTAGGTATTCTATTGCGAGGAAAGGAGTGGAGTACTCTTCTCATGAAATACCTCTGGACTCGCTCCATTGTATTAATCTCCGTTATACAGTGTGGATTCCAGGCAGATGAACTGCATTCGAGAATTGGTCTGGCAAAGGTTTTGTATGCCCTGGTTTGTGGTACAATGTTACTGGAGAAGAAGCTTAGGTTTATAACTCTTAATGCCTTTTTGGCAATGCTGTTACAGTGAGCTCTGGGGTTAGGTCTTTTGAAATGAGTACTCCTAGGTCCTTGACAGAGTGAGGGTCGTCTACGAGGTCGTATCTGCCCAGCTTGTATTTGGTGTTCTGATTTTTGTTGCCAATGTGTAAGACAGCATTTGTTGGTTGAGATTTGAAGTTGCCAATTGTTCGACCATTCTGACACATAGTTAAGGTCACTTTGTAGGGCAGCAGTAACAGGTGGTGTTAAATAGTTTTATGTCATCAGCGAAGAGGATGCAGTTGCTTATATGATCACAAAGGTCATTTATGTAAATTAGAAAGAGAGTGGGTCCTAGAACGCTGCCTTAGGGGACACTGCTGTTAACTGGTGCAGGGTTTGATAGGGCACTCTTTATTTTGACTACTTGTTGCCTGTTTGACAGGAATGCAGTTAGCCATTTGTGCAGTGATCCAGAAATGCCGTAAGAGCGTAGTTTTAACCATAAGATTTAAGCCATGAGATTTGAGTTTTAAAAGTAGTTTGTCATGTACCACTGAATCAAAGGCTTTGCAGAAGTCTATGTAAATTGCGTCTATTGCTTTACCCTGGTCGAGTTGTGTAGTCCAAATGTTTCTGCAGTGTAGGAGTTGTAGATTACAGGACAATTTTTTCCTGAAACCAAACTCTTAGTTAGAGAGTAGGTTGTTTGTCTCTAAGTGGAGGGTAATGGATTGGTTGATGATTGATTCCATGTCTTTGCAGGTGACACAACATAATGAGATTGGTCTGTAATTTTCAACTAGGCTGGGGTCTCCCTTTTTGAAGATAGGAATGACCGTGGCTAATGACCATAGGTCGGGCAAAGAGCTGGTTCTAAAAGATATCTTGTAGATTGTGCTTAGTGGTTCAGCTATGGCAGTGGAAGGTTTTTTCAAGAAGTAGGCAAATAATCCATCAGGGCCAATAGATAGAGATGGTTTTATAAAATAAAATAAATAAAATAAAAATAAATAAATAAATAAAAATAAAAGAAGTTACCGTATTTTTCTGAGTTTAAGATGCACCTTTTTACCCCCAAAAAGAGGGTGAAAACTTGGGTGCGTCTTATACACCGAATGCAGACCCACCCACCCCCACCCTTTGGCCTCTGTCTTCCAGCAATTTACCTGTTTGCAGCAAAGAGGGAAGAGCCTGTAAAGCCAAGCAAGTCACTAGCAGCTTCCCGACCTACAGCTGATTAGGTTTGCCACGTGGGAAAATGAAAGTGAAACTAACTGCAAAGAGGCAAATAGCTGGGAGAGACACACAGATTTTTATTTTTTGCTGGATGCAAGCGGGTAAGTGAAGAACTATAAATGTCTGTAGAATGTTCAAATTATTAGACTTATTTTTTAAAGACTGCTTTATTATTGTTCTAGAGCAGTGGTTCCCAACCTGGGGGTCGGGACCCCTTTAGGGGTCGAATGACCATTTCCCAGGGGTCGCCCCGGCATCCTCAGCTCCCCCCCCCCCGCCACAAGCCTGGCCATATCGGCTCAACTCGCCAGAGCCCTCCGATTGGTCGGGAGAGGTGCCATTCGGTGAGAGGCGTTTGTGACGCCTGGCGGCCGAGCTTTAATGGCATCAGCTAAGGGGCGGGGTGTCGCAAGATTGCACGCTGGAGAGTACAAGGCGGTGCTTAAGACATCTATGGCCGCCCCTGTCTCCTGCTCACAGCGGCAATTTCTTCCCACTGGTGTTGAAGGGAAAGGGAGTCACGGGAGGGAATGGCCAGCCAACGACCACTTAAGTTTCACAGCGCATGACGGTGGGAAGGAGGACAGCTGGGTCGGAATTGTCTGTCTGCCCTCTCGCCCTCGGCTGGCGCGGAGACCCAGCGAACAAAGAGGCAAACAGGGAGGGAGGGAAGAGAGAGACTGAGAGATATTAGCACAGGGCTAGCCTGATCATACAGCCTTGGTGCTGAGGGCGCCACCGCCGGGGGCAGGAGGAGCTAAGCCGGAGGGAACTGGAGAAGGAGGTGGTGCCGGAGTATGGTCCATCGCCGCCGCCCTGCTCCATATGATCAGGCTAGCCCTGTGCTAATATCTCTCAGTCTCTCTCTTCCCTCCCTCCCTGTTTGCCTCTTTGTTCACTGGGTCTCCAAAATAATGTTATGGTTGGGGGTCACCACAACATGAGGAACTATATTAAGGGGTTGCGGCATTAGAAAGGTTGGGAACCACTGTTCTAGAGCCAGGGGTCTCCAACCTTGGCAACTTTAAGACTTGTGGACTTCAACTCCCAGAATTCCACAGCCAGCTTTGTTAGCTTTGCTGGCTGTGGAATTCTGGGAGTTGAAGTCCACAAGTCTTAAAGTTGCCAAGGTTGGAGAGCCCTGTAAATCTAGACAACTTAACAAAATAAAGAAGCTTTTTAAAATAAATGCTTGCTCTGAAGAGGCCCAGTGCTATTGTATCTTCTTTTAAATAATAGAGAATAATGTATACTTCCAGAAATTTTAATTAATTTTAACAGCTCTGTACAAGTATAGTATGAAATGTAACAGTGTCCTGTTTAGTATTAGAGTTTAGTTACCTTGGAGTAGATCTATTTAAATAATTGGGAAGAGTTAGCGTGACTACATTTAAGAAAACTTTCTGGCATAATGTACATTTCTCCAATTCTTTGCTATTTCTGTGGGTCAGGCACACATGCACAGAAATACACAGCAAACAGTATTTATCATCTGTGCTGTTTGCTGTTTGGCAAATTGCTTGGAGGCAGAGACCTTTTTCCCTTGTTTTCCTCCCCCAAAACTAAGATGCGTCTTATACTTCGGTGCGTCTTATATTCCGAAAAATACGGGTATTTACATACTTCAGCATTTAGCATAAAGTCAATAAAAATTTTAATTGTATATATAGAGAGTTATAGTCACATTGAAAAACTTGTGATCTCTTCTAAATTTTTATAAAAATAAAAATATAAGATTATCAGAATGGATTTCATTTTTAAGATCTCACTATAAGAGAATGATAACTATCATTAGTTATCATTCTCTTGGTATGTGAGAATGTCCTGGAGGGACAGAGGATGACATGCTCCCTAGGAAACAATCAGACAAGGGAGGGAGGAGGCCCCAGTGGCTTAACCATCAGAGGAAGAAACCTAGAAAGGACCCACCCTGATTGATTGGGCGATTAAAAGTGGTAGCAGGAGATTTGCATCTTCAGATTTGCAAAATTCTGTTAAGGTTACCTTACAATAAAATAGAATCGGCTCATTTAGTCATTTTTCCTGTTTGGTTTACCTAGGAAGGCTGAAACTATCTTCGCTGTATATTGTGGACCACACAAATATTTTTGTGGGTTCAAATCAATATAAGTTGCTTAATTTTTTTTAATTGACATGCTACTCTTCATAGCCAAGATTTCCCAGAGAGCACCTTAGACCAAGAGAAAAAAAAATTAAACGTTAAACAATAAAACACTAAATCCATAACAATAGAATAAAAGCAGTAGCTTGGGTGAAAACCCAATATATTAAAATTCAGTGTATTAATTGATTAAAGTGCATGGAAAAATTAAAGCATCTTTGCTTGATGCTGAAAAGACAAACACTAACTAGGTAGACACCAGACAGGCTATTCCAAAGCACTATATGTTGAATTCATAGTTAAGAAACCCTTTCATCCCTTCAGCAAATGATATCATTTTCTTATTTCATTATGTAGTATATGTCAATAAAGTTTCAAAGAGTACTTAAACTATGTGTTGGCAAATAATTTTCACCTACCAAAAGGGCTCATTCAGAATTCTTGCTTCCATGACAATGTAGGAGAGCATTCAGGGTAAAGGTTTCTCAAAAGAGTTCTGGATATGGCTATAGTTAGTCTTCATTTAGTAATAAAAAATGGGACCAGCAATTTGGTCATTAAGTGAAGCAGTTGCTAGGTGAAACCGTGGCTATGCTTATGATCTTACTTTCCTTTGCTTTATAGACCTGCAAAGGTTGTAAATGTGAGGATTGGTTGTAAAGTCACTTTTCCATCACGGTCATAAATGCAGTCACTAAACAAGCAGTCACTAAGGGAATTACATGTATGATGAACTAAAAACTAGCATTTCTCCTGTAGTTTGTTTGTTTGTTTATTTATTTATTATTTATTTATTTATTTACTTACATACATACATACATACATACATACATACATACATACATACATACATACATACATACATACATTTCTATGCAGCCCCACTCCCGAAGGACTCAGGGCGGCTCACATCAGAAAGAAACATAAATAACAGGATAAAAAAGATAAAATCACAATTAAAAATACAATATAAAAACACAATTATCCTAACATTCCTGGGCCGACCTCATCTGAATTGTACTGAGGTCAATGGTCCCAAGCCTGTCGGAAGAGCCAGGTTTTCAAGGCTTTGCGGAAGGCCAGAAGGGTGGGGGTGATACGAATCTCGGGAGGCAGTTGGTTCCAGAGAGTGGGTGCCACTACAGAGAAGGCCCTCCCCCGAGGGCCCGCCAGCCAACACTGTTTAGTTGACGGGACCTGGAGGAGACCGACTCTGTGTGCTCTAACCAATCATTGGGAGGTATGTGTTAGCAGACGGTCTCGTAAGTAACCAGGCCCTGAGCCATGTAGGGCTTTAAAGGTCATAACCAACACCTTGAATTGTGTCCGGAGACCAATGGGAAGCCAGTGCAGCTCGCGGAGGATTGGTGTAATGTGGGTGTATCTAGGGACACCCACAACCGCTCGCGCGGCTGCATTCTGGATCAGCTGCAGTCTCCGAATAGTCTTCAGGGGTAGCCCCATGTAGAGCGCATTACAATAATCAAGCTGCGAGGTGATAAGGGCATGAGTGACAGTGAGCAAAGCCTCCTGATCCAGGTAGTGTCGCAATTGGTGCACTAGGCGAACCTGTGCAAAGGTAGTTTCAAACTCAAGAGGTTTCAACCTTGATAGTATCTTGAATTGGAACCAGAAATGAATTGGGATGCAATGAAGATATGTTTCAGAATTCAAACCCATACATACAAGTAAATCACATAGATAATTCATTCACTTCTCAACAAGACTTGGCAAGAGTCCCAGATACTGCTTGAGTCAAAGGTGGGTTCCTGCCGGTTCGGACCGGTTCTATAGAACCGGTAGCTGGAATTTCCCCCCCGCTCACCGAACCTGCAGCGATGGCCGGCTGGACACGCCCCCGAACCGGCTCTCTCGGCGACGCCATCTTGATTTTTGCTTCTGCGCATAAACTGTTTTTTGCTTCTGCGCAGAAGCTGGGTTTTTAGCACTGTGCATGCACGTGGCACGTCAGGAAGCGAACCAGCAGCGAGGTAAGCCAGAACCCACCCCTGCCTTGAGTAAAGTTTAGAATCTTTATTGCAGACAAAAATGCAGCCTTAAGTTGAGAAGTGTTGTTTCTAAATAACAGAAATGCACCAGATTTTTGAGCCTTTAAAGAGAGCATAATCCCTTACAGAAAGTTAAATGACACTCACCTTACCTGATAAACCACCTACTGTCTCTTTTTTCTGTAGCTTGATTGCCTTTACCTAGCCCATTATCTTAGTCAGACCATGATTCAACCACATGAAAAGGAGAGACAGAGTTGCATACTAGTAACATTTCAATTCTCTGAATTATCTCTGTAGTTTCATGTAAATGTTAAACTGCACAGGGAGCTAAATGGAGGGACAGCATAATTACTCCAATGCCATTCCTTAAAACAATCTCTATGTGAGTTATCTACTGAAAAGTTGATTCACTTGCACTTAGCTCAGCTAATCTTTCCAGAAAGATAACAGAAAGTCCAGGTAAAATCAACATATCACATTCTCTCTCTTGGCCAAAATTATTCCACTCAAGGAAGTTTCAGTGCCCTACCCAGGTCTAAAGAATGAGGACAGATGATGTTTGGCAAAAGCTTAAACGTTTTCTTTGTTATAAATTATTTTCAAAATATCGTGTCTAATAGTCAAGTATCCCTGTGCAGTCAATAAAATGTTTTCATTCAGAAAATACAGACATTTAAAATCATTTGGATGAGCTTTCTTTAAAGACCACAAATGGAAGAGCAGGGTTTGTAGTTATTAAAAGAGGTGACCACATGGGCGCCTCAATTAATGATCACCATGACTAACAATTGTAATCGTAAGTCGAGGACTACCTGTCAGTGGTGGGTTCTGAATTAGTTTGCTGCCGGTTCGCGCATGCGCAGAAGCGTCCCGGGCGGGTGGGTGGAGCCTCCTGCCGCCGCCACCGGTTTGCAGAACCGGGCCAAACTGGGAGCAACCCACCGCTGCTACCTGTGTATAATTAGCTTCACACTAGTACCAAGTCTGCCCAAGGACAATTAATGCCTGATAGCATGACTATATGTACTGTACATATATGTACATAAAGCCAATAACAGTGGTCTAGTGATTAAGGCACCAGGATAGAAAGCAGGACATCGTGAGTTCCAGTATGGCCTTAGCAATGAAAGCCAGCTGTGTGACTTTGGGCCAATCACTCTTTCAGCCCAACTCACCTCACAGGGTTGTTGATGTGGGGAAAATAGGAGGAAGGTGGGTTGGATATGTTCACCACCTTCAGTTATTTGTAAAAAATAATAAAGGCAGGATATACAAATAGATAAATAAAGCTAGATTTGCAGAATGGGAATTCTGTAAGTTGGAGACCAACTCATCGGAAGAAGAGTTGCCTACAAAATAGGGCTGGATCAATACAAATATTATTTTATCATAATCTCAGGCCTGTTCTGAAGAAATATGATTTTCCCTGAGGTGGTTACCTCAGTATAGAAATAGAGCTTCCTTAGATATTCACTAACATATACAGTAAAGTATCTAGTAAGATATACAGCTACTGCTCTTTCAAGCAGGGGTATCAGGGGTGAAATGCTCCCGATTCGGGCGTGCCTACCGGTGGTCGGAGAGCCGGTAGCGACAGCAGCGCGAGGCTTCGCCCACCTGCCCGGACGCTGCCATTTGGCATGCGCAGAGAGTAAAAGAACCCAAATGGTGGCGTCCTGGCAGGTGGGCGAAGTCTCGTGCTGCCGTCGCTACCGGTTCTCCGACCAACGGCAGGCATTTCACTCCTGAGGGGCATCATTTAGATTTAGATTTACTCACCATAATTATGTGGTGTCTTTGATTGGTACTGTTGTAAGGAATAGCCTTCTGGGTTCAGTTCCAAGTGGGGGGAAAAACACTGGAAGCATGGGACTGCTTGGAAAGATGGTTTAATGGAGGACAGCAGGACCACATGGTCTGAGGTCCTGGGGAAAAGAGGGATCACATGCCTCGAGGATGTTGAAGAAGAAACGAGAGCGAGGTGCTGAGAGTCCCTTGGTTTTATGCCCTCTCTTGGGCCCTGCCCCGGGGCCTCCTGCTCCTGTGCAAGAAATGCACAATGATTGGCTGTCAGACTCCCATGGGGCCATGCAGGGGCAACTCTGTAGACTGTCCTGAGTCCCAGGCTAGTTTGAGTGCTGGCTGATGCAATCTTCCCAGGTGCCATGTGGTGAGATGGGCAGAGGGCTAATCCTATTTTTGTTATGTAGTATAGATTGCCCATTGATAAAGGAGGGGGGGAATGAGTGATCTGGGCTCAGGCTTTGATAGTCCATTGACAAAGGTGGGGGCTACTAAGAGTGAGTCTTTTTTCTGCCTAAAGACATGTTTCTCCATTTTCTCATCCAGGGATATTCTATATAATATTTTGCCTTTTTAATATTTCCTAAAATATTTTATTCCTCTAGGAGGGGGGTAGGTGCTAACTTCCTACAGAACCTTTAAAAATAGGCCACTTAGAGGTACCCCCAAATTTACTGCTCAATGAAGTGCAAACCAAAAGCAAATAAAGGACACTAATGTTACTGTACATTACACATCCTACTTATGTTAGATATATATTTTCATTATTTTATACATACTTCTGTAAACTTGAAAAAAATGTGGCAAAATATCGCGTACAACACAAATTCTGTCAACACAACAGTCTCCTCCTACACATGTCCATGCAATATCACTAGCAGGTTTAGAAGAAATCTCTAAAACCCAATAGATTTAGGAATATGCAGCAGGAAAAAAAGGAAGACAAACTCCCATGGATGGCTAGTTCTATATAGACAACAAAAAGAACATTGCCTTGTTTTGGTTAAGTGTTTTATGAAAAGTTTCTTATTAAAATAAAGCATAACATCTTTATTTACATATGTAAGTACGCAGAAGCAATTCTCACTGAATTAAATAGTAAACTCAAATCTTACTGATCTTCAGAAGATCTTTCAAAATTTGCAAAGCAGAAACATATATTACTCAAAACTGAAATAGAAAACATTACATCAAATGCGGCAGCTAATTTTGAATAATCAATATATGTTATAATACACCTTCACTTTAAAAGATAATATTCTAAATATTTAAAACTAGGAGCTTTATTTTTCTTTAGATCGATTTTAAATGTTTGCTAACCAATAAACTATCTGCATAGACAGATTAAATCTGTCTCTTTTTTGACACATTTTTTGACCACTAGATGTCAATCCTTCCTTAAATATTCCATTTTTTCCTTCTCAGAAAAGAGAAGGAGAGAGCATAACAACTGTTGCCAAAAAAAAAAAAGGTGGAAGAAAAGAGATTTAAAAAATATTTTTAGCCTAAACCTGCAAGAGAGAGAATGTTCTAACCTCCAGCTATCCTCAACCTATGGGTCTCCAGATGGGCTCGGAGTGCAATTGTTGGGAATTTCTTGAAGCTCCAATCCCAACATATTTGGAAAGCATTTCTGTAGTTTATATTACATAAGGTAGTCTTTATTGATCAGGTGGTATATGAACAATTTGTACCCTTAGCACAGATTCTCTTTTCTAATAGTTCAACAGTAAGGTATATCATCTTTCAGGAAATGCAGATTAAATTAGCCATGCTGTTATGGTTAGATTCATAAAACTAGTCAGTTTTTAAAAAGTGACAAATAGCTTCTGTACTACTTCTGTTGTCAAGAAAGCTACATGGTTGTATCTATTAAATCAATCACACTCAACTTGAAGGCTTCATTTTTTTAAGGAAATAAATTTAATCACAACTGTTTTTGTGAATTATCACTTGATAATATGACTGTCATTGTTTGACTTTATGTGATCCATTTCCTCTGCTCCTAGTATAACCATAACCCACCCAAATTTCCAAGCTAACACATGTACTTATAGGTAAATCAGATAAAGTAGGCTGTGCTCCATGAAAGCTTATTCTGTATTTTGTTAGTGAGTCTTTAAGACCACTAAGATAAAGGTCTTACCACACAGGCCATCCTCATATCTCCTTTTTATCCTTCCACTTCCCAGCAAAATAACTGTATACTTGTGAAACGTCTGCTGCTGAGTCCACTTGATTGGTCTCCTGTTTGGTGCTTTCTCCTCCTCCATTTTGCACATGTATAAATAACTAATGGAATTTTCATACATGTGCAAAATGGATGCTAATTCAATAGGCATTTGGATTGAGCAGATACCCCTCCTTCCTATGTCTGTTAAATTGATGCTTTACTGTAATATCATCCTGCAGTCAAAGTTTTGTCTATTCCAAATTAAAATATATTCCTTAAAAATCAGTTCTGCTGGGATATATAACCTGGTATCTCTAAACGTTTAAAGTAGAAGTATCATTCAAGGGTTAACTATGATGGGAGCTGAAATCCCACATATTTAGTCCAACCCCTCCCTATTTTAGGAAGAATATGTTTTCTAATATCTTCAACTGCATCCCAAAAGATGGCTGCTCCTTAAACAGTGCAAAATGTTGAATATTTATATTTGCTTTAATGTAACCTTTTATCAAATTCTGAATCTATTTTAGTTATTTTAATGGATTGTCAGGTGTGCTCGGTTCCCTGAAAATTGAAAACTCAAGAAAGGCAATTTATCTTTTCTCTTCTCTTCTCTTGTAATTATAGCCAAGAAATTTGTAAAAGCCTTCCCTCCCCTTGAATAATCCAACCAGCATTGCTGATAAAATACTAATGAGCTTTGTTCAAGAGTCTAATTGTATTCCTGCTCATCGTGAGCTTACCACCTGCCTCAGTTTGCTATTGGAAAGAAAAAAATCCACAAATCTCTATATAAAATTCAGTGGCATCCTAAGTTACAATATTAATAAAGAGTACAGTGTTAAAAAAAAGATTGGCCAGCAAAATTTGACATATTGAGAGCATGTTGTGGATGCTCTCACAGAATGACTTCCTATCTATTCCAGAATAGCTGCCTGGGGAAGGGGATGTCAGAAAGGCTTTGGTATTGCTGAATTGTTATCTGGTTTTTGTTGTTATTTTTTGTTCTCTGAAGGCTAGGCAAATGAAGGGTGGAAACTTTCCTCTTTATTTCCCTGTTAAGCCTCCCGGCTCAAACTCTGCAAAAGCTTCCCCCACTTTTGACATGACATAATAAAGATTCTTATCTAGCTATGCATTAGGGTTAAGTCAGTTGAAACAGTTGATTGCCCTCTGTCAAAATGGAGACCCTTTTTATACATGTGTCAGTTTAATTAGTTTTTCTTTTCCTCTCTTTCGCCATGAGTTAATGAAGTTGCTTTATGCTTTGGCCTAGGACCGTGATGGCGAACCTATGGCAGCCGTGCCACAGGTGACACGCGGAGCCGTATCTGAGGGCACACAAGGCGTTGCCCTATGTCAGCTCCAGCGCACAGAGGCTTTCCTGAAGCCTGGGAAGGGTGAAAAACGGCCCAATGGCCAAGGGGTATACAGGGGAATAGAGTCTAGATTCTATTCAAATATAGTGTGAACAGTGATCTCTTGCTTCTGGTTTTACTTCTCCAAAGCAGTGGTGGGTTCCTACCAGTGCGGTCCACTCTATAGCACTGGTAGCGGCCCGCTGGTGACGTCATAGTACCGGTGTGGTCGGTTGCTGGTGCCTGGGCGCCATTTAAAAAAAAAATTTAAAAAAAATTTCTTCTGCGCATGCCCAGAAGCTGAGCTTCTGGCACTGCACATGCGTTGCCTTCCTACCCCACAGTGAGTCCAAGCAGGGGAGGATGGCTGAGGGAGCGCGTGAGACGCTGAAAGAACGGGCGGCAGGAGCTATCTCCATTCCCCTCCCTTCAGCAGTCCGAGAAGCCACGAACGCGCGATGATGATCCTAGGCATTTTTGCACGTTCGAGGCTTCTCGAGCTGCTGAGGGGAGAGGGAACAGGTGGCAGGAGCCTAGGATCATGGAATGGGGAGAAGCATTCAGGCCGGACGGAGCCTCCTAGAAGAACCGCTGCCGCGGTCTTGCTGCTCCTGCTGCGGGGGGCTGTGTTGTGGGTGGGAAATGTCACCCCGCTTCTCTGGCCTCTGCCAAGCTCCTGAGGCCCATACCCACCTGGTCACATGGCTGGCAAGCCACACCCACAAAATAAGCCACGCCCACAGAGTGGTAGTAAAAAAATTTGGAACCCGCCCCTACTCCAAAGTATTATTGTACACATATTAACAAATTGGGGGGGATCCTCAGGAAAATACGTAGAAAAAATATAAATTGTAACATTATAAAACAAATAGACGATGAAATTATTTGACTGTTCTAAACAGAGATGTTTTTGAGCTCTGCAGAAGTTTTCTGGCCGACAGGGTGCTGTAGGCCGTCCAGGCCGAAAACAGGATGTGGGGGGCCATGTGTGCCCCCCCCGCGGCCCATTTTGGCCGGCAGAGCACTGCAGGAGGCATCCGTCCCATCCCCCCCTACCCTGGCCGGCCCGCAGAGAACTACAATGCTGATCCAGCCCTCGAAGAAATCCAGTTTGACACTCCTGTTCTAGAGTATTTTAATGGAGGTATGTTATATACCATCACCTTAAAATTAAGAAGATACGACTAGAAACTTGTATACTCCAAGTGGAATTGTTATTTTCAGTCTGAATTTTCTTTTATTGGTAGCATTTACACAATTATAAAAAGTTATTTGGAAATCTCACTTTGTTCAATTCAATTTTATGCACACTTAGTTAGAATGCGTTTTGAATTGAATGGAACTTTTACTTCCAAATAAACCTACAAAGGATTGTCCTGAAAGAAACAACTGAAGAACTTCTTATTAACTAGGTTTAGGCATGTGATATACTCCAAAATAGCAGCCAAAGAAAATCTACCTAAAACTTTGTCATATAGTGTGACTGAGATATTTAAGAACAGTGGCATGTTAGCACGATCTAAAATAAATAATAAATCTAAAATAAAGAATTCTATATCTATTTGTATTTCACACTCTGCTAAAAAATCTCTCTCTGCTGTGCTAATTTTGCTGGCACTCCAAATATCTGACATCAGAAAATAAATGCATTTCCTAGAGTAGAAAATTCAACAGGACATTGCAAAACCATTTTGACCTCCTGCAAAGAACGTGTGCTAATGTCTACTATCAATAAAGAACTGGTAATGCATTGAAAATTTAATGATGCTTCCTTGACAGCGGTGCAAATGAATTAGTGCCAGAGAGAGAGAACTGTCATTGTTTGTTGAATACCTTATAATTTTGCTGTCAGTGGAACAGCTTAGAATTGTGCCCTTATTTGATTATGCATGGGAAAGGGGGGAAAATGAAGAATAAAGTTGCAAAGGAAAGAAAAATGATAGATAGGTACAGCCAAGAAAGATAGGAGTGGAAGAATAAAATATAGCTAGCTCTTTTATGATCAATAATATAAGCTTGATCCTGGCAGAAACCCATTGGATAAGGATAAAGTAGGCACTTTGTTCATGGATTAGTCATCTTCTATTTAACCAAGATATACATTGAGGTGGGGGGTGGGGGACAGGAAGAAAATCTTCAGAGGAACATGTTAATCAGATAACCAAAACCAGCAACAGATAATAAATATCTGTTGCTGGTTTAGATTAACATGTTCATTTCCAGTACCACAAACTGTACCTGCACAAACAGCCACAAGAAACAACTGATGGGAACACTCAGATTCAAAATGTTATGAAAGTGATCCACTTCATATTTCAACAATGACGTTATCCAAATAAAATGTGGCAGATATATCGCCACAGATAACAAAATACTAATTCAATAGTTTGCCAGTTCCTCCTTCAAATATGTTGCTTAATCCCATTGATACATACATACCTTCCTATAATATTAAAGGATAACAAATACATTGAAACTAGAGTCAAATATATTGAAAATAAAATCTCTAGGTGAGATGAACGGCATATTTAATTTAATTTAATTTAATTAAAAGTTCTTATAGGTCGCCCAATCCCGTGGGATTTATATTAATATAAATTTAATAAATAAATAAAGAAGCTTGATTAATCCAATTTTTTGTCAACCCATATCATGAAGTTAAAAGAGGCACCAAGCAGAATTGGATCAAGAAGCCAATATTTGTAAGATAAATTATTCAGGATAAAACAAAATGCTAGATGAAAAACTCAGATTAGTCTAGGAAATCAAAGTTGTGACTTATCTGGGAATAAGCTGTAATAACTTAATTATGGTTTACATCTAAGTAGATATGAGTAGTTCTTCTGTTGGTGGCTTATGTTGGGTGCTTTAAGCTTGTAATATGTACTAAGAAGACCTTGCAGGTTGCAGTTTTTTTTCTTTTGTTCAATTTTTGAGAAAACTTCATGTGCAGGAAATTTTTTCTCCATTTTTGACAGGAATTGCTGTCTGTTCAATTAGACACACATCTTGGCATAAGTGGATAAATACCAACATTGTAAATCATAGGATTATTATTCACTAATCACATTAATAGGTTATAAATGTAATCATCTATAACAATAAAGCATATATGAAAACTAAATTGGCAAATTCTTAAAAAGTTTTTAATAAGTTTGATATTAACCATAATAAAATAAAACAAATACATACATAAACAGATGACATAATATAATAGTGATCTAGTCTTTCTTCTGAATGTATTTTTTCAGATACGGTATAAGGCAACAAATCTTCAAAGGCAGAAGCATAAAAATATGATGCCTAACATTTATCCATTCAAATATTTTGGCAATGTTATCTAGTTTGATAATGAAAAGATTATAAGAAGAAACTGCAGCAAACATCAAGATCTCAGTCTAGATTGAGATCATCATATAATGCATCACAATAAATATGAAGGTTTTATAAAGGATGCTACTCTTTTTGACATTTATTCACAGTCATTTAATCTTATTTCATACTCAGATTGGGTTCCTATATATTATGGTTTGCAGACCACAATAGTCAGGAATTATACAACACACCTGGAGACAGCCTAAGCTTGGAGAAAGCTATTCTAGAGGTATTGGGAAATGAACATGCTCTGGTGTCATGTGATCGGTCCCAGTTAGTGTGATTTCTCTGTTATGGAATGTGTCATATAGAACCACCTCCCTAAGATACAGACACCTCAGCCCTTTTGGCCTTGTGGCTGACTAGGAGCTATGATACAGCTCTTCCAAAAGACCCGGGCCAGGATGTGGAATTCTGCTGTGATTGCCATTTTATTTATATGTTGATAATGTAATAAGTTGAGAGGAAAGCTATGGTAAACCTAGACAGCATATTAAAAAGAGACATCAGCTTGCCGACAAAGGTCCATCTAGTCAAAGCTATGGCTTTTCCAGTAGTAATGTATAGCTGTGAAGAGTTAGACCATAAGGAAGTCTGAGTGTCAAAAAAATTGATGCTTTCGAATTGTGGCGTTGGAAAAGATTGTTGAGAATCCCTTGGACTGCAAGGTCAAATCAGTCAATCCTAAAGGAAATCAACCCTGACTGTTCTTTAGAGGGACAGATACTGAAGCTGAAACTCAAATAGCTTGGCCACCTAATGAGAAGAGAGGACTCATTGGAAAAGACCCTGATGTTGGGAAAGATTGAAGGTAAACGGAGAGGCAGACAAGAGGATGATATGGTTAGACTGTCATTGAACGTGAATTTGGACTAACTCCAGGAGACAGTGGAGGATGGGGAGCCTGGCATGCTATGGTCCATTGGGTCGCGAAGAATTGGACACAACCTAGTGACTGAACTACAACAATAAATGTAATTTGATTTAGTGGGGGGGTTTTGTACTGATTTTTTAAATAGTTTTCTGTTTTTATTTTTGTGTGCTACCTACAGTTCCCCTGGGTAGATGAGTTATATACATTAGTTAAAAAAATATGTAAACCAAAATCAAACACCACCTGTTAGAACCCTGTTCAAACAATTGGGTGTGTTAATATATGATTAAGCCACAAATCATTGTTATGTGTATATTGCTTTAAATGCATTGTGGATGATTACTATATAAGCAAGCAAGAGAGCATGCTCAATGTGGTTGGTGGTTTATGGTTTAGTGTGGTGATTGGTGTTTGACGGTGTGTTCCAGATTGAAGACTCTATGTGCTGCTTTACTGATGAGTAGCTTACTTTATGACTGTGTGAAATTGCTGTGAAGAAGAAGAGTTACTATCTGCGATAGAATAGAGTGATAGCTGTAATCTTTGTGAGTTAAAAACAAAGATAGGCAAGAAGAAACTTCGCATTGACTGAATATGACTTGGACTTCCTATTGAACTTTGCTACTATTCAAGTAAACTATTTACTACTATTCAAGTAAAACTAAAGATATTCTGTTTATTGACTGAATAGCATTCATATCAAACTGCAACACCATTACTACAACATATTTCACTGTGTATGTGCTTAACAGCACAATAACTTCTTAACACCACCCCTTAGCATAATTTAAAAATCCTGTTACAAACTGACCTGTGTTGCTAAAGCTATAGATTTTAAGGAAGCAACTGGAACTCCTTACCTTCAGAAAATGTAATGTGGAAGGTTAAAGTAGAAATTTGGCATGGGCCAGAATTTCACCCAAATTCATATTTTCTAAGACATATCAGCGGTATCACAGTGCATCATACTTGGAAGACACAAAATTAAGGTGAGCTGCTCCAGAGCTTATAAAAAGCTTTAAAAACTATTTTAAGTGTCAGCAATGGGCAAAGAAATTGAGTTATTTGCTAAGTCTTAAATTACCAACTATCATCAAATTGCTACTTGTATGTCTGTGAAAACAGTATTTACAAGCTACTTCTGAATCAGCCAAAAGCAGAAGAGCTTCAGTACCAACATAAAAAAAGGAATTTAATAAACCCATTTCATTTCTTTCCTAATGAAACTAAGTTAAGGAATAAATCTGAAAGTACATCGCTATGTTTGAGACAAGTCTTTCAAACTCCACATTGTTAGGAATAGTTCAGGAATGCTTGAGATTAAAGAGTTATTCATTTATTATTATTACCTGAAGAAAGCTGTGTACAAAGTTAGTGCCTCCCAAGTTCCTAAAACTGGTCCTACTTTATTAGTGCATTTTTCCCTATAAGAATTAGAGTCCAGTCCAGGCTCTAAGCATCCTCAGAAATCTGAATAGAATCATATTTAATAAAGCCTTTTTTTTCTGTACACCACAGCTCCAGCTGGGTAAGTTGTAAACATCTTGTGGAAGTACTCAATGAACTGAAGTTGGATTGTGAACGAGAGTAAAATGAAATAACATTGCATTACAACACGACCCTTCGGGTTGCTCGGATCCAACCTCACCTGATGGGTCGGGGCTGCTTTTCGACAAGCGCGAATCACCTTAAAAAGAAGCTTTTCTTTAAAAAAAAAAGATGGTGGGAATGGCAGCACAGGGGAAGGGAGGGATCTTTCTCTCTCTCCAGGCTTAGTAAACCTGAAACCAGCAGATGGCCCCCGGTCTCTCTCCGTAGTTGGCTGCTAGATTCTGCAATTCGTGGGAACGAAGGAGGGACCAAAGGGAGAGCCGCCAGTGTCCTTTATATGCACGTTCCGACTCCCTGCCTCGTTTGTGCGCATGGAATCTGTGAGCTAACGCCGGGCTGGCGAAGGGTAAGAAATCCCCTTCTGCCTAGACAAGCTTTCTCACCCCAACTCGAGCATTTCTCGGGCGGGCGCTGAGACCGCGGCTGCCTCTCGCGAGGGGAAGGAGGAGGCCGTCGCTTGGCTGGAGCGGGTTGCGTGGGTGCCCGAAGGGAAGCCCCCCGGCCCGGGCTGGGGTCCGCCAGAACCAGGAATGCCGCCAGCGCCGCTTCCACCCACGCCTTCCGCTTGCACCTCAGGCCGGGAGGTGGCTGCGTGAGGCTGGAGGGGAGCCGGGCAGGAGAAAAGGAAGCTCGTCCGCGGCCAGGAAGGAGGAAAGAGGAAAAAGCGAGGAGCGCGGACGCAGCAGGGAAAAAAGGAGAGCCGAGCCGCGCGAAGGCGGTCTGGGCTGCGGTCTTTTCCCCTCGCGAAGCCTTGCTCCGCCTGCAGCTGAGATGAAGAGGCGTCGTGCAGCAATAATCTTGTAACTCTCCCTCGGCTTTTTGATCCTTTTTAAATCCCCCCACCGTCCTCCTCCTCCTCCTCGGAAAGCGGCGGGGAGACCAGCACCAGCAGGAGTGCGGGGCCCTTTTCCTCCCCCTCTTTTCTAAACAGCTGCTCGGAATCCGTTCGTCTAGGCTGAGGCGGGGGCACCAAGGAAGGTGAGGGCGGAGAGCGGGAAACGCGAGCAATTGTCACCAGCAAGCAACACGTTCCCCTCCCGGCTCGCGCTCCAAAGAGGGAAGGCAAAGCCTCCAGCAAGGATGACCGAGGAGAGCGCGGACGTTCCCAAAGAGTTGCTGGGTAAGCATGTGCGCTTCCTCTCTCTTTTCCCCCTTCGGGGGAACGACGGACACCGGAGCGCGGGAGGTTGGAAGGGGGGGAGGGAGAAGGAGCGATCCCGAGGTGAGGGATGAAATGCCCCCCCCCCCCCCGGCTAGCCCCTCAGTCTGTTATCCTTTGCGTGAAATGCTCTACGGGGACGGAAGGCGTGGCGGGAAAGATAAGGGCTGGCTGAAGCGCCCTTTGGCTCCTCTGTTCCAGGAAGAGATTTACTTGGCGGGGCGGGGGGAGACGCGGCCAGAGGGAGATTGCGCAGCCTTTGCAAAAGCCTCGGTAATAAAATAGGCAAATGGAGCGCAACGCTTGGCGCCTGTAAAGAAACTAAGTGTAACCGCTGTGAACCCCTCGAGGCGGTGCTGGAGGAGCTCGCTCCTCCGGGTCGAGGTTTCCTTTTCTTTCACGTTCGAATGGCGACGAGCCAGAGGGAGAAAACTGACAGCCCTGGGGCTCACGTTTGCCCCCCCAGGGGCTTTCCATTGGTTCCAGTCCTTGGTGATATCTTCCTCTTCCTTTCCCGCCTCAGTTGAATGGCTTGGGAGCTTTCTCCCACATAAGAGGCGGGCAGAGGTTTTCCTTAACTAGGAACCCTTGGATGTACTTCTCCAGCTGGGCAAATCATGATTTAGGGCAACTGGTTGCATCGCTTCAGGCCAAGAAGGAAGATTGTCAAAGCATCTGTTGCTAGTCCCACTGTGGAGGGGATCATCTTTGCCTACATCTTGTTATGAAAAGGAATTGCTGATGGGCAGATCCGGTGCTCTTGGCTGTTTTCACCTTGCTTAATTAAAGCAACGTTTCCTCTGTTATTTAAAAAAGGATCCACTGCATTAAACTCTTTTGAGAAGGCGTGCTTTGCTTATTGTAGGCTTGCATATGCTTTCCTGTACTCAAAATCAGGGCAGCTGGTGAATATATGATGCTGCCAAAATAATTAAGTATGCATCATGTCTTTTCCTGTACTGATTACTGTAATTTACTTTCACATTGTTTATTATTGTGCTGCTTGTTATGCCAAATTCTGAGAATGCTTGTCGAGTAGATTAAAGCCATGCTAAATTCTGAGTCATAAAAATGCACTGATTTTGCATCGCCTGCTCAAATATGTGTACAGGCTAAATATTTCAGACAGGTGCTCTGATTGTCTCGCTCATTTCTATGTTTACTTGGGGGAAGAAGTCTCACTGATTCAGTGGAGCTGTCACATGAGCAAATATGTACAGTATAGGTTTTCAAACATTGTGAAAGGATGGCTGTTCACCTTCCAAATACAGCACATTATTTTGCCTGGGTATGCACCGTTTGCTACTTTTCTTCCTTTTCCACTTGGGTAGTACTCGTGCTAATAGATATAGAATGGCTGTTTCTTAATGGAAGCTCTCCAACTAGATTTACCTGCAAATGTTAAAATTTAGTCTGACTGTTACAATAAAAGGATTTGAAATATATTTATATAAAGGAACATGGTAGTAGAGTGAAGGCACAGTTTAATTTATTCCAGTTCACCACAGTAAACAGAACACTGCCCAGGAAATGGACTGAATTTTGATTGTGCAGGCGTGTGCAGCAGAACTTGGGGGCAATTTTTTTAGCTTCCAACTGTGTGCCAGTGTGGTCCATTTACTTCCTTGTGGAACTCTGTGGAATCTATTCCAAATCCTCATATGGTTATGCACAGATTGTTGTTTTAGAACATATCAAAATGTGACCGTGTAACATAAAACTGAACTTGTTATCTATCCATATTATTAGTTGAGCAATACGTTGCTAAAAAATTCTGTAAGCAGATTTGCTGACATGGAAATATACTCAAAATATCTCAAGAACGCTGAATGGGTATAATGAATAGATGATGCTAAATAAGAACTTCATTGAAAATCTGGTAGTACATATGTAGTTAATTAAATACACAATAAATGGATCAGATGGGAAAACATGCTTTTTTATAAATGTATCAGATGGGGAAAAAACTATTTCCAAGTGAATGTGTGAGCTTGCTTTGAATATTGTGGAAGTGTTACTTTATATATATTGTAATTGGATTTAAACTCATTCAGAATAATTGAGTGGAGAACTTGGAGTAGAAGTAATTATATATTCATTAGATTCTTAGACCATTGTAATCATGTGCACGTCAATAGTTTACAAGGAAAACATCCACACTACAATAATCTAATGATAATAAATACAGGGATAATAGTCCCAAAGGTGCTTTTTCAAGAGGCAACTGGACTTTCTGGTTTTTCTTTAGTTGCCTCTTGAAAAAGCACCTTTGGGACAACCATGACCTGGATGACTCAGAATCTCCATAAATAAGTAGCCAAGGAGATTTTACTGTCAGCTCAACAACAAGATTGGACTCAGAAAAGAAATGTGCTGGGTTCATATACAAGGGACTTACAACACACAGCTTACAGGGTCACAACCAAAGTACCTTCAACAATCACCACCACACTTCCAGCCTCTGTGCTGCCAGCCATTGAATTAATCTATTGAAAGGATCTGACACCTACCCTCATTTCAGTCTTGCAAGAGCTTCTCTCCATGATTTTATTTTTTATAAATTAGGGATGGGCCTTTCTGAGATGTTTGCCCAACTTAAGTTTCTTGGAATGGGCTCAAGCCACACATATCTGAGCATTACCTTGATAGTAGCTCTTCCTTTTGCTTCAAGGCCATTCCTTGTACACTACCACATTGCTCTCTTATCAACAATGAAGTTATGAATGAATGTGACCTTAAAGAGCTGGTGTTCTTCTGGAACAGTAGAATAATGACTTGAGGCCAAATATCCCTTGATCCAGGGGTGGGCTCTAACTTATCTCGCTGCCTGTTTGCTTCCTCCTGCGCCTCGTGGGCGTGCAAAGCGTGCACGCACATATGCAATGCCGAAAAATAAAAAAAATCCCCAAAAAATCCAAAAACAAGATGGCAACGCATGTGCAGTGCCAGAAACTCGGCTTCTTCTTTTTTTTAAAAAAAGATGGTGCCGTCCACGGACCGGCACAGACAGAACCGGTTCCATGATGTCATCGTGACATCACCAGCGGCTTACTACTGATTCAGGCGAACCAGTCCGAACCCACCTCTGCCTTGATCAAAGAATGATCCTAAAATACTAGAAGAAGGTACATATGAAATTGACTGTCACCATTCCCCAGAATTGCTAACCTAATGCTTTTATAAAGTCTCTCTGCAATCTGCCATCACCAGCACCTCCAATTCAGCTACTCATCCTTGCCTACCACTTGCCCTGTCTGCTTACACATACACTCCAAAATAATGCTGTCTTTGTACCGTTCAATACCCATGTCTCTTCTGCATTCACCTTTAATCCTTATTCCTTTCTCAATAACCCTTCCAAAGTTCCATAATCACCTCTTCTCCATTTTTTCCATTTCTCCTCTTTGCTATTCCCAACTTCACTTTCTTGCACAATCTTGCACAATTCCATTCATTATTCTACCCACCTGTCCTTTTCTCCATATTCTTTTCTGCCTTTTTCTTTACTCCTTCATGGCCTCTTATCCTGCCATGTAGATTCCAAGGAGTCCCCTATTCTGCTGTACCTTCTTTTACACTTATCCACATATTCTTCTGCTTCTGCTAGCTTCCAAGTTCCCAATCTAAGAGAACCACACTGGCTAGGACTGATGGAACATCTCTCTATCTCTCCCTCTCCTGGCGTTTCCCCATCTTTTAGGGTTATCCATTATCTGTTCACTATTCCTGCCAGCTTCCAACCCTCTTTCCTGCCCTCCTGTTTGATAGAAACTGCCAGGCCATCACTGCTTTTGTCTCTCTTTTCCTTCTCCCCAGGAAGGCCACTAAACATCACACAACCACACATCCTATCTATATAACAAAAGCACATCCAAAGCTGCATGCTTTCCATTGCACAACAATCCTAAAAATTCCCTAGACAGCAGACCACCAGACTCCATCTTTTTTTAATAAAAACAACAACTTAGATTTACTTGTTTAGATTTTTTAATCCCGCCTTTATTTTTTTTTATAAGTAACTCAAGGCGGCAAACATACCTAATAATCCTTCCTCCTCCTATTTTCTCCACAACAACCTAGTGAAACGAGTTGGGCTGAGAGAGGTCTATAAGGATGGCGGTGTAGTGCTTGTCGACAAACTCACTCAGCTGTTCCAGTCTTTCTGGAATCAGGGATCCATTCCTCAGGAACTGAAAGATGCATCCATCATACACCTCTACAAGAGGAAAGGGAATTGACACGTCTGTGACAATCATAGAGGAATATCACTGCTTTCCATTGCAGGCAAGATCCTTGCACGAGTGTTGCTGAACCGCCTGACTGACCACCTGGAACAGGGCTTAGTACCCGAGGCACAGTGCGGTTTCCGCAAAGAGTGTGGCACTGTGGACATGAACTTCGCAACCCGACAGCTCCAAGAGAAGTGTCAAGAGCAGAATCGTGAATTGTACACCACCTTCGTGGATCTCACTAAGGCTTTTGACACTGTCAGTCATGAAGGTCTGTGGGGCACCATGTCAAAATTTGGCTGCCCTGATCATTTCTTCCTCATGGTACGTCAGTTCCACGACAGTATGACGCTCGTGTTCTGGATGACAGAAAATCTTTCCTCTTACAAACGGCGTCAAGCAAGGGTGCATGTTGGCACCGATCTTGTTCAGCATAATGTTTTCAGCCATGCTAGCAGATGCCTTCCAGAACAGTTCCTTGGGAGTTAGCCTGAGATACAGGACCGATAGGAAACTGTTCAACCTGCGAAGACTCCAGGCTGTCAACAAGATAAAGGAGACTGTGCTACGTGACCTCCTCTTTGCTGACGATTGTGTCCTGAATGCTGGATCAGAGCAGGAAATGCAAGCCAGTGTGGACAAATTTGCAGCAGCATGCAACAACTTTGGCCTCCTTATCAACATAAAGAAGTCCGAAGTGATGCATCAGCCAGCTCCAAAAGCAAAATACCAAGAGCCCACCATCACAGTGAAGGGACAAAAGCTGCAAGCAGTGGACCAATTTACATACTTTGGCAGCACCCTCTCCCGTGCAGTGACAATTGATATTGTGGTCAACTGCAGAATTGCCAAGGCAAGCTCTACATTTGGCAGACTACTGACCAACATGTGGGACCGATGTGGAATAAACCTTGCTACAAAGCTCAAAGTCTACCAAGCAGTAGTGCTAACTACTCTGATGTATGCCAGTGAGACTTGGACTGTATACAGGAGGCATGCTAGGCAATGAAACCACTTCCACATGACCTGCCTCAGTAGAATTCTGAGGATCCGGTGGCAGGATAAGGTGCCGGACACAGAAGTCCTCTCCAGAGCAGGCCTGCCATCAATTCACACCCTGCTAATGAAAGCCCAGACACGCTGGGCAGGCCATGTTGCAAGGATGCCAGACCATCGCATCCCCAAACAGCTCCTCTATGGTGAGCTGTCTCAAGGAAAGTGATCGCACGGGGGACAAAGAAAGCGATACAAAAACACGTTGAAAGCCTCCTTCAAGTCCTTGGATATCGACACCACCTCCTTGGAAACCCTGGCACAAGATTGATCAACATGGCACATGCTGATCCACCAAGGCTGCCAGACATCTGAGGACAGAAGAACAATTATAACAGAAGAGAAGCGAGCACTCTGCAAAGCTAGAGCTGCAAATGCTGCAACAATGGTGCCCACACATGTCTGCCCAACATGTGGCAGAACATTTCGTACCCGTATAGGCCTTACCAGCCACCTGCGGACACCTGTGGACAGCCCAAAACCTGTTAGATGTCAAGGTCATCTTCGAACACGATGGACGAACATCATCATCAAGTAACTCAAGGCGGCAAACATACCTAATACTCCTTCCTTCTCCTGTTTTCCCCACAACAACAACCTAGTGAGACGAGTTGGGCTGTGAGATAATTATTGCCTCAATGTCACCCAGCCATCTTTCATTCATAGGACATGACTGGAATAGTTTCCTGGTTTTTAGCCTGGTTCTTTAACCACTAGACCAGCGGTGTCACTCAAGACCTGGGGGCCGTATCCGGCCCACGGGGTGCTTAGATCTGGCCCGCAAAAGTGCCCTGGAAACAACGAAGAACTGGCCCGCAGTGCCTCTGCCAGCAAAAATGGAGCACGGGAGGGCTGCATGCAGCCCTCCAGAGCTCCATTTTCACTGGCGGAGGGTTGCAGGAGGCTGTTGCAGCCGAAAACGGGGATTGGGAGCCCATTTTTGTTGGCAGAGCACTCGGGCCGCCACAGGCACCTGCGACATGATTGGCGTCGAACTGCCCACGCCCACCCCAGCCATGCCCACCCCCGCCCCTGAGGTCAGACACAACGCTGATGCAGCCCTCAATGAAATCGAGTTTGACACCCCTGCACTTGACCAAACCAGTTCTATTAGAACAATAGTTAGGGCTAGTTTTGGTGTTTTGCTACACTATTATATTATTATTGTATTTTATTTGTTTATTTCATTTTATTTATATCTTATTTCATGAGATATATATTTACTTATTTATTCATTTGTTTATTAAATTTCTGTGCCATCCATCTCTCCTCCAAGGTGACTGGGCAGCTTACAAATTAGTACATGTGATTTATCCTTGGATAAGATGACCAACTTGTTCGTATAGATCTGACCATAGTCACTTGCATTATATTGTAAATAGGAGGACAAAAAAAATCAAATGCTTCAGGGCAGGCAGAGTACAACACTATTGCACAAGTGAAGATGAATGATGTAACTTCTTTCATCTGCTAAATAGCTAGCCTGTGCAAGAAATCCCCTCTCCCTAAGTCTGAGTTTTAAATATAGTTCTGCCTATGACCTCTAGTCTACTTCTTATGCAGAGAGGGAGAAAGAAAGAAAGAAAAATGCATGAAAAGTCTTTGAGAAGGAAGTTGTTTGTGACCTGTGACAGATGGTATTAGAATTGAATGAAAATTTGGCATCAAATGTATAACAGCAGTTTGAGTAATAGGTTCTGTGAAGCCCATTTTGGAATGGCAGCTTTTCATGCTCTTGGCTCAGTATTTGGAATACTTAGAATACAAAAATATTAACGGGAAAATTATTGTGCTTAGAGTCCAGCAGTGTAATCTGTTTTGTGCATAGTTCAAGGACGACTTATGTTGATAGGCCATACATCAGAGATTTGATTGCTAGAGGGAGCGTCATTACATATTTTGGAGATCCCATTTTAATTCTGTCGGAGAAAAATATTTGGAACTATTGTGGTATTCTGGTGGGTGGATGGGAGGGACAGCTTTAAAAGGTGACGGCCATTTCTCAAAAATTACATTTATGTATACAGTGAAAATGGCTGTTATGTAGAATATCTGAATATAAATGAGATCAAGCAGTTAGTCATATAAAAAGTGCACTCTATTTAAAGTGTTTTTTTTAAACAAATATGGGCATATCAATATTTTATCCTTGTCCAAACAGTATGTAAATTTTTAAAAAGGCTATGAAAAATTGATTTTGCAATAATTTGTTCAGCAACAAAATTAACCATTTTCTTCTCCGGAAAATGTAAGTATGCCCTCAGCTCAAGTACCTGGTATTGCCCGCTTTGGCAGAAAGAATCCCAAGTAGGCATTTCTTACAACTGCCTACCAGTCCCTAATATTCATTTTGAGGAATATGTTCCTTCTCTTCCAGATTTTTTCAGCGGCACAATGTTTGAGATGTACGTCTCATTTCAAATCATGAGGATGATTTGAATGAGCAGGATCTCAGTGAATCTCTTTTTCTTTTCCTTTTCCCCAGTCATTTCTCAGTGGATTTACTGGAATGTTTAGGGCAGTGATGGCGAACCTTTTTTTCCTCGGGTGCCGAAATAGTGCGTGCACTCGCTATTGCACGCACGTGCGTGCCCACACCCATAATTCAAAGCCCCCCACTTGCCCCACCCCTCTGTGCATGCATGCGTGACCCCTCCACTTCCCCGTTTCCCAACTTCCAGTGGGCCCAGTAGGCCCGTTTTTTCGCCCTCCCCAGGCTCCAGAGGCTTTCTTGGAGCTTGGGGAGGGCGAAAACACTGCCCCTGCCACCCCAGAGGCCCTCTGGAGGCCAAAACTGCCCTCCCAGAGCCTCTGCGCGAGCCAAAAATCAGCTGGCGTGCACACACATGCGCACTGGAGCTGAGCTAGGGCAACAGCTTGCGTGCCGGCAGATATGGCTCCACGTGCCACCTGTGGCACCCGTGCCATAGGTTCGCCATCACTGGTTTAGGGTCATTGTCATGTTGCAAGGTCCACTTTCAGTTCAGTTTCAGTCTTTTGATAGTTGGCCTCATATCATCCTGAAGCACCCTCTGGTACAGTAAATGATTTTCGGTGGGTGCTGTGATGATGAGTGGCCCAGGTCCTGATGCAGCCCCAAACCAGGCTTTCTTTACAATAGAGGTAGTTCTCGACCTACAACCACAATTGAGCCCAAAATTTCTATTGCTAAGTGAGTTTTGCCCCATTTTAAAGCCTTTTTTTGCCACAGTGAAGTGAATCACTTCAGTGGTTAAGTTAGTAACATGGTTGCTAAGTGAATCTGGCTTCTCCATTGACTTCGTTTGTCAGAAGGTCACAAAATGTGAACATGTGACCCCGGGACACTGCAGACATCATAAATATGTGTCAGTTGCCAAATTTTGATTACGTGATTCACTAAACAAACTGTTGTAAGATGAGGACTACCTGTATCAGGTTTGGTATCAAGCTCTCCTAGTGAAATGCTTGCTTCAATTTTCACTAAATGTCTTCTGTCACTGTGGCCAAATAACTCTTATTGTTGCCTCACTTGTGCAAAACATTTTGATCCAGAAGTCCTGATCTTTGCCTAGGTGATCAGGAGCAAAATTTAATTTTGCCCTGATGTTCTTCCTGGAGAGCAAAAGTTTCTCCCTGGTACATCTCTCACAGATGGCTCTCCCCATGAACGATGTCAAAGTTCATAAGTGCAGGTTACAAAAAATCCTGCACAAAGTAGATTTATGTGATGAAATTCTGGGGTTCTTAGAGACTTATTTGTATATTTTATTTGTTTGTTTATTTATGTGTATTCCGTCTTTATTATTATTTTATTTTTTATTATTCTTTATTATTTTTACAAATACATCTTCCTCTTCCTATTTTCCTCAAAACAACAACCCATGAGAGAAGGTGACTGGCTCAAAGTCACCCAGCTGGCTTTCATGGATAAGGCAGGACTTGAACTCATGGTCGCCTGCGTTTTAACCTAGTGCTTTAACCACTAGACCAAACTGGCTCTCATATTTCAGCGTCATTTGTTGTGCTCTGTGACTGAACTTGCTGGGATAGCCTGGACAAGTTGGCACTTGTAGAAAATTTTCTAGATAGTGGAATCATTGGTGCTCAATTGTTTGGTAATCTTTTGAAATTCATTCTCAGACGTATGGGTGTCTACAATCTTCGTTCTGAATGTTGTAGACACCTATAAGCAATTTCAGTCTAGAAATGGTGATACCATACATTTCAACAACAAGCAAATGAAACAAAAAGTTTGATAGATTCCTCCCAGATTCTCCCTAACAATATTCTAAACATTTACAGCACATCTGATTCTTATCTTAGGTTATCTGAAGTAATGCTAAATGTAAGCATGTACGTTTTTCATATTCCAAATTTGCATTGGTATTTATTTAAATTACATAGTGGACTACAAAATGAAAATGGACCCCTCTCCTGCGGCTCCCTGCCGACCTGGTCGCGCGACCTGCTCTCTGCCCCGAGACACTGACCCAAGCCGGCAGTGGCCGATGCCAACCTCGCTAACATGAGGGCTGTCAGGGTGGGAATGGGATCCGGGAGGAGGGTACGATGGAAAGGGGGACAGGTCCGCAGCTGAGGAGCAAGCACAAGCCACCGTGGTGACTTCGCTGAAGACGACCTTCCTTCTCCTCACACAATCCCCTGGCCGGCTGTTGTGGGCTGGGGATACCCTCCTTAAGCGAGTGGCCGGGCTCGGCCAAAGTGTAGCAAAGGCACGTGGAGCGGGCAGGTCAACCGGCTGAAGACCGACTGTCTTTGGCTAAGGCGTTCCACCTTTCTCCCAGCCGGATCTCTGCGGTGGACGTGCAAGGTTCAGCGGGGCCAGCCTCCTTTTCCTGCTGCCCTGAGCTTCTTTACTCCTTCAGCAGAGTTGATTGAAAAACGTCCTCTGGGCAGCAAAAGTCCCCCGTGCAAGATTTAAAGCCGCCCAGAGAACGCTTTTCAATCAACGCTGCCGGCGGTACCCCTCCACTCGCTTGAGGGTATCCCTGCTTGTGTGCACCGGCCCCACAACAGCCGGCCAAGGGGTCACATGAGGAGGAGGAGGGTCATCTTCGGCAAAGCTGCCACAGTAGCTCATGCTCCTCAGCCAGCCTGGGTTTCCGAAAAGTTGCCAAGAAGAAAGAAAAGGAGTAGCGAAGAGCTCGTCGAATGGGTCAGCCCAGCCTCAGCTTTCTGAGAGAGAGAGAAGAGACACAGAGACAGACAGACGGATGGACAGGAGGGAGGGGGGGAGAAAAAAGAAAGAGAGAAATGAGAAAATGATGGAGGGAGAGAATTAGAGAGGAAAAAGAGAAACAAAAGAGAGGGGAGGGAAATGAGAGAGCTGGAGGGAGCTAATGAGAGAGGGAAAAGAGAGGGAAACAAATAGAAGGGGGATAGAAAGAAAAAGAGGGAGAGGAAACAAAAACAGAAATGAGAGGGAGAGAAAGAAAGAGAAAATGATGGAGGGAGAAATGAGAGAGAAGGGGGAAAGAGACGGAGAGAGAAATAGAGAGGGAAACGAGAGAGAAGGAGAAAGGGAGAGGAAAAAGAAAAAGAAATGGTGAGAGAGAAAAGGGAGAAAAAGAGAGATGAGAGAATGAGAGAGAGGAAAAAGAAACAAATGAGAGACAGAGAAGGAGAGGGAGAGAGAAATGAGAGAGAGTTGGAGGGAGAGAATAAGAGAGAGAGGTATATAGGAAATTTTCAGTCATCCAGGTTATGGGTTGTCCTAAAGGTGCTCTTTTTCGAGAGGCAACTGGACTTTCTGGTTTTTCCTTTGAAGACGTTTCTTCAGATCTGAAGAAGCTTCTTGTATGAGAAGCGAAACGTCTTGAAAGAAAAACCAGAAAGTCCAGTTGCCTCTTGAAAAAAACACCTTTGGGACATGGGGCAGTAAGGGGCCAAGTATCTTATAATGAGTAAGCCTTTTGTTTTGGTTTACCATTTCTTAATCTTTACAGTCAACCCATAAACACAGGGGAGCTTGATTTACTTTTTAAAATAGAGTTCATGTAATATTTCACTTTGGAGCTGTTAAATAAATGACATTCTTCCTCTCTTATTATTTATTTATGTTGAAGAATTTTTATTTGGGTATATAATAATATAAATATATAGATTCTTTCAGATCCTGAACACTGAAAGTATTTTATGTTCTCTACTATTTCAGAAAGCGTCAAGGATGTGATTGGAAGGAAGATAAAGATTTCTGTGAAAAAGAAAGTTAAGCTTGAAGTTAAGAGCGACAAAGTAGATAATAAAATATTGGTAAGTACATTTCATTTTTTCTTCAAACAATTTCTTTCTTGGTTTAATCTCCCCCCCCCAATAAATGAAAATACTTTAATTTAAATACTTGTTCTCTTCTCAATCTTGTTTCTTTTATACAAGAAAATGTGCCTAAGCATTTCTGGACACAGTATTAATGTGACTGGGTGAAAAATTGAATATAGAATGTATCCAAGTGAGAAACCTGATTTGTCCAGTCAAGTGAAGAAACATCATCATACAAACATTATCCAAAAGAGACAGTTGTAGGTTTCTTAGGGTAAAATTATAATTACAGTACTTGTAGACACCAACAATATTATCACAGTGTGTTTGAGATGCTATTATTATAAAATATGAGAGTGGTTGTTTTGCATTTTATATCCATAACTTTTGTAGAATAAGACCTTTTGAGTGAGCCATAATTTGTTGTTCTATATATGTCTGTGAATGTGGGGGGGAAGAAAGGGAGATCTAAAACTGTGCTGGAATTTAGCGCAGACAGAAACTATCAGTCTCTGGTATACCTAGAGATGTAAAATTTCTGGAAATTTTGAAACTCGGAAAAAAACCCGTTTTTTTTCGGGGGGGAATGGAAATTTTTGGAAAAATTGAAAAAAATGCTACATTAGCACTTTTTTGTCTTTTTAAGATTGAAAGTCATTCTGTTACTTTAGGAACATAAAATATGACTATGGACAATTTGACTTGGCATAAAATTATCACAACTAGCATATTAAATATATAGTGTAGCCAAACAATTATCACAAACAGAATTTACTTTTTTATAATATTTATTTGTAATTGTAACAAAGGGAGCAACAATCTCCTGAACTGCTTACTAGTTTATGTGGAACAGCCAAAAACCCTCCACAAAACAATTTTCAAAACCAAAAGTAACAATTTTTCATATTTCCTCTCCACAGTATTAAATAAAAATAAAAACCCCATTCTCATAAGTCCCTTCATTCAGCACAGGTCCTTTTTGTTGCTCTGTATTTTCTTCCAATGCTTTTGAGGCCTAGTGAAGAGGACAGAACAAACCAAACACACCCACTAACATGCAAAAGCAAAACTGAAACCTTTTTCTTGTTACTATAGCAGCACCTCCTAAAGGAAGAAATGCATACTGTTCTTGCATTGGAGGGTTCAGTTTGTTACCTAGGACTTGCTTGTCCTCACTCAGTGCACAGAAATTAGAATAATCTGATATCATACATTTTTTTTAGAAATGATTTGGAAAATATTTGAACACCCTGTCTTAAAATATTTTATTCATCATGTTAAAATAAAATATTCCACAATGTTTTTTTTCTTTTTTCAATTTTTCCAATTTTTGGGAAAAAAACAAAAAAGCCTTCAAGGAAAAAAAAAACCCGGGTTTTTTCTGAATTTTTCCGGTTTTTTTCCGGGCCTTCACATCTCTAGGTATACCTATTCCAGAACTCTGCACTGTAATTTTGAAAAATCTTTCTTCTATTCCACTTTGGAAGGGGGGGGGGAAGACAGCAAAGCAGATGTTATACTTGTAGTCCTTGACTTACAACCATTTGTTTAGCAACAGCTCAGAATTACAATGACAGTAAAAATAATGACTGGTTCTCGCTCTTAAAACCATCACAACATGACCTTGGTCACGGGATCAAAATTCAGGCACTTGGCAACCAGCATGTATTTATGATGGCTGCAGCATCTTGCAGTTATGTAATGACCATTTGTGACCTTCCAAACCACCTTCTGACAAGCCAAGTCAATGGGAGAAGCCAGATTAACTAAACAACTTCAAAACTCATTTAACTACGCTGATTCTCTTAACAACCACAGCAAAGGGGTCATAAAATCAGGCATAACTTTACAAACACCATGTTTAACAACAGAAATTCTGGTCCTAGTTGTGGTTATATGTCAAGGACTACCTGTAGTATAAGAGTATTCTGATTAATTGATCTTGTTTGAGTAATCATAGTTGACTGAATTTATCATTGTTGCTATATTTATAGAAACAAAGCCATAAAAGATGGTTTGCAAATTAAGGTGCTTTCACGCCTTGTTTTACTGTGGCTAAGGGTTATATTGTGGGTTAATCAACAAATCATGATTTGAAATGAAGCATGACTTAACATGAGAAATGAATCCAGCTGGAGATATTTGCTTGAGAAAAACCAAATAGTTACCTCATCTGCAGATCTGTAACTCTTTTGATTTTTAGTTTGGACATTTAAGGTAATTGTCAAGTAGCAACAGTAACTACAAACATCTTGCTTCTTTAAGTTATCAATTATTACTTTCTTAAGGATCTATGAAATCTTTGTTTGGATTACAGTGCAACTTTCTCTGTTGCTGACATTTGTTTGTTTATTCTATTTCTATGGCTGCTCAACTCAGCTGATTCTCAAACCTCCAAATACTTAACTACCACAAAGCATAATCACTTAACAGCATAATCTAGTGTAATCCAATTACTGCCAGATTACTGACATACTTAGAAGTGTTAGCTTTCTTATGGCTTGATACAAATGAGTATAATTTTATAGACTTTAATGCGAGATGGAGATAACTATAAAATGTTCTGTTTAAAATACAAATCTAGAAGATGGTTCTCCAATTCATAATTTACTTTAAAATAATAATCCATATAATTAAGACCATTATTACTACTAAACTAGTAGTAGGGAGTTGGCTATTGCAATGCTATTAATTTGATATGGTAAACAGCTCTATAATAGGAGCACCAAAATTATAACAGTTAAATATGACTTGATATTGTAATACCTATAGATAGATAGATAGATAGATAGATAGATAGATAGATAGATAGATAGATAGATAGATAGATAGATAGATAGATAGATAGATAGATAGAATTCTTTATTGGCCAAGTGTGATTGGACACACAAGGAATTTGTCTTTGGTGCGTATGCTCTCAGTGTACATAAAAGAAAAGATACATTTGTCAAGAATGGTTGTCATAGGGTTCAAGTAAGCAATCAGGAAACAATCAATATGAATATAAATCGTAATCGTAGTGCAGGCCAAACAGCTTTAACACGATCTTCCTCTTTTTTATGTCATCTAGAACCTGGAAAAAATAACTGTCATGTCCTCCCACCATTTTAAAACAAATGTATGAAATGGTAGTATAAGCACCCAAACCTTTAGAGTATCTCCAGCCCCAGGACCTTGAAAAGTCTTGAAAAATCCCAGCTCCCCTTCATATGACTTATTTGGTTTATATCATAGACACCTTCTGGGTGTTTCAAGTAAAATATCCCCCCCCCAAAAGGAAAAATAATGTTATGTAAAGTAGTAAGTGCTCATTACTTTATCCACCATCTGTTTTCTTAACCTTCCAGTCAGAATAGTTAGAAATTACTTGTTAATTTGCAAAGCTTTATTGAGAAATATTCAAGAATGACTGAATGATAATAAGCATTTCAAACTGCAGGGCACAAACATTATAGCAATATATATATGCTTCAACCTGAATGTGGCTATAGTAATCTGTGAAGTGTATAGAGGCCGGTCTAATTTGAAGGGTAAAATATAATAATATGTGACTACAAAGGTGTGTATGTCCTTTCTTTTTCTTCCCATCTATGATACATGAAGCCTGTAAACTTAGGTGATGGGAGCAGGATTGTGTGAGTAAAAGCCAGGTGCTGTGTCCTGGACTTTCTTTCATGAAATTAGATGCAGCCTATGTTTAAAGACAGGTGCCTGCTGTTATTTTATATAGTATAGTGCATTCTTTGTTATGAATGTTCTTTTATACCGACATGATTTATTTATTTAAACAGTTTATATATGATAGATGTTCTAAGTGGTATAACAAACTTTTTCAAATTAAGTGTACTTTATTCATGACAACCTGCCTATTTAATGCAGCCTAATTTCCTATAATACTTTTATGGTTGTCATTTTACGGTTAATGAATACTAAAATATTGTATCCATTTTTATCCTTCTTGTATACCTTGATATTTTGGGACTTAGAAATTCAGGAGTGTGACGTTATAGTTTTAAATTTATATATACAGTATTTTTCGGAGTATAAGACGCACCTTAGTTTTGGGGAGAGGAAAACAAGAGGGGGGAATTCTGCTTCTGCCTACCAGCGTCCTTAGCCTGGTCAGCTTCAGAACATTAGTTTACTGGTTGTGAGCACGTGCTTGCTTCGCTTGCACGTGCCTTGTTGGGGCTGCTAAGCAGCTTCAACAGCACAGCTGATCGTTGTAGGGAGATCGCTTCGCTCGCATGTGCTGCGTTGGGGCTGCTAAGCAGCTTCAAAAGTACAGCTGATCTTCGGAGGGAGCTCCAGTGAGTAAAGCAGGTGGAGCCCGGAAGCTGTAAGACAAGGCAGCAGCTGTTCCGGGTTGCTATTTTGGGCTTTGTGCCTCACATTTTCAGCCTCCAAACGCTCCGTTTGAGAGCTGTTCAAGGTTGCGGGGATCGCCAAAGCACATCACCACCAATCGCCGCCCAAAAATGCAACGCGACAGAGGCCAAAAACTGGGCCGTGCAGAGGGCAAAAACGCGATGCACAGAGGCCAAAAACACGATGCACAGAGGCGGCAATCGGCAATGTGCTTTGGTGATCCCCGCAGCCTTGAACAGCTCTCAAACGGAGCCCAAAAATGCAAGCCATTGTCTGTGGCAATCTCTGTAGCCAGGAGGAGGACGCATGGAGGCCGAAGGGTGGGGGCCAGTGGGTGGGCGGGGCTACATTTGGAGTATAAGACACACCAAATTTTCAGCCTCTTTTGGGGGGGGGAATTGCATCTTATACTCCAAAAAATATAGTATTTTTTTTTTAAAGTTGCACATCTAAATCTTGGAAACACTATTGTGTATTTATGGTTGGCCTAGTAGTATTTTTTTTTATGTAGAAGTGGGAAGAAATTTTACTTTTAGAATGTCTTGCTTTTATGTTACCTTCCCAGGAGTAGCTGAAAAATTGTGCTACTATATTTTTCATAGATTACATCCTAGCATTAGTTTTGAATAACATAGAGGTTTATGTCTGATTTAAGTTTGAAATGCACTTAGACATAGTTTAAAAAATGTTGGTTTTTAAAAAATACATTAGTTTTTGATTATTTATGTAGGAGGGAGTTACAGTCTTATTTTTATGGCATTCAGAGTATCAGGATTACACTGCTGAAATTCAGTGGCAAAACAGTAATATTTTTTCTTTTCATTTACAAAATATGATTGAAAATACACATGAAATCCAGAGATGTTTTATCTTTAATTTAGGCTCTGACCCTTACAGATTCTTCTTTTAAAAGTGAAGCCTTGTATTTGTTGGTAATATTCAAAGATTTTTTTTTTCTGCAAATCAAGAGGTCAAATGTAAGAGTGAAAGAATGGAGTAGATACTGTAAATACTGTTTACCATCCTGAGATTTGATCTTCCAGGCATAGAAACTGTACCTTCAGTTGATAATCTGATGCTGGGAAAGAGCTGGGAGAAAATCAAAGTTTTTTTTATGCATGCATAGAGTGTCTTGCTAAGGAGCTTGCAAGAACAGAGAGAGCTATTGTTGGAATCAGAGAAGGAGGAGGGGAGAAAATGGCTAGTAAGGAAACATGGCATTAAGCAAATTCAGACTACAGAATAGATCTGGATTCAGGGAGGATTCAAGATCACCAGAGGAGGCAGCATAGAGATCACTGAGTAGAGATGAAGATGGTATAGCATTGAATGATGGCTGTTTGGTGCTGATTCCAGACAAGGAGAAGATTTGAAAATCAACATTCTGGTAGCTGAGAGTGGTAGCCTGCTAAGTTTAATTAAAGCTCTTAATTAATTTCCCCATAAACAACAGCTCACATACACATTTAGATCAAATATGAGTTTGCTGTGTTTTACTGTCTTCTAAAATGAAAAGTATGAAAAAGAATGGATTTATTTGCTTTAGCTGATAGTGCTTTCTATCAGTTAAAATAGAGCTGTGAAGGATTATGATTCTTAGATTAATCAGTGCTTTTCTATCTTACATTGTTACAAATAAAGAAAAATATTGAACTGGGTCACAGAATCTTTGAATGTACATTGCTATCCTCCCTTGAAAGCTCTCACAATGTCCTGTGACAAGATAGACACAGAAAGATAGGGGATTTCTGTGCAACATGAAAATATCAAGATATGACAAGCATACATTTATTTGTGCTTTCGTGTCTGTCAGGATGTCACATCAACATGTCCCCATTAAGAGACTTGATTAATATAAAATTGATTGTACAGAGCATGTACTATGAAATCCTGGGACCTCTGCTTATTTTTTTTCTGTAAAAGGCTACATTTTCTTAGGATTAATATCCATTGCTTTGCTCTATCCTCTCTCTGTCTTATAGCAATTTCCAATAAAGGGATAAAGTGCTTTTCTCAAAGGATCTGTTGCAATTGATTTTTTAAACTGAGAGTTACATAAAATTCAGCTGAGGCCTATCTGTTGCCATAAAATCTTGTTACCCTGATTCATAAATTCAAATAAAAATATTACTGTGTTAAAATTAAGGCATATTAAAACCAAAGTTGCACCACAAAATAATCTTATTTCTATCTCTATTAGAGTCAAATATTATTCTGTGTTTCAATAAGTGCTTGGTAGAGATATGCAAAATGTCATGCGCATGAACTGTACATATAATTGCTTCTTTTGGGTAATCTGTACCTGTTTTGGATCTTTCGGTCCATGCATGGAATAAAATAGGTAGTTCTCGATAGAAGTGGAATCGTAATGGTAGAAGCATGGAAGAAACTGAGGACCTCAATCCTTGAGAGATGGAAGGAAAGGAAGGGGTGATCAAGATCAAGTGATCTAGGCAGCCCAGTAAGCTAGACCACTCTGGAAAATTGGTGGTTGAGAGGAGGAACATCACTAGGAAGATTGTGGAACAGGTTACCATTGGATATATCATGGTGACAGGCTGGTGATGGCTAATGAATATAGGACATTACGAAGACTTTAAGACACATGAGCCAGTGGGTTATGCTGCATTTGAAATACAGGGGAATGGGAGTGGGGGTGGGGAAACAGTATATACCACCCTATCTCTTTCTCCTCTGGATTTTGTTTTAACCTAAAGCAGGGGTCGGCAACCTTAAACACTCAAAGAGCCACTTAGGCCCGTTTCCCACAGAAAACAAAACCTGGGTGGGCATGGCCAACTCGATGTCACTCACTCCCACCCAATCACATGACCCCCAGTCACGCTTACCCAGGTTTTGTGGCTCCGTGTTTTCTATGGGAAATAGATAACTCCCTCTCTGTCTCTCTCCCTCTCTGTCTATCTCCCTCTCTCTGTGTATCTTTCTCTCTCTCATCTCTTTCTTTTTCTCTTTCTCCCTCTCCCTCCCACCCTCTCTCATCTTTCTCTTTCTCTCTGCCTTTCTTTTTCTCTCTATCTCCCTCTCATCCCTTTCTCTCATTTCTCTCTTTCTCTCCCCCCCACTCTCTCTGTGTCTCTATGTGTGTGAGTGTGTGTGTCTCACTCTCTCTTGCTCCCTGCCTCTGTATCTCTTCCCACTCTCCGAAAGCCCTGCAGCCCTGCGTGCACTCTTTGGGGCTTTTCGCCAGCTGTTTTTCTTTCTTCCTTTTGGAAAGCCAGGCTGGCGGAGCAATGAGTGCAACCTGCGGCAGAGGCTTCCCTCCTCCTCCCCTCCTCCTCTCACGACCCCCTGGCCAGCTGGGGTGGGGCCAGGAGGGTGCACATGAGAGGAGGGGGGGAGGAGGGAAGCCTCCACCACGCATTCCTCCACCAGCCCGGCTTTCCAAAAGGAAGAAAGAAAAACAGCTGGTGAAAAGCCCCAGAGAGGCGGGAAATGGCAGGCGGCTACTTCCGGGTTTGCTCTCCCCAGAGAGGGAGAGAGGGAGAGACTGTTGCCAGGGGCGAGTGGAGCAGGGAATGGGCTCCAGGAGGAGGAGGGGACCCAGTATCCCCCATTGTGAAGCGCACTTTCACTGCAGGCCATGGAAGGGGTATTGGGTCTTTCCCCCCCTGCCCCACACCAAAGGAAAGCCAGCCAAGCTTCTCCTTCCCTTCTCCCTTCCTCCTGCTCCCTGCTCAATCCTACCTCGGGACAGAGGAGTGCGCACTGGAAATGCGTGTTGGGGCGATGTTGGAGTGTATCTTCTGACACTCCGGCACTTGCTCGCAACTCTCCGCGCTACTCCAGGCCCGTCTTGCTGAGGGGGGGAACAGCCCTGATGCCTCTGCTCCCCCCCCCATGGCCCCAGCCATAGCTTCCCCGGGGAAAGGAAAGCAAACAGAAATATAGCTCTTGCTGAAAGATCAGGGAAGGCACAGGAAACAGAAAGCGGCGCATTCCGCTGCGAGAGCCGGACCACGCCTCTCTGCCGTCCAACTCGCCAACGAGGGCACTTCTGCTGAGCCATCTTTCCCCCCCCCCCACTGGGCTGTTGTGCTTGGCAGGGCAGGGGAGCACTTCCCCACACCGCCCCCTTCTTTCTCTTGGCCTCGCCAACAAGGGAGGAGGAAGGCCAGGCTTGGGGGATGGCCCCCACACCGCAAAATCTGCCCCCGCCATTCTCTCCCAGCAGTCTTTGCTGGTGGCAACAGCAAATGTACCAGGTGGAATGCTGTTGCTGCACAAAGGCAAGTGCAGGGGCACTTTGCTCCCGCACTAAGGCTCCGTCTATACCACTATTGTGACAGGGAGCCACGGTAGAGGGCCCAAAGAGTCGCATGCGGCTCCGGAGCTGCAGGTTGCCGACCCCTGCCCTAAAGTGTGGTAAACTGAAAATGGTTTCTCAGAGCCTCTGGAACACAATGGATTGTTTTTGGGATTCTAATAAAAAAAAAATCCCCATTCACATATATCCCGAGTGCATGAGCATATGTTTTTATATGGTTCTTTTTTTAAAAGAATAAAAAGTTAAAAGAAAATAAACAAAAAATCTTTAAAAAAACCCAAAGACTGCAGAACGAAAATCAAAATGGGAGGGAGGGAGAGAGAGGAGAAGGAGAAGAAGGACTTCACTTTTGGTACAGATATAAATAAAAATTACATCAAACCTTACTCTATAATATTAACATTTGCCTACATTATTTCCAAAATCCAATATAATTCTATCATTAAATCCCAAAATCAACTTTTCATTTCTTTCACTTTCTTGCAGAAAGTCCAAAAATGGTTTTCAAGTAGAAATAATTTTTTCTTTCACCAAGGCTTTCTGTTTCATCATCATCTCCCTCAATTACATTACCTTCACCATTCAATCTTCTGTTGTAGGTATTTGTAAGTCCTTCCACCTTTGAGCATATAAAGTCTTTTTGCTGTTATCATATATAAAAACAAAATTCCATTTGTTTGTCCATTAAGCTCAAAAGAAAGGTTCTGCTTTCAATTGTACATTCACTTTTAAAATCTGCTATATCAATACACATACTTGATACCAAAAAGTTCTAGCTTTGTTATAAATCAACCAAGAATGGGGGGGAAAACTACCCAAAACTGGGAGGTTTCATGACCTAGTTGTATAATTGCTGTGCTTTTGAATGCTCTTGAGGTTTGTCATTATCATAAGGAAATGCTAAACAGAAGATGGAATTTTAAATACATGTTTTTGTCTCCTTTGCATTACTCTTTTAATATCCTGTAACTTTATATCCTATTTTTACTGTCCCCTTTCCATATTTTGAATGTGATGGCTAATTTTTTCTTAGTTTTATCCTACACCGCCCCCTTCCCAACCTCGTAGTATCAGAGTCTTAGTAGCATTTTTTCTTGGTCTGTTCTGGGTATTCAGGAAATGACTAGTAGAAGGCCAGTGTAAATGTTCTTAAACTTTATACCTTTGTAGGAAGTTAGCACCCACCCCTCTCCTAGGAAATGAGATATCCTAGGAGATATTAAAAGGCAGAAAATATTCTGTGGAACACATCTGGAAACATGCTTTTAAACAGACAAAAGACTCCTCTTGGAAAACCCCCACGCCTTGCAAATGGGCCATTAAGGACTGGGCCCAGCTCACACATTCCTCTCACCTGGCTGAAAGTCTTCTGCATAATAAAACCATAATAGGATTTGCCCAAGGCCCTTTCATTCAGCCAAAGCTGGATTAGACAAAAGCCAAGAGTTGCCCCAGCATGCCCCTGGGGGGTCTGAGAGCCAATGGGATACATTTCTATACAGGAACAGGAAACTAAGGTGGGACCCAACAAAAAAGTATAAAACAAGGAACTCAGCATCTCTTCTCTCTCTTTTTCTCTTCACCCACACCTGGAACCATGTAAGCTACCTTTTCTGTACAGGGGCTCATGCCATGTGCTCCTGTCCACCATTAAACCTTCTTTCCAAGCAACTTTCATGAATCCAGTGTCTTTTTCCCCACTTGGAACTGAACCCAGAAGGATATTCCTTACAACACCTTGTTGAGTCTCTCTGCATTGACTGTTGGTTAGATTTTCAGTCTATTCTGATACTCAGACTTAATGTATTTTTCATTGCTATGTTCTACTTGTAGTAAATACAAATGGTCTGCTACCATAAAACTGGCAACTATATAAACTTGGCACAACTACTGATAACTACTTTGGTTCTATTTGGCATTCAGCCAACTGCTAACAGGGAGATCAGTCTGTTGTAAAGCCCAATATTTAAAGGATTCAAAGGGAAGGATTATGAGAGAAAGGCCTCAGGTTATTTAAAGCTTCAATCAAAGTAGAACCATACAACTCAGCTGAATTTCACATTCTCTGCAAAAGATTGGTTCAAAGCCTTAGTAAGAGCAGCTTTTGGCTGGCAAATGAGAGGAGGGCATGTCAAGAGAGAAAATGGATGATAGCATTTATATTTTGTCCTGGCTTTATCCATTACATCCCTATGAAACCTGTTTTGTTCAGTAGAAAATTATTTTGTTATAAACTCGCAATAGATTGTGGTAAATTCACATACAGTATTAAGGAGACTGATATACTGTATGTATTTCTAGTGTACTTCAGTCCTTTGTTTACATCCAGTGAACAAATACCTGGATGAGATCAAGCAAATGTTGTTGCATATTACATAAGTCAAATAACAGTCCTGTCCAAAATTAGTTTTATTTGTTTGTTTTATATGACATGAATAGAATAGAATAGAATTTTTTATTGGCCAAGTGTGATTGGACACACAAGGAATTTGTCTTGGTGCATATGCTCTCAGTGTACTTAAAAGAAAAGATACGTTCGTCAAGAATCATAAGGTACAACACTTAATGATAGTCCAGGTACAAATAAGCAATCAAATTGTATTAGGAACCAGTCAATATAAATCGTAAGGATACAAACAACAAAGTTACAGTCATACAGTCATTAGTGAGAGGAGATGGGTGATGGGAACGATGAGAAGATTAATAGTATTGCAGCCTTAGTAAATAGTTTGACAGTGTTGGAATTATTTGTTTAGCAGAGTGATGGCGTTCAGGAAAAAACTAGGTTTTAAAGTGACTGGGTTTGCAAAGATTCATTAAAACGTACAAAATTTTCATAGATCAGTGGGTGGGGTTATTTATGTAGAAAGCTATATGAATATAGGTTTGGAGTTGAATGAAATTGAAGAAGCAGATACTTAATGCAGACAAGACACCTTTTGTAGCTAGGGAAATTAATAAGGATGGAGATTTACAATGGAACTTCAGATTACTATGGTAGCCAGCAAGTTTAGTTTAGAAGTCTCTGCTGCTATGCCCATTGATTATGGAGTTTGCCTTAGTAGTGATTTATGTACTACCATGTTTCCCCGAAAATAAGACGGGCTTATATTTTATTGACCCCCCAAAAATGCCCCTGGCCTTATTTTTGGGGGGTGGCTTATTATTTTCAGGGTGCAGGCGGGGCGGGGCACAAGACGCACCACTTACTGGAGTTTGCCAGCTCCGTGGTCTCTCGGCTAGTCTTTTTAGGGGAAAAAACTTGCAAACAGACAAGCCGAGAGACCACGGAGCTGCAAAACTCCAGTAAGTGGTGTGTCTCTCTTGGCGGGGCGGGGCGGGGCAGGCGTCCTACCTGGGACTTGTCCCAGGACCTCCGTCGCGTTCTTACGGTCTTCTCTCCATGGCAGCCCGTTCTAAAAGAACGCCGCGCGAGTTCGAGAAGTTTGAACTCGCGAGATGTTCTTTTGGAACGGGCTGCCATGGAGAGAAGACCGTAAGAACGCGACCGAGGTATTGGGACAAGTCCCAGGTAGGGGCGTCTCGCGCTGGGGTTTGGCGGGGCGGGGTGGCCGTCCTACCTGGGACTTGTCCCGATACCTCGGTCGTGTTCTTACGGTCTTCTCTCCATGGCAGTCCGTTCCAAAAGAGAACGTCTCGCGAGTTCGAGAAGTTTGGACTCGCGAGACGTTCTTTTGGAATGGGCTGCCGTGGAGAGAAGACCGTAAGAACGTGACCGAGGTATCGGGACAAGTCCTAGGTAGGAGGGGCGTCTCGCGCTGGGGTTTGGCAGGGCGGGCGTGGCGGGCGTCCCTTCAAAATGCTTCGAAGGACTTTAAGGGTGGGGGTGGGACGTGGCGCGACGCAAGTGAGGAAGGCAGCGGCGACAGGGATGCCCCGCCCCATCCCCCGCCCAAAACCCCCAAAGTCCTTCGAAGCATTTTGAAGGGATGCATTTTGCCTGCCATGAAGGGAACCGATGCTTGCCTCCTATTCTTCGGGGAACATCGGTTCCCTTCATGGCAGGCAAAACGCATCCCTTCAAAACACTTCGAAGGACTTTGGGGGTTTCGGGCGGGGGATGGGGCATGGCGCGACGCGAGTGAGGAAGTCAGCGGCGACAGTTGTCAAAGGTCTGAATTTTGATCATGTGATCACAGGGATGCTGCAATGGTCATGTGAAAAATGGTCATAAATCACTTTTTTCAGTGCCGTTGTAACTTTGAACTGTCACTAAATGAATTGTTATAAGTTGAAAGCTACCTATATTTAATTTCCCTCACTTTTTATTGTATATACTGCATTATGAAGCCTGAAGCAGAGGCCTGGGATTGTCCATTAAAGCTTTTGCTGCCCCCTGGATTTAAAAAAAAAGGCAGTTGTCAACCATTTTCTTTCCTATTGTGGAAAAGATGGTGATAGTGGCAGCTGCTCAAGCCCCCTACAAAGTGTACACAGACGGTGGCACTACAGGAGGCTTCTTCAAATACTTAGCTTGCAGAGTTTGTGGCTTTTAGAAATGTTTATTTTTACATTAATTACCTTCTAAGATACCTAAGTAGCTGCTAATGTGAGAAAGAGAAAGATATATTTTTCAAATAAGAGGAAATGTTTTGCTATTAATAGCGGTGAGAAAACTCTGAATATTTTTTTTCAAAGGTTCTGGACTTTTCTTTACATATCAAACCAGATGGCTTTATAAAACCTCATCAATGTGCGATCATTATAATTGTTGATAATGGGTATTCTGTATTTGTTGAGAAGCTTCATTGATAATTATTTTAAAATATTGCCTCTAACTTTAAATTAGCATAATAAATCATGATGTAGATAGACAATAGTGTGTCTCTCCACTAGCTATTTTTCCAAAATGTTGCTGAAAAATGATTTCCGAAGTAAATACTTATTTATTTATTTATTTATTTATTTATTAAATTTATTCACTGCCCATCTCACTGTGAAGCAACCCTGGTCATGATATATGCTGTATTAATTTGCTTGGGGCATTTTGATTTTCTAATACAGTTATTAATAAGAAACTGCCTATTCTTCTGCTAGCATTGTTTGAAGTATTCTGTGTTTCTATTTTCATTAGTTTTTATTTAGAAGGATCAAATGTTACTAAGAAAACTCAGCTAAAATAGTACGGCAGGTGAAAGAAAATTAATGTTATTCTTGAATAACAAGTTCTGACATTGTTTTAGAAGGTGCTTATTTAATGGAGAAAGAAAAGTACTTTCTTACATTTTTGAAGGGTTACTCTCTTGGGACTTTTTAAAAAGAGAATAAAAAGGAAACATTGGTTTAGACTTTGCCACATGTCTGATAGGAATGAACAATAACCTCAGCAATATTGATTTTGCTCTATACACGTTCTTTTTTAAATTGGTATTTTATGAGGCCTAGATGCCCAATAATAAGAAAAAACATTTAAACAACATGCATTAAAATAAATATTTTAATATTAATAGTGTGTGAATGTATTCAGCACAATCAGTATATAGGAATAAATTCAGTTTCTTGAAAGCATACTACTTAAAATTACAAATTTATTATAGTTATATAGTGGTCTTGAATTTGAAACAATAATATATCCCAAAAATCTTGGATGGCATTTAGAAAATCTAATTTTTTTTTGCATATTGACAAAATTTTCATCAGTCAATTACAAAAAGCCACGCTGCTTGGAATCAGCACATATGCTATGCCTATACATTATGACATCCTAGGTTCCTGGAAGAGCTTGATGTGTATGAAGGCCAAGACCAGTTAAAGAACTGACAGTTGTGATTCCTTCACATTGTTGTGTATAATACCAAACTTAATAGGTGGACAAAAATGGCAAATCCAATCTAAACAACTGTCTGACTGTGCGATCAACCATAATAATACAGCTTTACTTGGAACAGCTTACATCCGCAACAATATCTTTGACACCATCAGACAACAACATCTGTCTGTCCCAGGTCCTTTGGTGGATAAAAATGCCAAACGTCTGGCTGACTCTGCAACCAACCATAATAATTGATTACAAGAAGGCATTTCACTCCTTGCCATGTGACACAAGTTCCTGGAAATGCCAGAAGCTTTGTGCAAAAATCAATGGCATCATGGAAAGCATAGTTGTTGGTCAGAGGTGATAGACTGGGAGAGGTTAACATTTTACAAGCAGATTCACTATCACTGTTACAGTTTGTCATTGCATTGATTCCTCTGCCAACAATACTGAACAAGTCAGGCCATGTCTATCAAACATCAAAAACATCTGCCAGGCTATTCCCACCTGCTTTATATGGAAACTGAAAAAAAACATAACCTGAAATGGATTTTCTGCTCAACACTGTCCAAATATACAGCCAAGTTACTGCAAATGTGCTAACCATATCATCAACAGGGAAAAATATTGAAAACTGAAATAATCGAACTGCCCTATGGAAATAACATCTGAAGTCTTAATAAGAACCATTCACAACCTGTCCACCTTCCGCCGTGCCCTCAAGACGTGTTATTTTTATCAAGCCGGGCTGGCGTGAAAAAGTTTTTGGGGTTTTTAAGATTTTAAGATTTTACCAAATTTTAATTGTATTAAATCAGGGCCACATCGAATATTTTCTTTTAAATGTATATATATTTTAATGTTTATATTGTGTTTTTACTTGGCTGTTCACCGCCCTGAGTCCCCTGGAGAAGGGTGGTATATAAATTTAATTAAACTAAACTAAAACTAAAATAAAATAAAGATCACTACAAATACCTGAGCATCTTTCAGACTGACAACATTAAGCACACTGAAGTAAAGACGATTAGCAGTGAATAAATCAGAAGAGTGAAGAAGATCTTAAAGTTCAAACTCAGTGGTGGAAATACTATCATAATGATCAACACTTAGGCAGTTCCAGTCACTGAAGCAATCTTCAGCTGCTTTCAAGCCTCCTACCGTTTCTCAAAAATTACCTGGGCCACCTCTGTTCGAGAGATTGATTGAATCCTCCATCTCCTGCAGAAGACTTCTAAGTCTCTGCTGTTCCATTAGAAGTGCTGAGGATTTCCCTTATTGAGGATTCAAAAATATATAACAAGTCTGGCTTATCCAGCTGCAACTAGAGGGTTGAAGATGCTGTTGCCCTCCTAATTCTTCCAGAATTAGCTTTAAGATAGTGTTTTCCTGCTCTGCTGCTTCTGCCCTGATGGATTTTCCAATTCATAGTGGTCTTTCCTCACTTGCTTCTCTTCAAGTACAAAACCTTATTTATTTATTTGTTATGCACGTTTATCAAGATATACAAATCAACCCCTGTAATAAATCATTTACAGAATTTCATCCAATAAAAATTCATAATTTAACAGCCAAACGGGTAGACTAATTTTAATAAATAAGTCAAATCGAACATACATATTTAAAACAACCTGGGATATGATCAAGCATAGATCATTCATAATTAAAACTATAATCCTGGGAATACACAAGAATATTGAGAGAAGGGTGGGATAACCAGGCTCTACATTAATTCATTCATCATATAAACAGATTTTTAACCTCTTTTAAAGGCCATCAGACTTGGACTAAGATAAAGAGAAGGAGAGAGCTGATTCTAGTGTTATAAAGCCAGGAACAGAAAGGCGGCCTGCTCAGGGGATTGTGAAGGCAAAACAGGATTGTAGTGTGAAATAAGGGCAGAATCCATACAAATTTATGTAAAAAGATTATAAACTGGGAAATGATGTTGTAAATAGTGATATTGCTGCTCATAAAATTTATGTATTTATTTAAACGATTTGCATGGCTGCCTATTTAAGAACACAATAATAAAACTCAGAACTATAAAAATCATAAAACATAAAATCAGAACAAAGCCTGGTGCCTTAGTCATCTTGGGATACCCCCCACCATCAACTCCAGACACCCTCATTTTAACCCAGCACATGGCTAAAAAAACCAGGTCTTGATAGCCTTCTGAAAGCCTAAAAATGTATCAAATATGTTGCGGGCTCCATTTTTTTAATGCTGTTGTGTGGCACAGTCAGTAATTTGTTAAGTATAAAAGTCCAGGCTACAGAATACTAGCTAGCATGTTGATTCAAGAAGAGCCAAGGTAAAGATTAGGGACAGACTGTTAAAAGATTGGACGGCTGAGTGTTCTTCATGTAGAGTATAATAAAACAAGTCTGCATACCATAGAAAGACTAACATTCTGATAAACCTAGTATTAAGATAAGCATTTTCACTTCAGACTGTTTTAGAATGCCTAAATAATGTGCTTGTACTTTTCATCCATAGTTTTAAAAATGCAAATATGAAAATAACAGAAAGATAGGCTGCTATCAAGCTAGCTAAGAATGGAAGAGAATTTCCAAATTTCTGCAGGGATTGAAAACCTCTTACAAGAGTTGGAAAATTCTTTTCACTTGCTCATATTTTTCAGCATTATCTTTAAGTGAAACTTGCCATAAGTATAATATTTTCAAGTTAAAGTTGTTATAATGTTAATATGCTTATGATCAAGCAATTAAACTGGCTCTTCCCCACAAATACTGATGCACCAGGTTGCATAAGCAGGTTTTCATAACTGTATGGGTTTTTTAGTTGCAGAATACTTGGGGAATGGTTGTCCATACAATGTTCGTGAAAAAAACTTTTCTCTAAGATGTCCTAAATAGGAAGTCATTTCTAGCATAATTATATAGTGCCGAACTTGTGTATTAAGTTTAATTTTATATAACCTTAAAGCTAACACTAAGCATAAGGTAGCCTCATATAATTTATCTTTGCAACAGGAAATGGAATTCCTCCAAGATAAACAACAATTCTCTTAAGTCAAAACAGCATAATCTGGGAGTCACAGGTGAGAATTGCAAATAAGGTTCTTGTGAGGTAAACTCAATAATTTAAGTTTAATTCCCCTGAATCATACGCCTGCACATTTACAAAACTTCTGTACAGTATGTGTTGGCATGGATGCATTCGGCACAAAGATTTTATTGTGCAGGCTGTCATTTTAAGTACAGCATGTCCTGCCAATGATAGTCAAAATAAAAAAGAATAAGGAATTGGTGCTGAACACTTTACTGTAAAATTTGAGTTATCCTAAATCAAATCAATAATTTTAAAACTTATTCCAGTTTTAGATTTTGGTAATTGCACTGTCATAGCATGTTATAGAAGTTTTTTTAAAAAATGGAATAGGAGATACAACATAGTATTTATTATAACCCTTACAAGAGAGCCAGTTTGGTCTAGTGGTTAAAGCACCAGGCTAATAACCAGGAGAGTGTGAGGTTTAGTTTCATCTTGGGCATGAAAGGTGGCCAGGTGACTTTGGGCAAGTCACTCTCTCTTAGCCCACAATACCAGGCTCAGGCGACAAGCTGGTCTGTGAATTTCTGTCACAACCAATGCATCAATCTTTGGTTGTTCTGAAAAAAGGCAGGAAACACTAAGGAGGAGGAAGAAAGAAGAAGAAGGTGATCCTTACTATACAGGGCTATTCAAAAAGAATGAACCGATTTCGTGATGCATTGCTTCAGTTCTCAAGCATTGTCATGTAATGAGTCAGTGACCATTTGAAAGAGGAGTTATCTAAGTTTTGAATGGCTGCCACAGGGACGATGTAGTCACGTTGTTCTTCCGGAAACATTCAGTTGTTTGTTTACCCTCGGAATGGCGAGTCCTCAGGAAAAGGCGTTTTGCGTTGGGGGGGCCAAGACCTTGCTCTTTGTGCTTGGCCTGCGAGATGCCCAACCTAACCATGTGGGATTTTTCTTGTGGGGATAAGTAAAAGATCGCGTTTATGTTCCACCGCTACCCACTAACCTCGATGACCTTAAACATCGAATAACAACAGCAATCAACTCAGTGGATTGTGATATGCTGATACGCGCCTGGGAAGAATTCTTTTATTGGATTGACGTTGCCCATGCTGCAGGTGGTGGCCACATTGAACACTTGTAAGACAGGAAATAAAAGTTGATTGTGAGTAGAATACTTGTGACTTGGCTGGAGTTTTGTACTATTTTTCCTTAATAAAATATTGCGTCATGAAATCGGTTCATTCTTTTTGAATAACCCTGTATTATGTAAAAATCCAGACAGGAAGAATGGGGGCGAAATCAAATTAGAAATATGAGGTGAAATATTAAGGTAGAGATGACTTCAAGTCAAGTTTGTCTTTAGATGACACATCCATGTAGCTATTCTGTATTTTATGGAAGTGGTTTGTCATTACATTCTTTCAGCATTTTTATTATTGTTACTGTTTCCTAATCTGGCCAATAGTTCTAAGATTTTCAGATAGTACTAACAAGGGTTAATTCTGCATCATTTCTAAGATAGCTAGGTAATGGAAGGGTTTTATTGTTTAACATTGGCCTAATTATTTTTCTTTTTAAAGATAAACCTATGACAAATAGTCCTAACTCAAGATGAGTTCACAATGTGGAGCCACTTAACAGTTCACAGAGAACTCTCCCTTTCCAGTGGAATACACTGACCCTGAAATCTATATGTTCTTCACTGTCTTTATCTTTCCACTAAGCAAAAAAGCTTAATGGAAGGTTTTAACCCAAAATCTTAAATACAGATTCTATCTCAAAACCTTAAATAAAGTCAATAAAATTGTACTACAGTTGACCTTCATATTTAAAAATTATTTATGCTAATTCTCAGTAATTTATCATGACAATATGGAAGTTGTGGGTCTGCATCATTTCGAAAAAGTATGCAACATTCAAATCTTTTGTAAACTTTATGCTTGTGAGCTAAATAAAAAGCACAAAAAATTACAGTATTGTGAAAGATAAACAAATACAGGTAATCCTCGACTTATGGACACAATTCAGCCCAAAACTTATGTTGCTAAGCGTGATATTTGGTGAGTTTTGCCCATTTTGCGACATAGTTGTTTCTTGCCATAGTTGTTTCTTGCCATAGTTGTTAAGTGAATCACTGTAGCTGTTAAGTTAGTAACGTGGTTGTTAAGTGAATCTGATTTCCCCATTGACTTCACTTGTCAGAATGTTACAAAAGATGATAACATGACCATGGGACACTTAGAACTGTCATAAACCAGTTGCCAAGCATATGAATTTTGATCATATGACTGTGGGGATATTGCAACAGTCGTAAGTGTGAAAAATAGTCATAAGTCACTTTTTTCAGTTTTTTGCTTACAACGAATGGTTGTGAGTTGATGACTACCTGTATATTTAAATTCTGTAAACAGGATTTATTCAAGTTGATAGTTAATCAAAAGAAATTCTAGAAATGTCTGCATCATAACTTTTCATTAATATTGATACAATTCATTAATAAGCATGCTTTGTTGTTTCTATAATGCATACTTTTTATTGGGTGTAATGCTCAATAAAACTCAATAAAGAAACTGAACGGCAAGGTATTTTGGTGATGAGGCATTAGATTTCCAGTCACCAAATATGTTTCCTTTTGACTGTAATTTGAAATCTTTGGAAACTGAGTCTAAAGAGATACTTTGGAGAAATTAGCATGGAGATTGGTAGTCATGAAGGTATTACATTTACTGCCCTAATGGGATTGCTTGTCATTGAGGCTTCTTTGTTACTTTGAAAAGGAGTAAGACTATCCTTTTGTCACTTTTCTAACTTCTCCTGTTTCACAACTGCTTCACTGGCATTCAGACTGAATGTTTGGTTTGACTGGTTTGTTCAACAAACCAGTATCAAAATAAACCATAGTTCTTATTATGTATAAACAATGTTCTATACACATGTACACACACATGACAGCCTGAAACCACAATGATACCAAACTTATATGAAGGTTTACCTTCATGTATTTTATGTCTCAACAGCTGGTGTAGGTACCTATGTTGTATCATTTTATGACAACATAGTTACACACATGATACCATATAGTCCCCTTGCTGCCCCATGGATACCTGTGTATGTATACATTATGAAATGTATTTTCAAATTAGCTGGGTTTCTATATGAAGTGAGGCTAATGAAACATTCAGGCTAACTGCTTAATGCGGTTTCCTCCTATCACTGAATTGGTGGAAAAGAACGTTGACATACATAAAATTTATAAGAACAACAACCAGGGATAATATTCTAAAAAAAACAAAAGAGGAAACATTTACTTATATGGGAAGAGAGATAATAGTTCTAAAACAAATACCAAAAAGAATTAGAAATACAAGACAGCAGTATTACTTCCTTACAACACAACTTATAAAACACAATGAACCATTTAGATGGCTATTACCAGAGGGGAGTCTAATAACATGGCAGGATAAAAAAATAAAAATAGATTCAGTGGAGAAAGCACAGGACTTTTATGAAAAATATTTCCAGAGAGAGAATGAAAGAGAAGGGGTAAAGAACAAGAGACAAGAAGAAGAAGAAATCACAGAAGACAGAAAGAAAGAGAAGGGGAAAGAATACAAGAGGTAGTAAGAGAAGCTAGGGTTACAAGGAAGTAACTTGAATAGGAATGGGTGAAGAAATTAAACTAATCTCGATTAATATTAATGGACTTAATGCTCCAAATAAAAGGGAAAAAATCTTTACAAAATTTAAAAAATTGGATTTGATGTAATACTACTCCAGGAAGTTTATATTAAAAAAGAGCACAAGAAACTATTGGAAAATAAAAAATTAGGGAAAGTATACACATCTCTAGTAGTGAACAAAAAAAAGGGGGGGGGATTAGCAACTTATGTAAAAGAGAAAATAAAATGACCAAGAAGTTACAAAATTAAGAAAAATCCGAATATTATTTAATATGGAACAGATTATATGAATGGCTAAAGAATAAGGATAATAAAGTATAAAATGTGTAAATATTAAATATTAGTTATATATAGATGTAATTAATGGCTAAAGATCAAGGATAATAAAGTATAAAATGTGTAAATATTAAACATTAGCTATATATAGATGTAAATAAATAAAACAAAAAAACAGAAAATAAATGTGTATATATAGAAGAGCAGAAAACAAAAACATTTATATATGTACTAGATAGGTTTATAAATAATATATATTTGAATTTTGATGAACCGATCTCCAACTGTAATAATGACAGGAACAAAGTTTCCTAACACTATATGTTTGTATGTTTTGTTATGTTTTTATGAAATAATAAAAAATAAAATCTAATCTTATTGCATTCTTTGATAAAGTGACAAAATTAGTGGACCAGAGGAATGCTGTCGATGTGGTTTACTTGGACTTCAGTAAGGCATTTGACAAAGTAGATCATAACCTACTACTAGATAAAGTAGAAAAATGTGGGTTAGACAGCATCACCACCAGATGGATTCGAAACTGGCTAACCAACCGCACTCAACGTGTAGTGCTCAATGGAACTGCATCTACATGGAGGGAAGTATGCAGTGGAGTACCCCAAGGCTCTGTTTTAGGCCCAGTACTCTTCAACATCTTCATCAATGACTTGGACGAGGGGATAGACGGGGAACTCATCAAATTTGCAGATGACACCAAACTGGCAGGAATAGCCAACTCTCCAGAAGATAGGCTCAAGATACAGGATCTTGACAGACTTGAACATTGGGCGCTATCAAACAAAATGAAATTCAATGGTGATAAAAGTAAGGTTCTACATTTAGGCAAGAAAAACAAAATGCACAGGTACAGTATATGTGGTACCTTGCTCAACAGTAGTAACTGTGAGAGGGATCTTGGAGTCCTAGTGGACAACCATTTAAATATGAGCCAGCAGTGTGCAGCAGCTGCCAAAAAAGCCAACACAGTTCTAGGCTGCATTAACAGAGGGATAGAATCAAGATCACGCGAAGTGTTAATACCACTTTATAATGCCTTGGTAAGGCCACACTTGGAATACTGCATACAGTTTTGGTCGCCACGATGTAAAAAGGATGTTGAGACTCTAGAAAGAGTGCAGAGAAGAGCAACAAAAATGATTAGGGGACTGGAGGCTAAAACATATGAAGAACGGTTGCAGGAACTGGGTATGTCTAGTTTAATGAAAAGAAGGACCAGGGGTGACATGATAGCAGTCTTCCAATATCTCAGGGGTCACCACAAAGAAGAGGGAGTCAAACTTTTCTCCAAGGCACCTGGGGGTAGAACAAGAAGCAATGAGTGGAAACTAATCAAAGAGAGAAGCAACTTAGAACTAAGGAGAAATTTCCTGACAGTTAGAACAATTAATCAGTGGAACAGCTTACCTCCAGAAGTTGTGAATGCTCCAACACTAGACATTTTTAAGAAGATGTTGGATAACCATCTGTCTGAAGTAGTGTAGGGTTTCCTGCATAAGCAGGGGGTTGGACTAGAAGACCTCCAAGGTCCCTTCCAACTCTGTTGTTATTGTTATTGTTATTGTTATTGTTATTATTATTATTATTATTATTATTATTATTATTATTATTATTATTATTATTATTATTATTATTATTATTATTATTATTATTATTATTATTATTATTATTATTATATTATAAAAAAGAACGTTGACATAAATTGTGTTGCCAATACAGATGAGCTTTATTGAGCCTGAGTCATGAAGCCAGGTGGGCCTCATGACTGACCTTACCATTTTTAATGTGGGACAGTTTCAGAGCAGAGATTGGCAGATTCCTTTCCTTTTCCACCACTAGATGACAAAAGCAAACACCAATAACTGTATATAGACTGTTGCAGGCCAGGGCAGGATTTGAAGAACTCAAGGTGTTTTTTCTTTCCATGGCCAATTTTTGTAGTTGCTATGGTTACCATGCTCACCCCAGACCTGAAGCCACTGAAAGCACTATCAGATATCTGATAGTGATATCACATGCCTTTTTGTACATTTCTAATTCAAACTGTCAGTCCTGACTATGATTCTGGAGGGGAACGAAAGCAGCAAAAGGAAGGATTTTTAAAAAATTGTTTTTTTTTTAAACCACAAGGGTATCCAACAATGCACTGACAGTTATTTTTGTATAAGATATATCCTTAAAATATAGGTATGTGTTTGTTTCTATGTGCAATAGTTTTATATTTTAACTTGATTTTGTTTCCTTTTCTAGTTTTATTCCTTCCTTAACCACCTTATCACAAAAAGATCAACTGGAACTCTGAAATGCGTATTTCTCAATGTGCTTCTTGATTCTCATAAATTATCCAGGCGGGTTCATCATCCCCTTCTTATTTTCCAACAGCCCTCTTATCTATTAACAGTCTAGGAGAAAAATGTCACTCAAAAACTACAAACCCAAACCCTTCCAAGAAATTGGATTCCTGATACTTCTTGTGATCCCTTTTTCTTTTCCTCTGTATGTTTAGGCTGGTTTAGTTTAATAGGTTTTTATATTTTGGTGGTTAATTTTTGAGTCAGCTCCAGAATGATAATGGATAGGTAAACAAAGGAAAAGTGGGGGTGAGGGGAAACAATGAAAAGCTTAATCTTCTAAAAAGCTGTCAAGCCGGAACTCACTATCCAAAATTGTTTGGCATCAGAATTCTGATGTCCAACTAGAATTAATCAGATTTGTATGTTGGGCCGGGAGGGGGGTTACATTGGTGTTTAAATTAGTCCTGTGAATTTTTTTTTTTTTTTTGCAAAATTATCTATTTAGTTGTGTCATAGTATGCAGCCCAGAACTTTCAGAGTACTACAGTACTAGAGTCTTTTTGTCGGAATTCGTGCCCATACATTCATCATTTGTGAATATGGGATTTCTATTATCATTCCGTCTCTTAAGATGCTTTAGACCAGTGGTTCCCAACCTGTGGTACGTGTACCACTAGTGGTACGCGAGGGCCTTCCAGGTGGTACACAAACACTTTCGGGGTCATGAACGATTTTTAGTTAGTTATTTTTTACTTCACAAAAATGTTTACTGCCTAACACACGATAATCTGGCAACGATTTGCAACTGTTGCCACACGCCACCCACCTGGTCCCAGCGGCCCGAGAATCCAGTTGCTGGATGCGCGGGGCCAAAAAAGGAATGGTACAATTATGGAAATAAAGTGATATCTGATCGAATTTAGTTTCTCTGGAACCAGGTGGTACGCGGCGACTGTATGGGACCTCCAAGTGGTACTCGATCACAAAAAGGTTGGGAACCACTGCTTTAGACAAACAATTATTTTAGTGACATTTACACTTGAATACTTAACAGGTGATTTCTCCCCCCCCCCTCATAAATTTACTTAACAAGGAGGCTTATCTCCATGTGCCGAATGAAGATTTTAAGACAACCTCTTTATGGAAGTAACACCTCTCTGACCTTGCTTTAGATTCTTATTTAGCAGGAGGAATGTGTTTCTGCCACAAATTTGTATTGGGAAAAGAGGGGAAAACATTTTAACAGGGGAAAAAAATCTAACTAAGATCACCCATTACCAAAATATTTCGCCATACTGCTACCCGTTTAACTTTGTAAACCAACCATCCTTGCTTGCAGCACATTAGATATATTATTTCATATGCTGCTTTTTGTCCTTTAAACCTTTCACCCTTTTTTAATGATCTCATCAGCTTCATCTCTGACTTCCTGAGTTTTCCAGTTTGTCTGGTCACATTAGTTCTTCCTGCATGTATTTTTTTGTAATTTGATTTGCATTCATTCACTTTGTATAACCAAACTTCCTCAATGTATACTTTTCATACTAAACATTCACTTTCATAATTCAGTCCATATTCATTCAGCATCCATTCATTCTTGATACTATTTCTTCTTGTTTTTCACCCTTGTTTATTAAGTACAATAATCAATTTCGACTGCATTCAACTTTTAGGTTTCTCTTTAACAGTCAACTTTCAGTTCCATATGACAAAGTAGGCAAAATCACAGTAGGCAGACATTTTTGTGTCTTTCATTCACCACAACAAATCACACACTGACCTTTCTACTAGAATTTTCATATATTTATCTTTTCCCAGTTGTTACAATTTATACAGTTGTAATTATATAGTTCCTGGTACTTATATTTCTGATATAAATATTCACAGCTTAATTCTGATTATTTTTAACAAATAATATACACAGTTATTTACATTTAATCAATGAAATATTAAAAAACATTAATTTTGATCATACTTATAACTTCCGTGTTTATTCGCGTGTAACCTACTTTTTAATTTCTTCTTTACTTTTTGTTCTTTTATGTTCACTTATTTTTCAAAAGGTGCTTTTCGATTTAAGAAATGTACAGGTGAACAAAAAAACATCAAGAGTAGATCTATGGGAAAAGATTTTTTTTCTGCAGTTCTGAATAACATTTTCAAAATGTTCTCTCTTACTGGAAACACTGTGACTGGAAACACTGTAGTTGATATGGGAGTTAGCTGATCATGCTAATTGTAAAAATTGGAATTGGAATTTTATTCAGTAAAAACTGGATGATAGATAGATAGATAGATAGATAGATAGATAGATAGATAGATAGATAGATAGATAGATAGATAGATAGATAGATAGATAATGTGTATAATCTTTAAAATATAATCAGTATTAAGCTTTGAACATTAACTTCAAAAATATAAATATTAGGAACTATAGTCAGTATAAATCATGAAAAATAGGAAATTGTATAAAATCTTAATGAAATATTGAGACTTGATGTAAACAGAAACCCAAATATAAAGCTATATATGAGACTGTTGTCTAGAAATGTTTTCCACAATGAATTAATTCTTTGTCAGATTTACTTTTAAGATGCCGTATTATTTTAGCCTGCATTGAGGCATATTCCTCCCACAACTTAGTCCTTCTCCTACAAAAAAGACTAAATGTTCTTTCCAATTAGACGCTAGCGTATCCCTGCAGAAATCAGTATATGCAGTGATAGTTCAAAGAGACCTTTGTCCTATTAATTGTCAAATTTTGTAATTTGTACAATTATCTCTCCACTGAGCAAAATTCTTTGTGTTTTCCTTTTTATAAAAATAATTTAAGAGCAAAGCAAGAGGGGTAATGGTTGTTTTCCTGTTTATATCCAAACTTTCAGCATACTATTTATTATTGCATAATCTCTTATAAACTGCTTGGTTTTATTTGTATAAAACCAAGCAGTTATTTATGACTTCCATCTGGAAGTCCTTATCCCTCCATAGAGGTGGCTGAGCAATAAGTGTGTGTAATCCAAGTTGGGAAACTAGCTTAGTAATACATTTAAAATTTGGAGCTGGCAATTCTTCTTGCTAAATCTTGGTAGACTATTGTTTTTAATAACTGCAGTTCTTCTAACTGACACAATTTCAGATTTCTCCATCTTGAAAATCTATTATATATTCCAAATCTATAAATTGTTATTTTTAGAGATATCATTATTTCCCCAAATTAAATCCTAGATTGAATTAGAACCCCATTTTACATGTAAATGTCACTTGTCTACCCTTATCCGTTTCCATCTCAGCATTTGTCTTTATTGACCTGAATATCTGACAAAAGAACCCAAACTTGTTTATATTGTATTAGTATCAATTGAATTAAGTGTGACATAATCAGCATATTATTTCAATTTCTTTACTAGTTTGATTCCTGAAACTTTAGATTCTTGATATATTTTCATTGCTAGCAGCTGACTCTTTTTGATTTGGATTGGGTAACTTAATTTAAGTGATATAATAGAGTCTACATTTCTGCCCAGTGATACTAATATCAAAGATTATTAGGATTCTTTGTTGAAGCTATCAACATTGCAAGACAACTGGCTATAAGTTAGTTAAAAAGTCTGTTAATTATTGACTAAATTTGAAAAACAAAAGGATAAGGAAATAGTTTGTATTATGTCTATTAACAATTAATGAATTGAGTGCCATTTCCTGCAAGCATTGAATCATTTCATTCAGGAGATTCTGCCTACCACTTCCTTGTTTCCCCCCACCCTGACGTTTGCTCAGTACAGAGAACCTCAATCAATAATTTTAATATCAGAATGAAAGATTACATTAGTTTGAAGTTCCTGAAGGTCCCTAATGGGGATTTGGGTTTGATATTTAGGTTGTTGACCAATTTATCCCATAAGATTCTGACTTTTCTCCTGTGCTGTTCAACATCTATATGAAATTGCTAGGGAAAGTAATTTGAGCTTTACAATAACTCTGTAAATAACCTTATAGTTGAGTAGTCTTCTACCTCTCCACCATCTGATTCTAAGGGAGGGATCTGTACTTTGAACGTAATGAATTGATTGATGGAGCACAAGCTGAAATTATATCTGGACAAAAAATGGAACTGTCAAAAAATAGAACCTGTCAGCATGACTGCCTGAGGAATTCTGAGAGTTCAAGTCCACAAGTCTTAAAGTTGCCAAGTTTGGAGACCCTTGCTGTAAAAAGGTTGAAAGGTTGAAAATTGTACTCCCCCAGAAAGAGCTAGTTCACAGTTTGGGGGCTTTTCCTCCTGGTCTTCCTTATTTATTTATTATTATTTTATTAGTGAGACTTATATACCGCCTCATAGTGCAAGCACTCTCTAAGCGGTTTACACCATTAAGCAATGTATATTTATATTGCCCCCAACAATCTGGGTCCTCATTTTACCTACCTCGGAAGGATGGAAGGCTGAGTCAACTCTGAGCCGGTGAGATTTGAACAGCTGAACTGCTGTTCAAATCTCAACGGATTTCAAAAAAAAATCCTTCTTGTCCCAGAGCCTCCACTCCACATTAGTCAAGTGATATCATCTCCAACAGCGTATTCTGCAGGATCTGAAATAATATAGTTCCCTTTCTCTGCTTTTCCTGGCTCTTGTTAGATTTTATATCTGAGATATATGCATGCATATTACCGACGCATTTGAGAATTTTCTGAGGGTTTTTGTTTTGTTTTGTTTTTTTGCCTCTTGGTCTTGTGTTAAGTCATCAGCCTTCCCTAAAAAATGAATCCATAACCTTGGCATAGACCCAACCATTTTCCTCCAGCCAAGCATTTCATCCTGCAACAGGCTATCAAGCAGCTAACCAGTACAAGTTTATATCATTTGCATTGGTTGTCAATTGCCTGTGGAAAACAATTTAAAGTTGTTATTGCCTGAGGTTTATTTTTTGTGATGATCCTGTTTCCTTCTCTGCTTTTCTAGGACCTGTTAGAGTTAGACATTACATCAGGACAAAAGATCAAGATATATTTCCTTTGTTCTCCTTAATGGGTGGAGATAGCATCCAGGAATGGGTTAACTCCATCTAGGATCTCATTGGACTGAGTCTGCAACTTTAACAACACGCCTCCTTTGACCATCTTCCCCGCTTTTTGACTCAGTCGATCTTAGTGACTAGACGTGTGGTAGTGAATTCCCATTCTTGAATGCTAAATTCACAAAGATTGGAGATAGAAATCTTTTAAAAATGATCATTCCAGCGAGAAGGGCTTGCCCGATACCGCTGAAGCCGTGTGAAGGCGGATTGGGGGATTCCCCCTCCCGGTGAGAAGGGCTTTGCCTGAAACCACTGAGGGCCGCGAGGCAGCAAAATTGCAGATTGCAGGTACAGGCAAGAAGGGCTTTGGTCCGATACCACTGAGGCGATTACGATCTTAACCAGTGAGAAGGGTTTGCCTGAAGGCCTTTTGTCAGCGCTTTTCAGCAACTCCTCGCCAGCGTGAAGGGCGGCTGCCTGAGCCCGCTGAAGGCCACGTGGCAGCGATCCAACTCTCGCCAACAACGGTTCAGGGCAGCGCCATGAGTTTGCTCCGGTAGCTGATCCTCCGGCAGTTACAACAGCCGATAGTCTCCTGGGACCAGGAGCGAAGGAAACCGCTTCAGTGTGCACGTTTATTGCACCGCGGTAACTGGCCCGCCATTCGCACCTGGAGCCTTAACGGAGGAACCTAGAGGGGATGAATGATCTACTGAACGAGGCTTGCCATCGGCCCTCAACTTTCCTCCCCCTTCCACTTAGGGAGCTATACCCGACTGGGTGTGCCTGTAAAGAGCCCCCAAAATGGCGGACACCATGTTGGGATAGCCCCTCCCAAGGTGGGAAAGTCAGGGTCCTCCCACACTGCCACCAGTGAGACAGCAGTTCCTCAGGCTCGAGGCCTGCACGAAAGAGGCATTCATCTGAGCCTCGTGACTCTGGGGGATCCAAAAAGGCCTCTAAAGCTTCTAAGAATGATGAAGAGAGGAGACAAAGAGCCCTGGACAGGGCCATTGCTAAGGCTCAGAGGGAGGCAGAAAGAAAGGAAAGGGTACAACCCACTATGGATCAGCATGCGGTTCAGGAGACTCTCTCAGCTCTTGAGGCCCCATTAGATTGTTATGCTGAAGCATGGTCTCCAGATGGCGAGGAGGTTCTGCCATCTAGCTCTTCCCCTCTCATGCCCAATGTCTCTGAATTTTTTGAGAACCTTCCAGGATATGGCACTCCTCAAATTGTCATTGACCAGCCTCCTAGGCAAACTGCTTCTGCCACCTTTACTCCCATGGCTGCTGGCCTCCATTCTAGTGAACAACCTGAACACCCTATCCCGGCTGGGGGCTTATATATCTCAGGCCATTAGACAAGGATTTGAGGCTTGCATTCACCACAGGGCGTCCCCGATGGCATAGGAAACATCGGGAGTCCGTGCTTACCAGCAGGACCCCAGCAGGTTGGTCAAATGTTCCCTCACCAGGCCATCTATCCTATGGCTTCCTCCAGCCATTCCTCCTCAGCAGTGGCGGAGATGTACAGGGATCAGCAGGGATCTTCTGAGGAAGCATATAGAGACCAGGAATTCTCAGAAGATGAGGATTTAACACCGGATCAACCCACCTTTGTGGGCTTGTTCCATCCCTCAGTCTTCAGATCCCTGCTGTACAAAGCCAGGAAGGCGGACAATATGGGGCCCAGCCAACCCCCACAGGACACATCAGGGCCTCAGGACCCTTCTGACCCATTATTCTCTGAACCTAACTATTGAGAAGGAGGTCATCCCTTCCCCCAGGCTCTTCCTGGATGTCGTTCAGCAACAATGGGCTTCACCAGGGACGGAACCCAATCCAAACTCCCTGGATAGGTGCTAATATCAAATGAGTCCAGACCTTTCTCAGATCTTGGAAGTTCCCTCCATTGATGCTCTTTCGTCACCTTCCATTCTGGCCGAATCCCCTATAGACGCCCTCCAGCTGGAGGACAAAAGATTGGAGCAGTCATTAGTCAGATCACACCAGGTGTCTGCCTGGGCTGTTAAAGCTTCCTCTCCAGCTTCATTTTTTAATCAGGCCTCTCTCTTATGGCTGAAACAATTGCAAGGGAGGATTCCTCCTGAGGACTCTAGGTCACATCAGGACATTAACAAAATCATGGCGGCCTTAGAATTCTCGGCGGATGCCACACTAAACGTGGCCTGCTTTTCCTCTAAGTCCATTTCATCCTCAGTGGCTTCACGGCGACTCCTATGGCTCCGTCAATGGCAGGCGGATGCCAAACATAAATGGAAGTTGGCCTCTGCCCCTTACTCGGGGGGCAAACTGTTTGGGGATTCCCTTGACCCCATTTTGGTTGAGACAAGGGATAAAAGAAAAATTTTACCGTCCATCTCCAGAAGGACGGAATTCCGTCTTCCCCCCTATTTTTGGCGCCAATCCTTTCGAGGGCAGGAGGCTTCAACCTTTGTTAGAACACTTAGACCATTTCATTCCAGACAGGGGGCCCAGCAGGACAGGTCAGGGAAAGGAGGACAGCACTTTCCCCCAAGGAAGTTCTTCCGGGGTGGAGGAAGTCATCCCTTTCGTCGTCAGTTGTGACTATCTAATGGACAGCCCCATTGGAGGTCGACTGGCCCTTTTTGCTAGCCAATTGGAGGCAGTCACCACCAATGCATGGGTCAGGGAGACGGTAACATTCGGCCTCTCCCTAGAATTCCTCTCCACACACACCCCCGAGGTCCTTCATCAGGTGCCCTCTCTCAAGAGACCCTGCAAAGCGGCTCATCATGAAATCAGCCATAAACCATCTCCTGGACATTCGGGCAATCCAGCCGGTTCCAGGGGAGTAACGCGGACAGGGGTTTTATTCCCTCCTGTTCATAGTACCCAAGACCTTGGAGGGATGGAGGGCAATTCTCGACCTCAAACTTTTGAACCGTCATATTGTCTACCGACGGTTCAAAATGCAAACGCTCCAGACCATCCTAGGAAGCATATGAAAGGGCAATTTCCTCGCATTGGTAGACCTCACGGAGGCATATTTACACATGCCCATACATCAGGACCACCAACAGTACCTCCGTTTCTTCTACGCGGGGAGGCATTATCAATATCGAGCTCTCCCGTTTGGTCTTTCCTCCGCACCATGAGTTTTTACCAAAATACTGGCAGTAATTGTGGCCTACCTGAGGTCAGTCCGTATCAGAATACAATGTTACCTGGACAACGTCCTCATCCTATCGCGGTCGGAGTCACAGGCAGTACAGGACTTGGCGTTCACCATCTGGGTCCTCCAGGACCACGGTTTTTCCATCTATCTGGCAAAGAGTCACCTGGTCCCAACAACATGCTTAATCCATTTGGCAGCCATCATAGACTCAGTGGAGGGCACGGTTTTCCTGTCCCCAAAGAGACATGCCAACTTGGTCAAACTGGCAGAACAGGTGAGAGAGGCGTAAGCTGCATCTCTGCTCCTTCTATCCCAGCTGTTGGGGAAGATGGTCTCCACTTTTTCCATCGTGCCATGGGTTGACTACACAGCAGGGAGCTTCAGTGGTTCCTGCTACCTCATCAGAGGACCGGCTCCAGTACTTCACCAATGACAGTTCCTCTGCCGCCCGCTGTCATTCAGACCCTAACCTGGTGGACATCCCAGGCAATCATTGGGGATCTCCCTTCAGGGAACCCCCTCGACTTACCTTAACGACTGACGCCAGCCTGGCTGGGGAGCGCATCTGCAGAACCTCATGGCACAGGGACAGTGGTCTCAACAAGAGCTGAGACACAATATAAATTGGCTCGAACTAAGAGTGATTCGTTTGGTGCTCCTAAGCTTCAAGGCAGTGGTGACCAACAAACACATTCTTGTCCTCACAGACACTGTAGTGGCCAAGGCCAACGTAAATCATCGGGGGCACCCGATCCTGTCCTCTGATATGGGAGATGGAACGTCCTGGCCTTTGGGAAGAATCCCATCTGTTGTCCCTTCGAGCGGAACACATTTCCGGGAGTGCGAATGTGCGGGCAGAGCACCTGAGTCGCACCATCATCGACCACTCGGAATGGCGCCTGCACCTCTCCCTCTTCCGGGAGTTGGCAGAGCGATTCGGGTGCCCAACAGTAGACTTGTTCTCCACCCCGGACAACGGACAACTCCCTCATTATTTCTCCAAGTTCGCAGCCCGTGGTCAGAGGGTCTGCTTTATGCCTTCCCCTCCCATTGATTCCGAGGGTTATCCAAAAGATGTTGGCGGAGAGGGCAGACCTAGTAGGCCTGTCAGTGGCTTGACCCTGGAGACTGCCACCCAACAGGATCTCTCTCACCCAGGGGGCCCTGAACACCAGGACCCCCAGTGGTTCCAGGTAACCTCCTGGAGATTGAGCAGAGCATCCTGAGCGGAGTACAATTCTCCTCCAGGCATCCCTCCACCACTCAAATCTGTGACTCCCCGTGGAGGACCTTTTGTTCTTGGTGTTCCAGGAGACGACTCACTCCTACGGAAGCTTCTCTTCCCCAAGTTTTGGACTTCCTTCAATAGGGGTTAGATAATGGCCTAACCCGTAACACCATCAAAAGACAAGTGGCAGCCCTAACCTTGGTGTTATCCACAGGGTCCGCAGACTCACTAGCACAACATCCCATTGTCCGATGGTTCATACGGGGGGTGATTAACATCAAACCTCCCGTAGTTCACAGGTATTCAACCTGGGACCTATCGAGGGTGCTCAATGTTCTTACTGATGCTCCCTTTGAACCTTTACAGACAGCCTGCCTCAGGTTCCTCTAATTTAAGGTAGCCTTTTTAATTGCAGTTACTTCAGCTAGGAGAGTATCGGAATTGGCGGCCCTGTCTGTCTGAGAGGATTTCTGTTTTTCACTGCGACAGAGTAGTTTTGAGATTGGACCCTTCCTTCGTCCCAAAAATTAATTCCTGGTTGGGCCCAAGAATTAGTGTTGCCAAACTTCTGTCCTCATCCAGTTCACCGTCTTGAACGGAAATGGCACACATTAGACGTTCAAAGGGCACTTCGTATTTACATAAACCGGACTACAACCTTTAGACGTATTGAGTTAGTGTCTTTTCAACCAGGCACACTGGGTAATAAGGTCCACCATTTCCAGGTGGATCAAGGCCTGTATCGCCAAAGCTTATGACTTACAATCTTTACCAATTCCCAGACACATTACGGCCCACTCCACCAGGAGTGAGGCTACTTCAGCAGCCTGGACAACTCAGGCCTCGATCGAGGAAGTGTGTAGAGCCGCGACCTGGTCTTCATTGACTCCTTTTGTCACTACAAACGATACCTGCACCTCTGCCGAAGCTGCCTTTGGCAGAAGGGTTCTACAGAGAGTACATATGGATGAGGGAGCCCAGGACCACCCGACATCCCACCCGTGAGGACTGCCAAGCTTGGGTATGTCCCATTCCTGGATGCTATCTCCACCCACTAAGGAGAAAGGGCGTTGATCTTACCTGAGACACCTTTTCTCTGGGTGGTGGCGATAGCATCCAGCCCCACCCAGATGTCGTTCCGGCCCTGGGACACCTTGGAACCACGACATCAAAGACCACACATCAGTCTGCAGCAATCTCTTCTTCACAAGCAGGGAAGATGGCTGAAGGAGGCATGTTGTTAAAGTTGCAGACTCAGTCCAATGAGATCCTAGACAGAGTTAACCCATTCCTGGATGCTATCTCCACCACCCAGAGAAAAGGCATCTCAGGTAAGACCAACACCCTTTCTATTGCTCAGAATATGGAATAATATGGAAAATAGTTTCTAATTGAATAGAAGAAAAAGCGTAGAAGAGGTGTGTTTTGAGTGGTCTCTGGTGGTCTCTGAGCTTGGTTGTTTTCAATGCTAAGGTAGGTAATATCAGTACATAGGAGAGTGGAGTTTGTTTATATGAGGCAAATTGCCCTACCAGACCTAGTTGGGACATGTTTTTTTTCTTGATGATTTTTGATTCAGATATTGTTTTGCCTAATTATTTATCTGGTGCTGTTTCCTTCTTAGTGGAGTGCTGGCTGCTTAGAAAGGATGTACTCTGAGCCGTTTCCTTCCTTGACTTTTGGCTAAATGACTTGCAGATTGGGATTATTACTATGGCTCATTGTTGATGGCTCATTTGTCAGAATGACAAGCTTTGAGGAACTCCATAGCATTTTTGGATTTGGCTCGATCTAAAATATCAAGAGTTTCCCAAGTGAAATTGTGGTTGGATTTTTCCATGTGTTGAGAGGTTAAAAAAAATTCATCATGTCTTCTGACTACCAATTGATGCTCATACATGAATTATGCCAATCTTCTATCACTCTGTCCTTACATATGGTAATAGCAGTTATAATCCTTAACTATATGTTGTAAATGACTCCCTACTTTTCTTCTGTGGTGTTTAGGTTACTTAAGATATTTTGGAAATGTTTTGTTGATCTGCATACTACACTGATAACAAAAAATGTAGTAGTGTGTTGGTTTTCTCATAGTTAAAGCAGCTCAGTCCAGTGAAAGTCTTTAGACTGGGGAGGGCTAAAAGTCAAATAAACACACAATCACATTCAGAGAAATGTGCTGAACTTCCTTTACTATTTCAAAGAAAAGCTGGACTGCTGTCCTTATGCAGAGGTTGGCCTTAAATGGCCCTTTCTATCTTTAAGAGATATCCTTACTTAATGTTTATGCAACAGCACATGTTTCTTTTTGTAGCAAACTGTGTTACTATCACTGGCAGTGTTTTTTAGTAGTATCCAAAATCATAGTATGTTGTTGTGCTAATATTACTGTATTAATGACAAGCTTTATATCAATTCATCATGAATGAGCTAGGTGACGCTAAAGATTAGTAGTGGGGAAGCAGCCTATGTTCCTGTTCATGTATGCATTACTTTCATTCCCCTTTTCTTGCACATTAAATGACAGTTTCAGCTGTTTTGCCTAGATATGGTAATTTTAATAACTAGGACCAGTAATCCTTCTGCCATACATTAATGCAGCAACTTATTGCAACTGGTTGAATAACCCCCCACATCAGATAATGAAAAGCTGCATGCCTTTTGTCCATATTTAAACAATGTTATCTATTTCTAGTTACAACAGCAGCAGCCCAGGAAAGGAGCAAAGCAGAAAAAAATGGGACAATACATCAACTTCTAGTGATATCACAGCATAGCTTTGATTGTTACAAGTGTGATAACGAGGCTACTTCGCATGCAAATAGAAAATGTAGAACATTCCCTTACAGTTATTATTGTTAAAAGATAGATCAGTAGTATTATCCAAATATTGTGAATAAAGCTGTCAGAATAACCTGTCAGAATATCTATTTTTTGTCTTTTCCTTTTTATTTTTTGATCTGTTTAAATATAAGAGATGGATGAATTGATAATGGTTAGTTTAATTTTTTTGATTTAATTAAATACCCATATTGAGGCAAGAAATAAAGAATTAGAAATAATGGAAATGAACTTAAATGTTAGGGGAAAAGGGGTATATTATGATTGTGTACTATTTCTATTTATGAGATAATATATAGTTTTTAGTTTTTTGATAGAATAAAAGATAAAAAACAAACGAATAGAGAGATTAAAGAATTAGAGGAAGCAATATGGCTTAAAATTAAAAAGCAGGAGACAGTAACTATCTTGAGAAGTTAAATGAATAGCAGTCAATTTGGAAGGAAATTTGAAATCAACTGGTGAATATCCCAGATGACAAAATTACAAAATTAGATTTTTTTTTCTTTTTCTTTCTTTTTCTTTCTTTTTTTTGAGATGGAAATAGTACCATGTACCTAGAAGAAAGTACTACATTAAAAGAGTAATAATATAATGATAATGGTTAAAAACTTTTTTCTTTAGAAGAGATATGAGTAGTTTAAAATTGAGGTTAGCATCAGCCTGTCGAACATAAAATGAGTTAGTATAAAAAGTACTCAGGAAAGGTAAAGAAAGTAAAAGAGGAAGTAGAAGGGGAGGAAGAGAAGGTGTAGAGAAGGTAGAGGAGGGAAGGAGTTAGAAAGTAGGAGGAGAAGTTGGAGATAGAGAGAGTGAAGTGTAATGGAATAAAGTAGAACAGACTGATGACTGATGAGGCAAGTGTTGAATAAGACATTGATTTTTGAATGATTGATTATATTGAAAAAATATGTAATTTTTATTGTAACATTTTAAGGTATATGTGTATTGAATTGTATATAAAGTGATGGAGAAAATAAAAAAAGGGGGGGGAGAATAACCTGTCCAAAGCTCCTTAATAGGTACCTGGCAAAGCAAATTAGCTACTATTCCCAACATACTTGAGAATACCAGGCTTAGAGAGAATGTTTATTGATCGACTGATAACTTTTTCAATGGAGAATTTGTTAACAGATTGTCATAAAGCAACCTTCCAGACTGCCAGGTTCTAACCCATTCAGGCCTTTTAAAGCTTTGTATCTCCAATCAGTAAATTTGATGGACTTTTTCTTACCAAATGTGCCCGTGTCATCACAACGTAATAATAGGAACATTTTATGCATGGTGCTCTTGTTCTGTCTCCCTGTCCACTCAGCTAGATAGAAGTTGCTGGCTTGTTCATTTTTGCATAGTCCAGCAGGCATCATCACCAATATTGGAGCCTGGCTTTTAAAGTATTCTGAAATACTGTTATTTTTGTAACAATAATTACAACAATCCTGAGATGCTGTGGATGAAGGGTGTTTTCTTATTATGCATTTTTAAAACTATAAGCAAAAGGAACACTTTGGCATCCATTGCTGACAATATAGTCTAATTGAACTAATACAATGCAATGTATATGGGACAGCTTTATAAATAATTTGATACTGCATTTGGGCTAAAATAGGACTGCAGTTATTTACTGGAATTTGGCACTTTGATTTATTATCGAATCAAAGCTGCACTGGCTTCCAGTCCCTTTCAGGTCCAATTTAAAATACAGGCTATCTTTTTCTAAAACCTCTATTTCAAACTCTGAGGTTGTTTTCCATTTTGTTTTGGGGTGGGTTTTTAAAAAATTATATTTTAATTTAATGGTTTTTATTAATTTTAAATTTGTATTTTGAGTATTATTTTTGCAAGTTGGGTAAATAATGGAATTTCTTACAAATTTCATAATAAATTAAAATTCTGTAATGTTTGAAACTTGTTTCTGGACTACACCAAAGTAAAAAATTAGGCAAATCACATGATGGCTTATCACACTGGGAAAAAAGTCCTACGTATAGATCGTTATAATGTTCATTCTCACATATTAATCACTGTATGTTGGGATTTTTAATGACATTTTATGTGCCCATCTGTGATTAAACCAAAATATTGTATTGTTGCTAACAGAGCAGGCATTCCCTTCAACAGCAGAAATGTTTTAGAAAAAAATTTGAATTATTAAATTATTAAAAAAAATTGAGTAATGGTGTCTGTCAGTCTTTTTCTTGGATAATTGACATTCTTTAAAGAGATAATTCATGTGATAAATTCAAGACAGCAAAATCTCATATAATGTTATGATTAGTAAGGCCTTTGTATGAGTCAGATTAGATAAAGTTTATTTAGACGACTGCCTTTTACTGGAAAGAAACAGGGAGTGAAATATGTTACTAGGTACATATCAGTTTGGTTTCAAAGTCATTACATTTGAGCATATTTTAAATGTGATCTTTTTTTAGATACATACACATGTTCAATGTCACATTAAGTACTCAGTGATAATTGCCACAATTATTGTTTACAGGTGTGCCTTATAGTTTCTTCCATTGGGTGGAGCAGAGGTTTATTTCTTTTCTTTTGTTTATTTTGAAATTATCATGATCTTTTCCATTCAGGTGCTACCTTTGCTTCCCTCTAATTATTTTTATGCCACTCTCCATTACCCAGGCAATTGCCTTCTATTTGAAGTAATGGCCAATGTTTCCAACTAGTCACTAGTGAGAAAATATCAGAAACAGGAGGCAGCCCGGCCCTGTTCTCCCTTTTTATCTCATTGTACTAACTTACTGCAACATGAAAGAGCTGGGGGGAGCTAGAATTTGGTGGGAAAATGACAAAGCTGCTCTTCTATTCAGCAGAGAAGTGAGGAAGAAGCCAAGGCCCCAGAGTGCTTTAGCTTCTGGAGATCTGGAGAAATTTCAGAAGCAGGAAGTGAATTGTGATGGTGTTTCAATTGCTGAGTTAGACTTCCAAAGGAAGTAGTGTACTGAGACACTGTCACTGCAGCATTTACTGTATTCTAGATCAGGAGCAGAACTCATTAATTGGGCAGTTTCCTAAGATGACCACAAACCCCACAGCTTGTAAGTGCAAGGCAGTCTCTGATGTGCAGAGAGTCATTTTGATCTCACTAACTGGAGTTTACTGCTATGGAAGTTTCTCTAGTTAATAACAGAAGTGGTACCTGCAAACAGCTTCCAAAATAAATCACAGAGATCATTGCTTAGTAGTGCCAATTCATTTGCTCCATGTGCATTATATTATATGTAGTCCTCAACTTAGAACCACAATTGGGACTAGAATTTTGGTCACTACCGTGTTTCCCCGAAAATAAGACCCTGTCTTATATATTTTTTTAACCTTGAAATAAGCGCTTGGCCTTATTGCCATGCACTCAAAAGCCCAATTGGGCTTATTATCAGGGGATGTCTTATTTTTGGGGAAACAGGGTAAGCAATGTGGCCATAAAGCAAAACATCACATGACTGCATCAGTTAGTAACTGCACTTCTTGCAATCCCTGTTGCTGTCATTAAGCAAATTTACTGGTTGCCAGCTGAGGACCAATCTAAGCCATTTCAGGTTTGGTCTCTCCTCAGTAAAGTGAGGCACTGCCACCTCCCATTTCTCCTGCCTACCCATTTCTCCCCATCTCTGCTCTTTTGGCTGCCCAGTCTTGCAGGCTGGTAATGAGTCCTAGAACTGTATGGCTCTAGACCTGCTTACCATGGAAAACTGCAGTTGTCCCAGCCAGTCCTTCACCCTCCTGCACAGTTCATTGCCACAGCTGAATTTGTTGACATCTTGCTGCTGCTGCTGCTGTTGATGAGGCATGCCTGGTGCATATGGTTGCTATGTCATACAGGTCTGGTTTCATGCAGCAAAAGAGAGAGAAAAGCATCCAGCATCTTAAAAGGCCCACACCATGTCAAAATGCCCCCATTTCACTATGCTTCTCAGATGTACATGGCTGGCTTTGTTCTGCAAAAAAATCATTGTTGGTACATTCCAGCTCAGGGAGGGGCAGCTTTGTGTTTTTGCTTTCTTTTTCGGCATCTGAAGCCAGCCCTCTAAAGCTTAGCAACAGTTGGGCACGCCTCATCAGCTGTGGGAGCAAGAAGATGGCAGAGGTCAGCTGGAGTGGCAGTGTGCAGGATGGCAGGGGCTAAAAGGGCATGGATAGGGGAAGATAGGCGGGTGCGGAGTTGTAGCGCCTTGTAATCGAAGGTAGAGGCAGGCTGCCAAGTGTCGGAATTTTGATCACATGACCACAGGGGTGCCACAATGGCTGTTACTTTGGGCATGGGTTGCTAGTACTTCTGTTTCTTCGTTCAGTAAATTTGAGTGGTCGCTAAACGAATGGCCATAAATCGAGGACTACTTGCATTGAATTTGTTGGATAAACTCCCAGTTATATGAACAGGTTTGATAGTGTATAAAGCCTCCTGGGACAAAGATGTTAGCTTCTATTGGAGGCAGACTGATGGTCTGTAATCATGAAAGTCCTTGCAAGTTTATAGATCTTACGAAAAGACAATACTGTTGATAGTGCTGACCAAGAAGGAACAGTGGATTTTTTTTCTAAATAAATAGAGGGGCAGATTGTTTGACAAGCCGACTGACTCAGCTCCCAGTTGCCTATTTTCTACCTTTTTGTACAACTATAAAAAGCTATAGCATTAGCGTATTATTCCAAAACAAAATGATTTTTAGCCCTTCTTACCCTGCTTTCCCCAGGGTAGGGATAGATGAAAAAACGAAATTGCTCAGTGTCTTTTGGAGAAATTGCTGCTGTAGTACTTTTCTGAAGAAACATTATTACTCCTGGTTAATTCATAGCCTGATAGTGCTGTCCTTTAGTGGCAGAGTTTAAAAGATAAAAGTGCTGGCTGTAAAGGTTTTATATGACACCTCTCTTCCCTAGCTCTAACTGACCTGACTGCTACAGGCTCAGCAGAATTTGCTGTAAGGGGTTCTACTTTATACTTCATTCCTATAAGTTGGTAAATAAGTATAAGTATATAGTAAATAGTTAAGTATAAGCAAATAAATAAAAGCATTAGTTTATTTGAATAATCCTTATAGAGGCAAAATGGAACATTTCAAGCAGCTACATAGCAATACCTGCTGGAATATACTTCATCTCTTTACAACTCCTTAACTGTTGCTCCAGTGTAGGTCTTTGATTGAGCATGCTCCCTCACACAGTGGGCCTAGGCCTCCCTCACACAGTAGGTCTGTGAAGGTGTGTGTGTCTGTGTGTGTGTGTACAGCAGTAGGCCTATGAAGGGAGCCTGATTAGGCCAATACAGAGGCCTGTGATTGAGCGTACTCCCTCATACAGTGGGCCTTTAAGGTCTAGGCCTCCCTCACACAGTAGGCCTATGAAGGGAGCCTGATTAGGCCAATACAGAGGCCTGTGATTGAGCGTGCTCCCTCATACAGTGGGCCTTTAAGGTCTAGGCCTCCCTCACACAGTAGGCCTATGACGGGAGCCTGATTAGGCCAGTACAGAGGCCTTTGGTATTGTACTTATACTTTTAAAAGTCTGTAAAAATTACTTTGATTTGACACTATAGATATAATTCATTCTTTTTCCTGTCTAATACAAGATTGGGATAAATAAATACCCGGGCAACGCCGGCTAATCAGCTAGTTTCAATAATAAAATTGGCTTTGGAATGACAAAGGCATCCTCCCTTCAGTGATTCTATGATATTTGGGGCTATGTACTGTATGTCATAAGCAACACCTTTGAACTGCACCAGGGCAGCTGTTTCCAACTGATATGTAACACGCAGAGGGCCTGTTGCCCCATTCTGCAATGTGGTCACTATGCACCCAAATCAAGCACAAGGATACCCATACACAGAATACATTATAATAATCTGAGCATAAAGTTACCAGAGCTTGAACAATAATAGTTAAGCTGTCTCCATCTGGAAATTGTCCCAATTCTCTTTGGCAGCACCCATCTATGCACAATGTCTCCATTTTGTTAGGATTCGGTGTCACTTCTTTGGCCCTTATCAGCTCGTCACTGGTTCAGATGCAGGTTCACAACATATACATCTTGTTCATCCTCATGCATAGTGTTATAGAGAAGAATAGTTAAATATTACCAGCCACCCCCTAGTAACATCAATACCTTCAGGTAATTGGGAACAAATGAGGATCCCCTGTAGCTCAAATAACAGGCTGCAAAAATCATCTAAACACATACTGTTAAATTAACGCTAGAAATAGGAGTAGTGTCTCAACCCCAATTCACAAAGACAATCTAGGAAGATCCAGTAGTTGTAAAGAGATGTATGTATGTATGTATGTATGTATGTATGTATGTATGTATGTATGTATGTATGTATGTATGTGTACACATATAGCATGGTAATTAAGATTCTTATATATTGAAATATTTATAAATAACTTCTTTCCAACTTAATAATTTTCTTTTATAATAGTGCTTTTTTTGTTGAAAATATCTTTGTGACCTGAGATGTGAGGATTTTTCACTTGGGTGCACTACTCTGTTGTTAAACTTTATCTCAACACACCAACACATTTTTGTTAGTCTGAGTGTTATTCTAAGAATCAAGGGGAAGTCAAGGAAATGAATAGGACAGTGACAGTATTTACAATACAGACACATCTTTCTGATATGTTTAAATATGAGTACCACAAAACAAAAAAGGAGGAAATGATTCATGATACACAGTAATGGCTCAGCATGTAATGGGATGGAAAATAACTGTATAAATAGCTTTCTGATTTATCAAAGATCTAGAATAGACATATTTTTGCAGGCAATGGATATATAGTATACTTCATGTTATAAACAATTTGAGAAAACTAGAATTAATAACTTCCAAACTATGAGAAAATTCATTTGCTATAATTTGATTATATAACCTCATTTGGATTTTGTAAGCTGCCCAGAGTTGGTTAGAGTGAGCAGCCATTAAAAAATAATAAAATCATCATCATCATCATCATCATCATCATCATCATCATCATCATCATCAAAAGAAAGATATCAAAGCAAAGCAAAATATAGCTAACTGATTTCTAGCCATATACAGTGCATTCAGAAAGTATCCACACCCCTTTCACTTTTGTCAATTTTGTTATGCTGCAGCCTGGTTTTACAGTTGTTGAAATTCATTTTTTCTCATTAATGTGTACTCGGTACCCCATAATGACAAAGTGAAAACAGAATTTTAGAAAAGTCTGTAAATTTATTAAAAAGAAAAAAACTGAAATATCACATTGGCATAAGTATTCAGACCCTTTGCGAATACTGTGAAAATTAGCTCTGGTACCTCCCATTTCTCTTGATTGTTGCTGACATGTTTCTACACCAACTATAGAATCAGGCTACAGCATGACAAAATTGGCAAAAGTGAAGGGGGTCTGAATATTTTCTGAATGTACTGTAAATGGCTGTAATAGTTGTATCTAACTAGAGATGTAAAATTTCCGGAAATTTTGAAGCTTGGAAAAAAACCCATTTTTTTTCCGGGGGAAAACGGAAATTTTTGGAAAAATTGAAAAAAATGCTACATTAGCACTTTTTTGTCTTTTTAAGATTGAAAGTCATTCTGTTACTTTAGGAACATAAAATATGACTATGGACAATTTGACTTGGCATACAATTATCACAACTAGCATATTAAAAATATAGTGTAGCCAAACAATTATCACAAACAGAATTTACTTTTTAAAAATACTTATTTGTAATTGTAACAAAGGGAGCAACAATCTCCTGAACTGCTTACTAGTTTATGTGGAACAGCCAAAAAGCCTCCCAAAAACAATTTTCAAAACCAAAAGTAACAATTTTTCATATTTCCTCTCCACAGTATTAAATAAAAATAAAAACCCCATTCTCATAAGTCCCTTCATTCAGCACAGGTCCTTTTTGTTGCTCTGTATTTTCTTCCAATGCTTTTGAGGCCTAGTGAAGAGGACAGAACAAACACACCCACTAACATGCAAAAGCAAAACTGAAACCTTTTTCTTGTTACAATAGCAGCAGTACCTAAAGGAAGAAATGCATACTGTTCTTGCATTGGAGGGTTCAGTTTGTTACCTAGGACTTGCTTGTCCTCACTCAGTGCACAGAAATTAGAATAATCTGATATTATACAATTTTTTTAGAAATGATTTGGAAAATATTTGAACACCCTGTCTTAAAATATTTTATTCATCATGTTAAAATAAAATATTCCACAATGTTTTTTTTCTTTTTTCAATTTTTCCAATTTTTTGGAAAAAAACAAAAAAGCCTTCAGGAAAAAAACGGGGGGAAACCGTTTTTTTTTTTCAAATTTTTCCGGGTTTTTTCCGGGCCTTTACATCTCTATATCTAACAATGTCAGTACATCATGAAATAGGAATTGGCTATAACCAAATTTCTCTTCTGCTCTTAGAAAAATTTTTTTCCAGAAGGGGGACCTTAAATGCAGAATCTGAAGCATCAGAAAGCACCTTGGACTTTTTAAAATTTGAATTACCAGTTTTATAATGACATGGCATAGCATGATTGAACTAAGGCAGGGGTCGGCAACCTTAAACACTCAAAGAGCCACAAAGGTCCTAACTGGAAGCCCCCCGTTCAATTCTGGAGCCGACCGGAAGTCCGGTTCCCCCACCATAGAGTCTCCTCCTAGTGTAGCATCCTTTTTCTTCTACCTCTCCTAACAGAAAGCCCTATCAATTGTGGAGCTGACCAGCAACAGGGAGCCACAACAGAGGGATGAAAGAGCCACATGCGGCTCCAGAGCCGCGGGTTGCTGACCTCTGAACTTAGGAATGTCTTAGTTCTGTCAGGTTTATAAAGGCCTTGATACATTATTGAAAGATGCTGAAACAACTGTTCAGTTGCTGAGAATAAATCCTAAAAGTGATTTGTTCTGATCCAGAAATAGTTAATTTTATCAATGCTATGTACAGAGGAAGAAAATCTCTAGATGAGATAAGCGGCATACAAATTGAATGAATGAATGAATGAATGAATGAATGAATGAATACATACATACATACATACATACATACATACATACATACATACATACATACATACATACATACATTTTTGATGTGTTTGAAGCCTGATGTTGCTTCAAATTGCAGCCATATCATAATGAAATATTCAATAAAGCTGTCATTTATTACTGTTTTTACTTTCTGAATGTTACTGATGTTCAAAGAATCAACCCATTTGCTTTTATAAATCCCCATTAAGCACTTTCTATTACAGTTTTTAAATGATAAATTTACCAAGCTTTTGCTATAAGTCACAGGTTGCCCAAACCTCTCTGTAAGACCTTTTATTAAAATAGCTAATGCTGGGATATATCCAAACTGAATTCTACATAGGTTTTGTTGAAATTTGTTAGACCAGTTAGTTCTGATTTAAATTTAATTGAACAGATGGCCAGTCCTGTTGCCAATCCTGTTGCCCCATGTGTTTATTTTTATTACTACCAGTAAGCAATAATCAACACTGTTACTGTTGACAGAACCATCAGTCTGTGGTGCCCAGTGTTAGAGATCTTTATTTTGAAATTCTTGATTTAAACTAGTGAAGGAAGTTAGCACCCACCCCTCTCCTAGAAAAATGAAATATCCTAGGAAATATTGAAAAGGAAGAATATGTTTCCCTGGATGAGGAAAGGAGAAACATGTTCTAAAGCCAAACAGCTTCCTGCAGCTCCCTGCCCGCCCCTTCAGCTCCAGGGTGATGGAATTAAGACCTTCCCCCTTAGGACATGATAGGATTAGCCCTCTACCCATCTCACCACATGGCACCTGGGAAGATTGCATCAGCCAGCAAGGGTCAAGCAAAGTTGGACTCAAGACAGCCTACAGAGTTGCCCCCCCCCCCGTCCCCTGGGAGTCTTGCAGCCAATGGGATACATTTGTTACACAGGAACAGGAAACTCTCAAGGTGGGGCCCAACAGAGGGTATAAACCAGGGCACTCTGAGCATATCTGCCCTTTTTCTCTTCACCCAACACCTGGAAGCATGTGATTCACCTTTTCTGTTCAGGAGCTCAAGCCATGTGCTCCTGTCCACCATTAAACCTTCTTTCCAAGCAGTCCCGTGCTTCCAGTGTCTTTTTCCCCACTTGGAACCGAACCCAGAAGGATATTCCTTACAACACTAGGAAAACATTATTTCTCACTTATACACAGGTGGTCCTCAATTTACGTCTATTTCTTTAACAGTGGTTTGAGGTTATGATGGCCTCAGAAAAAGTGCTTTAAGATGAAATTGTTTGTGGCCCAGATTTTATGAGTTATGAAAAGAGCCCGAAAAACAATGCTCTAGAAGACCACTTTATGAATTCAGTCTTTAATTGTGTATGACAAACTTCTTTAAATATTTAAGGACTTTTTAGAATATTCTTCAGTGTAGTATTAGAGGCTACAATTGTGAAACAACCTAGGAAATCCCCTGTATTTTCTTGGAACAATTTGTATGTGTCAAGGAAATTCTTTGATTGCAGCAATAGGCAGGTCATTGTATTTGGGAAAGCTAAGTGAAGTAATGTACAAGCATATTCCCAGTCTGGGAAATGAGTTATTTAGTTAGTGGATAATTTAAATGAAAAATAAAGGAAAATATTTTGAAAAAGCCAGAGGAAAACTCTACGACTGTACACCATGAGCTTTGTGTGCGCAGTCTGCTAAGCCATTATTAACCAGAAAGTTAGCTTTATAGCTGGTATTCATTATGCCTGTGTGTGTGTGTGTGTCAGTGTGTCAGAAAAAATTATATTGCTTGGCTGTATGCGGGCGCTATAAATAAACAATTAGAGTACTAATGAAAACTAGACATTGTAGAGACACTTTTCCATGGAACTAATTGCTTTGTTTTTCATGTTAAGGATTGTTCCTCTGAAAACAGTAATAAGTAAAGAATGTTGGCAAATTTTTATTGCATTCCTTGCTGTAGCAAATAGTTGTCTTTGGAGTGGAGAATTATGTTTGAAGTTGATGTAACTTTCCCATATCATTCATATATATTAAATTCTTAGACTAAAGTGCGGAAACTTATGCTCTTCAAGTATTAATGTAACACTTTCCTAATTGTTGAGCTATTCTATAAAGCGAAGAAGTAAATCTTGGACCTGAGGACAGCTTTTAGAAAATTATTAAATTCATCTAATTCCTTAGTACCTATGAGATTATAAAACTAGTATATATACTCTGACCAGGGTGGTCTGGAAGTGGAAAATTATATCTTCATTGAATATATCAGTCAATTTCAGAGTGACGATTCTCTGACTAAATGCACAATTTACATATTGAGAATTGATAAATTTGGTTAAGGGTTTTATATCCATATTTAATGAAGATGTAAAAAAAATAAGTGGATAGCCTACTAATTATTTATTAAATTCATCACTTTTTGAACATTTTGTTTCCATTTAAAAGAAAAGCAAAACCTGGTTCTGTGCTTGCTGTATATTTAAAACTCAGCGTGTATGCAATTCAGACAGTGCTGTGCTTTGTAAAATATTGAAACTGACATATTTAATCAGACACTAATAAGGAATAAAGGAAAAGCACTGAACAAGCAAAAGCTATTGTCATGTTTGTTTTTGTGCGGAAACAAAATGGCACATAGTATATTGAGAGTACTCAGACTTGCTGGAAAAGCTATCAACTATTCATTAATTTATTTTAATTTAGAAGGAAGGCTGTCCAATTTGCCCTGGAATAAAATGTAAATCTGTCATAACTATCTGCAAGACCATGGGTAAAACTGTTTGCTCTATAAGAAACACAATTATGGTTTCAACTTATCAAATTAGCAGAAGTGCAGTTTCAAATTAAGATGCTGAAAGCAAAACAAGAAAGTGTTCAGACAAATTATTTATGATGCTTTCTTAAAAGGTTATTGATAATATCTAACTATATGCACACATATATGAATACAAATATATGGGAAGAGAGAGACAAAGGGAGGCAGAATTGCTATTTCACCTAAACTCATTCAAGAAAAGTTATTAATTTGAAAATAGGCTCTAATTTAAGTATCATAATTTCATTGGCTCATTCTAATGTGACGATTTATTGAGTGACGATTGGTACTAATGCCAGTGACTTATATGCATGCATGCTAAAGTGCAAATCTGTACAGTTGTCCTGATATCAAATATGAAGGCAAATCCTTAGTCTAGACAAGGCTTTAGTATATGTGCATTTTGGTTATGTGCCAAGGAGAAATGGACAGATGTCAACTAAATTACTTGATGGATTCAAATGATAAAACACTAACCATTTCTCCCAATAATGGGGTTCAGAATATAAGTAGTAGGATAACTGTAATGCTTTAATCAGGAGTTTTTATTGCTTTGGGAATTTTTGTAATATATATGACAGCATGACATTAGTTGATCATTTTTCTATAAACTATAAAAACATTTGATTGACATACATGAATTAAAAAATAGCATTACTCCAGGCTCTCTGATATTTTTATTCAATTTTATAGATACCTTGATTGATAAAGCTATTTTAGTGGATTTGTTCATTACAAGTTATTTCATCTTGATATACATATGAAATGATATGGAAATTTTTCAAGTTAAAATAGTTAATTCTGAAGCAAGTCAGTTCTCTTTTTTTCCCAATAAATTTTGCTTTCTTGATTTTTTATCTGTAAGCCATCCAGAGTTTTTCTGGAGATAGGCCGTCTCAAAATTAAAATAATAAAGTACAGTAAACGGATATAAATCTGATAAAAGGTAAATGTTTTCCCTGTCCAGTTGTGTCTGACATTGGGGGGGAGGGTTGATTGATGCACTACAGGGAGAATATGGTATAGGGATCTTTGAATTTTATAGGGAGATAAATCGAATGCTACACTGCTTATATATTCAGCCATTCTTTTCAGATTCATTCATTCATTCACATTCATTCCTTGCAACAGACCATATATGACATATTATCTTTCTGTGCTAATTAAAATTCCAAAATTCAGTAAACTCTCCACCAATTCCCTCACTTTAATTTCATTGTGCAAAAACAACTCCTTTCATTATGATATACCTAAGGACAACATTTCTATGTTAAATTGAAATTGAGAGAGAAGTAGGGCCAAAGTGGAAAAAATATGATTAAAAAAGTATATGTAGCTCAGTAACTGTTCATATTTATTCTTTGCAAATTGAGGAAAATAAGACAAAATGATAAAAACATGATAATGCTACTTGATCAGACAAAAATTAGTTCAACATTCTACTTTTTAGAGGGGTCAGCTACAAGTCCACAAGAGAGCAAATGTATGGTATTCTGCTTTTTGATGTAGATGGGTATCTTCTCATCTTGCGTTAGTAAATTCAGGGGTTCAGCTTTGCTCACTGTGATGCTTCCAAATGTGTCAGGAAAACAAATCCCCAAAATGCTATTATAGTTTAAAACAATACAGTAAATGATATATTTCTTTTTGTGTGTACTGAGTATTCTGCCAATCAGCTTCATTGTAGAATCATGAAGTTGTTGTTGTTGTTGTACTACAATGGCTTATACAGAAAAGATTTGTCCTTCACTTCTCCCCTTCCAGCAATAATATGTGAAAATGAGGCGCCAGAATGACCATCTTCTCCCTTGTAAATGTAAACTTTCTCCTCAGCATGTTCTATAACTTTGTATCTATTTCAAATATTTTCATTTGTGGGATCCTTTTTCCCACATAGTCTTCAAAATTGTTACAATTAAAAGTTAAAAGTCAATAGAATGGCATGAATATAGCAAATAGTAATTATAGGGTGCCGCCCTGAGTCCTACGGGAGTGGGGCGGCATATAAAAATGACCAAATAAATAAATAAATAAATAAATAATACATATTAAATAAAAGGCTATTATTCCTTCCCAATTCCCATTTAGACTTATTTAAGTCTGGCAGCCCACAGGGAAGTTACATCCTTTGCTTTAGGTAGGGGTTTTCAAACTTTACAGTGCTGAGATCTTGAAAATGAAACATAGATTTGTGTGACATTCATCACCCCCAAGAATCCAGATCATGTCATCACTGCCCCATAATAAAAGCCAAATCCAACACGTGGCCCAAACTTTACATAGGTTATCTGAGAAGTAGCATCTCTAGAAGCCTTGAAAATTATACGGCCATTTACTATGCAACAGTAGCACCTCTATTGGTTCCATATTTTTTGTGGATAAGATGTACATAGGAAAGATTCCCTCTGCTCTAATACAATCAGACTACTAATATCTACTGTCAGGGAATTTGCACAGCAGGTATCCAAATGAAGTCAGAGACGCTGACATGAACTTATAGTTTTATATAAATATAAAACTTTATATAAATAAATATATTTTACATCTCTATTTACAGCAAATAAGATAGGCAAACAGGAGCATCATGAGTTACAATCACAGGGCACACAGGGCACACAGAAGAAAAAGATGGGAAAAAGGAAACCCTCCCTCCACGCCCATAGCAACCAATCACAGTGCAGATTGCCTCACACAGGAGCCAGCAATCTCCAATCAATCAACTATAACTGAATGTACTGGCTACTGCACAACCCCAATGCTCCAGGAACTAAATTTAAATATCTTAACATCTACCAAAAAATGTAATAGAGAAGAAATGCTTCCAACAGTCTTAGCCGTTTTTTATTCTGGGTAAAGTACAAAATTATGCCAGCCAGCAGGGATGGTTGAGCTTTAAACCTTCCTTCCACTAAAATCCAGCTACCTATGCCCAGTAGCATACATGTACACTATATGTAAATCAAGATCCCAAACCACAAAAGAATCAACCTGGCTTCAGATTCTGATTTGTAAGTAGGAGATTCTGTAATTGTTCATAACTTGAGTGTGAACCTTCTCTGTGGTAGCCCTCTTAGAAGAATCACTATAAGCTGTTTTGACAAAGTAAATTCTTCCAATTCTGTAATTTTATGCAGACTATTTGTTTACATTCAGTGGATGCTGAGGGAATGTAAATAGAGCTACAAAACTCCTATAGGTTTATGTAGATATTAAGAAATTATAGCATGAAAACATTTCTGAATATACAGTAAATGCTCCAGTTTTATTTTTTCCAAAGGTAAACATTTGCTATTTATTTTGCAGGTGCTAACATCATGTCGGGCCTTTCTGTTAACTTCCCGTATTCCTACCAAGGTAAGGCTGAATTTTATCACTTTTTCCCCTATAATCTAGCAGAGTTCACTTACTTTTAAGATGATACAATGGTCATAGTCTTGGACTATATAATAAGGTGCTTGAGAATAGTTAATAGAATACATTTAAGAGAAAATGCTGTGCATTGTTTCCTCTTTTTTCTAAGTTGTTTAAAGTGTTACAATTGGAACAAATTTATGCAATCTTCTTGAAGATATTGGGGCAAAGTTTACTTTTTCTTCCTGTTGAATATGAAATTTTGTGAAGGTATCTATGTGTTTGAAAGATAATTTAACTTCACAATATTTTTTAAGCTCTAAATTTTTGATAATATAAAGTAAGAATGACACGTGCTGATTCTTCCAAACAGTTCTTTATTGTTTGGGACCTAAAAACAAAATCTTTCCAGACTCTGCTATCTGCATCTACAATATACCCTGTGAACTATTAGGGAGGATCTGTCTTCATCCTTTTTCTCTCACACATAAGATTGAGACTGTGTTGCCTGAGACTAAGTTTCCACTTAACTCTTCTGTCCCTCCTGGGAATCAACCTCCTTACTACATTCCATTATAGAAACTAATAAAGGAACAATCAGATTACTGCTTTGCAACTATATAAAATCCAAACCTGTAGAAATCAGTTTTTATTATAGTAGCCTTCTGAGACAATTAACAAATAGTAGTATAAACATTTATGTAAAGACTATTTCAGATCATATGGCTGGATTATCCCCTTTCTTGATTCTTAAGTAAAATATCCCTCTTGTTCATTTACATATATCAATATGTTAAGTAGGTTCACTAATTAGTGTTAGGTCTCTGCAGAATTCTTGATACAGATGTTATAATTGAGTTTCTCTTTATAATGGCCACCATGGTGGTATTCAGAGTTGACAGTCTTCATCCAAGCAAAATTCTTTCAAATAATCTTCTGCAGTGGATTTTGGAGATGTATTGTTTTACAGGACTTGAAAGAAACCGTTTGTGAAATAATTTTGATTCTGCTGGCTAGAGCCTGTCAGTGCCTCTGTCTTATCAGGCTTTAGTAGGTCTGAATTAGGGCACAATGCTGATTTCATTAGTATTATTTCCTGGTCCAGTCTTACTGCCATTTTCATTATGAAGATTGAGAGTTTGCCAATATCCTTTTAGCCTCATTCTGCTCCGTATTCCCATAACAGGAGATAATAATGGCAATTCATTATAGAATTTGCCAGGCATGTATTTTTCAGCAGCGGGAGTAAGGGAGGAAGTGGGGGTTACAACATTGTTGACCTCCCATTTTTCTAGAATTGGTTCTATTTACAACTTGAAAATAAATGATATGAAGGAATGTTACGTAGTTTGCTATATACAAGTATTCCTCGACTTACAGCTGATCACTTAGTGACTGTTTGAAGTTACAACTGGGACTTATGACGTGCTTTGAAGTTCAGGTGGTCAGGCCTCCTTTGCGGTCACATAACTGTATTTACAGCCATTTGCAGCATCCCAGGGTCACCTGACTGTGTTTTATGATGTTTTTTCCAAAAAATAGCACTTCTAGTTTTCAGCCAAACTGCGCCCATAGATTGATTCACTTAACGACCATGGAGTTCACTTAAAGACTGCCACAAAAACCATTGTGTTGATCACATGACCGATGCACTCTGGCTAACATGATGCTGGCATAAGTCCCTGTTTTTGCTTTGGCAACAACTACTTCAGAAAGACTAACAAAATGAAATAGGAGTGGCACTTGATTTTCCCTTTCTTAATTATATGCACCATATATAGAAACATTAGTCAGAATCAAAGCTTGAATTGTGGAAAGCTACCAAAGCTTGACTTGTGGAAAACATGCCAAATTAAACGTGCCACATAGGGAAATAAGAGGATATACTGAGCTTTAAAAATATATTTTGAAATTTAAAATCTGTATAGTGAATCCGGGGGTGGGGGGTGGGGACAACCACTGAGCTCCATAGAATAACACAGAATACTCTTTAAAAAATGACTTGCAGCAAATTTTTATTCAGATACAGAAGAATTTCTCCTTGTTGCAGAGTCAAAGGTGTGAATGTTTTAAATTAGTGGGTTGTCCCTTTGAATGCATTCAGTAAGGAGGATCTTATTACAGTAGTCCTCGACTTAAAACAGTTCATTTAATGATCTTTTGAAGTTACAACAACACTGAAAAAGGTGACTTATTACCGTTGCAGCATCCCCATGGTGACATGATTAAAATTCAGATGCTTGGCAACTGACTCATATTTATGACAGTTGCAGTGTCCCGGGATCATGTGATCACTTTTTGCGACCTTCTGACAAGCAAAGTCAATGGGGAAGCCAGATTCACTTAACCGGGTCACTAACTTAACAACTGCAGCGATTCACTGAACTGTGGCAAGAAAGGTCATAAAATGGGGCAAAATTTGCTTAACAACCGTCTCACTTATTAACAGAAATTTTGGGCTCAATTGTGGTCATAAGTCGACCACAGGTCATATCTTCCTGTGTAATTGGTTTCAGAATCAAAAGTGCTGTTACTGTTAGAAGTAAAAATTTCTGGTATTCCACTGGGATCAGCCTTCTTGTATCTTAAATTTATTTTTCCATGATGTCTACTCTGGAAATTTAAGCAACAGTCTTGACCTTCTTTGTGTATTCTTTCAGTTATTGAAATAATAATTGAATAATGGTGTTATATCTCCTCAGCCTCTCATCTGAAGTTTAAACATTCCAAATTCCTTCAATCTCTCTTCATATGACTTTGTTTTTAGTCTCCAGTAATCCTTGTTTCCCTTTTCTAGATCTGAACTATGCAAAATAAAGTTGAACTTTTACTCTTCTTGTTTATTTCTGAAGTTCCAGCCTTTTTTTTTAGCTGCCACATAGCACTGCTGAATCATTTTCAGCTTGATTATAACCGTTATTCCAAAATCTTTCCCACCCACCATTCATTACTAAGCCAGGATTTCCTAACCATAATTCCAGCCCTGAGCATTTTATTCCTTTTTCCTAAGCAAGGAATTTTGTATTTATTTCTGTTAATATTTTTTTCCAGAGCTTTTTCTCTGATCAAGTTTTCAATTTTATTTCTATTTTCCAGCCATCTGCAAATCTAATCAACATTTCTTCTACTTCATTGGGCAATGAGTAAAAATGTTGTTAAAAAGGACTGAATCTTGTGGTGCCCCACTTGATACCTTCCATTTTGATGAGAGCACCATTTGAGTATATTTTTTCAAACCAGCCATTCATTTAATTGTAATCTCATGTTTGGCAGGCAGATACTCAGTGTCTATTTTTTCTCTGCAGTCTGAAAAATATTTCAGAGCTCCAGCTGTGCAGATCATCATCTCTGTCTCTTGTTCCTACTTGTCCACTAGATTGGTCTCTTTAATAGTTTTTCTTTCTTATGCAGTGATGTTTTCCTGTTTTCCAATATTAGATGTTTCCATTCTGTCTATCCTAGCATGTCCTTTGTTTTATATACTTACCTATGTTACCTGCTATGAATTGGTGGCATACAAATTAATTCAAATCAATAAATAAGTCCACTCTTTACATGAAGTGTGGTCACTTGTTTGCTCTAAGTTAGCACTTGCTGAAATGCAGGTAGTCCTCGACTTACAACAGTTCATTTAGTGACTGTTCAAAGTTACAACGGCACTGAAAAAAAAGATTTATGATTGTTTTTCACATTTGCAACCGTTGCAGCATCCCCATGGTCACGTGATTAAAATTAAGATGCTTGCGGACGAACTCACATTTATGATCATTGTACTGTCACCTTTTGTAAAATTCAGGAAATACAGGCCCCAATACACCTTTTGTGACCTTCTGACAAGGGGAGTCAATGGGGAAAACAGATTCAATTACTGTATTTTTCAGAGTATAAGACGCCCCCCCCAAAGTGGGTGGAAATGTCTGTGTGTCTTATACAGCGAATATTGCGGCGGGGGGGAGGGGGGTTGGTGCAGCGCCAATCAGCTGGTCTAGAATGGGCTGCGGCGGTGAACGGTCCGTGGCAAACGGACCAGATGAATACTGGAAGGATACTGGGAGGCAGAGGCAGATTTTTTTTCTTGTTTTCCTCCCCAAAAGCTAGGTGCATCTTATAGTCCAGAGTGTCTTATAGTCTGAAAAATACGGTAACTTACTGTTAAGTTGTTAGTTAAGAACTAACAACAATTTAGTTGTTGCTAATTTAACAACTGCAATACTGTGGCAAGAAAAATCATACAATGGGACAAAATCCACTTAATAAATGTCTCACTTGGCAGCAAAAAATTTGGGCTCAATTATGATCATAAGTTGAGGACTACCTGTATATTTGATTGTTTGCAGCCAGAAGCCCAAGGCCAAAAACGTTGCAAGTTACTACTCCAGACTCTGGCTTTTCAGCTGTATTTTTGTTTTTCACTGCCAGCAGAAGGCTATTTTCCCTTTTTCTTTTCTGATTAGGCAAGGACACTGTTGATTTGATGACAAACATGAAGTTGCCTGCCATCTTCCATTTGTGCTGTCAGGGGAAATAAAATTACGGCAAATCAGTTATAAAAATGAAGGGCAGAAGGGCAAGCATGCTGAAAAGAGGGGAGCAAAATAGTCTGTTACATTAAACAGCAAAGATAACCCTATGTGAGAGATCTCAGATGATGGGTTATTCTTGAGTCACATCAATTGCTGAAATTCTTTGATTATGGTGCCCCTTCTTCATTAACTAATACTTCTCCTGACTTTCTCGTGAATTTGCCTAAGTCAGTGGTTCCCAACCTGTGGTACGTGTACCACTAGTGGTACGCGAGGGCCTTCCAGGTGGTACGCGAACACTTTCAGGGTCATGAACAATTTTTAGTTAGTTATTTTTTACTTCACAAAAATGTTTACTGCCTAACACAACTGTTGCCATACGCCACCCACCTGGTCCCAGCGGCCCGAGAATCCAGTTGCTGGATGCGCGGGGCCAAAAAAGGAACGGTACAATTATGGAAATAAAGTGATATCTGATTGAATTTAGTTTCTCTGGAACCAGGTGGTACGCGGTGACTGTACGGGACCTCCAAGTGGTACTCGATCACAAAAAGGTTGGGAACCACTGGCCTAAGTGGTTCATTCCTATCTGGAAGATGAAGCTTGATAAGTGAACAAAGCAGATTGTAATGGAACAGAGTATATATTTATGCAGGCTCTAAAATGTATATTTTTCCTTAATTATCTTTGCTGCCATCTTCCTTGTTGCCTAGGCATCAAATTTTAGCCCCTGGGTTGTGTTTTGTGTATGTTTTATGCCATTCAAGTGAATGATGCTCAAGGAGCAAACCATTACAATAAATTATATGTAAGTTATATGGTCAGTAGTATAATCTTTGTTTAATATGTATTTTAATCCATGTTTTCATATATCAAAATAATTTTCTATTCTCTCTGAATTGCAGCTAGAATTAACTTTCAGCTACTTGGAAATCCAAGGAATCACATGCAATAAACCAGGCCAGGTGAATATTTAGTTACAAATAGACACAGAATTGCATAATCCCAGAATATTTTATTCAGCTTGATGGTTCTTCTACACAGCTTTATCCTTTAGATGAACTGAATTATATGAAAGATGAAAGAAATCATATGGATTATGTTGAAAGGAATATTCATAGGAAATTAGATTTCTGCAGTATAGATATAACAAATTAGATTTTAGTTATACAAAAAGTAATGTTTCCCTTCATAAGAAAAAATAAGGACCAATTCGAATGTAGTAGTAGCCTCCATGTTCAAATAAGATAGGGGTGTCAAACTCAATTTCATTGAGGGCCAGATCAGGGTTGTGTTTGACCTCGCGGGGCCAGGGTGGGCGTGGCCAGGGTGAGCATGACCAGCTTGATGTCACTTGCGTCGGGGGTGCCTGTGGTGGCCTGAGTGCTCAGCAAAAATGGGCTCCTGAACTCCGTTTTGGCTGCAATGGCTTCCTGCAACTCTCTGCCAGTGAAAACGGAGCTCAGGAGAGTCTCCCACGGCCCTCAGGAGCTCTGTTTTCGGCTGCAACAGTGTCCTGCAACCCTCTGCCATGTGAAAACGGAGCTCCATTTTTGCTGGCAGAAGCACTGCAGGCCAGTCCTTTGCTGTTTCCAGGACGGCCCTACGGGCCAGATCTAAGCATCCCGCGGGCCGGCCCTGGCCCCTGGCCCTTGAGTTTGACACCTCTGAAATAAGGTATTAAAAATGCTGTGAATGTAAAACAAAAAATATTATATGATAATTAAAAAGAGAGGAAGGCAGCAAAAGTCCATTCTGCTGTTTGCAAAACTTTCTTTAAACAGCCCATAGTTTTGTATTTGGTTTATCTGGGGCTTATTTTAAGCATGTGCATCTTCTACAAATGTTTTTCTTACTAAAAAGCATGATTGGGATACAATATTTAAGAATGTTTTTGTGCCAAAAACTCAGGCTTCCATAAATTCTTAATTTACTTAACATTCTTGATCACAACTGTCTGTGGCTTAATATTACTGTACATATGAGCTAGGTCCATGATCGCAAACCTATGGCACACGTGCCACAGGTGGCACGCAGCGCCCTCTCTGTGGGCACACAAGCCTTCGCCCCAATTCAGCTCTGCCACACATGCGCGTGCCAGCTGGTTGTTGGGTGCCTGCCGCGCAGGTGCAAGGGGTGCATGCGCATGCGTGGCGGTGTGGAGCATGCGGTGGGCCGCACGTGCATGCACGGGGCGGTGTGCATGCAGGGGGCCACGTGTGCATGTGGCAGGGCGGGGCACGTGCAGGGGCTGCACACGCATTGCATTTTTGAGGTTCGGGCGCGCGTGCGCGCTTGACACACACTTTGGGCACTCGGTCTGGAAAAGGTTAGCCATCACTGAGCTAGGTAAACCTGGGCTTTACAAACCACAACTAAAAAGTAGAAAATGCAAGAAGTTAATCAATAGAAGATATCAAGAAGATACCTTTGTGTTTCAATCAGGGGTCTCCAAACTTGGCAACTTTAAGACTTGTGGACTTCAACTCCCAGAATTCCTCAGTCAGAATTTCCCAGCCAGCCATGGGAGTTGAAATTCACAAGTCTTAAAGTTGCCAAATTTGGAGACCCGGTTTAAGTTGATACTTCAGTGTTGTAATGATATGATCTTACATGTTTAATGGACATCAATTGGATATATCAATTGGATATATATCAGTGGAGTACCCCAAGGCTCTGTTTTAGGCCCAGTACTCTTCAATATCTTCATCAATGACTTGGACGAGGGGATAGATGGGGAACTCATCAAATTTGCAGATGACACCAAGGTGGCAGGAATAGCCAACACTCCAGAAGATAGGCTGAAGATACAGAAGGATCTTGACAGACTTGAACATTGGGCGCTATCTAACAAAATGAAATTCAATGGTGAAAAAAGTAAGGTTCTACATTAAGGCAGGAAAAACAAAATGCACAGGTACAGTATATGTGGTACCCTGCTCAATAGTAGTAACTGTGAGAGGGATCTTGGAGTCCTAGTGGACAACCATTTAAATATGAGCCAGCAGTGTGCAGCAGCTGCCAAAAAAGCCAACACAGTTCTAGGCTGCATAAACAGAGGGATAGAATCAAGATCACGTGAAGTGTTAATACCATTTGATAATGCCTTGGAAAGGCCACACTTGGAATACTGCATTCAGTTTTGGTCGCCACGATGTAAAAAGGATGTTGAGACTCTGGAGACTTCTCAACAGAGAAGAGCAACAAAAATAATTAGGGGACTGGAGGCTAAAACATATGAAGAACGGTTGCAGGAACTGGGTATGTCTAGTTTAATGAAAAGAAGGACTAGGGAAGACATGATAGTGTTCCAATATCTCAGGGGCTGCCACAAAGAAGAGGGAGTCAAGCTATTCTCCAAAGCACCTGAGGGTAGGACAAGAAGCAATGGGTGGAAACTAATCAAGGAGAGAAGTAACTTAGAACTAAGGAGAAATTTCCTGACAGTTAGAACAATTAATAGTGGAACAACTTGCCTCCAGAAGTTGTGAATGCTCCAACACTGGAAGTTTTTAAAAAGATGTTGGATAACCATTTGTCTGAAGTGGTGAAGGGTTTCCTGTCTAATCAGAGGGTTGGATTAGAAGACCTCCAAGGTCCCTTCCAACTCTGTTCTATATTCTAATATCTATAAGAGCAAATTACTTACATTTTCGTAAATTATTTACTTCATAGGGAAGCATTTCCTCTTCCATCTCCTTTAGGATGGGGAGGCCATACTGAGGTTTGGGACAGATTTCCACATTTTCTGTTGTTCTGAGATGACCCAAGAGTTCATTGCACTCTTCCCCATTTCATTCCATTTTCAAAGTATCAGCAGTGTTGATCTCTGAGTATTTCCCTCTTTCAAATATATGGAGATGGGTTTCTGCACCAGTCTCCCTTCCTTCACAGACTCCCAACACTATGGCTGTGCACCAGAAGCATAAATATATCTGTCTGCGAGTCTGTAAAGCAGCTAAACCTTTCACATGGCAGCTGAGAGATCCATCATGTGATTTGATTGGGGGGGAGCTGATTTTAAAGAGCAGCAGACAGATGCTCAGTTCATACTCATGTATGTTCCAAAGCCCCCTTTTTTGGAATCAAATCCAAGGTACTGCACTGGGCTAATAAGCATATAAATGCACAGATCTTTTGTGATATAAATTGGAGATCTTATGATAACCAGTTTATTCAAATATTTATACATCCTAATAATATCAGGAGCTATTAAACTGCAGTTTTTCCGTGGATTAGAGTGGGGCAGAAAACAGATTCTGGCCTGACCTAGCAGATCATATAGCTGCCTGTGTATTGCGTCAGCAGTCCTTCCTCCTTTCAGATAGATAAACATAGATTCTAACTTATTTTGAATGCACTGTTTTTAGTTATTCACTATTGTTGTATTTGTAATTTTTAAGGATTATATAAATATTATATAAAGGGTTACCTCATGTCTCCCCCGTTTTTTATGCAGCTGATTATAGAAACTGAAAAGTGCAACATTTCTATGAAGTTAACTTCATCTGAAGATGTCCATGAAGTGTTGGCACATATTGGAACATGCCTTAGGAGAATATTCCCTGGTCTATCTCCAGTGTAGGTACATCTTGGTATAAATGCTTAGCAAAATAGACTCCATCTCTTTTTTTTCTCTTACTTGTTGTATTTGGGTGTATCAGTGATGCTGATTTGTCTTCTCCACATTTCTAGATACTTTTTTGAGAATATCTATTAATTTATCCAAAGGAGATAGAATGGGGTGGGTTTCCATACATTTTGTATCAACCCAGTACAGTATCCTGTGAGCAACATAGAGCAAGTTATTCTTTGGTATAATATACCAGATGTGTTGACTCAAACCATTTAAAAATGGTAGAACAGAAAGGCTATGCAGCATTTTAGATTCAAATAGAAAAAGGTACTTTGTAGCATGGAGGGGCACTTGTGTAATATCTGTTGACTATTTTTTAAAGCAACTGCATCTTTTCCCAGAATGGTATTGTTGTCCTCCATAAGTGGAGCATTTTTTCAGAAAAAAATATGTTTGCTTTAAACAAGTGGTGGCAAGTATTATGTGCACTATGTACAATTCAAAGCAATTTGTCCTTTCAAATCCAAAGCACTCCTTATGAAAACTTAATAGACTTAATACTGGGAGTGAGAGATAATATCTATCCAAGGAACAACTGACAATTCTCCAGTTATCTAGCTATTATAGTTGCTGCTATTTTGCAGGATATCAGTACAATACCTTCTTTGGCAGCTTCTGGTGGTGATCTAAAGAGTTTAGATATTTTGAGTTTTCAAAAATATCAGTGCTGTTTCAGTGAAGATTTTAAGAGTTCATTATGTGTAATCTTAATTACTAGATGTTTCATTTTATCATAGCCAGAAAATAAACCATGTCAAATAGCTTTTTTTAAAGGATCAGATGTATAGTATGATAATTGCAAATGTTATAGAGATGAGATCACAGAGATTGCAAAGTAGCTTTTGCATACTGCTTTGAGATTTATAAGGATAAAATATATAGGGTTGGGTTGAGTTCTTAAATGTAACAGAATTTTGATACTTATGTTAGCTAAAGGATAATTCCTTCAAATTTGAGATGTGGGACACAATCCCAATGGAAACTTGCAGTTCAAGTACATAAGTATGAAATAGCAAACTACATTTTGATGAGTTCTAATTCATGTGTGCATTTACTTCTGGCTTCTAGGAGAATAATGAAGAAGGTAATTATGGAGCCCCCAGACAGGCTGGCTAATCTGCAGACTCTATGGGACAGTCAAACTGTAGGCGAATTAGGCCCATGTGGTGAGTGTGTGTGTGCTTTTTCAGCTGAAATATGGAGTTTCTGGCATCACCAGTACACGGAAGCTTAGTTCTATTTCAGATGTAGAGTTTGCTTTTGGGGAAAAATATAATTAGTCCTAAGGTGTAGTTAGAATGAAGAGCCATTTTGAGCAGTGTGGGAAGATGCTATTTTTATGCCGTATCCTGCCTTGCTGTATATTATAGAGGAATGTGCTGTAGGTTCAGTTAGTTGCATATTGTGCTTGAGGACAGAGTACGTGCCAAAGAGAGAGAAATAAAATCATCTTACCATCAGGATATGTGTATCAGCTTTTAAGAATTATTCCCCACAGTGATAAATGGTTAGTGTTCTTTTTTGTTTGTTTTTAGGTGGTTTTTCTCAAATGTATGCATGCGTTTGTGACTGGCTGGGCTCTCCATATAGGGAAGAAGTGCAGTGGGTAAGTATAGAAATAAGATTTCTTGCAGCTATTGAGGCAAAAAGAAACAAAAAAGACCTTAACTAGAGCCTATCAATTTTATAAGCACTTTGTGCTAAGAAATTAAACATTTTTTTCTCCAAAATGTATTAAGTTCTTTTTTATCTATCTAGGATGTTGATACCATTTATCTGACTCAAGACACCAGGGAATTAAATTTGCAAGACTTTAGCCATCTTGACCACAGGTAAATACGAAGATCCTGAATAAATGAAAGTGTATGTTAGTCATCTAATGTGAAGATTATCTGTCCAGTAATAATCTTTTGATCTCATTGGATACTTACAGAAGAACCTTTTGTTCAGCAGGATTGTAACAGCTGCAAAGGTCTCACCTTGCTCTGGGTTTTCATTACTTTGCAATTACGAGATGAGTTATATATGAGTAGAAAATACTTTCTTTCATACATTGGATGAGCAGTGTTCCTTCTAATTGCAGCCCTTCATACTGTACAGAATGCAGTTTTATAAGGAGGGGTGGTGGTGGAGTTGCTCCTTGATTCAAACAGCTGACTTAAAGAAGAGCTTAAAAGCCTCCAGTGTGGATCCTGGCTACCTTTACTAATTGTGAACTATTGGTTCATATGTAAAATACTGTATTGAAATAATGTTGTAATAGAAAGGGCTGATTGAAATTAAATACTTAAAATTGTATTGGAAATGAGTTGGAACTCTGAGATTTTCACATAGTCAGAAAAATAGCTTCTTGTTCAAAGGAGCTAGTGAAATGTTAGAACATATTACAGGTAGTCAATTAGTGACTGCCTTGTTTAGTGACCATTTGCAGTTAACGATGGTGATGAAAAAGTAACTTTGAAACCAATCCTTGCTTTGTTGTGGTCAGCACAGAAACATTTAACATATTTAACATATGTTCATTCTAATTGAATGAAGAACTTATAAAAGGAACAGTTTATTAGATTAAAAAGCTGTATATGAGATTAAATGAAATTTAAAAATATATTGTAATTTGGTAGCTGAAATCTTAAGCAGGCATTTATTTTGGCGAAGAATGAAATGTCGAAACTCAGGCCATCTTATGGTTCAGGAATTAATGCGAGAGAAAAATGATAATTAAAAAAGTTCCTACAACCTCCCAAATCACTTCTGTCTAGAAATTTTTGTTTCAATATATGCTTTTTTTCCCTTTCCTTAGAGATTTAATACCAATAGTTGCTGCCCTGGAATACAATCAGTGGTTTACAAAGCTTTCCTCTAAGGATCTAAAGTTAGTAAGTATTAGGATGCAGAATGACCGTATCTTGATTGTTTGGTGGAAACGTGTTGTGTAGAATATATAATTATTTTAGAAGAGTAGTTGTTCAAGTCTTCTGACATTTCATGACCTGATAGATTGGGGGTGGACAATTAACTATCCCAAGTAGCCACATGAGAAACTGGGACTGTTGTGGAGGGCTGAACCAGTGTTAGCTGATTTGATGTTCTCAAACTCAGTTACCTCAACTCCTCAGTAGCTTCAGGCAAGGGGTGAGCTCTTTCTCTCCTTGCCTGTCCACAGCCATGAAAGAGCACATGAGCTGGACCCAACTCGGCTTCTTCTCCTGCCCCCTGCAGTGCTTTTAGTTACATTTGATTTCTAATTTCCAATTAACTTCATGAGGCTGGACAGAGACAGCCAAAGGCTGGATGTGGCCTGCAGGCAATAAAATACCCAGGTCTATGATAGACGTCATTGCACCAAGATTATTTGTCAGAAAACTGCTTCTTTTCGATCTTCTAAACCTATTCTTGTATCATCAAATAGTATCTAGCCACTGTGTCTTTTATTGGACCTTTCCCCCCCCCCCCCAAGGATCACAATCAGTGGCAGTTGCTTTTTATTATTTGTACTGAGTATTTTAGCTTAAGTTTTGATATCAATACTTCTAGCGAGCAGTCTGGCTTTACTTTATCCATTATTATAAATATACTGATGTTACACACAAACTGGCAAATGACTCTACTCAGTGATTTCATATAGACATTGAATAGGAGGGGAGAGAGCTGAGAGTGAGAAATATCATTTTTGTTTGCTTATTGTATTTTGAGACATTTTTAAAGATACCCCAAAAAATCGATCCAGAGTTCTATAGTCCCAAATAAAAAGAACAAAATGTAAGCAGATCTGTTTGAGAAATAATTCTGCTGCAATTAAATTAACTAAGTTGTGCAAACATTACTGACAAGCATTTAATCTTATCAAATACTTCAAAAGATGAAGTGGAATATTCCTTGTTTAAACAGTGTGGAAATCACACAGCCCTTAGAAGGAAATTGGCCTTCTAGTCTAGGAAAAGTAAAAAAATATCTATGTTCAGAAAAGCAAGTTATAGCAAAGTGTACTGTTGTTTAAGATGTCACTGAAATGTTTATAGTGAACTTATTTTGTTTAGATGGAGCTAACAGTTATATTTTATAAGTATGTGTGCATATTTAAAATGGAATGAACAGAATCAACAGAATAATTTGTATTTTTATTTGGACTCTTAAGTAAGCTTACAGTAGGATTCCTCAAGCCACTACTCACATATATAACTTTGTAACACTGGGAAAAAAGTGTTCCAGTTCCTACATTATCTTAATTATTTAGCATTCTTAGAAGCTATAGGAGTAGTTCAGAAAACATTTTGTGCAGATTTCTGCCTGCACTTTATTCATTTTTAATTTTGAATAGAGCAATTTTATATAGATAGTAGCATAAAGTTGGAGAATATTTGCAGATGATTAAGTCTTACTAAACTTTAGATGCATTATGGACTACATAGTCCAAAATCAAACTAAAGGACTAGAAGTCTAAATGTATTAAAAATACATCTGGGCTTATATTTGTTTTGTAATGGACATAAGAACTTTCCTTATGACTGGCTAGGATCATTGTTCTAATACGAATAAGGCAGAAGAAACAGTATATCAGTAAGTTTATTTAGCTCTTCATGAACTTGCCAACATTTCTTGTTATTAAGCTGTTCTAGAAAAAATACATGTGATATTTTTACCTCATATGGGCTACATCATTGCTGACAAAACTTGGTTCTTTGTGATGTAGTAGGGGCTACCAAACTGAATTTGTAGTTGTGTGACTAGATCACTCCATTAACATGAATGAATTCATTGTCTGCAATTATCTGTAATTCGTGCTGTGGGTTTCTTGCACCACTATCAAGACTTTTTATATTATTCAGAGTGGTACAAGAAGAGGTACCACCTCACCAGCCTCTCAACTTCTTGTATTGCTAATATGTTTCCGTTGGTTCTTACTATTGCATCATTGTTCTTATGACAGTCCACTGATGTTTGTGAGCAGATCCTAAGAGTTGTGAGCAGATCCAATAGATTGGAAGAGCTAGTACTAGAGAATGCTGGTCTTAGGACGTAAGTTATTCTTTTTAATTAACCAACAGTAACATTTTTAATAAAGCCGAATAACATCAGAGGAAGCTGCAAGTCTAAAGCTGCAGTGTTGCATTATATTTATTGGGGGTTAACAACATTAAACTGAGTTGGCATATTTACCTATTGCAGTTATTTCCAACCATATTTGTACTGTGGACAGCTTTGTTACAATTGCAAACTATCTGAGGTTTATTTTTCACGAGACATAGTATGCAACTATAACATTAGCATTACTACTTGTTACAGTTTTGGGGGTTACCCTTTTTAGAATAGAATAGAATAGAATAGAATAGAATAGAATAGAATAGAATAGAATAGAATAGAATAGAATTCTTTATTGGCCAAGTGTGATTGGACACACAAGGAATTTGTCTTTGGGGCATATGATCTCAGTGTACATAAAAGAAAAGATACATTTGTCAAGAATCATGCGGTACAACACTTAATGATTGTCATAGGGTACAAATAAGCAGTCAGGAAACAATCAATATTAATATAAGTCGTAAGGATACAAGCAACAAGTTACAGTCATACAGTCATAAGTGGAAGGGGATGGGTGATAGGAACGATGAGAAGACTAATAGTAATAGTAATGCAGCCTTAGTGAATAGTTTGACAGTGGTGAGGGAATTATTTGTTTAGCAGAGCGATGGCGTTCGGGGGAAAAACTGTTGTTGTGTCTACTTGTCTTTTGGTTTATGCATACTAGAAATGTATATAGGATTTGGCCTTATAAAAATTAAATCTCTAATGGAATGGCTTACCCTTATGCCACTTGGGGTTGGTAGGGAGGAGCCATTATGTATATTCATAAAGAAGAATATTTGTAGCTCAGGATTGAAATGAAGGGTTCTTGGTGCTTAATTTGGGTAATAAAACCTGCAAGAAAACAACTAAGCTCAGAGAGCACCAAGTGACCCCTCCTCCCCATATAACTTAAAACAATTATTTGATAGCAGCTTGACTGTGTGATTGTATTGAGGAAGGCCTATTCTAAGTAGTTGTACAAAATATATGAAATCAAGATTATATCATAATTATTAAATGTCTTTGCAACATAGCTTAAAAACATACAACATTCATATACTGTAAGTGCATATGTCTATAAATGAGATTAGCAAGCTTAAAAAAAATTAATGGACAAATGCAATCTAGGCCAAATGAGCTACTCCTTTGGAGAATCCATCTGATGTTGAGCAACTTTGCTGATATGTATGAATATATATATTTTATTTGCCATTAGGCAGCATAAATAAAATAAAAATACTGTGCCTGTTTTGAATCACTCAATAATGTGTATTATAGGTGTGCAATAATACCTTTGGCTCTAGAAAGATGTTTCAGTGTAATGGTGATGGGTGAATGTAGCATCTGTCTACAAGTCTTCAAAGCAGCTGCATCTTGTACTAGAATCACATGAAATGCTGGGTGCGAATTATTTCCAAACTGCTGTATAATTCTAATGTTTATTACCTCATCAAAAATGGTAGAAAACAGGATATTAAAATCTGGCATCCTTCCTGCCCAATGTACACTTGTTTCTCTGTAGTGTAGCATCCTACATAAATATACAGTATGTATATATACACAAATATATGTACAAAAATATGTACAAATTCATGTACTTGAATTGTACTGAATCCTTAATTCAGTGTAACCTATAATCAGTTCATATTAAACTCATGAAAATGGTATAATGATATACTGCAAAATAAAGTACAGGTTTTTTATGGTTTTCTTTGTTTCTTAGAGATTTTGCACAGAAGCTGGCCAATGCTCTATCCCACAATCCCACCTCAGGACTTCATACAATTAATCTTGCTAACAACCCTCTAGAGGACAGAGGTACTGTAACACTTTCCTTTCCCGCTCATTATACAAGCCCAATAAGAGGATTAGTATATTTCTTTCAGTTTTTCTTGAAATCAAACAATATTATGGATTCTATTACTGCATTGTAAACACCTACAATTGTTAGTGAAGAACTTTTCCTCTTTCACAAAATGTATGTTGTGATACAGTCTCCAATCCTTACATAACAGTTCTATATACAGTTTTTATATTTTAATATTTTACTTGTACACCACCCAGAATCCCACTGTGAGGGAGATGAGCAGTTTCTAAATTCGATAAATAAAACAAAACTAAATAAAGGAAAAAAGAAATTACTCTGCGAATATGTTTTCACTTTTGATACGGGCCTCATTTTTATTCTTTTACAGGAGTATCTTCATTAAGTATTCAGTTTGCCAAACTACCAAAGGGGCTGACGCATTTAAACTTATCTAAAACCTCAGTATCACCTAAAGGTATATAACTATAATGAAATATATTTCTTTTTAAGCTCTATTATCTGAATATTTATTCATTTCATAGTTTTCCAAGGGTAAGATAAATAATAAGCTTGAACGATGTCCTGCATCACATAACTGTTTTGTCTGTGGCACCCAAAATTAGCTGCAATGCATTTTCACCATTGGATTCCTTCTACTTGATATGCTTGACCGCTGGGCATGTTGTATAATCTTGATATCAGTGTCAGAATTTTACTAAACAAGTCAGTAACAATTTGCTTCTTCTGTAGCAGTAATAACTTGACTGGATTCCTAGTGACTTCAGCACCTAAAGAGGCTCCATTGCTCAGACTCTTTGCCATTTGCAACAGCTGGCTATGGTGAACTCACTACATACACCAGGACAGTGCACACTAAATTTCTCATCATAGCAACATCACCAGTTCCTCCAATCTCTGGCAGGCCATTTGTTACCAAACTGTGATCTTAAGCAGTTAACCAAGGATGCCTGATTACTCAGGTCACTTTATCTTGAGAACTTTTCCAGTCTGCTTCACTGATTCTTTCTCCACAATATTTGACACTGCTGACTGGCCCAGTAAAGCTAGACTCTCCACTTCTAGTCATCTGTTCCATACATATGATATTCAACTCTATGTTAAAGAGAGAAAATGTGAGCAACTGTTCTGTATCTCACAGATTTTTTTTTTCAGGAACCATTTTGTCTGTCCCCTCAAGTTCAGTTTATTTTTATTACATCCTGAACAGCACAATTACACCTTCCCCGAAGGGCTCAAAGTGGTCAGTTTCTTTTTGCACATCATTGTGACACAATAAGTATCCTGTATTCTTTGATTTTATTGCTGTCCAGCTTTTTTGCCTCGTGTAATTTTCTTGGTCCACAAGGTCCAAGAGACACCCATCTTTCTCCATCCCCCTCCACAATAAATGGAATGATTGCTTTCACCACCAAGTTCAATTGTTGAATCAAGCTCCCAGGCAGTCCCACACCTGAGACGTCTGTCAGTCCATTCATCTCAAGCCTCCTCCAGTAGCGCCTCCCAAAGGACCCCCTTTGACTATCCACATTTTGACTTAACTATAGTCTCCTGCACCAGATAGAGTCTTGGGAATGGCTTGTATACGGGACAAGAATTTTTATGCGAGGTATTGTAATTTGGAAGACAGTTTTAGATGATGATAATAGTATGATTGCTCTGTATCCAACACCCCTTCATTGTCCTCACCTAATACAAAAATAGACAATCCACTTTTTAACTTTAAAAGATATCTGTAATGAAATATATAATACGGTCTGTTTGGAAGTTACACAGTCTGACCCACCAATTTAGGATCTTTTCTTTGAATTTGCCCATGCCAGTACATCGATGAAATCCTCTTTTGCATTTCCCATTTTCAAATACATCAAAAATTCCAAAGAAGGCTGTTTCTCTTTCATCACCTTCTTCCAAATTCCACTGCAATGTGTTGTGGCTGAAGCATTACCATAATACAGGTAGTCCTTGACTTACAGCTGTAATGGAGGCTGCCCATTACTGTCACAAGTCGTGATAGTCATGAAGTGGGACATCACATGACTGGACCTGTTCGTAAAAACAAATGCTGTAGTTGTTAAGTGAATGTCACGGTCGTTAAGTGAACCCATTGTTCACTATGGGGCATTTTGCCAAAAACTGGAAATAAATGCATAAATGTCATAAATCAAAGTCATGTGACTGGGATGCTGCAAACAACCATAAATGCATCACCGTGGGAATGTGGGGGGATGGCCATCAAAACTTCAGAACTGGGTAATAAGTAGCCCTGGAGCGATCCGTCATAGCATTGAATGGTCATTGAGAAACCAGGTGTATGTTATGGACTACCTGTATGAATAAGAAAGGCAAGAAATTGAGAAGCAACCATAGGAAATTCTACAGTGACCTGGATTTCAGTTGTGCTAACTAACATCTCATTGTATTTTCTATGGGAAAAATCAGCTAATTTATTTTCTCAAGCACTTGAGAATAAGATGACAAATTTAAGCTGAAGCCACACAGGTAGCCAAGCAGTGAATAAACACTGTTATTTACATGCAGGTGACTTGGCTCACAAATGGGTCCATCTGTTGCTCTGTTCAGAATTCCCCAGACAGTTATTCTGGAGTCATGCCTTTTAAGTTTAAGTTCCCTCCACCTGAATACTGTATGATCTTAGCAACATTCTTGAGTAACATTTGCTAAGCTACACCATTGTCACAACTGTTTGTCTTTGATTAATTTCAGATCCAAGTGGTAGGGTGGCAGAATTATCTTTGCTCTAATCCTAGCTCTCTACTTCCAGTCTGGTAACTGAGAAATGAGCTATGTGTATGAATCACACGGACCATTTTGCCTATAATTCTGGTTCTTTGAATTGGTATTTGTAAATTCACAATATTTACTTACCCACCCTACATTATTTGTGCTTCCTCTAAAACCATTACTCTGATCATTCCCAGTAGTTTAATGGACACGGGTGCAAGAGGATTCATGTCTATAAATTCATTGATGACTTTTTAGAGACTTACAATTACAAGTTAGCTTCCATTATTACAAATTTAGATTATCACTGAATCTTGCTTCTCTTCTTTTTCCACCTGAGTTTTTTTCTAATTTGCGACATCATTATATCCATATCAAATTATCCAGACAGACCTCTTCTGTAAAATATTTAATCATTTGTCTTATAATAACAAGCCATATATTGATTTGTTTCATTTGAACCAATCTATTCAATAGACACCTTAATGTGACATGTAAAAAACAGTTAATGAACCGTATGATTAGCTCTCTCTGCTAAATACCTTTCTCTTTTTTATCCTTATTGATTTTTCTTACTCATCAAATCTGTTTGATAACCTTTAGCCTGGATGCCTAATGGGACGGACTAGGTCAATTCAGTAGCTAGACATTATTCCTATTGCATTGCAATTAATCCTGAATAATTACAGTCTTCGCATTGTCCTCTAATTATTGTTTGCCAACTCCATTTGTGATTCACACTTACTTTGAAGATCAGTTGATATTAATTCAGGTAGTCCTCTGCTTACAACAGTTCATTTAGTGACTGTTCAAAGTTACAACGGTGCTGGAAAAAGGGACTTATGACTGTTTTTCACACATTTCACCATCCTTGTAGTCACATGATCAAAATTCAGAAGCTTGGCAACCAATTCGTATCTATGACGGTTGCAGTGTCCCAGGACCATGTGATCCTTTTTTGCGACTATTCTGCCCCAGCTACGGACCACAAAGAACGCAGCACACACAAAGTCTGTACAAACCTTAGTTTACTAATTAAGGACTACTAATGAGCTTTCTTAGTCGTCAAACACAAATGCAGTTTAAAGCAATCTTTTCTGAACACCGGCTGTTAATTCAACTTCATTAACAGCCAGCACGAGTCCACGAAATAATAACTCAATTCTGAGTAAACAGTCTTGTAGATAACAGCAATCTTACAGTGGCTGGCAAAATGCCCAGAAGCAATTTGCAGGAAAAACGCCAAGAGAGAGAACAAGTGCCAATCAGACGTTTCTGGAGTCAAGACACGAAGGAATATGAATGAAGTTGTTTCCTGCAAATTGGCTCCTTCGTCGTCATCCCTTAAATAGGCTAGGGGAGTGGCCAATTAGCCCCAAGCCTTACTTCCGAGGAGACCTCCTCCTGAGGAACCATTCCTGCCTTTTGGCAGCTCTCATGCCCATGTATTGAGAATAGGCTCCTCCTCTTCTTCCTCGTCACTGATGGGAGCTTCTGGAGGTTCTGAAGGCCCTGGCTGAATCTCTGCCTCTGGCCTCTCCGGCATCCTCATTGTCTGACTCGAGTGCCAGCTGCACAGGCCGCTGGTGCATCACCACATCAGCCTCTTCGCTGTCGGAATCCGCTACCAGCTGCACGGGCTGCTGGCGGATCACAACAGCGACCTTCTGACAAACTAAGTCAGTGGGGAAGCCCGATTCACTTAACAACCATGTTACTATTTATTTATTTATTTATTTATTTATTTAAATGGATTTATATGCCGCCCAACTCCCGGGGGACTCTAAATTAACAACTGCAGCGATTCGCTTAACAATTGTGGCAAGCAAGGTTGTAAAATGGAGTAAAACTCACTTAACAAATGTTTCACTTAGCAACAGAAATTTTGGACTCTGTTGTGTTTGTAAGTCAAGGAGTCCCTGTATTTGTACTTATGTGAGATTTAAAGGGGATGATTGTACAGAAATTATTGCTTCTTTTCAAAGTACTGTTAAAATAATCCTGTGTGAAGCAGCTATACTTTGCTTGCAGAAACAAATGCAAACTACGATTTGTTTCTGTAAGGTACAACGATATCATTTTTCTTCTGTGGGAGATTGGGAATTATATTATTTCACATAATTTTGGAGCCTCCTCCAGGATAGCTTTACTAATATAGATTTATTTTTTTAATGTTAATATTCTTTTGATGAGGTGCAGAACAAAAAAAATCAGTTTGGAAACTATACTTGCAGGAAATACACTAATTCATTACTGGACAAAGAAGCAATTTTGGTCATTTTGTTACAGGGGTGAACAGCCTTTCACAATCACTGAGTGCCAACCAGCTGTTAGCTACCACTCTCACCCACCTTGATCTCTCAGGAAATATTCTTCGAGGTGACGATCTTTCAGTAGGTGTTCTAATTTATTTTTTTTATATATCAGGACTTTTTCCATCTAATTTTTGTAGTAGTTGTGGTGAAATTACAATTTCCAGAATTTCTACCAAGAATGGACATTTCAAGTTTGATAAAGTGCTCTATTTCACTTAGGTGAAGGACATAAAGTGCATGCTAGACAGGAAATTTTTTTTTGTTGCAGACGCAAATAAATGGCACTCTTGTTTGCTTTTGCAAATGTTTGACTTTAAATCATAAGGGAACATTATGCTGTTTGACAGAAAGATGGATGATACAGTATGACAATACAATTATTTCTCCCCCCCTTTCATTATTGCTTTAGTAAAAAAAATACAAGGCAGAAAAAGAAAAAGAAAGGTGGTTAATATTTTAATATAATACATAAAATTTTAATATTTAAAATGTTATTTTAATTAAAAATCATTGTTAGCTGAAAATAAAGGTGGATGGATTATTTAACATCAAGGTTGTTGATCTTCCAAAATAAGCCATTTTGTAACGTCTTAATGCTAAAAAATAAGTCATTTATCTTGTTTTGGGTTCATGGAGTTAAGATAGAAGTTCAGTAATAAAAAAACTAAACTTATTTCTTTCTCTTTCACACATCTAGTCCCTGTGTAATTTTTTGGCTCAGCCAAATGCCATAATTCATCTGGATTTATCAAATACAGAGTGTGCATTAGACATGGTAACGTTTATTAATTTATTATAGAGAATCCCACTTTTATATTCCAAATTGTTTTATGTACATACTTACTATTTTATTCCTTTCCGATTTAGGTGTTTGGAGCACTTCTTCATGGCTGCCTTCAGCATCTTGCCATCCTAAATCTGTCAAGGACAGTTTTTTCACACAGGTCAGCATTCAAAATATTATGCTTCAGCATGAACTTGGTGCTATATATGGAGTTCTTAGTGTTGTCTGAGTTTGGGTTTTCTTGCAGATGTTTCTTTATCAAACTAGGTAACATCATCAGTGCTATGAACAACACCGCTAATGTTACCTAGCTGAGATTCATCAACTTGAATCTTTTCAGATATATTAATTTCCTACACAGATGTGGCAGGCATGTCATGCAGTGTTTATACATAGTGAAGAGCCAAAAGGCTACATGAAAAGTTGTGGTTTAAGTTTGTTTTCAGTTCATTCATCCAACCATGATCATTGATCCAGGTAATAGCCATAGTGGCGCAGTGGTTAGAATGTAGTACTGCAGTCTACTTCTGCTGACTGCCAGCTGACTGCAATTTGGCAGTTCAAATCTCACCAGGCTCAAGGTTGACTCAGCCTTCCATCCTTCCGAGGTCGGTAAAATGAGATTGTTGAGGGCAATATGCTGACTCTGTAAACCGCTTAGAGAGGGCTGTAAAGCACTGTGAAGCAGTACTGTATATAAGTCTAAGTGCTATTACTATTGCTATTAAAAGTTGTTAATGAATGTTATTCAAGAATCGTATAAAATATACAGTATGTAGCTCTTTAATTTAATGTATAATTGTTATACAACTATGGATTCTTATGCCAGCTTTGAAGGTCTTTTGAGTGGCGCAATGGTTAAATGCAGCTACTGCAGGCTACTCCAGCTAACTGCTAGTTCAGCAGTTCAGCTGTTCAAATCTCACCAGGCTCAAGGTTGACTCAGCCTTCCATCCTTCTGCGGTCGGTAAAATGAGGACCCAGATTGTTGGGGGCAATATGCTGAACTCTGTAAACCGCTTAGAGAGGGCTGTAAAGCACTATGAAGCGGTATATAAGTGCTATTGCTATTGCTATTTGAGCTTATGGAATATGACCTGGTTTTTTTTTAATCTTATCTTCTTCAAAGAAAGAGCAAGGAAATTCCCCCATCCTTCAAGCAATTTTTCAGCAGTTCACTTGCTTTAATGCAAATCAACCTTTCAGGAACTAAACTTGCACCTGAGCCTCTAAAGTAAGTAAGCATTTTTTCTTTCAAGACTTTGTTTTATTTCATTGGGAAAATGTTTTATGATAACCTTACTGTGGTTAGGAAAACGACCCATATGTTTTGTGAGTTTGAGAATAGCTGTTTGGCTCTCACATGGAGTAAATGTCAGAAGTAAAATATTCAGTATGAATTTGCTTTGGCTTGACTTTATGTCCAATCTTCACTCATGTGTAGGAGAAAGGGTTAAGATCTATGCAGTCCTATATCTAGACTTGAATATGACAACTTAATACATTATACCAGGGGTGTCAAACTCGCGGTGTCACGTTGTCACATGATGTATCACGACTTTTCCCCCTTCGCTAAACTGAGGGTGGGTGTGGCCAGCACGTGACACATCTGGCTCATGGGCCATGAGTTTGACACCCCTGCATTATACCATTTGTGCAAAAATACTTTAATTCTCCTGTAATACACTTTGATAAAATTAATATTAAAATGTTTTGGCATTATTTAGAAGATTAGAGACATTGTAGAATGATGTTTCATGGCATTTGTTTGTCATTATGTCGGCATGTGAGACTTTGCTTAGTATGTTCCTCAATTTTCAAACCCTAAAATAAAGAAGAAAACTCGGGTGCAGAGCAAAGCTGGAGATCCTGTGCATTTGAAGCTCTCTAGCTCTCCATAGCATGGTTTGTCCTGAAAAAGCATAATTTATCTAGCATATCCCCTTCAGAGTCCAAATAAGGGATAATACACCAAATGACTATATTCTTAAAGAACAGCAATATAATTGAAATGACTTTACTGATTTGCTGATTCAGTAAACTTTATAGCAGTATTCCATATAATTCCAATTTATTTTTCAGAGCTCTCTTACTTGGTCTTGCATGTAATCAAAATTTGAAGGAGGTGTTTCTAGATCTGAGTAACTGTGAGGTAGGAAACATTTACAAATGGCATCCATGTCAAAATAATATTGTCATACTTTGTATATGTCATCATGCTTAAAAAGTAATAAGTAGTCTTTAAAAGTACATTGAATTTGCAAAACCTGAATGTCTTTGATGCAAGTGCGTGCATGAACAGCAACAAGACATAGCACTCTGTTCTGGAATAGGAAAGATTCAGATGGAAAATTTGATTCCACATGTAAGTCTGCACTAAAAAAAAATAATGTGTCTGGGCAAAACTTAAAATGTTCTCTGTTTTGTTTGAAATCAAAATCTTTCTTGCAGTTATTGGCCAGCATAAATCTGTTGTGTTTTTTGTATTCTTAAGTGTAAGGTCTCTTTAGGCTATTCTGAAACCGTTTTTTTTAAATCACAGATGCAGTTAGTGTCTTCAGATAAAATGGCAAAATACATTTATTTATTGATATGAATCCATTCCTTATTGAGGATTGCATGCATATCAAACAGAAAGCACAATAGCTCAGACTTCTCTGTCCAGACTCAGGATTTCATCACTGAAACGTACAAAAAAATAATCTCAAATATATCCAGCAACAAACATCTAGCATACTAACTCTGAACCAAAGCTTCATTCCTTTGTATATAGTTGATTTTAATATATAAAATATTTTAGTTGCTCAGTGCTAACATTTTTCCTTTCTTTCTTTCTGCTTCCATTAGCTTGGTCACTGTGTAAGTACATATCATGGCTTAACTAGCAGCCTCTTAATTATTACCCTTAAGCATCGCACTTCCTGCCTATCCATTACACCGTTTTTTCTTCCATACCTTTAGCTGATAAATATCTGAATGCTGATATTTGGCCACAGCATAACAGGTTTAGAGTGAGATGGTCAAAAAACAGTTCTGGTCAAAAGAATAGTTATGGTCACTTCCAGCTATTTCCTGTGATAAAATTGGAAAATATACCAATTTTTAAACTGCCTTTGTCTAGGAATCCCTACTAGGCTGGGAATTCCCAAATGCATATGTACAGTTTTATTTATTTAAAATGTCAGGATTTCATTATTTAATATTCCAAAGTGGAATTAATTTTTTTCAGAAAACATCATCATAATTCCAAAGAATCTGCCACAACTTTTGTAGTGTTCATTGTTAATCTAAATTATGAAAGAGTGACATTTGGGGTTGGTTGTTCTCAATCTTCATCCTATACTTTCTAGGTAGAAGATAATATCTTAATCTAACTATGCATTGGCACCTTATTTAATTTTTTTTAAAATTCCCAACCTAATCAGCAGCCCTTAGATTTCCCGTGATCTCTTATCCAAGTACTTACCACATCTAACCCTGCATAGCTTTTTCAAGATCAGAGAAATAGGAAAGAGCTGGGAAGTTTAATAGTGCAGTGGTGGTTAAAAGTTCTTGAATTTTCAACATTTCTTCATAAAAATATCCTTAAATGTGATCTGCTTTCCACACACAACACCTAAAAATTGGTAAAGAAAATCCAACTAAAAAAATTAGTCAGAAACATTGCACTTGTTCATTTATTCATTGAGAAAAATTATACAAGCTAATGTTTGAGCGTGGCAAAAGTAGGTGAACTGTTGCTTTCAGACTATAGCCCTATTTGGCCATAACTGGAACATTGAACTAAACATTTCCATAACTATTGATCAGGCCTGCACACCAGCATGTTAGCACATTCTTCCTTCCAGAGCAACTTCAGCTCAGAGATGATGGTGGGCTTCCTCGCACAAAGTGCCTGCTTTAGGTCCTTCCACAACATTTCTATGGAATTAAAATCAGGACTTTGACTTGGCCATTCTAAAACATTAACTTTCCCTTGCTTTAACCATTATTTGGTAGTGTGATTTGTGTGTTTTGGGTCACTGTCTTGTTGCATGACCCACATTTTCTTGAACTCCAATTCCTGTCTAGATACCCTGACCTGTTTCTATAGAATTTGCTGGTACAATTCAGAATTCATACATCTGTTAATGATGACAAGCTGTCCTGGTCCAGAGGCAGCAAAGCAAGCCCAAATCATGAAACTGCCATCACCATGTTTCATAGATGGGGCAAAGTTATTATGCTGGAATGCATTGTTTGCCTTTTGCCAAACATAACACTTTATATTCAAGCCAAAAGTTCTGTTTTGGTCTCATTCATCCAAATCCTTCCAATAGCCATCTGGCTTATTCACATGGCCTTTTGCAAACTGTAGACTGGCAGCAATATTCTTTTGGGAGAGTAGTAACTTTCTCTTTGCAACCCATGCAACGAGATGTAACTGCCATGCACACCATTGTTGTTCACAGTTCTTTTGATGGTGCTCTCATGGACACTGATATTTCCTAATGCAAGAGAGGCCTTTATTTTGTTTAGTGAAGTACAGACTTGTACTTGCACTTCAGAGTTTACTGCAATATTGCATGGCTCTGCTTGTTCTCTTTTTCTTGTTTCAATTGACTAAACGTCAAGTCAGCAGCTTGGTGGCCAAGAGTCATGTGGAGTATAATTAAGTCTGGATTAAAGAGATTGTAAAACTTTGGGAATTGGTATGTAGGCACAAACCTGAATGTTGTTTAGATCAGGAGATCATTGGAATATCTATGGGAGCGGCTGTAGACTTTCTTTAAAAAGGATATTACTTAAGAGGACAATTTTTAGTCAGCGTTTATCATTTAACTCATTTGCCTTATTAAATGTCAAATGAGTTAAACCACATATTAACAATTAATAGACATATGAACTACTGAAGCACATTTGTAATATTTCAGCCAGTTGTTCCACATTGTCTAGCTGCTAAATTATCTAATATTTTCTTTTTTCCTCCAGCTAAGATCAGCTGGTGCCCAAGTTTTAGAAGGATGCATAGCAGAAATTCATAACATTGCCAGCCTTGATATTTCAGACAATGGTAAGGCAGCATATTGACAGTGATTCAAATACTGTACCGAGAGAAAACTGTTTAAAGAATACGAATCATACAAAGTAATTGTATTGGCATCAAGCAAAATGATTCTGGTTGATAAAACCTTTTTGTGGTTTGCAAAACAGTTAAAAGAGGTTGTCAAAATGCAGGATAGTAATAGTCTTGGTGCGCTAGTTGAATATAAACTAAATGCCATAAATCACAATGGATAGTTTTTAGGCAACATTACTGTGGCTGCTCATGGGACAGTTTAGAAACTATGTGTGTGGCATTAAATTGTCTATTTCCTAATAGCTAATATTTTATGATTAAGCATACTATATAAATGCCTAGTGTAATCCTGTACATCTTAGAAACAAATGGTATAGAGATTCAAATCTGTCATCCTGGATCAAGAATCTCATTGAAATCAATTGGATTCAAATACAGAGAAGTTGTAGTTCAGCAACTTAATGGCTTCCAACTTTCCTTTTCTCTGTTTATCTTTTGTGTGTCAATAAACAACTTTACTATTGGAAACAGGATCATATGATCTAATTTTAGTATGGTTAATTCAAATTCATTTGAAAAAAGTACTCCATAGAAACATTATTTTAATTTTATATTTCAATCTAATTCTTAACAGGCCTAGAGTCTGATCTTTCAACACTTATAATCTGGCTTAGTAAAAATCGATCAATAAAACACTTGGCATTGGGCAAAAATTTTAACAACATGAAATCCAAGTAAGATTTTTATTTTTATTTTCATTTTTTAAAAATAAAGAATAAAAAAGACAAGTAAGCAATTTCACTTTTTTTCTCTTGCTTGCTGCCTTCTTCAGAAATCTGTCTCCTGTACTTGATAATTTAGTACAGATGATTCAAGATGAAGATTCAGTAAGTATTTTTATTATTTAATGTCATCTAAGGAATCCTAGCATATCACTGAGTTTTATTAAACTATCAAATTATGTGAAAACATTGCTCATATGAATTTATCATTTCAAATTTATATAAAAAATAGAAAGTCGGCTGTTCTAAAAGGTATTATTTTAACATACAAAATTTTAAGGGTCTATATTTCATTTTATGTAGCATCACAGTCTTTGAAGTTTAATAGAAAATAATGTTTAAATATTCCTATCCTTTCTTTTAACTTGCAACATCAACCAATACTTCATTTTCTGGGTTTGTTTATTTGTTGTCATTAAATGGTATTACTTGCCTGATCTGTGAGAAGAATTTTGTTATTTAGTCCCTGATTGTTGATAATCAAAATAGATAGATAAAATAGATTTCAGCCAATGCAGATGAGGAGGAAGGAGTATTATGTGTATTTGCCACCTTTGAGTTATTTATTTTAAAAAAAAGATAGGATACACACACACTCTGTCTCCCTCATTGCAAACGCAGGTAGGGAATGTTGAGAGAAGCTGGAGTGTTTACTTTCATGGATTTTCAAAGCAAAGCTAAATAGATCTTTAGAAACTAAGAGTGTCCTTTAAATTGAAATAGTAATTATAAAAGTAAAAATTTATTAACATAGCAATAGTTTGTATGTTCTGTAACTATTTCCTGATAAAATATATTGAATGAAAACAGGTTATTTCTTAATAAAGGTGCATTGAAAAAGTTCCCCAAGTATTGAAGTACCTGGAAACTATCACAACTAAAAATGGACATATTTATTTATTTATGAAATTTATTTGCTGCCCATGTCATATCCAATACTCTGGGCGGCTTACGGCATAAAAAACATTTAAGCATTAAAAAACATTAAAATCAACTATCATAGCAGATAAAATCATTAACAAATAAAATCATTGATACCAAATGGAAAAAGAGGGGGGAGGACACATGGGTGGGATGGGGAGGTTGATTTGCTTAGAAAATGATAAAGGAAAAGGGCACTTAAAAGCCTCATTGACAAATTTGAAATTTTTATAATCTTCATGTTACTGTACAGTTTAGAGTTTCATCATTGTCACATAACTATACAGTGGAGAATTTGAGGGATTTAATTGCAATTTTTCTCTGATATAGATACTGCTTGGTACCCATCAACTATGACATACAATCTTGAATAAACTAAAAGTTTATTATATACATTAATGTGAACAACAATGTGCATATAGCTGTCTTGTGAAGAGCCTTTAAAGATTTGATATGAGAGACAGTTTTATTATTAGGTAGATACAATACAAATGTTGTGGTGGAATCTTTTCATTCTGAAATGCTACGTTTTTCCTCCAGCCATGTGCTGCATCTATACTAGTGATATCCGTGTTCATTTGGTAATTTCTTTAAGCAGTAATATTCCTAACCCAAATAATGTTTATTTAGATGTGTAGTATACTGATTTTGATTTTAGTTCTTCCCCAGAAACAGTCATTTTTAACTTCTAGCACTCTTCTCTAATTTATCAAATCAATATCATCAGAGAATATGTTCAAGGCCCAAGTAAATACCTACTATGATTTAAACTTAATTAACCTTTGGTGACCAGGGTAACTAATCCTGTTGGGGAAAGAGAACCAGATAATGGAGGATACTGTGATTTTTCAGGATAGCAAATGTGGATCAGTCAGCATTAATGTCCAGAGATATATAGAAGCACAGAAAACTTGTTAAAAATAGACATGCAGGATTATAGAAAAAAGAGCACATATTGGAAGATTTATGTAATATTGGGGGGGTCAAAACTGATCACATATACCAGTGATGGCTAACTTTTTTGTTGTTGTGTATTGAAAGCTGCGCGCGCAACAGCGTGCGCCCTGGCACCTATAATGCAATGCACCCCCCTGCGCATGCATGCATGACCCCCCATCTGCCCACGAATGCGCGCGCGACCCCCGCGACCCGTTTTGGTCCTAGTAGACCTCCCTGCAGCCTCCTGGGACCAAAAAACGGGCCGTGGGGGTGTGTGCCATAGGTTCGCCATCACAGACATATACACTTTCCATAATGAGAGTGAAGTCTACATTTTCTACTGATTTTTTTTTTAATGTTTAAATGTGCTTTGTCATGCACAGTAAACATGTTCTGCTGAACTCATTGAAAGAGAAACCTCTTATTACTTTATTTTGGAAGCATCTCAATTAAACTGCTACCATTCCCAAATACCATAGCAATCTGAAGCTTATCCTTTCTAAATTATGTACAAAGAAGCACTTGGAGATTAGGCAAATGAATGTTGCTGTCATTTAAACTGCAGTGTTTGCATTTCTGTATCAGGTATAGACATTTCAATTACATAGTTGCAGTCCACTGGGTTTCTAATTTGCATAATGTTCCAAGTTACTTTCTAATAACTGACTTAAAGGTTGCATGGAGACACCAAGAGGTAGTATTCTTTCTTTAAGCTATCAAAAAAACCTGCAACAATCCTGTTGTTTTTTAATTAGGTGCCAATTCAGTTGTACCACTATGGCATGTGATGTTGGGGGGGGGGGGGAAACCTCTCTTTATTACTGTTGCACTTTTCAGTATTTGCACTGGATTTTTAGACATTTGTTATTATGCAATAAGCAGTGTGTCCTGCTACATTTAAAACACATCTAGGCAACCAGTCTAGTGTGCTTTCTTTCAGTCCATGAAACATTATTAAATATATCAGCATAATTTTTTAATTTGCTTTGTCTTCATAACTGGTTTTTATTCTACCTCTAATGCTGAGGTGGGCTGCTGCCGGGTCGGACCGGTTCGGGTGAACCAGTAGTTCCGACCACCGGCCCACCCTCCCCGGCGCTATCCTGTCCTATATATCTCATTCTCTGGCTCGCTCACCACACTCACGCAGCCCAGCTGATTTCCGCGCCTCACCCGCTCTACTCACTGCGGCTGCCTGAGAAGATGTGCTGGAAGCCACGCGCATAAAATCGCCGTGTGTTTGAAGCCGCGCGGAAGGCCCGCACATTCACATTTTCGGTTCTGCACTAGGCGAACTGGTTGTTAAATTATGTGACGCCCACCTCTGCACTAGTGAGGAAGTTAGTGGTAGTGTCGTTACAGATTGAGATGCTAGATTTCTGTGACAGTGGAAAAACACCTTCCAATTGCACATTTGGTGAAGACAGTTTTTGATAGATAACTAAAGCAGTAGGTTTAGCCATGTGTCCGGATCTTTAAATATAAGTAAAGTTCTTGCAATTTTGGTGCAACCTGCCTGTCAAACCTGCATCAGGCAGGTCACATTAGAGAGCTACTGTGTATTTCATGGTACAGCTTTATTAGGAGACCTTTATTCATCTAATAAATACCTGTGAGGCAACAAATGCCCTCTCCACTCTCCAGAAGGTTTCAGAAAAGCAGGTTTGGTCTAGTGGTTAAGGCTCTAGACTACAAACCTGGAGACTGTGAGTTTTAGTTCGCTTTAGGCCTGGGTGACTTGGGCCAGCCACTCTGTCTTAGACCAACTCACCTCACAGGTTGTTCTGAGTAAAATAGGAGGAGGAAGGAGTATTGGATATGTTCATCAGCTGTTGTTTATAAAAATAATACATACATACATACATACATACATACATACATACATACATACATACATACATACAGTTATTGCCCTGCACATCAACCAGGGTTTGACAAGTAGGTCACTACAGGAGACAGCAATGCTAGAAGAAACAATAGTCCAGTGTCTTTCTCAGGCAGCCTTTCTCTCAGGCCACTGGCAACCATCATTTTAGACAGGTCCTGGTCTACTTCTTTCTCTAGTGATATCCAGTTAGATGCTGCTGTGTCTTTTCTCCTATTACAATAACACAGACTAAAATAACCATAGAAGAAAATCAGCAACACGGGATTGCTGTCTAAATAAATAAATAAATAAATAAATAAATAAATAAATAAATAAGAGGCGGTGGCCTGTAACTGGGTAGATTCCAGCCTTTTAGGAATCAGCTTGGTCGTTGCCAAAACCATGAAAATTTTGCTAACAGCAGTGCTTGCTTTGGAGAAAAAAGCAGACACTATTAAAACACCAGATTAGAAAAATAAAAATTACAAGGCCTCAGGCTATGGCTTGGGAGTAAGAGGAAGACTGCAGCATTTAAACATGTTTTTAAAAGAATGGTTAATGAGTTATTTTCAGACCTAAATAAAGAGGAATTATATTTGTTCCTTTTTATCTGTGTTCATTCATTCATAAAGCTTGCAAATGAGTCTTCTGTTGTTGCAATCCTCTCATAATTGGGGCTGAACAATGTAGTCATACAAGCTGCCTATGAGATTAAGACTGCTAACTTCAAGATAAAGGTGATGTTAATTATTTTAAAAGTCCCATAATAATTGAAATGTGACATATTTATTATGACAAATATTTTTGGAACACTCTGCAATTCATCAAGTTAAACAGGTCTGTGTTTTATATGTGTTAAGATAATGTAACACAATATTATAATGACCATTTTTTCTTGATTTCTTCTGTATTTTATTTTTATATTATTTATTGGACATTATTGGGGATTTCATGCACATCTAATTTGATTCTATTTTCAATTAATCTGAGGTTTTGAAAAGTTATGTTATCTGCTTATTTCCCAGCCTTTGCAGTCTCTCTCTCTAGCAGATTCTAAACTGAAAACAGAGATTACTATCATTATCAATGCATTGGGCAGCAATACGTCCCTTACAAAAATTGATATTAGTGGAAATGCTATGGGCGACATGGGTGCAAAGATGCTTGCAAAAGCTCTTCAGATAAACACCAAACTCAGGTATTGAATATCTATATTACCATAATTATCATCATTACCACTCAATATATATATATCCTGCTTTTCTGCTTATAGAGAGTTCTAAGGCTTTCACAGCAATAAAATAACACATAAAACAGCCATGAAATCAATATAATTGCTTTTTTAAAATGCAGCACTTTAACTTCTAGTTAATCCATATTCTTGTGAAAACCCTGTGCTTGTTTTCTAATTGCTAGTTGAAACAGTGCACAGGATATTCCAGTTTAGAAAAAATAAATTGTGATGTCGTGCTTAGAAACTCCTTTCAGTTTCCATTCCCCCTTCCATTCAAAAGATCTACCGTGGATTTTATTTTTGCAATCATGATCTCATAATTTTATTTGGATTGTAGGAGGAGAAAAATTCCTTAGTTAAGGTAAATTTGAACAGACCAACATCGCAAAGTTTTAAACCCTGGCCATTTTTTTACTCCTCTGTTTTCCTATATATAAGAAAACAATGAATTGGGGAATTATTTGTGCCTATCCCCTATATCAGGGGTCTGCAACCTGCGGCTCTGGAGCCGCATGTGGCTCTTTCATCCCTCTGCTGCGGCTCCCTGTTGCTCAAAATATGCGTCACAACCGCCAATATGCAACACTCGCCGGCACGTGATTTATTGTGCTTTTCGACCCATCTTTTATTTTCGGAGTTCAAAATGTTTTTGTTGCATGCAGAAATAAAAATGTGTTTTCTCTGTAGCAGTTTATTGATTTCATAAATGCAACACACTAGAGTTTTTTTTATACATAGCATAAATGTAAAAAAAAACGATATATGCAGTGTTATCTTCATTTTAGATATCAAAAGGATTTTGTGGCTCCCGGTGTTTTCTGTGGGGAATGGGTCCAAATGGCTCTTTGAGTGTTTAAGGTTGCTGACCCCTGCCCTATATAGCAACTAATTTAATTTTGGACACCATTACCAATAAACATTTGAACAGGTTTAAGTTTGGGGAATGAATGAATAAAGGACTGCTTTCTTCTGTTTGTGTGATCTCAGTACAGTATTTATCATGAAAAAAGACACTCGGAGTCCTCTCGTCAAATGAAGCCCATCAAGTATCTTCTAAGTTCAGGAGCTTTTTGAGCTCTATAGAAAACTTTTCCTATTGAGGCGCACCAGGATCAAACACTGCTTAATTTTAAGACAGTAATTTGTTTGGGCACCTCTTTGGTTTTCAGAGATGTTTATAATGATAATGATCCTTGTTGGTTTTTATTACTTTTGTTGCCTCTTTATTTTAACTCAATATTATGCTTTCATTAGAAAAAAATATTTTATTTTTTATTGCGATATTTCTCCCAGCTCAGATGTTGAAAATACTTGTGTAACATTAATGCATGTACAGTTGTTTTCAACATTTTCATCAGTCAATCCATAATTTCTGTTTTCCTACAGAACTGTTATATGGGACAAAAACAACATCACTGCTCAGGGATTCCAGGATATAGCTGTGGCACTGGAAAAGTAAGTTCTATGTGGCTCTCTGTTAGAATTCCCTCAAATGTAGATAGAGTAGCTTTGAACCCATGATAATTCATGTTATGAAATTGCCACCAAGAAGACCTTTTGCTGTCTTCTTCTTCCTCCTGCTGCTTACGAGGCACACCCAGCCTGGCCCTACACAAGGCAGCTGCTGGCTGCACTGGGCCGCCTTCCTGAGGCCACATGTGCCCTTTTCCAAATGGTGAGCAGCCTTCTGACACGCTTCTGAAGGCTTCTGATACCTTCCGGAATCTCACAAGAAGGTCACACGCCATTTGGAGAAGCATGCGTGCAGCCTCAGAAAAAAGGCCTGGCATAACCAACAGGTGCCTCAGATTGGACCAGGCTTCCCAGCAGTAGGATGAAGAAGACAGTGAAGGTTGGCTGGGGACAGCAGAGTTGGCAGAACATAAGGCGGCTTGGACTTTGTGCTGTGTTGTTTGGATAACTGGCCTCTACTTCAGCCAAGTGCCACCACTGCCTAGGAGTGCCACTGTGCAGGGTGGCCAAAAGGATAGAGATAAGGGGGAGATAGGTGAGCAGGAGGGAGTTCAAGAGGGTGCAGTCCCTTACCCAGGTTCAAGGCTTGGGGGGGATAAAACCAGGAGCGGCTTGGATCAGATGGGACCTTGCCTAATGACCAGTGAGATTCACTCAATAACAGCAGTGGTGACTAACAAAATTGCTGTCATTTAGTGATGTGGTCATGTGACATCATATGTTACAACCACATTGCTTAGCAACAGATATTCTCGTACCGATTATTGTTATTAAAAATGTTACTTATTGATGCGGAACTACCTGTATCAATAAATAACATTTTTAATCCTGAAGTAAATTTGCCAACCTTGTGAAATTAAAATTAAAACCTAGTCCCAGTTTATTTATCAAAGCATTTAATCTACAGAGGAAAATGGCTGACTTAAGAGGGGGGGGAGGAAATCACTTTGGAGTCTGACAACATACATCTTGTTGAAAGAAAAAGCTCATTAGCATCCAGTTTCAAATCTTGATCTTTTCCTTTGACCTGCCAAGATAAATAAAAAAGGAGCTGAGAATGAATGACAGAAAGCGGAAATGTTGGTAGCTATGATTTTATGAAGATGACAGCTCTAGTCATAGTCCGTGTTGTTCACTTCTAGTACTAGAGTCATTGCTGGAACTCATTTGTTTTATTAAAGTGCTAAACTGAGAAACTGTCGCCCACTGTCATTGTTGGAATAAATGGCTGCCTTTCATACAATATAGATTTAACTTTAATTAAAACATATTCTTTAACATATATCCCGGTGAAATTATGTACATTGCTCATTATTCTGTTCTTAAAATAAGAAGCATTATCTGTAGAAATAACCTAACCCAGTGATGGCGAACCTTTTTTTCCTCGGGTGCCAAAATAGTGCGCGCACGCACTATCGCACGCCCATGCGTGCCCAAACCCATAATTCAAAGCCCCCCACTTGCCCCACTCCCTGTGCATGTGTGCGTGACCCCCCTCCCCCATTTCCCGACTTCTAGTGGGTCCAGTAGGCCCGTTTTTTGCCCTCCCTAGGCTCCAGAGACTTTCTCGGAGCTTAGGGAGGGCGAAAATGCTCTCCCCTGCCACCCCGGAGGCCCTCTGGAGGCCAAAAGCGCCTTCCCAGAGCCTCCGTGTGAGCCAAAAATCAGCTGGCGGGCACGCACATGCACGCTGGAGCTGAGCTAGGGCAATGGCTCGCGTGCCGGCAGATATGGCTCCGCGTGCCACCTGTGGCACCCGTGCCATGGGTTCGCCATCACTGACCTAACCCATTCCTAACAGCAAATAAGAAACATAACCATTTCATTTGTAATATCAAAATCACTGATATTGGGTTTTTAAAACTCTATTCTTCTTATAGACATCTGTACAACAGTGTAAAGAAAACAAAAAGTATTGCCATCTTATGCTAGTTACTTTATTCAATAAAATATGATCTATTGATCGTTATATTGCCAGAGCAAAATGCATCAAATATATACTGAGAAATACACTTGAGTGCTATGATGGAAATGTTCAAAAGGCACTTTCCAAGAGTGTATTGATTGGGCAGCTACTCCTTCAGTAGCATATATCAAGTCTTATTTAAACAAGGGTGCATTTTCAAGTTAGGACCGCAAAAAAATCAACTAGTCTAAACTAGTTTAATATAACCTTTGCATTTTTAAAATGGGTGAATCATAGTTTTAAATTACCTCCATTTTTAAATATTTTTCAGAAATTTCACTTTCAGATTATCCTTGTATTAAAAGCCTAATGGCTACAATTATGTCTATTTTTCTCAGGTTAAATAGTTTAGTGGTAAAGCTATAGTATATTTCAATATTAGTACAAGAAGAGCCAGTATTGAATTTGGACTGGGAAGATTCAAGTTCCGGTCCCAAGTCCATCATGGGCCCACTGGGTGACCTCAGGCCATTGCCTCTCAAGCCAATCTCTCTCAGAGAACTGTAATTCTGAACTTAAATTTGGGGGGGGGGGATTCTTGCCGGAAAGACAAAGGGAAGGTTATAAAGATATCTAAATGGAGCATTAATTTATGAGTTTACAACATTTCATTGTAACATTGATTCAGTTGTATTTTAATGTGACAGAAGATAAAACACAAGCTGATTATCATGTGTACACATATACAGCAAAAGGATAAGAATACATACAAGAACATACTAAGTAATTATTTATTTTGTGCATTTAATCTTTTTGTTTACATTTTTTAAAAGGAATTATACCTTAAGATTCATGCCTATACCTGTGAATGATGCTTCACAAGCACTTAAAACAAACCCTGAGAAAACAGAAGAGGCACTTCAAAAGGTATTTCCTACATTTATTGATATATGTCAAGCGCCGAGGAAATCAGGAGATTCAGGCAGTTCAAATGAGTATAAATATTTATTGCAAGCTTAAGCTCTCTACAAGAATCTGACCAACTAACAGTCAAGGGAAATGAGCGGAGATAAGAAAGGCATTCAAAGTAGGCTGGGCTTCAATCTCTTGTGGGCATGCAGGGACTCGTGACTCATGATGTATTTGACCCCTCCCTCGGGCTCAGCCTGATCATCTCCTACAAATAAATTGAAGTGGATAAATGAAAACAAAGTTGGATTTTCATGACTGCTGAAGCAAATTCTCGAATTGTCTTGCTGAAGCCCACACTCACCTACACTTAGGAACAGATAATGAAGAATCACCATGATATAGAGATGTGTTTCTTCTAAATTAGGCATGGAAGGTGAGAATAGAAGCAGTGACAAAATTATAAACACATTCCATATACCCTTTAGCATTAAAATATTTTATGTACTAACAGATCAATAAAAAGAGATTATTTGGAGTTGCTTAGAATATGAGATATAACTTCTGTGTGGGAAACATTATGACAGTAATGTTTTTTGCTTTGATCTTGCTAAGTTCCTCAGAAGATTCTAGCATTAAGCATTACATCACTGTGTATTCTTTCTAGAAAATAGTACCTTTTTTGTTGATATAATTAAGTTTTGATAATTAATCTGAAATAAGTGTTATATAATATCAGTTGCATTGTTTTCAGTTAACATTATAAGATAATATACCAAGAACTGAGTTTCAGTCCTTGAAGAAAAACTAAGGCTGTAGTCCAATACCTCACTGAATTCAGCGGAATCTACTTTTGATTGTGCAAGCATATGATTTTATGGTTAAGCACTATTTTTATATTATGCTTTTCTCACAATTTTTAAAACCCAGGCTTGTATCTGACTTTAATTTCTGCTCTTAGATAGAAAATTATTTGCTTCGAAATCATGAGACCCGAAAATATCTACAAGAGCAAGCGTACAGACTACAGCAGGGCATAGTTACTAGCACAACACAACAGGTACCAGTTGTTTACTCTTTTATGATTAATAAAATTTTCAGAGGTGCCCTTCCATTCACAGGAGAGGTTTGCATTTTGAAAAGGCATCCCATAAATAACATAGGATAAAGGCAATTCTTATAGATTTCCCCAGGTAGCCGCCTCTGCTACTTCCCTCCACTGCCAGAAGACCCTCAACTCTATGAAAATGGGAGGAATCATGAGGGAATCGTGTTATATATTTCAAGAAATAGGCACTGTAATATTTCTACATAATGAATAACAAGAAGTAGTGGAAAGAAGTCAGAACCTCAGAAATATGTGAACATATATTATTTGGTTATATATTTGAATGTGCAATCTCCCAAGGCTATCTTAAGAGATTTATTCATTGTTATTTTATCTGTTAGCTTTATCTCCTTTTTCTATGTGTGTAAGTATTTCTTTCCTTTCCCATTTTATTCTTGTGTAGATGATAGACAGAATATGTGTCAAAGTACAAGATCATCTCAACTCTTTAAGAAATTGTGGAATTGACACAATACAAGAGGATCTGAAATCAGCTGAAAGACTTATGAAGGATGCTAAGAATTCCAAAACAGTAAGATTGCAGATATTTATAATGCTAGGGTTCCAATGCCATTAGAATAAGTAATACTATTAAAACTTCTACCTCTAAAGTTTTCAGAATTTAAACAAGTACATTAAATCTATGCTTGTTCAGTTAAGTCATGGTAGATATTAATAGTAGCTCTTTTATATGTATTTTTTACAGTTATTACCAAACCTGTATCATCTTGGTGGAGCTTCATGGGCAGGAGCAAATGGTTCATTATCCAATCCAATTCAGGAGATCCTAGAATCTATGGCTGGGGAAGTTACAAAGATTGTTGATGATCAGCTCAAGGTATATTAATGACTAAAAATGTTATCCTAAAATGAAATGTGGGAAGCATTCTAAAGAGGAAGGTTATATTAAATTTAGTTTTCTTTTACTTGTCGTGGGTAACCTGTAGGCTAAATACAGAACATCATAACCAACTTTGCTGCTCCAAGATTATACCACAGAAATTTGGCAGCACAATTTATTTACATTTTAATAATAATTTAAAAAAACTGAAGAGAACAAGCTGTCTAAAGATTCTGGTAGTTTAACGCACCTATTTTTCTTCTTTAACCCCAATCTCTCACTCAACAGTTTTTTTTCCCTTTAAAATGTGGTTGTCCAACCTTTTGGCTTACTTGGGGCCCATTGAGTGAAGAGGAATTGTCTTGCATATAAAATATATAATATAGTTAATTTAAAGAACTCATGTAATACAAGTAGTTCTTGACTTACAACCATTCATTTAGTGACTATTTGAAGTTACAATGACACTGAAAAAAGTGACTTATGACTGTTTTTCACACTTTCAACCGTTACAGCATCCTCATGGTCACATGAAAATTCAGACACTTGACAACTGACTCATATTTACATCAGTTGCAGTATCCCAAGGTCATGTGATAACCTTTTGTGACCTTCTGACAAGCAAAGTCAATGGGGAATCCAGAGTCACTTAACAACCATGTTAACAACTGCAGTGGTTCACTTAACAACTATTTATTTATTTATTTATTTATTTATTTATTTATTTTTAATTTATTTATTTATTTATTTTTAATTTATTTATTTATTTATTTTTAATTTATTTATTTAAATGGATTTCTATGCCGCCCAACTCCCGGGGGACTCTGGACGGCTCACAACATATGGCAAGGAAAAATCATAAAATGGGGTAAAACTCACTTAACTACTGTCTCGCTTAGCAGCAGAAATTTTGGGCTCAATTGCAATTGTAAGTCAAGGACTTACATGTAATATTAACAGTTTACAATCTTGTGGGGCTGCATTAGCTGTCCAGGGCCGCATGTGGCCCATGAGCCTCAGGTTGGACACGCCTGCTTTAAAAGATAAACAATAATTTACTGCTTTAAATTCTGCCCTCAAAGAAAAAGGATAAAAATATTGGTCCCACATAGTTGACCAAGCTTTATATTGTAAAGCTGTCACCTCTAATGTGCAATGGACTTTCAAATGTGATGACAATATGATGACTTGTAACTTCAAAACACACCCAATTGAAAATTACCTATCTTTTGATGGGTTTATTATTCCCATAGAGACCTAAGCCCACAGATTGAAACTTGTATACCATTTCCAGGAGTCTGGTGGGTCCTGCTTACCCATTCAAGATGGTTAAGCTATGATGCCAGTTTTTATTATCCAAGGCACCCCAGGTCAGGTGCTGCCCATTATGCTGACCCTAGCTTGTGATTGGGCAATTTCTGTCATACCATATGCAATTTTCCAACAGTGCTATCTTGTCTACCTTAATAAGGCCTCTAGGTCTATATTCTTGAAGACTAAGATTTCATCTTGTCTCTCTGTTCAGTCTACCACACCTGGCTCCTTTGTAGGAATCTGATAAGCAGTTCTTTATAACTTTGCCTCCTATTTTTAGAATAGTTTTTCACCCTAACGTCTAAATTTTCATAAAGGAAAGTCACTCTTCTCAAGCAAATTGAGTATAAACTTAGTACCAAAGGATATTATTGAATTCTCTTAACAGTCTTTATAATTTGTTTTGTAATTTTGGATTTAAAACACAATGCACATGGTGTTATGAAGGACATGCTTTTGTGGTTCCTGTAATTTTTTTTTAAGTTTGCTTCCCATTGCTTTTTGCTGCAGACACTGCTTGAATCAATGGTAGATGCAGCTGAAAACCTGTGTCCAAGTGCAATGAAGAAAGCACATATAAGGCAAGACTTGATTGAGGCATGTACTGAAAAAATTTCCATTCCTCGGACCTTTGTTAAAAATGTTCTTTTGGAGCAGTCTGGAGTGGATATCCTTAATAAAATTAGGTGAGCCAAACTACTTTCTTAGATTCATCTATGGACTGAGTGTATAACTTAATTTGTTTTTTAAAAAATCTTCCTGGAACAATTACCTTAATATAACAATCCTATACTTTAAAAACTGTTCCCATCTTTACTTTCAGGCAAGAAAAAGCCTTTTTTCTGGCTTCAGCTTATAATTTTATTTTTTAATTATGATTTTTTTAAAAAATTAAAATACTGAAGGTCATGAGAGGTGCGATAGTGACCTGATGATGGCACAAGAAATGAGCAAAAAGAGAGAGAGAGATTTCCAATACTCACTAAGAGTTAAACTGGATTCATGAGAGTTTAATTATAAACAACACTTGTTCCAATTATTAACAAGAGGTTGTTATAATTGATTCTGGGTAAATTGCATGTATTTGTACCATGTGGTCATAGTGTGGCATTTTGTTCATTTAAATACTGCTACTAAAACAAATGGATAACTGACTTCCGGTTTGGAGCGCTTCATCGCGGACGTCCCTCGTTGGACGCCTTTCCGATCTTTGTTAAAAGCCGCCAGAACAGCTGTCTGGCGGCTTTGAAATCTCTTCCCCAGGCAAAGGGGAGAGATGAGAGCCTGACAGGTGGGGTAGAGCCCCCCCAGCGCCCTAGGAGCCATCTGGTAGGGCGCGAAGGGAGAGCTCCCCATGCAGCCTGTCTCCAGCTCCAAAGATCAGGAAACCTCTGCTTTTGCAGAGCTAGATGTCGTGACCAGCCGCTGCTTCAAGAATGGGATTTATAATTATATTTAAACTACAGAAGCAGACAGAGAGAAACAGGCGTGAGATGGGCAAGTACTGAAACCTCTTTTTTCCTTTTTTTTTTCAACTCCTGGGCAAGCTTTCACTTCGGCAAGGGAACAAAGGAAACAGAGTAACAATATGGCGATTGAGAAGTGAAAGTGACTTTCGTTTTCCCAGAGGCTTTTTTTTTCCTCTCTCTCTCTTATGGAAACTTTTAACTTGGAAAAATGGTTTTTTCTCTCTCTGTCTCCTAACTCTGGATTAAAGTTATAATAGAAATATTTCCAATAATAAAAGACTATCTGATTTTTAAACTGGAAAGAACTTTAATCAGGCATCTGGCTTTCTTTCTTTTTTGTACTCTTTTGAAACACCAATGGCTTCAAAGTCTGGAAAGATTGTTTTGACTAAAAGAAATGACTATTCATCTGGATATATTTCTAAAATGCAACTTAACACTGAGCTAACACCTCCACAGCTTTTGACACCTGAAAATTTATTAAATAATTTAAAGATTATGAAACATGAACTTACTTTGGAATTTAACCAGAAAATAAGTGAGATAGACAAAAAAATGCAGGCTGCTTTGAAGAATATGAATCAACAACTAAGATTTGATGTGTTAGAGGTTTGCAAAGGCTTAGCAACAAATATTGAAGTTTTGGCAGAACGTATTGAAACAAATAAACAAGCTTTGGCAACTTCGGTGAATTACATAGATAAAATCCAAAATGACATTGCAAATTTTGAAAAAGAGGTCTTAATGACTCAGTTCAGATCCATGGAAGTTGCTATAAGGATTAGAGGTTTGAAAGAAGGATTATATGAAAATTTAAAAGGCAGGATGGTTGACATATTGGATCAGGTGTCTGGAATTTCTAAAGTGGAATTGGCTACACAAATTGACAAAATATACAGAATCAATTCGTGGTACGCTAAACAAAAGCATTTACCAAGGGATATTGTCATATATTTTACCACAAGAGCTCTACGGAACAGAATTATACAAGCAACGTTTAACAATAATCTTATGGTGAATGGTCAGGAACTAAAGATTTGGAAAGAAATCCCCTCTAAAATGCTTAAAGCCAGAAAAAGCTATACTTTTTTGATTGATGAATTTAAGAGATTAAATTTACAATATAAATGGGAAGCGCCAGTTGGAGTAGCAGTGAAATTTTCTGGAAAAAGATACCGGCTCAACACGATAAAAAAAGCTACTGAATTTTATGTCAATGTTCTAAAGGCTGATATATCCAAGATTCCAGAGGAAGGATGTATGAAAATAAAAGAGGAGGAGGAGGGGAAGCCACCTTTGATGGATCAAAAGGAAATAGATTCAAAAATCCAAAAGGAGTGCCTGAATCAGATAGCTGGGGAAAAGGAGATGGAGGTTTGGGATTAGACGGGAGACGACTCGACAAATTTGAATTTATTGAACTATTAAAAGATGAACTATCAAGATACAAAACAATGTGATGTTGAAATATATTGGACGGATAGAGACTAATATGATTGTATTTTATCTTTTCCCTATCTAATGATTACTTATGCAATATTTAGTTAAGTTTTATATAATTTTGAGGTTATTTTTAATGTTGATAATATTAGATATATATAGTTTGTTGAAGATTTGTTTATTCTTCTTTCATTTTCTTTTTTTTGTTTATTGAAGTTAGTGAATTAATCTAGAATAATATTATCTTATTAATATCATGATGAAATTTAATATTTGTTGATCACTTATGTAACATTTAGTTAAGTTTTATCTTAGAGGTTATTTTTAATGTCAATAATATTAGTTTAAGATTTGTGTATTTTATATTTAGTTATTACTTATGTAACATTTACCTTGTATAAGATAGAGGACTGAAGGGAGGAGGTAGGAGGTTTGTTTGTTTGTATTGTTAAAGAGTTTTCTCTTTCTTTCTTTCTTTTTTTTCTCTCTTTTTTGTATCTTTACTATTGTATACAAATATATATTAGCAGTGTATAATTTGGAGTTGAAGTTTTTTAAAAATAGTGTTCTTTTTTTCCTTTTTCCTTTCTCTTTTTATTAACAATTTAAATTTATTATTATGCCCTGTATTATCTCTGGGAAGTCCGGGGGGGAGGTGGGGAGGGAAGGGGGTGGGTTTGGGGGGGGGAGAAAAAAACAAAAATGTTTGTACTTTATATTTAATATTTTGCTACTACTTATGTAAGTTTGTACTAATAAAACTTTTTTGAATAAATAAAACAAATGGATAACTGTTTCTCTCCGACCCACCCCATTTAATAGTCTTGGAATCTCACCAAGAAAATGAAGTACTTAAGCTATTGCTGATGTAAATGCAAGTAATTCAGTTTAGGTTGTTTGCTCATTATATAGTAAAATAATTTGCAATCATAAAATGAGTGATAATAATGAAGCAGTAAAACATTTTCCTGTACAAATAAATGACTATGAAAAACAGGAATGAAATACATTTAGGATTTAATCCTTAATATATTTAGATTTTGTAAGCTGCCTAGCTTCTGTTAGAGTTGGCAGCTGTAATAAGTTTAATGAAATAAATGAATTTTTAAAAATGTAAACACACCAGATGTATTAAAGTGGTTGTAGCGTATGTTTTATCATGTGCTACATCTTACATTCATTGATCACCCTTGTGTATTAAACCTTAATATCATTTGGTGAGAGTTAATGCAACATTCTTTTTCTCTTCTCTAAGATTGATAATTATTTTTGAAAATTTTATGTTATTTGAATATTCTTATATGCATGTTTAGAGAACCAAAGATATCTAGCTAATGCATACATAATATAACCTGTAATATATTTTTTTTCACTGTACATTCATATTTTGTATTCCCATTTCCATTTTTGCATAGTGAAGTAAAGCTGACAGTTGCTTCGTTTCTCTCAGATCGAATAGTAGATGAAATCCTTGATGCTTTGTCTCATTGTCATCATAAACTGGTATGCATTTATACAATCTCATATATTTAAGTTGATTTTACAGTTCAGTATGATTTGCTTCCTTCAGTGCATTAATTTGCCCTATTCAACAATAATGCCTATATAGATCTATTTGTATCTTTCTATTTACACCAAATGAGATAGCTACACTGAATGTGATAACATAGGAAGGTGAATCCTATGAAAAATTAGTTTATTTTGATGTCAAACTGAATGTTACTTTACTATTTCCTGAAAAATTTACTAGGTTACTGGTCGAAGCTAAACATAGTCAAGTTTACATGTTGGATTTCAGGAAAACTGTTATTAATTTAAAAAATGCAAAACTGCTAACATAGAAGGCAAGTTAAGAAGAGTATATTTCTGGGTAGTTAATCTCATTAAATAAATAAAATGTACAACCATAGCACAGGAGACAATGTAATAATATTAATGCACATGAAAAAGATCTCAGAATCCTAATTGAATTGTATGCAGTGCAAGAATTAACCGTTGTAGTATATATAAAAATATGTTAGTACAATTTTAGGCTACATTACTAGAAGAATTACTAAATGCTAGGGAGTAATAGTTTTATACTTGTCATTTTGGATTACATACTTTAGAAAAAATGACTACATATCCAACATGCAGGTAATAAGGAGAAGATCAGTTGTACAAAAAAAATTATGAAGAAGTTGATGAATTACAAAAAAAGTTTGAGTTTAGGATATAAGCAGAGGTACCTGAACATCTGTAACATGGAACTGTTTTAAACTTGTTTTCAGAAAGCTGAGAAGATAGGATTGGATCTAATGGGTTTAAGTTACATGAGCCCTGGGTTCAAATGGGAGAAGCTTCTTGTAATAACAATATGACTGTGATGGTTTATGGCAATTGTTCTGCTTTGCTAGAGGCCATTGAAATTGAACAGCCCTGTTTTGCAAATAACTCTAATTCTGAATTCCAAAGCATCCAGCAAGGTGTTGGATTAATGGTCTTCAAGCCCATCTCATTTTTATAGCAGGTTAATTGTACCTCTAATTTGGCTTGTATTCATTGGAAACTTTTATTTAGAAGTATTTATTATCAATATTTCTATTTTATAAAGAATGCTTTCACTATAATGTTTCCTTTAGGCTGATCATTTGACCAGGCGAGGTAAACCCTTGCCTCACCAGGAATCATTGGACATTGAGTTAGCAGAGAATAAATCTACTAAACGATCTATCATTACAGTTGAGGAGCTAACTGAACTGGAACGCTTTGAAGACCTAGATACATGTATGGTAAGACATCTGTAATCTTTGACTAAATCTCTTAAACTTTCTAGCTCATTCAGACACCCGCTTTTCATCACTGAAATATACAATAGCGATTATAAAAAATGATATAGATTAATTAAATGGATAAATAGATGATAAAAAAATTTCATATTTATTTTCCTAAATGTTTAGAATAACTTTTATTTGGTACATTACCATCTATTATACATCTGAATGTTAACATAATAGTATTGATTATATTATTTTCAGTATATGTTGATTTAAGTGGACCTAGCTTTTTGTATGTTTATAAAAGTTATCACCCAAATATTGGTAATTCGTTATTAGAAATCCTTAGAAATCCCAACTTTGATTATTTTTTTAATTCAGGCATGCTGTATGTTCTTGCTCATAATACTAAACGAATTAAACTTTATGGATATTTTATCCTTGGTAGTAATTCACAATAAGGAACATATGAACCTTAGATTTTGGAGCTCATTAGGGAACTTCCCCAAAAATTAATATTAAAAATAATTTTAATACAGTAGGAAATGTTCATAAATAAATGAGAAGAATAGTGTTGTATTAACTATATTTATATTAAATATAAATTGAATTAAATGTATCTTTAATCTTGGTCCTGCCATTTTTTTTATCCTGGGTTCACCTACAGTACTTCTTGGAATGAATACCAATCAAATGAGGGCTTCAGCCCTTCATATTTTCCTACAGATACCTGCTATATTTTATAGAAATTTATTATTTATTTATTTATTTATTTTTGTCAAGTACGTGTTGGTAATATACATAGATATAACATTGTTTATATACATAAGATGCGTACTGATAAGAGGGAACATTAGGACAGGGACGGTAGGCACACTGGTGAACTTATGCACGCCCCTTACTGACCTCTGAAATCTATCATAATAAAACTGTTAGCTGTTAAGGTGCCATGAAATTCATTTACAGTTTTTGCACTAAATATTGCAAACTGATTAAGATTTTATCTCTTTAAAACAGAACTGAAATAAAATAATCAAAAGAAGTAATTATGCAAATAGTATAAACTGTGTGTACTGTGTTGCTGGTGGTTTTGTTATCTATCTCTTACTAATTGTTCTGTAAACAAAGGCACATCATTGTTGTTCTTTATGGCTACTATATTCATAAATTAGAAGTGTATGTGTACACTAATATATTAGATTTTCCACAAAAGAATTAAGTACTTTGTAAAAAATCCAGAACATAGGGAATGTTCCAGCAACCTGACTAAATGTGATTTCCTTCCTTCCTTCCCTCCCCCTCCCCTTTCTTTCTTTCTTTCTTTCTTTCTTTCTTTCTTTCTTTCTTTCTTTCTTTCTGTCTGTCTGTCTGTCTGTCTGTCTGTCTGTCTGTCTGCCTGTCTGTCTGTCTGTCTTCCTTTCTTCTTCCTCCTTCCCTCCCTCCCCTTTCTTTCTTTCTTTCTCTTTCTTTCTTTCTTTCTTTCTTCTTTCTTTTGTTCTGTAGATTTTTATTTGGCAATGAGTAAATGTTAGTTTGAACACAAAGTGCTTCACAAACTTCTTATTAAATAGATAAATTTAATAGATAAATTTTAGCCACTATTTGTTATTCTAGTAGGAAATGTTTTATTTCTGATGTAAACTTGAGTTCACCCTTTGTTTCAAGACATATGTATGAAAAGGAGAGCACAGCAATCGTTTGATAAAGCACCCTGCCAATCTTTTTTGGTTAATAGTTATATATTGGGAAAATATAGGTACCTTCAATACAAAATGAGTCTTAGAGGGAGAAATAATCAATTATACAGAATGAATTCACTGAAAGCTACCTGCCACAGTAAGTCAGCCATTTTATAGGAAGTTCCTATTTGCACTACTCTTGACCTTTTTCAGAGTACAGATGGTCCTCAACTTACAACGGTTCATTTAGTGACCATTCAAATTTACAATGGCCCTGGAAAAAATGACTCATGACCTTTTTTCACACTTATGACCCCTTGCAGCATCCCCTTGGTCACGTGATCAAAATTAGAACACTTGGCCACTGACTCATATTTATGACGGTTGCAGTATCCTGGGGTCATGTGATCACCTTTTGCAACTTTCTGACAAGCAAAGTCAATGGGGTAGCCAGATTCACTTAGCTATGTTACCAATTTAATAGCTGTGGTGATTCACTTAACAACTGTGGCAAGAAAGGTCGTAAAATGGGGCAAAATTCATTTAACATCTTTTTTGCTTAGCAACAGAAATGTTGGGCTCAATTGTAGTCATTGTCAAGGACTATCTGTATAAGGGGCACGTACAAGAAAAGTATTGGACTGTAGAAATCCAATATTTAATTCCTAATTATTTTTATTCGATCCATCTGATGATTTGAAACATTTCTTCAAAAAATGAAGAGGATGCTAGTGCCAATATTCTAACTTTTTTAATTTTAACACTTTTATTATTTAAAAGTGGGTTTTCAGTTGTGCACCTCAGATTTAGAAACACTTGCAAAACAACATTTGATTACTAACATTAGGAGAAATTCCCTGCAGTGTTTCTAAAGCTACAGTGGAATGCTTTAATAGATCTAATGTGAAGAAAGCTTTGTTTTATAGCTTTATACATTGAATTTTAAAAAAAATACATTGCCTAGCTTTCTTCAGTGATGTTCATGATTAGAATGGCCTTGGTTAAACTGAGGGATATTGAGACCAAGCCAGTTTGGCTTCATTCTACATACTAAAAATAGGTTGTTCGCCATTCAATTTTGTATCAGAATTCCACAGTTCATGGTTGCAACATTAAATCATATGAATAAAAGTATGACATTTTGTTCTTTCTTTTTACTGTAAATATATATCTTTAGGCAAGATATAGTATGTGAATGAACAAATAACATTTTATTTGAGGATATAAGTGAAAATAACCAAATTCAGTCTGAGAAAAAAACTACCGTATATACTCGAGTATAGGCCGACCCGAATATAAGCCGAGGCACCAAATTTTACCACAAAAAACTGGAAAAGTTATTGACTCGAGTATAAGCCTAGGGTGGGAAATGCAGCAGCTACCGGTAAATTTCAAAAATAACAATAGATACCAATAATGTTTTTGAATATTTATTTCAAAGAAAAACAGTAAACTAGCTCTGTAAGTGGAAAAGAGGGTCAATAAAAACAATAGTCCTACGGGATTGGGCGTCTTAGAAGAACTTTTAATTAAATTAAATGAAATTAGCTGAAATTAATTTAAATGAAATTTAATGAAATGGGCAGAAGGACAGAATGGGGCAGAAATGCAGATGAGTCTTAAGCAAAACAGTTTATCCAAGTAATGCAATCCAATCTAAAAGGCTCAAAGAATATTTTCAGACCACCTACAGTCTGATATTTCTCCATGTTGTGTGAATCATGGGAAACAGAGAAAGAAAGGAAGAAATGGAAGATCCCTTTATTTCTGTAAATGTTCCCAGGTAAAGGGCTCTTTGTGCTGTCAGTCAAAAGGCATGGTATTGCCACTCTGTCTCTCTTATAACCATATTTGGTAATAGCAATGTCTGGTAAATGTTAATAGATATTTGGTATTAAAAATAAAATATGGAAAAAAACAGTGGGAGGGAAGAATGGAAGATAAAATTGTTACATTGCCTCTACAGTTCCATAAAGGAAGCAAGGTAATTGTCAGTAAAAGCCTTGAATATATTTTTCTAGCTAAACACTTATATTGTAAATTAGATAAAAAGTTATATGATCCTGTTTAACTGAATTCACTGCAATTCTAGTCAGTGTATTTTCTATGTGGAACTCCTTCTTGCCCCAATGGGGAAAGGAGGTATCTAGAATTTATAGTGCTTTTGATCCTTGTAAAGAGCACTGGGATTTACGGCAGCATAGCCTTCTATGTAGGAATGGAACATCCTGTTCAGGTCAAATTTTCATCTTAGTATTGACTCAGAAATACATCTCTCTAAGTGCCAACCCTCCGCGATCGCCCCCCCCCAAAAAAAGGCATTTACTGGGAAACTAGTCCGGGCTCGGGGCGTTTTGCAAGCGGGCGAGAACCAGCCTCCGGGGCGGTGGCATGAACGAGGGCCAGGCGGAGGGTCCTCCGCGGCCGGCCCTTTGCAAGGAGATGTGCCCGGCGGGGGAGTTCTGCCGGCGGCGGCGGCGGCAGAAGCGGCTGCACCGGCTGGAGCTGGACCCGGATCGCCAGTCGGACCCTCCCCCGCCGCCTTGCGACCTCCCCCCGGCGGTGCTGCTGGCCACGGTGCATCACCTGCTGGGCCAGTCGGTGGCCGAAGCCAGCGAGGTCTCCACGGCCGAGCGCTGCGCCTTCGGGGCGCAGCGCTCGGCCGGGGAGACCTCGCTGGCTTCGGCCACCGACCGGCCCAGCAGGTGATGCACCGTGGCCAGCAGCACCGCCGGGCGGAGGTCGCAAGGCGGCGGGGGAGGGTCCGGCTGGCGATCCGGGTCCAGGCGCAGCGCTCGGCCGGGGAGACCTCGCTGGCTTCGGCCACCGACCGGCCCAGCAGGTGATGCACCGTGGCCAGCAGCACCGCCGGGCGGAGGTCGCAAGGCGGCAGGGGAGGGTCCGGCTGGCGATCCGGGTCCAGCTCCAGCCGGTGCAGCCGCTTCTGCCGCCGCCGCCGCCGGCAGAACTCCCCCGCCGGGCACATCTCCTTGCAAAGGGCCGGCTGCGGAGGACCCTCCGCCTCGCCCTCGTTCATGCCGCCGCCCCGGAGGCTGGTTCTCGTCCGCTTGCAAAACGCCCCGAGCCCGGACTAGTTTCTCAGTTAATGCCTTTTTTGGGGGGGGCGATCGCGCCTCTTCCCCGCTGATCCCCGCAGCACGTGGAGACAAGGACCGGTTCCCCCACGCCGGGGACACCCCAGCCCGGTTGCGCCAGCCCGTTGGGGGAATTCTAAGGATCGCGCGCTTTGGCCAATTTCACTGACTCGAGTATAAGCCGAGGCGGCTTTTTTCAGCCCAAAAAGTGGGCTGAAAAACTCGGCTTATACTCGAGTATATACGGTATATCAGTAATTAAGTGAGTTACTAACTTCTGTTATCAGGTTTGAACATAGCAAAATTTTTGCACCTTGGACACAGAATTCAGCCATTCTAAGTTATTTTAAGGTACTTATATTTCAAGAAAAATTATAAATACTAATTATCCAAACGGCCAGACAGGCTATCTATCAAAGATTAGTTGAAAGCACAATTCATTGTAAAAATCTACTTCTCAGAAAGAAAGCAAACTCCACTATAATTGCCCAAATATTATATAAACAGGATTGCTTTTTTAATTTATGCAAATGGCAAAACACCATTTCACTGCTCATTCATTGTATGTTTCTAAGGCTAAACTGGAACTTCTTGAACTAATATCAAGCATGTGGGCCAAATTAATCCAATAATGTTAGACTAGCATGAAAAAGAAAAACTTTCATAATATCAGGTTACCACCAAAGAGGATTATCTTGCTTAACTTTCCCAGGAGTTTGTATAAGATGGGCAGATTCTGTAAGAAGAGATTATCTTAAAAGTAGCAATAAGCCAAGTCATGTTGGGCTTTATAGGTTAATACGACATTTCTGAACTGCAATTAACTCATATTTTGATGCCTTATTTGTTTTTGTGCGAGGTTTTGTTTTGGTTAAAATGGAAATCACACATCAAATCTTAATGACACCACAGTGACAAAAGAAAGGGAAGAATAAAAAATAGGAATTATCCTTACATTTATAGAATGAAATTAAATTTGCAAGCATTGCAATCCCATTAATGGGGTCATTTAGAAAGTTTCAGAGGAACAGATTTGGAGTCATTTGGTTCAAAATGATATTTATAGGTTTGAAGGTTCTAGAAAGGATGTCTTTTCCCTCTTACATTTTTTTCTGACAAATGTTATATAAATAATCTGGTCCCTGTTTTAAAAAAATGTAAATTGTAAAACTAAATGAAGCAAATTTATGTATGAAAATTCTTCTCATTGGAGACATGACAAAAAGAGTAATTGACTTGTTCTTGCTTCTACCTTGCATTTCCCCTCAATTTATATGAACATAATATAATTCTAGAGTCTAGACTAATCCCCAGGGAGGTTGAAAAATAATTTAGAGTTTATTTTCTGCTCAGGATCATTAAAAGTATATGAAACTTGCATATTGCACTTTAGCAAAAGGCAGACTTGACCAGAATTTACCAGACAAGCACTCAATGTATACTTTACTGCAAAAATCTTTTACATTCCTGAATGTGTCTGAATGGTAGATAAAACATAGGTGAATAAAAACTATTGGAGTTGTATGATTTGAGAACCTTAGTAAAACTCTTGACTATTACTGGATTCTAATATTGTCAGCCACATGCATTCATCCCATTAAAAATGAAGATTTTCAAAATTTTGCAAAGAGCTGTGAAATTCTACATGAAAAATCTTTATAATCCCCTGCAAGTACTGTGAAATCCTATAGGAAAGATCTTCATTTAACCTTTCCACTTCTGTTCACCTGTACAGTTCAATTGATACACTCTTCAAAGAATGAATCTGGATGGAGATTTTTTATTTCACGTCTATATAGGGTACATCTGATGTAGAGCTATTGCTGTGGTTTTTTTTTTCTTCTTAACACGAAAAGTTTATCTCTCATTTTTGCATAGCTCTGCTTTTATATTTTTTATTTGCCAAGTTTCGGCATGGCTTGCCCCCTCCTCTCCTCTCCTCTAACACTGATTCTGCTTTTTCTGCTGTCCATTCATATTCTTTTATCTTTCTCTTTTGGCTGCATGGAGACTCTCTGCTGTACAAGTGTAAGTATTTTTTTTTAAGTTCTGCTGTTTCTAGCCTACTTTCCTTTCTTGCTCCATTTGCTTTTCAGCTGTCTTAACAAAACTCTTGGGAACATACACTGTGCCATTACAGGGAGAAATAAGCAGCTATTTGGAACCAAGTTCTATTTTACAGGAAGTTTTAGCTAGCTTGATGTGTAGTGAATTTAAAACATACTTCACAAGGCAGAAGTCTACAACCAAGCAAAATATTCACATAAAACTGTTTAACACAGATTAAGTTTTATTAATATTCATATCCGTTTAATGAAATGAAAGTTTTAAAGAATTAGAAAGTATCATTTCCTTTCACTGTATGGTCATGTACTTCCAGTTACATAGAATTATTTGTGCTTGGCATGCTATATTTGCTCTTTGGAAGAGAGGAAAGAAAAACTGATTGCATCTGACCAGAATGAAAAGCCATTCAGATACTTCGAAAGGCTCCTGGAACTGGGCACAAGAGGCAGCAGAAACAGAGAGTGTACTGTGTTTAATTGTTTTGCAGTAACTTCAGCTCTAATTATGCTAAGCAGTGGCATATAAGATGTTCCCTAAAACCGTTCATTTATAAGAGTCCATAACAGAGAAATATTTATTTTGATAAATATAAGTAAATTATTTTATTTAGAAATACCGTAGAACATTACTTGGAAAAGGAAGAACTTGCTTCTTTTTTCACTGAAATAGCCATGATAGCTGAAAACTTTTGTTTTCAGTGTTTGTCAGTTTTGCATTTGTTCCTCATATATTGTTTTACTTTTTCTCTTTATAAAACTTTTAATGTTAATTCACTTCAACATATTTTAGTTTGATGTAGTAATTATAAAGTAAAAAGTCATAACGACTTGCCTAATTACATTTATTCAAAAATTCATAGAAACTGGAATTGCTCTTCAGAATATTATTTTATAAAATATGTGTGCATTTATTATATGACACACATTTTAGTAGAATTTGATTTATTTTAAAGCATAACTTTGTTCCAATAGTATCCCAGAAAATGTTAATAACATTGGTGTATTTAAAAATGTGTGCTAATAAAATCCTTCAGCATTCTGACCTCAGATTTTCTATCCATAATACTGTAGTTTCTTTTTTGCAATTTATGAAGACCTGGATTTATATATTTCTTGTACTCTTATTTGTTCTTCCCAGTGTCTATATCTACTGTGCGTTGTCTTTAAGCATTACAGCTAGGGACAAAGTGATAATGAAGAATATTATGGGTGATTTAGTATTTTAATATATGTGCTGCACTCATTAATTATGATGACCTATTGAAGTATATGTTTTGAATATCTTTTTATCTTGATTGTGGATCAGATCTATATATTATTAAGACTCTTGTCATGACCTTTAACTGGACAAAACAGTGCCTTATAAGACAATAATTTTTGAACCAAGGTACTTCAACTGAGCTAACTTACAGCATGTATCCAAAATCCTCAATCATGGCTCCCGAAGAAATGAAATTTGGGGAAAGTTGTGGCCACTTCTGTGCTTCTGGCTGCTGTTTTCTCAACATTCTGTGACAGTTTCCCAGCCAATCTTGCAATCCAACTTCCCATCCATCAGCAGCTACTTGCTTGTCTGCTGGGAAGGGAAAGGAAGATTTCTGATGCTCCTCAATAATGAAGCTGGCAGAAAGTTGGAAGTCACTCATGGTCCCACTGCTTTTTTTGTTTGCTTATTCATTGCATTTCTCTGTTTAAGTAAAGAAGTATCTCTGAAGTGATGACCCAATGGGACACAGTTGGCTAGTTCTACATAAATCTAATCCCTATTTGGAAATTATGGCAAGCATACATATTAATTTAGAGAAAGAGAGAACATACAAGGACAGGCAGGTAACTGGCCAGTCAAACAGACTTCATGGTAATAGCAAAGACCAAAAGCTGTAGTACTAGATGTAGCAGTGCCAAGTGATAGCAGCATTAAGAAGAAGGGTTATAAGAAGTAGGAGTATCTCGGCCTGAAGGAGGAAGTGGAAAAGATGTGGTAAGTAAAGGCCAAAGAGGTCTCAGTGGTGATAGGAGTAACTCCTAAGAGTTGGGAGAGTGGTTCCAATAGATCCCAGGAAACAACAACAGAGCTGTCTGGAAGTGTGCAGCAGGGGAGGGAAGGAAGGAGAGAGAGACAAATTTTGCAAATTTATTGTTTGGCACACTTTTGAGGCATACATATATTATTATTGTTTTAAAACTACAAATGGTCCTCAACTTACAACAGTTCATTTAGTGACCATTCAAAGTTACAACAGCACTAAAAAAGTAACATATGACCATTTTTCACAGTTGTGACCTTTACAGCATCCCCATGATCATGTGATGAAAATTCAGATGGTTGGCAGTGGTTCATATTTATGACCATTGCTGTGTCCCAAAATTCAGTGATCATCTTTTGTGACCACCTGACAAGCAAGTTATAGGAAATGATAAATGCTGCAAAAATGCTTTTTTTACATTTTAGGGATGTCCAAGGAATATATTAAAAGTGTTGGCAATTAGTCTCATTATATTGGAAGTATATAATAATCTAGCAACGTTTACTCATGTGGTATAGGTTTGTTCTCCCATTGTTCTGGTTTGGGTTGATATCCACCACTTCATTATCATGCTGTTACAAAAATTAATATGCAATTAATGTGAGAAACCCATAAACGTATCACCATAGGAAGAATTATGAATTAATCAAGCAGTGTGGGAACATAACATTTTTTAATGTCATAAAGAGGTAGTGCAACCCCAGTTTTATAGTGTTGATATGTGTTGCTTTTTCTTATGAACTAGATAAAGACCATTTCTTGTCAGTGTTTGAAAGGCAGAGTAAAACCCACTCTATAATCTTGACTTATCAGTTTATATTTGCTTTCTGTTCTAAGCTAACGCTATAGTAACGTAATGGAAAAGATTATCAATATTATTTCTTGTGATCCAGACTTAATGATGTGTTTAAAAATTTGGCTAGATGATTCTCAGCATATTGTTTTTCTTGTTTTCTTTTCCTGATTGCTTTTCCTCTTCCTGCCTCTGATTTCTATATTAAATCAGTAAATGAATATTAAAAATGCATTTCTCGTATGCAGATGTTTTAGGAGATGACAACTTAGGTAATCAGATTGATTTACCTAGATCAGGGGTCCCCAACTTTTGAGCCGTGCAAGTGGCAGGTGAGCATGTGTGTGTGCACAGTTCCACTTGCATGAGCGGTGGGCACTCGCATGCAATTCCATTTATATGAGCTTGCACAAATGGAGTTGCGCACGTAAGCACACACACTGCCACTCACCCAGAACCATCCCCTCTTCTCTCCCCCCCCCCTGGACCAGGCTGCCAAGCTGGAAAGGTTGAGAACTGATGAACTAGATCAGTGGTTCCCAACCTGTGGTACGTGTACCACTAGTGGTACGCGAGGGCCTTCCAGGTGGTGCGCGAACACTTTCGGGGTCATGAACGATTTTTAGTTAGTTATTTTTTACTTCACAAAAATGTTTACTGCCTAACACAAGATAATCTGGCAACGATTTGCAACTGTTGCCACATGCCACCCACCTGGTCCTAGCGGCCCGAGAATCCAGTTGCTGGATGCGCGGGGCCAAAAAAGGAACGGTATGGTACAATTATGGAAATAAAGTGATATCTGATCGAATTTAGTTTCTCTGGAACCAGGTGGTACGCGGTGACTACGGGACCTCCAAGTGGTACTCGATCACAAAAAGGTTGGGAACCACTGAACTAGATGATAATGTAGGTAATCAGATTGACTGTGCTAGGGGGAAAACTCACATTAACTGAAGCTTTGTAGCCCATTAGAAAGCATGACCAAGATATACAGTTTGTAAAAATATACTGTAGATAAGGGAACTCACAATGATCAAAGAAATAAATTACATATGCATGCTTTACCTGAGTCCTACGGGATTGGGCGTCCTATAAGAACGTTTAAATAAATAAATAAATAAATATTTCTATCATTGTTTGCCATTTATTGTAACTGTTTTGCTACATATATTCATTTTCTATGCTAAAGTGTGTATCATGAATTGGGAAGTATAGAGGGCAAGGCTCACAAGTGAGTTTTATGGATGGTATGAGGAGAGTATGCAAGTGGAAAAGAGTTTGGTGAAAAGAGAAAATGTTCCAAGAAGTACATTTTCTTAAATCTGCCTACTGTCTACCTACTACTATTTTCACTTTTATTACCAAAACTTTCTTGAGTGGCGTGGTGGCCTAGAGGTGAAGGTTCTCACTTCCCCCTCAGAAGGTTGAGAATTCAATCCTAGGTAGTGACATATGTTTTTCTATCAGGGTGGAAAGAGAAAATATCTGCTGTGAACTCCGCATAGGCATCAGGAAGGGCATCTGGCCAGTAAATGCTTAGCCCCAACCCCACCCAAAAGCAAGTGATTACATAGTTGTAAAAAGAAAAAAAAATTACCAATCCTTTCTCACCATATCACTACATTTAGTAATTTCTGCTTGCTTACCAAAAACTGGCAGCCATTGAATGAGAAACCTCCATGGGTATTCCTGAATCTCTAAACTCACAAGCTGACCACCCTTGTTGCATTTGATACAGCAGGATTAGGAAAACATTCAAAGTTTTGAACTAGGATTAATTAATGCCTACTTTAATTTTTATTTTGTTCAAAGTAAAAAGTTATCTCTCCAAAGATTATGGTTAGCTTTCTTTCTTAAAACTGGCTGTTTTTTGCTAGGTTACCTCTGTATTTCTTCAGTTTAGTGAATTGTATCCCTGTCTTATAATACTATATGCGATATGTTTCTCCATCCTCTCTTTAGATCATTGGCTATGGTTAGGAGAAGTGCATAGCATTGTACTGTTACGATTCAGACAGGGGCGGGTTGCTCACTTACCTCGCTACCGGAGCCATGCACGCGCATCTCCACGCTTTTGGGGGGGCTCGCTGGGCGGGCACGCCCCCTCGTGCGATTTTGCTTCTGCGCATGCGCGGAGGCAAAATCTCGCTGAAATCTCGCATGCGCGTCCCCTCACAAGATTTCGGTGCGATTTTGCTTCCGCACATGCGCAGAAGCAAAATCGATCGAAAATCACAAAAAAAAAATGGCGAGGCACCGGATGGACCGGCAGAGAGGGCTCCGGAGCGGTTGCACAATCCGCCGCTCCCTACCGGAGCTGCGCTCCGGGCAGCTTCGGCAGGAACCCACCTCTGGATTCAGATAATTTTTTATTCCATGTATTGGAGGGAAGAATTACAGAAGTGAGGCACCAAAACACCTGACACTTTAAATTTGCCAGAAAAATTAGTTGCCTCTGTGACCAAACAGTTCAGAATTCTTCCTAAAAAAACAATTATGGGCAACGATTATAACGATTGCCAAGGTCTTAGTAATAACTGGCCTGCTGAGGTTGGTTTCTACATTATTTTTATTACTTATTCTTCCAGGTTCATCTCACCACGTACTTTTTAAGTTTTGTATTTGGGTTTTCGTTGGTCTGGGAAAAGGAAGGCGGGCAGGCAGGCATGCCTCACTGACAGAAATAAAAATGAATGTAAATATTTGTTTGAATAAATAAATACCCTCAAATTATGTATAGTATTATTTAAATATTGCTCTTACAATTTGCAAGAAAACAGCATGATATTCAGTGCTAGGTATTTTATTTGTATTAAATGTAGTTTGCTAAAATTATATCTCAAATGTACACTGCTTTCAAGTCATTTCTTTCATCTTTACCATAGTAGCCTGAACTAATCTTAAGGAATGCCTCACAAATAATACTTTGAGGGGAAACTATGAGGTCTTTATCCCCCTTTTCAAAATTAGAAAACATCTAAAGACCTTGAAAAGAACAATTGTAAGGAGATCTTTTGGGTAATCTCAGCTTCTCCTTGTCTGGAAAGGAATTACAAAGGCCTGCTCTACTCACTGGCACTTCATTATGTCAGCAAAAGGAGGTTGTCAGCTCCTTTTGTAGCTTTTGATGGAGCCATCCTCAATTTGCTATTTCTTTTCATAAGTCCCAGATTTTGATATTTTCTCAAAATAATACTGTGCAAATTTATGATGGAGATTATGTCGCATTTTAACATCTCAGAAATGTGACTTCAGTTATTGAATATATTTGAGGTATGATATTAACAAACAAAAAGCATCACTCAGGGGTGGGTTCCTACCGGTGCGGTCTTCTCTATGGCACCGGTAGCAGCCGGCGGATTGCGAAACAGCTCCGGTGCCGTCCTCACCGGTCCGTCGCGCGGCACCATCTTTTTTGGGGAATTTTTTGGCTTTTTTTGCTTCCTGCGCAGCGCACCGGTAGCGAGGTAGGAGCAACCCGGCCCTGGCATCACTGAATGGTAACCTGAATGTTCAGACTAGCATTTCTGCTTTTTAAAAAATAAGTATGCTATAAGACCGTGATGGCGAACCTATGGCACGGGTGCCACAAGTGGCACGCGGAACCATATCGGTGGGCACGCGAGCTCAGGTCCAGCGTGCATGTGTGCACCAGCCGGCTGATTTTCAGGCCTTCTGGGCCCACTGGGAGTCGGGAAACAGGCTGTTTCCAGCCTCCAGAGGGAGTGGGGAAGGCCGTTTTCGCCCTCCCCAGGCTCCTAGAAAGGCTCTGGAGCCTGGGGAGAGCGAAAAATGGGCGTGCCATTGCATGCTGGGAGCAGGGGGGGTCATGCGTGCATGTGCGGGGGTGCATGGAATTATGAGTGTGGGCACGCACACACGTGATCCCCCATATTCCCCCCCCCTTTTGGCACGCGAACCAAAAAAGGTTCGCCATCACTGCTATAAGATTTTGTTCACTCTTTAAAAAGATCCAGTAGAGATGTAGGACTTATGTAATGCTCATTTTTCAGCCACATTAATAAACAAAATAGAATGTTGCATTTTCACTTTGCAGTTTAACGTCAAACTTGGAGTATTTCCAATCCTACAATCAATATAAATATTGATTACTGACAGTTATTTAACATCTTGAGTTGTGATCCAAATGCTATTTTGCTCTATCTTTCATAGCTGTTTTGATCATTGCAGTACTATAGTTAATTTAAATATTACTATTTATTTCCCCAAAGGCAATTATATTATTTTTCCATTTTATCTATAGATGACTCCCAAATCTAAAAGGAAGAGTATCCACAGTCGAATGTTAAGGCCTGTATCCAGAGCTTTTGGTAAGCTTATTTTTTTGGATTGATGCGTTTTCTCAATGATTTATAAAACTCTCACTGTGAGCCAAACTGGGAAAATGAAAAACATCCCCCAGCAAGCCTGTTATTAAGATTACTTAGGCACATCAGAACAGTCTTTACAAAAAAGCTATGACTGGAAAGAGAAATATAACCCTAATATGTTTTAAACTTTTTCTTTAGAGATGGAGTTTGACCTTGACAAAGCATTAGAAGAAGTTCCTATTCATATAGAGGACCCACCGTTCCATTCTGGGAGGTTTGACAAACGGACTTCTGGGCTCATTTCAGAACTACCTTCAGACGAAGGAAAAAAGCTAGAGCATTTTACTAAACTTAGGCCTAAAAGGAATAAAAAACAACAGCCTACACAATCTGCCGTGAGTTAATCTGTTACTGAAGAAATTGTACTTCATATGCATGTAAAGAATGTTCATGTCTCAAACAAATTGTTAATCTGCATAAAACTTTGCTCAGAGCCTTCATACAGAAAGTGTGCGTCTGCAAACAATAGGCAGTTCTGTTTTTAACCACCGTATCAACAGTAGCATAACTTAAAAATTCTAGCTTAAGTACAGTAAAGGGGGAAGTTGGCTTGTATTCTTTTCTTTTTTCTTTTAAAATTAATAGAAATGTATTGGTTTATTTCTTCATAGATCAGCTTGGAAGATATCTGCATGAAAATGCTGATATATATTGTATATTTTCACTTTCGGCCTTTAATACATTTTTTAAAAATATTGTTGATCTTCATTCACGTAATGTTGTGATTATTCTTTTATTTTATAACTGCATAATGAAAGTTGATGGTGTAGAAAATCAAAGATTGGTTGTATTATGGTCTATATCAGGGGTAGGTTCTAACTTAACTCGCTGCCGGTTCACTTTCTCCCGCGCCTCGTGGGCGTGCCTCGTGGGCGCACACTTTGTGCAGTGCCGAAAAATCCTAAAAGAATTTTTTTTAAAAAAAAGCCAAAAACAAGATGGCCACCGCATGCACAGTGCCAGAAACTTTGCTTCTGCACATGCTCAGAAGAAAAAATAAATTTCAAAAATTTCAAAAAAAAGAAATATATAAACCACCCTTGGTTTATATATTTGGGAATTGAACGTTTGATTGGCCTATATTCAAGTGTCCATCAAGCAAATTCTTGCACATCCTTAAGGTTGTACATTTTATTAGGTGAGTCCTGCAACCCTTCAAGAGGGAGAACAAAATGGAATGATGGGAAGAGTAGATGAAGGTGTTGATGAATTTTTCACCAAGAAAGTGACAAAAATGGATTCAAAGTAAGTGATCTATATATTCTTAATTTAAATGCACATAGAAGTTGATGTACAGTATTAAAAAGAGCATTTTATGTATATTTGTTTTTAATTTATTTGTTTTAACTAGAAAATGATAACTATTATTGCTAGTGGTAAAGTAATAAAGGTACCGTATTTTTCGGACTATAAGACTCACCTAGATTTAGAGGAGGTAAACAAGAAAAAAAAAGCTTTTGGCCTCCAGGTGTCTCATTTTAGCCCTCCTCCCGGCCCCTAGAAGCACTTTGCAGGCCAAAAACGGGCCCGAACCCCTCCGTGGGTCCCATTTGCAGAGTGCTTCTGGGGGCCGGGGAGGGCGAAAACGGGATGCATGGAAGGTTCAGGAGGCCAAAAACCAGGCCCGTATTCAGTCTATAAGACGCACAGATATTTCTACCCACTTTTGGGGTGGAGTGCGTCTTATAGTCTGAAAAATACGGTACTTCTTGTGGTTGCTAAGTGAAACTGTGACTGTACTTACAATTTTACTTCAGCTTCCTTTGCTTTACAGATCTGAAGTTCATAGATGTGAGGATTGGTTGTAAAGTTATTTTTTCATCACTTGTGTAAGTGTGAACAGTCGCTGTAAATGGCAGTTGATATAATTGCTAATCTTGAAAAATTAGTAAATATCAGTTAAGTTCGATTTTTAAAACCAATTTCTCTGTCCATAATTTTGGAATTTTTAAGTATTTCCTTCTGTAAACCCTTTTTCTTCAATATTTAATTTTGGTAATGGTAACCTACATAAAGTTATCAGGATCTGATAAGTAGCATCTGTTTGATTCAATAACATAATGTAATAAAGTTAAAGAGATTGAAGGATAAGGAGAGAAATACTGAGAAACTGCAAACTAAGAAATAGGAAATGTGCCAAACAGCACTGAACGAATGCAAATATTAGGGTGTGTGAGGAGAAAGATGTTATTTGTTCAGCTGCATTCAGTGTATTCTTTTTGCCGCTATGTATTGTGTTGTGTTCTTTTTTGTACGAAACTGAATATGATTTTGCTTGGTTGTATGATTTTCCTAGTTAAGCATGAATTGTACATACATTTTACTCTCCTGATCATATAATTTGCATTTTTATTTATAAGCCATATGTATAGGGAATTGAATGCATGCAACATACAGAAGCAAGAAGTAATCTAAAGAATATAACAACTGAACTAAATTGTAGTTATTTCAGAGGCCACTTTATGTGTTTGACATTCACTTATTAAAAAAAACCCCACTGGTGCTGAAAACATAGGATGTCTTAGTAATTAAGCAAGTCTGAATAGCCATTAAATTGCAAGCAGATGGCAAAAATCAAGAAAGTTAAGTGCAGAATCAATGTGCTATATGGCAAATTGCTAGTGATACCAAAAAACAGCAGAATTATAAATTGTAAGTTGTTAATGTCACTTTTGGTCTAATCAAATTTTCTTCTGACTTGTTATTTTTTTAAAAAACTTTGAGGGCAATTCATGCTAAAAAGTCAATTACAAAATTAGATTTTAGCCAATAGTCATTGCATCCTAAATTTCTTTTTAAATACTTTAACATTTAAATTAAAAAAAAAACCATTCATACCAAGAAATAATGACAAAGAAATCTTAGGATTCATCTTCATCTCTCATTCACTGCACCACAAATAAGACTCAGTAACTTTTTAACGAGTGTGTCTTCTGCTCCAGAAGCAGACTAAAGTCATATTTAGCTCTCCCAGTGTGATGCTTTCTTTTTTCTCCCAACACAAAATTTACCATGTGGATAATCTAAAGCAGGAGTGTCAAACTCACGTCGTCACGGCGATGTCACGTGATGTATCGGGACTTTTTTTCCCCCTTAACTAAACCGGGCGTGGGCGTGGCCAGCGCGTAACGCATCTGGCCCGCGAGCTGGGAGTTTGACAGTCCTGATCTAAAGCATCTCAATGACAATATTGTGATGATGTGACCAAGGTTAGGAATTTGCCCAGCTCCAATTGGCCATTTGCAATGGCTACAGGGATAGCCCTCTCTATTCAGTTGCTAGGGGATGAAACCTTCTGTTTCCTTAGTTTTTTTTTAATGAGTATATTGATAATCCAATGGAATTTGCTGGATGGGGTCATTGCTACTTTGCTGCTGCTTTTAGGGTGTGGCTGGTTGGTTGACAGCTGGGAGGGCGGAGATGTTGGGGAAATTATAAAATAAGGAAAGTACATAAGACATAAGCACAGATACACAAACATGAATGTGGAAAGGTGGGAAGAAGAGGTGCTCTGCCTGACCAAATTGGCTTCATGGCAAATGGCAGTACATCAAGACCACCTAAAATACCGTAGGAAAATTATTTTGTTGCCTGAGGTGAGGGTAGTATTAACAATTGTTTTATTCAGTTGGATTATTTCAAACCATGCCCTAAAGAATCTGACTGAATAAAGCCATTGGCTTGTGGCTGCAAACGCCCATCAGAACTCATTCGCATTAATCAGAATGTGTGCAAGGAGAGATCTGCTTGTTAGTCCCAAAAGTCTGGATCAGCCATTTGGTAATTTTAGGCAGAATGGTTGCTTGCTTGCATTCTGCCTGTACATCAATACAAAATAAGGCGGACAAAGAGAGATCAGAGTCACCCCAAATGAGGGGCTGAAATCCAACATCATGGAAAAGTTGCTTGGATAAAGAGCAAAATGTGCATTGCAACCTGGAGACCAAATCTCTGTCAGAACCAAAAATATCCCACAATTGTCAGATTGGTGGAGACAAGTGTTTGAGATGAAATTTTTTTGTATAGCCTTCCTGAAAAATCTCAACATTTCTTCATACGGGTTCTTTGCTAGTGGGGGCAGGAAAGAGAAAAGGCCATGGCAAGGATATTTTACTTTTGTGAAGTTTTCTGAGAGTTGGCTTGATTTACAGAAGTTGGAGTATCCAGAGCTGATCTAAATCAGGGGTTTCCCAGAACATACCAGCAAGAATAGGAAAGCCCACTTATTTTCCCCAATTGCAAACTGCTTGGCTATGGAATTCTCAACACCTCACCGTTGTCCTCTTTTGCCACAGACATGCGGCTGCTTTATTTCCAGCAAATTATGTATTATTCTTTTTTTAAAAAACCAGCTTTTTCCCAGTGCTGAAGCCACAAAGAAGAATGCGCTTTCCTCCTGCCAGCCCATAATATTGGTATTACTTAGGGCTCACAGTTCATTTTTCTTTTAAAAATAGAGAGAAAGGAGAAAGTGGGGGACTTTGAGCTGTAATCTCTCAATTTTCCACGTTGTACAGAAGATTTAAAGATCAATAAATAAATATTAAAAAATAAGGCTTGAAATTTTAAAAAGCCATTACTCTAAAATATAAAGATAAAGCAAGAGAACAACTGGTGGGTCTTTTTTCCACTGTTAGATTCCCCTGAGGATAAAAGAATCTGCAAATCCATAATGTGAAACTTTACTGAGTGCAATAAAATGTGGGCAGCATAATTTATGTCCACTTATTTTACTAGCAATTGAAGGGCAGGAGAGAAGAACATTAAAAAGCTGTCTGAACGAGTCTTTATGGTGGCTGTTTGATATACTACAGCAGCATATCAATTATTAGTATATTTGTCTTCATGGGTAACTCTTTAAGCTAAATCATTTCAAAGAGAAAGAAAGGTAAAGTTCAAAATCTGCTCTAGGACTAAAGGTGTGAAGTATCTTCATGACTAAACCGTATGTCTAGGTCATTTCTTTTGTCTGCTAAAAGGATTCCCCCCCTTTTCTTAGCCAATAAATCTTCCAAGTCAGCTTAAAAGATCAATAGGGTAACAGTCCTTGTCATCAGATATGGTACACTAGAAAAAGGGAGGGAGAGTGGGTAAAGTTGTATTTCTTACAGTGATTTACTGGTAAAAACAGTTCATCTTGCTTGAAGACTGAGTAAGAGCTGAGTGAAAGCAAAAAGCAGATGGTTGGTTAACAGGGGATAGAGTAGTCCTGCTTCTCTGCCCTCCCTTTGATCTGTGTACTCTTGAAATAATTTCTCATTTCATCATACTTGTCAAAGTTTCTCCCAATCATACATTATCCCGGAATCATCAATATCCTGGAATCACAGTGGGGAAAAAAATGTTTCTAGGCAACAAAATGCAGTTTCTAGGATCACATAGTTAATCCTGAATGTGGCTTATTTAATCAACCTGCAGGAGAAACTAAGATATGAAGTTAGGTTTTTTTGAATAATTAAGATTAACCTTGTTTAGGTTAACACAATAATGATATACTTCATTTAGTTAAAAGCAAAAAAGCTTTCAGTCTCCACTTAATATGCTAAATGAGAGACGTGGAAGGATAATTTAAGGATTCATGGTTTACTGATGTTCATTCAGATAAAGTCTTTATTTCCTTACATGTAATTTTTTTTTTGTTTTGTATATTAGGAAGTCCTTCACAAAAGGCTCAGACAGCAGTGATTCTGGTGAAGTAGCTGATGAAAAGAAAAAAAGAGATTCTCGGAAAAGTGGCTTTCTTAATTTAATCAAGCCTAGGTCCAAATCTGAGCGTCCTTCAACTGTGTTAATGCCTGAAGAATCTTCCTCTCCCAGAGGTATTGTCAAAGGCCCCACCGTGGACACTGCAAAGAAGGATTTGAAGTCAGCCGAACAAAATGGCACCGCTGAAAAAACTGAGGACTTAAAAACCCCAGATTCAACGGAAGAGGTCCCTCTGGAGGATGCTTCAAAGCTTGAAAAGGGTGATGGCAAAGGCAGTCCTCAAGGAGGACGTAGATACGGGGTGCAAGTGATGGGCAGTGGCCTTCTTGCAGAAATGAAAGCCAAGCAGGAACGGAGAGCAGCATCAGCACAGAAGGTTAGGGATATTTTCATTTTAATGTGACTTTCTCTTGAGAAGATGATTCCTGATGTAGCCTTACTTACAATAAAATGGCCAACATTGAAGGTCATCTTGAGCCATTTTATATCAACGATTGAGTTTGTCTCCATCAAAATCTGTGGTAGAATCTGCTTTAAATTCAAATCCATGTAGAAACAAAACCACAAGAATTTATTATTTGACACATAACCTAATGCAGTGTTACTGTGCTTAGAGGTGATGCTCCATAGACAAAAGATGGCAAGTGCTGAACATTGTATATGTGAAGGTTTGCTCTGAATTGGATATGTGAATTGGCATTAAGTGTTGCAGATAAATGAATGTGAATTAACAATCCATCTGAGCAAATATGTAGTGGACTTGCTCCATCTAGTGTTTGATGAACTAAATACTAACCCCAGAAACAAATGGCATGCAAATGAGGCTATGTAGAATAGATTAATTAGCACATCAAAGGATTAAAATTAAGTACTGTCTACCAATAGAGAGTTAGCCTAATACATATTATAAGCCAAGATAATTGTATATATACATATAAATATGCATATTCTACTTAGCAATATTTTATGTGAATGTTGTTCTTTTTAGTCCATACAGCTTTCAGCATAAACCATAAACTAACATAAACCATGTATGTTTTATTGTCTTTATTTATTATTAGTTAGTGTTATTACATTTAGGATAGAATATTGTGGGGGCTGTTTCAGGCTAGAGCAGAGCTTTTAAAGCAATATCTTACCAAATAATTTTGAACTAGGAATCCTATGATATATCAGTATCATATAAACCTAGGGCTCTTGTGTCAGTACAGCAGTTAGATATTGTATAGTATACTGTTTAGAAGAGCTGCTAAAGCCATATAAAATTGTTCATACAGGAAATGATGATCTAAAGCAGACAAAAGATTTCATTAGCCTTCATAGAGGCATTTTTATAATCAGCCTGCAACATACTTCAGTACAATCAATACTCCTTAAAAGGGCGATTTTAAATATGATATTAGGAATACAATGTAATATTATCATGCAAAGAAGTACTTTACCAGGTTGGTGGTTTAATTATTTTGGTAAAATTCATGAAGAAAAACACCTGAATAAAAGTTTATCAGTATTTTCCTACAAAGGGTACTTTCTCATAAAGAATATGCAGAAGTTTAGACATGCTGCTAGATTTGGATTAATATTTATGTTGCTTAGCCATATTTACCTCAAGGTAAATTAAATCAATCACTACTAATAGCTCAACAGAAAGCAATAAACTGGTGGTAATACTTATGAAGCAAAACATTAAGTTATTATTATTAAGTAAAACAATAAACTTGCAAAAGACAGTTACAAAATGCTTCTAAACAGTTCAGGAAAACAAACAGCTTTGGAGTCCTTAGTGCTCTTTGAACCTGGTTGTTTGTTTGCAAACATTATTTATTAGAGTTTAATAAATAAAAATTATCTGTGATAAACAGATTAACACCAGACAAAAATCAGAGAGTAAACAATGCCTTAATCAAGGGACTCTCAAGGAGAAAGCCACACCCCCACCAAAATTCACTGGGCAAGCCATCTATATAAACAGGGAGCAACTCCACACCCACTAGCATTGATTATGTTACCTACTTGAGTAATGAAACATCTGCAAGAAAACAACCAAGCTCAGAGCACCAAGAACTCCATAGTTCAACCCTGAGCTACATTTATTCTCTTCTAATTGGAACAGACACATTACTCCTGTAATCGGAAAGATAGTTGGATTGGCATCAGATTGGCATCAGAACCATATGTGTGTAGAGAGGATGATACCATTACTTTATCAGAAGATGGAAACAAGAAATAGATTTAAGTGGAAAATAGGTTTATGGGGCATTTAAGTGATCCTAATTTAAGACAATTGCTTCCAAGCTTTTAGACCATTTAATGTTATAAACAACAAAATAAAACCAGAAATAAACTACCAACTAATTTAGCTTTTTTAATATCAACATGATACATGGTATATATCTGTGTATAGTAGAGCTTCGGTGTATGTTCGGTGTATATATCAGCGTATTATAGAGCTTCAGATAGCAATCTGAATATTCAGTCCCAACAGGAATTCCAAACCTACTTCAAATGTAGTACCATGGAACACTATTTACATCATTTTAATTTAATATAATTCTCTGTTTTGAGACATATAATTCCCAATTCTTGTTGAATTTGCAATCTGCAGTTTAGGAAGAAGACATACTAATTTTGATGTGTCTTGTTTGTTTGTTTGTTTGTTTGTTTGTTTGTTTGTTTGTTTGTTTTAAAGAAATTAGTGAATGATGTTAGGGATTCAGCAGATCTTTCACTGAATTCAGAACGACAGGATGGAGCTGGTGAGTTACTCCAGAGTATTCTGTATTCTTTTAGGCTAGTAACATAAAAGTGCATCAATATCTTTACATTTCCTATTGCTCATATATTAAATCTTATTTAGTCATTCTGAATGAATCTGTCAAGGCACAAAATGTGCAGGAGATTGCAGGCACACACACGTTATTAAATCTAAAACATAAGGTCTGTATAATTGTAATTATACCATATCTCATTTAAATCACTGTCTCCATTTGATGTGACCTAAATTTACCAAACTTGATGCCAAATTTAAGTCACATTTTGGCCATAGGTTATTGCCAGTGGATGATTTCCATTTCTAAAATACTTGCCTCTCTTTCCTCCCATGACCAACTCCTCAATAGATTGGGAAAGAGGTTTATACAATTTTAGTACTCCATTTATCCATACTCACACAGGTGAAAGCAACAGAAAATATTAAATATTCTTTCATTAATCTGACTTACTTAACATCTTAAAATAGCTATAATAAAGGAAACAGGTATTCCCACTATAGGTCTATTAAAATGTCCCAAAAATCTGTCTTAGATTTATAGGTCATATTAGGATTCTCAAAACTATTTTCAGATAGGAAATATTTAACAGTATCCTGCAAATTGCATGCAAACTTTTTATCAAGTTCTTGACAAGCTTTTCAATAGCATATAATACTGATTCTCTTCCAGGTACATGGAGTATAAGTATATGATTATCCTAGTCTTTCTAAAAGATTCCTGTGTCCTCTTGAGTTGACCAAAGCTTTTCCAATGGCACCAAGCCAATTACCCAAAAAATCATATAATGAAATATAGATCTAGCACTCACACTGTCAGCATGCTTCTCATCCAACAATTATTATAAAAATTGAGAACTTATTGGATGCTTCATTAGAATTGTTGGTCAAAGTAGCATGATTCTAACTGATAAGAACAAAGGGCAGTTCAGACAAAGTTAGTAACATTTACTTTTAGTTACAATTGGCCCTCCTCCATACGCTGTTTTTCTCTACTGTTATGGAGTGTGGAAACTTTTTATTTTAAAACTGACAATGCCTCCATCTTTGTTTGCTGGTTCATTTTGTTTCAGTAACGAAACTTCATCAGTCTTCTCCAGAGAATCAGTTTGCTGTCAGTAGGGAAGATTCCGTCACAGTCTCAACAGAAAAAAATTCAAAAGCTGAACCAAAGATAGAAATTGGAGCTAGGACAAAAAGTTCTTCTAGTGCCCCTTCCAGTCCAAAACCTCCACTGCAGTCAATAAAGCCCACCCTAACAGGACGGCCAACAGTTCCTCAGAAGCCACGATCTGCCTCTCGGACAGGTGAGACTATTTTAACATTGCATCCATTTTAACAGTGCATGGAAAGTTAATAATTAAAATTCTTGAGAGATACTTTTGGAAAGGGGCAGCAGGGGCAGCATATTATTCAGTTTTAACTAATCTTTTTCATGCTGGAAACTGGATTTCAGAGGTAAAGTATAAAAGACTTAATACTGATGTACTTTGTATGCTAATTAGGAATGTATTTAGCACTACCTTTTAACTGTCCCCGAGATTCCAACATTTCCCTTCTCTATTTCCCTTAATTGCCAATTATTAAAATACTGGCATGGGCTTCAAACCTTTTTAAGCTTAATTTGAATTATTATAAGCTTTAAACAGTTGAGATCAAATTGCATGAATATGTTTCTGAGTGGAATGTAAGGTGCGAATTTCAAAGCCTAGTGGGATTTAGATGCCCATGAGATTTTCTTTCCCAGGTATATTCTGCCCACCTAGTTCATACAAAGAAAGATTGCCTGTTGAAGATCCCCACCTACCAGGAAGTGTTATGAGAAGGGACCATGCAAGAAAAATCCTCTTGAGGTTTTCTTCCTTTGGATCAGTTTAGTTCCAAGGATCCTTTCCCAAAGTAGGTCATTTCTACTCTTGTGGCTTTTTAAAAGCTAAAGCCCAACTGTTTTAGTGCCTATAATCCCTGTCAAGGAGATCAGAAAGCACTTCTTTAATATCTTCTTTTAAACTTTCCCTTTTTCCCCCTTTGCCATCTCTTTATCAACGTTTCTTTTTCACATTCTTATTATTTTTCTTTATTCTTCTTTAATTCAAAATCTGTACTAGATTCATGATTGCATTGATATTGCATTGTTGTTGCTCGTAGACTGGGGACAGTTTATACACTTTATTTAAAAAATGTTTATAAATTGTGTGTTCATATAATTCAGTGTTCCAGATAGTCATTAAATATAATGAAATTTCAGTTGCCACATCATGTACTTAGAAAGGGAAGCCTTAGGCATAGTGAATATAAATAGTTATTGTCTACTTAATTGCTTCTATTATTTGCAAAAACACTCTTGGTTGTTTTAGGCATTTCAAAAGATGTCACTTCCTAGTACACCTGGATCTGAGTTAAACAAAAATAGGATTGATCAGAGAAACACAGTAATTTTGCCTGAGATACTAAGAGGGAGCAAAATTGATCAGAGATGTCACCCTTGACATGAACAAAGGAGGATGACAGTTGGTCACTTGATCAGAATACAGACACATGGCAACTGGCTCATACTTATGACTGTTGCATTGTCCTAGGATCATGTGGTCCTCTTTTGTGACCTTCCTACAAGCAAAGTCGATGGGGAAGCCAGATGCATTTAACAACCATATTACTAACTTAACTGCAGTGATTCACTTAACAACTGTGGCAAGAAAGGTTGTAAAATAAGACAGAATTCACTTAACAACTGTTTTGCTTGCCGACAGAAATTTTGGGCTCAATTGTCATAAGTCAAGGACTACTTATATTTGTTGTACTATCGCAATGTTTAACCAATACATGAAACACATTGATAGCTGTGCAGTTTTCAGCTGATTTATCTTTCTGATGTTTCCACAGATGATGCCCCAGAGTCTCAGTCCAGTCCAGGTTCCCCTAAAATTGCCCTACTTCCCCCTGTTTTGAAGAGAGTCCCTTCCGATAAAGAAAAAGATAGTCAAAGCAGCCCTCAGGCAGCTCTCAAATCTCTTTCACATGAAGGTAGGAATGTTACTTTATCTTTCTGGTATTCTTTTCTGCTATAATGTTTAATATCCACACTTACTGGAAAGCAAACATTTGTTCTTAGTTATTCATGTATTTGTGTACACCGATGGCACAGAGAAAAGGTACACTTGCACATATCCCCCATTTAACTTCATACCCCTTACTTCTCCCATCTTTCATGCTCAGTTTTATCATTTATATGTTTCTCATTCACAAGAGCAAAGCAGCAGTGAGATTGCATCTTTGCATTTAACATACTTTTTTAAAAAAAACAAGCTGGTAGTTGTAACAATTTAAAGTAGTAGCAGGAAAGGTTTAATTTAAAAATAATGCATTAAACCCCTGATGACAAACCTATGGCATGTGTGCCACAGGTGACACGCAAAGCCCTCTCAGCAGGCACGCAAGCCGTCACCCCACTCAGCTCCACCGCGCATGTACGCGTGCCTCCCACCAGCCAGCTGGTTTTCGGGTCTCTGCTGCGCATGCACGAGGGGTGCATGAAGGAGATGCGCGCATGCGCAGGGGGTGGGGTGCAAGCGGGGGCATGCGCCGGGGGTGGGGCATGCGCAGGGCACATGTGCGGGGGCACACACACATTGCATTATGTAATAGCACATATGTATATATATGCATATATAGTGTGTGTGTGTGTGTGTGTGTGTGTGTGTGTGTGTGTGTGTGTGTGTGTGTGTGTGTAGGATATCTTCATGTCCTCCAGGATAGCAGTCTTGATGAATGACAAAAATAGTTGGACGTGCTGATAATTTGAATGAGCTTTATAATACTAATTGCTGTGCATTTTACTTCATCAGTCAAACTTTAAAATGTCATTCTTCAAGTTTTTGAAGAAGCATAATTTTTCACTCTTTCTCCTCGTGTCTCTTTAATCTTTCATTTGGTTTTCAGTGAATAAGTTCTGATTTATTAATGAATAGAGCAGAGTTCTATTTTTGGTGGAGGCTGAATGAAAAATAAGCAGATGTTTCTGCTGCCAAATATGGAAGAATTTCTTGTGTGATCTTTTGAAAATGTGTCTCATTCATTACAGTTTAAAGAACAAGAGCTGTTTCATTTATTATATTATGGAAAGATTACTAATTCTTATATCATTTCTTTCTATATTTTTGAAGTAACAACCGGTAATAATTTGATCTAATTTGCTCTAAATGACAATGATTGACTATCTTGCCTTATACTTACACATCTCTTATACAAAATGTAATTAATGTTATTCTGTAAGTGGTAAAGAGGATTGCAGTTTTAGTCTATTTAATTTTATATAGGAATTGTATATGTATAGCTTTAGCAGCTTCATGTCAATTTAGCTAATTCATAATCTAATTGTGAGAAAGGCAAGGGTTTTTTTTCTTGGATAATTTAAAACCTCCTGTGCCTTGTGCCAAATATGTCTTACTCCTATTTATTAAAATTCTTTGAATATATATTTATTTCAGTATTAAAAACTGAAGTTGTTTTTTAGAATTTTCATCTGGGCTACTTTATTTGTCATCCTTCTGATAACTTTTGTTTATCTGCACATTAGTACTTATGTCTCTCATAACCATGAGCATGCATGAGCCAAAATAGCTTTAACTTTATTTTGATCGATGGATTATAATTCCATATACTGATTTAGCTAATACTAAGCATCTGAGTGCCATTGCCTACAGATTTTTTTTCCTCTTTTATGAACAACATACACAATGCAGGGCATGTTTTTAAGCTTCTTATTCATTAATTGTATTTTTATCCATTTTAAGAGAAGTATTGTCTCTCAAAGTGGGTCACATCAGTAAAGAAGAGAGACATGCTCAGGCTCACAATCTTGAAAATATAAGAGAAACTGGGAATGTAGAGGAAATGGGAAGGAGTTGAAGTAGTGCTTTGGGCCAGAAAGACATTTTAAGCAATAGGCTGGCATTTATATGCAATGCACATTTTTTTAATGCAAAATATATGTCATCATCCTGCAGCTCTTGCTTGCAAGTAACCTGTGGCAATTTGAGATTGTTGTTGTCACTTGACCAGTGTGAAAGGTGAACATTTTAGGATCAGAATGTTTTTCTTGCAGAAAAGAGCAAAGCAAGATACAGAGAGCTGTAAGCACACCTTCTGTCTCCTCCTGTGCTGTTCTTCAGATTTCTAGTTCCAGAACAGCTGGATATTCAAGATGATATTGTAGAAAAATTGAACCATGCTTTGTTTTTTGCAGGGATTATTTTTGGAGAAGATTTCAGCTTACTTAACAGAGCCTTCTGTCTCATAATACAGGTCCAAAGAAAAGCCCAGGACATCAGATTTCTGAATCCCAGGAACAGAAGCAGAGACCTTTAAGGAAAAATGGCCAGCAAGGAAGCAAGTCCAGTGACTCTGGAGAAGAGCCAGATAAAGACTTCATTTTTATTTAATTGGTTGGTTATGGGCTTAACGGTGCAGATTCTTTTGTGATAATGGAGTCCAACTATTACTGACCCCTTTTCCCATTAGTTTTTCCTTTCGGGTTTTTAAAAAGAAGCTTCTCAAAGGTCAATATTTGCACTGGTAATCAGATTTAAAAAGAATTTGGTTCTTTTTTTTTCCTGTCTATTCCCAGATCTTCTCTATCATGCCTTTGCTAAAGCCAGCAACTATTCCATGTCTTCTACTTGAATTTTCTGAAGCAGCTACAAACACAATGCCTTGCGTTAGAGCTTTGTGGTTGAAAAAACTCAAAGCAAAATAGATTGGTCATTTTCTTATACTAACCCATTACTGTGCAGCAGAAAAAGTGTTGGACTGCTGAATGTAAATTTGTCAAATTTGCACGCAACTTAACTTTATAAATATATTCTTGCTGAATGCAATTGCACATTGTAATTATATCAACAGAGCACACTAATAAAAGAATTTGTATAAATAATATATATTAGATGCTTGGATATGATTTTTACATCCTCCTTTCGGAGACTTTATCCATGTTTGTTGTAACTCTCTATTTAAGAACACAATCATTGACATTTTGTGTACTGTTCAAAAGCACAAAAGTAGAAAAACAATTGCTAACACTTTGCTATGCTTCCATATCCATAAGTAAATGTATGTTGATTGAAATGAAGGCAATGGGTATTTTATCAATATTGGTATTTTGTAGAGGTCACTTTGGGATCTGTCTGCATCCTCTCTACTTTTATCACGTGCTCCAGAAAGAATAGTAGTTCCTTGTCTGTAAAAGCAATTCTTTACTTTTTTCAATATTTTACATGCATTTGCTTACAATATGGGCAGAAGGAATTTTATTCATAATGTATATTTGTACCAATAAAATGATTTTACAAATGAAGTAGGAATTTCTATTTTTTTTAAAGATACGTCCTTTTGTTGCCATTGCATTACAATGATGAGGCCACACCTGTCCGGTCTGGTATCTTTAGATATGTGGAACTTCGCCTTCCATAACAATCAGCAAGGCCTTTAACTAAGGACTATAGGAGTCAAAGTCTAATGCATCTGGAGGGCACCAGATTAAGGAAGACATTTTTTGAACGTTAATCTCCAGAGCTAAAGTACAATTTGATCAATTAATTTGTTTATTTAACTAATACTTGTAATTGGTGGTAACAGTTTGGATGGAGGAAGAGTCCAATTGAATAGCTTCTCTTAAGGTTTTTGCCTGTCTTCATCCTCCTCATATCCATCCTGTTTTTCCTTTCCAGGATAAATAATGTAATACAAAGCACAGAAAAGGGAGTAAGAAATAATAAACCATTGATGGCAAACCTATGATATATGTGGTCAAGGTGGCATGCTATGATGTTTTGTGTGACACACTAGCTTTCACCAACACCCAGTGCCAAGGGCTGCTGTTTAGGGTGGCCTAGATGGGGGAAAATAGAAAATTGTTTCTCTTTTGTTTGGGAGAGGGGGTGACATGCCAGCAGAGTCAAGTTAGGTATTTTCCAATGTGTTGACACATTTTACTAAAGGTTTGCAATCATTGTATTAAGCCAAAGATATGAAAATCACGAGATAAGAAAAAGAAATGAGGGTACGTCACTCTATTCATTTAACCTCTCCATACCTTTTTTCACTGCAAACCATCCTTACTTCCACTATGCTTTTACATCATATTATTTCATATAATGCCTTTCCCCCCCTTTAAAATTCTTGAATCTTTTTCAGGATGTAATTAACGCTGTTTAGTCATGACTTTCTCATTCTTCCCCTTCCTCTCAATACATCCTTCATGTGGTTCAATTTCCATTCGTTCTCTGTATAACAAAACCCCTCCAAGTGATTCAAAAGGGCCACTAAGTTTTCTATTCAATCTTCATTCAGTTATTATCCATTCATATTTTTTTTTACCATATCTAGTCTTGTTTACCACACACACACACTTCTTTGAGAATTCTTTGGAATTCTCACTGCATTCATCTTATGACAAAACATTGATTTAATAGACTCAATTGAGAAAAGGATTTATTTATTTATTTGTTTTTATTTATTATTTGTTCTTATATGCCGCCCTACTCCCGAGGGACTCAGGGCGGCGTACAACAATTGTGTAAGAACATTAATAATAAGCAATAGTTTAAAAACAATGTTAAAAGATATACAAAAATTAAAAAGTCTTCACAATCAGTCATACCAAGGGGGGAATTCATGAGGATGAGCCGTTAAATCCAAATGTTGACTCTGTGACCACAAAATTACTCTCATGTGAAAAAAAATCAGCTTGGTAATTGGCTTTCTGATGTGTGGAATGTAGTGAATGGATATAGGTAACTTTAAAAAAAAACCTCTTGGTTGTCAGAATAATTCTCTGGTCCATGAGTTGGATTATTGATGTTGTATTAGAAGACAAATATATCCATATTGGGTGTTCCATCTTTTGTGCACAAAATGTTTGCTGATGGATGAGTAGGAGCACTGTCAAGAATTGAGAGATTTCATGTTTTCCAATGGTATTTTCAGCATCCCATATTGGTAACTTATGAGATCTGGCACAAAACGACTGAAGAACCAGTATGGTAAAACTTGAGTACATGGCTTCCATTGATTAGAATACATATCTAGCTATGTCTTTCAACACCCTCAGAAAACATAGGCTTTCTATGATAGGCATTAATCTCTGTGATCCATAGACACAAAGTAATGGTAAAATCCTCTTTTTGATGTTCTTTCATCCTGCAATCGATCTTTCATACTTAATTGAGTGTTCTTGGAAAGAGAGCACCAAAAGAAACCAATTTTGTCAATATTATAAATATAGAACAGTACTAGCACTTTTCGTGGATGAGTTTATTTAACATGTTTGGCTATATCTCATCCCTTGGTGCACTCAGTTTTACTGAGTGAGAAAGAAACATCTAACGCTCTCTTCATTCCTGACTCTCCCTGGAAGAGGACATTCATTTTAATATTTCCAACTTTGGCATTCCAGCCTCCAGTCACAAGCAGCATATCTTGCTTGCACATTCTGTCAATTGCTAATTGGACTTGATTGTAAAATTAATCAACCTCCTCCTCTTTTGCATCAATGATTGAAACATAAACTTGTCATTAAAGGTTTGTCCATGAAGTCTTAATTGATACTATTTCATCACTAGTTCCACTGTAGCCTAGTACTGTTCTTGTTATACCCTTCCTTTCTATAAAAGCAATGCAGTTCCCTCTTTGTTTTTAATGTCCTGAGCAATAAACGGCGTCTTAACCCAAAGGAAAACAGCCAGGACTTCAAAATCATATGGATTGCCTACAAAGTGGGAGTCACACATATCTCATAATATATTGTTCATGCAGCTGGCTTCATGGCATATTGTTTATGCAGCTAGATACTGGTAATAACCATTATTGCATGAGGCAACTAAGTTATGCTATGATGGTTTTAGTTTGATCAGTTAGTGAAGAAACTTATTCTTATAAATATATGGAGAAAAAATACCAATATTTCTTTAAATGAAAAACTCTTTATTGTTTAAGTAAAGGAGAAATCCATTCTTTCTCAATATTGTCCCTTTTATATCCCATCTCTACATTCTAGTTTACCTCTGGACACCTCCCCCTACCATCTCAATTTTGGAGTTTCAAGGAAAACTGCTTAGAGCACTTTCACACCAGGTCTTTGCATCAATTGCACAGCAGCTGTAGGCTAGTGCCATTGCCCATAAGTGTTGGACAGTGGACCGGATTAACTCTCGTCTCTCCTGCAATGCAAAAGGAATAATTGGAAATAATTTTGCCAGATTAATTCTAAAGATTTGGAGCAGATAGTTTCCACGGGGAGAGCTCCACTGCTTCAGCAATTGGCTTCTGCAGTTAATAAACCACCCTAGCACCCCAATATCCTTGCACTAGTGTTAAACCATTTTGAAACTCACATCCATGGAAACAATCTAATAGAGAATTGCCCAGCATAAACTGAAGGTGAGGATGGAGATAACATTGTGTCTCAATACAGTTTTTGTTATTGGTTATGTAGACGGAGCATTGATCGCTTTGAAAATTATTCTGAGACCTTTGGGCTGAAAACAGTGGCTTTTAAGCAGTTTCAATACCTTCTCACTCACTCTGTTTTAACAAAAAGACAAGAGCTCCAAAAAAAAAAAGCAAAACCTGATGAATACAATGTGGTACTTCAGTGCCCACTGCTCATACAAGTGAAGGTGCGTGCACACACACTTGCCGGTTTTTTCCACGTCCCAGTTGCAAACCTCTCATGGGCCATAGGTTGGGGACCCCTGTTCTAACACATCTGGAGAACACACCCAGTTCTAACTATCTTAAGAAGCCTGAAATAATTCAGGAGCAGACAGATTAACTGCATTGTTTTATGTGCATCCTAGGACATTAAGTTGGTTTGAGAGAATTTGAACTTAAGCATTGGGAATCTTTAATGTTCTTTACTATTAACTTGGTAAAATCTTCAGTAATATCTGATAACAAAAACAAACTGACCCTTCATCTTCTAACATTTTATTCTTTTAGCAAGATTAGGTGAACATGAAAAAAAACAGAAGGATAATAGCTATCTTAGAATTGTTTTAATTAGATTGACCTTGCCCAGGAAGGAGAAGGAAGGAGCCGCGCTCTTAAGAAAATCCAATTTGCTTTGGCTGAACAGCATTAAGCGTCTCTAATTTCTTCTTACTGACACAGTGAAACTAAGAAGAATGAAGTCAGTGTATTTTCTCTTCTTCCAACAGTTTGATTTTCCAAAACTTTGTGATGGAGGACTCCTTTTGCAACACTGATTGGAGAGAGACATTTGGAAAGAGATAACTGTATACATTGAAGGGGCGCAGTGGCTCAGTGGTTAAAGACGCTGAGCTTGAGAGCTGGAAAGCTGCCAGCCTGGGTTCGAGACCCAAGCACCACACAGAGGGGTGAGCTCCCATTACTTGCCCCAGCTCCTGCCCACCTAGCAGTTACAAAACATGCAAATGCAAGTAGATAAATAGGTACTCTGGTGGGAAGGTAACAGCTTTATGTGCACCTTGGCATATAGTCATGCTGGCCACATGACCACAGAAGCAACATTGGTTCTCTTGGCTAAGAAACGGAGATGAGTACCAACCCCTAGAATCAGAAATGACTGGACATTGAGCCGTACTCATAGTATAAGGGAGATTGCTATATTTAGTTTGGCATTCACATTGTTAATAATTAAAAATGCCTTCCTTGGTTTCCCCCATTGGATTGATATACAAGTAGTTCTCAATGAACAGCCACTCATTCAGTGATGGTTCGACATTACAATAGTTGTGAAAAAGTGGTACTTCCAAACAGTCCTCAAAATTCTGGCCTTCATAGCACATCTGTGGTCACGTGATCATGAGTCAGGCACTTGGCAACCAGTTCATTTGACAATTGCAACATCCCACAGTCACATTATCACCATTTGTGACTTTTTTTGCTGGCTTCCCACAGCAGAGTCAATGGGGAAGCTGACAGTGAAGGTCACAGATTGCTCTTGCAGCTTTTTCTCCCAAGCATTTCAAGGATCTTGTACTCCATTGCATGCACAGGCAGGTTTGCAGCTTCCTCCACCGCCTAGCCCAGGGGTCAGCAACCTGCGGCTCTGGATCCACATGTGGCTCTTTCATCCCTCTGCTGCGGCTCCCTGGCGCCAATCGGCTCCACAATTGATAGGGCTTTCGGTTAGGACAGGTAGAAGAAAAAGGATGCCGCGCAGGAGGAGACTCTACGGTGGGGGAACAAGACTTCCAGTTGGCAGAAGAAAAAGGACGCCGTGCTAGGAGGAGACTCTATGGTGGGGGAACAGGACTTCCGATCGGCTCCAGAATTGTAGGGGGGCTTCCGATTTGGACCTTTGTGGCTCTTTGAGTGTTTAAGGTTGCCGACCCCTGGCCTAGCCACACTTCCACCAGGCCATAGCACTCTCAAACACAACCACCTGCCCTCTGCAGCCACTTCCTGCCACCTGGCCATGCACCTTCCTACACACCTGCCTGCACTTCTCAGAACTCTCCCACCTCCTGGTCACGTTTGCAGACACTCAGCAACACCAATCTATTCCCCAGCCTGCTTGCAAGTCGCCTAAGCAAAGACTTGTCCTGACTGGAACTTGCAATTTCCTGCCAGCTTCCCCATTGACTTTGCTTGTTGGAACCAGGAGGAAGTTGCAAGTTTTGGTCACGTGACGTCTTCACTTAATGGCCCAAAAAACTAATTTAATGATGGCAATGGTAATTGCCAGGATCACTGTCCCATGATGTCACACTTTACAACCAAATTGCTTAGCAATGGAAATTCTGGCCCCAATTACCATCATTAAGCGAGGCCTAGCTATAGAAGAAAAAGAGGTAGACAAATGTTTTGCTCAAATGTTGAGCATTTGAAACCTGTGGAGGATGGTGCTTGCTCTCAGTTGCGAAGATGCTTTATTCTTCATTAATAAGTTTCATATCTCTGCCGCAGTCTCTTTCGAATTGTCGGGCATGCCTACCTATGTAGATTTAATGAGGAAAAGGAAAGAGACTGATCCTTCTTCATAAGCCGGATGCGTCTTTCCCTGCATATTCAGCTTCAGATTATTAATCATGCTGAGAGTAGAAGCTCTATTTCTAAAACAAGAATAAAGAGATATTGAGCGGCCTGATCTACAGTACTTTTCAGGATTAGAGAAAGGAGCCTGTTAATCACCCAAACAAAAGTATCGAAGGTTATATACTACTGGAGAACAATGGCAGCTGTGTTTCTGCTCAAGTCACATCCTTTATGAAATGTGGGCTTGGAATGATTGCGTTAATAAGTAACTCCACTTGGGTAGGATAGAGTACAAATGCCGGAGGCTATATACTGTATTTGCCCTGTTCCTTTTTTTTTTGTTTTCTATCGTCAATCCATTGATACAAGTTTTCTCATATTTCATAGTATTCTGAGTCTTTTTGTCCTCTTAATTCTATAGTTAATTTGTCAATTTCTGCGCAGTCGTAGATCATCTTAATTATTAAGCTTTCAATAGGTGGGTGATGCAAATGCAATTCTTGCAGCTGTTGTAACGTGTAAGGTCAGGTATTTGGTGTTTTTTCTGTATTGATTTTTAAATATTCCAAGTAGAAAAAGTTCCGGATTGAATTCTATTATTGTACCTGTTATTTGTTGCAACCAATTATGTATTTTAAACCAATAGTTCCTCGCTTCAGGACACAATCACCACATGTGAAAGAAGGTGCCCTGTTCTTTTTTACATTTCCAACAACTCCAATTTAAATTTGGATATATTTTCGCTAATCTTGTTGGGGCCAAATACCAATGATTTGTATTTGCCCTGTTTTTATAAAAGAACCTCAAGGATTATTGTAAGTTTACAAGGTAGCTTTCCCCTGCATGTTAGAATGGAGTCTTCAGAGTTCCCAATCAGATGGAAACAACCTCTGTTATATCTAGTGGTCCTACGGGGCTACGTTGAGCAGGGCCGTTTACGATGCAGCACTAGAGTGTGATGTTCATCCATCGTGTTCGAAGAGGACCTTGACATCTATCGGGGGGGATGTCAAGACTTGCGTGTGAATTGGATTAAAGTGAGGGAGAGGTGCGCATAGTCAGCCTCACTCTCTCTTCCCAGATTCCACCTTACTCCAAATATCAGGACAAGAGTCAAGACAATTGGAGATGGGCTGGGCGCAGTGGTTGAACAGGGCGTCTTTCGTGTCTTGCCGTGCTCTTAGCGTACCACATCGCTTGCAGAGACTGCCTTCATGACCGTTGACCTATTCTAGTAGGTTTCATCCACTCAGTCCGCCAGAATCTGTTTTCACATGCTCGGTATAGACAAGTCCCTATCTCACCGAAGGTCGATGACCCAACGGCTACTCTCAACCTGGTTTGGCCAGCCTGTCGAAGCTGTTGCCCGGGGTGTGGCCGCTGCTCATGCTACAGCTGCTAGGAGCCACAGGTGAGAGCTGGGTGACAGGTGGGAACCAAAGTGAATGAGCTGCCCTAAAAGCTGCCCTAGAATGAGCTGCCGTAAAAGGACATGACATGCCCCTACACCAGAGGTGCTATCCCTCCCTGAGCACCCCATATACCCCAGCACTAGAGTACAACAAGAATCAAACGACAGCTTTGAAGCCCATGTTGTGAGATACAGGGGCAGTAATAGACCTTTGATCATTCTGAGGAATGGTTCTCGGCATAAGTGCTTTGAAGAATTGGATTTGCAAGCCGGCTATTGTTGAACTAAATTGTGCCCCTCTGAGTAATACATACCAACCTTCACATGTGCAAAGAAAAGTATTTATTAAGTATCAGGCTAGATAAAGACTATTTTCCTAGAGCAACATTTTATTGGCTGCAGTACAGGTTCGCAGACCTCTCTGTTCTTCAAACCACAGCTGTTAAGAACAAATATCGTAAATGAGAACAGCCCTTATTAAAATGTCAAGGTTTGAAGTGTATATGGAAAGAATCATCTACTTTTTCTTTTTTTTCCCCACTTGTGTCCTTGCATAACAGGGGCCAATCTGGTCAAGCTATCAGACTGCCTTTGAACTAGTTCCCCATAAGGAATATTTATTTCAACATTCAAGGACAGTTGAATTGTCTCGGTATAAAATATCCAATTTTATATTGTTGAGCTTTCTTTTTTTTCCATGTATGAACAGCCAAGCAAATGGTACATAATTTCTTTCTGTAGCAGTGCCTGAATTCTGGAACTTCAGTGAGAAATTTATCATAACAGACATAACATTGTTCTTGCCTTAGTCAATACCTCCATTGGAGAAATGACATTAGCATTGGTACTCAGAGTTAATAGCCCACATTTTAAGCCATTGATACGACGCAGAAGTCACCAACTGTAGACAGCACTTGACCCAACTTCTGATATCGCCTTGTTTGGAAGGCTCACTCTGAAGACCCTTTTGAGATGCCTGTTCCCAGAAAATTGTGTACAGAAAAAGAAAGATAGAGAATGAAATGAATGAGAATGAGAGACAATGAGAGGTTGAGAGAATCGGACCAGGAAGAAAAAATGGAGGGAGGTCTATGGAGCATGTAGTGATGTGAGCCATGTGTCTGTGAATAGATGCATGAGATTCTGGACCAGCCCAAAGAACAGTTCCAATTATAAAAAAGTAAATAGATTTCTGTCATATCCAGGATATTCTGCATGGAGGGTTGTTATTGCTGTCATCTTCTAATATCAAAAATGGATTAACTCTATTTGATGTTCATTAGAGCTTTTGATTCATGCCTCCAAAAGTTCATTTATCCTGAGAAAAGTCCTTCCTACTACAGTTGTGTATCCTGTATTTCCAGCTCAGGTAGTTGAGACTCAGAAGTAACCATTTCCTCAAGTCCAAATAGTAAAACTGTAACTGAAGTGAACTTGGAAGCAAAGAATCTGTCAGGCTGTGCTTCCCTTCAAAACCCAGGAAATAAAAAACCCCGACGCCATGTTGATAGAGAAGAGTACTTTTACTAGGCAGAAATGATAGCAACAAAAGAAAAGCAAGTTCTGAAGCAAAAAGCATGCAAAATGCATATACAAAGAATCCGAAAGCCCTCCCTCGTAACCCCCCTGGGCAAATTATCCAATTCCCATGTGCCAAGGTGTCATGTGGGCGCACCGGCAGGCTGGACTTCCACATCTGGTCTGACGGAGCCGTTGACCTTGAGCAGGCTATAAACATGTCTGTGAAGCCTGGTAGTACGTGATGAGAACTTTCCTCTCCAAAGTCCTAATCAGATACAAACGGGGCCATCTCCAGCAGTCTTCCCAATCCCCACCTAAATACCTAACCCAACCTAGTCCTCCCTCCCTGTTACTATGGCAGGCGTAGCAAGCAGGTATCACGGAGGCTGACATAATCCCAGGCTTTCAGCTCTCTTTCTCACTTTTTTTAAAAGTAGTTTTCAAGACCAGGAATTGGTAGTGTAAAGGACATGATTTTCCAGAGGAGACTATCCTGCACCAAGAATATATGAACTGGGGTAAATATCATTTGAAAGATCATTTGAACCCATACCAACTAAGCAAAGTTACTGGGGCCCCTTCAGGAAATAAGAATGGCTGCAATTCCTCAGTGGTTTTTTACCTGAAGTATTTCTTTCTTCACCTACTAAAACGTTAGTCAATAGGATTTGCAATCAACAATATAATAATGAAAATATTAGGATCTAAGGCAGTGGATGGCTAACCTTTTTTTCGTCATGTGCCGAAAGCGCGCGCGTGTGCGTGCTGGCACCCATAATGCAATGTGTATGTGACACACAAACCCCATGTGCCCTGCCCTCCCGCGCTCCCCCTGCCCCCGCACATGCGCATGCACCCCCCATGCTCCCCCTGCATGGGGGCAGGCACGTGTGACCCCCCTGTGCTCCCCCTGCCCCCCACGCATGCATGCATGACCCCCCCACTCCCCCACTCCCCATGCATGTGCACATGACCTCTCCACCCCATTTTGGGCCTAGCAGGCCTCCCTGCAACCTCCTGGGACCAAAAATGGGCAGCAGGGGGGGGGCTGCACCACACCCACACACTCCCCCATCCCCCATGCTGCATGCACACACGACATGCCATAGGTTCACCATCACGGATCTAAGGGATATAGTTGCATCTAATTGCAAATGGTCTCACTCCAGATACCATTTGGGGGCATTGCCTGTTATAATAATAATCGCTTAAGCATTTCCTGTTAGCTTAGAAAAGGGATGTCACTTCTGAAACATAGCATAAGACAATTTATGTAGCCAAATTATTTTTTCCTTTTTAACTTTAAGAAATTACTGACATTTCCTGAGGAATACATTCAAATAGTTTGTATATACAGTATATATATGTTGCATATATTACATGTAATCAGATGAAATGAAATTATTTGAATGTTACTTCTTAGCATTAGGACTCTAAAAGGCATACATACCTTCCACAAATACAGTCCTCATAAGTTAACAGGAAAAAATAAAGCAATAAAGGAGATACTGTATGGGGGGGAGTAAAAATATTGGCCATCTAAGAATAAAGTGATAAGGGTCAACCTGTCAAGATTGGCAGTATGGCCCTTTATATGTCTTTGAATTCAAAGAGGCTTGTTTTCTTAGGTATTTCTAGAAAATCCCGCAGAGCAATCTTCTCCAACAATGTGCCCATTAAGATGGAACCGAGTGTAGCTCTGGCTTTTGTTCTGGCTTTTGAAGATCATCCTGAATCTTGATACAGTTATTCAGGGTATTTGCTATCCTCCTTATCTTGGTGTCATCTATGAAGTTGATAATCTTGTTTGATATGCGTGATAACCTCGTGCATATTTTGTTGCACACAGATGGCCGTAGAATGGAGCCCTGTAATACTCCACTTGACATCTCATTCTACGAATGCTGGCTGGGGAATTCTGGGAGTTGAAGTCTAGACATCTTCAAGTTGCCAAGGTTGGGAAACACTGAGCTAGCTTGACATAGACCACTGACTAATTCTAACAGAATAGGGTTATTATTGTAAACCATCACATTCTTACACAAAAATACAGTATATTTTATTACAGTATGATATAATAATGCCCTTTGTTAGAAGTAATGGCTTTTGGCTAAAGGCAAGGAGGATACAAAACATCTTTTCAGTGTAGCTTATTGTATTTAATCTTTATCGGGACTCAAAACCTTCTCCTAGAGTGATATTGTAGGAATCAGTCTGTAGAGCTATGCATAAAACAGGATAGATATATGAGCCACAATGAAACTGGAACAGCTGAAGAGATTTTAATGTTCATGCTTAAATGCTAATTATATGGAGAAAGAGAAAAAGACAGACTTAAACTCTTATATATTGTTACTTACTAGTATCCATTGGGAGCATAAGGAAGTCAAATGTACTCAGAGCCAGAATTGGCTGTTTTGTCATCAGCATTTGCCATGCAATGACATTTGAATGCTTTCCTCTGATAACGAACCGAGCAAAAATATTATCTTATTGATAGATATTGAGTTTCCTTACCCAGCAGTTTTAGCAGTTCTAAAACTATCCAAAAGTAAGGCCAACTCATTCCCAGTCCTCCCTTCTTTTCATCTTTATTTATTTGTATTTGTTTATTTGTCAAGCATATATGATTATAAGCAAAGTATAAACAGTAAAACATGATTGAATATATATGTAATATTACAAGCATGAATAAGAGTAAAAGAGGTATGAATATATGGGTACATTAGGACAGGAACGGTAGGCACGATTGTGCGCTTATGCACGCCCCTTACCAACCTCTTAGGAATGGGGTGAGGTCGATGGTAGATAATCTGAGGTTGAAGTTTTTGGGGTTTGGGGAAGAAACTACTGAGTCAGGTAAAGTGTTCCAGGCGTTAACAACTCTGTTGTCGAAGTCGATTTTTTTGCAATCAAGTCTGTAGTGGTTTACATTAAGTTTGTATCTATTGTGAGCTCGTGTATTATTGCGGTTGAAGCTGAAATAGTCGTTAACAGGTAGGACATTGAGGCAGATAATTTTGTGAGCTACACCTAGGTCAGATCGAAGGCGGCGGAGTTCTAAATTTTGAAGTCCCAAAATTTCAAGTCTGGTTTCATAAGGAATTCTGTTGTGAACAGAGGAATGTAATACTCTTCTTGTGAAGTATCGCTGGACATTCTCAATTGTGTTAATGTCTGATATGTAGTATGGGTTCCAGACTGATGAGCTGTATTCAAGAATCGGTCTAGCAAATGTTTTGTATGCTCTGGTTAAGAGTACAATGTTACCAGAGAAGAAGCTGCGCAAGATTAGGTTAACCACTCTTAATGCCTTCTTTGCTATGTAGTTGCAGTGGGCTCTGGCACTTAGATCGTTAGAGATGAGTACTCCAAGGTCCTTTACTGAGTGAGGATCATCATCAAGGTCATGATCATCAAGTTTGTATTTAGTGTTTTGATTATTTTTGCCAATGTGTAAAACTGAGCATTTGTTGATAGAGATTGGTAGTTGCCACTTGTTTGACCATTCAGATATATAGTCAAGGTCTTTTTGAAGGGTTGTAGTATTGTCTGTGGTGTTGAATAGTTTTACATCATCTGCGAAGAGGACGCAGTTGCTTTGTATAATATCACAAATGTCATTTATGTAAAGAATGAAGAGAGTAGGTCCTAAAATGCTTCCTTGGGGAACACTGCTGTTAACAGGTACAGGGTTTGATAGAGATGATCCTATTTTAACCACTTGTTGTCTGTTTGACAGGAATGCAGTTATCCATTTGTGTAGGGGGGCAGAGATGCCATAAAATTTTAGTTTTAGGAGTAGTTTGTCGTGTACTACAGAGTCAAAGGCTTTACAAAAGTCTATGCAGATAGCGTCTATTGCTTTGCCCTGGTCGAGTTTTGTAGTCCATATGTTTTTACAATGTAGAAGTTGTAGGTTGCAGGATAACATTTTTCTGAAACCAAATTGTTTGTGAGAGAGTAGGTTGTTTGTCTCTAAGTGGAGGGTAATGGATTGGTTGATGATTGATTCCATGACTCTGCAGGTGGCACAACATAAGGAGATTGGTCATAATAGATTGGTCTATTTCCTTTCACGTCCCCCCACTGAATCTATTCTTCTACTTAGAAAATTAGGAGAGGGTAATAAAAAGGTTTGCTTAAGCCTATTCATTAGTTATGGAGGCAATTTTTGCTTTAAATATCACATTTAACATTTCATAAGCCTTTATCCAGAGCATAATAATTATTCTCGTCCATTTGGGAGTTCATAGTGTTAATTAATGCTTCAGCTTTAATGGTTATGCCTTTCATTTTAATGGGTTTACATATCCCAAATGTGCAAGCCCATACAAATGTTGATAGATTGTATTGATTTAAGATTAGCTTCATTGTATTCTGATGTAATTGTAGATATGAACATAGCAGTGTAAATGTAATGTTATATCCAAAAGCATGGAAAAGTGGGTGGAAAATACACCTCTGCATAGATTAGAAACTTCTAAACTTGATCAAGGAATTAAATGCTCTAAACTGGGAATCTGAGTATCTCAATTTCTGATATATAGTGTCTTTCTTTATTCTCAACTGATCACACTTTTAAAATACTTAATAGAACATTTTATAGATAAGACAGATGTACGTAGATCTCTGCAAGGTTTTTAAGAAAAAGCTATATTCTCTCTTACTGTTTAATCTTATGCATTTCTAGTAGTCTGATAAGACTATCACTCATTTAGTAATAGTCTTTCCTGAGAAGCATGGGCAAAATGTCTCCTTTCCCCATAATTTATATCCAATTGTGGGAAGGGTTAATTTTACTTAGCAGTTATTCCTGGGGCCAGAAATTAAACAAGTCAAGCACCCAATATGGGATTAGATCCAGAAATAATCATACTTAAATTAATTAGTCCTTTAATATTTTTATAAATAACTCAAGGTGATGGGCATACATAATACTCCTTCCTCCTCCTATTTTTCCCACAACAACAACCCTGTGAGATGGGTTGGTCTGAGAAAAAGTAATTAGTCCAAAGTCATCCAGTTGACTTTCATGCCTAAACTGAGACTAGAAATCACAGTCTTCTGGTTTCTAGATGTTCATCTTAACACTATTAGACCAAATTGGCTCTCTGTGCCTGTCGATTCATTGGTTTCAAGAATACTGATGCCTACCCTGAACCCAAAGTTTTAAAGATGATTTTATAGCTTTTGTCAGAAATCTGATGACAAATAATAAAACTAATAATGGCACCATAAGTTCATCATTCTCTTGCTTGGCATAGTAATAGCTCCAGAATTTAATATATGCATGTATTGCTAAGCTAAGTTCTACTTTTTCAAGAAATTCATATCTAGCTCAGATCAGTTTCCATGCATTACAGGACCCAAAATTATTTTCAAGTTAATCACTTACTCTACCCAAAAAAAAAAGGGATGTTGATTGCTGTGAAGCCAGCCAAACTATTTCTCTCACCCCATTTTTAAAATTTATTCCTAACCCACTCTTTTCCAGAGGTGTCAGATAGTAATTTAACTCAGTGGTGAAATCCAATTTTTTTTACTACCGGTTCTGTGGGCGTGGCTTGGTGGGTGTGGCAGGGGAAGGATACTGCAAAATCCCCATTCCCTTCCCACTCCTGGGGGAGGGATATTGCAAAATCTCCATTCCCACCCCACTCTGGGGCCAGCCAGAGGTAGTATTTGCCGGTTCTACAAACTACTCAAAATTTCCACTACCGGTTCTTTGAACTACTCAAAATTTCTGCTACCGGTTCTCCAGAACCTGTCAGAACCTGCTGGATTTCACCCCTGATTTAACTATTCCTAATAGCATGGGAGTTGACACTCAATATATCTGTAGAACACTCAGTTGTGGAAGGCCATGTTAGATAAATCAAAGCTGACACTCCAATTGCAAATCAAGCTGTCACTCATATATGGAATAAATGAACATGCAGCTGAACAAACGTAGACATTTTGTGTACATTTGTTTTTCCAGAGTTTCTTTTAGAAATCTTTTGCATTGCTGCCTCAGCTCTTACACAATCAATTCAAGCTTTTGCAAGGGATTCTGATTGTAAAAAAATAATATTGTAAGCAGAATGGGACATTGGATAAGGTAGAAATAAGAGTATTTTTTCTAGATATGAAATATCACTAATTTAAGTAGTCAAAGACTGAGCCTTACTCTCTGTGGTTTCTTACTTCTTCCCATCATATTATGTTGTCTTATATGGAGGAGTGTAAATAAAGTTCTCAGAAAGTAATGATTAAGGGCTAGCCATATGCAGTTAATTGCAGGATCTGATAAAAGACAACAAAATAGCTGATACATTTTTTTAAAAAAAATGGAAGGTAATGGATAGCGCTAATAATTACCATCTTGCTCAACTGCAGCCTCAAAAACACCCAACACTAGCTTTCTGTCAAGGCTTGGATGTAATTACATAGCCATTGTTATTGGTATCTAATAAAAAACCATTTAAAAACCCTAATTTAACATTCTACAAATAGACTGCTTCTATGAGATGCAGTGGAGCCTTCAGACCCATTTTGAGTGCTGAAAATACTGTTGATTAATTAACAAGGAATAATAAAAAATATTTCCTTTTCATATCCCTCAACGGTGCGAAGCGTGTAGGGAATCTTTTTGAAAACACAGGTGATGTTTTAAAATGTCCCTGGGGGAATAACTGTAATTCATAAGAACCACCTAAGATTGATTCTCCTGTAATTATTAGGGTTAAAAAGTTATCCCACAGATGCACCCTGGCTTCTGATTAAACAACGAGAGGTTATTCATAGGCATTTCTTAACTTCTTGGTCTATAGTTAGAGTGCTGCTTTCCCCACTCACTAGAAGCCACTTTATGTTATTGTGGGTTGTTGTTGTTTTAATTAAAAACCAATGCCAACTTCATCAAATTTTGCAAAGCTCAAGTACGTTTCCCAATACAGACGTTCCCTCTGCAGCTCCCCAGTGTAGATCTTACACCGTTTGCTCATCCGAAGCCATCGTGAGTAAGGCGAGGACAACTTAATTTAAAGCACCGTTTCGGTTCCCTTGCTTTCTGTTAGGAGCAGAGTTGTCTGTCACCTCCTACCAATTCATCACTTCGGAAACAACGATCCGCGCAGTTTCTTTGATTCGCTTTCCCCTCCTCTCCGAGGTCGCTGTGACCGCCTCTCGAAGCAGCAGGTGGGAACTTGAGAGCGCTGGGCGGCGCTCCACCGTCGCTTTCCTTTGCCAGTCGCCGCCGCGGGTCGGTTCAAAGGCCGGCACCCCAAACTCTGGCCGTCGTAAGCACCATGGACAGCGATCTCCTGCCCCGCTTGGACGCTGCAAGTTTCCGGAGCCTCTGGCAGCGCTTCGACGCTGACGGTGAGTGACAGGCGGAGGAGATGGGGACCGGGGGGGTGGGGTGCGCGGAGGGTTCCTCGGGGCAAAAATTTAATTTGGGATAAGTCTGTTTCGCTCTTCTCTCGGGCCACCCAACCACCCACCGAACGGGCCTTTTGTTTGATTCAGATTCCCTGCTCTTTGGGATTTCCCTCCTTGTCCTGAACTTTTATCTGTAACCGACGTGCTTCACTTTCCAATACAAGATGCCCTGTCAATCTGCGAACCTTTTTGTCACTGGTTGAGACGATTATGGGATGACCAGCTAGTTTATTTATTTTTATTTTTATTTTTATTTTTATTTTTATTTTTATTTTTATTATTTTTATTTTTATTTTTATTTTTATTTTTATTTTTATTTTTATTTTTATTTTTATTTTTATTTTTATTATTTTTATTATTTTTATTTTTATTTTTATTTTTATTTATTTATTTGTCAAACATGTATAGGATAGTAGTAGTTTGTATAAACATAAGTAAAAAGTAATGATAAAAGAGGACAATAGGACAGTAGGACAGGGACGGTAGGCACAGTGGTGCGCTTATGCACGCCCCTTACAGACCTCTTAGAAACGGGGAGAGGTTTGTTTACTCCTGAATAGTTTTTAATGACTCGTTACTCACAGGGACAGTTTTTCCCCACCCCTCGTGCCATTACTTTGCTGAATACCTAATTCTTGCAGTTTTGTCTAATGTCTATGTACATTAACCCTTAGGAATCCAAAATAATCTTATTTATCCTTCTTATTTACTTCCCCCTTCTATTGGTATTATTATTCTCTGTGGCTTTGCATGTACACTGAGTGCGTCGTTACCGGAGACATATTCTTGGTGTGTTGAATCACAGATGCCCAAATATAGTATTCAATTCAATTCAATTAAAGTAAATAAGTCATACATGAGTCGCTTTAGCAACAGGAGGAGCAGATCCAGGGCTTACTTGCGTCTCAACCTCCTTGGAAATATAGATTTGATTCATTTATGAAATAGGAATTGGTGATGTAAAGCATTGGGCTTGGGGTTGATATACTTACTGCATATTCAGTAATATAGTTTATTTTATTTTATTTTTAGACAATGGTTACATAGAAGGAAAAGAGCTTGATAACTTTTTCTGTCAACTGCTTGAGATCCTGGGCAGTAAAGTAAGTACTCCATCATGTGACGTGCATGTAAGGATGACACGAACAAAAGCTTGTCCAGCCTATTCCCGGATTAAATACAGCAGAGCTGAACATCTGTTCTGAAACTCAGTTGTTTACCATGAGCCCTTGGGAGGAGAGGCTGAATTCATTTCTCCACCCATCCTCCACTGAAATAACAGGTTGACTTTTTAAGACTCTCGGTGCAGAGTCTTGGTGGTTGTTCTATGCTCTCCTTGATCGTGATGAGGGTATTTAACCATGTCCTTACATGTATCTCTTACTGATTTGCCTGGTAATTCCTACCGCTAAAAATCATTTGCTACCCCCAGAGTCTACTTCGCTTCCTTTCAAACCATCTCATTACGGCTGGCTCTGTGTTGACTCTCCACATTTGCCACCAACCCAGTGGTCATATTTCAGGCATAAGGCTCACCTGTCTTTTTCAGGAAACCGTACCACCTGTTTAGTTTGATTAATGAGCCTTGCGTATCCATTGAGCGGATAAAGGGAGTTGTAAAGCAGGTGTTCTATGGCCCATAGAATCTGTGGCAACATTAGTTTTACAGATGTTGTATTCTGGGTTCCAAAATAAATTAATATCAGATTTCTTTGGATTTATACTTGGATGCAAAGATCTGTAAATAAGATACTGAGTGGTTATTTTATTTCAGCAAATGTATTGTCCTTTTATTTTAGTTTTGATTGCTTCCTGTTCAGAGTATGAAAAGAGATACACAATCTCCCTCTATGGTCTACTTTGCCTGTCCTTGAACATGTAGAGTTTTAATTTAAGAAATTACAAAAGGCATAGGCAATACTTTTATTACATTAGCTGTGTATTTATTTACACCATAGTGAACAGACTTTTCCATTTCTAACCATTGCTAACGGGGCAACCTGTTGAAAAGCAGAAATGAAGGAAAGCTAAATTTGGGGTGTGTGGGTGTGTTTCAATCATGTCTGAACTAAGGTTCCATTTTATATGGAATATAAGAATAATTTGCAAGTATGTAAATTGAGATTAACCAGGTACAGAAATAGGTTGTACTAAGGTTGCTTAAATTTTTTTTAAAAAAGGATCCCAGCTGTTAAACTCTGACATATGTAAGCATATGTATGTGATCAGTTACTCTAAATTGGTAGCATTTCAATTTAATTACAACTTTATATTTCCATGTAACACCAAAAAATAAACAAAGGAAGGTTAAAGGATAAATGTTAGCTGATGTAGTTCCATCGGTAGCTGGATTTTATTTTTTTCTTTAAAAGAGGGGTCACATTTCTAAATATATGAACAGTAGGTTAGTGTCTGTTGCTTTCTCTGGAAGTGTATATCCAATTTTATTTTTGACCTCTCTGTTTTCAGAGGCGAGATTTCCATGAAAATTGGCCATTTTAGCTGAACATGTTTACTATGCTTTACGTGAAATGAAAGTTTGTAGAAAGAACAATTTTCCGTTCCACTGAATGGAATTATAGTGTTGCTGCAGACATTTCCCCAGTCATGAAGGAGCCAGAATACCATGTTTCAATGCCTAAAGATTTCTGGTAATGTTATTGCAATTGCAGGATCCTAGTTTGTTAGAAATTTGAGAAGAGAGAAAAAGAAATTGATAGGAGAAAGGAGAATACAACATTTCTTTCTTGTCTACTGATTACATAATGAAGAGCAGGGGTGTCAAACGCGCATCGTCACACTGTCGTCATGTGACATATCGTGACTTTTCCCCCCTTCGTTAAACCGGGGGTGGGCGTGGCCAGCGTGTGACGCATCCAGCCTGTGGGCCGTGAGTTTGACACCCCTGATGAAGAGGATAGGTACTAACTAGTTATGCTGAGAAAAGTTATGTTATACCTACCTTCTAAAAATTAAAGAACTTGGTGTGAGCTAAGGTCAACAGCAGCTAAATAACTGGCAATTATGATTTCATGTTGTTGGGTATAGGACAGGTGGATAGAAAAGCCAAATCCAGACTAAATATCTGATTAACTTTGTGACCAACCTTAATAATTAAATAAATGGACAGGCTTGAAGAACTCCTGTAGGACAAAATAACTTATACAAGAAGAATTAAGTAAATTTCACCACACCTGTTTAGTCTGTCAAGCTAGCAAGGGACATATACTTCCTCTGCCATATCTGTTTGATGGGCCAGACACATATATGCATATTTTTAATATTGTTACTGTAATATTAGATATTACCAATGGCTATAATCCTATAAGTGGAGAATGGGAGATCTCCTTTCTTCTTTACAGTAATCAATTCAATCTATGACTATTTCTATTCACCAAACTATTCACTAAGGCTGTATTACTATTAGTCTTCTCATTGTTCCTATCACCCATCTCCTCCCACTTATGACTGTATGACTGTCAACTTGTTGCTTGTATCCTTACGATTTATATCAATATTGATTGTTTCCTGATTGCTTATTTGTACCCTATGACAATCATTAAGTGTTGTACCTCATGATTCTTGACAAATGTATCTTTTTGTTTGTTTGTTTGTTTGTTTGTTTGTTTGTTTGTTTGTTTGTTTGTTTATTTATTTATTTATTTATTTATTTATTTATTTATTTATTTATTTATTTATTTATTTATTTATTTATTTATTTATTTATTTATTTATTTATTTATTTATTTATTTATTTATTTATTTAATAGATTTGTATGCCGCTCAACTCCCAAAGGGACTCTGGGCGGCTAACAACATATCAGATACAAAATCTAAAAAAACAGTTAAAAATTTAAAAACAAAATTAAAACTATGTAACAATTTAGAAAAGCATTCAATCATCCAATCATTTCATTTCGTGGGCCAATATCAATGAATCATTCATTGGCCCCAGGCTTGCCGAAAAAGGCAGGTCTTCACGGCTTTTCTGAAGGCCAATAAGGTGGGGATAGTCCGAATCTCGGGAGGTAGTTGGTTCCAGAGGGTAGGAGCCGCCACAGAGAAGGCCCTCGCCCGCGGGCCCGCCAGCCGACATTGTTTTCTTTTATGTACACTGAGAGCATATGCACCAAAGACAAATTCCTTGTGTGTCCAATCACACTTGGCCAATAAAGAATTCTATTCTATTCTATTCTACTTTGTAGACTATGTTGGAAACATAAAGGTGATGCAAAGACACTTACCAAACAACCTAGTAGGGTTATTGCGAGAAAGAATAATCAGCTTCTATTTTTGTGCTTTGGAAATTTAAAGGGCATCATGCAAGCAAATAAATACTAATGTGTACACTGAAAGTTGTCTCCATTTGAATAGCTAACAGTTTCATAATTATTATTTCTAACCTTTCCCTGTTGTTATTTTTCCCCTAATGACCAATGGAGTGTCTGCTTGTTGGTATTTTTCCCACTTCGCTACTCTAATCTTTTCTCATTTTGTGTAAGAAAAGCAAACCCAGCTGGGAAAACAATAGAATGATAGAATTTGTCAAGCGTGCAAAATGGAAAAAAGAGACAATTGGATGGTTGAAGACAACATGGGGAATTGGGAGGGTGGTTTTTAATTGGCAGTATGCACTGAGGAATCTGGGAGTTAATTTTGAAATCTGGGTCCAGAGAAGAAATGGACTTATTCACAACACAGACATCCAGAGATTCTCTTCTTGTGGTTTTCTACCTATATTTAGCAAAATTTCATTATATTTCCCTCAGGGTTGTTGAGGGCTCCTTCCCACTCCTTTAAAATAGCCAATCTTCCATTTTGAAACCTTGACAGCTCGGCTCAGCTGTTCCTGGTTACTGTTTCCATGTACTTTAAAAGGAAAACTAGCTATTTGTTTTGAAATAAGAATAGTGGGTTAACCAGAAAAGTATTTTTCACGGCCTCACTAACAGGTTCACCTGACATTCTGAGTTCAAACAAAACAAATAGACTGGCTTCATCCAACATTTTTCACCAACTGTCAACTAATTAAGTGCACCTTGTGCAATATCTACCAACATGAAACATTTGAGCTTTTGAAATCTGAACATATAAATCAATCAAAAACACAATACATTTACTATTAATATAAATCGTTTTTAACACCAATATAGGGCATTGTGTACAAACATTTCTAGAAAAATATGAAGGTATCATAATCAAGACAAGAAAATTGATGCTCATACTATGGACAACTTATGGGAGGATTTAAAAGAGAGAGAAATGGGATTCCTCAAGAATATCACATACTGTGCATAATAGGAAGTTTAAGTAAAGAAAATTGCCTAAAGAATCCAGTCTGCTAATGGGTTCATTTCTTGGCATTTCCAGATTTGTAAGGTGTGGATTCTTTGATGATGAAAACAATCCTGAGTGTGTATTTATTTATTGTCCCTATGAGTTAATTTTGACTCCTGGTGCCTGCCTGGACTAGTCTCTGCAGTTTTCCTGGCAAGACTTTTAGAAGTGGCTTGTCCCTGCCTTTTCTGTAGGGTTGAGAGAGATTAGTTGCTCACCTAAGTTCATCCGCCTGACTTTGTGCCTATGGCAGTACTAGAACTCACAGTCTCCTGGTTTCTAGTGTGGTGCCTTAAACACTACAACAAACTGGTTCTTGACTAATGTTACTAGAAATCTAATTTTGTAATTAGAATTAGCTAGATATAATGACATAGCTTAAAATATTGCTTGCAAACAGTAACACTGCTAACTTCTTGATAAACTATGTTTAAGTAAATAATTAATATTTGCTTCAAGTTACAAGTTACATAAACCAACATACACATACATACACACACACACATTCAAGGGTAAATTGTTAGTTGGCTTTGAGTTAAAACATATGAGCAATTAATTCGTTAGCAATTTTATTTAAAAAAGGGAAGCTGATGACTAAAGCTAATGAGTTCAGTTGAATATGTTCTCTTCTTTTTTTCAAGAATTTTATTTTATTTTTTCTCCACAACTTCATATACAACTCAGTATGCATATATCTCAAAATATCACAATAAAATACATAGTTCTACATTGTAATTAATCATTCAAAAATCAATATCTTATTCAACACTTACATCATCAATCATCAGTCTGTTCTACTTTTTTCTATTACACTCCCCTCTCTCTATCTCCATCTTCTCCTCCTACTTTCTTACTCCTTCACTCCTCCTCTACCTCTCTCTACTCCTTCTCTTCCTCCTCCTTCTACTTCCTCTTTCACCCTCTTTGCCTTTCCCTGAGTACTCTTTATACTAATTCATCTTACATTTGACAGACTGATGATATCTAAAAAAAAATTCTATTATTATTATGTCATTTCTTTATGTATAATATTTTATTCTAGATATATGCTGCTAACTCAATATTACCTCCAAAAAACCTAGTTTTGTCAGCTGGGATCTCCTCGATCTAGTTTTGAATTTTCACTCCAGATTTGATTGCTATTAGTTTAACTTCCCAAAAAAGTTATCATTCCTCCTACTTCTTAATTATAAGCCCTAGTGCTTACTCCTCTTCTTTAAGGAATATGTTCTCTTGTGCTATCCCTTTTATAGTATAATTTTGAAAGCCTTAAATGATCTTGAACTCCTTTTGTAGTTTCAACTTGGAAAGTCAAGCTGGAAGTTTACATTATAATCATAGGTGATTTTTAAAAAAATCAACCATGGAAATCAACCCACTTCTTTGTTATACTTTCTGAAAGATCCTTCATTTGGGATAAAAATATCTGGAGGTATTGGGGTTTTCAAAATTCTTGTTTCCATAACTCTTGGAGCATAGACAGGTTTTAGCAATAGATAATACTCTGGTTTTGGTGTTCTCTTGACTAATTTAAAGGCCATATCACATGTTTGGATTGGCTTATTTCATCTCTGTTATCCGTTTGTCATCTGGGACATTCTATAATCAACAATTCTCACCGATTGTTATCCAATGAACTGGGCATGGCATCAAATAAGATAGGTTCATGGGTCTCCATTGGAGGGCTCAGGGGCAAATGATGACATGTGTACAATGGCATCACACAAATGCTGTTACTTGTGTCAGTTGTTGGGAAGCAAGTTTGTAGTAGTGGCATTTAAGTCATGGTATTATTTTCGATACCATCATGGTTTGCTGTGGACACCACCACTGATCTCCAAGGTCACTTCCAGTCCTTACAGTGGTGGGTTCCTACCAGTGCGGTCCACTCTATAGCACTGGTAGCGGCCCGCTGGTGACGTCACAGTACCGGTGAGGTCGGTTGCCGGTGCCTGGGTGCCGCCATTTTTTTAAAAAAATTTTTTTAAAATTTTATTCTGCGCATGCCCAGAAGCCGAGCTTCTGGCACTGCGCATGCGCTGCCTTCCTACCCCACAGTGAGTCCAAGCAGGGGAGGATGGCTGAGGGAGCACGTGAGACACTGAAAGAACGGGTGGAAGGACCTATCTCAGTTCCCCTCCCTTTAGCAGTCTGAGAAGCCACGAACACGCGGTGATGATCCCAGGCATTTTCGCACGTTTGAGGCTTCTCGAGCTGCTGAGGGGAGGGGGAACGGGCGGCAGGAGCCTAGGATCATCGAATGGGGAGAAGCATTCAGGCCGGACGGAGCCTCCTAGAAGAACCGCTGCCGCGGTCTTGCTGCTCCCGCTGCGGGGGGCTGCATTGCGGGTGGGCAATGCCCCCCCCGCTTCTCCGGCCGCTGCCAACCGCCCGAGGCCCACGCCCACCCGGTCACATGGCTGGCAAGCCACACCCACAAAATAAGCCACACACACAGAGTGGTAGTAAAAAAATTAGGAACCCGCCCCTGAGTCCTTACGTTCAATAATTCTATGAAATGAAGGAGGAGCTATAAAAATTATGCCTTAGAATGTGGTTCCATATGACACCCTGGTGTTTGCGTGACTCCAATTCATACACTTCTAAAGTTGTTCCAAAAAAATTCTGCCTAGGATGAAGCTCACTTGATTTTGCAGTCAGATATCTTCAAGTTGGGGGGTAGGAAGCTGCCACTCAACAACTGTTTTGCTTAGCAATAGAAATTTTGGGCTCAATTGTGATTGTAAGTTGAGAATTACCTGTAATTGCAGATGCTGTGATTCTCTACAACTTCTTATTCTGTGCTACATATGTGGATATATGGTTGCATGCTGTTCCTCCATTTACAAATGCCTACAAGATAATATAGCAAGTATATTTAATTGGGAGTCCTCATTAACAAAACAGATCAATTTGATTTTTACTCTTTTAGCGTTAAAATTGCTCTAAATCAGTGGTTCTCAACCTTTAATACAGTTCCTCATGTTGTGGTGACCCCCAACCATAAAATAATATTTAAATTATTAGGAAATTCAGGGGTGGGTTCTAACATACCTCGCTACCAGTTTGCTTCCCCCTGCGCTGCGTGGGTGCGTGTTGTGGGCACGCATGCGCTTTGCGCGTGCACACATGCACAATGCCAATTTTAAAAAAAATTGCAAAAAAAAGCCGAAAAGAAGATGGCGATGCATGTGCAGTGCTGGAAATTTGGCTTCTGCGCATGCTCAGAAGTCCCCATGGTACAGATATTTTTTTGCCGTAATCTATTTGCATGTGGGTTGACGTGCCTGGAGATGGATAGAGGAGCGGTTTCTCGGTTCCTAAGACCATCGGAAATATGTGTTTTCCGATGGTCTTAGCCGATCCCTGTGAAAGGGTCGTTCGACCCCCAAAGGGGTCGCGACCCACAGATTGAGAGCCGCTGCTCTAAATCTTTTCCTTTCAGTACAGAACACCATTTGTAAGTCTTCCATGGGTGATCTTGAAGAAACATAAAAAGAACATTCTGTTACTCTTAGAATGTCAGTTGTAGCCACAGTCCTATGATCATTTTTTTTGTAACAGAGCACCATTACAGAAGAAAAGGTTCAGAAGATGAAAGAACAATTGATGTCAACCTACAATGTAACTAATGATGGACGCTTACAAATAAAAGAGGTACCTCTTTTCTTCTTGTGGGACTTTGGAAAATAGCATAGATCAGAGGACTCCAACGTTGGCAACTTTAAGACTTGTGGACTTCAACTACCAGAGTTCCTCAGCCAGCAAAGCTGGCTGAGGAATTCTGGGAGTTGAAGTCCACAAGTCATAAAGTTGCCAAGGTTGGAGACCCCTGGCATAGATAATTGAACATACCCAAGAGCTAGTTTTAATAATAGAAATTTGTTGTATCATAGACATTGCTGCTATTTTCTCATTTCAGCCATACCTGATTCCTGTTTTTGGAAATAATCCCAGCAGGAATGTTCACAAGACCTGGTCAAAAAGGTTAAGATTGCAACCACAATGATATGAGATCTGCCCATATTTTTATAGGACTGTGCACTCATGTGATACCCATAAAAAAAGACAGGAAGAGTTAGAACTCATCGTTGTGGCTGTCATTTTGATTTTTGACCATGCCTGCTAGGCAGCCCTGAGTCCTATAAACATATAGAGAAGGGGCATTGGGAAGATTAAAAAAAAGTCAGGATGATACTTGTATGATTGAAGGTCCATTCCTTTTTTACATGTGCCACATGTGTGAGACACATTAAAAAAAACCACAGGGTCAGCCCTCTTAACTTTTTTGATTGACCTAATATCGATTGAGGATACTGATTATTATACAGTGATAATAATTTATGTTATTTTAGCTTGCAAATATGATTTTGACTGAAGAAGACAACTTTCTGCTACTTTTCCAAAGAGAAACTCCTCTAAATAACAGCGTGGAGTTCATGCGGGTAAGAGTTCTTGCTGCATGTTCCAGTTTTTGAAGTAACAACTGTTATTTGTTATTTCACTCAGTCCACTGCTTCAAATAAGGTAAGTCCTGGAGGATTTGGTTTTTAAAAACAGAATGTATTTGTGTGATGAGAGGAACTAAACCTGAGACTATTTCTACACTTTTCTTCCGATACCAAAAAATAAATTTATCTGGGACAAAATGATAGTGTTGTTGGAAAGGAGGGAGGTAAATCATATGTGGGCATGGAATATCAGCAACTTTTCTCCTACAAAACTTTCTTGAGATGCATCTTGAGCCATAGATCCATCTCTTTTTGTGTTCTGTAATACATAATCTCTTTTTGTGTGTGGTTTGCTGTGAAAGTGACAACACATGCTTCTTGACACCCTACCCTACCCTACCCTATCCTATCCTATCCTACCCTACCATACTCCTTTCTGTAGCTACTTATTCAGTTCATAAATTACAACCTTATCTTTCTTTAAAGCAAATATAACCACAAAAGGACTGTGTGTTTTGAACTGTGAAAATGTCAGCCTTTGGCTTAACAAACTGCAGATATCAGAAGGTTTAATGGCTGTGTTTACTTCATATGGGAAGGAATAAAAGCTGTGTTTATTTTTCCATGTAGTTGAGTGATCAGATTTCTCTTATGAAAAACATGTTAGCAACATGCTGGCCATGTGTCTCTTACATTAAAAAAACCTAGTAAAAAATAAGTTTTCAGTCAATAAACTGAGAAAAACTCAACAGCTTTAACACATCACCAAGAAGATGCCCATTTTAGCCAGCTTTTGTATGGATACTGAGATGTGTTTTGTAGACTTCCTAGTAATTCAGAAATTATTATCATTTCTCATCCTATGAAGATAATTCTACACCTGGTTAGAACAGATTTTATGGCTTATTAGTTTCAGCCTCAAAATGCAGTTTGAGATAAGCTATCTTATTTGCACAGCAATAACCTGGCCTAGATGTACGATCATGGAAACCACAGGTCCATACTGAACTAGATGTCTGTAGTTTGACTTATTTATTTCTTCCATTTCCATTTCTATGCCGCCCAACTCCCTAGGGACTCTGAGCGGCTCACAACAGAAGAACAAACATTAAATCAATACAAAGACATCTAAAAGCAGTTTAAAAAAACATTTACAGTTTAAAACAGTTTCAGCCATCCGTACATTCATGACCCAACCTTGCTAGTCATCCCCACAAGGTCAGTGGCCCCAGGCCTGTTGGAAGAGCCAGGTCTTTACAGCTTTCCGGAAGACCAATAAGGTGAGGGTAGTACGGCTCTCCGGAGGTAACTGATTCCAGAGAGCCAGGGCAGCCACAGAGAAGGCTCTCCCCCGCAGACCCGCCAGCCAACATTGTTTAGCTGACGGGACCCGAAGAAGACCAACTCTGTGGGATCTTACCGGTCGCTGGGAGGTATGTGGTAGAAGGCGGTCTCGAAGATAGTCTGGCCCTGAGCCATGTAGGGCGAGACTTCTTTTCATGAAAAAAAATCAGTAACACAAATAAGTGAGACCTATAATAAAATGGGATAGTGTAGAGTGTGTCATGGACAAAATAAATGGATAGCAAATAAAATGGCGGCTGCACTCTTTTCTTCCCTGTCTTTGAAATTTTGGGCTCAATTGTGGTCAATTGAGGACTACCTATATATATATAATCTTCTTTCTAATACTATCATTCTTTCTTGTGATTTGGCGACTAAACAATAGACAGTTCCTTGAAACCGATCTAATGAACCATATTAACAGAAAATGTTCTATGTTATTTACTTTGTTTTTTAGCGATACAATCACTTCTTCAGGCTTCTGCTATCTGAACCTGTAGCATTGTAATGGTCCTGAGAGAAATCTGTCGAAGGATTTATTGGTGAGGTTGTGATGTTAATTCAAGGACATAATTTGTAAAGTATCACACTTTTTCTTTCCTGCAGATTTGGCGTCATTATGATGCTGACAGCAGTGGCTTTATCTCAGCTGATGAACTCCGAGTAAGTTCTGGGCTTGCTGGAACTGTATCCAAATGCTGCTTTTGCTATTAGCTACTCTCTGATTACCTTTGCCTATTACTTGTACTAAGCAGAGTTCCAGGTAAGCCACCTTTCCCAAGGTGGCTGCAAGCTGCAATTAAGTTTCCTTGGGGGGTGGCAATTGTGGATGGGAAATACGACCCCAAAATGAATAGGCCCACAGCATGTATATAGAGAAGACTTGGATGTTCTGTTTCCCTTTGTGGCAATATTTGCGGGTTAATTTATTATTATTTTTAATTTATTTATTTGTCAAACATGTACGAGATAACAGGTATAAGTATAAACATGGACATGAACATAGGAAATGATTACAAATAAATGGGGACAGTAGAACAGGGACTATGCTTATGCACACCCCCTTATGGACCTCTTAGGAATGGGTGAGGTCCATGGTGGACAGTTTAAGGTTAAAGCTATGGGGGTTTGAGGATGTAACAATGGAGTCAGGTAGAGCATTCCAGGCGCTGACCACTCTGTTGCTGAAGTGGTATTTTCTGCAATCGAGTTTGGAGCGGTTTACCTTGAGTTTGTATTTATTGTTTGCCCGAGTATTATTGAGGTTGAAGCTGAAGTAGTTGTTGACAGGTAGGACGTCGTAGCAGATAATTTTGTGTACTATGCTTAGGTCAGACCGTAGGTGGCATAGTTCTAGGTTGTCCAAGCTCAAAATTTCGAGCCTGGGTGGTATAAGGGATTCTATTGTGAGCAGAGGAGTAGAGTACTCTTCTTGTGAGATACCTCTGGACCCGCTCAATTGTATTAATGTCCAATATACAGTGTGGATTCCAGGCAGACAAGCTGTATTCTAGAATTGGTCTGGCAAAGGTTTTGTATGCCCTAGTTAGCAGTACAATGTTACCGGAGAAGAAGCTTCGCAAAATTAGGTTAACAACTCTTAATACTTTTTTGGCAATGCTGTTACAGTGAGCTCTGGGGCTTAGATAGTTTGAGATGAGTACTCCTAGGTCCTTGACAGAGTGAGGGTCATCTACGAGGTCATATCTGCCCAGCTTGTATTTGGTGTTCTGATTTTTTTTGCCAATGTGTAAGACATTGTTAGTTGAGATTTGGATTGCCAATTGCGTGACCATTCTGACACATAGTCAAGGTCTCTTTGTAGGGCAGCAGTATTGTCGGTGGTGTTAAATAGTTTTACGTCATCAGTGAAGAGGACGCAGCTGCTTATAATATGATCGCAAAGGTCATTTATGTAAAGTATAAAGAGTGTCGGTCTTAAAACACTGCCTTGGGGGACACCGCTGTTAACTGGGGCCGGGTTTGATAGGGCGCTCCCTATTTTGACTACAGGCAGGAAGGCGGCTATCCACTTGTGCAGGGATCCGGAAATACCGTAAGAGCTTAGTTTTAACAGTAGTTTGTCATGTGCTACTGAATCAAAGGCTTTGCAGAAGTCTATGTCAATTTCTTTTACCTTTGTAGAGGAGCTATTTTCTCTTTAAAATAGTGGAAACCTGCTGTGCCTATTTCAACTACAGAGGCAGAAATGCCTCTGGAAGCCAAAACAAAGTTGGTCATCCATGAATTATGCATGAGATTTGTATGAATCAAACTCTGAATCATGCATATTGTTCCAGGACAAAGCTGAAATCTAACTTCTACCCTCTTTCCTGAACTTAGGACTTTCTGCAAGATCTGTTTCGGCAGCATGAAAAAAACGTTTCCAAGGCAAAACTGCAAGAATATACTGATACCATGGTAAACTGAAATTTCTTCACTATTATTCCTAGCATTACAGTAATTCCTAAATCTCTGAGGCAGCCTGAAGGATTTTTACACTCTTTGGATGTGTGCAGCAAAGGATGAAAAAGAATATTATACACAAAGCACATAGGATTTAAAAGATCATTTCAAACAGCAATCTTCTATCTTCAGAAATATAACACAAAGGGAAAAAATGGAAATGTTAGAGCAAGAGCAAAGAGAAAATGAAGTAAGGAGAGAGCTGAGAAGGGGGTTGAACTAGATGACCTCATGAGAACCTTCCAATTCTGGAACTCTATATTTTGCCTTTCTTTGACTCAGAGACATCCCCCACTTGTGCCCAATAATATGTCATTTTTAGACACTGTGCTGGAGGGAAAGTGTCATCTGCAGCCGATGCTTTTTTAAGGGAGTGCTTCCCAAACCCACATAATTTACCCAAAACTGGGAAAAAGTGGTTTTTCTTTCAGCAGAGACACACAAACTCATCATCCAATCCCCATAGGTCTTTAAATGAGACCTTTCTGATAAAAAAAAGGATATCAGTAAAAAGAATTTACTGATAAGTGGTTTTGGGTAAGGAAGGAAAGGGCCCGGGAAGTCCTGCTTTAAGGAGGCTTGGTAAGATCTTGAGGAAGGATGCTCATATTCTTGTTCTAAATCAAAAACATTCCTTCAGCTATTGGGGCTGCGGCAACAGCTTGAAAGTGTGAAGGGTGAATGCTTTGCAGAATGTCAGCAACCAAAAGTAAATTTTCAGATGCAGGATATTAATTGAGGCTGGCTCTGCAGCCACATTAGTCCAATGTTATTGTTATTATTTCATCTATATTGGCTGCCAGTTTATTTCCACATGCTCAGCTTAAACGGTTGGTTTGGCCTTTATAGCGCTAACAGCACAATATATCTACTTAGCATTAAAAGCCACTAATTTCAATGATTTTATATTCAAGTGAGTGCATATAGATTACCATCTAAATGGCCTAAACATGTAAGCCAGTGTTTCCCAACCTTGGCAACTTGAAGATGTCTGGACTTCAACTCCCAGAATTCCCCAGCCAGCATTCGCTGGCTGGGTAATTGTGGGAGTTGAAGTCCAGACATCTTCAAGTTGCCAAGGTTGGGAAACACCGATGTAAGCCTTTTCCATTTCAATATTTCTTATAACCTATTTTTTTTAAAAGCTCACTTGGAACCAATGATCAGGAACACTTAGCCCAAACACAGGTTGAGTTTGTTTAGTCCTAGTTATTTTGTTCATTATGTTTTCTTTCCATGTATCTAGCAATTTTTGAGGTATTTTATCTCAATTATGTTGAACTCATTAAAATATTATATACGTAAAAAGTTTCCTAAATTAAGGACTAAGATTATTAGCACACAGAGAGAAGTCTTGAGTATCTTTTATTACATTTCAATTCCGGAAACAGAACAAATCTGTAAATAACCATTGGTTACATGATTATTTTAATTAAATTTAAATTAAATTTAAATTTTAAACTGGGCAAGCAAACTTTTTAACCTAAAAGAGCAGCACACATGCACAAAATAACCCAGTCCTTTGCTAAGATCATTGGAAGAGACTTTTCTTCTCGCGTTTCAGTGAGATACATACGGTGATAATTCAAAGGGTAGTTTTTCTAGTAGTGGGCCCCTTGGAGAGCCAGCAATACAGCGGTGGGTTGCTCCCAGTTCGGACCGGTTCTTAGAACCAGGAGCGCCGGCCGCAGGAGGCTCCGCCTGCCCACCCAGGACACTTCTGCGCATGCGCAGAAGAGGTGCGCTCATGCGCAAGCGCACATACAAACCAGTAATAAAGGGTTTTATAATCCACTACTGCAGCAATAGTGTTCCTCCAGCTACTAGGAGAGCATTCTTTAGCAAATCTTTAGTGGGATCAAAGGATGATGAACAAAGCCATAGTGCCATCATCCTAGGAATGTTGTTCAGCAAAGAAAAAGGTTTCGCCGCTGAACTAAAAGGACCAAGTTAACATGGCTGCAAGTCAATCACCCAGTACTCACTATGAGGGCATCATGTCCTCTAAGCATAATGCAAGGATGTACAAATCCTCTTTTTATTTGTGGCTAGCTAAATACGTACATTGTCCATATTGAGTGGGTGAGTGGGTGAGAGTTGAGAGTATTTTGAGGGTGCTAATTGGCTGATGAATTGCCCAAACATGTATTTCCCCCAATGTCAATGTGACTGGTGCACTGGCAACCAAGGCAAGTCTGATCACATTAATATGTCTCCCTAAAAAAAGGAAACTTAATTTGTAGAAGTTTGTCCTTGCTGATGTTGATGAAGACTCTCAGTCATCCAAGTAGCATTGTATCATTGCTGATCTTTCTAATAGGGCTCTCTATTGTCTTTGTAGCGGTGCAGCTCTCTATAAATGCTATCTCCATTCATTTGAGCATCCAGCTCTGTCTTGAATGCCTTACAAGCCATTTAGATATATTTGATGGCCAAGTAGTTGCTAACTATGACTTTTAAAGTACCCTGGTATTTAGCATCCTGCAATTCACAAAGCTATGTTTTGTCTATGCCACGTGCAAGGAAAGCTCATTACTGGAATATTCATCTGCAAATCATTCTACCTACCCTGCCAAAATAGTTATTTCCAGACTGAGGTTATTATTATTCATTGGCTAAAATAGCCAGATAATATCTGTCCAGCTGTCAGCAATGGGCTTTCATTTCCAGTAGACAATATGCTTCCATCAGATATAGCAGCACCTTTTACCTATGTAAAGGGGAAATTTTAAAACTTTTTTAAATGTGCAATTTAAAGAAAGTTGGGTGGAAATTCACATGCTATGGATTAATTTTCTCAGCTACCTGGATGATGAGAATGTTCTCCATTGTTGTCCAAATAGTTGATGAGTAATTTAGTTTATTGGATCCCCGAGATATAAAATAGCATTTGAATGATAAATTGTTTGGGTCCTTCATAACCCCATGGCATCATCTATTTAGCTTTTCTTTTAAAATTATTCTAGTGCAGCAGGAGACCACTTCCTATGCATCTTAGTACATTAAACCCATCAAAAAATTCTGGGAAGTGTTTTCAAAGAAAAGGGAAGGGTACATGAGAAAACAATCATGCTCTTTGGGATAGGTTGCTAAAACACAGTTTAGCTAGCAGTTTAGGCATCAGGCTAGAAACTGTGCCTTAGGCATGAAAGCTAGCTGGGTAACTTTGGGCCAATTTCTCAGCCCAAGCCATTTCACAAGGTTGCTCTTGTAGGGAATATGGGAGGAGGAAGGAGTTATTAGGTACACTTGCCACCTTGAGCTATTTATAAAAATAATACAGATGGGATCTAAATGATAAGGAAGGGCGTGGTGGCCTAGCGGTTAAGATGCTGGACTTGTCAACCGGAAGACTGGTAGTGTGAGACCCAAGTGCCACATGACAGGGTGAGCTCCCATTCTTGGCCCAGCTCCTGTTCTGCCCCAGCGCCGAGCCCACCAATAATTACGCACACACAAACGTCCAAACATAGTTTGTTTTAGTAATTAAAGCAAAGTCTCCTAATTATTTCTTAGGAGCGTAAAAAGCAAAAGAAAGGCAGAAGTTATTCTGTTCAGAAACTCTACTGTTAATATACTATCTTAACAGCTGGCCGAAGTCCAAGAGGTAATTGGCAATTCTTACTGTACTTGGCACAAGTCCCAAAACTAGAAAATGCAAGAAACAAGATCTGTGCTGGAATGCAAACTGGAGTCACAGAAGTCAAAATTTAGAAGCGACTCCTTTGTTTCCTGGAACTAGGCTCAGCGTGGTTAGGACTTAAGTAGTCTAAGGGCATGGCCAATTAGCCTGCAGCTCTACTCTCGAGGAGACCTCCTCCTGCATAGCCACTCTTGCCTTCTAACAGCCCTGCATGCCCTAGCATTGAGAAGAAGAGGCTCCTCCTCTTCTTCTTCTGCATCACTCATGTGCACCTCATGAGGTTGACTTTCAGCCTCTGGCACCGAGTCCTCTCCAACCTCCTTGCTATCAGACTCTGGTGCCAGGTGCACGGGCCGATGGTACTGCGCCACAACCGCCTCTTCTTCCTCGGAATCCATGACCAGCTATGCAGGATGTGGACGGGCCACAACAGCTCCTGCCAGTTTGAAAGCATGCAAATGCAAGTAGATAAATAGGTACCACTTCAAAGGGAAGGTAACTGCTCCGTGAGCTTCAGCATACAGTCATGCCGGCCACATGACTACTAAAGCTTCTTCGGACAACACTGGTTTCCTTGGCTAAGAAACAGAGATGAGCATTGCCCCCTGGAGTCAGACCTGACTGGACAGGGGAAACCTTTATCTTTTTATCAATGATAACTAAAAATAAAAAGAAACCTGGTCTCTCTGCAGGCTGCATGTTTTTCTTATTGTAACAGTTATGACGGGATTTTTGCTTTCAGTTCAGTTCAGCCACTAATGACAGAACTGACAAACCTAAGTAAACCTCAAGGAGAGGAAAGGACATGTAATGAGTAAGATTAACTATTTATCGACAATTACCTATTTCACTGCACAGTGTTGTAAAAGAGAAGCGAAGGCTTTTGAGCTTGCCAGAAGAAGAGAAGAGAAAAGAAAGGATGTGAATTGTAGAAGAAGCTAGGCTCATCCCCACAATAGTGAATCACGATTCACACAATGGAACTGGGTGATGATCGCAGACAATGAACAGGTGCAAGAAAAGGGACAATAAAACTCTCATCTCATGCAGTGTTGGTATCAGTGGTGGGTTCCTACTGGTGCGGTCCACTCTATAGCACCGGTAGCAGCCCGCTGGTGACGTCACAGTACCGGTGCGGTCGGTTGCCGGTGCCATTTTTTTAAAAAAATTCTTCTGCGCATGCCCAAAAGCCGAGCTTCTGGCACTGCACATGCGCTGCCTTCCTACCCCACAGTGAGTCCAAGCAGGGGAGGATGGCTGAGGGAGCGCATGAGACGCTGAAAGAACGGGCAGTGGGAGCTATCTCCATTCCCCTCCCTTCAGCAGTCCGAGAAACCATGAACGCGTGGTGATGATCCTAGGCATTTTCGTACGTTTGAGGCTTCTTGAGCTGCTGAGGGGAGGGGGAATGGGCGGCAGAACCTATCTCAGTTCCCCTCCCTTCAGTAGTCCAAGAAGCCACGCCCACCCGGTCACATGGCTGGTAAGCCACGCCCACCCGGTCACATGGCTGACAAGCCACACCCACAAAATAAGCCACGCCCACAGAGTGGTAGTAAAAAAATAGGAACCCGCCCCTGGTTGGTATGATTTCACATGTGGTTGCTGAAACATCTTGCTAGAAATGGCCAAAGGCTTGTAATATCTCGTTATTTCAAATGATTTAGGCATTTTCATAGATAGCAAGGGAGTTTTCTCATCACTATTTTGAACATTTGGCAATGCCCTTGGGATTCTGGTGAGCGGGCACTGCCTCACCAACCCCTAATTTTCTGTCTTGGCAATAGCAATAGCACTTAGACTTGTATACTGCTTCACAGTACTTTTACAGCCCTCTCTAAGCAGTTTACAGAATCAGCATATTGCCCCCAGCAAACTGGGTCCTCATTTTACCGACCTCGGAAGGATGGAAGGCTGTGTCAACCTTGAGCCGGTCAGGATTGAACTGCCGGCAGTGGGCAGAGTTTGCCTGCAGTACTGCATTCTAACCACTGCGCCACCACTGCTCATTCTGCCATTCTGATTGCTGTTAAAAATTCATCACGTGTCAATTCCAATAGATTGGTGAAGGCTCCAATAGAAAATGGAGTTGCTTTCCCAGTTCAATCAGGCATCTCAATTAGTCGTCTTTTGTGAAATGAGGCCAGGTGTATCCTTACGTTGCAGTTGATAATTGACATATTCTGATTAATAATCCAAGTTCATTAATGTTTCAACAATGGGAACTGTTAGAAAGTTAGAGATCTCACTGTGTCAGAGCTTGGCTCCTCCTCCAGTCGAGGGTTTGTGGGGCACATGTTGAGTGGGTATGAGAGAGAGATCATGAGGTGCAGAAACTGGCAATTTGTAAGATGCAAAGATAAAGAGAGAAGCTGCTCACTTGATCTTAGGAGCACCTTTGTAGAAGGACTTTTCTAGTTCCCACTCATAGACTGTATAGTATTTGTAAATAAACTTAAGCCGCCATTTGGCTACATCAGAGGTGTCCAATCTTGGCAACTTTAAGACCTGTGGACCTGTGGATTTCAACTCTTAGAATTCCCCAGATGGAATTCTGGGAGTTGAAGTCCACAAGACTTAAAGTTGCCAAGCCTGGATACCAGAGGTGGGTTCCTGCAGGTTCGGACCGGTTCTCTAGAACCGGTAACGGGAATTTCCCCAAGCTCGCCGAACCAGCAGCAATGGCTGGACACACCCCTGAACCAGTCCTCTGGCTTGAAATCCATCCACCGGAGCCAAATTTACAAGAAAATAACCCTCTGCGCATGCGCGGACGAGTTTAACCTGGGAGCGACAGGGCCACGTGCGCGAGCATAGCAAGTGTGCGCACACAATATGTGCACTTCTGGCGCGACCCCGAACTGGTAGCGAAGGTAAGTAGAACCCACCCCTACTGAACACCCCTAGTCTACATCGTGCACTCATCTGAGAAAAACTAAATCATATGCTGTAGGAGTGCAGCGTCCTGATTTTGAGATGGCACTATCTTCTAAGCCACTGAGCCTGAAGATTAAAGGATAGAAAGATGAGATACTATGCAACATATGGATATAATTATATTCCCCCCCCATGGGATTTTTTTACAGCTTTCCTAATGGTAGCATTAATAAAATAAAGATTAAATACTCTCCCAGTTTTGAATATTTTAAAACTGGAGCTAAGCTGTGCAGTTTGCCAAATCGCTTTTCCACATATAAAAAATTAAATCCAGCTTCTCAACCTCCTTTTATTGCAGTTTATTCCATTCACTGTTTCCTTCACTCTTTTTTCCTTTCCTTTCATTCTGAAAAAAAAAACCATTGCCCTCCCCCCTTTTGCTATGTTGTGACATAATGGCAGGAAAAGGACAGAGGATGGGGCCAAAAGCAAACCAACCAGCAAGAAATAAAATGCTAAGAATACAGTTACCGTAAGTGAAATTAGAATATACTTCAGAGAGCAGAGAAAGCTTTTTACATTAATAGATTTTGATAGAGATCAAAGAGACTGAAAGAGACTGAGATTTCTTAATTAAATCTCATTTTTACACAGACAAAGCTCTTCGGTAGTGTCAAATATTTTTGGAAGGTTCAGCAAGATGGTGGATAATGACCATTCTTCTGATGCCTATGTCAGGGCTCTCCAAACTTGGTAACTTTAAGACTTGTGGACTTCAACTCCCAGAATCCCTCAGCCAGCCATGATGGCTGGGGAATTCTGGGAATTGAAGTCCACAAGTGTAAAGTTGCCAAGTTTGGAGAGCCCTGACTTGTGGTTTCCAAGAACAAACTCAAAAGAGTTTGCTCCTGCAAACCTCTCCCCAATAGTGCCCCCCAATGTACTAGAACTGCTTCTATCAGAAATGTTGAGCTGCTGAACTCTTGGCCATGCTGGCAGAAATGTCTGGGAATTGTAGTTTAGATTTAGATTTATTATTAGAGTTGGAAGGGACCTTGTAGGTCATTTAGTCCAACCCCCTGATCAAGCAGGAGTTCCTACACCATTTGAGATAGATGGCAGTCTAGTCTCTCCTTGAAGGTCGCAACTGTTGGGGCTCTCACAACCTCCGCTGGCAAGCTGTTCCACTGGTTGATCGCTCTCACCGTCAGAAAGTTTCTCCTCACCTCCAGGTTGAATCTCTCCTTGGTCAGCTTCCATCCGTTATTCCTTGTTTGGCTTTCTGGTGCTATAGAGAACAGCCTGCTCCCCTCCTCTCTGTGGCATCCCCTCAAGTATTGGAACACTGCTATCATGTCACCCCTGGTCCTTCTCTTCGCCAGACTGGCCAAGCTCAGTTCCTGCAACCGCTCTTTGTATGTTTTATTTTCCAGACTCTTTATCATCCTGGTTGCTCTCTTCTGCACTTTCTCTAGAGTTTCAATGTCGTTTTTGTAGTGTGGTGACCAAAACAGTAGTCTAGGTGTGGTCTGGGATGAAATTCTGGGGCAGCCTGCTGTTGACATCTTAGGCCTACAGTGTTTACATAGGTACTTATCCATGACTCCCAAACAATACATAATAAAGTCTTCCCATAAGGATGTCAGATGCAAAATCCTAAATTTTCAGAACTCCCCCACCAATTGTTCCTTTGCGACTTACATTTAATTCTTGATTTGTCCCTACAGTTTGTTAAGGCTTACCCAATTATCTTATCCTAAAATTACATTCTTCAGATTTTTAGCCTATCTCATCCTCAAAGGCTTTTGGGCTGCAGATTTACATATGCTTTCCAGAGACCAAGCTCTACTGAAGGTAGCAGCACCTTCTTTTGAATCAACCTAGACTTAAAAAAAACATTCCATCAGTTGTTACGGAAACATTGGAAAGTAGGAGAAAACAGGTAAATATTTTGCTTATGTATTCAATGCCCGCTAGCTGAAAGAAGGGTGACAAAACATTATTTTAAAGTTACGACTTGAATAATCCAAATATCCCTGGGAGAAATCTATGGTAGACTTATGAACATCTTTGGATCACCACATAGCCAACCATTTGTATGCCTATTGTCACTCAAAGTAATTTGAGTGTATCATTCGGATTAGTAAAATCCTATTGGTTTGGGGTGTTGGGTTTTTTCCCCTAGCTCTCCTAGTATTAATCATTTCACTTCCACTATTTGCTTTGTAGATGAAGCTCTTTGACAAAAATAAAGATGGCCGGCTGGATCTGAATGACCTTGCAAGGTAAATATTCACCGTTTCGATTCGCTTGGAATGGCTTCAGCAGCTTACCTCATGTTGTGCAGTTACTACAGGCTCAGGACTTGCTTTTCCTGGAAGCAAGGTGACAATGCACCATATCACAAACTACTGTTTCCAGAAATGTCTGTTAACTTCCCGTGAAATCTCCTCTCTGTCTGAGCTCTGTCAAGCACAACTGTCTATTTCTGTGGAAATGAAGTCTCAGAAAATAATGGTTTGGCTCTTTCCACTCAGGATTTTAGCTCTTCAGGAAAATTTTCTCCTTCAATTTAAACTGGATGTAAGTACAGTAATTTGAAGGGAACTTGATTATTCTTTTTTTTTTCCTGTGGTTCCCCCCCACTTAAATTAATTCCTCTTCTACATGTTCTTTGATTTAGGCTTCCAGTGCAGAAGAACGAAAAAGAGACTTTGAGAAAATCTTTGCACACTACGATGTGGTAAGAGTTTTATTATTACTATTTGGGATTACTGACCTTGCAATACACCAAATGATAGTAGCCCGTTTTATGAATGCTGTCCTTTATTGGAAGACATTCTCAAATGCTCTATGTCTAGTTTAAAGATAAGTTAAAGATAATCTATGAAGCGGAATTTCCCCATCATTAAAGAGTCCTATTTAGTCGGCATGCAAATCATGGGTGCCAAATGTAACTTGCATTGAAATTACACAATTTGCACACTATTTGCACAATCATTGCTGATGTGATATTATTGTGACCAGTCAGTTAAACTACAAGTCACTTGGTTGTAATTCTTTCCAAAGTGTAGAAATGGATTTCGCTTTATTTAAATTATGGTAATTATTTTTAAATGTAAGTGTGTGTGTGTACAAATCTGTGTGTACATGCATAGTTGCAGAGATTATTATAGCAAATGGGTCAACGGGGCATTATCCAAACAAATACTGCTCTTAGTGGAGGGCATTTTCTGCCTTCCATTATTTAAAATGTCAAAAGTAATATTTTTTTTTATTTGTTAGGGCTGTGCAAAACTTTTCAAAGAAGTACAGTATTTGGCAACGAGCAAGAATCTGTATCTATTTTGTAATCATTAAAGCTAGAGGTTTTGTTTTTTGTTTTTGGCAAGGATCTTGAGTTGCTTCAGAAGCGGGTCCTGGCTGTTTTCCATTCATAGTAATTCTTTTTGTCCTCTAGGTACAAATGCAGATAATTCTGATCTCTCACTGTAATACACTTTAGCCAAGCACAGATGAAGACTATCCAGGGGTGTCAAACTCACGGCCCACAGGCCGGATGCATCACGCGCTGGGCACGCCCACCCCTGGTTTAGCAAAAGGGGAAAAAAGTCACGATACATCACATGACGATGACGTGACAACGTGAGTTTGACGCCCCTGCTATAGGCAGTGGAAAATTTCTCTATCTATGAAGGTTTTCATAGATGTCATATTTCATTTCATTTTTATGGGTTGGAATTGCACAAAGAATTTCCACCAATAGATGACCATCTCTAACTTTCAAAGCCAACTGTTTGCAATAAGAAGCAGAACAATAGAATTATGTAGAGGAGGCCAGCATACCTGTTTCCTCCTTTTGTTTGTACACATGACACACACATTTGAAGTACTTGTAGAAAGTGTATGACTCTTATTGATCTGATCCATGTGGCGGAAAGAACTTGATGCTCATATCCCATTAGTCTCTAATATGCCACAGCTCTTGTAAGATTTATGTGTCTACTTGTTCTCACAGCTGACAAGATAGGAGTAAGGCAGTAATTTTTCCTTTATGGTTCTGGTAATTTTCTTTTTCTTTTATTTTCTTTGAGATCCTTGCTAGGGATATAGCTTCCAAGATTGAATATATTATTGCCAGGAAGAGGAGCAAAATATGTAGATAGACATGTCAACGTTTTTACTCCACAAATGTACATGATCTTTATATATTCCAGAGTAAGACAGGAGCTCTTGAAGGTCCAGAAGTTGATGGGTTTGTGAAAGATATGATGGAGCTTGTCAAGGTAACTTATTGGTATTACCGGTATGTTTTCTGCCCATTATTTTTTAACCAAAAGTTGCTCGCAGTCCTAGATCAATTAGTCCACCTGTGAATGTTTCAGTTCAGCTGTTTAATGATTGAACACAATAAGCTGCTTAGATTTTCTCTTTTATGGAAAGTGAAGAAGAGACGAATGGGAAAATGTTATGCAACACCAACTTTTGCATACATTACAGCTTGTCTTGTTCAAATTATCCATACTTCCTCAATTACTGCCCTTCCCCATCCTTCCTCCCAGATATAAATATTTGCTGGTAATGTAGTAGCTGTGTATTTCAGTTCCACAGAATATATTTCTTCCAATCTTCCCCAATCTGATAACTTCCTTTATGCTGGATTACACCTGCCATTACCCTTAAAGATCAAGCAATTACCTATCTTCGCTTGGGATAATAGGAGTTAAGGTTCAAAATATCTGGAAGAGAAGTTCAAGAAGTTCAAGAAGCCTGTTTCATGTTATGTGTTTTTTTAAAAAAATTAAATCTATTACCCTGGAGTACAACTCCATTATTTCTCATTATCACAGCAAATGACACCGACTGGATATAACCTTGCTGGGCTAGGAGGCTAAATAGGGTTAAACCTTGTTTATACTTAAATAAGGGACTTTGAAGGAATAGTTGCAGGCTAAGCTGGGAAATGGAGAAACAACATAGAAGAGGCAGAGGAAGGCTCTGGTATAGACTGATGTCATGCCCATTGGTGTATAAATCATCTTGGAAATGATGTGTTGTTCCCATGTTGTGTTCAATTTTATATTATTTAAATTTTTCTAGATTTTTTTAAGGTGTTGTATTGAGTTTAACTTAACTTAATCAAATAAAGTAGATGGGTTTAATGCTAAAAATGACTATTTTGTTTTCCAAAGTGCGATTTTATCTCTCTTTCTCTTTCTTTCTCTCTCTCTCTCTCTCTCTCCCTCTCCCTCTCCCTCTCCCTCCCTCTCTCTCTCATTATTGTTATAGCCCAGCATTACGGGTACAGATCTGGATAAATTCCGAGAGATCCTGCTTCATCATTGTGATGTGAACAAGGATGGAAAAATTCAAAAATCTGAACTTGCCTTATGTCTGGGGATTAAAAATACCCCATAGGCATTAATATGCTTTTTTCTATGATCTAACAGCTTTTTTCTTCTTTTGTGAAAACATTTGTGAAAACTTTTTCAGTACTATGTAATAATAATCTGCTATATTAAACTTAGATGATAGGCTCATGAAGGTTAAGGATATTCAATTAACAAGTATGTAGTCACAAATATGTATTCAGATAGAAAATGCGATGAGTAGCAACTGGTTAGTGTTGTTCAAAGGAGATATTATCTCTCATAGTCTTATACATTTTTGATTAATGAGAAAGTTCTGTGATTACTACAACAAGAAAAGTTTCTGTTGTTTATTTTGCTTTTAATGTTTTCATTCTCTGGGCTGTGTCCTTCATCTAGTGTCCCCTTTGTTTTGTCCTTTCCTACTGTCAAGTACAGTAGAAGTAGTCCTCAACTTACAACTGTGATAGAGCCTGCCCATTATGCTCATAAGTTGCAACATTCATAAAGTGGGTTATCATGTGACCAACCCAATTTTATTAACTTTTTTTGCAGCAGTCACTAAGCAAATGCGGTTGTAAGCGAACCCATTGTTGCTATGGAATAATTTTGCCAAAACACACAAATAAATACCAATTTTCAGCCAAAACATCATAAATCATGGTCATGTGACTGTGGGACGCTGCAAGCAGCCGTAAATGTGGTCTGCTTGTCGAGTGCCCAAAATGTGGTCACTTGGTTGTGGGGGAAGGCAGCTGTCAAAACTTTGGAACTATGTCATGATTTCAAATGATCGTTAAGTGACCGGTTATAAGTTGAGGATCACCTGTATGGCCTTTGAAACTCACACTGTGGTTTTTTTGTAAGAACATTTACAGAAAAATAAAGCACAACAGTTGATAACACAGAGTACAACTGGAACGTATATTATTGATTATATATATCCATAAGTTCCTGGGTATATTATGTGTAAAAATCTTTGTCTTTTTTATGCCCTATCGCCAAAGTCTTGGAGCTGGAGTCTTGGAGCTGGACTTGGAGAAGGAGGCTCTACTCACGGTCACTCATGCCCTTGTCACCTCCCGATTGGACTACTGTAATGCACTCTACATGGGGCTACCCTTGAAGAGTATTTGGAGACTTCAACTGGTGCAAAATGCGGCTGTGCGTGCTGTGGTGGGTGTTTCAAGATACACCCACGTAACACCTATACTCCACCAGTTGCATTGGTTGCCCATTGGTCTCCGGGTGCAATTCAAGGTGTTGATCATCATCTTTAAAGCCCTACATGGCTTAGGACCAGGTTACCTCCAGGACCGCATCCTACCTCATACTTCCCTTCGACCGGTCAGGTCCCACAGAGTGGGTCTCCTCCAGGTCCCGTCAGCCAAACAATGCCGACTGGCGGGGCCTAGGGGGAGGGACTTCTCTGTAGTGGCCCCTGTTCTCTGGAACCAACTTCCCTCAGAGATCCGAATCATCCCCACCTTGCTGGCCTTCCGTAAAGCCATTAAGACATGGCTCTTCCTGCAGGCAGGGTTCTGAGATAATTTTACATCCGAGATCTCCCCCATGTATGCATGGTGTCATGTGTCTTTCTTTTTAACTTTTTTAAAATTGTTTTTAATGTTTTTATTGTTTGGTGTTCTTTAAAATGCTGGACTCCCTGAGTCCTTAGGGAGTAGGGTGGCATAGAAGAATTCCCAAATAAATGAATAAATAAATAAAGTCAGGAGATGACATAGATGGGAATTGTGAAGGTCTGTTGGGAAGCAACAATGAAAAGTATTGCTTTATACATACTTATTTTTAAAAGCTATTTCATTTTCCTACCATTAAAATAATTCCAAAGCTTGCTTTGGTTTAAAACATATATAAAAGTAAATAAAAATAGCTAAGATGCTCCTTAGCAATGGTCTCACTTCCATTTTTAAAAAATTCTGCTTTCCTGATAAGTTGGTGTTGTAGAATATTATTTACATTCTAGCAAATTTAGAAGATCAAAATGAACTGCTAATAGAAAGAAGGAGGCGGAATATTTTTATTTAATGTGCACTTATGCCTAAGCAAAATTATACAAGGAAAAACAAAAGTCACAACACAGTTTTAACCAATATCAGCAATGTAGCTATTTAAAAATCAGATTTTTTTAAAAAATCACTCAGGTTGTCATCATTTAAATTCACACCAAGTTATTGCCACTGAAAAGAAAAATTCTCCCTAATGTACAGTATAAAGGTCCTGAAAAAAGGGAAAAAATAATTTCCTCTTTAAACCTAAGGAGCTGCAAACAGGAGAGACATGTTAAAAAGCTGTATTTTACTGAGATACCAAATACTCATAACACAAGGAAAAACGGGGAAAAGTTAACAGTATGTTGTGCCTATATTTCATACTCTGGTTTGTTCTTCCTTTCCTATAACTAGCCAGCTGTGCCTCTTTTTCTTTCTTCCAGGAGCCTTTCATTGTCAGTCAAACATACCGGCTACAATTTTTTTTAAAAATCAGTATTGTTTGCTTAACTACTTAATGGAACAAAATAAGCTCCATTTTCTTTCTATAATGAGCTTTGTTAATGCTTCTTGAACAGCAGCAATGCCAACTAGAGAACCACAGTGAGAGAAATTGAAATGTATGTGCTGGCTAACAATCACAATACATGTGTCAGGGTTCCAAATAGCATCCAAAATTAAATCAGAGTCCGAGGCAAAGTATTCCTCAAAGTTCCAATTTATCATCAGAGCCATGTTGGCACTTATGGGAGAAACCCGAATCTGAAGTCCCGGGGTTTCTCCACCCAGTTGAAAGTTCAAGGCCTGGCTTGTACCCACACCCCCAAGTCCATCACGTTGACCAATCTTCAACTGTCCCCCTGGCAGAATCCACCCATCTCCTTCCGTGCAGGTGCAGGAGTGCGAAGACAAAGGATGACCTTGACTATCTAGAACAGCGGTTCTCAACCTGGGGGTCGCGACCCCTTTGGGGGTCAAATGACCCTTTCACAGGGGTCAGGAGACTTCAGCCGGACATCACCATTTGGGTTCTTTTACCCTCTGCGCATGCGCAGAATGCTTTGTGCATGCGCAGAGGATAAAAAAACCAAAATGGTAACGATGGGGCGGGAGTTGCGGTGGTGGGCACGGCGGCGGGGTGGGTCGCGGTGGGGGCGCAGGGGTGGGGCGCAGGGCGCGGCATTAGGAAGGTTGAGAACCACTGATCTAGAAAGAATTTGTTATGGCTACATACAGACAGCCCTCATGCAATTTCCCCTCCCAAATTCCCACAGTAAAGAATACATATTAAAATAGTATAAAGTGTGGCAGGCCAAAGACCCCAATTAAAATGGCTTCGGCTTGACAACACGACTTTAACATAGTGATGAAATGCCTGCTTCCTTGCATTGCTTAGAACAGGGGTGTCAAACTCAATTTCATGGGGGCCGCATCAGGGTTGTGTTTGACCTTGGGGGCTGGGGTGGGCATGGCCAGCTCAATGTCACTCATGTCGAGGACGCCTGTGGAGGGCCCGAGCACTCTGCCAGCGAAAACTGACTCCCGAGCTCCGTTTTTGGCTGCGACAGCCTCCTGCAACCAGCCCTCCTGAGCTGCGTTTTTGCTGGCAGAGGCATAATGCGCCAGTCTTTTCCTGTTTCCAGGGTGGCCCTGCAGGCCAGATCTAAGCACTCTGTGGGCCGAATCCCCCAGGCCTTGAGTTTGACACCCCTGGCTTAGAACAATATATCTTCAGAGGGCACTGTAAATATAGGTATGCAAATCTTATCCCTGAATCAGACTTAACACATATTGAATGAACATAGAAGTCAGTCGGGTTTCCAGTGGCAATTGCAAGCTGTATTTTCTGTATCAACTTTGTGGCTGCCTCTAACTGACAGACCAAATTGAAATTGCTTTTAGAAAAGAAAACTTACGATCTTTTATTGGAAATGGTTCTGAATCACTTCTTAAGGCGGTTGGAGAAATTGCCACTAGTTTTAGACAATCAAGAATACCACATTTCTGAAGGGTAAGGAGTGGGGTGTGTGTGAGAAAGCACATTAAAAAATGCACTACCTCGGTTTCCTTGGCAGCATGAATTTGCAATGCACAAAGGAAACTTAGCAAGAGAATAGAATGCAAACAGCTTTTTGGATTAATCAAAATTTTTGGAAAACATAACAGTGGTCCCTTCCTCCCTGTGATTTTGTTTATCGGTTTCTCTCTATCTCCTTGCCCTATTATAGAGAAGTAAAAGAGGTTTTTCTTTCATTTTTAAAGTTGGACCACATTCCAACTTTCCATTCATTTTTGTACTGCTTTCAGATTTGCTAATCAAGGAAGCTTTCATGGCAACATTGCTACCAGTTACAAAACTCAGCCAACGCAAACTGGAATCCTGTTCTAGCTCTTTCCCTGAACCCATCATGGCACATTTTCATATTCTTCACAATCTGCCATCAGCTGCAGGTGTAGATGCAATTATTCCAGAAACAATGCTGTTTCATGCTGGCATAGAGGATCTTTTCTCCGGGTGTTGATTAACTCATACATCTCATTTCTGTAAGCCATATAGAGCAGCTCATCCTCCAAATCCACAAAGTAATGCATTCACAGTAGGAACTGCTGTTGAGATGGAGAAGAGAGAGAGAGAGAGAGAGAGAGAGAGAGAGAGAGAGAGAGAGAGAGAGAGGGAGAGGGAGAGGGAGAGGGAGAGGGAGAGGGAGAGGGAGAGGGAGAGAGAGAGCGCATTCCCACATCACTCTGTGACTTAGCCAAGGATGAGAACAAATGGCAGCTTTCCCATTGTGGTTTATGGCTTAGTGTGATGCATAAACAGCATAGTGTGTCCAATTGTGGTTTATGGCTTAGTGGGATGTATAGACAGCAGGGATTCATTCAACAAAGTACAATTGTGCACTTCCTAGTTTCGCCTGGTGTTTAAACTAACCCCAAGAGAAAAAGACTGCGGAAGTCTTTACAGTCTGTAAGATGTTCAGTTTTGTAAGGCATTAGGACTGGGATCTATTAACCAAAATTTAAAAGGTTACTTTGACACTAGACAGAATGTTTTTCCATTCAAAATTCCTCATATTTTCCAAGACGTATCAATTTTGACAATATTAGTATAATTTGGAGCAGGAGAGAAGTTACATTACTGCTATTGCTAAATATCCATCAGTGAGAAATTCTTATTAGTCTCCTGTAAACCATGCAGAAACCACTCAGAAATAAGCATTACAAAAATATAGTACCGTATGTATCGGCGTATAAGACGACTTTTTACCCCTTGAAAAACTTTTCAAAAGTCGGGGGTCGTCTTATACGCCAGGTACTGAAAGTTCCAAGCCGGGCGGGAGCTCAAAAACGGCCGCAGCTGCATCCCTGCCATTCTCCCTGACATTCAAGCGGCCGAAGGAGCTCCAGAGCGCCGACGCTGCCCTCGGTCTTGGTCTCCTGCCGCCACCGCCAGCTGCAGCCTTCCCAGCAGGTGGGCGCGCGCGGGAGGGATCGCGGAGCAGAGGCGCCCGGCGGTTTTAGGCAAGAGGCGGGCGGGAGATGCGGGCAGGAGCCTGCTGCCGCCGATGCCACTTCCGGCATCCCTGCGCCTCTCGCACCGCTCGCCGGGCGCCTCTGCTCCGCGATCCATCCCCCGCGCGCCCACCTGCTGGGAAGGCTGCAGCTGGCAATGGCGGCAGGAGACCAAGACGGAGGGCAGCGTCAGGGCTCCGGGACTCCTTCGGCCGCTTGAATGTCAGGGAGAATGGCAGGGATGCAGCCGCAGCCATTTTTGAGCTCCCCCCCCCTCGGCTCAGAAGTTTCAGCGGTGGCGGTAGCACGCTCTCCTTCCCTCCCATGCGTGTTAACCCTGCCTGCGCCGCGGTCGAGGACTCAGTCGGGTGGCTGGAGTCCCGTGGGAGATGGCGACAGCGGCTCCTTCTGCCTCCGAGGGGAGGGGATGGGAGCAACCCACCCACCTACCCTGCTTCCACTTGGCGTCTGGGAAGAGGGCTGGGCGAGGGAGAAAGGAGCCACGGTGGTTATTGGTTTGCAGGGAGAAAGAAAGAAAAAGAAAGAAAGAAAGAAAGAAAGAAAGAAAGAAAGAAAGAAAGAAAGAAAGAAAGAAAGAAAGAAAGAAAGAAAGAAAGAAAGAAAGAAAGAAAGAAAGAAGTTAGGAAGGAAGACAGACAGACAGACAGACACACAGAAAGAAAGAAAGAAAGAAAGAAAGAAAGAAAGAAAGAAAGAAAGAAAGAAAGAAAGAAAGAAAGAAAGAAAGAAAGAAAGAAAGAAAGAAAGAAAGAAAGAAAGAAAGAAAGAAAGAAAGAAAGAAAGAAAGAAAGAAAGAAAGAAAGAAAGAAGTTAGGAAGGAAGACAGACAGACAGACAAACAGACAGACAGAAAGAAAGAAAGAAAGAAAGAAAGAAAGAAAGAAAGAAAGAAAGAAAGAAAGAAAGAAAGAAAGAAAAAAAGAAAAAAGAAAGAAGGAAGGAAGGAAGGAAGACAGACAGACAGAAAGAAAGAAGAAAGAAAGAGAAAGAAAGAAAGAAGTTAGGAAGGAAGACAGACAGACAGACAGAAAGAAAAGTTAGGAAGGAAGGAAGACAGAAAGAAAGAAAGAAAAGAAAGAAAGAAAGAAAGAAGTTAGGAAGGAAGGAAGACAGAAAGAAAAATAAAGATGGTAGGAGGGGTAGTCTTATACGGCAAGTATATCCCAAACTCTATATTTTAAATGGAAAAGTTGGGGGTCGTCTTATACGCCCAGTCGTCTTATACGCCGGCACATACGGTACGTTTGCAGTGACTCTTCACTAAAGAACCTAAATCTGAGCCATTGCTGCCATTTGGGGGACAAGTATAGAAGCATTTTATGGGTTGGTACAACCAACTGAAGTCAATTTCTCCAAGAACGTTGAGCCATCAAAATTGAGTCATATATCACAGGCTAGCTCTTTCCCTTGTTCATGTCTGCTAAAAATTTTTTATAGATCATGCATTAGCCTTCACAATGTTGTTGTTGTATTAATCTTGACCTACAAACTGAGCCACAGAAAAATTGATTTCATGCCAAATAGATATTTCCCTCCTGTTTATTGTGAATTGAAGATATTGCAATCCCCGGAAAATCTCTTTTATACCTCAAAATTCCTCGAAGAGCCCCCAAGTGCATCAGTTAGTCTTTGAAGCAGCTAGAAGTACATTGACAATCTTATCCCTCTGAGAACTGGCAAAAAAAGCTGAGAGGCAACTAGCTAGTTTCTGTCTAATACGCCTTTCAGACAGCTATTCTAAATGCTGGGGATTTGTTCAAACACATAACATCTCCAGAAATTCAGACGCCTGATGTTTTTAAGCATCAAGGTCCTCTCTCACGAGAGAATGCATATATTTTTAATGTTTGGGGATCTGGGCTTTAGTTGATGCTTGCAGGTTTTGTGTAAATCTTTTCTTGTTTTCAGTTTGCAGTGCTGTGAGGTTTTGGCAGGAGGTGGGGCTGGTAGGCAGAAAACCACCATGTTTTGGCTGTTTTTTAAAAAAAGTCAAACTGGATGAAAACGATCACAGTGCCATATGTGTATATCATAAAGGTTTTATCTCCAGTCCTGATCTGTTGTGATGCCATTTATTTCACTGGAAATGGAATTATAAAGATGCAATCTTCCATCTTGGCATTTTAACATGCCTCCATTTTATTACCAATTGTTTACTGCCCTGATTCATTTCATGGACTCTTGCTTACTGCAAACATTTTTTTTTTTTGCCCCAGCCTGTCACTTGCTCATTAACAATATAGTACATTCAACATCCATTACTTTTTATCAGTTTTTGTGATCATTTCATTTTCTCTTGATGACAGTTTGGACAATCTTTTATCCCAACCTCTAACACTTATGTGCTGCATTTTCCAGTATACTATTGTAAAATTTATCACCATGATGGTGATATATGCTCCATTGGTTTCTCACAAATATTGCCTTTATAGTTTGGAGCTAATGTTTACATTTCTGAAAGGCAAAAATCAGCTCCACGTTTGATTGCAATTCTGTAAGTAAGACAAAAAAATTGTCTCCAGGACTACATTAAACTAGTTATCAATCTCTGTTATGACTCTTTGTTCTTTGGATCTACATGCAAAACCTATCACATGTGTATTGTTGGTACATTTTTATCCTAAGAAACAGGCACATCTCTGGGGCCATCATTTTACGTACATCTCAGTCTGTGGATATCTTGGATTTCTCAGCCTTTAATAGGTCTGGGTTTTAGCAGCAACAGTTACGTGAAAATAAAAAGGATTCCTTGTAAATAGAAAAGGTCAGAACATCTGAAGGCATAAAGAGAGCTGGCAACTCCTGGGTATCATTTCTATTTCTGTTCCTTTTTTCTTGATACGGTATCAGAGTTCTCTCAATTCACTGTTTTATTGCTGAATTCTTTTGTTCTTATTCATCCACTGAGTTACATTTGTTCCAACTTTGGAAATGACCACCTGTTATTACTGTGGGATCTTTTTGTTTTAAAATCTATATTCTCTTTCGTAGCTGTGCAGACAATCATACATTTTATGAAAACTTTTAAAAGAGGCTCTTTGAATCAGCTATGCAATCTCTTGCTCTACAGTTGCCATACTAGATGTCTAGTTTCGATGGGCATTCTTACTCTAAGCCAGTGTTTCTCAAATAGTGGGGCGGGGGCCCCAGGTGGGCGCAGAGTGATGCCAGGGGGTGCGTGTGACCACGGGGAACATGCGTGGTCCCTCTTGATCGATTCCCCCAGACAGGGAGTGTTTTCTCAGTTGCACGCTGCTCCGAGCCCGGAAGAGAAGGCGGCCAGGCGGGGTGGGGCAGCTGCGTGGGTTCTTGTTGTTCTCGGCAGGCGCCACGGTAGCCATGAACGGCGTGGCAAACCTGCTGCTGGACAAGGAGGAGCATTCTCTGCAGCTGGGCGAAAGCTTCAAACGGCACCCTAAAGCCTCCTTCCACACCATTCGCTGTGAGTGCCTGGCAGAGGCAGGGCTTATGGGCCAAGCCAGCGACCCCAAAACATAGGCTTGATTAAGCTGCTTGGCCCCGTGTCAAAAGAGGGCCCTAACCACAGTAGCCTATGCCTGCCTAACCAAAAACAGGCTCCATTGAGTTCAGTGTGACTTACTCCCAGGTAAGTGGGTAGAGCAGCCTTCCCCAGTCAATAGTTTGCTTGCAGCTTATAATAAGTAAAATAATAAATATTAACACTAAAATTCCATTGGGGCCCAGATCAGAGAGTTGTGGGGGGCGCGAAATGTTTACTTCTTCCTAGGGGGGGGGGCGTAACAGAAAATAATTGAGAAGCACTTCTCTAAGCGCAACTCTCCTTTCCCTCCCTTAAAAATCAGAGTTCTGTTTTTGGATGCAGTGTTTGATACTGTGCTGCTTTCATTAATGTGTGTTCTCAAGAAAACCATGTAAAATAATAGCAATAGAATAACTTTTACCCTGGAAATGAAGGCGGCTGTGTTGTAGTTTGCACCTTCTTTGTTTTTAAAACGGTGCTTTGAGCGGCAGCCAGAAATACATTAAAAAAATAACAAAATGCTACAATATTTTGATTAAGTGACATACAGTACTTGGTTGTGTATATGCTTGCATTGCAGGAAAATATTATTGGTATTAATTAAAATACTTGTCTAGAGAGGTGCCAACAAGAGTACTGCTAAACATCTGCCACGTAATAATAATAACTCATCATGTGGAACACTCTAATCACTGGTATTATCTGTTAAAAGGGACAGCTAGTGGTAACAATAATCTGATTGGGAACAGAAAATTCCTGTTGTATAGCAAAACCTTTAATGGGGGTGTTATTTTGTAATTGTATGGTGGAATATAGCTTTAATGTTCCCACCTGCCTTTCCCCCCCCCCTTAAGAGACATTAATAGATAATCCAGTGGCATCATTTTTCAGCCATTAGCTGAATCTATATTTCTTTTTTTACTAATTGCGAGAGAAAAGATAGCTTGCAGCATGGGCTGCTTGGAAATAGGAAAGAAGAAGCTAGTTACATTGATGAATATTGGTAGAAAAGAGAGAGGAGTCAGTGGTGGTGGACAGCAGTCCACTACAGGTGTTAGCTGCCAATGTCTTAAAAATAAATAAAAAATAGGAGATGGGGGGGAGACATGGTAACTATAGGCTTCACATGTTGTCCATCAAAGCAAGTTTAACTGATGGTTCAGGATAGCCTTACTTGCTAGTTGTTAGCCTGATGAAAGAAAAATACCGGCCTAATTGAATGAACTTGCTAATGCAGGAAAACCCATGCCAAGGAGTACTAGTGTGCAGAGTGGCCAAAAGGGCAGAGGTGGGCGGGAGAATTCAAAAGAAGGCAGTCCCTTACCTTAATCAAGGCTTGGGGTTGGGGAGTCCTTACCTAACAGCGGGTGGCATTTGGTTAATGATGGCAACGGGGGTTGCTGGGATTTCTGTCGTTAAGCAATGCAGTCACATGATGCCGTGCTTTATGACTCCCAGTCTTAGCAAATGAAATTCTGATTCCAGTTAAAGACATTAACCAAGGATATCTGTATTAGAAAAGCCAGAATCAGGTACCCTAATGCCCCCACTATGCGCACAATTACATTTGACAATATTCTGTGAATCTGCTCACTCAGTATAAATATATTAACAGTATATTTGTTTCCCTTTCTCATGATTTGGGCTTATTCCAAATCTTTCAAGTAAAACTATCAGGAGAGCAGAACTACCAAATATAATATCATAATTAAATAAAAGCAGAACAATAACTGGAGAAGGGAGGAAGGAATATTTCCTATCATTATAGTGTCTTCCAATTACAAGTGCTGGCAGCAGCAACCTTGATATTTATAGGTAATCCACAAGCCCTGAATTTTGGTCATATATCAATACGGTCATAAGTCAAGTCACCATATGACAGGACTCGATTTTACAGTTGTTTCAATGATGATCGTTAAATGAGCTACCATGGTTGTTAAACAAACCATGTGGCCATAAATCCAAATCCAGCTTATCCATTGGATGTGTTTTGCTGGCTTTTGCCAAACAATGGGGGGGGGGAACTCCACATAAAGAGAACATGTGACTACAAGATGCTGCAACTGGTCATAAATGTGAGCCAATTGCCAAGCACCCAAAATACATTCTCTTGATCCCAGGAGTAGTACAGCAGTCACAATTGGGATTTGTAACTTTTTTTTTTAGTCTGTTGTAACTTTGAAGGGTTGTAAGCAAACAGTTGTAAGCCAAGGACTGCTAGTGCTATATTATTGGTAACAAGAGTCTTATTTAGATTAAAGTGACCAGATATTTTTTTTTTTAAGCAGGACACAATTTGAGTTTTGCCCTCTACGCATGCGCAGAACGCTGCGCATGCGCAGAGGGCAAAAGACAGCGGCGTCCAGGCGGCCCTCCCCCCCCCCGTCAATGGTGTCCCCACACACACCCGGCGCCTTTGCAAAGCCCGGCCGACCTCGCAAGGCGGTTGTGCAAACGTTTTGCAGGAGCAGGCATCGCCCCCGAGCCCCGTTTCTGCAAAGAGGGGGGTGGCTGGGAAGCGATGCATGCAAAGCCGCCGGTGCTTTTTTTTTTTTTGCAGCGGCCGGAGAGGGTAGCTAGAAGTCTCCCGGCTGCACCGGTTGGATGCCGGCCTGCCAATTCGCCCATCCTTCCCACCCACCCAGCCAGCCCGACCCCGCCTCCCAGGGCCGTGGAAGCCCTGCCCGCTTTCCCTTCCTTGCCTCCCCGCTTCTCTTTTATTTTCGCTTCGCGCCCAGCCGCTTCCCGGAGTCGGGGTTCGCTCCGCCGCCTTTGCAAGACCGCAAACTCGGGTCAAGCCTGGCACGGCCGGAAGTAGAATGAGCGAGCGAGGGAAGGAAGGAGGGAATCGTACGGCTCCGCCCCGGATGCACCAGCTGGCCACGCTATCTCTGTCGGGGCTGCAGCAACCCCAGGACCTCTTTCTCCAGGCACGGCTTCCGGATCCGGACTCTAAGGTGACCAGATGTCCCGATTTTGAGAGGGCCTGCCTCTGCTGCTGCTGCCCCTGCGGCTGGGCCCAACCTGGCCGTCCTCGAGTCCCTGCAGGCCGATTTTTTGAAAGAATGCCCTAGTCGGGCATTGTTTTAAAAAATCGGGACTTTTTAAGAGGGCGGGCGGGACGCGGGACAAATGGTGAAAAAGCGGGTGTGTCCCGCCAAAATCGGGACGTCTGGTCACCTTAATTTAGATCCAAATTGAAAAACCTGCTTTTGAATTCAGATGAGGAGTAATTGAAATGACTGAGTGAAATCAGTTTCTTTCCTCCGCTTATCTAAAACATGTAGAATTGTAAGCAATCTGAAAGGAAAAAACGAAAGTTCTCTGCTTTCAGCTTCTCCGCAGGGACTGATGGCTTCATTACGCTAAAAACATCAAAAGTGTACTACAGCCTGTTTGGATTCCTTATCAGTTTTGCTGTTGAACTGAATTGCTGTCATCTCTCCAAGGTGCCAGATTTTTATTATCCTGTGATGGTGCAATCCATAATAAATGTCTTCCTCTCTCGAAAATGAATTCTGCAATGTACTCAAGAGACAATACATTTAGAATGAGAATGTCAGTGTGAAATATGCAGCTCTTTTGTTTTCAGAAATTCAACACATGAGACTAAATTTGTTCCCTTTCCTCTAAATTGATTTTGCCTCTTGCCTGCCTGTTTCTAGAAAGACCGCTTCATAATAAGATGTCTGGTCTCTGGTTAAACATCAGTCTAACAGCAGTGGGTTGCCCCCGGTTTGGCCCGGTTCAGCGAACCGGTAGCAGTGGCGGTGGGAGGCTCCGCCCACCTGCCCGGAACACTTCTGCGCATGCAAGCGCACACAGGAACCAGTAGCAACGGGATTTAGAACCCACTACTGCAGTCTAAGCTGGAACTTACAATTCCATGCATGAGTCTCTCTCAGGCTGATATATCCTTTTGCCTTTCCTCTTCCAGGAATGTGCGTCAGAAAAATGTTTTGGTTCCACATTCCACAGTTTGTAAAGTGTTATATATGAACAAACCCAGTTTTGTGGGATGCAATTTCTGCAGAAAGTGTGCTTTCAAAAATATGGCTCCATATTTGAAATTATCAACTGGACCAGTCCAATCCATATAGTTAAAAAAAATCCTAAGTATTATATCATTATTTTAGGTTGGCACATATTTCTGGTTATATGTTCATTGGCTTTAATTGGGGGGGGGGGAATAATATAATTACATTATCATGAGGTGAGGAAAAAAAGAGAACAGGCTGAAAAGAATATTCTGCCTCCAGGCCTCTCAGATTCTTATTTACTTTATTATCCAATTTATAATTTCCTTTTCTGTCTATATAATACTCAAAAATATATCTAACCAACTTTAAAAAAAATTAGACTAACTCAAGGCATGATTCAAAAACTGTCAGCTATTATGGATGCAACTATACCACTACATGCAAGAGATGAGTATGCTAACCAAGATATTCTGAGTTCTTTAAGCAGGTTGTGCTTAGCTCACTAGTGAAGAAAAGTTTATAACAAATAGAATGTAAAATGATATATTATTAGAGCTAGTCTCACATTTTTGTCTTCCTTTCAATTACGTATGTCTAATTCTCAAAGTCCCTGCAGTTTCCTTGGCAAGATTTTTCAGAAGTGGTTTGCCATTGCCTTTTTCTTCCTAGGGCTGAGAGAAAGTGACTGGCCCAACGAATGAAGACAAATATATGTGTCCCATGATAACTGACAGAGGTGAGAATTAATCTCACAGAGGAGATGTTTGATCTTTTCCCGGAGTTCTGACACTAGAAATGAAACCGCAGTTTAAAAGTCTAAGTAAAATATTTATTTCGGTACAAAAACAATAAGTCCTCATTTGTTTACATCTCTGATATAAAAGGTGCGTCTTCTCTCAATGGAAGACAGAGCAAGAAGGGAAGAAAGGAGATTGGAATGCACACATGTGTACAAGAACATATCAATCACGTGCTCAGGAATGAACCATTATATTAGATAGGGATGCATCTCCCTGCATATACATATAACAGGCAATAATCACACCGTGACAATAATGTTGCAGGATCCAATCTGGGTCAGTCACCAGGACCAGAGGTATAGCCTTCCAAGATTTTGGACTCGTGCTGGAGCCCATCCTCAGGGAATTTCTCTCTAGCAGAATGTGTGGGCTATTGTTTCCCAAACCACGAGGCAGACTCCTCGCCCCGATAAAACCTCTTTTATTTAGGTTGAAGGGAATTCCTCTCCAGCAAAGTTCCGGCAAATAGTCTTTAATGAGCTTTCACAACTACAGACCTTTATCAGGCTTGGAAAGTTGCCAGACTTTCCACATGCCACGCTGTAGCAACAATTACTTGGCAAGAAGTCAGGAACAGATCTTCACCCTCCTGAATTGAACTAACTGCACAAACGAATTGTTTCCTGCAAACCCACTCCCCTTTTGTTCCTCTTTTATTTCCTATGGGAGGGGCCATTCATTGTCCACCTGTGGCCTTACTCCCAAGTCGACCCTTGTTCCTTAACTGTTCCCTTCATCTGGCAACTCTGCGCATGCGCACACTGGGAACAGGCTCCAGCTGTTCCTCTGCCTCGCTGATGTCTGACTTCAGAGGTAGCTTATAACTGCCAGACGGCCTTGGCCCCCTCTCTGCCTCTGAAGCAGAGCCCTCGTCCGAGCCTTCCCCAAACTCCAGGACTGGCCCATGTTCCTCCCCAACCTCCTCACTATCTGAATATGCTGCCAGCTTCGCTGGCCACTGGCAGGCCACAACAGCTAGGCTACATTCTGCTAGAGGGAAGTTCCTTGCGGAGGGGCTCCAGCACGAATCCAAAAGCTCGGAAGATTAAATCTCTAGTCCCAGTGACTGACCCAGTTTGAATCTATGACTGGCCCAAGATCACCCAGCTGGCTTTACGCCTAAGACAGGATTAGAATTCACAGTCTTCTGATTTCTAGCCTGTTGCCTTCATCATTGCACCAGACTGGCTCTCTGTTCTTCACATAGTCAAAAGTAAACAGCCGATATGAGATCTGTTACCAAAATACAAGACAGATGAAAATTAGCCCACCCATCCAAAACAGAGAGCTGTTTCGTTCAATGTGTGACTCAGGGGAAATAAATATTTCCAACCTTGATTTCACTATAAGTAGGGCTTGCATTTGATATATATCAGTCACCAAAATTCTTTTGTAATGATTTCATAACTTTCTACAGCAAGCCTGTCAAACTGGCGGCACATGGCCGATATACGGCCCGCGCAGGCCACACCCACCCCAGCTCCACAAAAGCCAAAAAACATTGCGATACGTCCAGGGACGGGTTCCTAATTTTTTTACTACCACTCTGTGGGCGTGGCTTATTTTGTGGGTGTGGCTTGCCAGCCATGTGTCTGGGTGGGCGCGGGGCTCAAGAGCTTGGCAGCAGCCGGAGAAGCAGGGGGGCATTGCCCACCCACAACGCTGCCCCCCCGCAGCAGGAGCAGCAAGACCGCGGCAGCGGTTCTTCTAGGAGGCTCCGTCCGACCTGAATGCTTCTACCCATTCGATGAGCCTAGGTTCCTGCCGCCCGTTCCCCCTCCCCTCAGTAGCTCGAGAAGCCTCGAACATGCGAAAATGCCTGGGATCATCACCGCACGTTCGTGGCTTCTCAGACTGCTGAAGGGAGGGGAACTGAGATAGGTCCTGCCACCCGTTCTTTCAGCGTCTCACACGCTCCCTCAGCCATCCTCCCCTGCTTGGACTCACTGTGGGGTAGGAAGGCAGCGCATGCACAGTGCCGGAAGCTTGGCTTCTGGGCATGCGCAGAAGATTTTTTTAAAAATTTTTTTTATTCTTTTTAAAAAAGGGCGGCGCCCAGGCACAGGCAACCGACCGCATCGGTACTGTGATGTCACCAGCGGGCCACTACCGGTGCTATAGAGTGGACCTCACCAGTAGGAACCCACCACTGGATACGTCACAATACAGCCCGCGATGCGATCTGACCTTTTGTATGATTGAAAATGTTCTTGAAATATTATTTTTCTATTGCCATATGTGATACATTTGCTGAGAAAGAAACCAGGTAAGGAATAAAATGCACAGTGTTAAATATGTTGTATAATAATAATAAGTTGGCCAATAAGTGGGCAACAAGGAAAGAAACTGGCCCTTAAAAAGTGGGGATCAAGGAGTATTTAAAACATTGAATCAAAAGATAACCACTGCGCTGTGCTCAGATTTGGGAGCTGAAAATTGCCATTTGTATTGCCCACCAATGCCAGCACCACTCACTTATGGCTTTGTAATCAGGTCCAAGAAAGCCATCCAGGCATAATTATCTAGCTGTATGCAGCAGAAGGCTAACTCATTGGGGAAGAAATCATCCAACGCATAAATTGGAGTGGGACAGTTTGAGAACAATTTCGTGATTTCTTTTTTTTTAAATAGTTTTTTATTTTTTCCTCCACAATTTCCATATATACATCAATGCATATACCTTAAAGACATATCAATAACATACATATTCATACATTTTTATCCAATCAATCAGAATTCAATATCCTATTTTTGCACCTATTTTGCTGTAATTTATCGGTCTGTTTTTCTTTTCTTTTCACTCCCCTCCCTCTATCTCCACCGTCTCTATCTACCTTTTTATTCCTTCTCTCCCCCTTCCTACTTCCCTCCACTCCTTCACTTCTCCCCTCCCTTTTTACTTCCTCTTTCTCCTTCTAAACCTTTCCCTGAGTGATTCTAATTCTAATACATATTATATTTAACAGACTGATAACATATTCCCATACATCTTTGAATTATTGGTGTCACTTTTAAACTTATTATTTTTATATCATATCTATACTTATAACTCTTTATTCTTGGTATATACTATTAATCTAGTGCTGCCTCCTCCAAATCTAATTTTGTCATCTGGGTTACTTATTTATTTTATTTATTTATTTCTACACTCTTATAGGCCGCCCAATCCCGTAGGACTCAGGGCGGCGTACAACATGGATAAGAAATGTACAGTAAAAAATAATTGTAGCAGTTTAAAAATGAAACATTATTAAAGACACCATTCATGGGGGAATTTGATCTCCTTATTCACCCCGCCTGTCGGAAGAGCCATGTTTTCACGGCTTTACGGAAGGCCAGTAGAGTGGGGATAGTCCGGATCACTGGTGGGAGTTACCCCCATTTATTCTCCATTTTTTTCCTTTTATCATTATAATCTAATTTCTATATATATTCATTTTCTATTCAATCGTAAAATTTCACCCATACACTCTTGAATGGAGAAGTTAAAGTAATGAATGGCAATAATCCATTCCCCTCTGTTTTAAGCTCAGCCAAATTAGATACTGCAAGACACAGGTGGCTATCAGCATTGCCATTATATGATTTTAAACCTATTCATAGTTTTATATTTAGAAATATAGTTGTTCCAGTGACTGCTTTGCAAATCCTCTGTTGATTCTACAGACTCACAAGGGTTATTCTAAGAAACACAGCCAATATTAGGGTAGGACTGGAGGTAGTCTACATTCTGTTTTTCTGTTTTTTGAAGAGTATGTGATACATCATTATTTTTTTAAAATTTATAATACAGTGTGTTTATATGCAGTTGGGCTGATTTTAAGGAGAAAATACTAGTAAAGCAGGTGATTTTTTTCTTTCACATTTCAATGTCTGTTTTTTCGAGGTTTTTTCCCATTTACAATAATCTCTAGAATTCTTTTTTTCCCCACCTTTTCTATTTGGAATAAATAAGCTATTTTTAGACCGAACCATGTAACTTTTTTTTTTTTGCTTTTTAGAAATAATAGGTTTCTCTAAAAAAAACTTTTAGACTTTAATTTTTAACAACCAGCATTTTTTTTCATATTCTAACATTTTCCCTCAGATTTATTAGCAATCAATCAGTTGAAATTGTTCCCTGCCATCTCCTCTAGTTTCCAGAATGTTCTCCAGAACTCCACTGGATTTTGCCATTTTTGTTTTGTTGTTCAGTATAAGTGGCCAAATTTCCAAATGATGCATTGGGCAGAATTTATCCCCTATTGTTATTTTCTTAGAATACTTATAGGGCCTTATATGGGGGGGATTGCAGCACTACAACAAATATAGATAACATTGGAAGATAATGCTTTCCTTTGTAGTAAGAAAATCTTTTTTTAATCACAGGTTAGTTTTTAAAAGGTAAAAAAATATTTAAAAATAATGCATTTATGTAAGGACATTGCTCTAGTTTGCAGGCTTTGGTTCACTCCAAATTCCTTTTTTTTTCACAGAGCATCACATGGTAAAACTAAACTTAAGATAATCTGTGGCCTTCCCAGGGTGTCCTCAGGGAGAATTAAAAGAATTAAGATGGCAATGTTATTGAAGTCCTCCCTCTCTTCTAAGTAAACTGCATTCATGGGGCTTCAGTTGCAGGACTGTAGCTGCCATCTTTTTTTTTTTAGACCTTCCTTAAATGCTGTTTGGACTTTCCATAAGAATCTAATTGGCTAGTGAAGGAACCAAAAAGTGAACTATATTTTTCTGTGCTGGTGTGGTTGATTGGTGTAGATAAGTGGTGGGATTCAATTTTTTTTACTATCGGTTCTGTGGGCGTGGCTTGGTGGGCATGGTGTGGCTTAGTGGGCGTGGCTTGGTGGGCGTAGCAGGGGAAGGATACTATAAAATCTCCATTCCCACCCCCCTCCAGGGGAAGGATACTGTAAAATCTCCATTCCCTCCCAACTCCAGAGGAAGGTTACTGCAAAATCCCAATTTCCTCCCGATCAGCTGGGACTCGGGAGGCAGAGAACAGATGGGGGCGAAGCCAGTCAGAGGTGGTATTTACCGGTTCTACGAACTACTCAAAATTTCCGCTACCAGTTCTCCAGAACTGGTCAGAACCTGTGAATACCACCTCTGGTTGATATGTATGTGTGTTTGCACTTTGAGTTATTGTTGACTCCTGGTGACTATCAGAACTAAAGCCTTCAGTTTTCTTGGCAAGATTGTCAGAAGTGCCTTCTGACAATTGCCTTGCTCTTCTTAGGGCCAAGAGAGAATGACTGGTCCAAGGTTACCCAGTTGGCTTTGTGCCTACTAGACAGGACTAGAACCTCCCATCTGCCGGTTTCTATTCTGGTGGCTTATTCAATGAAACACTTCCCAGCAGTAGGTATACAACACCATCAAGTTGCTTGTCACAGTTGTTCCTCCCAATGGTTATTTTTACATTGATTTTCTTGCACACTGTAGTTCTGTGCACATTGCAATTTTCACGTTTAACAGCTGACTTATTTTGCAATTAAAATAGACCTGGTTGAAGTCTCCTGTTTTCAATCACCACTGGAAATACCTCTTGCAACACAACAGGCTTTTAAACTAATCCATACTCTCGAATCACACACACACATACACACAACAAACTTCACAAACCAGACATGTTTTACAAACACTGTTCAAAGCAAAATAAATTATGCATATTTCAGATTTGAGTGGCTTCTTATTTTAAATCAATCAGAAGTGACTGACGAGATTCAAAACTTATTACCACAACAATAAAAAAAACCCCGCAACAGCTGCAAAACAGGATAGTAGCTTAATGTTTTGCATGCTCTGTTTTTGTCATCCAAGTCAATTTAATTGTTTGGTTTCCTAGCTGCAAATGATGCTGAAGGAAAATTGGTTGGCTCTTGTATTTCTTCAGCATCTGTCATCTTACCTGGGAGCAATCATTTTGTGCCAACATTTTGTGGCTTTTTGTAATTGCAAATAGTCGAAAAGAGAGGATCTATTTGATGCGCCAGAATGAATAACACCTATGAACTTCCTGCCTTAATCATCACTGTTGCTTTTTCTGTTCACTCTGTAGGTGCTCGGCACTTAAGTGATTAATTTGGACCTTAATTGTCAGGAAATATTAAGGACATACACATGACTGGCTATGCCATGCTTCACAGTGGCAAAAGAGCCTCTTTCTTTCCATAATTGATACTAGATGCCAAGGAGGAAAGACAGCTAAGAGAGGAACTAAAATCATTGCAGCCCAATATTGGGAAAAGAAGAAAATGTAACAGATTTAGATCTCCACTTCACCTTAGGGCTCCACCTACCTTTCAAATGAGCATTTTGCTGAAAAAACAGTCCCAATTCCTGAATGCAAATTGGAGTGATAATGATCAATGTATAATTGTTTAATTGAGTCGTTCATACACTATTTTTCCTCAGTAGGTTCAGGGAGACATAAACTGGCTTATCCATTGGCTTGGATACAAACAAAATCCAAATAAAATCAAACAGTATGAGGAAATAAAGTAGAAGAATTGCAACTTGTCTAAGTCAGGGGTCTCCAACCTTGGCAACTTTAAGACTTGTGGACTTCAACTCCCAGAATTCCTCAGCCAGCAAGCTGGCTAAGGAATTCTGGGAGTTGAAGTCCACAAGTCTTAAAGTTGCCAAGGTTGGAGACCCCTGGTCTAAGTAACTTACATGATCATAATTCACTCTAATGCAGGGGTGTCAAACTCAAGGCCCACAGGCGGAATCCAGCCCGTGAGGTGGTTAGACCTGGCCCATGGGGTCATCCTGGAAACAGAGAAGGACCGGCCCATGGCGCCTCGGCCTGCCCAAGGCCGACCAGGCATTGATCTGCAACCTGATGGCGGCCATCCAGGTCGGACTGCGGACAGCCTTAGATCCGCAGCGCTGCCTTGGCTCCACCCTTGGGCATGTGCACAGGAGGCAGCGAGTGTGCGGTACCTGGCATCCCTGGGGACTGTGTTCTGAGAGCTTCCCTTTCACCCAGGATGCCAGCCCTCGCACACTCACCTCCTCCTATGCGCACACCCAGGGAGCGGGGCCAAGACAGTACCACAGATCTAAGGCTGGCCGTGGACCGACCCGGATGGCTGCCATCAGAGCAGTGCCCCACTCGTTGGCCTTTCACTGGGACCGCCCCATCCCTATATGGGAAAGCCACACTGCCAATCTCTCCCCCTGTCCTCGTCCCTTCCTGAGCATGGAGAAAGGAAGGAGATGGCAAGGAGACAGAATGGGACCTTTAGGACCATGGGGCTTCTGCCTGTTAGGAGTGATGGGTGATAGGCAATTACAGGGGCTGTGGGGAGGGATGCAGCAGGCGAGTGGCAGTGGCATGCTACTTCTGGCATTGGGGGGGGCAGAAGCAGAACTGCCCTCTTGAAATCAGGCATGGAGGCAATGGAGGAGAGAGTGGACAAAAAGGGAAGCCGCTGCTTCACAGGTTTTTTTTCTATCCTGCCAGAGGCTCTGGACAGAGGCTTCCCATTTTGATCCCTCTGCCATCTTGCCTCTGCTCTCCACTCACTTCTCCCAGACCCGTGTATGTGTTTGTGTGTGTGCGTGCACAGGAGGGGGAAGGTGTCTGGCAGCAGGGGCTTCGCAGCCCGCTGCAGCCATCAGGCTGGCCCTCCAAGAAGCAGGTGCAGCAGCACCGGCAGCAGGCAGAGTGAAGAAGAGGCATGTGATGCAGATCACTAGACGTGCCTGCTGCATCCCATGAGCTGCCCAGCTCATCCAGCAGGCTGGACCATGTGCCTCCCCCTGCGCCTCTGCCTGTAGCTACTGCTGCTGTTGTGGGCCAAGACAAGGTGAGGCAGGGGGTGGCGTGGCTGCTGCCAGACACCATGAGCCTGCCTACTCTGTCCCATCTGTTTTTGCTTGCGTTTGGAGAGTAGATTGCCGCTAGTCATCTCCTCAGCCCCCTCACAGGTCTTGTCCTTAGCCAGCGCGTGGAGAGCATTCCCCTTGTGTACCCGACCTACCTTGGCACCATTGCCACCATCAAGGCCTCCAGCAGCTCATGCAGGTCCATTAGGCCGCTGCCATCGATGTCAAAATTGAATAGCCCTCTCTCAACAGAGGGGGAGGCATATGACTTCATCTATCTCCAGACTACAATACAGTCCTTTCAGCAGTTCCAAGAAGATTCCACACCCATTTGCACTACTCAGGTGACCCTGATGACACAGATAAACCTCCCAGTGGCCTCAACAACTCTCTGAAAGAATGCAAATGACCAGCTATCTGCAAGGAATATAAATCCTTCCATTCCCCACCATCCAGTCAGAGCTGAAGAAGCTTCTTGGATAGGAAGTGAAACATCTTCAAAAATAGCAATAGCAATAGCAATAGCACTTAGACTTATATACCGCTTCATAGTGCTTTACAGCCCTCTCTAAGCAGTTTACAGAGTTCAGCATATTGGCCCCAACAATCTGGGTCCTCATTTTACCCACCTCGGAAGGATGGAAGGCTGAGTCAACCTTGAACCTGGTGAGATTTGAACAGCTGAACTGCTGAACTAGCAATCAGCTGAAGGTTGCAGTGCTGCTTTTAACCATTGCGCCACCTCGGCTCCCAAGAAAAAACCCAAGAAAGTCCAGTTGCCTCTTGAAAAAGCACCTTTGGGTACCCCAACACACTGACATTATCCCATTACTCTGGGAGCAAAGACAAGTCTTCAAGACCTGTTTAAAGGACCTCAGGATTGGAGCTATTCAACAGCTGAAGGGGAGCAGACACCACGATAGACAAGGCACAGCACCTGGTTCCCATCAGATGAACCTGCTTTAATGATAAGACCACGAGCATGCCCATTCTGTTGTATATTACTAAACAGAGCAGAAACTATAATATTCTAGCACCTGTTTGCATTTTGCTATAGAAATGAACACCATTCCATTTTGTAAATAACCTTTCTTATAAAAATAAAAGAAAGACTGTTTCCCTGTAACAAGCTTTTTCCAAAAGCAGAAAATACGATGCAAGGACACCTGTCATCAGTGCGCTTATCAGTTATTAAAATTCATAGACTAATTAAGGGGATATTTTGCTGATCAAAGGGAGGACTGCAATGCAGTGAAAGTCTCAGCATCAGCGCTATCAATTAAAAAGTCGCTCCAGACAGCAAAGTAAGCATTAGATTAACATAAATAAACCGAAGGGTAGAGACAGATGCCAGGTACGTGGTGGCAACCAATTATCCAGGAGCATCACTGCAAGTGTAACAGTATGGAAAAAGTGCATTTGATGGGACAATGCAACCATCCTAGGCAACAGGTGGGTGGGAATCAAGTGAACTCACCTGAACACAAGTGAGAGCCACTAGTAAGATCTGCCTTGCGGTGGGAAGGATGGCGAAGCCTCAATATTGCATCCACAGATAGCCAACTAGTAACCCTATTTAGAGTGACCTGAACAGAGGTGGGTTTCAGCAGGTTCTGACCAGTTCTGGAGAACTGGTAGCAGAAATTTTGAGTAGTTCGGAGAACCAGTAAATACCACCTCTGATGGGCCCCGCCCCCATCTATTCTCTTGCCTCCCGAGTCCCAGCTGATCGGGAGGAAATGGGGATTTTGCAGTAACCTTCCCCTGGAGTGGGGTGGGAATAGAGGTTTTACAGTATCCTTCCCCTGCCACGCCCACCAAGCAACGCCCACCAAGCCACACCACGCCCACCAAGCAACACCCACAGAACCGGCAGTAAAAAAATTTGAAACCCACCACTGGGCCTGAACATTCTTGGGTAAGGGGGAGCCCTGAGGTTTGTCTTCAGGGTTGTGCTAAGGAATTTGCACAGAATCTGTTGGATAAAATCATTTGGATTTGCTCTCAGTGTTTATCCCTTTGCCTCCTACAGAGGCATTGGTTTGTCCCCTTTTCAAGACTCCATCTTTGGACCCAGCTGTGTTAGATAACATTTGTCCAGTCTCCAGCCTTCCTTTTCTAGGAAAGGTTGTAGAGAAAGTGATTGTGCAGCACCTTCAGATGACTCCCAGATGAAATCAATTATCTGGGCCTCTTTCAGTCAGAATCCAGGCCCGGAGATGGGATGGAAACAGCATTGGTCATATTTTTGGATGATCTCTGGTGGGAGTAGAATGGGGGTAATATTAAAATATGCTTTTCCAGAATGCTGACTCAATCATAACTTGCACCAGTTTTTCCCATGTTGGTTGGGTGCTGGAAATGATATAATAGGAAGTCACAAGTTCGAGAAAAGCAATTAGAAACTTGCCGCAGAAAACAATCTAAGCTTAACTGCATAGGATGCCTTTCAAAATAGTAACATTTAGATCATTTTATCTGCTTGATTCTTGAGTAGCTAGGCTTTTAAGCTTATATTGAAAAATGTATTTCTATGATTACCATTTGCAAAAAAAACCCTAGGGCTTACATAGGACCCTTGTTTAAGAATAACCCCAAATAAGCATTTCTGTACTGATATAATGGATTGGGGAGTAGGGGGGTAGTAGCTATATGTGTTAAATGCATCAGATTAGTAGAAATAAACTAAGCTTGCAATTTCTTTTAAAACTGCAAGTGAATGCAAATATGGCCTCAACCACAGGTGTAGCTGGGACAATGGCTTATTGTAAAAGTAACAACAGAAATATGAACCAAAATAGACAAAGCAGGAGAATAGGAAGGAAAAAAAGGCACGCTCTCCTACAAGTAGAACTCAACTTCTGGATAATAGTTAAAGTTATGTTTCTTCCAGCATTATTTGTTGAAGGTTAAAATGTGATTCTTTGGGCATTTCATTTATTGTATGTATCGTCTCTTTTGATCCATATCTGGATGGCTTAGAGCCTTAGACAGATCTGAATCAAACTACCAGGATCCAGGTACCATTTTTAACCTAGAAAGATAAGAAATGCAGTCGCCCATTGAAACAAGCGATCATTGAAGATTAATACAGTGTGTTACAGCAAAAAAAGTTTCAAAGGATGCTAGTGCAAAGCAGCATTTTCAACTTTTGGTTTGGAGCAAGTTAATACCAGAGATGGTAAAATGAAGCCATAGAAGTTTGTTCTCTTGGGCTGCTTTGATTCAAATTTTTAAATAATATATTCTTTCCTTATTGGCCTTGCAATTGAATAAAAAGATCAAATCAAAATTTTGTCAATACATGCATGCACAACACTTGTGATTCCAAGCTGGCTGGAAATGCTCTGAATTGTAGTCCCATTGTATCTGGAAGGGAAAGTTGTCCTATGGCATCAATTAAAACTAAGATAAATCAGGTATGTCCGCGGGAGTCTTGAACACATTGATTCTGCATCTTTGTGGTTTACGTTATTATGTTCTTCACAGAACATTTTGCCTTGTCCGGAAGCCCTCCTACCTTCTTGCTGTAAACCACTTTGGAATTATTTTAAGGAGAAACCGTGTACAGTATAATTAATCCAAAAATACTTCATATACATTTAGTCTTCTTCCTGAACCTAATTATTGTAGCGTCTTGCCATATGAAGAGACTGAAGATTATTACGATCTTTTGAGTTCCCCTCAGTTCACCTAATAAATACTACTTTTACATCGACCTGTTTCTTAACAGCTTGATTTTCCTCTGTCATTTCTTTTATGCCAGGCCCATCACCTCGAATGTTCAATTTCAACAGAAGAATGAGCTATAAGTGGAATAAATCAATAACACCAAAAGGCAAATCATATTTTTTTTAAAAAGTGTAAAATGTTTCAGATTAAATTTCGGACGTTGGTGGGGTGGAATGGCAAAACTATAAGAATCAATGCACATATGTTACATTTTAAAGTAAGTTGGGTAAAGTTCTCCTAACTTTGAATTACTTTTCAGACTGAAAACATTGGAGGGAACTTTCCTGTTTTGAAACTATTTAAAAGTGTTGGCTAATGGCATTTCCTTGTCCTTAACCTTCTTTTCTACTTTCTCAGCCTCAAGGGTCTCAGACATTATCTTTCTGTGCAATTCCGGGAACATCTGCTCCCTCCATCACAACCATGCAATATTTTCAAGCCATTCCCCACCCCTCATTTTTTTCCCTTCCCGTAACACCCTAAGCCAGTGGTGGCGAACCTTTTTCGGCTCGCGTGCCAAAAAGGGGGGGGCGCTCGCGCGCGCTCGCGTGCCCACACCCATTCCCTCCCCCCCACGCATGCGCACAACACCCCCCCATGCTGCCCCCTGCGCATGCGCATGCGCACACACCCCCACCCCCGCGCAAAGGCTTACCAGAGCCTGGGACGATGAAACCGGCAAACCGGAAGTGCGAAAAAACGCACTTCCGGTTTGCCGGTATGCTGTTTTTTGCACTCCGGAGGGTTCAGGGAAGCTCCCTGAAGCTCCGGAATGCAAAAAACTACAAAACGGACAAACCGGAAGTGCGGAAAAGTGCACTTCCAGTTTGTCCATTTTGTAGTTTTTTGCATTCCGGAGCTTCAGGGAGCTTCCCTGAACCCTCCGGAGTGCAAAAAACAGTACACCGGCAAACCGGAAGTGCGTTTTTTTGCACTTCCGGTTTGCCGGTGGGCAACCCTCGCGTGCCGGCTTCTATGGCTCCGCGTGCCACCTCTGGCATGCGTGCCATAGGTTCGCCACCATGGCCCTAAGCCTTTTGGGGAAGTGGGGCAAAGATCAACTTTATGACTGAAGACCCTTCTGTTTCACGTGCTAGTAAAACAAAGAGGCAGAGACCTTTCGGCAGCATTCAAAGATCACCACAGATTCTGATGAACTCTCGACAACCCCTAGACAAGGTATGTCTGCCCTGGCTGTCCCTTGATATTATTTCCTGAGTAAATGCCCTCATTTCATTAGTCTTTGGAAGCATTGCTGCTGATATCCAGATGGGCTGCAGTTAAGGTTACAGCTTAATTTGAAGCCTGCCAACTGCAAACTTTGGATTTCTACAATGCCTTTCTTGAGTTCAAAATATCCCAGATGCCAAAGTATACAAGAAAACACCTGACAAGCAGGAAGAATGTTTACAATTCAGAGTCAACCTGCAATTTCAAACACACTTGAACTGTGAAATCAAAATAGAGTAGAACTATTATTTGTTGATATCTAGTCACCCCCATAGAGTTCTTGGAAGTTTCAGGCCAAAGTGGTGTAGACTGCTAAAATATACAAGTCAACACCTTTTAAGCAGATGGAATGTTGTATTAATTGGAATAATCCTATTTTTCACATTGTGCTGATCTATCTGTTAAATTTAGGATAGGTTTTTTAAAAAAACAATTACGCTGTATTTTTGTGTTTGTTCACTTGAGTTGCCAACATGATCTTTTCTACTGTTGTAATTAAGTTGATGTTTGATCTGAAATACATAAACATATTTAGTAAGTAAATTGAAGCTTTGTACTAACCTTCAAGCTTTTGATTATCAGTAGGATGGTTATATCTTATGTAACCATCTTTGGCATGGACTCTTGAACATGTCTTCCTTTCAGAAAAAGATATGAAGGAATGATTTCCAAGCCTCTGAGATATATATTGAGTGAATATGTCTTGGAGAGTTGTACTGGTCTCATAGCTCTCAGATGTGATCTATCCACATATACTTATTTAGTGAGGCATGCATGAAACAAATAACGTTTGTTTTCTACTACACAGCCTATCCACTACTTCTGGAGAAATCTCCAGGAGAAGCATTCTGTACATCCCAAGAAGTGTCTAGCTTCTGTTTGTCTTTCTTCTGGTTTTCTAGACTGCTTCTTTGTTCTTTCCCACACATGTATTTTACATCAGCCCTCTCTTATGACCTTATAAAAAGGGGGACAGATTGTTTCACCTTCTTCAAACTCTGTTAAGCTTTTGCATTCCAAACATTCTGGAGACAAACTTATATCAAGACTCCATTTAACAATTAGGCCTCATCAAAAGATGCTTGACTGGTCTTCCTGAACCATTCAAAAACATTAACAGTCTTCTGCCAAATCTGGATTCTGTTCTGCCATTGCTTTAAAGGAGAAAGCAATTAATTCACAATGAAAGTTTTTTCTTCATGCACCAAGCTGTTTTAAATTGGCCTGTCCAAGGCTTTGATACATAAAGATGGAAAATCCATTCAGACTCAATGTAAATAAGCATTTTGTAAACTATGTTCAAATGGAGAGAGAGAATATGTTAATCATGAGAGTGATTGAAGCACTATACTTAGTTTATAGAATTCTTTATTCTTTATTGGCCAAGTGTGATTGGACACACAAGGAATTTGTCTTTGGTGCATATGCTCTCAGTGTACACAAAAGAAAAGATACATTTGTCAAGAATCATGAGGTACAACACTTACTGATTGTCATAGGGTACAAATAAGCAATCAGGAAACAATCAATATTAATATAAGTTGTAAGGATACAAGCAACAAGTTACAGTCATATAGCCATAAGTGGGAGGAGATGGGTGATAGGAACGATGAGAAGACTAATAGTAATAGTAATGCAGCCTTAGTGAATAGTTTGACAGTGGTGAGGGAATTATTTGTTTAGCAGAGTGATGTCGTTTGGAGAAAAAACTGTTCTTGTGTCTAGTTGTCTTGGTGTGCAGTGCTCTATAGCATCGTTTTGAGGGTAGGAGTTGAAACAATTTATGTCCAGGATGCGAGGGGTCAGTAAATATTTTCACGGCCCTCTTTTTGACTTGTGCAGTATACAGGTCCTCAATGCAAGGCAGGTTGGCAGTAATTGTTTTTTCTGAAGTTCTAATTATCCTCTGAAGTCTGTGTCTGTCTTGTTGGGTTGCAGAACCAAACCAGACAGTTATAGAGGTGCAGATGAGAGCATTTCACGGAGATAGCCTTCATCGGCGCCATCTTGAATCAGAATTATTGTTGTTGTTGTTGTTGTTGTTATTATTATTATTATTATTATTATTATTATTATTATTATTATTATTATTATTATTATTATTATTATTATTAGCATTGTTTGTTACAGTTATATTGGCCTTTTGTCTTATGTATCCAAAAGGTACCCTTAAGGTTTCTTCTTGTTCTAGCCTCACTAAAATAGGCTGGCAACACAAACTGTATGGCGATATAGTGTTTGGGCCCTCAGTTAACTCGTTTTAATGAAAATTAGTCTCTTGGCCTTATTCCAGGACTCTCCAAACTTGGCAACTTTAAGACTTGTGAACTTCAACTCCCCAAATTCTTCAGAATTCCTCATGCTGGCTGAGGAATTCTGAGAGTTGAAGTCCACAATACTTAAAATTGCCAAGTTTCGAGCCCCTGTAATATTCCATGAAGACTGTCCTTCCTCAGACTTCAAACCTGAATGGCCTAGGAGTCATCTTTCCTGAGCTTCTGATAAGCACAGGACACCCATTCAGTTATGTTTCCTTCAACTTCATTTTCCAGATTTGATGTAGATCTTATTTACTACAATTTATTTAGTAAACTTTTTCTTTTACTTGTTTTGTACTTTACAACTGTTGTCGTGAAACTACAAAAGTCTGGTCAATGAGCATAACAAAAGAAATTGATTGACTGGTTGAGTCAGTTTGCAATATTTTTCTTCTGCTTCCTAACGATAATGGTATGGAAATCAATTTACAACAATAAAGTCTGATTTACAGGTAGATGATATTGATTGCTCCCTCACTGAGAGTTCTTGTAAATCTCTCAGGTTGTTCCAGAGAATAAAGTCATCTTCTTGGTCTGAGGCCATTTTATGAGGTAATAAACCTATTTTAAGTTTCCTGTCACCAGAATATATATTGTTGGCCGCGATATCAAACTGCTTGCAAATCAGATGCAATTGCTTGAAACAGACAAGGACACTTTGATGCCAAACTGATCTGTCCTAACTTTAGAGCTGATGTCATTCATAGCCTACTCAGCTAGTGGCCATAGAGCAGATGGGTGTGGTTTAGCCTAGAACTGCATTTACTACAAACTCAGGACAATCATGAGAATAGACCAAATAAAAACACAGAATCTAAAATTTCCACCTATCTCCAGGCCACGCATACAATCGATGTTTAGAGAAAACCACCATCAGATACTAAAGCTCTTGTGATGGTCTAAGAACCGAATTTAATTCATGACCTTTTCTGCTTCTATTGTTTTTAAAACATGTTTTTACAATTTTCATCTGCATTACATTTCATTTTCCAGATTCTTTGACTGTCTTTCTTTTGAAAAACAAAACGACTAGAATTTATGGTCTTGTATTTTGTTTTCTTGCTATCCTTAGCACAGGCTGCAACTGCTGATGAGATGCCAAACCTGGCATTCAACTGATCCCATCTGAAAGCTGTTATCATTCCTACCAATTCTCTGCGTTTTTGAGCTGGGAGGAAGACATTCTCACATTCTTGAGTGAAAAGATTTCCAGTTTCATCTTGTTTACTCCATTTGCCTCTTCTGCCTTTTGGGCATTTTTCAATCCTGCTTTTGTGGCCAACAGACAGTTGGACACTGCCACCTGCAGGCAAGACGAAAGTTTGCGGTACAACTGAATATATCAACCTGCTTAAATAAATGTTGCTCACAACCTACGAACTTCTGTTCACCATTCATATATATTTTCATCATCATGTATATTTTGTACATGAATAAGAAAAACACTTTGACCTTCTAGGGAAATTTAGACAAATTTTGACTGGAAAGTTATGGATGTTTTTGTTTGCCTTCCTCACATCACAAAGACATATTTGTATAAACTTGTTTGATTGTACTGCTAGTCTGTTAGTGTTAGTGCTAGTCTGCTACTCTGTTAATTCAGGAGTACATTGATTGTGTGTACGTTAATCTCCAAGACTAAGTATAAAGGTCAATGAGAAAATATATGAAATTGAATACAAATAGACCATGTATTGATAGAACACACAGCACACTACACTGAATTAATACATTTGAATGATGAATGAATACATTTGGTAATCAGTTTATAGTCCCCAATCAGACAGAATGTATTAAAGAAATGGGAGGAAAGATAACATTGTATTGCCACTTTATGAGTATGGCTTTAGTTTGAGGTCAACCATATTATTAAATAGGGTGAAACAGTTCTTGTAAGGTCAGTTCTAAAGTAAACTATTACATTATATTGTGCCTCCCATTATTCTGTTTATTATTTATATATTTAACACCAAAATATTTGGCTCACCTTTGAGAACTGAACACATGTGCTTTAAATTAAATGGTTTGGCGTACTTGTATTTCTGTTTTGAATTTCTGCTTCCTAGGAGCCATGAAAAAGCATATGGTTTAGAATGTATTTGTCAGGATTGGTGAGATCTGAAACCTATCCAACCTATCTGATGGGTGATGGAATATTTCCAGACACGGAAATAGTTAATTGGGAGAAAGACATTGCTTATTAATTTTGTTAATTGTTAAGGATATGGGGTCAGAGACACATTCCTGTCTTAATTCAGTACTCAGCCAGCCTATTAGTTAACTCCTGTTAACCGTTTAATTGACTGACAGTCAGATGAAATATTGGTAAATATTGCATTAAAAAGGAATGTCATTAAACAGATGGTAACCTTCTGTTTTTGAATCAGCTAAGGAATCATTTAAAATAATGAATGAATAAATAAAATTGATAGCAGAGAGGGAAATGTAATCTACTGACAACTGAAAAGAGCAACAGGGACTAAGTGATCAACACCATAAAGCATCACCTTGTTATAAAAGCATATTTTGAAAAATAACAACAGCACAACAATCAGTCACCTGTCCTTGATTCTGTCTTGTTTCCTGCAGGAACTCGAAAGTCCACTACCCAGAAGAATGTCCAGTGTCTTGTTAATTGGCCTTAATAGTTTTTCCTTTACTAAAAATATATATGTATTCCTGCACTGACCATATTGTGCAGGATAAAAATCAGAGAAAATTAAATACTATGATTCTAATTTTAAAATGCTAATATTATTGCTATTTAGTAAAATATATGCATTTTTATTTTATATATTTATAAATATATATGGCAGCTGTATAAATTGAAAATATATATATATATTCATTTTATATATCTCTCTCAACTCTAGGTAGTTCTTGACTTACAGTCACAATAGAGCCCAAAATTTCCATTGCTAAACAAGGCAATGCTAAACATTGCTAAACAAGTTTAATGAGTTTTGCCCCATTTTACGACCTTTTTGCCACAGTTTTTAAGTGAATCACTGCAGTTGTTAAGTGAATCATGCAGCTGTTAAGAAAATCTTGGCTTCTCTCATTAACTTTGCTTGTCGGAAACCAGGGGTGGGTTCCTACCAGTGTGGTCCAGTGCGCAACTCCGGTAGGGACCCGCCGATTACGCAATTTGCGCGCGATTGCTCCAGTGCTGTCTTCGCCAGACAGTTGTGCGCGTCGCCATCTTTTTTAAAGAATTTTTCGGCTTTTTTGTTTTTGCGCATGGGCAGAAGCAACTTCTCACCGAAATCTCGCAAGGGATTGCGTGCGCGCACGAGATTTCGGCAAGATTTTGCTTCCACGCATGCGCAAAAGCAAAATCTCGCTGAAATCTCGTGCATGCATTCGTCCCCTCTCGAGATTTCAGTGAGATTTTGATTCCGCACATGCGCAGAAGCAAAATCTCACCAAATCGTGTGAGGGGGCGCGCACAAAATGTGGAGGTGCGCGCGCAGCGCACCGATATCGGTAAGTAAGCAACCATCGCTGTTGGAAACCCTCTGGGAAGGCTACAAACTGTGATCAGGTGACCCGGGGACAGTGCAACTGTCATAAATATATGCCAGTTGCAAGTGCCCAAAATTTGATCAAGTGACCATTGGGATGCTGCAACGGTTGTAAGTGTGAAAAACGGGCATAAATCGTTTTTTTCAGTGACGTTGGAACAGTCACTAAACAAAACAAAAAGGCATCTTCCTGGCTAATCAAGTCCTTAAACAAGAGAAAAGCAGATGCTTTGATGTGGTCTTTACTGGATTGCTTCCAGTCTCATAGATGTACAAATTTGTTTAACTAAGAGCAGCTTGTTGATTCTAGCAGGTGATATTCCTAACAGTGAGGACAATTAACCAGTGGAACAGCTTGCCTCCAGAAATCGTGGGCACTCCATCACTGGTGGTTTTTAAAAAGAGACTTGACAGTCACTTGTCTGAAATGGTATAGATTCTCCTGCCTGAGCAGGGGGCTGGACTAGAAGCAGGGGTGAAATTCAGCAGGTTCTGACAGGTTCTGGAGAACCGGTAGCGGAAATTTTGAGTAGTTCGGAGAACCGGCAAATACCACCTCTGGCTGGCCCCAGGAGTGGGGAGGGAATGGGAATTTTGCAGTATCCTTCCTCTGCCACGCCCACCAAGCCACGCCCACAGAACCGGTAAGTGAAAAATTTGAATTTAACCCCTGACTAGAAGACCTCCAAGGTCTCTTCCAGCTCTACTCTACTCTACTCTACTCTACTCTACTCTACTCTACTCTACTCTACTCTACTCTACTCTACTCTACTCTACTCCATTCTAAAATAAGATCCCACACCCCGAAGTCACCTAATTATTCTACCAACAAAATAGTTGATAAAGCATGTCAGATTATACCCATAGCAAAACCTTTTGCAGAATAAGGACAGGAACTGTTGTAACACTGGTATAGCTAAGAATAACTGCATCAGGGTATGGGGCTGGGATTCAGATGAAGGCAACATCATGAGTGCGCAGCAGGAAAAAAAACCACGCTTGTTGAGGCGTGTTTGTGCTGCAGTTAAAGATGGCTCATAGAGAGGACAGCTCATACTATCTTCTGGTGTCATAAAATGATTGTCAAAGTTGTTCAGACTCTATTTTCATTACTGCTAGTGATTATTAGAGGTTGCTAATCTATCAATCACTAGTAAAGGAAGTTGCCTAAGAGTTACCGAAGAGCCAAAGAAATCATGTTTTGCAAACCTTGTTAGAGAGTCTGTCATGAAAGCAAAATGGTTTTTGTTGTGTATCACGGCCTAACGCCACGATAACTTTCTTTGCAGTGAAGGAAGTAGCTCTAATTCTCCCAATGGACTGCTGAGTCATAGGTGAGAAGTTAGTAAGGAGTTTTGACTTGTACTTTTTTAATAACGAGTAGTAAAATTATCTTCCCCGCCCCAATTATGCTGCTTGAACAAAGTTTAGGACAACCAATAACAGAGTTTTATGTGAAAAACTTTTGCTTTGTTTAGTTCTGATGCGCAATAACCATCATTCTTTCACTCTAAGGCAGGGGTGGGCAAGTATGGTGCCTTTACAACCTTTGAACTCTAGCTGGCTCAGGAATTCTGGGAGCTGAAGTCTGCAGGTCTTAAAGGGCCATCATTCCCCACGCTGGCTCAGGAATTCTGGGAGCTGAAGTCCACAGGTCTTAAAGGGCCATCATTCCCCACGCTGGCTCAGGAATTCTGGGAGTTGAAGTCCACAGGTCGTAAAGGTGCCATACTTGCCCATTCCTGCTCTAAGGAGATTTTAAAAAATGACAACAGTTCTGCTTGGTTTATCACAGAGCTCTAGTAAAACAGCATAGGAAATTCTGTAAAGGTGGATATAGAAGTATAGGTATAGTATAGAAGTATAGATAAAAGATTCTTGCAACATTAAATCTGGCTTTGTTTAAAACTCCTTCCTGTCTATAGATGGCAGCCACACTATTACTTTTCTCCTCAATTATACCCAGGTTGCCTGTGAAAAGTGGTCTGACAGGTTAGTCTTGAGTGAATCAAGGGAGGCGGGAGGATGACGCTATGAAATCTGAAAGCAGGTTCATATTAGCTGTCAGGGCAGTTCTTTCTTTACCTGACACGGTTGTTTTGTTCCAATGATCAAAGTAAACACTGAATCTCCTACCTGTCTTTCAAAGGCAAGTTACACTCTGGCCCACATTGTCTTCAGACAATGCAATTGGGAGAAACCTAATTCATATTCTCTCTCTCTCTCTCTCTCTCTCTCTCTCTCTCTCTCTCTCTCTCTCTCTCTCTCTCTCTCTCTCTCTCTCTCTCACACACACACACACACACACACACACACACACACACACACACACACACACAGGCCTGGTTCACCCATCACAGTTGCCGTAATGTTTTTTGTCTGATTTTGAGGTTAACCCAGTATGTTGTCTGAACCCAGTAAGTGAACATGTATTTAATCATCTGTACTTCAACAAACCCATTAATCCAATCAAGAGCACTACAAAGTGAAATATTCGTTCGGAATGAATATTCAAGTTTAAAGGATTCAGCCTCTTTAGTACTTGAAAGGAAATTCTAGGGCTAAAGTTAGCATGGGAAATTAGGGAAAAATAATAGAGGGGGGGGAGACATTTTTCTACAATTCCCAAGAAAACTATGTGTTAGATTGTGGGCAAGGATCACAGGAGACAGACTTCAGAACAGCTCCTTATTTCAGCTCACTCAAGCAACCAGCAAAACATGGTCTGACAGCTAGTTCTTTTATAGAGGGCTGTCAGAAACAACAACCAATAGCGTTTGAGCATTCAAACGCTGGACTTGGGTGAAAACATACAGTTCAGTTAGAGTTCAGCTAGAACATAACAAATCAGAGTTCAGTCAGAGTTCAGCTAGACATAACAAGTTAGAGTTCAGTTAGAGGTCAGTCAGAACACAATACTATGTAGACGTGCTCATAGAACCAGATTCCTCCCAGTTCGGACCGGTTCTATGGAACCGGTAGTAACTTGGTGACCTGGGTTGCTGGAACCGACAGCGACCCAGGCCTGCCATGCCCCCGAACAGGCTCTCTTTTTTTGCTACTGCGCATGCGCAGAAGCTGGGTTTTTAGCACTGCGCATGTGCGCGTGCCCGCACAAAGCACGCACCCACGTGGAACGTCAAGGAGCGAACCAGCAGCAAAGAAAACCAGAACCCACTCCTGCATAGAACTATCAACTTAATTAATTAATTAGTTAATAATCATGGCCAAACATGTATTTTTTAAAAAAATACATATTTGAAGATTTTTTTAAAAGAATAAATAAACATTTTCTCCTTAACCGATGACTAAGGGAGAACTAAATTGTTTGCACAGCTCAGCTATTATAACTTTCTTATTATTTGAACAAATGAGCTAAAAGCCAGACTTCAGTTGCTAGCAAATTGCCCTGGGATGGGGTGAAGATTGTCAAAAAAAAGTTCAATATGGCATCCACGTGTGATTATACCCTGCCCATTTTTAACATGTGTTATGCATGTGACACATGTAAAAAGGATGCAAGGCTTCAACTGCATCAACATGCCATCATCTTGATTATTTTTTTTAATCCTCCCTGCCAACCCGAATCCCGGGATTTGTTACATACTCTTTGAAAAAAAGAATGGGGATTGGAAGGAATGCCATAATTCCTGGTGAAGCAATTGCTTTCCCCATTATTGGCATCCCGATTAATTTACCTGGGATCATGTTCGATCACCTGAATCCATAACACTCAGGTTTTGCAACAGGGCAAGAAAAAGTGGGAACTTGGTAAGGCTTCTAGAAAGGAACTCTTTTCTGCAGGAAGAGAACAGACACAGTACTTTTAACTTATGTGTGTTTCGGTTGTATTGTGGGTATTTCTGAGCTATTCCTTGCTCTTTACTTGAGGCTTGACCTGGAGCAGTGACCTGGAATTCTTAGTGACCATCAGTTTTGCTTTCCAGTACTGTTGTTTACAGACCTTCAAACCAGGGGTGGGTTCCACTTACCTTCCCTACCGGTTCACATCGCAATGGAAGTGCGCATTTTGTGTGTGCGCCCACGCTTTCTTGTGCACGCCCCGTCACATTGCACAATAGACCCTCTGCGTATGCGCAGAGGGTTTTTTCCCCAGCCGCAGCGACCGGAGAACCAGTTTGTGGGCATGGACATCCGCCCATCGCTGCCGGTTTGGCGAGCGGGTGCAAATTCCCGCCACCAGTGCGGGCAAACCGGTCCGAACCAGCGGCAACCCACCACCGCTTCAGACTGTCTGGCTTCATTTGGTTGATTTCCTGATAACACTTCTCCAGATGTGAAACTGTTAAAGAGTTTGGGATTAAGATCGTATACATCAGGGGTGTCAAACTCACGTCGTCACAGCGGCATCACATAACGTATTGGGACTTCCCCCCACTCTTGGCTACACCGGGTGGGGACATGGCCAGCACATGACGCATCCGGCCAGCAGCCCGCGAGTTTGACAGCCCTGGTATACATGATTGTAGACTTGCAAATTTTTAATCTGACTCTAAAGACAAGATCAAGTTCATCAAAAGGCCGAAAGCAGAGTTGTGATGCTATCCTAGTTGCCATGTAAACCAAACAGCTAGCACTCTTTGGCTGATGAATCAATGATCAGCCACACATAACTTATTTCCAGCTGCCCATAGCCTGGTTCAGATCATCTTATTATCACCAAGTCTTCCTCGGCTGCTTGGCCGAGATACTAAGAAGGAGTAGAAAATGCTTATGATGAGCTTTTGTGCAGGTGTGCTGAGAGTAAACCAATATATGTCCATCAGTTGGATCAAGTACCAGAACAAACCATACCGCTTACCTCCTCATTCCAGCCCCAGGACAGAACTGTTGTGAACATACAAAACCCCTACACAATCATATTAAATGGTTCATATCCTTGCATAAATCATGATCTGTTTTATCAATGTTCAACCATATTGAGACCCTCACTCTGTCAAGGACCTTGGAGTACTCATATCTAATGACCTACTGTAAGTGCCAGAGCACACTGTAACAACATTGCCAAAAAGGCGCTAAGAGTTGTTAATCTAATCTTGCGTAGCTTCTTCTCTGGCAATATTACACTGCTAACCAGAGCATACAAAACATTTGCTAGACCAATTCTCGAATACAGCTCACCTGTCTGGAACCCGCACTGCATATCAGACATTAATACAATCGAGAGAGTCCAGAAATATTTCACAAGAAGAGTCCTCCACTCCTCTGCTTGCAACAGAATACCTTATTCCACCAGACTTGAAATATTGGGATTAGACAATTTAGAACTACGTCGCCTTCGATCTGATCTAAATGTAGTTCATAAAATCATATACCACAATGTCCTACCTGTCAATGATTACTTCAGCTTCAACCACAACAATACACAAGCACATAATAGATTCAAACTCAATGTTAACCGCTCGAAACTCGACTGCAGAAAATACGACTTCCGCAACAGAGTGATCAATGCCTGGAATGCACTACCTGACTCTGTGGTTTCTTCCCCAAACCCCCAAAACTTTAACCTTAGACTGTCTACAGTCGACCTCACCCCATTCCTAAGAGGTCTGTAAAGGGCGTGCATAAGCGCACCACTGTGCCTACCGTCCCTGTCTAATGGACAAAGAAACAAATAAAATAAAATAAATATTGCCCACATTTTCAGAATTAGTGCATAAGACTGATCAGTTTCCCCTATCCTGGGAAACCTTCTATGATGCCTTCCAGGTGGGTTGGGCTACCACCCTCATCATGCCAAGCTAACATGATTGTCCCTGCTGAAGATGATGGGGGATATAAGCAAATGCACTCAAAAACTTTGGCGCAGCAAAGGGGCTGGTGCTGGTTTATTTATTGGTTACTTCAAAGCAGCAAATGGACTTTCCAGTGTAAGCAATACATTTGGATGGAAATTTGGAACCTTTTGCACGTGCACCACAGTAGTGTGGAATGCCCTGTTAACACACATTTGCAAGCTGTCTACATGAGACAGCCAATTTAAACAGGGATTTTTTCCAGTCAAGAATCAATGTGTGACTATGTGACTATGTACTAATGACATAGTTGATCCAGAAAGCTGCTTTCATGGGGGGAAAAGTTTTACACCCGTGCTCTGGCACTATCTCCAATGCCCAGTGCAATGCAGAGTATCTATTTTCAGTGTTCTAACAGCGGCTGAATGACAGCTGCAAGGCTATTATCTCCTGTCTTTTTTAAAATTAAAAAGTTACAGTGGCTCCATTGAAGTTAACAACCCTGCAAATGGAATATAAAAAAAAAAAGAATGATCTTCCCTTGCCCATTTTCTTCAAATTCCACTCCCCACCCCATGCCTGTTAAAGATGAAAAACAGAATGAAAAGAGAGGGGGGGGGAATCTTAGACCAGACCCATTTTTTGCCATTTTAGGATTTTGGTTTTTTCTAGTAAGAGACGATTAATTTTCCATGACATCTTCCCTTTTGTGTTTGCATAACAGAGTTGTTTATGCAGGAGCTGAGATAGCGCAGTGGTTAAAAGCAGCATTGCGACCTTCAGCTGATTGCTAGTTCAGCAGTCCAGCTGTTCGAATCTCACCAGGCTCAAGGTTGACTCAGCCTTCCATCCTTCCGAGGTGGGTAAAATGAGGACCCAGATTGTTGGGGGCAATATGCTGAACTCTGTAAACCGCTTAGAGAGGGCTGGAAAGCACTATGAAGCGGTATATAAGTCTAAGTGCTATTGCTATTGCTATTAACATAGCTGATTGGGTTAGGTGAATTTAGATTTAAAAACCTTGGCTACAGCTAACTTCCTCTAAACCCAATCTTGAATTGATTTAACTATTCACATAAAACACTGTTCCTACTGGATCCCATGTAATCAAAGGTTCACTGCATATCAGTGGTAGGTTGCTACCGGTTCGCCCCGGTTCAGGTGAACTGGTAGCGGCAGTGGTGGGAGGCTCCGCCCACCCACCCAGATGTCATCATGGATGATCTGCGCATGCACAGAAGCGCCACACGTGAGCGAAGCAAGTGCACGTGCGCGTACATTCACAGTTCCGAACCGTTAGCGAAGGTAAGTAAAACCCACTACTGCTGCACATGGGTCAATTGGAATTACTGGTCATGAAAGTAATCCAGGAATATAGAACACAAATAGTCCTCGACTTACAACAGTTCATTTAGTGACTGTTCAAAGTTATAACAGCATTGAAAAAAGTGACTTATGACCATTTTTCATAGTTACAACCTTTGTAGTGTCTCCATGATCATGTGATCAAAATTCAGATGCTTGGCAACTGGTTCATACTTATGACCATTGCTGTGTCCCAAGGCCATGTGATCACTTTTTGCAACCTTTTGACAAGCAAAGTCAATGGGGAAGCCAGATTCACTTAACAACCGGGTTGCTAACTTATCAATAGCGGTTGTTAAGGTGTGTGCAGAGCAACCCTTGAGTTATCAAGGACATGCACAGAGAAACGGGATATTGCAGTAGATATGAGTAATGATCCAGTCACACACAGATTCGTTAAAGTGCATAAAGTGTTTACTTAAAGTAATAGCACAGTCCATAAACAGTCCAGGTCATACACGTTCAATTCAGTCAATATCCAGAAGTACAATAATCTTCTTACCAACTCATCTTCGTCTTACACATTAAACAAAGATATTTCAGCTTACAAACACATCAGCATATTAGAGAGAGTAACAGAGCATAACACAGAGCTCACTATCAAGTCAAAGAGTCAATAACAAATGAAACAACAGAGAGAGTAAGCCATGATCTCTAGCTCCCTCTTATGGCGATTTGCAATGCTTCAGCCAATCGGAACATAGCATACATTTTAAAGCTATATTACATAAATACATACAAACCTATATAGCTGGCTTGTTTATATATTGCCAACCCAACCGTTTGGACAGAGTCTTAACAGCAGTGATTCACTTAACAGCTATAGTAAGAAAGGTCATACAATGGGGCAAAACTCGCTTAACAAATGTTTCATTTAACAACATAAATTTTGGGCTCAATTGTGGTCGTAAGTCGAGGACTACCTGTACTGTTTTTAATGCTGCTCCCTGGCCAAAGAAGAATTACAAAACTTAATTCCCAACATCAAACACTAGCTCAGTGTAAATGTCTGTGGACCACATTTCATCCCTTCTGTGGGGCAGCAATAGGGCAATTTTGGAGTCAAAGACAAACATGCTTTGGTGCATGCAGGGAGGCTCGAGCTGCAACTGAATGCAAAACCTTAATTCAGCTCTTCCTGGGAAAAGATTTTTAGATTTAGATTTATTATTAGAGTTGGAAGGGACCTTGTAGGTCATCTAGTCCAACCCCCTGCTCAAGCAGGAGTTCCTACACCCGTTGAGACAGATGGCAGTCCAGTCTCTCCTTGAAGGTCGCAAGTGTTGGGGCTCTCACAACCTCCGCTGGCAAGCTGTTCAGGGGCGGGTTCCTAATTTTTTTACTACCACTCTGTGGGCGTGGCTTATTTTGTGGGTGTGGCTTGCCAGCCATGTGACCAGGTGGGCATGGCTTGCCGGTCATATATTAGTTATTTCAGAGAGATGTTACTACTATTTTTGCTATTTTATACCTTACATGAAAAGCTTTGCATACAAAGTGCGTGTTACACCATGGCAACACAGCAATCTTTATGTGCAGAAAATGCTATAGTTAAAAGACAAGCAAGTCTCATACAGCATTTTTTGTTTCAGTCATGGATTCCTTAGACGAAAATATTGAGGACTGTTAAAAGAACAGTATCTTTTAACAGTCCTCAATATTTTTGTCTAAAGAATAACAGTATAAAACTGTATAAAATTAACAGTATAAAAGGTTAAGCTTTCGGAAAACGCCCACTTTGGGAAGCTTTAGGCAAAAGTGAAGGAAAAGTGTCAAATGCGAGCTTCTTATGTCAGGCTTCTAGGCATGCACAGAATAATTTTTAAAAAAAAAATAAAAAAAAATTTTTTTAATGGTGGCGCCCAGGCACCGGCAACCGACCGCACCGGTACTGTGACATCACCAGCGGGCCGCTACCGGTGCTATAGAGTGGACCGCACCGGTAGGAACCCACCACTGAAGCTGTTCCATTGGTTGATCGCTCTCACCGTTAGAAAGTTTCTCCTCACTTCCAGGTTAAATCACTCCTTGGTCAGCTTCACAATGTGTTAAGGAGCTGCAGACCAGTGATATGTGCATGCCTTGAAGCATGTTTTGGTCTTTGCATCCCAAACCCTGCACAGTTCTAGCAGAGAAAAGCAAAAAGTGCTACTACTGGATTTTACAAGGTGCTGTAGCTACAAGAACAAGATGCTACATCATGTGACGGGATGCTTATAAAGATACTTGGAATTGCAGTTGGCTATCTTTGTGCAGATTAGACCACAGATAGGAGGACCCTGCATGGAGGTTCTTAGGACTGAAGATGGGCACTTCTTCTCGCAAAGCAGAGTTCTGCTGCTATGCTTCAACACCCCCCAGACCACCGCCATGAGAAAAAATTGCCACTCTAATTTCAACATAACGCACAGGTCCAGTCTGCAATTGCTTCCAACCAGTCAAAACGAGGCATTCCACCATGAAAGTAAGAGGCTGAGCTTCCAATAAATAATAAAAGACAACTGTGGTGTCTTTAGCTCAGAAAAAGTGGTTTCGTGTAAAACAGGGGTATCAAATTCAATTACATTGAGGGCCGCATCAACATTATGGTTGTCCTCAAAGGGCAGTTGCAAGTAAGACTATGAGGTGGGCCTGACCAGTGGGACGTGGCCAGCTCTCGAGCTCCCAGGGCACCGGGACCCCATAGCCCAGCCCCACTTCCCCTAGGAGGCACCAAACCAGGCTTACCTCCTCCTCGGGGCTGCTGGTGGTGGTGGTGGTGGCGCTACAGGGCAAAGCGAGTCTGGGCAGGATGAGGCGGAGTGGAGCCAATGAGCTGCAGCTGCTGCTGGATACCACCAGCCCCCGCACACTCCCCGCCTCCTTTGCGTGCACCTTAGGGAAGCGCCCATCTGGGCTTGGCCAGGGCAGCAGGGGCCAGCCCTTCACCATTTCCAGAGCAGCCCCGCAGGCCAGATCTAGCCACATTGCAGGCCGGATCCGGCCCACGAGCCTTGAGTTTGACACCCCTGGTGTAAAACATCACAGGAGTTAATAAACAGAGTGTTTGAATGTCAGGAAGACATTGATTTCTAGAATTTATTTATTGGGCTACGGTCTGAGGTTAAGGAGTTCATGGACAAGAGAGATGTTGCTTTCGATCACTGGTAGTTCTACAAACAGAAGAAATTCAACAGGAAGTATTTGAGAAATGATACAGGAACCAAGAGACTTAAGTCTTAAGAATAAAGGGCACCTTTTCCTTATGATCCTGAAAAAAAGAAATTAGATTCCAGTGCTTCAGGCAGCAGTACAATAAACAAAATGAAAATGAATCCAAAGAACAGAATAGAGAAACAGTACTCATAATAAGCACGATAATTTCAACAGCTTTGACATTGATGAAAAAGGACCTTCTTGGAATTAACAATCCTATGAACTTCAAAGAGAAATTACCTCATTTCAAGAGGATCCCTGTTGACTTGAAAATACAATAGTGAAGGATTGTTTATGTAGCCGGGCTAGTGTCGACTAGCATCCCCTGCGTCTGTGACTATTCAGGGTTGCAGTGCTACCACCAGAATCTGCATTTTGTTACTTCTTATTTTATTGTTCTCTTCCCATGATTCACTGGAGAAATTTGCAAAGGGAGGAGAAGGGGAAAACCACAGTTATCAGCCATTTATATTGTCCTGGACAAGTGTGCTCAGTCAGTCCTAAGATACCCTGTTTCCCCCAAAATTAGTCATCCCCTGATAATAAGCCCAATAGGGCTGGCAATCAGGCCAAGCACTTGTTTCAGGGTTCAAAAAATATATAAGACAGGGTCTTATTTCAAGGGAAACATGGATAGTTAACTGCCTTTAATGTCATTAAATATTTTTGCTATTTGAAATAACAGTTTTAAGGTAGGCATTTTTACTACCGTATCATCACTGAGTTCTTAGGAAAGTTGGAAGATGAATGTCTTCAATAAATAACACTATTTTACTTTTGGTGTCATTATTGCTCATTCAATCAGAAAACCAAAAACCAGTTTGATGTAGTGGTTAAGGTGGTGGCCTAGAAACCTGGAGACTGGGAGTTCTAGTCCCTCCTTAGGCATGGAAAACCTGCGGGGTGACTTTGGGACCTTTCTCTCAGGCCAACCACCTCACAGAGTTGTGGTAAGGAAAATAAGAGGAGGAAGGAGTATTAGGTAGGATTCACAGCTTTGAGTTGTATATGAAAAAGGCAGGATTAAAAAAAATAAAAATAAAATGGAAAGAGAGGTTATGAATAATCAGCAGTGCTGGAAACTCGGCTTCTGCGCATGTGCAGAAGAAAAAAAAACCTGGAAAAATTCAATTTATTTGTTTATGAATATTTTCATCAGTTTTTTATGAAAATTAATCTCAAAACACGATATGACCTCACAGAACAATAGCAACATACAAAAGCTGAAAATGAAAATAATTCAGTATTATATGACTGTTTTTCACTGGCAGCGGTTAAATCCATTTTACGACTGGTGCAGCCTCCCCATAGTCATGTGATCAAAATTCTGATACTTGGCAACTGGTTCATATTTATGACGGTTGCTGTGTCCCAAGGTCATGTCATCACCTTTCGCAACCTTCTGACAAGCAAAGTCAATGGGAAGCCAGATTCACAACAATCATGTGTTAGAACCTTGTTCAAACGATTGGGTGTGTTAATATATGATTAAGCCACAAATCATTGTTATGTGTATATTGCTTTAAATGCATTGTGGATGATTACTATATAAGCAAGCAAGAGAGCATGCTCAATGTGGTTGGTGGTTTATGGTTTAGTGTGGTGATTGGTGTTTGACAGTGTGTTCCGGATTGAAGATTCTCTGCTGCTTTACGAATGAGTAGATTACTTTATGGCTGTGTGAAATTGCTGTGAAGAAGAAGAAGTAACTGTCAGTGATAGTATAGAATTAAGTGATAGCTGTAATCTTTGTTTGTGAGTTAAAACAAAGATAGGCAAGAAGAAGAAACGTCGCATTGACTGAATAACTGTGTATGACTTGGACTTCCTATTTAACCTTGCTACTATTCAAGTAAAAACTATTTTGTACATACTAAAGATATTCTGTTTATTTACTGAATAGCATTCATATCAAACTGCAACACCATTACTACAACACATTTTGCTGTGTATGTGCTTAACAGCACAATAACTCCTTAACAGGAGTCCTTAACTCCTGTTACTAAATAACAGGAGTGATTCGTTTAACAACTGTAGCTACAAAGGTCATCAAATGGGACAAAACTCATTGAACTTTCTTGCTTAACAATAGACATCTTGGGCTTTTAGTGTGATATTAAGTTGAGAACTACCTTGTCATGCCTCAGCATTCTAAGGTCAGTATCAGTGAGGGTGAGAGCGAATGACTGAAACCTGTTCTTTATGCTTGGAGAGTGAAAACGCTGGAAATGTGGAAAGAACCCCAGGATTCACAAAACAAGGAATCATGGTGGCTCAGTGGTTAGAATGCAGTATTGCAGGCTGACTCTGCCCCTAGCCAAGAGTTCAGTCCTGATCGGCTCAGGGTTGACACAGCCTTCCATCCTCCCAAGGTCAATAAAATGAGGATCCAGATTGTTGAAGGCAATATGCTGACTCTCTAAACCAGGGATGTCAAACTCAAGGCCCGTGGGCTAGATCCGGCCCGCGGGGTGCTTAGATCTGGCCCGCGGGGCCACCCTGCAATTAGCGAAGGACCGGCCTGCCTCTGCCAGTGAAAATGGAGCCTCTGCCAGTGAAAACAGAGATTGTGAGTGCCACGCATGGCCCTCCCGAACTCTGTTTTTGCTGGCAGGGGGTTGCAGGAGGCCGTCCCAGCAGAAAACGGAGCTCGGGAACCCGTTTTTGCTGAAAGAGTGCTTGGGCCACAGGCGCCCCGACACGAGTGATGTCAAGCTGGCAACGCCCACCCTGGCCATGTCCACCCTGGCCCCCCGAGGTCAAACACATGCGGCCCTCAATGAAATCGAGTTTGACACCCCTGCTCTAAACCATTCAGAAAGTGCTCTGAGGCACTACGAAGCGGTATATACGTCTAAGTGCTGTTGCTATTTACAAAACATGTGTTCGGGTGAAACACTATTTAAACTCAACCCCTGTTATCTACACAAAAACAAATTCTAAATCTAAAAACAATGTCTGCGAAGGACCTTTATTTCAAATATCGGATTCTACGTAATGAATCCATACTGTAAAACTACAGTGGCTGGAAGGTGTATGAATTCTCTTGTTGAAAAGCAGAAAGAAAAACATCGGTGGGTATATAGGCTAGTGATCTTACGTTATTTTTTTCAGTAATTTTTATTTTTAGGCTACTGATTTTAAAGGACTTCAGAGGACCTCTAGATTTCTTCTATCTGACAAATATGTCACAACTGAAAAATCACCTCCTCTGATCAGCTGACTAGACTGATAGAATGTGAATGGGAGCGCATATACACCCAGACGGCTGTGGAACAGATGGCTTGCACACTTGAGTATGGAATGCAATAAAATCAGACTGTTCTGGGAAAATATTTTGTCTTCATTTACAATGCTGACTACAACTATGGGCCGGATATCTCTTCATTATTACTGACTGAAATAATAGTTACATATGAAGGAAGCACAGTGTACAGCTTACTGGGAAATTTTAATAAAATAAAAGCAAACCTAAAAGAATGATAGTTCCCCCATAATTTTTCTATATTAACTATGATGGTTAAACAGCAAAGAGATTATTTGATCAAATAGAGCAGTACTTAATTAAGCACTATTTGAATTGACTGTGCAATTAAAACCACAAGAGGTTTTGAAGCAGCATTTGAAGCTCTCTATTTAAAAATACTTTATGTATAATGCAATTCTTTCATCTCTTCACTGTTTCTTGGAACTGCATAAAGTATTTAGGTTCAAACATATATTAAACTGTGAGTTAGGTTCACATACTTAAGATCTGATCTCCCATCACCTCTTTCAATGAGGCTTCAAGGAGGACTGTAAGTGTAATTAATCTCAATTTAATGTTTCAACCAAATATTAACCTCGGAACTAGTGAAACAATCTGGTTTATCTGCATAGTTGTAAAAGATCTTTGGGGTAACCCATGATGAAAATCAAGGTTCCCCCAATCTGGTTCACTTCCTATGTCCCCATATTGAGAAACCAATATAATTCCAACACAGCCAGACAACATCAGGTTGGGGAATCTGGAAAAGATAGATTATTTAATTATAGAATGCAAAATGCAGTTAATTACACATGCAAGCAAAGATTTTACTTACATGCAAGGAAAGATTCTCATTTTCTTCTAGCTGCAATTGAAAATGTAAGGATAAATCTGCATTTAATTTTATGTAATCCCAGAACATGACATTGCAAGAATAATTGTAGCTCTCAAAAGCCACATAAATGAGTTTTTTCTCCAGGCCATTAGCTTTTTGATCAGCCTGAGAGTTTTACTTTGTTAAAAATTCATTGGTATATTATGGGAAATCAATGGTCCGTTTTATGTTCGGTGTTCAAGAGCTACTTAATTCTTTGGGAATCGAGTCTGTGTCTCCCTTAATAGAATCTTAACTGAAAACAATAACAGAAGGCAAAATAGATTTTTCGATTCATAAAAGGAAAAATGCCAAAGAGACCTTCATTCATCTGAAATTTTACTTTGCTAATATGTTTTGAGTCTCTTTAGTCTCAAGAGCTAAAATTCTTCCAGTACTTAATTATTTTGAAGAAGCTTCATTGGTTTCAGATTAGAAAATCTCATATTACAAAGACTCAGGATTATGGGCTAAGCAATACATTTTAAAAGGATTCAGAATAATGTGTACTGGGATGTGTAGGAGAATATCTCCAAGGGAAAAAAATGACTATTTTTGAGTATCCACATCTATGATTAGCAAGCCACGTAAAACCAGTGATTTAGTTAGATCTGGTTTACATCCTTGAGGTTTCAAGAGGACACCTGCAGGCAATACTTATACAAGGGGCAATGCACACTTCAATTCTGTCTTCTTTCTTTTTTTCATTTCTTTATTCTTCATTGGCCAAGTGTGATTGGACACACAAGGAATTTGTCTTTGGTGCATATGCTCTCAGTGTACATAAAAAGAAAAAAAAATACATCCTTCTAACCAGGGGTGGGTTGCTTGTTCTTCGTGCTATGGTGCGCTGCGCGCGCATCACCATGTTTTGGCAAGCGCGTGCGCTACGGGCACGTGCCCCCTCGTGCGATTTTGCTTCCTGCGCATGCGTGGAAGCAAAATATCGCAAGGGGACACGAGCGTGCACGCGCTTTTGGTGCTTTTTTTGCTTCTGTGCATGCATGGAAGCAAAAAATCGCCGAAATCTCTCGCTCACGCACGTCCCCTCGTGAGATTTTGCTTCCGCACATGCGCAGGAAGCAAAATCAGCCCAAAGATTCCCAAAAAAATGTTGGCGCCACACGACAGACCGGTGAAGATGGCACCGGAGTTGTCGCGCGCAAATAGCGCCATCTGCTGGCCACTACCAGTGTGGTAGAGTCGACCGCACCAGTAGGAACCCACTGCTTCTAACACACAACCATGGTTTGGTCAAGTACAAGTAGTCCTCGACTTACAATCACAATGGAGCCCAAAATTTCCATTGCTAAGCAAGACAACTGAGTTGCACTCCGTTTTATGACCATTTCTGTCACAGTTGTTAAGTGAATCACTGGCATTGTTAAGTGAATTATATGGTTGTTAAGTGAATCTTGGCTTTGCTTGTTGGAAGCCAGCTGGGAAGGTTACAAAAGATGACCACATGACCCTAGGACAGTGCAACTGTCATAAATATATGAGCCGAGGTGGCACAGTGGTTAAAAGCAGCATTGCAACCTACTCAGCTGACTGCTAGTTCAGCAGTTCAGCTGTTCAAATCTCACCGGCTCAAGGTTGACTCAGCCTTCCATCCTTCTGAGGTCGGTAAAATGAGGACCCAGATTGTTGGGGGCAATATGCTGAACTCTGTAAACCGCTTAGAGAGGGCTGTAAAGCACTATGAAGCGGTATATAAGTCTAAGTGCTATTGCTATATATGCCGGTTGCCAAATGTCTATGGAGATTCTCAGTCATCCAGGTCATGGTTGTCCCAAAGGTGCTTTTTCAAGAGGCAACTGGACTTTCTGGTTTTTCTTTGAAGACGTTTCGCTTCTCATCCAAGAACTTTCTTCAGAGTCAGAGCTGAAGAAGCTTCTTGGATGAGAAGTGAAATGTCTTCAAAGAAAAACAAGAAACTCCAGTTGCCTCTTGAAAAAGCATCTTTGGGATGCCAGTCGCCAAGTGCCTGAATTTTTTTTTTTTAACATTTGACAAGAAAACCTTTAATGTGATTTTTCTCTGCTTTGACACAACCCATGCTTGCAAAATAAGATGACATGTTTATAAAGTATTCTAAAAGGAAAATTACAGGAAATTATTTGCTTTACAAACTCAGAAGCATTGCTGAATTAGCGGCACAATTCTCACTTGAAAATGTGTCTGGATTGTTACTCATTTTAACTAGAGACATAGGATCAGAATAGTAGAAAGCTGACTTGTAGGAAACCAGATTTTTTTAAGGCGCAGGTACTTTTTTCCAGGGAAATGATGTTTCTCCAAGGAATATTGTAAACCTCAAAAGTGCAAGTCATTTGTCTGTGCCAGTTTAAGTGCATTATGAAATGCACAATTTTCAAGGTCAGATGCTCTCTTACGGCAAACTGTACGTCCAATCTTAACAGTGAAGTAATACTTAATTCTGCTGACAATCTGAGTTTGTCCTGGTCATGTCTGCAATTATCTCTCCATCCACTTCCATATCTGTTTTTGGGCTTGGACCACTTCAGATATGCGACTATGATACATATCATTGCTTTCTCTGTTGTATTTGTTCATGGCAAATTGAAGGGCCGTACGGACGCCCGGTTCCTCCGGGGAAGAATCCTCCCGTCCCCCGAGGAGCCTGGTCCCGAGCGCCTGCTTGCAGATACAACTGAGCAAGAGTAAGCTACACACCAAAAGCCCCCGCAACAAGGCCATCTTTCCTCCGCAAGCTCCCAAGTGCCTGAATTTTGATCATGCGACCATAGGGATGCTGCAACAGTCATAAGTGTGAAAACTGGTCATAAGTCACTTTTTTCAGTGCTGTTGTAACTTTGAATGGTCACTAAACGAATGGTCATAAGTTGAGGACTGCTATATCTGTACATTGAGCTTTCTTTATAAATGCAAAGTTCTACTTCCCTCCCACATTTACATCAGCAGCAGCAGCCTCAGAATAACAGAATTGGAAGGGACCTTAGAGGTCTTCTAGTCCAACCCCCTGGTCAGGCAGGAAACCCTATACCATTTCAGAGAAATAGCTGTCCAATCTCTTCTTAAAAACTTCCAGTGATGGAGCATTCACAACTTCTGGAGGCAAGTTGTTCAACTGATTAATTGTTCTCACTGTCAGGAAATTTCTCTTTAGTTCTAAGTTGCTTCTCCAACAACTTCACATACAAGATAAGAAGTTCCTGCTTTTCCTCTAATGTGATTTATGCCATCATCTGCCAGCAATGACCCTCTGGATTCCACAAACAAGAAAAAAAAATACAAATTTGACATAGAGATTCAAAACAAGGACAAAGATAATGGGGCATTTCATTCTCCCACGACACTCCATTACAGATCTCAAAGAAGCTGCTTTAGAATAAAGAAACTTCATCATCACAAGTTAGAGACTGCTAGATGAATTAACTTAGAGACATGAAGTTTCAGATTATTTCAGAAAGTCAGTGCATCACAATTGTTAATTGATATAGCACATGGAAGCTCTCTTGTGTATAACCTGCATCCGATAACAAAACTGTCCCTCTCCTACATCCTTTCCCCCCTAACGCATCCCAATTTAAATTCTTCATCATTGGATTTGGTGAAGTGAGCTCCAGTTCATGAAACGCTAATGCAGGGGTGTCAAACTGGATTTCTTCGAGGGCCGGTTCAGCATTGGAGTTCTCCTCCGCGGGCCGTTGGGGGGAAGCGGGGGGGGGAGACAGGACAAACGCCTCCTGCAGCACTTTACCGGCCATAACAAGGCACGGGGGGCCAGGGGTGAAATGCTCACGGTTCGGGCGTACCTGCCGGTCGTCGTAGAGTCGGAAGCTATTGAAGCATGAGGCTTCATCCACCTGCCTGGATGCCGCCATTTGGGTTCTTTTTTCCTCTGCGCATGCACAAAGTGTTCTGCACATGCACAAGGGTAAAAGAACCCAAATGGCGGCATCCGGGCAGGTGGGTGAAGCCTTGCGCTGCGATCGCTTCCGGCTCTATGACGACCGGCAGGCACGCCCAAACCGGGAGCATTTCACCCCTGATAGGGAGGATGCACGTGCCCCCCCATGCTTCATTTTCAGCCTCCCCAGCCTCCAGCAGCACTCTGCCAGCCAAAAATGGGCCACGCGGAGGCGTGGCCCATTTTTGGCCGGCAGGGTGCTACAGGAGCAGGGGTGGGTTCTAATTTACCTCACTGCCAGTTTGCTTCCTCCCACGCTGCATGGCCACACCTTGTGGGCGCGCATGCATTTTGCTCGTGCACGCATGCGCAGTACCGAAAAATAAAAAAAATTCCCCACAAAAAACACTGCCAAAAACAAGATGGTGACACATGTGCAGTGCTGGAAACTCGGCTTCTGCGTATGCGCATAAGAAAAAAATTCCCCCCCAAAAAATTCCAAAACATTTTTACAAAAAAATTTCAAAAAAAAGAAGATGGCAGCGTCTACAGACCGGCACCGATAGAACCGGTTCTGTGACATCAGCATGATGTCACCAGCAGCTTGCTACCAGTTCAGGTGAACCAGTCCGAACCAGGAGGAACCCACCTCTGTGCAGGAGGCCAGGGAGATTGAAAACGGGGGCGCATGCGGCTTGTTTTGGCCGACAGAGGCACTGCGGGTTGGTCCTTTGATATTTCCAGGCCAGCTCTGTGGGCCGGATTTAAGCACCTCATGGGCCAGATGATCCTGTCCGTGGGCCTTGAGTTTGACACCCCTGCGCTAATGCCTATTAATAAAATCTGTTAGTCTGGAAAGATGTCAACAAACACCTCCTAATTTTTTCACTATCTTGGAAATAAATGCTGAATTTCTACTGAGCTAGGACCATTTGTCTGGCAGTGCAAGAAGCTGCCTGGTGTATCAGAAGAACGAGAAAGCCAATGTTCGTCAGAGAACTCACCTAAAAGTAAACCCAGACATAACTGCCATCCCTACAATATCACAAAAATACAAACCCCACTTTTTAATTGTGTTTTCATTATTGTAGTATTGTTCTCAATCTTTTCTGCATTTCCTTGTTGTGTGCTCTCTAACTGCTTCTCCAAAGCATAAGAAAATGCATCTCCAAAGTATCTACCCATTCTCCTATCCTTGCCTGAAATTGATATTTCAGATGGAAGAGACTCATTGAGTGGAAGAGAACTAGGAAGAAGAGAAAATGGAAAAACAATTACAGTACATTTTGAAAACAATGTGGCAGGTTCCACCACATCTTCTTGAATAAGCATTAACCCAACACTGAACCTCAGTATTGGGCCAACAATAAACCCCAATAACAATAATAGAACAATACTGAGATGATAATAATAGGGAGAGGAGGAAGAAATAGAAGAAAGTACAGAATAATAAAAATATATGAAATACATTTAATGTATCAAATCAACTCGTGCCTACAAATCCACAGGATTTAGACCACGGGGAATAATGGAAACAGTTTATCAGTTTACCAAATAATTTATAAGGGCTGGATACATTAAATGGAAACACATTAAGGAATGATATCACAACTCTAAATGTGTACTGCAATCCTTCGATTGAATTCACTGAGGCTGGCAAAGACTTAATTGTAGGAAATGCCTCCAGGAATTCTGTTGTCAATGCATTAAAATTAAAATTCCATTTTTACTGCTCATCAATTTTATGAACCATAAAAGCACAGGAGAGCTCATAAGAAGAAAGAAACAAAAATGTCCCGATTATAAGTGTTATTTGCTATGATTGTTTTCTGGCTATAAAAGAAGGTGCCCCCACAGAGATATGTCTATATGTTGTTGGGAAAAAAATACTTTATTTTTATTATAAAGCATGAAATAATTAGTAGCATCTCTCAATGTACAGCCTAATCTAAAGTCAATTTGCTTTATAGATTTGTTTGAAGAAGATGCTCTTGAAGAATAAAGTCTGTTTCAGTGTGAGCTTGACTACTGGAATGATCCATATAGTTTTCTTGGCGGGAATATGGGCATGGTTTGCTATTGTCTTCTTCCAAGATGTTTTTTTTTTTAAAAAAAAAAATCCCAGTCTATTTTGCAGAATATTTTGTGGTGATCTCCTCTAATCCAAGTACTAGCTAGGTTCGTTTTGTTGGTTAATGACCATAATAAAATGATAGCGGTGATGGTGATGATAGTGGTGATGATGATGATGATGATGATGATGATGATGATGATGATGATGATGATGAAGAAGATAAATAGGTGTAGCTATTCAGCACAATGTTGATCATCTTTCTCCCTTTTGGGAGCCTTCCAGGCTTACAAAGATAACCTAGACCAGTGATGGCGAACCTTTTTTTCCTCAGGTGCCAAAATAGTGTGCGTGTGCGCTATTGCACGCGCGTGCGTGCCCACACCCATAATTCAAAGCCCCCTACTCACCCCCCCTGCACATGTGTGCATGACCCCCCCACTTACCCATTTCCCGACTTCCAGTGGGCCCTGTAGGCCCATTTTTTGCCCTCCCCAGGCTCCAGAGGCTTTCTTGGAGCTTGGGGAGGGCAAAAACGTTCCCCCGGCCACCCTGGAGGCCCTTCGGAGGCCAAAATCGCGCTCCCAGAGTCTCCGCGCTAGCCAAAAATCAGCTGGCGGGCACACACATGCGCGCTGCAGCTGAGCTAGGGCAATGGCTCGCGTGCCGGCAGATATGGCTCCGCGTGCCACCTGTGGCACCCGTGCCATAGGTTCGCCATCACTGACCTAGACTAAAAGGCCCTATTTGTCCAGTTTTCTAGGCCAGAGAGAAATTTGTTATTCTATTTTTCTTTCCCTTTGCTTTCTGTTGCCACTCCTTTCTTCAGCACATATGTGAAAACAGTCATAAAGGATAGGAGCAAAACAAAGGAAATCTGGGAATCATTAAGCAACTTTGGCAGTGATTAGGGTTTTGGATTGGATCCCTGAGACTATGGAGCTCATGGATTGACTTTGGACTAGTCAGTATCTCTCAGCCCAACCTATTGTCCTGGCTTTTGTCCTTAGGATAAAATGAGGGGAAGCCCCCCACATGTTATCTTGAACACCCAGAAGAAAAGCATGATATAAATATAACAAATGAGGACTTTTCAAATATACTTTCTATAGCCATGCAAGCAGCACATAGATAAATTAACAGTGCTTGGATTTTTGTAAGATAATTTAAGGTTGAACCTACGCTAATAAACAAACCACCAGGGACGAGCAGCAGTGGTCTGCTATGACCTGGGCTGCGTATCCGCTCTTTCCCAATGAACAAATATTTGAACGTTATGTACTGCTGGCAGAGGCAACGGTACTATCAGGTTCAGTATTGTGTCAGGAGAGGGATGAAGACGCTGTGTTTCTGACTGTGGAAGTATATTCTGTACTCTGCCCCTTCATTCTTATTTTCCCTGTAGCTATTTAAATTTTAAGGTTTGGCATTAAAATGTTCATATAAGCAATGTGGGCGAACAGTCAAAAGATGGCAGTCATGATTACACGATCAAAATGTGTGGGCTTTGATCACACATATAGCTGCTATCTTGATTTACCCAAACCGGTAGCGACCCGCTGGTGACGTCACGCTGACATCACAGAACCGGTTTGGTCGGTGCCGGTCCTTGGGCGCCACCATCTTTTTTTTGAATTTTTTTTGAATTTTTTTTCCTTCTGAGCATGTGCAGAAGCTGAGTTTTTGGCACTGTGCATGCGGTCGCCATCTTGTTTTCGCCTTTTTTTTAATTTAATTTTTTTTTAATTTTTCTTCTGAGCATGTGCAGAAGCCGAGTTTCCGGCACTGTGCATGCGGTCGCCATCTTGTTTTCGGCTTTCTTTGAAAAAAATTTTTTTTTAAATTTTATTTAAAATGTTATTTTTTTTCTGAGCATGTGCAGAAGCCAAGTTTCCGGCACTGTGCATGCGGTCGCCATCTTGTTTTCGACTTTCTTTGAAAAAAATTTTTTTTAAATTTTATTTAAAACGTTATTTTTTTTCTGACCATGTGCAGAAGCCAAGTTTCCGGCACTGTGCATGCAGTCGCCATCTTGTTTTCGGCTTTCTTTGAAAAAAAATTTTTTTTTAATTTTATTTAAAATGTTATTTTTTTTCTGAGCATGTGCAGAAGCCAAGTTTCCGGCACTGTGCATGCGGTTTCCATCTTGAGAAAGCGAACCAGCAGCGAGGTAAGTTAGAACCCTCCCCTGACACAGACCCACACCACGGATATCACTGCACACAAGGATTCTTTGAGATATCAGATTAAAAGGCAACTGTTTGAAGTGAGAAGGTAGGCACAATGTCTTCTTTAGATGGACTCAGAAAGTTATCTAATCTCTTACAACAAGAAGTTAATTCTTCCACTTTTCTACTCTATAGTTACTTAAGGAAGGACAATTTTCATATTCAAATTGTAACAATTAAAACAAAGGCCACAGTCCAAAAAAAGTCATTTTCAAAAGTCATTTGAAAAATTAACACATCACAACGAGCATGACCGAATTCAGAAGGAAAACGTGTTTAGAATTGGAGCTCTTTTATTAAGAATGATATACTGTGATTTCTTTTTCAAAAATCTAATATGGCAAAATTGGCTTCTCTGTCTGATTCTTTCTGACGGATCTACTGACCACATGTTCAGATTTCCTTCTCTTTGTTCTCCTTTCCCCTAAAACCAAAAAGAGAAGCCAGTCAAAAAGTTTATGAAACTGCCTTAAAGACTTTGAGGGAATGTGAAATCCCTGCCTGCTAATCAAAAACAGGAGAAATAAGTGGGAAATTGCTGAGAAAATAAAAAATAGTAGGGCTAAAGATACCATTGCAAAGAATGGAATGATGGAAACAGAGAGCTGGAGACCGTTGTGCAATTGAGGTGTAAGATATGAGGCTACTGTTCGGTTTATGGGAGTTGAGGAGCGCTAAATGGCTCTAAGCAAGAAGTTAACCTTTCCAGAGTTTAGGGGCACAATTTATTCATCTGATCACCTGGAAGGCTATTAATCATTGGAAGGTTGTGACATTATAAAAAGTGGCTGAGGGCTTTCATTTAATGATTTTTGCTTATGCTTGAGTGGATTTTTAGCAATATGAAGGGTAGGAGTAGGACCAGCATAAGACTGCAGGTAGTCCTCAACCTACAACCACAATTGAGCCCCAAAATTATGTTTTTCAGTGAGAAATTTGTTAAGTGAGCCTTGCCCCATTGTACAACTTTTCTTGCCGCATTTCTTAAGTGAATCACTGCAGTTTCTAAATTAGAACATGGTTGTTAAGTGAATCCGGTTTCCCCATTGATTTCTCTGGTCAGAAGGTTGCAGAAGATGATGATATGAAACCCCCCCCCCCCAGGACACTGCAACAGTCGTAAATGTGAGTCAGTTGTCATGCATCCAAATGTAAATCATGTGACCCCGGGAATGCTGCAACGGTCATAAGTGTGAAAATGGTCATAAGTCACTTTTTTCAGTGCCGTTGTAACTTCAAACGGTCACTAAGTGAACTGTTATAAGTTGAGGACTGCCTCTATGTAGTCTCATTTTCCTTTATAATACCTCCACATGCACCCCATGGCCCAAGATCACACTACAAAAGTTCAATTGCAAAATGGCCTAATTTTAGCAGTGTAATTGTGTCTGGCGGAAGGGGAGTGTAGGAAGGTTTTTAAGAGTGGAAATTGGAAGCACAGGTCGACCTCTACTTACAACCATTTATTTAGTGACTGTTTGAAGATAAGATGGCACTGAAAAAGTGACTCATGATCATTTTTCATACTTAACGACCATTGTAACATCCCCATGGTCACGTGATCAAAATGCAAGATACTTGGCAAGACGCTCTTATTTATGACGGATGCTTTGAGATATTGGTTTGTTAGCTCCTATGGCTCTCAACTATTTCCTATGAGAGCCTCACCTGGTGTCTACTCTCTAATTCTTGTGTATAAGAGAGGTAGAGTTCTCACATCATATATTGTCTCTTTGGTAATACAAAGGTAAAAATGCAAAATTAAAAAAATGGAAATATGTTCAACAGTGGCACCTTCTGGCTAGGCAGAGGGGCCTGACTAGAAGATTCAGCCCTTTCTTCCTCCTTTTGGAAGCTAAACTAGTGGTGAAATCTATTTACCTTTCCTACCGGTTCAGAAGTGCACATGTGCGCGCTTTTTCACCCTCTGTGCATGTGCAGAATGCTTTGTGCATGCACAGAATGCTTTGTGCATGCGCAGAGGGTTAAAAACAAGGAAATGGCGACCTCCAGGAGGGTGGGCGGAGTATTGTGCTGCTGCTGCCGCTGCCACCACTACCGGTTCTCCGAACCACCAGCGGGCGCTGCTACCGGTACACCCCAAACCGGGCCGAACCAGTAGCATTTCACCCCTGAGCTAAACCAATCTCACACCAGATAAACAAGAGTAATTTTTTTAAAGAAAAAATAAAAATGTAATGTCATCTATCCTTTTCTAACTTTAAATATTAAATTGCAAGTATTTAGTGATGAATAAAATACAGAAATGCCTGGGATCATGAGCAACCATAGGGAAATTGATAAGAAGAAATTAAATCCAAAAGGAATATAATGCCCCCGGTAGACCATAAAATGCTACTACATCTCTCTGGGATATACATGCCACTGACTCTGGGATATACTGCAAAACATTCAGATCATTATTACAAATAACATATATCTTCATTAACATGCCTGAAATATGGATGAAGCTAAATTTAAATTCTCCATTCTGTAACTTGTAGAGAGAGGTGACTTGGTACCACAGAGAAAACAGGAGTTTAAAAAGATTGAAAATTCCTGGCCGGATGTGTTACCTGTACTTATTTCTACGTAAAATGAAAGACCTTGGAAGCAAAGGTGCTCTCCAATTACTTGGAGAGATTCAAAGTTAAATCAGAAATGGTGGAGAACAACGGCAGCTTTTCCAAGCTATGCTTCACACACTGCTCCAGAGTTCTCTTCTTTAATTTAATTTAATTTAATAGATTTGTATGCCGCCCAACTCTTCTCTCTTCTTCATTTTAAAAAGACCAAACCTTTCTATCTCCAGCAGAAGGAAAGGGCTAGTACAGTCTGTATGTGACCAAAACCCACACAGATACAAGACCTGGAGATGCGGATTGTATACCTGAAACATTTCAATAGAATTCATTGATTGGGGGTAGCCCTACTGTGGCTTTTAATGCAGAGAAATGTATCCCCCTACAACTGCAGCACAGGGGTGTCAAACTGGCAGTCCGCAGGCTGGATGCGTCACACGCAGGCCACGCCCGCCCCGGCTCCACGAATGGGGAAAAACATCGTGAAACGTCAAGTGACGACATGATGATGTGAGTTTGACACCCATGCTATGGCATAATGTCAAAACGTATTACCGTATTTTTCGGAGTATAAGACGCACCGGAGTATAAGACGCACCTAGATTTTAGAGGAGGAAAACAAGGAAAAAAGTATTCTGAACCAAATGGTGTAGTAATATGTTATTTAATAAAATACCAGTGTAGCAGAATACTTTTTACAACCATGTATACTTTTTACAACCATGTACACTTTTTACAACCATGTACACTTTTAAAAAACTTCAAACTTGACAGCTTTAAGACTAGTGGACTTCAACTCCCAGAATTCCTCCTCCAGTCATGCTAGCTCAGGAATGGGAGTTGAAGTCCACAAGTCTTAAACTTGCCAAGTTTGAAGACCCTTGCACCCCTAACCCCTAACCCAGGGGTCTTCAAACTTGACAGCTTTAAGACTAGTGGATTTCAACTCCCAGAATTCCTCCTCCAGTCATGCTAGATGGGGTAATTAGAAGGCAAAAACACCCCCTTTTTTTTGCAAAAAATGGCCCGTTTTTCACTCATTTTTTGTAAAAACAGGGCATACAGAGGGTTTGGGAAGCCTGCAGAGCACTCCTAGGGGGTGGGGGAGGCAAAAACGCCCCCATTTTTGCAAAAAAGTGGCCCATTTTTCGCAAAAATAGAATGTGGGGCGGGGCTTCGGGAGGCCAAAAAAATTGCTGTATTCGGTGTATAAGACGCACCAACATTTCCACCCTCTTTTTGGGGGTAAAAAGGTGCATCTTATACTCCTAAAAATACGGTATGCACATTTCATGGACCTCAAACCAACAATCTTGAAAGCACTATAGCAGATACAACCAATTTTGCTGTAATTCCTTTTGAGACTGTTGATTGAGAAGACCAACACATCTGAATTGAAAGCATAAATAATCTGAAGCATAACTGATTTGGAAAATCTGGATCATACTTGCATGTAATTCATAGTTAAGGCACTCAAGGCAATATACGTAGTGCATCTTCCATCATTGTTACCATCGTCAACATAACCTCATCTTGGTAGCCAGAGGGCAAATCAAAGTGCCAAAAGAGAGAATGCAAGGTTCTTAATGTAATAATAAGAATGCAGTAAGCATGGGGTGAGCCAGCCCGGATACCTAAGATTTAAAGAGTTGTGATCCAAGTCTCCCCACTTTTGTTTTCAATCTGTTGCATGAATCTACCAAGAGTCAAATTGTCACATTGTACGTTATTTCTTCCCATTGAAAATTTGTATTCCAAACTCTTTGTCAGCCATAGATATGTCTGTTTACACTATGATCTGTCTAACACAGAGAGAAAAAATCTGAGGATGACTTGACTGCATGTGAACTTGGAAGATGATTAAGACACTTGATTATTCAAAATTGGCAGCAGTATCTTCTGTCATAATCCTGGCAACCCCGATGTGGAAAGACCCAAGGTCACAACAAGACCAAGGGCAATATTACATTCAAAAATACATGCAGGTGAAAAAACAGTGTTGTAACTCTTCATGACATCCTTTGCCAGAAGAACAATAACATTGCAAAATCTTACAGTTATCAATTTTGCTGAACAGGCAAAAAGGTTTTCTCCCAAATCTTTTCTTGTCCTTTTCCTGCCCCAGTGCAGTGTCAGAATAACAGTTGACTTTCTGAGACAGTTATGTGTACAGTATGTTCATTTAAAGAAATATCCCCATCGGGGGCGCCAGACTTCCTTGGAAATGTCACAGTAATTTTGGAGGCATATTTGTAAGCGTTAAAACAGTGGCAGAAAAAGAAAAAACCAGACACTTCCTTCCCCCAGCCTCACAGTCTCAGGACTGCTCAGGTGTCCTCAGAGTTATATTTATACAGGTAGTCTTTGACTTGCAACAGTTCATTTAGTGACCGTTTGAAGTTACAACAGCATTGAGAAAAGCGACTTATTTCACACTTACGACGATTTTGTAACATCCCTAGGGTCACGTGATCAATATTCAGAAGCTTGGCAACTGACTCAGTTTTGTGACGGTTGCAGTATCCTGGGGTCATGTGATCCTCTTTTGAGACCTTCTGACAAGCAGTCAACGGGGAAGCTATGTTACTAACTTAACGATAGCAGGGATTCACTAAACAACTGTGGCAAGAAAAGTTGTAAAATAAGGCAAGCTCACTTAACAAATGTCTCACTCAGCAAGAGAAGTTTTGGGCTCAACTGTGGTCATAAGTCGAGGACTATCTGTATAACAGCAACAAGAATTTGAATTTCATGAATGCAATTAATCCACACAAATCTGTTCCTCAGAGTAAGTTTTAGAATCAAGTATGTGTTCATTTGAAAATAGGAAGGATACTTTGCAATGTGTGACTTACTCCTTGATTTGTATCATCTGGAGCTATTTTCCCTAATAGATGTAAATATGTGCATTGTATTCTAAATTTTGCTTCACTCTTTGATGATTGAATTCGCCATCCACACTTTTAAATAAATAATGCTATAAATATCATGTAATATTATGCTTCCTCCGCATATAATGATCTAAGAATCCATATGGAAATTCTCCCCCTCTCACATATTGCAGTTTTGTTTTGTTCCTTTAAGGTTTTTTTCTTTTTAGCAAAATGGAGAAAATCAGGATTTCCTCAGACAGCTAGGAGCTAAAGAATTGGATTGACCCAAATGCATCTCTAAGAAAATACACCCACTCTAAAGGTTCGAAATAAAAGTTGCAATATGTGGAGACTTTTCAGTGTCTTAACACAAACAAAAACCCCTAGCGAAACAACAACTGATCCCTGGGGATGCTTTTAAAACAGAGGTTTTTAAATTTGGCAACTTTAAAACTTGGTGGACTTCAACTCCCAGAATTCCCCAGCCAGCCTGTTGCTGGACTGGGGAATTCTGGGAGTTAAAACTCCCACCAGTCTTACAAGTTGCCAAGTTGGAAGACCCTTGCTTTAAAAAGTCTCTTCGCAGCAATTAATAGACGCAGCTCTTTTTAAAGACCTCTTTCCGATGCATCCCATTATAACCCGCTAAGCAGCCAATTAGGTCGTTAGCTGACAAATTATGTCATTAACCGCAAAGCAAGGCACGCGCCCTCCGGTGGCCGGGAGAGGGACTTGCTCCTGCCTTTGAAACGGGCGAAGCTTAAAGGGGGAGGAGGGTTGGGGGGGGAGGCGGGGCTCGCTACGTGCTGCGCCCGCCTTCCTATTGAGTCAGAGGCGCGTTGCGAGCTGCCTAGAAAGCGATTGTAACAACCAGAAGCCCGGAGAGCGGAGCTAGGCAAGGCGGGCGTTGAGATTAACGCGCCGGGAGAAAGTAAAAGAATCTTGGGAGGCTGAACGTTCCAAAGAAGTTACATTCCAGGGTGGGAGGCAGCCCTTTATACAAACGGCTGCCCGAGAGCTCGCACTTTCTCACGGAGGCGGTGGATCTTGCCGCCCTTCTTTGGAGGGGGGCGAAGAGGAGGAGGAGGAGGAGGAGAAAGACCGGGGGATTTTTTTTTAAGCGGGGGCAAAGAAAATGAATCGGAGTTTTAATAAATCGCAGAGTCTGCGGTATTCCGGTTACAGTGCTGTGGAAGTAAAAAGCAAGGTAAGGACGACAACACTTGCTTCTCGTCTGAATCAACTCTCCTGTTTCTCCGGTACCTTTTCCCCCCCAACTCCTTCAAACGCCCCCCCCCCTCCTTTATTTATTTTTTAAATGAATGAAGAGTCTCCTGCCTTCTCTTGTTTCGACCTCTCCCCCCAAAAAATAAACCCCTCTCCGCTTGAAAGAAGAAAAAAGTTATTCGGGCAGCAACTTTTTTGTTTTAAGTCTCTTGCTTTCGATTTAAGAAAGGAATATCCAATTTCGACCCCTCGATCGCCCCCGCCTACTTAAGGATGATATGGATTTCTCCCTTTCCACCCGTAAGGATTAAAAAAAATAATAATACACGCTCCTGGGTAACTTCTTCCGTGATTTTAGGGGAAAACATTTGTCTGGTGTTATTTTTTTTCCTTTTTTTCTGTTTGGAATTTTGAGTGTCTCGATTCTGGAGGCCGGTGTATATTAGCCAGTGGCTGGCTTGGCTTGGCTTGGCTTGGCTGCTTGAGCGGAGCCTGGCGATGACCGTGGCACGTTTCTGGCTGGTGGGCTGTTCCTAACAAAAGGCAGCGCGCGAGCTTGGATTCCGAGGGAAGAAGGCGAGGCGATCGGCCGAGGCACGTTAGTTAGGCTCGCTCGCTCGTGTGTTGTTTTTTTTTGGGAGGGGGGGATTACTGAACCCGAAAGGGACCATCAGAAGGCCGGACAAGACGGGATGCTGTGGCGACCCCACACACACACACCTCCGCGTCCGTGCCCCCCCCCCCCAGCCTCTTCAAAAATCATCCCTTGCGTTGAAGGGAGCGAAATGCTGCTCCTTTTGGTCGCGATCTCTCATTGTTCCTCCTAACTTCCAAAAATGCTTTGTTTTGTTTTGAGATAGTTTTTATAAGACGCAGGAAGGATGGCTGGAAGACAGAAAGGAAAAAATACGATTCTTGGCTTCAGTTCCCACCCCACAACCCCCGTCTCCCGACTGCCCCCTTCTCTCCCTTCGCCCCTTAAACATCTTTTCGCCGGTGGCGGCGGTTCAGTTCAATTCTTTTGACCGTCTCCAGTCAGCCTGCAATTAAATCCCGTTTTGGCCCAACCGAGGTCTCGAGGAAACCTTTCGCCTGGCGTTTTGTACCGTCGCCTTGCCCTGTCTTCAGCGCCCTGGACTCGTTCACTAATCGTGTTTAAACTTGTTTGGGAAAGTTGCACCGTCGTCTTTGTTGCATCCTTGTCTTTCTCTTCTCTTCTCTTCTCCTCCCCGCCCCCCCAGCTGCCTGATTATCTTTATAAACTTTCTCCCTTCCCTTTTATTGGGGAGAGAGAGAGAGAGGGAGGGAGGGAGAGGGAGAGAGAGAGAGAGAGAGAGAGAGAGAGAGAGAGATTTTTTGTTTCTCCAAACTTGCCCTGGTTTGGAAAGATGAGAGGAGGCTGGCCTAGACTGCATCTTTTTACAGCGCTGCCATGTGTGTGTGTGTGTTTGTGGGTCTCTGTGTACTTCCCCCCCCCCCAACAGCTCTATAACTTGAGCACTTTGGGGGGGATCCTGAAATGAAGCCCAGCCTGCTTTTGCTGCCTCTTGATCCAGGCCTGCCCAATGGCAGTGGGTGTATAACCAGCCATAAATCATGTACGACTGAAACGTATGTTTGGTTGGAAAGCAGGTCTTCTTTCTTTGGAGCTAATGGGTTTTCTTTCTCCCAAGAGCAAAAAGGAGGTCCGTAATCTAACAGCTGCGTTTTGAAAGTTTTAATTTAGTGGGGACCCACCCCACTGACGCCCCCTATTCCAACATAATCATGTTCTTGATTATGGCAGAATTGGAAGCTCAACACTCTTGGGTCATCCATATTTGGGAACAATGCAATTCTCAATTACTATCAGGATATTGCAGGAGTCCCCAAACTTGGCAACTTGAAGACCTGTGGACTTCAACTCCCAGAATTCTCCAGCCAGCTGGCTGGAGAATTCTGGGAGTTGAAGTCCACAGGTCTTCAAGTTGCCAAGTTTGAAAATCTCTGGGCTATTGTGTCTCTTACAGATAATTCTCTGTTGATGTGATGATCCCCACATCCTGTGTTACCTATGTTGTGTAAAAGACTGTATCCTGTTGGCTTCTCTAAAAGGGTTTGCCGAATAATAGTCCATATCGTATTTCCACAAAGAGGGAAAATTGGTCCTGTATCTTTCTCCTTTACAGGTTAGTCCTCGACATGCCACCACAATCGACGCGGCCAAAACTTCTTCTCTTGCCCTGCAAGACACTTATTAGGGGAGCATTGCCCCATTTTACAACCTTGCTTGCCATTGTTGTTAAGTGAATCGCTGCCGCCGTTAAGTTAAGAACCCGGTTTGCTAAGTGAATCTGGATCCCCTGTTGACTTTGCTTGTCAGAAGTTCACAAAAGATGATCACGGGACACACACACCCAGGGTGGGACCCTGCAGCTAGTAGCCAAGCATTTTGAATTTTGATCATGGGGATGCGGCAACGGTTGTTAAGTGTGCAAAAATGGTCATGTCACTTTTTCTTCAACGTCATCGTAACTTTGAACAATCACTTAACGGATGGTTGTAAGTCGGGGACTACCTGTATATATTACAAATGCCTCCTTTTGTCTTCTGTGGCCTCTCCATGTTTTCCTAGGACCTAGGTGAAAAACATGCTTAACTTGGAAGCATTTCATTCCTGGCAAGAACTTCCAATCCCTTTATCGTCCTTTCCCAAGTTGATGCCTTCTAAATGTAGAAATATAAACTCTCCCTATATCCAGGCAAACTGGTTTGAAATTATGGGCGTTGGGGAGGGAGGGAGGGAGGGAAGGAGGGAGGGCAGGGCTTAAAGGAGGTGCCTTTAATCTAGGCTGTTTGGGGATGAAAACCCTTTTCTGTCCACAGTCAGTCAACCTGGTAAGAGTTTCCTTTGACACCATAGAGAACTTGAAGGACACACACATTTCAAGACAGAACCAATTATCTTTTTTTTAAAAAGTTTTTTTTATTTATAATACAATTAAAAACAAACAAACAAGAAGAACAAAAAGACATGGACATGACGTGATAATCCAGTTTACATACAGTATTTCCATCAAGTTACTTCTTTTCCTAAATATATAAATCTTTATCTCTAGATAAAGATTTATCCCTTTTATATACAGTATCAATTTCATTTTCCTTCTTTAATAATATGAACATTTATACCTCTCCAATTATTGCTATTTTATAATCCCAACATTCCTCTTAAATTCCCACCAACGGACAGAACCAAATATCAGAGCAGAAGGAGACCTGCTTGGTGCCCTGTTGTTGCCATAGTGCAGGGGTCCCCAAACTTGGCAACTTTTAAGACTTGTGGACTTCAACTCTCAGAATTCTGGGAGTTGAAGTCCACAAGTCTTCAAGTTGCCGAGTTTGAAGACTTCTGCCATAGTGAGAATGTCTTCCATTGGGTCACACCAAATAACTTGCCTCCGAAGCCTGTGGGATCTAAGCAAGTTTTTATTCATAGCGTTATAGACTTTGGGAGGAGCTACATTTAGGCTGAGGCGGCTAATTCCCTTGTTCCTTGCAGGACTCTTAAATTGAACACTATTATTATAAAGGAGATCACACCATTTCTTTGGGTAACTGGTTCCACTATCAAACTTTTCTGAATACAGGTAGTCCTAAACTTGTGGCCCAAAGTGGAGACCAAAGTTTTTCTGTTGCTAAGTGTGACGGTTGTTAAGTGAGTTTTGCCCCATTTTAACCCCTTTTCTTGCCACAGTTGTTAAGTAAATTTTCATGGCAGTTAATACGATTGTTAATCAACTGGCTTTCCCCATTGACTTTGCTTGCCAGAAGGTTGCAAAAGGTGATCATGTGACCCTGGGACACCGCAACGGTCATAAACACACGCCAGTTGCCAAGCATCCAAATTTTGATCACATGACCATGGGGATGCTGCAATGGTTGTAAGTGCGAAGAACATTCATAAGTCATTTCCCCCCCCCCCAGTGCTTTTGTAACTTTGAACAGTCATTAAAGGAACGGTTGTAAGTCGAGGACTATCTATAATAGAAAGTTTCCTTTGCTCCACTGGCCAGATTTGGTCAGACTATTCATCTTGTAACTTAAACATATTACAGGTAATCCTCTGTAGGAATGGGGGCCCTGTAAGGGGCGTGTGTGCAGAAAACTCCCTGCCCTAAGCAAATGATCTTTCTGAATGGTCTCACTCAGTTCACACGGCCAGAATGATAAGATACCTGATCTCATCTAGGTTGCAACAACCTACATGATCTCATCTAGGTTGCAACAACAAAGATGCTCATAGAGAAGGTGGGTGGGGAAATATTGTAGGGGGAATTCACCAATGAAATGCTGTTGCTCTTTCCTACTTTTTGCTCCTTGGAAAACTGTAGATAAGCAATAAACACCACGAAGGCAGTCAGCCATCTTGGACATCTTTGCATCCTGCCATGAATTGTCTCCAATTCCATCAGTCCTCGACTTACAACAGCTCATTTAGTAACAACAGCACTGAAAGAAGTCACTTATGACCGTTTTCCACATTTACAATCGTTCCAGCATCCCTATGGTCGTGTGATCAAAATTCAGACATCCTTTGTGACACTCGTATTTATGACCGTTTCAGTGTCCCAGGGTCATGGGATCCCGTTTAGCGACTTTCGGACAAGCAAAGTCAATGGGGGAAGCCAGATTCACTTAACAGCTAGGTGAGTAACTCAAGAGCTATGGTGACTCACTTAATGACTGCGGCAAGAAAGGTCGTGAAATGGAGCAAAACTCGCTTAACAAATTTCTTACTTAGCAACATACATTTTGGGCTCAAATGTGGTCGTAAGTTGAGGACTACCTGTATTCTAGATATTGCTTTGCTGTAATGAGAGGAAACAGGCCTGTGTGACAAACCCCTCAGGGAGTTAAAAGAGTGTTATCGTATCTTCTCAAGGCTAAACATAGCTGGTTACTTTTAATTTCTCTTTATCAGACTTCTTTTGTAGTCCTCTGGCCCTCCTCCTTGCCCTTCTCTGGTTCTGGTCCAGTTTCTCTTGAGTCCTTAAGATGTGGTGCCCAGAATTAGATACAGTCCTCAAGGAATCCTCAAGGTGAGATCTGATCAAAGCAAGAAATAAAGTGGAATAATGTCTTATTGAGATTTGGAAATTTCAATGAACCATTCATTTAGTCCCCCAGCTTTGCTTTGCTGGCTGGGGAATTCTGGGAGTTGAAGTCCCCCAGGCTTAAAGTTGCCAAGGTTGGAGACCCCTGATTTAGTTCACGGATTGGGAGACGGGATGTTCCTTACTCCTGAAATCCAAAGTATACCCTTTGTGGCAATTGAGGTCATTTGCTATGATGGAAGCCATTTGGGTAATGATGTCACTTGCATCCATGCACATATTTTCCATAATTTGGATGTCATTTGCGTCCAAATTTTTTTTGGGGGGGTTCTAGTAAATTGAATGTTTAGTTGATTCAGCCTAATGTTGCATTTGTCTAACCCAGGGATGTCCGACTTTTCACAACTTTAAAGACCTGTTACTTTCAATTCCCAGCATTCCCCAGTCAGCCACGCAAAAGTGATGTGATTGTCACTGATGACCTCTTGCCAGCTTTCCCATTAGCTTTCATTGCCAGAAGCAGGCAAGGAAGATCATAAGTGGCAGTCACACGACTGTGAGGGGCTACGACCATTTTAATTGCAAGCGGGTTGCCAAGCGCCCAAATTGCAATTGTGTGGAAGCTGCGATGGCCCCAATTTTGAGATCCCCACTGTAAGTTTCCTTGTTCAGTGCCGTCATAACTTCAAACAGTTGCTTAATGAATGGTCATTTGCAAGGGTTGCACTTAGTCCTCGACTTACGACCACAATTGAGCTCAAAATTCCTGTTGCTAAGTGGAGTTTGCCCCATTTTACGACCTTTCTCGCCACAGTTGTTAAGCGAACCACTGCCGTTGTTAAGTTAGTAACACGGTTGTTAAGTGATTCCGGCTTCCCCATTGACTTTGCTTGTCAGAAGGTCGCAAAAGGTGTTCACAGGACCCCGGGGACACTGCAACCGTCATAAATATGAATCAGTTGCCAAACATCTGAATTTTGATCATGTGACCACAGGGATGCTGCAACCTCCTGGTGAAAAATGGTCGTAAGGCACAGTGCTGTTGTAACTCCGAATGGTCCCTAAATGAATGCTTGTTAAGTCAAGGACTATCTGGTACTTGTATAGCAAACTGGCTCTCTACATTTAGTGTTAATGTTTGTAAAATAAGAATTTCTGCCTTACATGGACACTTTCCCCAAATATTCCTGATTTCCACAACAGTGTATTTCCTGTCCATTAAGATCAGGCAAAATATAGGTGATGCTGTTAGTGCCTTTGTCTGCCCTCTGAAAAATACAATTGTCAACAAGAACATCAAGAAAGGTCATTTCAGTTTGTCTTCCAAACTCTAGGAGATGTTATCATGCTCAGGTGTTTTGGTCATTCTTAATTACATCGTCCTTGGTCTGTCTGCATTCCCTTGGCTGACTCTCTGCAGCCATCTGATCACCCCTGGTTTCTTGTCAACTTTTCTTTTCCTTGCAAAGTCCACATCAAGTCCTTGGACTACACCACCTTTGCGTTCTAGATAGCAGAATTTAGTATGTTGGGATTAAAATTCTCCTTCGAATGAGATAAATGGAGATTGCAAAGTTCTGAATTTTAGTATTTGTGTTGCTACTAACAGAGCAAAGCCTTGCATTCCCCCCCCTTCCAGGTTTGTGGATTAGAATAAATAAATATACATAGGCTGTTAATATACTAGCCTGTGTACTCTATAGTGCAACCTCCATTATCCCTGATTATAGACGGTACTGACCAGGGGATGAAAGAAGTTATAATGTGAAATATTTTGAAGGAATCTTATTGAGAAGAACTGCTGAAAACAAACATAGATCCCTGAATATTATCATATCCTGTACTAAATCTTTCTTGCGTGGTTAAAAAGCCTTTGTTATGTTAAAAAGATGAGACTGCTAGCTGACTTTTCCTTCTCACTGGCGAAAAAAAACCCTTATTGATTGATAACAAATATTATTTGACTTCTGACCTCAGTTGGGACCGGAATTTTGGTTGGTAACGGATGCAGTTGTTAACCAAGTCGCCATGTGACAGGACCCAATTTGACAACTCTTTTTACCATAGTAATTTAAGCGAATCACTGCAGTCATTAAGCAAATCACATGGTCCTTAAGTGAACCACATGGTTGTTAAGCAAATCTGAGTTCCCCAAATTGACTTGGCCTGTCAGAAGGCTGCCGGGGAGGTTGCAAATTGTAATCCTGTGACTGCAAGATGCTGCAAAAATCGTAAAAGCCAGCTGGTTGCCACCTGCCCAGATTGCAACCTCTTGACTTGCGGGGATGGTGTGACACTCACAGCTTTGAGGACAGGAGTCATACGTCACTTTTTTCCAAGGCTGTGTTTTTTGTTTGTTGTTAAAACAGTCCCAAGTCAAAAACTTATCTGCAGGATCCAATCTGGGTCGGTCACCGGGACCAGAGGTTTAGTCTTCCAAGCTCTCAGACTTGTGCTGGAGCTCATCCTCAGAGAACTTCTCTCTAGCAGAGTGTGTGCTTTGAGCTACTCTGTATGTGGTATTTATATGGTGCCTGTTGTGTGATTGGGGTGGTTGATGGCTGGCTATTAAGCTTCCTTGGGCTGCCCAGCCCTCGCCTTCTAAGTACTGGAGATAAATCAGCACTCCTGTTGACTGAGGAGGGGCCTGTCTCCCACTCTCCCACTGTCTCCCACTCTTCAATCACTTCCCTGGCTGTTTTTGTGCCTGCTCGTCCAACAATCTTAGTAGCTGCAAAATTGAATATATGTCCTTATTCATTACAGTGTGAGGCTACAAATGAGTTTGGGTCTCCTCGTCTGATCACTCACTTGTGTTCTTGCAGTCTGGTAATTAACTTCCTCCCTGTCTATCCTACATGGTCACAGGGGCAATCCATGCAGGGGATCCAGTAGATTACATTGGAAGTATCTCCCATGTCTAAGCGATCTTTACAATACATACTTTGTCCTCGTATGGTAGCAGCCCCTGGACGGTGTGCGATGCCCACTTGCAGATCTCAGAAGCTACCTGTATAATATTTTAATTCCATAAACTTAAATATGCTGATCAGTTGCTTTTGAAAATGGACCATGAGCTAAAAAAATGTGTGCTACGTGTGATATCATTTGAATAACTGAGTTCTTCAGGAAAATACTGGATGTTTATAAATGCTAATGCTGAATGTATCCTTCATAATAGAGACCAGCGTGAGGATATTAAGAAATGGTCACCCCTTTGTATGATTGATGGCTTGTTTTAATCTTTTATATGTATTTTAACTTTTATATTCTGCTTTTAATGTTTTTTCGATCTGTTGCACCGCCCAGAGTCCCTTGGGAGTTGGGTGGCCTATAAGATTGAATGAATGAATGAATGAATGAATGAATGAATGAATGAATGAATGAATGAATGAATGATTGAATAAATAAATAAATAAATAAATAAATAAATAAATAAATAAATAAATAAATAAATAAATAAATAAATAAATAAATAAATAAATAAATAAATAATAGCTGCTTTAATTAAAATATTCTTCATTAAAAAAACCTCTTTTTTTGTTGCTTGCTTGTGGCAAACTTTCTCTGAAGTACAAGTTAAGTCGAATGAACCTGGACTTACTTCTTTTAATCTTCCTGATGAATTACCATATTTTTCGGAGTATAAGACGCACCGGAGTATAAGATGCACCTTAGTTTTGGGGGAGGAAAATAGGGGGGGGGAAATCTACCTACCAGGTATTCATCTGGCTAGCATCCTTAGTCTGGTCAGCTTCAGCACATTGTTTTATCCCCTGGTTAGGGCTGAAAAAAATCTTCTTCGGAGGGAGTAGCAATGAAAACAAGCCTGCAAAGACTTAGGGCTGGAAAAAAACTACTTCGGAGGGAGTAGCAATAAAAACAAGCCTGCAAGCCTGGAAGAGCCTGAAAGATCATTAGCACCTCATTAGGGCTGGGAAAAAAAGCTTTGGAAAAGCTACATTCGGTCAGCCTGTTTTAGGGAGGGAAAAGGTGCGTCTTATACTCCGGAAAATACGGTAAGTTGTACAGAATTGACATTAGCTGATGGTGTGCTTTTAGATAGATCACTACTACGATATGAGAAGTACAGCTAGTCCTTACAAACTATTTGTTTGCTGACTGTTTGAAGTTACAGCGGCACAGTGGAAAAGAAGTGACTTATGACTGTTTTTTCACATTTATGACTGCTGCATCCCCACGGTCATGTGATCCGAATTGGGACACTTGGCAATTGGAATGTATGATGACGGTTGCAGTGTCCTGGGGTCAAGTGATCACCTTTTGTGACCACCTGACAAGCAATGGGAAACCAGATTTACTTAACAAGTGTGTTAACTAACTTTTAACACTTAAGCGAACAGTGATTCACTTAACATCTGTGGCAAAAAAAAGGTCGCAAAATGGGGGCAAAACTCACTTAACAACCATTTTACTTAGCAACAGAAATTCTGGGCACAACTGTGGTCGTAAGTCAAGGACTACCTGTATCTAGATATTTAATACCAGATGGCAAGAGAAAAGCGAGTACTCCATTTCTGCCAAACTTCTAATCACGCAAAATGACAAATGTTTTCTATAAGGATCGTCTGTGGCTGTTTGAGTCGAACACAAAGGAATATAACAAAGGCAGTACTTTTATTAACTGTGGGACTTGATGGAATCTTCACTTTCTTATTAAAAAGGACCACAAAAATGAATGGAAAAAAATTGTGCTTTAAAAATAAATCAGTGTGTGAGATTGTGATACTAGGCTTGGTGTGACTTGCCTAGAAGCTAGGACAGAGGTTGTTTAGAAAGGTAAAGAAAATATTGTTTTGACCAAAAGCTAACATAGTTTTGTCTGATTAAGTTCACTCAACTACATTCCGAGTAAACCAGTTCTGATGATAGAGATTAGCTTGTCCTGTTTTTAGCCTTCTCTCCAGGCAGTGATGGTATTCCTTGCTGTTGGAAAAAAACAACATTCAAAGGCTTGCCTATGGGAAAACATATGTATGAGAATGGATTTTTATCTCTGTTTTAATTGGAGAATCTGCTTCTTAAGCCATTTATTGTAATCCTTCTGGAAAGGCCCATTCTTTACTGTCAATGAGCATTCTGGCAACTTGAGGGGATGCCACAGAGAGGAGAGGGTCAGGCTGTTCTCTATGGCACCAGAAAGTCAAACAAGGAATAATGGATGGAAGCTGACTAAGGAGAGATTCAACCTGGAAGTGAGGAGAAACTTTCTGACGGTGAGAGCGATCAACCAGTGGAACAGCTTGCCAGCGGAGGTTGTGAGAGCCCCAACACTTGCGACCGTCAAGGGGAGACTGGACTGCCATCTGTCTCAAATGGTGTAGGAACTCCTGCTTGAGCAGGGGGTTGGACTAGATGACCTACAAGGTCCCTTCCAACTCTAATAATAAATCTAAATCTGAAAACTTCAGTTAATAGTTCAAGTATATTATTTGACTTCTCTTGAATCAAACCTCTTCAGATTAAAAAGAAATGTAGCTACATCATGTCTCGTATAGAGAAAAGGTAGTTTCTTCCTTTCGTCCTGCTCTAATCTGAGGAAATTTGCTGATGCCTTCAGTCCTGCAGTGAGAGATTCATGAGAGAAAATGTACACAAAATAGACTTAAGTTTGGAAATCACCTCCACAAGATCATAATTAGTCCAGTTTTAAATGGTGGTCAAATAAATACATGTGGATTTTAAGTCTGCCAGTGACTTCTGGTCATGACTGCTGTATAGTATCTTCAGGATTAGAATCAGTAAGCTTATTGTTGGAGAAACATACGTAGGAAGTAGTGATAGCTTTCCTGTCTGCTTATCAGGCATCTGATTAGCCACTGGTAGAACAACATAGCATTGGGTCAGGTAACCTTAATCTTATCCTACCAGGCTTCTTTTATTTTTTGAAGAGCATCAACATTGTTTTAATTAGCACAGAGTTGTATAAAACTGGATAGTTTGACCATATCTGAGTTATCTGCTTATCATAACGGGTAATAATGTTTCCACTTCATAATGTTCCTCTTGTTCACCTGCCACCTTTGTGTTGATCTACAGTATATTAATCTTTCAGAAAGGTTTGAGTCATTGATATATGAAGATATTTTTATTTGTGCCTAATGTCCAGCAGTAAATGAATTTGTAAACAGGTCTCCTGAAATGTATAGCCACAATACAGAAGTAGTAAGTCAAACAGTAAGTGTACATGAGTGATTGAGACCTGTGTCTTCTCTAGTCTATAACTGGACAATTTGGTGATTGGAATGAACAAATAGGCCTGTCTTGGGAAAATAGGCTTATTAAGAGCAACATTATTATAATATGCAGAGCCAAGGTGGCGCAGTGGTTAAAATGCAGCACTGCAGTTCAGCAGTTCAGCTGTTCAAATCTCACTGGCTCAAGGTTGACTCAGCCTTCCATCCTTCCGAGGTAGGTAAAATGAGGACCCAGATTATTGGGGGCAATATGCTGAACTCTGTAAACTGCTTAGAGAGGGCTGTAAAGCACTATGAAGTGGTATATAAGTCTAAGTGCTATTGCTAATATGCAAAGCTTAAATGTTGGGTAATACTTAAAGTATATCAACATGAGCATTCAGCAGTGATCCATCTTGAGTTTTAAATTGGTAGAATTGGCTATCTAAGATGTTGTCTTCTAGACAGTTAATGAAACATACACATATATCGCAGTGGTGGGTTGCTGCCGGTTCGGACAGGTCCTTTAGAACCGGTAGCGGAAATTTACCGCTGCTCTCCGAACCAGCAGCGATGACTGGCGGTCCACGCTCCCGAACCAGTCCTCTGATCACCGCGGCTTGCAAAAAACCCCTCTGCGCATGCACCAAACCCTCTGCGCATGCGCAGAGGGTCATTTCCAGGTATTTTGTGTGACATGATGGGGGCGTGCACGTGAGCAAAGTGAGCGTGCGCACGCAAAACACGCACTTCCATCGCGATGCGAACCAGTAGCGAAGATAAGTGTAACCCATCCCTGATATATCGGTAACAATCTGAAACGACATTAGCAGGAACCGTGCAAAGGATTTGAAAGCATGAAAACCCCAAAATGGTGTCACTGGCTAGACTATTCTAGATCAGATATGGGTCAAAATGCCACCTAGCATGCGATTCTTCTTCCTGGCAGATGTTCATGATGTCATTCTTTAAAAATTAAATGGAGGTTAGATCAACTCTAAAATGTAAGCACTAAAGCTTGTTCAAACCTGTCCTAGGAACTAGAAAGTTCAGAATGAGAGCTCACCCTTTCTTCCTTGCCCTCTAATGCTTTAGATTTTTTTTTAAAGGTGTGAGTGGGTGCATTTTACAGTCTACTTGGGCTTTCGAGTGTAAGAGGATTGTGAATCCTTATGTTCCTCTTATTTTTGAAAAATGAAAGAATTACAGACCTAAGTCAGTTCAATAATATACATTGTAACTGAATCTGGACCTTTCTGTAAGGAACTGGGAAAAAAATACTCTCAATACTCTTTGTATTCCCAAAATACAAAGTAGCTTTAGTAAAATATTGAGAGAACAAATATCCCCACGAGTGCAAGAGCGGTCACGGAAATCTGATCACCGAATTAAGGCATTTGAAAGGACTGTATTTTTCTTTTGGTTGACACGGAATATCTGCATTTTCTCCTTCCTGGTTCTGGGACTGAATTCATTTTTCAAATTCAAATTTTCTATGCCACCAGATGGCTAGACTTCAAATTGGAAATTCACCTAGATTGTTTAATAGAACTGAAGCTGATACTTTTCTTGATTACCTTGTTGGATTGGGGTTTGCGGGGGGGGGGAGAGGATGGAATGCCACATTGAAATGACTTTGATCACCCCAAGACCATGTCCTTAGCAGTTAATTGTGGGACAATGTCGTTCTGTTTTCTTATAGACAGAAATATTAATGTGCAGGTGATGGTTGGTAATCTTTCTTAAGCTTGGTTCACATTTCACTACGTAACATTACAAGTGGTCCTCGACTTAAGACCGCAACTGAGACCGAAATTTATGTTGCTAAGTGAGTCATGTTGTTAAGTGAGTGTTGCCCCATTTTGCAACCTTTCTTGACCGTTGTTAAGTGAATCACTGCAGTTGTGAAGTTAGTAACAGGGTTCTTAAGTAAATCTGGCTTCCCCGTTGACTTTGCTTGTCAGAAGGTCACAAAAGGGGATCACGTGATCCCTGGGACACTGCAACTGGTCATAAATATGAGCCAGTTGCCAAGCGTCCAAATTTTGATACGTCACCATGGGAATGTCGCAATGGTTGTTAAGTGTGAAAAAATGGTCAGGTCACTTTTTTTAGTGCTATTGTAACTTTGAATGGCACTACACCAAATGAATTGTAAGTTTATTTATTTATTTATTTATTTGTCAACAAGTGCAAGGAAACAGGACACATGAAAAAATGGTACAAATAAATGGATATAAAGAAGCAAAACATAGCCACAAACACATAAAACGAGTGCATACCAATGGGTACAGAAGGACAGGGACGGTAGGCACGTTGGTGCGCTTATGCACGCCCCCTTAGGGACCTCTTAAGAAACATGTAAGGTCCACGGTAGACAGTTTAAGGTAAAAGGTATGGGGGTTAAAGAAACTAACTAAGTTGAGGACTACCTGTATTGCTTTCACCCTGGCCTCATTATATGAAGGAACTGTTGTGTTTCACAAACTATGGCTATGGTTTAGCAGATATGTGAACCTGAGTGTAGTGGTGAAAGTGTTGGACTAGAACTGGAGCTAGTTTGGAGTAAGTCCATCTCAGTCATGGCAACTTACTCAATTTTTGACTACTCACTCAGCCCAGCCTAGTCTAGCTCACAGGGCTATGTGGTATTCAATTGCCCTACCTCCTGGAAGAAATTTGGGTTATGCATGTAATAAATCGGCCAATGATGTCTTATTCCACAAATTGTGGAATGCAAAATGCGTGTAAACCAATATTTTGTCTTTGTTAAGGAGTTGATACTTGGTATCTTTGAGACATCAAGAAAATGAAAAAAAGAAACACAGAATGGCCTGTTGGGGCATCACTTGACTGCCAGGTGAATGGGCATCAGTGGCTCAGTAAAAAGATGGGCGTGGAGACTGTCTAAAAACCTGTTTGGTATTTTTTGATATAGATTTTATAAGGCATAACTTCAGCATGAGGAACAATCCTGAAATGGGATTGAAACAATTGAAATTATGTTGTAACCGATTACTGTAGTCCTACTGTTTTCAATGAAAAATGATATTCCATTTCAAAAATAATACTTTGGAAGACACCCTTCCTTATAATGAGACCTGAAATCCACATATTCTAATTGCTTCTTCCTCCCTCCAAAGGCCACATTTCCCACAAAATGTGAATTTGAATCCTAAATTTGTTGAGACACTACACTGGCTTTCCTAATAAGAAAACTGGGAAATTTGCAAGGTTGAAAAATGTTTGTAGACTCTAAATTGAGACCTCTCTTCTGTAATCCATTTTGTCTGTTTGCTGAATCTTTTTGCTAGCCTCCTTTGGAAAGATCTTAAAAATAGACAAAAATCACCGGCTCTTATTAAAAGAAAAACCACATGTGACTTCTCCTCCTTTAATTGCAACTTATCTTTCAACTTTAATCATCTTTAGGTGTAGCAGTTTACTGACACATCCTTGCATGTTTTGCTATTGTTGTTTGAACAAATATTTGCAACAAAATATTTGAAGCTGCTCCTGTCCTTAAAGATAACCATATTTTAATTATTGGGGCTGTTATCAATTTTTAAAAAATCTGTCTTGAGTTGGTGTCATTTTTTTTAATGTGTCCACTCAAAAGCGTATGTCATCCACTCTGAATCTCTGGGTTCTTTTTAAAAGAAAAAGGTTAAACTAATGAATTTAATTAAGCTATATTTTAGTAGGATTTTTTTGAGCTGAGAGCTGTCCTAGACCCTCAAGATACTGCATAATTTGGACAATAATTGTTATCCATATAATTTGTGAGGGAAAGATACCAGAATTTTGAAATATCAATTTTTTTCAAGCATCCTTAATTGTTTGTTCCTGGATTATCATTATTGTATATCCTAAGAATTGGAATGCCAGTTGTAAAGGTGACCTGTAATGAATCTTGTCAGTGTGATCAAAGGGTGTCCATTTTTGTGATGTTTACATTGTTTTGGTTTAAGTGAAACATTGCTGGTTCTCTCTTAGTGTTTTTGATGCATTCGGGAATCAACTAGTTTACTAGCAATCCTGCCCTAATAAGATAGAGCAGCTTCAAAGCCATGTCTGGTTTGCCTTGCTTGATAACACATTTTTTTTCTAAAGCTACTAATACAGCCTGTTAATTTAAGTCTTAATTCTGCTACACGTGACCGCATCACGTCTCTCCTAATTTTTGTAAATACATGGTTTCTAGAACCATATAAATTGTTAGAAAACTCCAGCTGGTTTTTATATAAAATAAAGAACATTTTTAACCATTACAGTACCAATCTAACAAGTCTTTGATCTGTGCTCAGAAATCAAGGAGATAACTATTTCGTTGGGCATCCACTTTATTAAAAATAAGGTACTATGTTAAAAACATTCTCTTTAAAAATTGACAGACTTCTCTTGTTTTTCTGAGTACTCAATGTTATATGATGATATGTGGTGTTTGAAATATGAAACCTCTGGCTTTTAGTACAAGTTAAAACATAACTGTCATACCTAAGAATTCTTCTAGATCAAGATAACTGTTATTTAGGGAACTGGTGAAAGTCCTAGAGTAGAAGGCAAAAATGATCCCTGAACCTGTTGCCCTCTGGATGTGATGGGTTACAGCTCTCATCCGGTTCAGTGGATCTCCTGGAATGGGATTGGTTGGAAGGCACAGGGTTGCAGGAAACTCATTTAACCCTTTAAGAACTATCTGTTGACCTTTAAAATACAAAGTGTGGTTTTTAGGTTAAAACAGGAACCATATTGCCTTATGTACTGTAAAGTAGTCCTCAACTTATGACTGGTCATTTAGAAAGTGTTCAAAGTTGGAATGGACCTCCCCACAAAAGCTACATATGATTAGGATTCAAAGCTCTGATGGCTGGCCTCCACCCCTGCAGTCACGTGACTGCATTTTGGGTGCTTGGCAACAAGCCAGCATTTACAGCCATTTGCAGCATCCCATGGTCACGTGATCACAGTTTATAACATTTTTGCCAAAAACCAGTATTTTCTTCCAGTTTCCGGTAATAGATCCCCCATAGCGAACAATGATTTTGCTTAACAACCGTGGTGTTAACTCACTGCTTCAAAAAGGTCATAAAATCAAGCACGGTCACAGGGTGACTTGCTTAACGACCAACCATAACTTACAACCAGAATCGCAGGTTCAATTACCATCATAAGTCAAGGATTATCCGTATATTACTGCCTTCCGTTGAGAACCTGTATACTGCATGAGCCAGAAAGAGGGCTGTGAAAATATCTACAGATCCCTCGCATCCTGGACATAAACTGTTTCAACTTCTACCATCAAAACGACACTATAGAGCACTGCAGGTCAAAACAACTAGACACAAGGACAGTTTCTCCCCACCCCCCATGCTGACACTCTGCTAAACAACTAACTCCCACAACATTGTCAAACTATCTAGAAAGGCAGTATTGCCATCACTATTCTCATCTTCCCTATTACTATCTCTTTATCTTCTTATGACTATAACTTTGTTGCTTGTATCTTACGATTTATATTGTTTACTTAGTATCCTAGTATGATTTATCTTGATTGCTTATTTAGTATCCATGACTATCACTAAGTGTTGTACCCAGGGGCGGGTTCCTCTTACCTGCCTACCGGTGCGCTGCGCGCGTATCATCATGTTTCGCGCATGCACGCGCTCGCTACGCATGCGCACCCCCTCGCGCGGTTTTGCTTCTGTGCAGGAAGCAAAAAATCACCGAAATCTTGTGAGGGGATGCGCACATGTGCGCGCGTGATTTTGGCAATTTTTTGCTTTTGTGCATGCGCAGAAGCAAAAAATCACTGAAATCTCTCTCGCATGCACGTCCCCTTGTGAGATTTTGCTACTGCGCATGCGCAGGAAGCAAAAAAAGGCCAAAAATTCGGGGAAAAAGATGGTGCCGTGTGACAGACCAGCAAAGACGGCACCGGAGCCGTCGTGCGCAAATTGCGCAATCAGCAGGCCGCTACCGGGGCGACAGAGTGGACCGCACCGGTAGGAACCCACCACTGGTTGTACCTAATGTTTTATGATGAATATATTTTTACAATGACTATGATCATGATCTATCACTATTGTTGTATGTACACTGAGAGCTTATGCACCGGAGACAAATTCCTTGTGTGTCTAATCACACTTGGCCAATAAAGAATTCTAATTCTAATATTTCTGTTGCTCTTAAATAAAAGTGAGGTAGCAGGTGTTAAGTTCCTTATTTCAGATCTGGAATTTGTGTACTTGGATTGCTGCAGGATTGTTTCAACAATAGCTGGGACAGCAAAAATTAATCCGAAACGTCTACTTTTAAATATGTTTCCTTATGTGCTGCATAGTTAGGACAGACCAAAACATGCATTCTGGTTTGGCCATTACAGTTTGTACTGATACAAACGAATAGGTACTTTTTTTTCTGTCCTGAGATGGTGTGCTGGCTGCTTTGGTGACTGAGTCCTTGGTGTTGCTTTAAGTCAGGGGTCTCCAACCTTGGCAACTTTAAGACTTGTGGACTTCAACTCCCAGAATTCATCAGCCAGCAAAGCTGAGGAAGGATACTCCTGCTTTAAGTGTATTCTACAGTTGCCGGAACACATTCTATAACAAAAGGTTAGCTGATGCTATGATACTGCTGAAGAGTTATGGTCACTACAAGTAGCCCTTGACTTACAACAGTTTGTTTAGTGACCGTTCAAAGTTTCAACAGTAAAGTGACTTGTGACCAATGATCACATGATCAAAATTTAGACACTTGACAACTGACTCATACGTATGACAGTTGCAGTGTCCTGAAGTCGGGTGATCAGCTTTGTGACCTCCTGACAAGCAAAATCAATGGGGAAGCCAGATTCACTTAACAGCTGTGTTATTAACTTAACAACTGCAGTGATTCACTTCACAATTGTGGCAAGAAAAGGTCATAAAATGGGGCAAACCCCACTTAACAATGGTTTTGTTTAGCAACAGAAATTTTGGGCTCAGTTGTGATCGTAAGACTACACTAGGGGTGGGCGACTAGGGCAATTTTACGACCTGTGGACTTCAATTCCCAGAATTCCTGAGCTCTATGCCCTAGTTGCTACCCCCGGTCCTAGTTGCTACCCCAGTTGTGTCAATACTTGGATTTTCTTGGAGCTTTGCTTCTGAACGTTCATTTTCCTGTTTCTCCCTCTGGGACTTTCAAAGTCATTTTACAGTTTAAACCAGAGGTCTTCAAGCTGGCTGGAGAATTCTGGGAGTTGAAGTCCACAAGTCTTAAAGTTGCCAAGTTTGGGGAGTCCTGGTTTAAACCATAGTAAGAAGTTGGAGAAGACTTAATTTCACTGAACTTTGGTAGAAGCAAGCATTGCTTGGTAACACCTAGAGGGGCAACTTCCTTTATAGCGGCTTCTTTCAGATTTCAGATCTCAGCAGACTGGAGAAGGTCTTTTATCATTTCACGATTTAAAAAGGAAGAGAAGAGGGATCCATTGTGTCACTGCACAGTAATCCTGCTGAGCACCATCAGTAGTTGTCCATCAGGCATTTCCATGGAAAATTAGTTGAGTGGGGTTGTGCAAAGTATTCTTTTGATGGAAGAGCAAGCCAGGCTTAGAGAAGTGTGATCAACATTCAATGACTAATCTCTAACATTTATAGAGAAATACATCTTTTCAGAGTAAAATCTATGTTGCTTTTATTTTATTTTTTATTATAATTTTTATTGCTTTCTTTTTTTAATTTTTTTTATTATTTTTCTTCATTAAACATCTGAATATTTTGATACAGATCTACACCCGTTTTTACAACATTGTTATATCTCAATTATGCACATTAAATCATAAATTTACAGTCTCTTCTGTCTTTGTTTTCTTCTCACGTTGTCACACAGTCTTTCCTCTTTTTTTTAGTCCAGTTGTACCATCTAGTCCATGTTTTGTAGTATTCTGAGTTGCATTGTCCTTTGAGTTGAATAGTCAGCATGTCCATTTCATAAAGGTCATAAAATGGGGCAAATTTTTTATTATAATTTTTATTGCTTTCAAAAGATAAGATACAATACAAAATACAAATAAAAAACAAGAACAAAGAGTAACAAACTACAAAGAAGACAGGAAAAAAATAACAATACTGGGTAAAAGAGAGAAAAGTATATATATAACAGATATACAATTAACACTAAATGCATGTAGTCCTTGACTTACAACAGTTCATTTAGTGACCGTTCAAAGTTACGACGCCACTAAAAAAAAGTGACTTGTGACCATTTTTCACACATGCAACCATTGTGGCATCCCCACAAATTCAGTTGCTTGGCAACTGACTCATATTTAAGATGGTTGCCGTGTCCCAGGATCACCTGATCACCTTTGGAACATTCTGACAAGCAAAACTCGGTTCACTTAACAACCGTGTTACTAACTTAACAACTGCAGCGATTCACTTAACAGTTGTGGCAAGAAAGGTTGTAAAATGGGGCAAAACTCACTTAACAAATGACTCAACTTAGCAACAGAGATTTTGGACTCAATTGTGGCCATAAGTTGAGGACTACCTGTAGTCCTTGTTGATAAATATAATTCAAACAAATCTAATAGATTCCCCTTCTTGCTCAACAGGTCTATAAATAGTTGTAAATGTTCCCATCTATATTACTAAATTACTATTTTAAATCACAATCTCTTAACAAAATACCCCAAATATAAAATTTTATTGTCTGTCAATCAAATCGACCCAATCTCTGTTCACTGCAAAAAAAAAATCCTATTAATTGGTAACCCAAAAAGTTACACTAATCTCCAAAACCCTCTGTTAATGGTCCATTGATGTACGGTATTTTCACATGCAGAAACTCCACCAATGCCTTCCAATCTCTCACAAACTTGTCAAATGTATGTTGCCTCTATTGATTAAAGCGTTTGACTTTTAACCACAGAAACAAGCTCTCTAGGTGTAACATTGACTGCCTCCTCTATTAACCAGTCTCGCCTTCCGGTATTCTGTAATCTGTTCTTTTACAATATGAAACTGATCGAGTGTGAATCTGCTGGAACACATCAGGGCACTTCTGTCTTCTTCAATACCCCTCCAAAAATGGAATAAAACAAAGTTGCATGTTGATGCCTGTCCCTTTTTTTAGTTCCATATTAATGCTTTGTTGCGTACTGATTTTCACCCCGTCCCTATGCTGCCCAATAGACCTGTCTCATTCTATTTTGTGCGGATAATGCAGCTATTCTCTCTAAGCCCAAGTGGGCTTTACTGCAAAGAGTAACGTCTAGTCATCAATCACAACAGAACAAAAGTAGCTGTATGAAAAAAAAAAAAGACCTGCTGGTTGCATCGTGCTTGGCAAATTCAACCCCCAGTATTAAAATATCTGAGTGTCTCTTTTCAAACCTCAGCTACATGGAACGAACAATTAAGGGCTGCTTCCATATGGGCCCATTAGTCTCATGAGTGCTGTTCTGTGCCATGCAAACTGTATAATGCAGCTGGGATAAAGACTTATACAGCCCAGATAATGAATTCTTTGGCTTATGGTACACAGATCTGTAATTATAACTTGGGACTTTTCAAAGCTAAACATTTAGTCTAAATGTTTAAAAGCTTTGCTCAAGTTCCCGGCTGCATTTGCAATTCTTTGTTGAGGCTGGAATCTGGCTTAATTTCCATAGAGGCTCACACGTACAGCACTTTGTTGCTTGAGATCTTGTCTTAATCTTTGAAAGTTCCCCAGCCTCCTTTCCCCCTGACTTTCAAGACAATTTCTTGTGATTATGGATATCATGGTACATTTGGATCTAGAATTGTGTAGCCTATCTGGCCAATGCTTGGCTTCAGTTGACTTTTTCAAGAATAGCAATAGCAATAGCACTTAGACTTATATACCGCTTCATAGTGCTTTACAGCCCTCTCTAAGCGGTTTACAGAGTTCAGCATATTGCCCCCAACAATCTGGGTCCTCATTTTACCGACCTCAGAAGGATGGAAGGCTGAGTCAACCTTGAGCCGGTGAGATTTGAACAGCTGAACTGCAGCTAGCAGTCAGCTGAAGTAGCCTGCAGTGCTGCACTCTAACCACTGCGCCACCTCGGCTCTATAGAACCTTGACAAGACATGAAATAAGGTTGACAACATTCTGCAGAAAGATGTAAGCTCTGTTTAGGTCACGCTTGTTTGGAATATCTGTTTCCAAATGCAAATTATTTTGCCAATATTTTATGGGCAAAATCATAGGAGAGCCTTTATTCTTGCAAGATCTGATGTTGTGCTGTTATCACTGCTGGAAAGGAGATTCAACAGCACACCAGTGCAAGAATACATTTGCCTCTCTTGATGAAGAGGAAGTTGATCAGTCTCTTGTGTGTTGTTTCACTGTTCTCCCAATGCAATTTGTCAATAAGAATCTAAAGAAGAGAAGCTACTTCTTTTTTTTTCTTAATGGATAGGCCACTTCCAGAACAATTACAAAATCTGGCTCCATTTCTATTGCTGGGAGTATATTTTATATTGCTTAGTGTAGAAGCTGTGCTGATGACTGTATCGTGGTCATTATCAGTAAGTAATAATAATAATAAAATAAATAGTATGTCACCACTGCTTCACCTTATCTTCATGTTGATCAGGGAGTCTGGAACAACTGTGTAACTGGGTTTTGCAGTTTGGATTAACTTGATTAAAATGTCCATTTCCCTCTCACTTGCCCCAAATGTGCTTTTTTCAAGAGGCAACTGGGCTTTCTGGTTTTTCTTTGAAGACATTTCACTTCTCATCCAAGAAGCTCTGAAGCTGAAGGAACTCCTTGGATGAGAAGCTAAACGTCTTCAAAGAAAAACCAGAAAGTCCAGTTGCCTCTTAAAAAAAAACACTTTGGAACAACCATGACCTGGATGACTGAGAATCTCCATAGACACTTCTCCTCACTTATTAAATATTGAAACATGGATGAAACAGGGAAGGTTATTGAGAAGATGGTTGGGCTGTAGTTGCAAAGAACTTGAAAGAAATGGATTATCTAAGATCTGTTTCAGTATAAAGACAGCCTTGATGATTCTTGTTGGTAATCTGCGGCAATTGGAGGATGGAGATGATGCATCCATCCTTGTACTCCTTGATCGCTTAACAGCTTTGGATACTACTACTGACTCCATTATCCTTTTGGATCATGAATGCGGGGGGGGCACAGTGTTATGGTAGTTCTCTTCTTTCCTTTAAGCCAGTTCTAGCGGGCTTTGGTGAAGGAAAGTGGTCACTCTGTAAGCCTCTCCTTGTGGGATACAAGGCTTCTTATAACAGAGCCAGAGTATTCTATAATGAGTTTCCCGCCCACAGTAGGGGAAGGGCTAGAAAAAGATGCCATGTTCCTTCAACTTGAGAGAGGACAGCTTCTTTTCCACTACTGGCTCTGCTTTGTTCTGAAGAACACATATGTCCATGAACTCTTCCAGATATTCATGCAACCAGACTTACCTTTTGATGGGAAGATGTTGCAGAAAGAACTTCCTAGCAAGAAATGTGGACCTTCTAGATGTAAGATCTTATTTTGGGATACAGCTCTGGTATATCTAAAATGCTGTGGGACTTACTGCCCACATTCAACAGGAAAGATGTCTCCTTTATGTCTAGTTTTCTCAAATGTCCCTTCATGCAACTATCTTTTTGCTCAGAACTGGAAATCCTGCTTGGATTTTGCCAGGAAGAATTTTCCGTTCCTGAGTGGAGAGGCAGTTTACCCTTAGACCAGTGGTTCCCAACCTTCCTAATGCCGTGACCCACGCCCCGCCCCCTGCGCCCCCACCGTGACCCACCCTGCCGCTGCCATTTGGGTTCTTTTACCCTCTGCGCATGCACAAAGCGTGCTGTGCATGCACAAAGCGTGCTGCGCATGCGCAGGCAGTAAAATAACCCAAATGGCGGCAGCGGGGTGGAGCACGGTGGGGGCGCGGGTTGTGGGGCGTGATATGGCCAGGCTTGTGGCAGTGGGGGGGGGAGCTGAGGATGCCGGGGCGACCCCTGGGAAATGGTCCTTCGACCCCCAAAGGGGTCCCGACCCCCAGGTTGGGAACCGCTGCCTTAGACTGCCCACTGTTGACCTCACCCGATTCCTAAGAGGTCAGTAAGGGGCATGCATAAGTGCACCAGCGTACCTACCGTCCCTGTCCTAATGTTCTCTCTTATCAGTACCCATCTTATGTATATAAACAATGTTATATCTATATATATTACCAATACGTACTTGACAAAAATAAATAAATAAAATAAAATAAATGGAGCATGGGGTGCTTTTGCGGATTGAGTGAGGCGGCCCTGGGAGGCCCACTGCAGGCTGCAAGCGAGTGTCTTTCAGCTCAGGGACTGAAAATCCTGCCTGGATTTTGGCAGGGAGGATTTTCAGCTCCTGAGTGAAGCCTCCCAGTGTGTCCCCCCTCCCTCCAAGGCACCCAATGCTCCTTACCTTGGAGGCCCTCTACTTAATCACCCACGAAATCGCTTAATGACTAAAACTGGCAGTGGTTGAATTGTAGCCATAGCAGTCACCTGGGCGTCTTTCTTAATAACTGCTTTGCCCTGGTTCCAATTGAGTTGAGGACTACCTGTATTTGATTATAAAACCAGTCTTGATTCCGTTAATGTTTGTGTATTGCATTAACTTTTGCAGTGAATTTATTTTCGTATACGCTGCTTGGCTCTCTTTATTATTGCTGGCACTCAAGTAGTATGAAAATAGACAAGAATTCCGTTTGGGCTAGGATGGGTTGGTCATTTCTTTATGCGTCTAACTGCAAATCAACCAGACAGTGACAAACACTCAGGAGATTCCTATGTTGACAACCCATTGTTTGGGAAGTAAGTGTATATAAATCTACTTTCTTAGTCACTATTTGTAGCACTGTTAACCTAAATTACTTTCATCTTACTTTTGCCTTTCCTCCTCTTTCTCTCTTTAGCTTTGTAGTTGCACTTGAGTTGTTTGCACTAGGCAAGCAGGTCAAAGAAGATTACTGTATTTCATTGTTTAAAAATTGCAGTAATAAGTAGATTAAGTTCCTGTAATGAAGGATTGTCCTGGCTGGTGTCTTAGTGTTGTCTGTGTGATAGGCAAACATTAGAAGCTTCCAAATCTACTTAGCAGCTAAGTGATAGGAAAGTTCAAAGCAACAGAGAATATACTTCAGAAAGTAGAGACAAACACCAGCTATGAGATATTCTGTTTGGCACTATACTGAGTAGGGATGTATCATTGCTGCTCACTAGCCTTTAATTATGGAGAAAAGGATGGAAATAACTCCCCCCCCCAATAAAATAAACAGTTGGGAATAGTTAAATCAAAAGTATTCGGCCTCAGTCTAAGAATGGTTAACTTATAATTCACAAAGTATTTTGGCATGTAGGGCCTGTGGATATGTTTCAAGTTGATATATGCTTTCTACAAAGTCTCTTAATGTATATATGCTTAAGAGTTGTTTTGCTGCCACATATTTGAGACTTACATTATCTTTTAATTGTTACACTCACTGATCATTACATGTCTTAGCTTTTACAAGCTTTGGACTTCACAGAATCTTTTTTCATTGCTTTCCGGTCTGGGAAATACTCAATGAAAGCTTGCAAACAATTAAACTTCCATGTTTTGTATGATTGCAGTTTAAAGTATGTAATAAGAGTTATTGTCACGTCGTGATTTTTGAGGGCACTTAGGTATACTTAATCTCTGATGGCAAATAGGCCTGCTCTGTTTCTGTTGCTTTTATGTTATGTTTTGGTTTTGTTTATGTAAATCATTCCTCTGTTAATATATAGAATTTAATTTAATTAATTAAAAGTTCTTTAATTATGGCTCATGTACTAATATGGTATATCAGTTACTTTTTCAATAGTAATTCTGTTTGAATCTTAAGTATTTTCCTCTTTATTTAAGAAATAGCTTATCCCCAGTGTGTAAGAATGCAATATACACACCACATTCCTGTTTTTGCTATTGTGTCAGTGTGTCTGTGTGTGTGAGGGAGGAGGGGGGAGAGAGTGAGGGAGAGGGGGGGGAGAGAGAGAGAACGTATCTCTGTGGATGGATTATTTTATTAGACAGAACATACTTCTTTAGCAGTAACTGCTTTATTATTTTCTTATCTCTATGGTTGGTTTATCTTTATCCTATATTCTTCTAGAGCATTCAGTATGTTTCATGCAACTATTCCCTTCAGTTCAGGGGTGGGTTCCTCCCGGTTCGGATCAGATCGCCCGAACCGGTAGCGACCCGCTGGTGACGTCACTGTTGATGCTGTTCCGTGCGTGCCGCCATCTTTTTTGTGTGTGTGCGAATTTTTCCCCTTCCGCGGCTTGAAAAAGGGCCCTCCCGCGGGTGAATTCTGACCTTTATTTCATCGCCCGAAGCACAGCTGATGAGCTCCTCAGCTGTGTTTCGGACTAATTCCTGCTTCTGAGCATGCGCGAAAGCCAAATTGCACGAGGGGACGCGCGCGAAACATTTTGATGCGAACCGGTGGCGAAGGTAAGTGGAACCCACCCCTGCTTCAGTTGCTGCTGAGTCCCCTTAAAGTAGCACTTAACAAGTGAAGTCTCTTGTGTACATCTCCAGTTTTGCTTCAAAGCTTGTATAGTAACTTGCTTCCTCATGCTTGATACCTTTTAACATCCCTGAACAAACACAAGAGTGCTGTAAGTTGAGGATCTTTATTGGCTTCTATTAACTCTTTCAAGTATTGTGATCAAAGCAAAAACTACTATACGGTAGTAACTTTCTCATCGACGTTCTTCTTGGTTGTCCTTAAGTTACTCTGATAGAAGGAGCTTTTTCTTACCCATACAGCCATTCTTTCTCATTTTTTTCTCCATTAATTTGCTCTGATGTCTCCATTAAGAGTCTGTAGCTCTAGTTGAGGGAAACTATATTCAATGGGAATGCCATAAACGGTGCCCTTTTCGTTGTAGCAGAAAAGTAGTGCATGCTTTGTTATTAGATGGATTCTCTTTAAGGCAAACTAAGAAATAGCCTCATCTTTGGGCAGAAGCATCTGGGGATAATAAAAGGTGATTAATGATACTGGCATTTATAGCATAGGACTGTGCATGCTTTGAAATGATATGGAACAAAAGCTTTGAATTTGAGTAAACACAGCATTTCTCTGCCTACTCGGGTGTTGTTGTTTTTTGCACATCTCTGCGTGAACACGAAAAAAAAGGATGTGATTGCTTTAGTCAGATGAATCACTAAAGTCGAGCTTTTTACAATTTGGGGAAAGACGGCGATGAAATGCAATTTATAAAATCAAAGCAGGGTAGCATCGCAAGAACAGATTGTTGACATAGGAAGCAGAATACCTGGGACAGGGATGTCAAACTTGATTTCATTGAGGGCTGCATCAGGGTTGTGTTTGACCTGGGGGGATGGAGCTGGGGGCGTGGCCAGGATGGGCGTGGCCAGCTTGATGTCACTCGTGTCAGGGATACCTGTGGTGGCCCGAGTGGTCTGCCAGCGAAAACGGGCTCCCAATCTCCGTTTTTGGCTTGGACAGCCTCCTGAACCCCTCAGCCAGCAAAAACGGGCTCCCGAACTCTGTTTTCACTGGCAGAGGTTGCAGGAGGCCATCCCAGCCGAAAACGGAGATTGGGAGCTCATTTTCACTGGCAGAGGCACCGCGGGCCGGTCCTTCGCTGTTTCCAGGGCAGCCCTGAGGGCCAGATCTAAGCACTAAGGATTAAATTACAATTGTGCAAATCAGTTTAACATTGAATTAATTTTCACATTTTTAGCTGTTCTTTTAAAATCATAAATGTTACTATAGGTCAGCGGTTCCCAACCTGGGGGTCAGGACCCCTTTGGGGCTCGAACGACTATTTCCCAGGGGTCGCCCCGGCATCCTCAGCTCCCCCCCCACTGCCACAAGCCTGGCCATATCACGCCCCACAACCCGCGCCCCCACCGCGCTCCACTCCGCTGCCGCCATTAGGGTTATTTTACCATCTGCGCATGCACAGCACGCTTTGCGCATGCGCAGAGGGTAAAAGAACCCAAATGGTGGTGGCGGGATGGGTCACGGTGGGGGTGCGGGGGCGGGGTGGGGGTCGTGGCATTAGGAAGGTTGGGAACCACTGCTATAGGTAGTCCTCAATGAACAACTGTCTGGTTTAGCAACCATTCAAATTATAATGGTGCGGAAAAAACTTAACTTTATGACCACTCCTCAAACTTACGACCATCACTGTAGCCCTGCAGTCATATGATCGCTATTTGAGCACTTTGCAGTTGGCTCACATTTATAAGCATTGTGAGATTCCCGCTGTCACATGATTGCTAATTGTAAGCTTCACAGCTGACTTCCAACAATCAAAGTCAATACAAAAGCTGGCAGTAAAATCATGTTACTGTCACATGAGGTCTCACTTAATGACCATGGGCAAGTTGCTTAATGACCACAGCAGAACTGACATTATAAGTCTGGCACGGTCACGTGATGTTTTATTTAACAACCGCATCACTTAACAACTTCAATTGTGGTCATTGAGGACTATTTCTAGTACAAAACCCTGCAAAAATGTATATGCTGCTTAAGGATAAAAAGGGTAAACTGAGAGCTACATTTGCAGTGCTAAAAATCTTGACACGTGATCATTTCTCCTTTCCCCCCCCCCCTTGATTCTAGTTTGGAGCAGAATTTCGAAGATTTTCTCTGGATCGTTTCAAGCCAGGAAAATTCGAAGATTTCTACAAACTTCTCCTTCACATCCACCATATTTCCAACATGGCAGTAATGATAGGCTACGCTGACATCCATGGGGATCTTCTTCCCATTAATAATGATGACAACTTCTTCAAGGCTGTTTCCAGCACAAACCCATTGCTTAGGATTTTTATCCAAAAACAAGGTGAGTTAAAATGTTGAAAACTTAAATGACTTGATCGTTTTTTTCTTCAGATGAAAATAGAATCAGAGAGAGCCACTGGGGGGCAGGGAGATATCAAGATGGGAGCTGTAACCATGGTGATCATCAGGGGTGGGTTCCTACCGGTACGCTCTTACCTGTTTTTCGCCGCAGAACCGAAGAAGGCGGTGGCGTTCGCGGCGCGGGGCTTCCCCCGCCCGCCTAAACCCCGCCATTTGCATTCTTTTGCCCTCTGCGCAAGCAGAACGCTTTGCGCATGCGCAGAGGGCAAAAGAACGCAAATGCCAGCGTCCAGGCGGGTGGGGGAAAGCGGGCAGGGGAAGCCCCGCGCCGCGAACGCCACCGCCTTCTTCGGTTCTGCGGCGAAAAACAGGTAAGAGCGTACTGGCAGGAACCCACCCCTGGTGATCATCTATACATTTTTACCCTTTCTGTCACCCCCAGCGTGGTACCCCTGAATAGAGTGCTGTGCTTGATGACTTCCCAACAAAGAAGCTTTAAATGGGGCAAATAAACTGTAGTTAGGCAAGTGAGAAAAATACATCAGACAAAAGACAGTAGCACGTTAACATTTCTTCATAGCATCCCCTCAGAATAATTAGCCTATTTTCCTCATTAATATGGCAAGTGCCATCTTGCTGGTAACGGGCAAGAACTGAGTATCCTTCAGAAATTGTTCCTTTGTATATTTAGAAAGGTGCTTAAAACTGACACAACCACTAAAGTTTGCAGAATGCTGCTTGCATAAACAAATAACATCGGAAATTACCGTGCTTCGCATCTTATGAAAAACAAGGATAAATTTTGCTGGTATATGATGCCAGAAAAATTACGGTATCTAGAATGTGTAAAGATGCTTCAAGTTAATGTTGGAAATATGAAGGGTAATTTTATTATTGTTTGCTGGACATGTAAAAAAGCTTAAAAAAAAGGTTGGGCTCAAATGTGAATCAGAGGATTTTAAGGATTGGCTTTCAGATGAAACCAGAACCTGGGATTGAGCCATGAAACACTTGTTTTTATGTATAAAAACTACAGTGAGATTACTGTACTCAGAAAGATAGAATGTTTTGGCAATCACACAATGGAAGAATGGTGAATGAAGATGACAGAACTTGCCAAAATTGCTAAATTGACTTGTTTGACTAGAGAAAAGACAAAATCCACATTTATGGATGACTGGAAACCCCTTATAGACATTTTGCATAAAAAAGGGGGGGGGGGAAATGAACTTATGATTTATGGTTTTGATTATTAGACAGCCGCTAGATTATAGAAAGGAGAGAATCATTAGGTAATTTTAGAGAGTGGTTAAATTATAATTGCAATTATAACTGCGATGAAGAAAATCAGAAGCAACTTCTTTATAGCTTTTTATTTTTATTTTTTGCATTTTCTTTTCTTACTTTTTTTTTCTTTTTTTTCTTCTATTTTAGCTTGTAATAGTTTTTGCTATTGTTAAAATTTTCGGTAACCATTATATATATAAAAAAGAAATAGGGATAGAATTCCGTCTCCTGAGATTGCTTTGACCTTCTGTAGTAATAAAGTAGAGATTTTATTTATTTGTTTTGTTTTATAATACATGCTACTATTCTGAGAACTTTTGTTCACATACTTTTTACATTAGGGATGCATGGTGTTCCTGATTTGCTTGTCTGTTAGATTTGTTTTTATACATTTTATATATTTATGTTAAATATATCAATTACACAAAACTGAACCATGAACCCCTTCTCAAACTGCCATATTCCGCAGACGTTTATGGAACACTGATTTTCGTCCCTTTCATCTCTGGTTGATTCCACCCTCAAGGTCACAAATGTACATGACACAAAGCAGGTATTGATGGTGGGAGGGGAAGGCTTTACCAAAAAAAAAGGGATTAAATAAAAACACCAAATATTGTGGTGATGCCATTGGAAAGGGACAGGCAGAATTTTGAGATATGTTGTATTTGTGGGGAACCAATCAATGGAGTATAAAGTTTAATGTGCTGGACTAGAACACGGGTCTCTACACCTGCCAACTTTAAGACTTGTGTAATTCCCAGAATTCCCCAGCCACCCATGGCTGCCTGAGGAATTCTGAGAGTTGAAGTCCACAAGTCTTAAAGTTGCCAAGTTTGAAGACCTCTGGGCTGGGAGATCCAGGTTCTAATCCCTCCATAGAAAAAGCAGCTGGCTGGGTGACTCAAGGTTAGTTACTCTCAGCTCCAAAAGAAGATCAAACTATGCAACAAGCCAGCAGAAGTGAAAGTCCTCTATGGCATCCTGCCCTGATCGATGGTTTTGCCATGTGTTCCTATGGCAACACATGGCCATAGGAACACTAGTTCCTATGGCCTAGTCTGCACATAGTGCAGACAATTGCACTCTGCAACCAAATGGCACAAAACACTACAGTTTAAAAAAACTCATTGTACCCTCCCAAATTAATGTAAAAATGTATTCTACTAGAGATCTATTTCTGGAGCTTCTCCCCCCCCCAAGATTAATTTATTGATTCATAGAGATACAATCTTCATTGTTTTTTTTTGCTAAACCACTACGTTGTTTATTTCAGCTTGCCTACAATGCTGGAAACTGTGGGTCTTGATGGTTTTGCATGAAGTTGTTAAAATATATATTTTTTAAATGTGACAAGAATAAGGAGGCTTGGGTAGGTGATAGGTCGGCTAGCACAATGTGAGCACCCTTACCTTTGATCGTCATGGTTTGAAGGAAGTCGAATATCTACAGGTAGTCCTCGACTTATAACAGTACATTTTAGTGACCGTTCAAAGTTACAATGGCACTGGAAAAAAGCGACTGACGACCATTTTTCACACTTATGACCGCGGCAGCATTCCCCATGGTCATGTGATTGATATTTGGAGGCTTGATAACTGGTTCATATTTACGACGGTTGCAGTGTCCCGGGGTCACGTCTCACGTGATCATCTTTTGTGACATTCTGACCAGCAAAGTCAATGGGGAAGCCAGAATCACTCAACAACTGGGTTACTACTAATGTAACAACTGCAATGATTCACTTAACAAATGTGGCAAGAAAAGTTGTAAAATGGGGCAAAACTCAACTTAACAAATTTCTCACCTAGCAACATAAATTCTGGGCTCAATTGTGGTCATAAGTCGTGGACTACCTGTATAAAGGTATAAGCCTAAAATGTGAAGATCTGGAAAATAGAATTATGTTTCTCTTTCATATTCCCTTATCAGCCATTCTAACAGTACAACTGTCCTCTTCAGCTTTACTTACTTCCAGTGTAAAACCTATGCTGTATGTTAGAGTAGTAGTGATTTGCAAAGGCTTGCCAAGGCTTAACTTTGGAGAAAATGTGTTTCCAAGAAAATAAAAAGGCTTTGCTTTCCTCTTGATACCAAATCAAAACATCCCTTTTTCCTCCAAGAATCTGAACATTTATTTTTCTTTTAAGTGATTTTGTTGGCTTGAATATTTTTTTTATCTTGGAATTGTACTATAAGATAAATAACACAAGAAGCCAGTGCCCTATCCTGCGATCTTTGGTGGAGAAATAGTTGTTATTACACTTAAAGCTGACTGCACTTAAACGATTAGATACTTTTTTTGTGAATTTTAAGATCAAAGGCTTTAAAGAACTCCAAAGCTCTCAATGGGTGTTTCTTTGCCAATACACTTTGCCTTTTTCTGTCTGTTGTTGCTTGATACACCAGCAAAGCAGATTGTAGCCGGATTACTATATTGGACCAATATTCTTCTCTTATTTCAGAGTCAAGGGAATACACAGATGTCCTGCTTAAGGGCCTCTCTTTCCTTCCCCCCAGCCCCATCTGCTGTGCAAGCTGAGGCCATTGATGCTCTTAATTGCAATTGAAATAGATACCTTTCCGCAGGTGGTGAAGTTGATAGAGGCAACACGCAATGCGAGTTTAGATCCCGGCTGAGTTTCATTGGACAACCTTGGGGCCCATTTTTTACATTTAGCCTTTGTCCTCTGTCTGCATAAAAGGGACAATGTCTTGTCTCCTTATGATGATAAGGAAGGAAATGCTATCTTGCATGAGCTTTGGGGATTGGAGGAGGATGAGGATCTGGATCTGGATCTAAATACAACAGGACATACAGTAAGTGAAGTAACACTGGCTGGATCTCTAAAGAAAACATTCAGGGTTTTTTTTACACGCCTTTTCCCCCCAGGAACAATTCAGCAAACTGGAATGCAGAGTCTTCCTCTCTACTTAAATTAGTAGGCAGATTTTTCTTCCTATTGTCCATAGTGAGAAAGACCCAGATAGCCTAAATTCTGATCTAGATGCCCATTCAATTGATATTTTTTTTGAAGTCATGTGTTTTGCAGATGAGGAAATGATCTTGTATCATAAGAAGCAGGTACTTAAAACACTCAAAGCAGGTCTTCTTCATGTTCAAAATCGTTTGAAGCATTTGGCTTATATCTACCACTTAGGAATACAAGTTGTACTTAGTGTCATTTCAATGGCATTTGACACATCACTTGAGGCATTGAGTTTAGAGTATCTATTAAATCATTCAATGGCAAACCTTGCTTCAATGTGCTCAGTGGAGACCTATGAAATGTAGGGCTATTTGGCCGACTTTTGATAAGCTATGTGAAATGAGGCAGCAAGATCCTGTTTTGGGATGCATGAGCTGATAGGAAATTAGAACATGGGTGAAATTCTTTGCACTTTTCATATATGGTATCCTCCACATGGATTGGTTATTAACTCCCATGAATGTAAGTTGACTACAGTATTAAACAAGGTTATTTTCTTTTGTTTGCTTGCTTGTTTGTGTGGGGATGCTTAGTCCTGCATGACAGGCAGCTTAAGGGCCAGTTTATCAGAAGGACCAAGAGGGCTGGCCTTCCAAGAGATAATTACCAATCTTGGACTTTCCCATCCATCTGAAGCTAACCTAACTTCTCTTTGTTCTCCCGAGGTGGCAGGCCTGATGGTCAGGGAGATTATTTTGCATCACAAAATGAGATTTGCCAGAAGTCATCTGGCAGCTTTAAGACAGTCTCCCCACTTGCTTTGAGCAACTGATAGATAGCAATTAAGGCACTGGAGATAGTTTAATGGACTACCTCTTAGGGCCTGGTTGATTTATTGGCAAGAAGAAAAATGTTTGCTTCTCTCGTCAGCTTAAGGGAGTATATTTCTGATTAAAGAGTGGTTTATCCCATGCCTGTTAAAAAAAAGACCCACAGCTTACATTTATTTTAATGTGGCTTGCTTGCCTCTGTGTGTAAATTAGAAAAATAAGTAATTTACTGGCAGCCAATCAACATCATTATAAAGAGGAAAGTTTTCATTATTGAACTTTAAATTACACAGCTGTCTTTCCAATTAGAGGCGAGGAGCTATTGGTCCTCTAAGAGCTGCTCCACTCTAACTCCCATCTTCTCCAGCCAGGATGGCCAACAATGATTCCTGGGATTCTAATTCACTGGTGTCTGCTGAGTCACCATCCATGCTCAGAACGTCTAGACAATTTAGGAATCCACTTAATATTTCAGTAGATAATTTGTTTAGCAGATCTAGAGAAGCATGAATGTAGGCATTTGTCCTATGGGACCCCAACAAATCTGCAGAGGGTAAGGCATTAAGCAGAAGACCAATGAAAAGGCATGCTGGAGCCTTGATGAAAAGTCATGAAAAAGGTAACAGGTGAGGCAAAAAATACCATATAGTTGGATTTCTGACTATAAGACGATTCTGTAATCCTTCATCCAGGGCAAGATCAAAGATGGAAGTGCTCCTTAGTGCTCCTTCATGTAGATACCAAATAACTTTGGAGAAATCTAAATAAGTTCTTTTTGACCCCCTTTGGGAATAGCTGGTGGTTGTTAAATTTGTGGAACTGTATTTTGGAAAATGTCTATGGAAATTCTCAAGATACTGAGAATTTTGGAAAGGGTGCTTTAATAAAGTATGGAAAAGAAGTTGACTATTCAATTATCCAGAATTTTTAGTACCAATAGAGGAGATTTTTAAGGTTTGATTTACCGCAGGTTGCTCTAATACTGTTGAGTTGGGAAGCAGCTACATCTGTTGCTTGATTAAGTAGCTTTGGACTTTTAGTTTTATTTTTCTTGATAAACGTGAATCATCAGGAGCTGAGGTCAACTTGAAGACAATTTTATTTTGCTTGATAAAGGCTGTTCCAAGTATACCAGGCCCGGCTGAATAAAGCTATTCAAAAGAGGGTGACATTAGTTGGTTCATCAAGTTATTTCTAGTTAAACTAATGTCTACATTTTAAATAAGAGGAGACATATCCCAAATGTAAAAGTACTGAAGGGAGAGAAGTCTTCCTTAACCTGTCTGAGAACTGTGCTATAAAAGAGAGTTTTGTCTTAGGGAATTTTAAAGGAAGCCTTTATCTCGATTATTTAAATAATACTACCCTTCTACATTGCCAGCAGTTGGAGCGTTTCTGCTTTGGAGTTCATTTAATTGGGTCCCATTCTTTTACAGCTAAAACTGTAGGAGTCCCTTAATTGTTCTAATAAAGGCATGAATGGGCCTGTTAAAATGTTCCTCTTTCCACAGCCCCTGTCAAAGCCGATTGAAAAGTATAAACAGCAGTGGAATGCAGGAGATCTTTTGAGTTTTGACTGCACAAATTCTAGACCATCAATTCTTTTTCTGCCTGGTGAATAGCTAAGACGATTATTCAGGAATTCTGTTTTTTCCATGCTTCAGAAACACAGCCCACTCCTTGACTGGGAATCAAACAAACAAAAGTATTTACTTGGGGATTTCTGTGTGCCTCCATTTTGTTTTTGGTTTCCTTATAGAAAGTTAAGTTAGAAAAATGCATTTGCCACTCAATCCCGCAACAGTTTTGTTGGGGGATGAGGGTGGGAGGGGTTCCCTTTGTGTTGGCCTACAAAGCTGTCTTAGAGAATCAATATATTTCTATTCAGTAACAAAAATAATTTAGCAACACTAAAGGTATGTGTAGATTGTGTAGAAGTAATGATTGCAGACACTGGGACAAAGATTTGAATTGTCACAGAATTGGTATGTGGTGGGAAAACTGAAGGTTATCCAGATTCTTTCCCAAATAGCATTTTCTTCTACCCACCCATCCCTCACTCCTCCCTTCCCAATTATTTTTCGGTCTCCAACCTTATTATACTAGAGGTAACTTCTGCTGAGAAAAGTAACCAGAGAGGTGAGTAGAGAGAAAAGGTTCTTGTATTTGAAATCAACCTTGTAAGGACTTTGCCACATTTTGTTTTCATCATTGGCTCTGCCTGAGATTTAATTAGCCTTTAGGGTTGTTTTCCCAACTTGGACGAGGTTGGCAACAGAAGTGACAGTTGGTCGGTAGTGTAATTGTAGGCTAGAAGAGTGGGAGGTGATCTGTTTTTCTCAATTGTGATTGAGCTTAATGGGATATTAGGAGATTGATCTTTGTTTACTTGCAGATTTATTGATTAAGCTGAGAACATCAGGTTTTTTTTAAAAAAAAATCTGACTGATAGTTTGTGATTTAGTTCCTCAATATAGACAATACGCACTTCTTGATCAGACATTTAGACAAGTCTTGAAAAGGGAGTTTTTAGTAATTGGCTAAATAAAAGACAACTTTGCCTTTTTAGAACGGTGGATAAAATACTCCAAGCTTAGAGATGTTTATGACCCCTACTGATTCGTGAAGGTGTTGTAAAGCAGTTCCTGGTAGCCTTTAATAAGAGAACCTTCTTTAAAAGCGACCGATACTAAGTGCAAGAAATGAACATTGGAAAATCATCACAGCTTGTGGGCTGATAACCTTGATGGACAAGTTTATTTATACAGCACAGAATATTCACCAGAAGCTTTTATGGTGGCAGTAGTTTTTCAATCATTGTCAGGGGGATGTTGTGTAGAACTCACTTCTTTTTTTTTTTTGACTAACAATTTATGTGGGATGTCAGGCCTTACCTATCTTTCACATGATAAGAAATGAGTGGCCCGAATAGATAAAATATGTTATCATTTATTATTTAGAATGGTTGATACAAGTTCAGCTCTACTTAATAGTCAATCTAAGCAGCTAGATTCTAATCTTTAGACTGTTGCCAAACACAGCCTGAGTTTGTGGGATGCTGGCATTGAAGAAATGGTTTTTCCTGATTCTGCTGTTTGCCTATCTTAAGATTGCAAGCAGATAAAACTTCATAGCCATGCCTCCATTCTCAGGCGATAGTCTCTTTGATCCCTCTGTGTGTCTGTGTGTGTGTGCACGCACAAGCACTATTCATCTTGACATATTGGGATACACAAAAGTGCCAGACAATTTTCTCCCCAATTTACTTTATGAAAATGTTTTAGCTGGAGCCTCCTGTGTTCCCAGCGTTCTGTGTCTCCCAGAGAAGAATAATTACTGCCTGGCTTAAGCCAGCATTTCATAACTGGGCAGGCTGTTATTCCTGTCAGGCTGCTGAGTCAGCCTCACTGAATTATTTAATTTTTTTTTGTTTGAGGGGAGGAGAAGAGGGAGGGGTGTTTGTAAAGGGCCTGAGAAATACGTTTTTTGTTACCTTGCTGGGATAGGTTGAATGGGCTGTAACCCCTTTGCTGCAAATCTTGTAATCTGCATTTCTGGGGTGTCTGGCCTCTTTTGTGAGAGAAAAGAAAAGAAAAGAAAAGCAACTATTTCTTTGGCATGTTGGCAAAAACATCTCTGGAATTATAGCCATGAGAACTGTTGAAAGAAGTCGAAGTTGAATAACTAGTGTCATTTTGCCAATGGGTTATTTTCGGTGGCTTCAATTACATTCTTGTTTCTCCCTCCTCCTCAACCGCACCGGGTGCTGCGTAAATGGTAGGCTGAGTTGCAGTTGCAAAGCCACTAAATGAATAAACCCTCTTTGGAGAGAAAGAACACGTCCTCCTCCCCTCCCCTCCTTTCTCCCTCCTGTCTCTCCCCCCCCCCCCCATTTTCTTTTACAGATCCTGCTTGCTTTCCTCATAATATAAATATCCTTGGTCTGGGATATTTTGCCTTGAGAGTAGCCACAGGAAGTTTCCCTTGGAAGAGGAGTTGGGAGAGAGGTTGGCCTTTTCAGCGTGGCTTCAGAGGAGAACTATGAATTTGTTTAAGGCTGGATTTGCGTTGTATTTTTCACAGCCTCGGAGGGATGCTTCTAGCAGCATCCAACTTTTGCACCATTTACCTGCACGAGGGAAATGTGAAGGAAGAAAGATGGTGCAGCCTTAAAATAGTTCACAATTAAAACAAAAAACAAAACAAAAAACAAAACCCCACCAAACAAACCTAAACCTCTATTCCCCTCCCCCTCTGAACCAGACATCCTTTGAACCAGTCAGACTAAAGGTTTATATATACTTTTTTTTGTGAATGGCAAAAATTTTTAGTGTCTGACTTCTGTTTGAGAAGTAGCCAGCAGTGACTAACATCCCTTAATCCAATTTATAAAGGATTTCCTCTCTTTAAAAAGCAGCACATTGTTTCTGTGTTCTGTGTTTATCTCTTCTCAGCAAATAGAGAAGCGGAGAGAGCTATAAAAACAAATAATTTCTTCCATCCATCCATCTCTCCATCTATCTATCCATCCATCCATTCATCCATTCATATTGTACAAGTACTGGGTTTCTTTTATGCCATCGTCACTATCCTTTTGTAAATGAGATATAGCCCAAATAGGAAATTTCAGCAGATTTTCTGCTCTTTCCACCTGCTTTTTCTTTCAACTATTTTCCAAAATGATCTCCGTAGGATCAGGTATAGACACAAAAGCATGCAACTTTTCCTTCACTTATTAGATTTCTGCGGTCCGATTTTTAAAAATAAAATTGCTATCTATATAAATAAAAGCATCTTTGTAGCAGACACTCAAAACAAAAGTTCCTCGTCTACTAGAATGATACTTCCTACTTCTGGACACTCAAAGACCTCCCATATCTAGGGAAAGTCGCCCAGCTCCCCGGTAACTGTGGGCTAATTGAGTCATTTGTCCATTCATGGCCGGGTACTTATGCAGTTCTCCCCAACCTTTTCTGTGCAGCCAGCATGCAGTCTGATTGAAAACCCTTGATTTCTTTTTAAAGGCAACTCCCACATCATCCCAAGACTTTACCAGAAAAGAAAACAGACAGACAGACACATAGATCATGTCAGAAGCTGATCTCTGTTTCTCATAAACATACCCATTGCCTGAGAATCATGGGATTTGCAGTTTGACACCCATGGAGGGCACCAAGTTGAAGAAGCTGGAGTAAGATATCCGCCTAGACCAGTGTTTGTCAACCTTAAGAATTTTAAGGTGGTTCATAATTCAATTCCCAGAATTCCCTAGTCCACACATCTTAAAGTTCACTAGGTTGAGAAACACGGTCTAGAACAGGGGTCTCCAACCTTGGCAACTTTAAACCTGGAGGACTTCAACTCCCAGAATTCTGGGAGTTGAGGTCCTCCAGGCTTAAAGTTGCCAAGTTTGGAGACCCGTGTAGAAAGACAGGTTGAGATGTGACTTTCACACAGTGGTTCTATTTGTACCTCTGTGGATAATTGCAGAAGGTAGTTCTGATAGACAACTCTTTATTGCCTTGACATTTATACAGTGAGTTCCTGTAGGACCCCTATTTTCTTCCCCCAATCCCAATGACTATGAACCTGCTAGTGTCACTGAGATATTTAGGTGAAGTGTGAAAGTGATCATGCCTAGTTAGATAATATTTTGGATCTGGGTCAATAAGAGGTCATTTTTGACAGGAAGACACTGTTGTGGGTTTATGATGGTTCTTCTACTATAGATCAGAATATGTTTTCTCTAAAACAACAAACATTGAAACATTCCTTAATTTGTGACTCTGGAAGAATAAATGACTTTTGGGGACTAACCTGAGCTAGCTAGACATAACCTGCCTTTTGCTGATCTCTCCATATTGATTCATGCAAAATGCAAGGCTCCCTTTAAGAAATTGGTGGGAAATCAGTTTTATTCAAAACAAATTACTCAGGCTGTTTTTATTAAAGCTCAGGATGATTCACAACAAACCTCCAACATAGATAATGAATAACAAATAATGAAAAATTAAACCCATACAATAATTTACAGCAATTTAGCAGATTTGCATAATTATTTTATAATCAGATCTTTGCATATAGATGATGAAGATAGTTTTACCAGAAGTTTTTCTCATTAGCTGTTAAGTTGTCCCAAGAAGCTTTGTAGGTAGTATACTGTGCCTAATTTTATTTGTTTGCTTAAAAGGCTTATACCTGTATATCTTCCCATCTTATGTACCATAATTTTGGGTGGCTCACAAAACAACAATAAACACATGCAAACTATAAAAAAATGTAACAAAAACTTCTGGCACTCCAGAGGAAACAGACACACCCTCCACATCCACATTCAACTGTACTGACCTCTATCCTCGCTCTACCCCAAAGTTTGTGGGAATAATGTATATATTAATACATTATTTGGACATACACAAAGGATTTGACCAAGTCTCTTAGCAGGGGCTCCTTAGTAAAGACAATAAAATTCTGCTGGATTTAAAATTGGAAGCAGATGACTGAATAGTTAGACATTTGTCACAGTAAAGGAATACAGACATACATGTGTGAGAGAATTTATAAATATATATAGTGTATCTTTCCTCCTCCCCTTCCCCTTCCTTCCCTCCCCTTCCCTTCCCTTCCCTTCCTTTCCTTCCCTTCCCTTTCCTTTCCTTTCCTTTCCTTTCCTTTCCTTTCCTTTCCTTTCCCCTACAGTATCTACCAGCTCTTAGTTGCAAAATAAATTACTTTCCATGGATTGGAATATACCCATCTCACTCATAGGCGTATATTAAAATAATAGTTAATCCAGTTTTACCAGTACGAAGGCATCATGCCACCAGTATGCCTACTTTCCTAGTTATCTCACCCATATAACAGCAAATCTAGCTGGTTTGGAAAACTCTTGAGAGGCAAAGCTTCACTAGGCTAATTAATTAGTTAGCTATGATGAAACAGCTTCCTATATATGCATATTCCTTTTATAAAGCTGTTGTTGGTTCTAAGGCCATTGCCAATATTCAGAAATTGAATTGCCTCAATAGTATTGCATTTGCTTGTAAACAGGATTCATCACATACTTTTGGTTTTGTCTATGACTTGACAATTATAGTCCAGCAATTAATTATGAATTCTATTATGCTCAGCGTACATGTTTCACACTAACTATTCAAAACATTGGCTTGTAGCCTTGATGGGATTATCATGGCTATGAATGACTATGAAGATTACTAGACTGCAGTAAATAATCTGAAGGGGCTTGCATTCGCTTGTAGTTTTTGCAAGCAGCAACAGATAATGGATCAGCAACTAAATAGTTCTCACTTTGATTGCAGGAGAGGGTATACCATATTCTCATTTTGGGGCTTTTGTAATTAATAAGGAAAGTTGAATTTTAGAAATGTGCTGTTCATTGTTCTGGGAAGATATGCAAAAGTGTGTATTGCTCCACAGCAAAAAGACTTAAAAGAGAATTGCAGTCAGTATCATCCAGGTGTTGATTTGAATGTGGAAGCAACGTTCCAATTTTGATCTGTCAATGGCATCTTAATCATGCCACTACCTTCCATCTTGGCTGCTTTGTATGATGCTTATAGAGATAAAGAGAATAAAGCCCTCTGAATTCTAATTTGTCCCAGCAAATGGCAGCTCCTGTCTCATCAACTCTTTACTTGCAAATAAAATATGGCAGTGGAGCCCTTACTAACCCCCCCCCCCATCACAAAGGGAGTTAAACAAGACTGTATCCTGACAAGATTTTAAGACTTGTGGACTTCAACTCCCAGAGTTCCTCAGCCAGATTTGCTGGCTGAGGAACTCTGGGAGTTGAAGTCCACAAGCCTTAAAGTTACCAAGGTTGGAGACCCCTGTAAACACTGCTATTTTAACTGCATTGCTCAGACCATAAAATACCGCAATCCATTTCACACACATATTCAGGTAGTCCTTGACTAACAACTGTTTGTTTAGTGAACATTCGAAATTACAACTGCACTGAAAAAATGGTTTATGACCATTTTTCACACTTATGACCTTTGCAGCATCCACCCAGTCCTGCAATCAAAATTTATTAATTTATTTATTAGTGCCATTTATATGCCGCCTCACAGTGCAAGCACTCTCTAAGCGGTTTACACCAGTAAGCAATGTATATTTATATTGCCCCCAACAATCTGAGTCCTCATTTTACCTACCTCGGAAGGATGGAAGGCTGAGTCAACCTTGAGCCAGTGAGATTTTAACCGCTGACCTGCAGATCACAGTCAGCTAAAGTCGCCTGCAGTACCCCACTCTAACCGCTGCGCCACCTCGGCTCTTAATTCAGATGCTTGGCAACTGGTTCATATTTATGATCGTTCCTGTCTCTCAAGGTCATGTGATCCCCTTTTGTGATCATCTGACAAGCAAAGTCAATGGGGAAGCCTGATTCACTTAGCAACCGGGTTACTAACTTATCAACTTGAATGTTTCACTTAACAACGGTGACAAGAAAGGTTATAAAATGGGGCAAAATTCAATTAATAAATGTCTCCTTTGACGATGGAAATTTTGGGCTCAATTGTGTTCATAAATCAAGGACTACCTGTACACACACACACACAAACACACACACCACCAAAGCTATATGGTATTACTCTGTGCTGCTGCCTGCCTTCCTGTCTGTGCCAGATAGGCTTTGGCGGAGCCTGCAAGCATTGGTTTTGTTCTGTAGAAGATATTCTAGATCAGTGATGGCAAACCTTTTAGGCACCGAGTGCCGAAACTGCGTGCTCACGCATGTCCAAACTGAAAGGTGTGCGCGCACACAAACACAGACATGCACAGACATGCACAGACATGCGCATGCGCGGATGTGCGTGCATGCGCAGCAGAGACCCGAAGACCAGCTGGCAGGCAGGAGGCAGGGCATCCCAACACCAGCAGCGTGGCAAGAGGTAAGATCTTTTTCTTTCATGAACTTCTGTTTCGTTGTTTGCAGGGAAACAGAAGCTCATGAAAGAAACGCCATGGAGATCTGACCTGGGGCGATGGCACGCGTGCCAACAGAGAGGGGGCTCTGCGTGCCACCTCTGGCACACGTGCCATAAGTTCGCCATCATGGTTCTAGATGCTAACAGAAATTAATTACCCACAAATAAAAACGAAACCAAATACTTTAAGTACTTAAGTATCACCTTCCATTTGTCTTCCACATGTAACCAACAAATTGGTGGATTTTCATCTTCCGCACAGTGGGCTTCAAATGTGATAATTAGAATCTGAGTCATAAATGCAACAAATCTGTCTCTGTGGCAATGAAGCTAAGATGATCTCACTTTTACTCCGTGGTGCACAAATCTGCCCTTTATAAAGATCTAACACCCCTGAAAGCAGTTTAGTTTACAGATAGTCCTTACTTAGCGACCACTCCTTCAGTGACCAGTTGAAGTTACGATGGCACTGAAGGAGGCAAACTTATGACTGGTCCTCAAAATTGCAGACATCACAGCAGGGGTGTCAAACTCGATTTCATTGAGTGCTACATCAGGGCTGTGTTTGACCTTGGGGGGCTGGGGTGGGCATGGCCAGCTTGACATCACCTGTGTCGGGGGCACCTGTGGGGGCGCAAGCGCTCTGCCAGTGAAACAGAGCCTGGGGCAGGCGCCCGAGCTACATTTTCGCTGGCAGAGGCACTGCGGGCTGGTCCTTCACTGTTTCCAGGATGGGCCCATGGGCCAGATCTAAGCACCCTGCAGGCTGGATCCAGCCCGCGGGCCTTGAGTTTGACACCACTGCATCACAGGATCCTCACAATCACGTGACTATGATTTGGACCCTTAGCAACCTGATTGCAATCATGATGGTTTTTGCATCACGCAATCACCATTTGCAACTTTTCCTGCCAGCTGTTCAGAAGCAAAGTCAAAGAGGAAGCAGGCGGGAGATCGGAAGTCACTCCTGGAGGTTGCTCCTGCTCCTATTGCTTTTCTCCTGAGGAGCCCCCAGGTGGTAGGGGGGGTCTTGTACTCTGTAGCACCTGCCCATCGTCCGTAGGGTCTACCCACAGCACCTCCTCATAGTTGTCAGACTGCTTGCCTGGCACATGGTTTCAGTGGCATAAGCAACTCAAACAGGTCTTCTGAATTCCTGTCTCTTCTCATGACACCGTCTAACAACTCCCTCAGTCCTTGTTTAATTATGACAACTGGGACTGCTGCGATTGCCATAGCTAAGCAGTGCAGTCACTAAGCCAGTGGTAGGCAAAGTTGGCTCTTCTATGACTCGTGGACTTCAACTCCCAGAATTCCTGAGCTAGCATGATTGGCTCAGAAATTCTGGGAGTTGAAGTCCACGAGTCATAGAGGAGCCAACTTTGCCTACCCCTGCACTAAGCAAAGCAGTGCAGTCACTAAGCAAATGTGTCACTTGGTGATACATTGCTTAATGATGGAAATTCCACTTCCAGTTGCTGTCATAACTTGAGGACTACCTGCAATTTAGGATAACAATTCTTTGTCTGGCACACCTAAATTATACCCAGTGGTTTGTTGAGATTTAAGTAAGGATCTCCTTCAGTATAACCCACATGCAAATTTTCTGTCTGAGATACTGGTTGAAATTAAACTTTTGGAAGCAAGCTGATTCCAGCTTGTCAACAAAACCTTAACTCTTCTGAGGAGAAAAATGCAGCTTAATGATGGTCTCCCGTTGTGTCCTCTCAGTTCAAATATTAATAGAAGTGGGTCTGGGGAAAAGTATTTTGGAGGTAGGGCAACAGGTTTTGAATCTTGGTTTACAAATTTCCAGATCCAAAAGCCCAAGTTACATTTAGTAATTTACATTACATTACCCTGTTGCAACCCATAAAGATGCTTTCTCGCTTTTACCGAGAAGCAAAGTTTAATGCTCTGCCATCAAGGCTTTAGTCACTGAATCAACTCTAAGATTTTCTAGCACTTTCCATTTGATCACATTTGTAATCTGCATTGATATATTCTTTCCTTGCTGAGCATATGGGTGGGCTGGGTCCAAAATTATATATTTCTTTGCAGACACTTCCACTGAAATCTCTAAGGTAGTTGCTAAATTTTGCTGTGGTGCAATTGCCGTCAGAAGCCACTGGTTTGAAGCTTGTTAAGGCTTGAATTGCCTCCTTGTTTTGAGGATTATAAAGGTAGCTGTCTGATGCTCTTTGCTGTCTCAAAGCTCTTCTGCTAACACAGAGATCAGTTTCTCCTGTCCTGGATCTTAGTAGTTGCCGTATATATCTTATAATAGCCAAGAGGCCCCAGGAATGTATAGCAGATTATCCATTAAATAGCTTAACTATAGGCTGTTTAGAATAAGCTCAGGAGCAAACTTTTGGATCTCTTGGATCCCGGATCCAGTCAAATTTTGTGTTGGAGTTGAATTCTTGCAGGTCTCTGCCCTCATTCTCCTTTATTTGCTTTTGTCCCTTCTCAAAGAAACCCATTGTAGTTGTGATAAATGCTAGCTTCAAGTGCAGCATGGTCTGTAAAACTTGAGCCTCCCAATTTGAAACAAATTCTTCAATTGATAAGCCACCTGCTACACTAATTTTAAAGCAGATAAATGTTTTGGCCAGCTATGTAAAAGAGTTAGTAAGACTGGCTGTTAGCCACGGGCTCTCCCACTGTTTTAATCATCTTGGGATTGTGATATAAAAGGGAGAGTGTTTATTGGAAAACAGTGCACTTTTCAACCCAGTCACAAGGATATTTGGTTAACATTGCATTTCGTGTTCAAAAATTATAACGTGTGATAAGAATCCTGATCTTTTGGTGCTGAGATGAACAAATATGTAGAAAATGGATCGATGCAGCTATGATAAAAGTTAATCCAAAAGTAGGGTAATATTTTTATTAAAACCAGTTGAACATTTTTATATCACAACCAGCCATTTGGTTGTGTCTCAGTCCTAAGACAGGCATTATCCAACTATTTTCTATTGAAATAGAAGAATGTGTGCATTTTATAATTTGGGAATCAGTAACATTTTTTACCTAGTGTGTACAGTAATACTGCATAAAATCATGAGCATCTTGCACTCTCAAATACATATACTCAATAACACTTAGGACTCCAGTCTCGAATGTTTTTACCTAGAATGTTGCGAGTTCCCATAAGAATGCAGCATTGTGAGTCTGGCAAACTTGTGAGATTTAAGCCATTTTTAATCTTTTACAATGATTTGTTGCAATACAAGGGAATATATATAGCTCACGGTTTAACTGTAAAGCACTTGGTGGTCTTTGAGCTTGGTTGCTTGCTTTAAGACATACCGTAGTTCCTGTTTGCTTCCTGCTCTAGCAGCCAAAATCCAGATAAGCAGGCATTAACACTAGACAAACAAGCAAGAAGAAAACAATATCTTAAGTAAGGAACTACCAAAGAGAAAATCATACCTCCACCAATATTGGCAAGGCAAGTTACTGTATATAAACAGGAAGCAAACCAGAGCTGGGTTCCTGCCGGAGCTGTCCAGTGCACAGCTCCGCTAGGGAGCAGCCGATTGCGCAATTTGCGCGCGACCGCTCCGGAGCCCTCTCTGCCAGTCCATCGCACGCGTCGCCATTTTTTTCTGTAAATTTTTGCGCGATTTTGCTTCTGCGCATGCGTGGAAGCAAAATCTCGCTGAAATTTTGTGAGGGGACGTGTGTGAGAGAGATTTCGGCGAGATTTTGCTTCTGCGCATGCGCAGAAGCAAAATCGTGTGATGGGGCACGCGCATAGCGCACGCGCACGCCCAAAGCTTTGAGATGCACGCACAGCGCACTGACACTGGTAAGGAAGCAACCCGCCGCTGAAGCAAACCCTACACTCACTAGTCCTGATGATGTTTCCTAGTTGACTAATGAAATGTCTGCAAGCAAACAATCAAGTTTAGAGACCACTAAGAGATTTGTTAGACTTAATAGGTATCACCTAGAGCAGGGCTGTCGAACACGCGGGCTGGATGCGTCACACGCTGACCACACCTACGCCCAATTTAGCGAAGGGGGAAAAAGTCACATATGTCACGTGACACCACCTTGACAACACGGGTTTGACACCCCTGACTTAGAAACCATGTTAAAGGCCATTCTTTATACATATTAATATTTATGGTATAAAATAGATATTTATATCTATTTCTTCTAAATTATTTTCATTGTTTCGGTGTACCAAAATGCATAATGGAACCGGGCACCCTTTGGAAAATTTACTTGGTTTTTTTTTTAACAAGACTTCAATAAAAATTTTGAAAACAAATGTAGAACCCTATTAACATTCAGTCTGCTCAGTTTTGGCTTAGTTTTGAATTTGGCCGGGTAAAAAAGTCATTGTGAAAGCATGGATTTTCATGTGTGTTTTTATACAGCATTTTATACAGATGTTATAAGTTGTTGTAAGAAGCACTATATTTAGATTTGGGAAGCAGAAAGAATGTATGTGGTTATTTCTATACAGCTCTTTAAGATGATATAAGCAAAATGAAAGCAATAGGTGTGGCTTAGCTCTGACCCCTGTAATTATGAACACCAACTGAGTACAGTTCAGACTTCATGAATCTTTAATTGTGACCAAATCTCACCAAATATGCTTTATTTTCTAATATGGGACAGAGAGCATTGCTGAAAATTTTGAACTGGAACGGGAGATATCTATTTCAACTTAATTTGAAGTCATTCATACATATGCTTCAGTATAATATAAACAGTAAAACCCAGAACTGCTAATTTTGCCCTGATCTCTATCATTTGGGATAAAGGAGGAAAGAGTATTTTAAAAACTAGATGCTGGCTATTTTTCAGCATATCATTAGCAGTGCCTTTTTTGCCCACCTCTGTAGAAAGTAGAACCAAAATCACACTCCATTTTCAGCAATGTGAACTCCTCACCAATGTTCCCTGTAAAATTAGAAAATGGCGCCCAGCAGTTAAAAACAGCCGCGCGGTGTTTTCTTTTGATGTGCGCGGCCGCACAGGCGAGCAGCCTCTGCAATTAGAAAATGCCGGGCGGAAGTTAGAAACTTCCGTGCAGCGTTCTCTCATTACGTGCGCGGCTGCGCGGCCGCACACCTTAGAGGGAACAGTGCTCCTCACCCTAGATTTGAGTGAAAAAAAGTTATTATCTTTGCAGGAACTGACTGTGGAGCTAATTAGACACCCACAAGTCACAATGGAGCCCCATCATTTTGGGACTGTTTTGCTCAATTACCGTATTTTTCGGAGTATAAGACGCACCTTTTTCCTCCCTAAAAGAGGCTGAAAATTTGGGTGCGTCTTATACTCTGAATGTAGCTTTTTCAGAGCTTTTTTTCCAGCCCTAACAAGATGCTAACAATCTTCCCCGGCTTCCTACTCTGTCCGAACATGTTTTTTCCAGCCCTAAGTCTTTGCAGGCTTGTTTTCATTCCTACTCCCTCTGAAAAAGGTTTTTTCAGCCCTAAGGAAGTGCTAACTTGCAGCATTTTTTTATTCCTACTCCCTCGAAGTAGTTTTTTACCAGCCCTAAGTCTTTGCAGGCTTGTTTTCATTCCTATTCCCTCTGAAAAAGGTTTTTTCAGCCCTAACCAGGGGATAAAATAATGTGCTGAAGCTGGACAGACTAAGGACGCTAGCCAGATGAATACCTCCTAGGTAGAATTCCCCTCCTATTTTCCTCCCCCAACACTAACGTGCGTCTTATACTCCGGTGAGTCTTATACTCCAAAAATACGGTATTTATTTATTTATTTATTTTGTTATTCTTATATGCCGCCCAACTCCCGAAGGACTCAGGGCGGCGTACAACAGGAAAAAATACAAGAATAATCAAAATGCAAGTAATTAAAAAAAACAAATACAAATTTTTAAAAACAATATTAAAACAACAACATCCATTCGATATCATACATACTTGGGGGGTGATCTCAGGTGGATTAAGCTATCCCCCCCACCTGCAGGAAAAGCCATGTTTTAACGGCTTTTCGGAAGGCCAGCAGAGTGGGGATGGTTCGGGTCTCTGGGGGAAGTTGGTTCCAGAGCACGGGGCCAGCCACAGAGAAGGCTCTCCCCCTAGGGCCCGCCAGCCGGCATTGTTTGGCCGACGGGACCTGGAGGAGGCCAACTCTGTGGGCCCTAACCGGTCGGAGGGAAGTATGAGGCAGAATGCGGTCCCGAAGATATCCTGGTCCTAAGCCATGAAGGGCTTTAAAGATGGTGATCAACACCTTGAATTGGACCCGGAGACCGATGGGCAACCAATGCAGCTGGCGGAGTATTGGTGTCACGTGGGTGTACCTTGGCACACCCACCACAGCACGCGCAGCCGCATTTTGTACCAGCTGAAGTCTCCGGATACTCTTCAAGGGTAGCCCCATGTAGAGCGCATTGCAGTAGTCCAAACGCGAGGTGACAAGGGCATGAGTGACCGTGAGTAGAGCCTCCTTCTCCAAGTATGGCCGCAACTGGTGCACCAGGCGAACCTGTGCAAAGGCCCCCCTAGCCACAGCAGAAAGATGGTGGTCCAATTTTAGCTGTGGATCTAGGAGGACCCCCAAGTTGCGCACCTGGTCTGAGGGAGTCAGTTTTGCACCCTCAAAGACCAAGGAGGGATAGTTGTCATGGTCCTTAGGAGGCAATATCCACAGCCACTCAGTCTTGTCGGGATTGAGTCTGAGTCTGTTCCTCCCCATCCAGATCTTAACGTCGTTCAGGCAGCGGCACATTACATCAACTGCCTCCCTGAAGTCAGACGGGGTGGTGATGTACAGCTGGGTGTCGTCAGTGTACTGATGGAAACACACCCCATGTCTGCGAATGATCTCACCCAACGGTTTCATGTAGATATTGAACAGGATGGGCGAGAGAACCGACCCCTGAGGCACCCCACATGATAGGGGCCTAGGGGACGATCTCTGCCCACCTGCCAACACCGACTGCATCCGATCGGCGAGATAAGAGGAGAACCACCGCAAAACGGTGCCTCCCACTCCCAACTCGCCGAGCCGATGCAGAAGGATACCATGGTCGATGGTATCGAAAGCCGCTGAGAGGTCAAGTAGCACCAGGATGGAGGAATTTCCTCCATCCCGGGCTCGCCAGAGATCATCCATCAGGGCAACCAAGGCAGTTTCTGTACTGTAGCCGCGCCTGAAGCCCAACTGGTAAGGATCTAGATGGTCTGTTTCATCCAGGAGCTGCAGAAGCTGAGTCACCACCACCTTCTCCACAACTTTCCCTAAAAAAGGTAAGTTGGAGACTGGACGATAGTTCTTCAAATCAGCTGGATCCAGGGAAGGCTTCTTCAGGAGGGGTCGCACCACCGCAGCTTTTAACGACTGCGGTACGGATCCCTCCCTCAAAGAAGCGGTGATCACCGCCTGGATCCAGCCGCGTGCCACCGACCTGCTGGCCGAGACCAGCCAGGAGGGGCATGGGTCCAATAAACAGGTGGAGGTACCCATCGCTCCCATAGCCCTGTCCACATCATCGGGAGAAACAGGCCCAAACTCTTCCCACAATGATGGACTAGGACTTGCCCCTGTCACCTCTATGGACTCTGCCTTGCCAGAGTCCAAGTTTGACCGAATCTGAGCGACTTTATCCGACAGAAACTCAGCAAATTCCTCAGCTCTGCCTTGTAAGTGTTCCTCGCTCCCCCCTTTTCCAAGGAGGGAGCGAGTCACCCTAAACAAGGCGGCTGGATGAGAATCTGTGGACGCAATAAGAGCGGAAAGATAGGATCGTCTTGCCGCCCTTATCGCCACTAAATAAGATCTGATGTAAATTCTTAATAGTGTTCGGTCAGATTCGGTAAGTCTGTAAAAGGTAGGGCAGTTTTCGGTTAGTAATTTACTCCAAAGCAAAGACTATGGTTGAAAAACTCCTCGGTATTATAGCACACTTAGCTTAAATCTTCTGGGAGGACGTCCTGATGAAGTTTATAAAAGGCCCCTGTAAATTAATGAAAATGTTTGCTGAAACCTCCCTGTATAGGGCTGTAATTTAAAAAGAGAATATCTAAACGCAAGCAAATCAGGGGAGTAACATGTAGCAAACTTTATTAACCAAACTAAATTGTTCTTCATCTAAATGATGAAGACCTGATCTAACTTTGCCTCCTCCAGTTCATGGGATTACAGTTTCCATCCCACAAGGCGAAAGGCTGCTCTATCTTAATGGGAATTAACAGTGAGAGGATCTCACTTTTAATTTGAAAGGATATTTTGGGCTGTAAAAGTATTCTCACTCCCTCGGAGTGTTTAAGAAATACTTATCTGTAGATGGGTTCATTCCTGCCTGATTTACTGTGCCTTTCCGTGAGTGGGTCTAGTTGGCCATATTGCAAGATATGCTATGAACTCTCATCTCCTGGTACAGTTTATCTGGCTGTGTGCCAGGAGTTGCTCTTTGGGGATGGTGCTGAAATGTCCTTTTCAAGTTTGTCATCAAGCTACAGTATGTGGTGAAACAGGATTGTTGTAACTGGATGTAACATCAAACAGGCAAAACAGACGAATGTTCAGAGATATAGGCACAATGGCTTTCCATGGTGTCCCGGATATTACCCTGGTCTGGGTAATTTGTAGAAATAAGCAGTCTGGCAATTTTTAATTTCAGTAGTTGGGATGATCTAGGCAGCCAGAGATTTCCAGACATCCTCAGTTGGGATCTTGGAGGACTGTTCTTCTTGCCTTCTGGAGCTCTGTGAGACAAAGGACCGCATTCTCTGATGACACCCACTTGTGAAAAAGTTTATATGTTTGCCTAATGCCTTTTCTGTACAGTTTTAGGAACCAGGTTAAAACCATTTTATTTGCGTACTTCCTTCTAACATACAGTGTGATTGACCACGCAGTCCTTTTACTTACTATGCTAGGATTTTATTTTGCTTATAATTTTTTAAAAATTTTATTCTTGGTCTTTCATGTGTTTTTAAAACAGGATAAGTGTTACAAATAAAAGAGGCCTTACAGAGGAATTCTTAGTATCTCCAGAGAAATCTTAAATACTTCCTTTACATTCCACTGAAATAGAAGCCTGATTCAGGTTTAGGAAAATCTGCCTTTGCGGACACAACTATTTTTTATTGTACGCTTTGCTCTGGAAGGACCATTAGTCTGTTTCCTGATCCATCCTTCTCTGAAGGATAGTATTGACCTACACCTGGTACTGATGTATATAGTAAGTGGATCTGTCAACTGGTGTGAGTAGTGTTAATATGTTCTGTTCAGAATAACGGGCTTCATATTTCACCAGGATAGACTTGGCTCATAACTGCTGTTTCAGGGAAGCCTTCTCTCTGTAACAAAGATCTGGCAGTTCTGGTTGATCTTGATCTGTGTTTTGATTCTCATTGACATGGTGGGCACTTACCGTAGTTGAGGAAGGCCGCACAGGTAGAAATGTCACTAAGGAACATGAAGACTTCTTTCCTCTTCCTTTATCTTTCTGTATAGTCCTTCTTCTTACATTTTCTACAATGAAGGACCAACACCTGGGTGTTGCATTGGCTGTGGCATTTCTCCATGTGTACACTGTCTGACCAACTATGAAGGCCAAAGTCTTTTGACAGTGGTTTTGAAGCTTTATGACCATTGACAACTCTTATTTTGAGGTCCACAGAGATCGCTGTTGATAGGGGCATGGTTTATTTTGATAAATCTCTATCCATGAAGAGATGGCAATCTACTGTATGTTGGTGGGTTTTTTTACGCCAGGCAAGGTGTATGTCCCTCAAAGTCACATCTAATTATCATCTTATTGATTTCAAATCTGATTCCACATAGCCCCTTAAGAGAGCTGATTATCCCAGGATTTAATATACAATATTTTTCTAACAAAGCCAGGGAATGTAGTCTCAATGTGTTCAATAAAGATATTACACAGCATACTATTCTGGGTGTTGGTGTAACCAGAATGTATTCACCTATTTAATAGGACCATTTTATTTGCCTACAATCTTTATGAGCAATCAACCAACCTCATTTGCGTTGCTTTTGTCTCTCTGCTGGGTATTGTGCTAGCAATTTTATTTTGTCTAATATACATGCACGGTCATCTACAGCGGTGAAAAACAAAATCCTTTGAAACTATCTGTAATCCTGCAGTACTGTGACTTATTATGCTCCTTAGCAGGTCATTGTGAAATATACATGTGCGTGATAAAAGAAATGTATATCTGTTGATTTAGAGCAAGTGCAAGTGAATACACTTGAATTATGGATTATTTTGTAGTATGGAATTTACAGTCAAGGATATACCTACTCAAAGGTTCAGCATTGAGCAGGGAGGAAGACAGGGATGTGTGTGGTGTCTTTTACATACACAAAAATATATAAAGAGTTCTTAAAGAGATACAAGAAGCTTTTTTGGTTGAAGATGTGAACTTACATGCATATTTATATGCAAATTGTGTCTTTTTATTAATTGAGAACTTGAATGCTTTGCAGTTATTGCATGAGATAATGAGTATGGATCTGAAAAGTAATATAATGAAGACAAAGTAGTTGTGATTGACATTGGGAATGGATGATAGAGCAAAACTAGAGCGAGAAGATGAATGCATATAATTTGGGGAAATGTTTACAAAAGTTGGGGAAAAGAATGGAGGAATTGTAACTTGGCCTCCTCCAGCTCCCGTCAGCCAAGCAATGCTGGCTGGCGGGCCCTAGGGGGAGGGCCTTCTCTGTGGCGGGCCCCGCGCTCTGGAACCAACTCCCTCCAGAGACCCGAACCATCCCCACCCTGCTGGCCTTCCGAAAAGCCGTTAAGACATGGCTTTTCCTGCAGGCGGGGGGTAGAGCCTAATCCATCTGAGCTCTCCCCCGGGTATGTCTGGTTGTTGGATGGTTTTTAATATTGTAATTTTTAATTTTCATATTCGATTTTAATTCAATGTTTATTGGTTGTTCTTGTATTTTTTCTCTGCTGTACGCCACCCTGAGTCCCACGGGAGTTGGGCGGCATATAAGAAAACCAAATAAATAAAATAAATAAATAAACATGTCAAATGTTGGTCGGAGGACAGTCGCTAGTATGTGATTGGTTAAGAGGAATGACACCTTCTTCTTCTTTACTTCCTCTTCTACCACTTCGGGTATCGAAGCAAAATGGCCCTGAATTAAGAATATGCTTCTGTCCAATTTATATAACAAATTGTGCATATAACAAATTGTGCATATAACAAATTGTGCATATAAAAGTGAGACTTAGTAGCCAGGAGAAATATAAAGGTAAATTGAATTCACTGGGAGTGGAATGCTTATGAAGTGTGTGGTAAACAAGAAGAAACAGTCATTAATGAGTGATTGTTGAATGAACATAGGTTGAATACATGAATGAGCAAGGAGTCTTAAAGAGGTGGCTGGTCCTGTAGAGACAATGAATGACGACTGAATCACAAAACAAATATATGGAGGAGGAATGACTGGGCTATGACAAATGTAAAGACTGAGAAAGTCATGGTTAAATGAAGCTGATGAAATCCTCCAGAAGAAAGATGTAAGAAGTTTAGAGACAAAAGGCAATGTATGAATCAATCAATCAATCAATCAATCAATCAATCAATCAGAAATAAGGATAGTTTGTATTTGCAAGAATAGAAATCTATGGGGAGCTAGAATGAATAGCATTGGTATGGTCTAGATCAGGGGTCGGGAACCTTTTTGACTAAGAGAGCCATGAAAGCAAAAAATTTGGAAATTTATTTCAGTGAGAGCCATATACCGTATATTCCGGCGTATAACACGACTGGGCATATAAGACGACCCCCAACTTTTCCAATGAAAATATAGAGTTTGGGATATACTCTTCGTATAAGACTACCCCTCCTACCATCTTTCTTTTTCTTTCTGTCTTTCTTCCTTCCTAAAATCTTTCTTTCTTTCTTTCTTTCCCTCTCACTTTTTTCTCTTCCTCCCACCCTTCCTCTTCTTCTTCCTCTTCCTTCCTTCCTTCCTTCCATCTCTGGTCTTCCTTCCTTCCTTCCTTCCTTCCTTCCTTCCTTCCTTCCTTCCTTCCTTCCTTCCTTCCTTCCTTCCTTTCATCTCTGGTCTTCCTTCCTTCCTTCCTTCCTTCCTTCCTTCCTTTCATCTCTGGTCTTCCTTCCTTCCTTCCTTCCTTCCTTCCTTCCTTCCTTCCTTCCTTCCTTCCTTCCTTCCTTCCTTTCTTTCATCTCTGGTCTTCCTTCCTTCCCTTTTCTCTTCTTCCCTCTTTCCTAGCCCTCAGCACCACAAGATCCTTTTTCCCAAATGAAGAAAAGAGTGCTGGTGGCGGCTGCAGTCGTGCCGAGGGAGCGCGCGGCTGAGAGGCATCTCGCGCGGGGAGGAAACTTTGTCTGGCTTGGCTTCGAGAGCGAGCAAGCAAGCGAGAGCAGCGCAGCCACAGCGGGAAGGGAAGCAAGCAGCCTGCTCTGCCACTCAAGCCAGCGGCTGCCGGAAGCAACAAGGGCATTAGGAAAAGAGAAGGAGGAGCGCCGCCACCGCCGCTAGCACTCTTTCCTTCAGTTCTATCTTTTCCTTCTCTTTTCCTAACGCCCTTGTTGCTTCCGGCGGCCGCTGGCTTGAGTGGCAGAGCAGGCTGCTTGCTTCCCTTCCCGCTGTGGCTGCGCTGCTCTCGCTTGCTTGCTCGCTCTCGAAGCCAAGCCAGACAAAGTTTCCTCCCCACGCGAGATGCCTCTCAGCCGCGCGCTCCCTCGACAGCCAGCTCCTGCCCGTGTCTCCCGCCTGCCTCTTGCCTTATGCCGCCAGCTGATGGTGGCTGCTGCAGCCTTCCCAGCAGGCGACTAGAGCAGGGCAGCATCGGAGCTCCAAGGCTCCTTCGGCCGCTTGGCTTATTTATTCAAACTATCCCACCATTAGGCACCACAGAAAAAGGGGGTGGTTGATACGGCCTGACAATTAACAGAGCGGCGGGACGACGCGCGAAGGGAAGCAAGAAAGCCAAGTCTACACTCTCACACAAAGCCCCTCACCTGCCGCGCGTGCTCGGCCCCGGCCCCGCCCTCTCACCGCTTCACTCCCGCTAACCGTTTCCTTGGTTTCCCAACCGTCTTTCCACACAAACTTCCCTCACGTGGCCCCATCAGCGGGCTCTCTTATTGGCCCACCGCTCAAGCAGCGGTAGTTGTCAATGTCGCCCCTCTTTCCACGTTGCTAACTTCTCTCTGTCTGTGCGTTTAGTTACAGGGTTTTCGGGCAATGCGGAGTATTGAAGAACCGGGAGGATTTCACCCCTGCTGCGAGCCATATGCAATCATCAAAAGAGCCACATCTGGCTCGCGAGCCATAGGTTCCCGACCCCTGGTCTAGATTTACCCCTATTTTTTTTCTTATCCTGCTCCTTTAATTGGGGGGGGGAGAGGTGTTACTATTTCTCACTCTATTTCTGTTTGCTGCAAATGTTGTTTACCCTGAACTGTGAATAGTGAATTGGCTATGTACGGTATGTCTTTAGCAACCATGGGATAATGTAGATTATTTGGTAGAACTGGGACTGAGGGAGATAATTTTTTTTTAAATGAAAAGCTAACTTGGAATCAAAGGGATTATCAAACTATATATCTATAAGATATCTATAAGATATATAGTTTTTACAGTATTAACTGTTTGTTGATGTTAGTTGGTATGCTTAAATTTTGCAGTTCCCATGGTTCAAATAATTCGAGATGCAAGGTTAATGTCAGGGGTGGGTTCTAACTTACCTTGCTGCCGGTTCGCTTCCTCCTGTGCTGCGTGGCTGTGTGCTGCGTGGCCACGTGCACGCAAAGCATACGCGCGCATGCGCAGTAGCAAAAAATCAGAATTTTTTTTTAAAAGCCGAAAACAAGATGGTTACGCATGCGCAGTGCCGGAAACTCGGCTTCTGCGCATGCGCAGAAGAAAAAAGACAAAAAACCCCCCAAAAATAAAATTCAAAAAAGATGGCGGCCTCCACGGACCGGCACGACCGATCCGGTTCTGTGATGTCATCGTGACATCACCAGCGGGTTGCTACCGGTTCAGGCGAACCGGGAGGAACCCACCTCTGGTTAATGTACTGTATTGGCTTAATATTTTTTTAAAAAAGGAGGGGGGAGAATTTCAGGTTAGTAGAATACACATTTTCAATGCAATCTTAGATATGCCATTCATTAGTGTACATATTTTTGGTATTTGCAATTAGAAATATAAATATTCTTTCTATAATCAGGAAGGTTTTATGGTGGAAGAGAAGAATGCTAAATTGCTTGCTCCAGAACATTCAGAATAGCCTAATGAATACGGCTTTCAGTGGTAGGAGATGAATGTTATCTCGTAATAAAGCAGACACAGGCAAGCTTTTTGTAGTTGGACCTGCATTTGTTCTGTTTTTTTAAAAAAAACTATATTCTTGGCATTGGAGTACTGTGGCGGACCTGACAGGGATGTGACAGGGGTACCAGAAAGTTTGAGAAAGAGGAACTCCAATGTGAAATCTTTTTCTTTTTGCATTAGAGGTTTGTTGGTTTTAAATAATATAAATATATGAAACCTGTTGAGGGGCTTATTTCACTGTTTGCATTGATATATTTTTAACAGCAATTTTATTAAAGATTTTAACTACATCAGCGAACCCAATACAAACTGAAAAAATAGAATAAAAAGAGTAAAATGCGCAGAAGAGAAGGAAAAAGGAGCAAAATAAAAATGGAAAAGAAAGGAAAAAGAAGAAAAGAAATATATAAATAAATGACTTCCCATCTTCATCACAAGTATAAACAATTTAAGTAACATCACTTTATCTTAAAGTACAACAAATTATCTCTTCTTCCCATATCCCATTTCTTAACTAAAAACAAGTCCTTAAAGCTTTGTCATTTCAGCCCTGATGTCAACATAAGTCCATTAAGGGTTACCAGAGATAACAACATACCTTGTAAATCTAGTAGTTTGAAAGCATGCAAATGCGAGTAGATAAATAGGTACCACTTTGGTGAGAAGGTAACAGTTTTCCGTGCCCCTCGGCATTTAGTCATGCTGGCCATATGACCCAGGGGTGAAATCCTCCCGGTTCGCCCGGGCCAGTCCTTCGGTGTATAGCCGATGGAACTGGCGGCGGTCGCGGCGCGGAGCTTCTCCTGCCCGCTTTCCCAGCCCGGCTGAACGCCGCCATTCGGGTTATTTTTCCCTCTGTGCATGCGCGCGCATGCACAGAGGGAAAAATAACCTGAATGATTGTGTTCAGCCGGGCAGGGAAAGCGGTGATTGTGTTCAGCCGGGCCGGGAAAGCGGGCGGGAGAAGCTCCGCACCGCGACCGCCGCCAGTTCCATCGGCTATACGCCGAAGGACTGGCCCGGGTGAACCGGGAGGATTTCACCCCTGATATGACCATGAAAGTCTCTCTGGACAATGCTGGCTCCGTTGGCTAAAAAGTGGAGATGAGCACCGTCCCCCGGAGTCAGACATGACTGGACAGAGGAAACCTTCACCTTTACCTTTCTTACAAAATTCTTCAAAACTTTAACATACCTGTTTTATAAATCGAATCTATCAAAATTATCTAGGTTACTGTCAATTTATTTTGTACGTCCATGTCATTCTTTTAAATCCATTTTCAACTGAGGCTCAGTTTTGTCATGTAGAATTGGTTCTTCTTCCATAACATCTTTTAGACATAATTTATCCGTAGATGCAGACACTATTAAAATGAGCTTCAGGGTCCATTGTTCAAAAATATACTTCAGTATATCAGGGGCGGATTGCTCTCTTACCTCGCTGCCAGAGTCATGCGCGCGCATCTCCACGCTTCAGGGGCGCGGGCGCTCGCTACACACGCGCGCTCCCTCGCTACATGCGTGCACTCCCTCGTGCGATTTTGCTTTTGCATATGCGCGGAAGCAAAATCACGCCAAAATCTTGTGAGGGGACGCGCGCGAGAGAGAGATTTTGGCGCGGTTTTGCTTCTGCGCATGTGCAGAAGCAAAATCGACCAAAAATCACCAAAAAAAATGGCGACGGTGGACCGGCAGAGAGGGCTCCGGAGCGGTTGTGCAATCGGCCGCCCCCTACCGGAGCTGTGCACCAGGCAGCTCTGGCAGGAACCCACCTCTGCAGTATATCCAATGTTAAAATATTTTGCTTTGCTCTATAACTGTAAGTCAAGATAGAGTATTCTTCTTTAACTGTAATTTTTATTTCCCTCTAGTATCCAATTTTTATTATTTTATTTAGCATCCATATCTTCTTATGTTTGTAATTCAAAACAAAATAGTTTTTCCACAGAAAGCATTAATTTTGTAAAGTTCTTAAGCTTGTAGTTTAAACTTCTTTTGCTAAGGATTGATGGAAGTACATCCTGTGCTGTAAGCATGTCAATCCAACGGTTCCTAATAGCTGAAAAATCACTTAACAAGCAATTTCTAAAAGTGATTAGAAAGGGAAGTGTGCAAACTTAGTGTCTTTTCAAATGTGTCAACATGTTTTGAGAAAGATGATTATTTCCTCATCTCCCAGAGTTCTAAACACACCAAAGTCTGCTAACTTGTGATCTCCTTGCAAAGAGCAGCTGCCTGGAGCATTTGTGAGTGATCTCAAGTCCTTTCCTTATCCAGAGAAAAAGTATCAAATAGTCAGTCTACTCATCAGCTCTTCATTCTGCTGTCGTCAACTTGGCTTTTTGTGGAGCCGTCTTCAGTTTCTCATTTGTTCCTCAGAAGTGATTCCTCTGTTTTAAAATGTTGTTTTAAAATGAAAGAATGTGCCCCTTAATTTAAATGTAGGGTCTGCCAAGATGGATGGGTGACCATAGATTGCCCACTATTGTATCAAAGTATGTATGTATTTCTTTAGATATATTCTATTCCCACTCAGCTTATCAAGAGTATGTCACCACAAAGCCATGCCATCAAATGGTCCACTCTTTCACTGATGGGACTCAATGGGTTTAGTAAATGGTGGTCACAGACGTCTGAACTGGCATATCTGCCACTTTTAATCTCCCACAAGGAATAGGATCCTAAGAAGAAGAAGAAGAAGAAGAAGAAGAAGAAGAAGAAGAAGAAGAGGAAGAGGAAGAGGAAGAGGAAGAAGAAGAAGGCGGCAAATTGATTTATTGGTCTCAACTGCTTAATGTGTTGGTCTGGGAAGAGGATGAAGAGACCCAAAGATGATGATGATGTGCTGCCTAAATCTTACAGGAAATATCTTTTTAATTCATTATATTATAGCGACAAATTTAGTGTTCTCTGCTCACTATTTTCTTAGATTATATCCATTCTTTGATAGATGTGGATGTAGATCCCACTAGTTTTGAGGGGTCTTTCACTGCATAGTGAGGTTGGATCTGCTAGTTTTAAAGGTATTGGATTCATTTGCATAAAAAAGAAACTTCAGTTGATTCATTACCCATATTTTTTTTGGTCTCTCTGAGACCAATGGCGCAATCTGCCATTTCAAGATTGGTCAGTTCACAAATGAAAGACTAAATAAGCAGACCTTTCAGTCTGAAGGGTCTTGTGCACATTAGCTTGAGATAACATTGCCTTGTGCGATTTCCATTTAATTAAAGGCAAAACCTTTTTCATTTCCATTAATCTTATCCTCTGAATGGCAGATTTCTTTATTATTTTTAATAATATGATCATATAGCAATAACACTTAGACTTATATATTGCTTCACAGGGCTTTACAGCCCTCTCTAAGCAGTTTACAGAGTCACCATATTGCCCCCAACAATCTGGGTCCTCATTTTACTGTCCTCGGAAGGATGGAAGGCTGAGTCAACCTCGAGCCAGTCAGGATCGAACTCCTGGCAGTGGGCAGTGAATTAGCCTGCCATACTGCATTCTAACCACTGCACCACAGAGGCTTATAATTTTAATAAGCAATAGAAGATATGTTTTCTGAGAGTTTCTTTGCCATGGATGCTAGAACCGGTTGGTAGAAAGAGTGGTCCAGCTTCAACCAATGTGTCATCAGGCAACAAGATAGGGACTTGATTTTAGGCTACTGTGTGGTACAGGCCCTACACCAGGGGTCCTCAAACTTGGCAACTTTAAGACTTGTGAACTTCAACTCCCAGAATTCTCCAGCCAGATTCTGGGATTTGAAGTCCACAAGTCTTAAAGTTGCCAAGTTTGAAGAACTCTGCCCTACACTGACTACCCGTTCAGTGACTGTTCAGACTTGCAGTGGTGCTGAACAAGGATTTATGACTGATCGCCATTTGCAACCTTCTTTGCCCGTTTCCTACACACAAAGTCAACGGGGAAGCCAACAGGAGGTTGCAAATGGCAATCATATGAGGTCCTTGCTTAATGATCCTTGATGATTCACTTAGCATTGTCTATCAGAAGTGCTGAAATTTCCATTACTACGTGGCGCGGTTACATGACATCATGCTCTACAATCACAATAGAAATTCCAATTGTAATTGCTTTCATTAACCAAGTTCTATCTGTAGTGGAGTGCTGCTTTCCAACAACTTATTTCAACTTCAGTGTCTGGGGAAGCTAGGAGGAAATGGATTATTTGTCGTGTGTTGACAAATTACTATTTGTCAACACATGATTGTAATAGTAATAGTAATTACTATTACTATTCGTAATGACTTCCAATTTTTAAGAGATTGATATTTTTTGTTGTAAAGAATAACCGTGTCATTCTCTAATATGACATTTCTATAAAGATCAGCTACTCTACAATTTCTACTTAGTTAACAATCAGAAATTGAATACTTCGGCTTTGATGAACTCTCCTGGTCCTAATTATTTTCCTTCCACCTAGTGTTTTTCACTGGGAGCTTGCAATTAAAAACTGAAAAAGGAATATTCTTTTTTAGCTTCTTAAAAGAACGAAGAGGCAAAGAGGAGATTTACTCAGAGTTTACTTGTCTTGTGGTGAAGAGAAATGACATTTTTCGGTCAGAAAATGAAAATTTTATGTATGTGCTTTGAATCCTGCTTTGAATGTCAAGAGTAAATGCAAATGCACAGGCTGTGAATCAATTATTTCGTTTTATTTTCCTTTAAAAATGAAAGGCATTGTGTGGCTTCACGTGTGTCTTGATAAAATTAGCACCTTTGAAGCAGCCTTGATACACCTATGCAAACATCTATCAACGATACCGGATGACCAATAAAGCCAAATTATTAAGATATTTAGAACTGATCTACATCAAGCAGACAACTCCCATCCACCCAAGAAAGCCTGGTTAAAGAATAGGAATTATAGAAATTGTAAATGCAAATAGCTGGCGGGCAATGGTATTGCTATATAGTATATACTGTGATGTGCCGGTGCCTGGACGACGTTAGGACCTGGATGGGGAGAAACAGACTCAAACTCAACCCCGACAAGACTAAGTGGCTCTGGATATTGCCTCCGAAGGACTATGTCGACTGTCCCTCCTTGGTTCTTGAGGGAGAAAAATTAACTCCCTCAGAACGGGTTCGCAATTTGGAAGTCCTCCTAGATCCACAGCTAAAATTAGATCAACACCTTGCAGCTGTGGCTATGGGGGCTTTTGCACAGGTTCGCCTGGTGCACCAATTGCGACCATACTTGGAGAAAGAGGCTCTACTCACGGTCACTCATGCCCTTGTCACCTCTCGATTGGACTACTGCAATGCGCTCTACATGGGGCTGCCCTTGAAGAGTATTCAGAGACTTCAACTGGTGCAAAATGCAGCTGTGCGTGCTGTGGTGGGTGTTTCAAGGTACACCCATGTAACACCTATACTCTGCCAGCTGCATTGGCTGCCCATTGGTCTCCGGGTACAATTCAAGGTGCTGATTATCATCTTTAAAGCCCTACATGGCTTAGGACCAGGCTATCTCCGGGACTGCATTCTGCCTCATTCTTCCCTTCGACCGGTCAGGTCCCACAGAGTGGGTCTCCTCCAGGTCCCGTCAGCCAAACAGTGCCGACTGGTGGGGCCTAGGGGGAGGGCCTTCTCTGTAGGGGCCCCGGCTCTCTGGAACCAACTTCCCCCGGAGATCCGAATCATCCCCACCTTGCTGGCCTTCCGAAAAGCCATTAAGACATGGCTCTTCCTGCAGGCGGGGTGAGTTTGAGACGACTTTATATCTGATGTCTCCCCCATGTATGTATGTTGTTTATATGTTTTTTTAATTGTTTTTAAATTGCCTTTTAATGATTTGTTTGGAGTTTCATAAAATGTTGTACGCCGCCCTGAGTCCTGAGGGAGTAGGGCGGCATAGAAAAACTGCCAAATAAATAAATAAATAAATACTGTATTTTTCAGAGTATAAGATGCACTTTTCCCCCCTAAAAGAGGGTGGAAATGTTGGTGCATCTTATACACCGAATACATTTTTGGCCTCCTGAAGCCCCGCCCCTTTCAAAAATGGGTGCGCAGAGGGTTTGGGAGGTCTGCAGAGTGCTCCTGGGGGCTGGGGGGGGGAAACTCCCCCATTTTTGCAAAAAACGGCCCGTTTTTCACAAAAACGGGGTGCGTAGACAGTTTGGGAGATCTTTTTTTTTCCTTACTTACCTCTTCGAAATCTTGGTGCGTCTTATACACCGGTGCATTTTATAGTCTGAAAAATACGGTATGTAGATACAGAATCGGAGGGAATGCAGAGGCAGTAACCTTATATAATCCTTCAATTGATCTACATTAACTTTGGGGAAAGATATACTGGCATAGGCTGTAATGGTAGGATAATAAAATAAATTTGGTATATCGTTTTATATTAATGAGTGAAGTAAGGGTTTTTATCCTTCAGTTGCAAGGAGTTTAAATTTAAAAAAAAGTAGCTAAGCCAATTTGGGTGCTTGGATTGTAATTTTAATATATTTTCCCATTTCAAAAGTGTAAGAAATCATGGAGCAAGAGGGGGAAATTTTGATTGGAAAAGGATTGAAGACTCCTCCCCCACCCCACCCCCCAAAAAAAGATCCAGGGGCCTCAGAATGCTCTCCCCCTTACTATAGGATAGGTTGTCAGAGGCTGTTGGGTTGTGGTTTAGCTGCTATATATAGTCATGCTTACTTTTTCTTGAGTAATCATTAACCTTTTGTAACTAAACATGAAGTCTTTAATCACTTGCGCAGAATAATGACTCTTCAGCCTCTGGCTGCAAGACTGGTGGATTGGGATAAATCAGCCAGCTGGCACCCATCTGTCTATTAATGAAATAAACTCAAGTTTTTAAAAGTAGGCTATGTCTAAGTGCCGTGACTTGAAGAGACATGTTTTTACTGAGGGAGTGTAGAGAGATTTTTGCTGTTCTAAAGGGTGCCATAAGAGTTCTGTTGCTTTAGCTATCTTTTAAACAGGTTGGAAGATGTTTAAAGCTGTAGCCCAGTCTGAAAATGGAATTGTTATGCTGTCAATACCCGGCAAGTGATATGATTTATAGGGCAAGGGCATTGTTGCAGATTGCAACTCTGGTTGATCTTAATGCGCAGAATAAATTTGTCATCTAGCCCATGGCAGGTGTTTCTTGGTCTCAGAAAAATTATTTTATTCGGCTCTCTAAAAGCTATACGCAGGGGTGGGTTCCACTTACCGTCGCCTGGTTCGCATCGTGACGTTTTACGCGTGCGTGCGCAGCCCCTCGTGCAATTCTGCTTTTGCGCATGCTCAGTAGCTTTAATCAGCCCGAAACACAGCTGAGGAGCTGATCAGCTGTGCTTCGGGCGAAGGAATAAAGGTAAGTATAAACCCGGGGGTGGGCGGGAGGGCCTTTTTTCAAGCAGCAGCAGAGGAAAAAACTTTCAAACAGTAAAAAAAATGGAAAACATTCCAAAAAGAAGATGACGGCGCCCACGGACCGGCACCGACCGAACCGGATCCGTGACGCCATCTTTACGTCACCAGCGGGTTGCTACCGGTTCGGGCGATCCGGTCCAAACCGGGAGGAATCCACCCCTGGCTATACGGCTTTAGTACAGAAAAGGCATTGAAGGACTGAAATGAAAAAGAGGCCAAGTTGTTGGAGTCTCTTGGGTGTGGCTTCAAAACATTGTTTTTATTCCTTCGATTCTAGAAATATCTCTCTTTCTCAGTAGGTACTTCCATGTGCTTTTACTTATATATGGAACAGCAAGGTAACAGATCAAAGATAAATATTATGCAATGCAGACAGTTGTGGAAGAATTGAGCATGCCGAGACTGGAAAAATAGGCTTTTAGCATTCGAATATGTAACATCTGGAATCAGTGTTGGCTGGAACAGGTGAAATACTAAGGATATTAGAAAGAATTATGTTATGATAGTATGTTGTGATCACATCTCAGTTTCTTAGCCGAAGGAGCCAGTGTTCTCCAAATACATTTTCTGTGGTCATGTGACTAGCATGACTGTATGCTGAGGCACATGGAACACTGTTATTTTCCCACCAGAGTGGTACCTATTTATCTAGTCGGATTTGCATGCTTTCGAAATGCTAGGTGGGCAGGAGAAGAGGGGGAAGGGGAGCTCACCATATTGCACTGTGCTCAAGTCATGAAACCGGGCTGTCAGCTTTCCATTATTACATTACATCACATCACATCACATCACATCACATCATATCACATCACATTAATTAATCACATCAGACATTAGGAAAGTGCATTTCCACGTGTGCCAATCATGCCTCCATTTGCTTTCTCTTGTCCCATTCTGTTCTAGAAGAATTTCCTATGGTACAGTGTTCAAGAGATCCCGTAGGGGTTGTGATTACACCTTTCTGCCAAAATAGCGATATGATGAGATGTAATCCCCAACAGAAAAACAGTGTGCTCCTTTCTTACTTGATAGAATTGTCTTAAAATCTAAAAAGAACAATAGAAAAATCAGACCAGTACTAGCAGAAAAATCTACAGCCTGCTGATTCCCATCAGAGCTTTTTTTCTTTTCTTTTTTGGCATTCTTGCTTGTTAATCTGAATGTGATTCTGTTTTTTTCTGAACTGAAATCAATGGTAAACACAATCTGTGCTGTCAGCAGCAATACTTAAAAATAAAATACAGTCTTATGGGGTAATTTTCTAAATTACTTCAGTCAATTTGAGCATGTCTATGGTTAGCAACAATCGTGTTGTAAACAAACAAACTAGGAATGAATATTCAAACTTGAGACAGTGCCTTTTACGTTGATGAAAATAAATGATGGAAGCCAAACGGCTCCCCATCTAGGCCTTGGGACCTGGGAGAGATTTGAAAGACCAGCCTATTTTTTTGCTGTTCCTGCCACCTGTTTCCAGAAGGGAGTGGAAGGTTAGTGGACTAGTGCAGGAGTCTCCAAACGTGGCACCTTTAAGACTTGTGGCTGGGTAATTCTGGGAGTTGAAGTCCACAAGTCTTAAAGTTGCCACGTTTGGAGACCCTCCTAGGCTAGTAGAAGTGCTGAGTATGTTAAGTGTTGGGAACTACTGCAAGTTGCTAATTCCTGACCTCAGACTTGTCAGAAGCCGTTTTGGGCGGGAAATCTCTTGTTGTCTTGTGAGGCCTGGGGAAGGAAAAATTGTTGAGGAATGTCCACTGACATTTATATGTCTACTACCGCTTTGCTTATTAACCCAATTTACCCTTTATCCTTGTTCAAGGACTGAACCGGCTTCTTTAATTAATGCATGCCTTTCATATCCTCTTTGAAAGGTCCATTCTGTGACCTAAGAATTCTTCCATTTTAATTTTTCCCTATCTACAGAAGAGATCTAAACCTACTCCAAGTATTATGAAGATTAGTAAAAGCAAACATGAGGGCAAGTGTGAGCAGCCTACCTGCCACCTTAGATGTCAATGCAAAACAGGTTTCCACGCATGCAGCATGGATGTCTGCACTTTGGCGGTTTTCACATGCAGTGTTGGTTTTTACACAATCCCATATTCTGTGTTATCAGTGTGCTCATGGTGAAACCGATTTAAATGCAATATGACTGACAGTTTCCATAGTCCAGACATATGTGATCCGTATGTGAACCTTTGCCCTCAGCTATGTCAGAGGTACAGTATGTCACAGAAGTGAGTACACCCCCTCACATTTTGTAAATATTTAAGTATATCTTTTCATGTGACTAAGGTAGTAGTAAAGGGGTCTACCCACTTTTGTTGCCAGCAGTTTAGACATTAATGGCTGTGTGTTGTGTTGTTTTGAGGGGACAGCACATTTACACTGTTATACAAGCTGTATACTGACTACTTTACATTGTAGACAAGTGTCATTTCTTCAGTGTCACATGAAAAAATATACTTAAATATTTACAAAATGTGAGGGGGTGTACTCACTTTTGTGACATACTGTATGACCTGTAAGAAGATAGAACTGCTCTCCACTGTAGTATTTTCACTAGTTTTTAATTTACATCTGAATAGGAATCTAGTCTTCTTGATAATTTGGAGAGAAAATGAGGCATATTTTAATTTTTGAACATTACTATGGTTTCACTGAACATAAACGCTTACATTTTTCAAAATAACTTGTATAAATGTGTCTTGAAAATGTTCTTAGCATCTTAGGGAAACACTCCACACACATATACCACAAAGCATGTATATAAAAAGCAGGGATGTCAAACTCAATTTTATTGAGGGACACATCAGGGTTTTGTTTGAGCTTGGGGACCCGGGGTGGGCGTGGCCAGGGTGGGCATGGCCAGCTCAACGTCACTCGTATTGGGGGCGTCTGTGGTGGCCCGAGCGCTCTGCCAGCGAAAACGGGCTTCTGAGCTCTGTTTTCACCTGTGATGGCCTCCTGCAACCCTCTGCCAACGGAAATGGATCCCAAGCTCCGTTTTCACTGACAAGAGGCACTGCGGGCCAGTCCTTCAATGTTTCCAGGGTGAACCCATGGGCCAGGTCTAAGCACCCCACAGGCCGGATCCAGCCCCTGGGCCTTGAGTTTGACACCCCTGATCTAAAGAAATTGGATTTTGGCAAAATTACAGCATGTACACTAACTTTTTTCTAAAGTCTTATTTTAACTTCTCAAAGTTGAATACAGTACTGTAGACTTGATTTCCAAAGCAAGATATTAATTCCTTGGCATTTACTTTCAGCGTCTTCACTGAGATTTCAAGGACTGTTAATGCAAGGGAAGTTCTTACAATTCATTCCTTTATTTGTCATTTTAATTAATGTTTCAGTTCTGGAAGCTAACTTTTAAAAATTGGACCTATCTTTTAATAGGAAGTTGGAAAACAATCACTTTTTCTTATTTCTACTTAGGATTGTTTAGGACATTCTCCTAGTATCTACGATGCCTTTAAAAGTGAGAGGAAGCCATAATTTTATAATTGAAATTTATATTATAGCTGGAACTGAATGGCAGTTCAGGGAGATTTTTGGACTGTGGAAGATGAAATTGCTGAAGTTGTCAGTCAGCAATTCCTGTGTGTTTGGTAAAGATGTGGCACTGAGGATGATCCTCAGCTGGACTCGTTGGAACTAAATAATCCCTGGACCTTTGCAACTTGAGTTTCTTACCCAAATGCTAGGCCTGCCTTTCCACCCCAGCTTTTGGCACAGAAAAGTTCAATTTCCTTAACTTGAACCTTTCATCTTTCCTAAGCCTGTAACTTTAGCTTGCAAACCACAATGACAGTCTTGCATGCTTTGGTATTCACTTTTCATAAGGTTGAGGAGCTGAAAGCTGATCCACCAGAGAGGCGAATGGAGTTTAATTGTACTAACATATGTTGCTATTTTTCTCTTATGGTTAATGTGGCCTAGCAGGATGCAGCTTCGTTCAGTGATTGAATCTGGGCCTTGCCTGCAGATGTTTGGGGGACCTGCAGAATGAGTTTGCTCCAGTGAGATACAGTAGTTACAGTACTCATGTTATGCTGAATTCAGCTGAAAAATAGATGAAAATAAGACACCTGCAACTCTATCCTCATAAAACCTGATGAGGCATTAAAATTAATTACAGAAACTTTCATTTTATTTAGATGTAGGTAGTCCTCAACTTAACAACCAACAGTTGTGTCCAAAAAACAAGAACGCTTGTTAAGTTAGTTTTGCCCCATTTTAAGACTATTCTTGACACAGTTATTAAGTGAATCCCTGCCCTGTAGTTGTTAGTAATATGGTTGTTAAGTGAATCTGGGTTTCCCATTGACTTTGCTTGTCAGAAGGTCACAAAAGGGGATCACGTGACCCTGGGACACGGCAACCGTCATAAATACGAGGCAGTTGCCAAGTGGCTGAATTTTGATCACATGACTGTGGGGGTGCTGCAGTGGTCATAAGTGTGAAAAACAGTCATAGGTTCCTTTTTTCAGTGCCGTTGTAACTTCGAACGGTCACTAAACAAATGGTTGTAAGACAAGGACTACCTGTAGAGCAGCGGTTCTCAACCTGGGGGTCACAACCCCTTTGGGGGTCGAACGACCCTTTCACAGGGGTCGGGAGACTTCGCCAGGATGCCGCCATTTGGGTTCTTTTACCCTCTGCACATGCGCAGAACACTTTGCACATGCGCAGAGGGTAAAAGAACCCAAATGGCGGCGGCGGGACAGGGGGCGCGGTGGTGGGCGTGGCGGTGGGGTGGGTTGCGGTGGGGGCACAGGGGCGGGTCGCGGCATTAGGAAGGTTGAGAACCACTGCTGTAGAGTAAGGCACTCATGGCCCCGTATTTGTGGAACTTTCTCCTTCGGTGTGTTTTGTATTTTTCCTTTTTTGGGAGGGGGGAAGGTAATCATTAGATAGGTTTTCTATTAAAAAAAAAACAAGCTATTTAAACGGAAAAGGTAGATGGGATTTTAAACTTGAGTAGTTTTCAACCCAGCAGTCTTAACAAATTTGGAAGCATTTTCTATGCTGCTCTTTTGGCATAATTCCCCATGCTGATGCAGTATGGCTGTGTTATTATAGCAACTATACATTGCCTTCGAGAAGCTTTTGTTTTGAAAGACGGCATTGAATTCTTGAAATTAATTAATAATGATTGGAGAGGGAACAGCCATCCAGTGCAGAATGCAGCTTTTGTACTTGCTCTATTGTTCCGCTTTTTTCCCTAGAGAAAGAACGGTTGCATGGGAATTTCGGCTTAGCAAGAGATACTCCAAATTTCTTCTTTTTACCTCTAGTATTGTGGTGCACTTTCATGCTGTTGTTGCATTCTGGGCAGTGATCTTGTTCCAGAGTAGCAGGGTCTGCTTTGGAGAACCTAGCCGTTGAGCCCAACATTCTCCATCCTGGGGTGGAACCAGCCTTCAGGAAGTGGGTAGACCTCAGCCAATCAGTTTAGGACCGAGCCAGTAATTTAAATTCTCCGTAGGATCCGCCATGTTCCCCAGATCTGACTTGGTCCACTCAAGAGGAAGGTTGTGGCCAAACTCCTGTCCTGAAAACTTCTTTGTTCTTAGGGCCTTTCTTTCCCTTTCTTTCCCTTTCTTACCTTCTTGTTGACGATTTTCTCTTCCTAGGTCTTCCCACCCTATCAGTTCTCCCCATTTTGCAACTTTTTCTCCCCACAGTTGTTAAGTGAAGTACTTTGTTGCTAATTGAAGCAGGCAGTCATTAAGCAAATCTGGCTTCCCCCATTGACTTTGCTTATTGGAAGCCAGCGGGGAAAGGTTACAAATGGTGATCACATTACCCCAGGGACAGTACAGCTGTCATAAATACATGCCACTTGCCAAGTGTCCGAATTTTGATCATGTGACCATTATTATTTAGCATATGATGAGAACATGATAGCAGTAAACATATACACACAATCCACGTAGTTATATACAAAACTTCTACGTGGGTGTAGCAGTGGCCCCATCACTGTAACCATGGCGATGCTGCAGTGGTCATAAGTGTGAAAAACAGTCATAAGTTACCACATTTTTCAGAGTATAAGACGCACCGGAGTATAACACACACCTTAGTTTTGAGGGATGAAAATGGGAAAAATCTACCTACCAGGTATTCGTCTGGCTAGCGTCCTTAGTCTAGTCAGCTTCAGCACATTATTGTATCCCCTGGTTAGGGCTGAAAAAAAATCTTCTTCAGAGGGAGGAGCAATGAAAATAAGCCTGCAAAGACTTAGGGCTGGAAAAAAAACTTCTTCAGAGGAAGTAGCAATGAAAAAAAGCCTGCAAGCTGGGAAGATCGTTAGCACTTCGTTAGGGCTGGAAAAAAAAGCTTCGAAAAAGCTACATTTGGAGTATAAGACGCACCCAAATTTTCAGCCTCTTTTAGGTGGGGAAAGGTGCGTCTTATACTCCGAAAAATACGGTACTTTTTATAGTGCTGTTGTAACTTTGAACAGTCATTAAACAAATGGTTGTAAATTGAGGGCTACCTTTAATCAAAAGTCCTGGTGCTAGAACCATCATTCACACCAGAGCCAGAGTTTGCTTCTTTTGGGAGGACCAGGAATGTTGGTTGTTGGGTTCCCAATATCTCTGGAAAAGACCAGGTAGGAAGAGATATTTTGATATCCCACAATTATATGTTTACTTTGCTAGTGGGCTTTGCTAAGTTAATTTTGCTGCATGTTCTCCTAGACCAGGGGTAGGCAAAGTTGGCTCTTCTATGACTCATGGACTTCAATTCCCAGAATTCCTGAGCTAGCATGATTGGCTCAGAAAGTCTGGGAGTTGAAGTCCACGAGTCATAGAAGAGCCAACTTTGCCTACCCCTGTCCTAGACAATTACTGATTTGATTCTTTTTCCCTAATAAAATAGGTCTTGGTAAAACTATTTTATGAAAAGTTACCTTTTGAGCCTCAACAACTCACCTGAGGTTATGAAACTTCCTACAACCGCTTCCTGTGTATGTACTCTCTATTCAGGGGAGCCTCCCAAGACTATGAAATGTCCCCCAAGAAAGCATTTGTCTCTTATAAGCAGCTAGTTGTTGAGTCTGACTGCTCTTCTACCCACCAAAGAAAGTGTGTGGGTTTTGTTTCTCCTGAAGATCCACATGGGTTAGCCATTAAGTCAAATGTAGCACATTCCCGCATGGGACAAAATTGGCCCAGGGTGCCTCGTAGCATAATTATGTACTTGTCTGTAGTATCTTGGGTGCTACAAGAATTAGTGATATCCTGGTTTAGCCCTAGCTTGATTTGTTCAGAATATCCCACTGGGAAAAAATCATTATGGGTGGGTTCATACCTTCTTTCCTACAGAAGGTAGGTTGCTTGTAAAAACGACAACTATTTTGGTGTCTGTACATCTGCTAAATAAATTTCCAATGTTTTTTGTGCCCCACTGGAGTTTTTTGCCCCCATTTGTGGCAACAATGACCTTTTCTTCTTTTCATATGCCATATTTTCTCTGAGACCCACTGCCATAAGACAGGATTGTTAGTGGGAAACGTTAAAAAAAATGTTTTTGGCACAATGTGATGATTACAAAAAAAGTTTAAAACAAAAGACCCATTTGTGAATTTGGAGTTTTTCCTCATAGAAGGAAGCAAAAAAATCCCTGCATTAGGCAAATGAAAACAAATCACACTCAAGTAGGATCATTGTTTCCAAAGCTTTTCTGGAAACTAGAAAAGCATTTTTAAAATGTTGTATGTGAAAAAGACATAAATTACTTAAAAGCTGTTTTTAGGCAAATAGTTTTATTGAATAGTTCTGTTTACATATGAGCCATGTAAGGATCCAGTATCTCCTCTGAAGCTATTGTGCCAATCTTCTACCTTTTCAGAACAAAACTTCTTAAATGTTGCAGCTGCAAAACAGCTTATTCTTAAGCTGAAATTTGTGTACATGACTCAATTTTGGTTGAAGATTGATTGCAATGGTATGGAGAAGTTTGAAAGTTTTCTTTTACGCTAGTTTGAAAAAGAATATGGGGCGTAGATTGGAGAACTTTTAAAATATTAAAGATATATACAGCTCTTAATCATCACGTATGGTATTTGTATTAAGCCATATTTTTGTTTGCTGCAAAGACTTTTTAAAAAATAAATGTCTTTTTTTAATACAAAGCCAATAAATTATCTCGGCCATTATTATTTAAAACAATGTCCCTTCAAACATGGCAACTTTACGATGTGTGGATTCCCAGAATTCCCCAGTCCGCCGCTCCTACATTTTAAAGTTGCCAAGTTTGAAAAATTGTGATTTAAAGTAAGGTTCCAGGTAATATTGACCCCACTCTTCTCAATAGACCTTGCTATATATTTTTTAAAATCAACTCATCATGCTTAATATTCTCAGTTCTCACTCAGAGCTCTTTTTGTATTGATTTTTTGGCTTGCCTTTAGCCTCTCCAACAACTTTGTTCAGACAAACCTTTTAGGTCCTGAAGCCTGCCTAGGCATTCAGATGGCATCTTTGGCAGAAGAGTCCTGTTCTTGTGCTCACCTGGAGGGGGCAAATGTATGGGCATGCTCAGTGCTCAGTATTTCAATTGCCAGTGGCAATTGAACACGCCATACATTTTTTCTCTCCAGGGGGGAAAAAATCTTCTACTTGCTTGATAAAGAGGGAAAAATAGAGCCCCTCTTCTCTCTCTCTCTCTCTCTCTCTCTCTCTCTCTCTCTCTCTCTCTCTCTCTCTCTCTCTCTCTCTCTCTCTCTCTCTCTCTCTCTCTCTGTGTGTGTGTGTGTGTGTGTGTGTGTGTGTGTGTGTGTGTGTGTGTCTGTATCTCTTTGTGCCTATGTATGTATGTGATTTTTTTTCTCCATTCTTTGAATAGCCACGGGAGTGTAGTAGATGATTAAATAAATGGTTATAAAACTACTATCATCTTGAAAACTAGAAATCGTAATAATTTTTATGTACTGCCTTACTTAGCCTACCAGGCTTGGCTAAAACAAGGGTGGTCAGGGCATGCCAGGGCATGGCTGACAACAATGTCTCAGCTTTGAGTGGCTCTTGCTCACATAAAGAGCTAGATGAAAAATTCAATGTTAGCAAAATGAGCTATAGATTTGCTTGCATCCTCCGTTCCTGCCATGGAGCAATAGTGCCTCCCGAAGTATGTAACTAAGATGTTTCATGGGCATTTTCTTTCATTTGTATACCCTCTTTGAGTGAGGGAGGGAAGGTAGCCCAGGCATCATTGCAGCAATCAAAGAGATGTGAAGTTCATTCCAATTTCTTCTTCACTTTTGAAGAAGAAATAGCTTAATTCTTCTTTTGTTGTTCTTTGATGGTTTGTCTTCATTTCCTGTGTTTCCTACTGCAACTGGTATCCTTTCTCCCTGTAACTTGACCAGGACAGGACAGCTATTAATTTCATATTTTTCTCCCATCTATTCATCTAGAGCAGTGATGGCGAACCTATGGCACGCATGCCACAGGTGGCACGTGGAGCCATATCTGAGGGCATGAGAGGCATTGCCCTATGTCAGCTCCAGCGCGCATGTGCGTGCTGGCCAGCTGATTTTCAGTCTTCTGTTTTGCTGTTTCCGCTCTCCTCAGGCTTCCGGAAAGCCTCCTGAACCCTGGGGACGGCGAAAAACAGCCCAATGGGCCAACCAGAAATTCATTTCCGAACTTCCGGTTGGCCCTTTGGGCCATTTTTTGCCATCCCCAGGCTTCAGGAGGCTTTCCTGAACTCTGGGGAGAGCGAAAAACAGCCCAACGGGCCTACCAGAAGTCCGGAGGCTTCAGTGAGGCCTGTGTGCATGCGTGGGGGGGGGCAGCACTGGGGTTGAGCACATGCATGGGGGGAGAGCATAGCATTATGGGTGTGGGCACTCACGCACACGCTATCACGCACGTGCGCACCCTTTTGGCACCAGAGCTGAAAAATGTTCGCCATCACTGATCTAGAGAATTGGCCAAACACTCAAGTGAGAAGATAGCGGTTCAAATTTCTATTTGGCTATGAAATTCACTTGAATGCCCTGAGCTTGGTCATAATTTTTCCAATGTAATCAACCTCACAGGATTTTTGGGAGATAGTCATGTCAGAAATATATATGCTTCCATGAATTATTTCAAAAATGGATAAGGCATTTAGCTCGAGAAATCATTTTTCGGGCTAATATCTTGTTATGCTAAATGGTTACCAAACAGGATTTAGGCAAAACATCAACAGCCTTGTGAAATACAGGTTCAAGGAGACATATACAGAGTCAGCACAACATATATAATTTGTTTAGAAGTTTTGAAAACCATTTACAGATGTCCCTTTTAAGACTTTTGCTCGGATGGAATCTGATACTGTCTTTCTGTTCATAGAAAGTACTACCTGTTTCCCCGAAACTAAGACATCCCGCGAAAATAAGCCCTCCTCTGAAAATAAACCCTTCCCTAAAAATAAGCCCTCCCCCGAAAATCCGCCCACCCTGAAAATATTTAAATGCATGCGCAGCCAGTCCTCGCCATTTCCTCTAGTTAGGATTAGGGAGACAGAGCTGGAAATCAGGTAAGACGGCAAGAGGAGCCCCATCTTGCTCCACGCGCCCCAAAATAATAAGACCTCCCCGAAAATAAGGCCAAGCGCTTATTTTGAGGTTCAAAAAAATATAAGACAGGGTCTTATTTTCGGGGAAACACGGTATATCTAGCAGTTTTTCATGGATGGAAGGGGGCCTTCCAGCAAATACTTTTTCTTAAGCAATCAATCATTCTACCACATGCTTTGGAGGCTATTTTTTTTTAAAGACATAGAGGTTTTCAAAACAAAGGCAAATTTGAAGACTATTGCTTCCTTCCTCAGACTTTTCATGATTGGGAAACTTTAAAAATAACCTTCAGTGAATACCGTAGAAAGTAAACTCTCCTTTATGATAAGCTGGAATGTTGGTGTCTAGGTTTTGTTGGCAGCAAGAAGGAAATTGCTTGCCATTACATTATTTCAAGGTCCAACCCTATTTATAGGAGTACAAGAATATGAAGATTTTGTCTTTTGACTTACAATCATTTGTTTAGTGACCGTTCAAAGGGCGCTGTAAAAAATGGCTTATAACTGTTCTTCACATGACAATTGCAGCATCCCCATGGTCACATGATCAAAATTCAGACTCTTGGTGATTGGTTCACATTTATGACGGTTGCAGTGTCCCAGGGTCATGTGATCACATTTTGCGACCTTCTGACAGGCAAAGGCAATGGGCAAGCCAGGTTCACTTAACAACCACGTTACTAACTTAACAACGGCGGTAATTCGTTTAACTAGGGTGTACATAAAACGGGGGCAGAACTCGCTTAACAACAGAAATTTGGGGCTCAATTGCGGTTGTACGTCGAGGACTACCTGAAGTCTGTTCAGTCCAATGATCACAAATATTATATAAGCAGCAGCAGAATCATTTAGGTTTAGCAAAATGAAACGGGCTTGAAAACAGGGCAGTTTGGCAGGCATTGCAGTTAAGGCTGTACTATAGGAGCCTCAACAACAGTTCTGTGCCTGGAACATGATTATAGGCGGTGCTGTAAATTTGCAGAAAGTTGGCAGGTGATCTCAGAAATGCATTTATGATAAACTGACAAGCGGTATGCATCGCGACCAGTTATCCAGGATGAAACTTGAGCTATGCTGTTCCTCACTGGATTTTTGGCTTTTCCGTGCTTTGAGGGGCATGGTTGGCCAAGGGAGTCTTGAGTTGTTTCCATGGATATTCTCTTTTCCATTTCTTTTCATTGAAATCTCTTGGATAAACACACTATTGCCCAAGTATCCGATTTAGCCTGAGCTGAGCCCCCTCCACAGTACATTTTGCCCTCATTTAACCTGGTTGAGAATTCCTGCATGGAAAGACTCTCCGTTTTGAAAAGCGTTTAAAAATGATGATTTTCCAGGTATTAGCCACTAGCGATTGGAATGCCATCATTTGCGAGACCAGAAAGTCAGTTTCCACTGTAAAAATTCCTATTGACAAAATCACATTCCTTTTCTAAAACCCGTTCCAGCTGACTCACATTTCCTCCTGTGCTGTGCTAAATGTCTGTCTACCTTGGGTAATAATCTCTAATAGCTGGCCATTGCATTTTCATTAGTTGTAAGCAGCATTCCATAATTACGTTTAATGTTATGAGAGAGATCTCTTCAGTGCTGTTTATCCAGTTATTTAACTTGTTCAGTTCTCTGATGACCTGCTAGTTCTATTAGGAAATCTCTAACCAGGTGCATTTTCAACAGTAATAACAAAGCATAAATGTTTTCTTTCTCTCCATTATCAGCACAGCAATTTAATCAGGGAGTTTCTCCAGCGTGGCTATGACTAGACAAGATGTGACTATGTAATAGGACTGCAGCATTTCAAATTTGATCTCTGAAAGGTGCTTCAGAGCACCCACAAGTGTGAAGCAGTACTGTCAAACACTGACACCTTTTCTGGGAACTGAGGGGATCTGAGGGGGAAAAAACCCAGCTGCTTTCAGATGTTGTAAACAGATGCCAGCTCCCTGCTCCAAAGAACCTCTGGGAGATTCAATCTGAAGCTTTGCTCAGCCGTACTATATTGATTTTATCATTTCTAGCAACATTATTATTCAAGACTTTAATTTCTTTGTCTAAGAAGGCGGTAAGATACTGTAGGTGTTGGCAGTAAGGAAAATCAGTAGGACACCTGGTAAAGAGGAGGTGTGAAAAAGAGATAAATATCTTGCAGAACCCCCTTTGTACTCATTTAATAAAAGTCACACAACTATATCCTATAATCACATGGCTATGTTTATCTTATCTCATAATTTCCGATGTTGTTATTACTAGCAGTGTGTCAGTGCAGCTTCCTGTTTAGAAATAGAATATGCCTCTCCTCCATACAGTATGTTGAAAAGGAATCTGACTTTCCAGATTCTGACCCAAGAAATAGTACTGTTGGTTCTTGGGTCTCATTCACATTTTAATTACATGGGGGGGGGAGGCTTGATCTGTATTGCAAGGGACCCCCATAACTGTGAAGATACCACTTGATATGAACTTCTGTCAGGGGTGGACTTCAAAAATTTTAGCAAGGGGTTCTCTGCCCGGTTGCTGGGTGGGCGTGGCCTAGTCAGCCTCCTGCACCACGGTGGTGTGTGTGTGTTTTTGCCCTCCCTGGGTTACGGAGGCTTTCCTCGAGCCTCTGGGAGGGCGAAAATGGCCTTCCTGGGCTCCGGAGGCCCGTTTCCGGCCTTCCCGAACTTCTGGTAGGCCCATTTTTCGCCCTCCCCAAGCCTCTGTGCATGCCCTACACTTACCTGCATCCAAAACGGGCTGCATGGGGACTCCTGGGAGGGGAGGGATGGGCAGGGCCAGCCAGGAGTGGAATTTGGCGGTTCTCTGAACTGCACAGAGGTTCTCCCAAACCCCTGTGAACCCCCAGCAGCCCACCCCTGACTTCTGTGCAACTTCTTGTAAGTACCAGATTGGATTGTCTGAATCAGGGGTGGCAAACTTGCGTCGTCGTGGTGGCATCACGTGACATATCACAACTTTTTCCTCCTTCGTTAAAGTGGGTGTGGCCAGTGCATGACACATCTGGCCTGCGGGCCGCGAGTTTGGCAGCCCTGGTCTATATTGTTAAGCAACAATAAGAGGAACTTTATTTTAGTCCTTGGATCTCTGGGATTTTTTTTTAAACCTTATTGAGACAATGTACACATAGGCATGCACGTACCTCGACTTACGACCACAACGGAGCCCAACATTTCTGTTGCTAAGTGAGACAGTTAAGTGAGTTTTGCCTCATTTTATGACCTTTCTTGCCACGGCTGTAAAGTGAATCCCTGCCATTGCTTAAGTTAGGTACATGGTTGTTAAGTGAATCTGGCTTCCCCATTGACTTTGCTTGTCAGTAGGTTACAAAAGGTGATCACATGACCTCCGGGACACTGCAACTGTCATAAATATGAAACAGTTGCCAAGCATCCGAATTTTGATCACATGACCATGGGGAGGCTGCAATGGTTATAAGTTTGGAAAAAAAGGGGTCCTAAGTCACTTTTGTCAGTGCCGTTGTAACTTGGGTCACTAAAGGAGCTGTTGTAAGTCGAGGACTACCTTTACTACAGCAACAGGAAAGTGGGATCCTCCAATACTACAAGTAAAGGAAGTAGAGCAACCAGTCTGAACTACACCATGAGCAAGTTGTGTTTAGTTAGGCTCCAAAAAGTTTGGCAGCCTTGTCTTCAGCTGATCTGCTATGTTTTTCCTTTTAATAGAAGTTCTCCCAATTTCTCCATTTTCCTTAGAGTTACGGGACCTCTTCAGGTGTGAATCCTATGCCCCAAGTCCACATTGGAGCCTGCTAATGTTGAGTGATGTCATGAAACTCATCCAAAGTTTTCACTTCCATATCATTTTATGTGTATCAGAAGGGGCAATCGTATTCATCACAGATTTACATTTGATTATCGAAAAACTAATTGTGATTTAATGGCTTTGAAGGCCCCGCCACACTTTGGGGACTGCAGTCTCCCCACCTACATTTAGGTCTGATATAACTATTGAATAGTTATTGAACTATTGAACAAATAGCTATTGAAGTCAAACTATTCTCTAAAGCACCTGAGGGTAGAACAAGAAGCAATGGGTGGAAACTAAACAAGGAGAGAAGTAACTTAGAACTAAGGAGAAATTTCCTGACAGTTAGAACAATTAATCCGTGGAACAAGTTGCCTCCAGAAGTTGTGAATGCTCCAACACTGGATTTTTTTAAGAAGATGTTAGATAACCATTTGTCTGAAGTAGTATAGGGTTTCCTGCCTAAGCAGGGGGTTGGACTAGATTAGAAGACCTCCAAGGTCCCTTCCAACTCTGTTGTTGTTGTTGTTGTTGTTGTTGTTGTTGTTGTTGTTGTTGTTGTTGTTGTTGTTATCTTTACTCCCCCCCCAAAATAGTTGCCCACGGTTTTGTCATGACAGTAAGAGCTTTACTTGGCCCAAAGTTGCAGAAGAGACTGCAGGATCTACTGTGCTTAAGGACCATCACTTCTGGAGAACAGGGATCATCTAAGTAAAGGGTTCTAAATGTTATTTTCCCTGCATTCGTTCAGATGTTATGTCACCTAGATCAAGTTTATGTTGTGAAGAAATAGTTACAAGCTTCGAAAACTAAACATTTTCCCACAGTTATATTCCACTTAGGAATAGTCATATAATGTAACGACAGTTTTAATTATTTTCTCTATTAAACTTCAGGATCAGAGACGTGCAGGGAACAAGTTATAGCGTAGTTTTTTTTTTAATTCACTCTTTTGAGAGTCCAAAAAGACTTTTTGGAAAAGCTATACATGTTGATACTTTATACATATCCTCTGCAGCAGAACTTTAGTCTTTGTGTTGCTTATTTTAAGCTTTTAATCGACAGTTATAGCAACTAACTGGCCACATGGTAAATGGTTGATTGAGGAACAGAAGCAAATAACATGAATGCTAGTTTCTTTGGACACTTCTATCAACATTTAGAAAGCCCTTGGTTTGCAGGGAAAGATGGAGCATGTTCTCTTTCTTTCTAAATAGTCCTCAGGAAAATATGCTTATTTTCCCTTTCTTGTCATATTTCCCAAAGAAAGATCTCTCTCATTTTAGTTCAGTTCAATCTGTTTTTCTGCTACCAAAACTTTTATTTGGGAGCAAGCTGAGGATCAGTATTAACAATAACTTGGTACAAAACTCTGGAATGTAGAAGAATGAATGTTGAATGTTCAGTTCATCTAAAATTATAAGCTACAATGTTATTGAGGATTTTTGGGGGTAATATTTATGTTAATATTATGGAGAACCAGCAGAGCCTGTAATCATCTCCCTTGATAGCCACCAGGCTTACTATTCCATTTAGATTTTAAAATACAGTGGTACTCAACTGTTTTGAAACTCATCAAATTTGGTACTCAATGCATTGTAACATGAGTTTTGTCCTGGTACTCATCGTTTTGTTTGATACTTGACGCATAAACTTGTTGATGTCAGCTGTACATTATTCCATATGGGAAAATTTTGTTTGGTATTCCTTGTTTTTGGTACTCATCATGCCTCCCGGAACCAATTAAAGATGAGTACCGAGGTACTATTGTATGTTTTATACCTGAAGATGGAACAGAATTTTGAGACAAATACAAAATACTTATTTCAAATTGGGAATATTATATTTACAGTATTTTCAAAACTGCTTTGGAGCCCCATGGGATTTCTTAAAAAAATGAAAAGGAGGGCCTGAAGCCAATGCTTTGCTTGGAAGTGTACTTTTTGCTTTTCCAAAAAGACCAAAGATAAACAGCCATTGCAAGAGGATGGCTTAAAAGGCTAGCAGGTAGTATTTTGGTAGAAAGATGCTGTACAAGTTGTGATGCCCTCCGTGACAATCATTTCTGAATGAAGAAGTCCAAACAACAGCCAACACATTCTCAAAATTCTCATTGTACCTCCAGAAATATCCTCCAACTCAACTGTTATGGCTTAGCATTATGTAGACATCAGGCCAGTGATAAGCTGATGCTTAGCTTGCTAAGACCAAAACGGTACTTCCGTTAGATATGAATAAAAAGCATATATTTTATGTATTTTTAAAAATCCTGAAAAGACTGCTATAAACCTAAGCAGTCAAGCTACAGAGGGAGACATTTTTTTCAGAAGGTACCATGGGAAACAACGGGTGCCCCAAAAGATCTAGAATACATTATTTGGCAGGTGTGACACTTCATAACCTTCTCTTTCTTTCATTCCACTGCCAATATTTACATCCCTCCTTCCCTTTGGATTCTCCAGAGGTTCACCCAGGGCACCCTTCATTCCCCACTCAACACCTTTTCCTTGTTCTTGGTTTCTTGCAATTCTCGGGGCTCAACTTGGCCTGTCTGAAAAGTGCTCAAGACTATCAGTTTTTGTCCTCACATGGGATGATGAACTGCCTGCCTCCAAGTGGAGCTCCTGGTTGCCATCTTTGGCTTCAGGACTGCCCTGGAGTCATGCCCTGCCTGCCGTATGCTTTCTCCGAAGCAGCTCTTCTTTTGGGGCGGAGCCCCTGGGAACTGAGTCGGATGCCGCAGCGATGCTGGTGGACTGAATGCCTGATTCCATCAGGACGCAGCTGATAAACAAGGGACCCAGCCCACTTGGAGTGAAATGGCTGTTTTTCTCCCAACATACAGGTGGATGCGTTGGCTTGCCAGTCCGGAAAAAAAGTTTGGCATCCTGGAGAGCAACTGTGTAAAACTGATTAAAATGAAGGCGCAGCTGCGTCCTGATGCATTTGATCTCCTGACTTGCTAAGTTTGATACTGAGCATTGCTCAGGCACCTCCCTAAACTCATAAAAATGCTAGACTTTTTAGGCTATTTTTTTTAAAAGTACTGTATTCTTTCATTGGATAGTTTTCTCAGCAAGCCACTATTTTGCTGGCTACGTTCCCAAGAGGCAGGAATGGTTCCTGCACAGCTCTCAAAAGCAAGCTCATAATTCCATAACAGCCGAGCTCCATTGCTATATTGTGACATCGTCTCCATGTGTTACTACAATAACCATCGTCCCCAGCCAGCATGCACAGTCGCTTCCTGGATGTCTGATGCAGAAATGGATCCACACACTTGGAGGGTATTAGTTTGACATAACAGCATACTTTCTGAAGGATATCACTAGATCACTTTTCCCACACACACACATTTCAACCCAAGATCAAACTGAGATGTTTGACAAGCCACATGTTACTTGTGTGAATGACTGCTTACACACAACCACTTGTTGGTAACTGCTTGTATCAAGGCAACAGAGATTTGATTATTATTATTATTTTTTGTTGTTGTTAGTTGTGAAGTCATGTCCAACCTATAGGCTAGGTAAAATGTAACTTTTGCACAATAAAATAAAAATACTTTGAGGATAAAGTTGTGGTATTTTATATCCTGCTTTTTCTCCAGAAGCTAAAATCTGTTTGCAGGATGGATTCTTTTCATTTTATTCCTGCAACTATCCTGTGAGATAGATTGGATTGAGAGTGGTTGGTTCAGAGCACCCAGTGAGTTTCAATAGTAGAAGTGAATCTGAACCCAGAGTATGTACCGTATTTATTTGATTTTTATTCCATCTTTATTATTTTTATAAATAACTCAAGGTGGCCAACATACGAGGGTGAGTCAAAACGTAATGCCATTTTCTTTAGGACAGGTATAATTACCAACACAGGAACATGTAGCATACATCAAAATGAAGCTGGTCCTCTGTGGATCATAGCCCTACTTTATTTTTTTTATTTTTTTTATTTTTGTCAAGTACGTGTTGGTAATATACATAGATATAACATTGTTTATATACATAAGATGGGTACTGATAAGAGGGAACATTAGGACAGGGACGGTAGGCACGCTGGTGCACTTATGCACGCCCCTTACTGATCTCTTAGGAATCGGGTGAGTCAACAGTCGACAGTCTAAGGGTAAAGTTTTGGGGGTTTGGTGACGAAACCACAGAGTCAGGTAGTGAGTTCCAGGCATTAACCACTCTGTTGCTAAAGTCGTATTTTCTACAGTCAAGTTTGGAGCGGTTCACTTTGAGTTTGTATCTGTTGTGTGCTCGTGTATTGTTGTGGTTGAAGCTGAAGTAGTCGTTGACAGGAAGGACGTTGTAGCAGATATTTTTATGAGCTATGCTTAGGTCGTGCCGAAGGTGACGTAGTTCTAAGCTTTCTAAGCCCAGGATTTCAAGTCTGGTTGCGTAAGAATAGAATAGAATAGAATAGAATTCTTTATTGGCCAAGTGTGATTGGACACACAAGGAATTTGTCTTTGGTGCATATGCTCTCAGTGTACATAAAAGAAAAGATACATTTGTCAAGAATTGTTGTATTGTATGGTTGTACAATGGTTGTACAATGGTTGTAAGGTATTCTGTTGCGAGTAGAGGAATGGAGGACTCTTCTTGTAAAGTATCTCTGGACACTTTCTAATGTATTTATGTCCGATATGTGGTGTGGGTTCCAGACAGATGAGCTGTATTCAAGGATTGGTCTGGCGAATGTTTTGTATGCTCTGGTTAGTAGTGTGATACCATTTCTTACCAACACAGGAACATGTAGCATATATCAAAATGAAGCTGGTCCTCTGTGGATCATATCCCTACTTCACAACATAGTCATCGTTTCTCTCAATAGCAATGTTCCACCTTCGAATGAGAGCATGTATCCCTGTCTCGTAAAATTTTGTTGACTGTTCTTTGAGCCACTTTTCACTGCAGTTTTCACTTCCTCGTCACTGGAATAATGTTTGCCTCTCAAACCCTCTTTCATGGGGCCGAAGAAGAGGGTTTGAGAGGCAAACATTATTCCAGTGACGAGGAAGTGAAAACTGCAGTGAAGAAGTGGCTCAAAGAATAGTCAACAAAATTTTACGAGGCAGGGATAAATGCTCTCATTCGAAGGTGGAACATTGCTATTGAGAGAAACGGTGACTATGTTGAGAAGTAGGGATGTGATCCACAGAGGACCAGCTTCATTCTGATGTACGCTACATGTTCCTGTGTTGGTAATTGTACCTGTCCTAAAGAAAATGGCATTACTTTTTGACTCACCCTTGTACATAATATTCCTTCCACCTCATGTTTCCTCACAACAGCCCTGTGAGGTGGGTTGGGCTGAGAGAGAGTGACTGGCCTAAGGTCATCCAGCTGATGTTCATGTCTAGGGCAGGATTAGAACTCATAGTCTCCTGATCAAACTTCTTACCTGCTATACCCACAGGATGTGCTCTATTAATTGTTTTAGGAGATGATAGTATTAATTTCCCAATTAATTTCCCTGTTTTACCACAGTGCAAACATACATTCAAAAAGCCTCCAATATATGAATTTTCAGCTTCATTTAAGAAGCAATGAGTAGGATTGTTTTGTTCCTTAGTTAATTCAGTTTGTTTTCGGAAACATTTGCTATCATCCCCTTAACAGAGGTTAACAGAGGAGTTACAAGGATGCATTGAGAAAGATTTCAAACATCTTTAGATAACAAGATGAAGTGGATATTTGGAAGTCTTCCGATGTCGGTTCAGTTCCATAAACTTCAGTTTTGCTTTCCTCGCCCTTTGAACATAGTTATGGATTTCCCTTGCTCTATCATGCTTATTTTGGCTGTACTTCCACTATAAAGATAACGAGAACTCTGTCAGAAAAGGAAATAGGATGGTTACTCTCAAACTTTGTGTTCAGCTGATAGGAAAAAGAAATAGTCATGGATGCAATTTTTCCCTCACTGGTTTGCCATTCACTGACCTGATTAAAAATGACACTGGCTGTTTTGTAGCGGTCAAGATAATGAAGAGAAAAAGTGATGCTGAACACCTTTCCTTGAAAAAGGAAAGACTACCTACCTTGAATATTATATTTGTAGCATTTTAGATTTTTTTTCTATTGACAGGGTGTGGAGGTAGGAAATATCAAAGTAGAGGTAGGACTATGGGGCACACAGTAAGAAGTATACACACGTTGTACAAGTACAGATAGTCCAAGACTTACAACAGTACGCTTAGTGACTATACAAAGTTACTGTATAACGGCACTGAAAAAGGTGATTTATGACCAAGTTCACACACAAAATTGTTTAGAAGGTTTGTACTGATTTGGTAATATAATAATTCTGCATTTGTATGAGTTATAAAAAGCAGATGTTGCCTGGAAAGGTAGACTCACCAGTAAAAACCAGTGTTCCTTGGGACAGATATTCACATGTTAATCCTTTGAAGGATGAATCTTTGCCATTTCAGCTTCAAAAAACACCCTCCTTGACAAGTTACCTTTAAATAATCTTTTAAGAGGCAGCAAGCGCTGAGCAAAGGTTAAAGTACAGGAAGTCTCGGAGTCTGTACGGGTAGATTCAAGGGTAGGGATAGAATAAAATATAGAGAAGGCCAAGGAAGGGCAAATTTGAGTTAGTGCAAGGAGTAATCCCAAAGTCAATATAAAGTCTTAATTATTAGTCCAAGGTGAACGACCTGAGATTGAGCCATGTTTGCTCCAAAAATCTTAATTGCCACCCACAAAGCCCCTTAATAATTAGTTGATAATATAGTAAAATGCTTAATGCAAGAGATGGAGAAAATTAAAGACATGGGGAATAATAATCTTAACATTTTTAATTTTAGTTTTAATTTTAATTAAAATAAACTAAAATACGGGTTTTGCCCTGTCTTTGGGGGAAAACAGTTCAGGGCATTGCACTCAAAGGACTAATTTTAGGGCTTTCAGACCCAAATAATGAGATGTTATTGATTGCCATTAGTCTTGTAATAGCCAAGTGTGGAATGATAATTGCCAGAATCCCATAGCCATCATGGACAATACACTTGAGCATAGATTAAATGATTTGAGAGTGACATGCTAGGAAATAGCGAAAGGGCAGAGAAACGATAAGAGAACAAAAGAGAGAGAAGAGTCTAGAAAGGAAATGACCAGTTTGGTTCAGAAGGGAGTTGTGATTGGCCAGGGTGGAGCAGAAGGATTTTATATTTATACTATTGTTATAGAAGAGGTAATAGAACTTGAGAGCAGGTTGGCTATTGAAGATCCAGAGTTATATGAGCATGGGAGATCTAGGAAGAGAAGTTGGATGTTACCTGGATATACATCACTCAACATTTAATATGTGGGAAGGAATAAAGGACCCACAAACAGATCCCATGGAGACTGTAGTGAGGAGTGGAGAAAGCTTCCTCCTGTGGGAAGTATCAGAATTGATCACAGACATTTAGAGGGTCAGTCTGGACAGAGATCAAAGGCAGCAAACAGTCAAGGAAATTGAAGTCACAGCTGAAGCCTTTGGACTTCAGCAGAGAAAGATTTCCGATGAGATTTAAGTGAAGGTGATTTCAGTGACACTAAGGAGAAGAAAAAATCAAGACTGTACAAAAAGGGAGGAAGCACACTCCAGGAATGAAGTATGAAGTTGAATGGATATTAAATGTTTTTAAGATTATGGTTTTTAATTTTTATATCTGTTTTAATGCTTATTTATATTGGTTTCTTGTATTTTTTTCTGTTGTACGCCGCCCGGAGTCCTCCGGGAGTTGGGCGGCATATAAGAAACACCAATAAATAAATAAAATAAATAAGCTTGGGGAATGGGGTTTGAAGATAAAAGGGAAACCATAAAAAATGAAGATATGCCCAGAGAAAAAATGCTTATGATTAATAATGAGTGAACCAGCAATTGCAAATTTGGGTGTTTGCTGCTGCTGATTGCGAAGTCAGTTTATTCATTTGTTTAGGCTTTGTTGATGATTTCAGTGGAACCTAGCTAAAAGATTGATCTGTGAGAGATTTGACCTTGTGTTTTCTCCCTCTTCCCCCCTCCCCCAACTTTTTTGTCATCTTTCCTTTTGTAGGTTAGGATTTCTGAAGAATTCAAAAGCTGCTTCTTCTTCTTCTTCTTCTTCTTCTTCTTCTTCTTCTTCTTCTTCTTCTTCTTCTTCTTCTTCTTCTTCTTCTTCTCCTTCTTCTCCTCCTCCTCCTCCTCCTCCTCCTCCTCCTCCTCCTCCTCCTCCTCCTTCTCTTCCTTCTCCTTCTTCCCAGTTTGGGCCAAGATTGTTCTCGTTTTGCTTTTGGTAAAACTATTTCTTTTAGAGCTTCTTGGTAAACTTGGGTCAGCATAAATAGGCTTGGATGGATACTACTTTGTGTTCCTTTCTTGCTTACATCTCTGCTGGCCAAAGGAAGCTGCCTAAGTCAAAGTTCACTATATATCTGTTTCCTTTAAACATTTCTGTATCTCTGACTTTCCCATCATTTTATGACAAATGATGGAACAGCTCCCCAGCCAAATGTTATCATTGTATAAAAACATTGTGTTGATCTCTATGGAACCATGATCAAAATAAGAGGTATTGTTATTTATTTTGACCTTTGCATTCAGGAAATGACAATATAGTGTGGAGGGTATCCGATAGTCCTTAAAAGACTTTTCATTTTTAAAACTCTATGAAATAAGTTAGTCCTCTTGTGGAAGTACTTTTGTTTCTGATATAGTTTCCAATCGATCAACTGACACTGCAGCATTATCAGAGGAAATAATCTACCAGGAGTGTGCATGGACTGAAAACACCAGGTCCAAAACAAATTCTTCCTATATGAGCCTAGCAGTCTGATTTCTCTCTGGAATCTCGCTTGTTTACCTATTCTTATCTGGCCAAGCTTTGGTATTTTGTCTGGCAGGCAATTCCTGTGAAAAGCAGCTGTCCAAGCAAGAAGAGCAGCGCTTCTGGTATTAAAGATCTGTCTGTCTCTGTGTGGGTGTGCATGTATGTCATGTTTTTAAAAAGTCAGCTCTTCTGGAAATATTTTCTTTTCTTTTTCATTTTTCTCCTCCCCTTCTCTTTTAAGATCAGACTGTAAAAGTTTACATTCATCTCACAGATTTCAGTATTTACATGTAGGCCATACGTAAAATGAAAATGGTGCTTAAAGCCACTTTCCTCGCATTGGGTTGGAGACATGGTAATCAGGGGTCTCCAACCTTGGCAACTTTAAGACTTGTGGACTTCAACTCCCAGAATTCCACAGCCAGCAAAGCTGGCTGTGGAATTCTGGGAGTTGAACTCCACAAGTCTTTAAATTGCCACGGTTGGAGACCCCTGTGGTAGATCAGTAGATCTCAACAGCATCAGGCTAGGAAAAGTGAAAGAGATGGGGAACATTCAGGAACTACAACAGACTTTTTAAGTTTTTAAAGATATACTTGCACAACTATTTTCCAGACCTTATTGGAGTAAAGAAGAAGAAAAAATTGGTGGGATAATCAGAATATAAGATACAAAATGGGAATCAAAATAAATCCTAGTGGTGAAAAGATTCTATATTACTATTATTCATTACTCACAATTTCTGGGGGCATAAATTCAGAAACATACAGTAAATCCCCAGCTCATACTGTCTCTGATCAGCGGCAAACCCCTCTGGTCCCTGAATGAGCTTAGAAACCCTGTTCAATGCAAAGAGTTCCAGGGAAGTAAAGGTGGGATTTGTTACACCGATCCCTCCACCGTTGACAAATCTTGGGATGTAAACAGTTCATCTAGTCTATATCTTTAACTAATACAAATACTTTTAAGATAGTTTTAATTAGAAAGTTTTTTGTTCTCTTCATGTTTAAAAGAATGTCTCAGATATCAGCAAAATCTAATTCAGGAGGCTCAGATGATAAAATAAGTAGTGTTTCTGTTCCAAAAAAAAAAGAAGCATCCTTCAGTGGACATTATCAGCAATGCAGGAGCCAAATGGATGTGTCCTAACCTCACAGTTGCTTAACTGGATCTCAAACTCTCAGCAGTTTAGCAAGTAGCAATTCATCAGCCCCACCTTCAGAACAAGTTGCTTTAACTTGTCCTGGTATTCATCTTGCCTTTGGCCTCAAGGAAGCGAAGGCGCAGCAACAGGAAACCTCTGCCATACTTGCCAGGGATCTACATACATTCTGATGTCAGATTCCTGGGAGGCTGGGAGGGGACCATCTTTCTCAGCTTTGTTCTTGTCAGGAGAGGTTGTGTTGGGCTATTTTCCGCCTATGTATATTCAGCCTCTTTGCACCTTACAATTGAATATGCAGGTTGCTGCCTTATAGCCTAGGCCAGAAAACCAGAATGGCTGGCTGAGGAATTCTGGGAGTTGAAGTCCAGAAGTTTTAAAATTGCCAAATTTGTAGACCCCTGGCCTAGACCAGTTGTTGGCTAATTTCCTTCTGTGGTGTGTGTGTGTGTGTGTGTGTGTGTGAAAGAGACCGTTTGTAATTGATGATGAGCATCTCTTTCCTTATTTAATATGCAAAACTTGAACTTGAGATCCAAATTTAACCTTTGAGTGAAATATTTAGGGCTGCATTAAAAAAATGGAGAGCACCCAAATTTTAATTAAAACATTGTTAAATATTAAATACTGTACAGTTAATATGATTATACATCATTCATTTAATACATTTTCCCAGCCTGTAATGCTAAAGAATTACAACTCTATAGGACTTTTTGGACATGCTTAGGAAAATATCCTCAGTAATAGGACATTTATTTTGCCTATAACATCCTTATAGGGTTGCCTATAAGTTTTGCACCTTTAGTTTGGTTAAAGATGGCTTACCTGACATCTGATTTGCACAAATCCTTTCTGGCTCTTGTTGGTCTTTTTAAACAATTTATGTAAAGCCGCATTAACTGTAGTTAGTGTTTCTGGCCACGACAGCTTGCTTGTGGCGTGCTAGATCATGAGTTATATGTTTGGGTCTCTCAAGTAATCGTGCATATTGATTTTCTGCCTGATGTTAATAAAGTGCCTACAAAAATAACCCACCTGTGTCTCCTGACACTGGTTCTTTGTTCTGTAGTCTCCAACAGTCTTCCTTCTAAACATGAAGAAATTGAAATATTTTCTTCCAGGAGGCCTAAATTGTCTCTGGTTATCTTCGGAAAAAATGTTTGCAAAAGGAAGCCCCCCCCTCCCACCATTTGAGGTTCAGTTTTGCATCATGGAGTTTGTGGGGGATGGAATTAACATTGTTTTGTTGAGATTGTGGTATTAAGTTGAAATGTCAGGCCCGACCATTGCTTTATCCATCTTCAGTTTGAAGTGTTGATCTGTTTGAGGCTTTTTTTTAAAGTTCTTGGTGACTTACTCATCTGCAACTGCAGAATGATCTGGTGTGGAAAATAAATGGGTTATTTTTGTCTTGAATGAAGGTTTACTTAAAGACAATAGAATAAGGGATGCTTCCTACATTTGACAGGTGCAGTTACACATCTTTCCCATATTTACAAGCATTAGGTTGCCGGGACTCCTTTAAAATATGCTTTTGTCTGCTTACACATGCATATTTTATAACTTAGACTACAAGAGTTTTAACAAAGGCCCTTACAAAAATGCTGATATATTTTAAGTTACACAGTGTTTATTAGAATAATCTATAACTAACAAAGCCATTAGGGACTACAATACATGTGGGTTTGAAATACAGCTTTGCGCTCTTAGAGATGAAATACTAGTACCTTAAAAGCAACAGTGCTCTGGTGCAATTTGCAAATTGATATATTATTGATTAATCAATGATGACTGGCAGCCAATCAGTCTAGTTCTGCTAATCGGTTACTTACCTACAGTCTTTTAAAAGATAATCTTGTTGTCTTAGCCAGTTGTTTCATTTATGACTTTGAAGGAGTGGTAAACTGCCAGACATACATGTGTTGCTGTTATTTCTAGCTTTCTCTTCATAGTGGCCACAAATTGTATTTCATTTTGGGGGTTTTCTTCTAGCAAGCGAACATTATGTTTGTCATCAAACAAATAGTTTTGGTCTCTTGCTTCATGTTCATCCTAACAACAGTCTGCCACATTTTTATTTGTTCATTCTAGAGTCTAGACATTTCTTCCAATATTTCAAAATACATGTTTATTAGTAACACAGTCATTAATTGACAGTCTCTCTCATGTTTCAACCATATTTAAATATTGGCGTATTATGAAAGCTGGAGATAAGGCTCTTTTTCTTGCAGAAGATGGCCTACTGAGGATTTAGTCTGAGGTATTAATTTTTCTCTCTCTTTTTGCAGACGAAGCGGATTATGGAAATTTTGGTTCAAACACCTTAACAAGGAAAAAGAAGGCTCTGGTGACACTCCGGAATGACAACCTTCGCCGGCGTCCTCATGTTAATATCAGCATGCCTCAAGACTTCAGACCAGTGTCTTCCATCATTGATGTGGATATTCTGCCTGAAACTCACAGAAGAGTACGACTGTATCGCCACGGGTGTGAGAAACCACTTGGATTTTATATTCGCGATGGCACCAGTGTAAGAGTGACTCCCCATGGGTTGGAAAAAGTTCCTGGCATTTTCATCTCACGGATGGTTCCTGGGGGGTTAGCCGAGAGTACAGGCTTGCTTGCGGTCAATGATGAAGTCTTGGAAGTGAATGGGATAGAAGTGGCAGGAAAAACCCTTGATCAGGTGACGGATATGATGATTGCCAACAGCCATAATCTTATCATCACAGTCAAGCCAGCAAACCAAAGGAACAATATTATCAGAAGCAGTCGGATGTCTGGGAGCTCTGGTCAGTCGACAGACAGCACTGCCAGCCATCACAGTTTGCCTTCTTCTCATGTCCTGCAGAACTTCCACCCGGACGAAATGGAGAGCGACGAGGATACTGACATCGTAATTGAAGGCTGCCTGGAGCCACAGCCTATTCCAAAATCTCACAGTCTTCCTTCCGGTAGCCTTTCCCGAATCAATGGCAACAATCTTAGCCACAGACTACAGAGAGACCTAGTATTCAACAACAGCTTTGGACGGGAAAGCAATGGCAATATTCACAAAATCCTTAGTTCCTTAAAAACTGATCCTCGTCATAGTTTAGTTATTCCCAAAGGAGGCATTGAAGAGGATGGAACTGTGATAACACTTTAGTGGATGCTTTGAGTTTTATTTCTTTCTGGAAGTGCCTACTGGAACAATTCAATCTACATGCAGAAGAGCGAGAATCATCTCTCTCATAAATGTTCTGATGTGTGAGATATGTTACTTTCCAGGAAGGACAATTTTTGTGGTTAGACATAAAAGTATTGTCTGGTGTAACCCATGGAAATTGTAAATATGATTTCTGATTCATCAATTAATCTCAGAGGATAACAATTATGTTATCTTCCAAAAACTTATTTTCTGCCACTAGGTAATTGTTTCCTAGCTTTTTTTACACAGAAAATTGACTATTGCACCTAAATTTGGAAATGCTGCCTTTAAAGAATGGCTTTCTATCTTGACTATAGTTGAGGGCATGCTGTATTTACTCCTTCCCCTCCCCTCCCCTCCTTTGGGAATGAAATGTTGACCAAATGACTTTGTGTTTGTATATGTCTGTACTGTATGTATAAAATCTTACATGGGTGAGGAATTGCTATTGCTGGAATCATTTCTTTTTAAATCAGCACCCCCTGCTGGTCATTGATCGTTCTGTCTGCATAAACTTGAGTTTTCTGTTTATTTGAAAAAGTTGCAGCATGAATGCTAGTTTATTAATGCACCACAATAACGTGGGATGTGCATTATATTTTTATTATTAAAATATTTATTAGACAAATGCTCCCGTTTTTGTGACCATTGATTTCACCTTCTGATTTGCTGACAATATTGAATAAGTAGAACTTAGAATCCTATTACGTCTATGTTCTAAGGTAACAAACAATTCCACTAAATTTCTCTAATGATTTAGAATTAAAATGAATTCACTGAGTCTTTAATAATTAAAATATTAATTTTGGAAGGGGAAATCTATATTATTTGTTTTCTAAATTTGTTGAGCTACCTATCCTCAGAAATCTAAAATGCCAGCAGCATTGTAAGACAGTAACAGACAAGCCTAAAAAAGTCTTGCTCTTAGCTCTGCTTTTCTATTCTGAAATGCCACAAATTGTTAAAACAGTTTATAGAGAAAATATGAATATATTCCTGAGATGCCTAGAAACAAAATATAATTGTTTTACGGTGTATTTTTCTACTTTTAGCTGTTTTTGTTATTTACTGTATATGATTGTGTATTAAAGTGTTTCCAACGGAATGAGCTTGGTTTATTTAATTTAGAGTCTAGCTTTTTGTTTACCTTACAGGTAACTTTCAGACCAGAAGTTTTAATAGAAAGTAATTTATTATCATACTTTGAATAAAGTTCGCTAGTTCTCATTGCTGAACTGAATACAGTTACCATCTGTTGCATTTCAGAATTCCAGTTTCATAGCTGCAGTTAAGAAATTCCAGAAATGGGGAGCTGAATTTTGAAATTCTTAATGACTCACCTGAACTAGAATGGAGGCTTCAGTGATATTAGTTCTAGCAGCAATGCCTGACCAGTTGTGCAACTAAGATTACTTACTATAAATTACTGTGTTGATGTCCATGGAACATTCATGGTCATTTGAGATGAAGACTACATTGTTTTGGCAAATAGTTATCAGGAATTAAGTATAAATTGAGTATTTATTTTTTTGTTGGAATTTTTGCTTTTTAAAACTGTTATTTGGACGGGTTACAATATAGTGATTTTTTTTTTGCAAAAAAGATGTCAATATGTATTAAACAAAAGAAAAATGAAAAATATTTGTTTGTATCCAATAGGCCAGCATGTAACCTTTCTCCTCTTTTTCCTTGATCCTCATGCACACTGTAAATCTGTTCAGAAGTTGGCAACCTGAGAAACTCAAGGCATTCACAGAGGAACAGAAGAATGAACAGGGAATTCCATCTCCTGTTTCACATACCCTGTTAATTCAAACCAGATGGGCTGGTCTACAAGAGAGGAATAGAATTGTCAGATTTTGCAAATCCAATCAGTGAGATTGTTTAAGCCTGATGATGCTCTCCAATTGTGTCCAATTTTCAGGATACTATGGGCCAGCTCTTACCTTGTTTTTATGCTAATTATTAATTTTTGCTGCTTTTAAAATAACAAAAAGGGAACAAAATGCAAACATTCATACATTATTAACAATGTTGTTAACAGTGGTTGTAGCTGAAAATATTGCAGTTATGTGCAATAATCAAACATGCTATAAATACTACATATTCCAAAATTGTCCAGATTGGAAAATTAATACCAATTATTGGCTTCCAGTATCTAATATTTGACAGTAGGTAAGCTTGATGATATAGCTCCAGATTTAGATAACCAAATCCTACTACCTTAATTGAAAATTCATCTCTGATGTATTTTGAATCGAAGAACCCTCTAAAACTGGAAAAAAATTATTTTCTGAATATATTTTCCATGTATTTAAGGAGGAATTCCCCACACAATATAAATTAATTTGGGAATAATGTTTGAGAGCATTCACCTTTCCCCAAAGGGCAAGGTTTAATGACTTCCACCTATCTATATCTGAAGAAACCGCTTTATAAATTTTATTTATATTACACATTACTGAGTTATAATTTTTTGTACACATATGCCTAAATATTTAAAGGGTTTGATGCAAATACAGATTCTTTAAATGAATAGGTAACCAAATTTTTGCCTGGTAGCATCAATTCCGATTTGGACCAGTTGGAATTTGCTGCTGTTTTACTAAAGGCAACTTTCATTTGCATCAGCTCTAGAATAAAGTAGTGTCAGGTTTCAGAATAAAAATGTGATCTGGAAATGAAACCAATTTATATTCAACTGAATTATGCACTACTGCATAAATCTGCCTATGTTGTCTAATACTACAAGCCAAATCAAGTGATCAGTATAAATATCAGAAAGGTTGAAAATGGACATCCTAGTCTAGTTCCTCTAAACAATAAGAAATAGAAAACATACATTAGCCTTTACCTTAGATGTGGGCACCTCATATAATATCTTGATCCATTTTATGAATTTCAAAATCCAACCCTTTTTAATACAGCAAAAGCTTTTTCAGATGCTGAAATGATGAGATGAGATTGCAGAATGATGAGATTGCAAATTTGTCTTAATTTTTATTTACGTCTATTAAATCTACAGCTAGCCTAATATTTCTGCTTGCCTGGTTTTTATAAACCCTACGTGATCATTCTCAATAATTAATGGTATCAATTGCTATGATCTATTTGCTAGCACTGCTGTTAAGATCTTTGCATCAACATTGAGATTGGGTGATAATTAGCATATTGAGTATGAGCTTTACTGATTTTGGTGCAATTGCAATTGCAGTATAAACCTAATTAAATGCCACTGATATGTTCCCTTATCAGCTATCTCGTCATACAAAATTTTTGACACCAAAAGATCTATACATGTTTTATACCATCCTATAGAGAGCCCAACTGCTCCTGGTGTTTTACCACCTGCCATTTTTAAAATTCTTTGTTTAATCTCAGATAATGGAGCAAAGTTGTTTTTGTGTATCACTTAAGTGTGGTAGGTTTATAATAGAAAAGCCTCTATATCCTCAACCAATATATTATCTGTGTTGCTATGCTATACACCCTGAATAGAATTTTAAAAATTGACAGTGTATTTATCCTTTGAAGTTTTACATATTTAATCTTTCATCTCTAATAATTGGAATCATTGCCCTATCTTTTGCTTTAAAAGATTAACCAAACCCTTGTCTTTCACCATTTTCTGAATATTTCTGTCAATCATGTTAACATGACTCTTATCTTCTGTAATATTGTAGAATTTAGTTCCTATTTCTTTTGTATTTCTCTGTAAATAGTAGTAAAAAAGGATCTAACAATCTGTGTCCATAGATATTTTATCTTTCATTTTCCCTTTTATTTTTAATCTTATTTTTGTATGATGTATAAGCAGTCATTCGACCTCAGATGCAAGATTTATATGCTTCCTACCCATTCAAAAATTTGGGTACTTGATATTTCTGAATATAAATGAAAGTTTTGCAAAGTGTCTATCCATATTTGTTTTTATTCTAATTAAATTGTAAACACCATAAACTGTTAACAGACAATCCAAACATATTTTCACAGCTACAGTTTAGCAATGAGCTACAAAAACCACAGGTATATACTTTATTACATTTTCACCCAGAGGGATTAAAGAAGCTGCACTTCTTCCAAGCTCACATAGCTGTTTTGGAATTTTCTGCCAACTGTTTTCACATCCATCAGTGCATACACAGCCATTTTACTAGCAAAAGTAAAGCAGTCATGCATGCCTGGGAAAAGCAGCTCCTTAAATGATTGAAAACAGATGCTTCACAGCATTCTTGTGCATGTCAAAACACCACTTTCAAAGGATTTTCAGTCCTATGAGCCATTTATACATGCACAAACATTACTTTGAAAGCAACTTTTTGCAGTCACGTGTCTTCAAAATATAGTCCGGAGAATTCAAAGCAGCAATTTCACTAGACAATGATGTTTAAATCATATTTTAAAAGTCAAAGGGTTAATACAGAACTTTCAACAGTTTTATAACAGATGATTTGTTTATTCTACTTATTTATATGCAATCAAGTTGGTTTACTCTTAGTAACCATATAATTTTCTTCATGACAATATGTCCCTTACCTGGCCTTTCAGATCTTCCATTGGTAGATTCATTGCCACTGTACCTGAATCCATCTCTTCTTTTGGTCATTCTTTTCCTCCTCTCTTTCCCAGCATTAGAGCCTTTGTCTCTGTGTGTGTGTGTGTTTTCACAAAAACAATGTCCTTTTGTTTCTCATGAAATCAGTATCTTTCTAGAATTTTTTTAACCACATTCTACGACTGACATGATCAACACAAATGAAGGCCTTTCTATAATTAATGCAACACATACTAACTTATTTTTGGTATTATTTAGCTTTCTCAATTATCCAACACAAATCAGCAATAATGTATCTTATTCCTCAGCCTTTTCTAAAGCCAGCTAGAACATCTGGCAACTCTTTTTCCATATAGGGCTCTAATCTGCGTTGGATGTTCCTAAGCATTTTTTTTTTTGCTAACATGTGAAATTAAGGATATTGTATAATAGTTTACATACTCTGTAAAGGCTCCCTTTTTCGGTACTGGAACATAGATTGACTTCTTCCAATCAGTTGGCCACTATGTGTTCTTCAAATTTTATTTATTTATTTATTTTTTATTTATTTCTCAAGACATGTACAAGATGGCAGGTATGGTATAAACAAAAGCAAAGTAGGTACAGGTAAATTTGGACAATAGGACAGTAAGACAGGGATGGTAGGCACAATGGTGTGCTTATGCTCCCCCCTTACAGACCTCTTAGGAATGGGGTGAGGTTGACTATAGACAGTCTAAGGTTAAAGTTTTGGGGGTTTGGGGAAGAAACCACAGAATCAGGTAGTGCATTCCAGGCATTGATCACTCTATTGCTGAAGTCATATTTTCTGCAGTCGAGTTTTGAGCGGTTTACATTGAGTTTGCATCTATCGTGTGCATGTGTAATGTTGCGGTTGAAGCTGAAGTATTCATTGACAGGTAGGACATTGTGGTAGATGATTTTATGAACTATATTTAGATCAGATCGAAGGCTATGTAGCTCTAAGCTATCTAAATCCAAAATTTCAAGTCTGGTGGAATAAGGTATGCTGTTGCGAGCAGAGGAGTGGAGGACTCTTCTTGTGAAATATTTCTGCACTCTCTCAATTGTATTAATTAATTAATTAATTAATTAATTAATTAATTAATTGTACTTATTTGCTGGCATATCTTACTTAGAACCATTACTGATTCTTATTCTGTTGTTTTGCCATATTTCAGTGGGTCTTCCCTCATTTCTTAAGCCTTCTGACTTGGTAAAGACCAGATCTAACTCCATATTTTAATAGTAGAGGTCTTGGTTAAGTAGAGAACATCTTCTGCAGTATTTTGGATATTGGCATCTCTATGGTACAGTATTTCAGTATATTATATTTGAACAACTCATTTTAGGGCCTTAAAATTCATCAACTTTCCATAAGTTTTGACTGATTTCATTTTACTGTCAAGCCATTTCTAATAATTTCTGCTAGTTTTAATTTTGCTGAAAGTGTTAGCTATCCCACCTAGTTTTGTACCTAATAAGCATTCTACCATCTCCCGAAGTAATTAGTGAAAAATGAGAGATTTTAAAATCTCGTAACTGCAGTCTACTGACTTCTCCTGAGACTTTTAAAAATTTCCTCACGTGGCCTATAGTTTGGGAATCCAAATTCTGAGCAAGCCATTTCAACATCAGCCTAGTCCTGTTGCCTCCTGCAGAAACAAAACAAGCTATAAAATACTGGGGTGAATCAAGTTTAAGTAACCGTTGTCATCTCTCAACAGATTCGTACATGTACAACACTGCTGGGAAGTCAAGACAGGAAGGAAAGATGAAAAACATCCCTTATTTTCCTCTACCAACAGTGTTTTGCTCAAATGGCAACTGTTACCGTTGCAGCCAGCAGAGAATTCTGGGAGTTGAAGTCCACCACATCTTCAAGTAGTTGAGATTGTAAAACACGGCCCTGTGTAGTATAAACTGAATGGGGGGAAAACATTCCACATTTGGAGTAAAGCAGGCCGGGATATGCAAGCAAAAACAAACAAACAAACACACACACACACACACACACACTTCCCTTGAGGCGGGATTTCTCCCACATGATCTAAGCACGTGCTTCACCTCAAAACACTCGCTTTGGCTCCACCCTCTATAGTAGAACGTGAATGAAAAAAGCGAGCGAGTAACACCAGTCGCTCACAATGTCCTCGCTGAGCTTCCGTAGGGGAGGGGGGGGGGAACAATTAAGCTGTCATTTCGAAGGCCTCCGATTTAAACCGCCCCGAATCAGGTGACAGACGGCCGATTCCAGGCTGGGCTAGGTCCCGGAAGACGGGTGGGAGATGGCGCAGGCGGCCGCAGCCCCTTCTGTCACCGTCCCTGAGGAGCCACTGTCGCTGCCTCACTCCTCCTCCTCGTCTTCCTCGTCCTCGAGCGGTGACAGCGGCCACGTCTCTCAGAGCCACAGCAGCGCCTCCGGCATCGGCGACGAATGCGCAGCGACAGGCGATGCCTCGCGCGGAGAGTTTCTACTGGCCGCGGCGGCGGCTGACTACGCCTCCTACCTGCTCCCTTCGCCGCTCGAGAACGTGGCCTCAGCCGGGCAGGCGAGTGAATGGATGGGAGGCGCCCGCTTTGAACGCCGGCCGGCCCGCAAACCTGGCTCGTCGTCCTGCGCCGCCTTCGTCCCTCTCTCCCCGCATAGCCTCGTCCTTCAGACGGCGGTTGTGAGGGAATTTCCCCGGTCATTCTGGGAGGCATTCCGGTGCTGCGGTCTGTAGAGGCGGTAACGGTTTTCACCAGCAACGGTTCGACTTGGTAGCAAATTGCGTTAAATCCCAGGAGAGCCAAAGTAAAGGCCGGCGGGAAGTGGCTTCACGCAACCGGTGGCCTTCGAGGGTTGCTGCTTCTTGTCCGTCCGTCCCCCACCTTTCCCCCCCCCCCGGGTTGATTGCACTGACTTTATTGGGAGGTCTGGGCTCCCCCCGCCTGCGCTTGCCGTTTTGCTTCGACTTCGAATGCTTTATTTTGACTGTTTTTTTTTTTTTTTTTTTTGCAGATCGGCACTTTGGACAAGAGTCTTGAAGATTTGTTGATCAGAGTAGATGAGTTTGTGGGAATGCTGGACATGGTAGGTATACTACCTAAAAACGGGGGTGAGTTGTGTTAAAAGTCTGTGTGTCGTAGGCTGTCCCGTGCTATTGGTGTTTGAAAGCAACCTGTGGTTGAAATGAAAGGATTGCAGTAATGCTTTTACACATAATTTTAAACATCATGATTGATACTAAAAAGATAATAGCAATAGCACTTAGACTTATATACCGCTTCACAGCCCTCTGTAAGTGGTTTACAGAATCAGCATATTGCCCCACAACAATCTGGGTCCTCATTTTACCGATCTCAGAAGGATGGAAGGCTGAGCCATTTGGTGAGAATTGAACTCCTGGCAGTGAGCAGTGACTTAGCCCTGCAGTACTGCCTTCTAACCACTGCGCCACTACTAAACATTTGTCATCATAACAATAAAAGATAGTGGTATTCAGTTCTGATTTATATGCAGTCTTGTCACCTGTTTTCCATATCTGCAGCGTATATGTTGAAATCTACATTTCATATGTTGAAATCTACATTTAGCAAATCTAGAAGTGTTTACAGATCAGAATGAAGCCTGGTGTTAATAACAATAACAGAGTTGGAAAGGACCTTGGAGGTTGTCCTCTAGTCTAGCCCAACCTGCTACTCAAGCAGGAGACCCTATATCATTTTGGACAAATGGCTATCCAATCTCTTCTTAAAAACCTCCAGTGATGGAGCACCAACAACTCTTAAATCAACTTGTATGGGTTGTATACATTCATTTGGAAGATAACTCGGTTTGTGTACCATTTTAAATGCATTGGTTAGATTTTGTCAAAGCTTATTCTCCCTAGCTGGTTAACAGTAAAGTATGTATTTTTTTCTCTCTTAGATTAGAAGTGATTCTTCTCAAGTAATTAATGAAAGTGTGCCGCATATTCATGCAAAGGCAATGGAAATGAAGAAACTCTATAGAAAGATTGACAAACTAGAGGTATTTTGTTTCAAATGTCAATATTTTAGTTCTCTTTACAAGGCTAATAGAAATTATTTTCAATTTTATTTTTCTTTTGGAGGTTAGGCCTTATAATAATGTCAATGTAGCAAGAGATAATTCAGTGTATTGATTCTTTGCAGATCTATAATCATAATCTAGATTTAAAAAATATTTCCAGCAAGAAATTGAAGGACAAGTATGTTTCTATTCACACTGCTTTCCCAATGTTTTAATGAACACATGTATCTTTGATAAATGTGAAAGATAAATGTAAATTTATTTTAAAGATGACATTTCGCTTAGTCATTGAGAGTCAGGTCACATATAAGGCTAATATTATTATTGGCCAGTAATGTGTAAGTTCCTGTCATAGAAATACATTTTTGTATTTCAAATCTAATGAATCTCTATTTGTAGTCCTCGACTTACAATCACAATTGATCCCAAAAGTTCTGTTGCTAAGTGAGACATTTTAAAGGGAATTTTGTCCCATTTTAGGATCTTGCCACAGTTGTTAAGGAAATATCTGCAGTTAACCTAATACGGTTGTTAAGTACATCTGGCTTCCCCGTTGATTTTGCTTGTGAAAAGGTTAAAAAAGGGGGTTTACATGACCCCAGGATACTGCAACCATCATAAATAAGAGTTAGTTGTCAAGCATCTGAATTTTGATCACATGACCATGGAGATGCTGTAACAGTTGTGTGAAAAAACATAAGTTCCTTTTTTCAGTGCCATTGTAACTTTGAACAGTCACTAAATGAAGTGTTGTATGTCAAGGACTACCTGTACTTGATTCTGAATAATTTGTCATGTATACACGACTCCACTCTTTACTGAATCTTCTGGTTTTAGATTAGTTTAGAAGTTCAAAAAACAATGAATCTTGTGGTTCTCAGGTTCCATTTTGTTTTATTCAGACATATTGCATCATGCTTTCATATTTCTAAACTAAATTGAATTTCCAGAGATCCAATTCTTGACTAAACTATGCCTGCAACTGTCTCATCCAATTACTTGCAGCCCATTTAATTTAGCAAAGTCAATTGTAGGTCTCGAAATTTATTATTCAAGATTATCTGTTTTTCTCTTCCTTTTTTATTCTCACAATCTGTGATGGGATTAGGATGAGAAAAGTTGACCTACTCAATTGGTGATTTTTTATTTTTGCTAAGAAAGTTTAATTCTTTTGAGGTTTAGTCCAGTATTCTAATTCAAAATTAGGAAATTAAACCACTCTCTGTTAACATTCTGTTGTTGCTATTGCTATTTTCTCTCTCTTTCTTTTAAACCAGGCCTTTGTAAAAATGATTGCTAATAATGTGGCTGGAATGGAGGAACAGATCATAAAGGCAGAATCAGACCTTGGAAATTTTCCAAATGCGTTAAAGAAAATATTATACACAATCAACGTGCCATCTTTTTTAAATGTAAGTTTTCTTTATTAAGGCTGAAAAGATGTGAGATACAAATTGAAATTGGTTTATGGAGTAGATTATAAAAACCTTAGACTTCTTTAATCTCTATAGCAGGGACAAATCTGATCCAAATCTAGATGCATAACTTCCATAAGCTCAAGGTGGATGATCGATTATTAGGAATTCATAAATTTATGATACATTTACCCCAAATAATTTCCAAGTGAGAGAGTGATAATTATTTTAGATTTTCAAAGAATATAAAAATGGGGGACAAATGATTATTTTAATATTTATTTTTTCAGGGTCTTCCTTTAAATAAATACAAAGAAATTTGGAGGACAACAAATTATCTACTCCTGTTGTCCTCCAGAGAGGCTTAGATAAGCATACTCGTTTCATCCACCATGCTTCTTATTCTGTTCTAATTACTACGGCACTGAACAAAGGAACTCACAATGTTTACTCAAAGTTACAGCCGCTTGAGTGCCCCTGTGGTCAGATGAACAAGTTGGGCACTTGGCAAGTTGCCTACCCTTACGATTGATTGCAGGGATTGCAGCCCCCACCTGGTTTTCTTCCTTTCCATCTCACCCAAGTGAGTCCCTTGGACCTATCTTCTTCCTGGCTGAGTTCCCACAGGACTTGGACCTGCTTCTTTCCCCATGGGTCCCACATCCTTGCACCTCCTCCCCCCATCACACCTCACTTCACTTACCTTTTCCGATGATCCCCTTTGTGAAGGAGAAGTGGCCAGTCTACCGCACAGCCTTCCTACAGTTATATAAAGCTATGTGGTACTGCCCTAAAAGTGCCATTTGGGAGCAGCCACAATTATAACAGATAGTCCCTGACAGGCTGCTTTTGTCTACATGGTCTTTCTAACTTGCTATAAGTTAGACCTCAAACATCAAAAATTATACATCTCAGGTCCTCTGTAAAGCGAGATCTTTGGCTTAGTCAGTAACCTCACCATGTGGAAGGGGATGCAGTGAGATGAGCTATCTTGCTCAACTGCTCTCCATTTCATTTCTGCAGCTTACATCTGTTTAGAAAAGCTGTGTAAATATACTTGCTTGAAATAAATACTTTGGAGGACAAAAATCCATTCACTGATTTGGGACTTAACCAAATGAAGGGAATAAAGATAGAAAGGTTCCCCATCTTGACGTATTAGAACTTCTTGTTGCTAGTGGCTTACCTATGCCTGTTTGTTCAGTATGTTTACCTTTGCACTTAAAATATTTTTATTGGACAGCTGCAACATTAAAATCATCTGTACATATTGAGCATGTTTGCATGGCAGACTGATCTGATTATCTACCAAAAGATAAGGATAGCTCCCATTAAATCAGGAATAATGAGACTTATAACCAATAATGGAGGGTGGGGGAATGTCACATTCCCCTACTGTTTCATAGCAGTTACTGCTATCATTTACCACGAAGGCAACAGCCAACATGGACCTGAGAAGACAGACTTGGCTTCTGCACCTTTTGTCCCCATTTGTCATGTATCTCCGGGCTGTGTTTGGGATGGGGGAGTGGGATAATCTGAAAGAAATGGCTGGACTCGCTTTTTCAAGTGAAGCAAGTTAGCATACAAGTGGAAGAAAAAAGCTGTAAAATATGCCTGAGGCATCTATGCAAGCCTTGCAAACGGCATAGCTCATTTCATGATTCAGAGAGGTTTTTCATTTGTGCTCTGCAAATTGAAAAACTCCACAATTCTAGCAGACTTTTTAGTGGATACATTTCTGACTTCCTTTTCAGATCCTATCATTTGTTCCAGAAATCCCTTATGCACATTGAAATTTAAATGTAGTTCTAATCTTTTCAAAATCTGCTTGGTATATTTCATGGAAGACACACAAACTTTAAGAGGGGCATTTTGTTCAAAACTATTAAATTGTAGGTTCTAAAAAAGTCAGGTGTACAAGTATTTTGATATGTAGATTTTCGTTACAGAAATCATCTTCATCGAGGCAAAATCAAGCCCTGTATGAGCCGCTTGATCTCTTCAAGACTGAAGACTACTTTCCTTGAGTTGATCAAGGACAATGTATGTGATTTAACTGGAAGCAGTAACATGTAAAGGAGAGTATTATCAGTAAGATCCATGCTGGCCTTTAGGTTGTTGCTGCACTTTTCCCCAGAAAACTACGGTGCCTTCCTTGTGTGTCCCAGTTTGTCTTGAAGCGTATTTACTTTGGCTGCATTTTCTGTAGAAATAATATACTAGTATCTTAAAGCACAATCTAATATAAAGCCTTAAGTGGCAGCTAATTTTATCAAGAAAAGGTAGTATGCATATTATATAAACTGTAAGCAAGTCTAACACTATCTTCTTGAGAGATTAGAGTGAATGGGAGGGACTGGATATACAGGAAGAAGGTCTTCCAGCCATTATTTTCAGCCAGAATAGTTCAGAAAAACCAACCTATATAATTCACCTCTCTATTTCCCTCCCCCCTAGTATAATACTAGGGTAAGAAAGATTTTACAGCCAGGTATCAAACTGTGTTCCATGGTTTTCTGGCTAAATTCTTTTTGAAGATTAACAAAATCTATATGTAGAGAAATAAGTGGGAATAACAAAATATACTGTTTCCTGCTGTTAATCTCTGTACCACAGGCATATTTTTGAAATAGTACTACTTAGAAGTGCAATAAGGGCCAAAATATGCACTGATGGTAATGATCTTGATTCTGTTTAACACAGCAAGAAGAAATCCACTGGCTGACTAGAGCATAGTAAAAGTAACTTTATTCTTTGAAGTACTATATATTAAAGAAAAACAGCAATATGCAGCTTGCTAAATTGCAGAAGCAGCTGTTTTATAAAGTTTTTCATGAATATCCTTTTATATAAAGTGTGAAATGTTTGATCACCAAAGCACTAATATGTTAACTTGTAATTAAGCATTTAAATTTTTAGATTAAAATGCTATTTTAAAACATGTTGTCCATACCTTAACTACAAAGCCATCTTAAGATCCTAAATGCATTTGAGAAACTCTGTGACAAGATGGTTGGCTTTTTTTACAATGTTAAGATGGCAGGGGGGGAAAAGTATTAATAGCCAAGACCCACAGTCCCTGCCACTATACACTATGAATTTGCGGGACAAGTGGGACAAGGGAATCTTTTATGACAGTTGTTCTTTTTGTCACAGAAAGCTAGGGCCTTGATTTTTATATTTTTCTTTTTAACTGAGAATATGACCTCTTCCAAGAACTATTCTAAGCCTTATTCTGAAGTTTGCTTAACCATGATGCACAAAATGTTGATGTAAAAATGAAATGGGGCTTTGTATACCATCTATGTAAGCCAGTAACCTGATTTATGATAGGGACAGCTTTATCACAGGAACATGTGAAAGCTTTATAGAATCTAATTTGAGGAATCATCTTTTTCTGCTTGTACCTCCATCATATTATCAGCCAAACATTAGTCTTAAGTTGTGGGAGACAAATTTGCATTCTTCAAACATTTTGGATTTCAGCTCCAATTCATTCTGGGCTGCATACTTCATTGAAAAGTGGAGTTCTTGGCACTCTTTGAGCTTGGTTATTTGCTTGCAGATGTTTCGCTACCTATATGTATTTCTTGGAATTATTGACCAGTGTGAAAATACTAGTTCAACAAAGGGAAAGGGGGGCTAAATTGATTAGGAAGGTGCGTATTTTTTCATTTGTCCTCTTCATTACCAAATCAACATGATTGTGAACAACTGAATCAGAATTCTAGTTTTTAGGAATTTACACTTACTAAGGGTAACAATATAACCCATTTAAGCCTTTTTAAGTTTTACTTCAAGGGGAATACATCCATCATATCTGGTATAAGTACAAGTTGAAGCATTTCATTTCATTTTCAGATCTGACCATATAGCCTTTTACACGGAAGCAACTGTTCACTGCACCTAATGATATGGTATATGGTAAAGTAGTAATGTCGTGGCATACATCAGAAACTATTCAACCTCTCCTAAATCAGTAAACTAAGTGTAGGGAAGAAAAGTGGATCATGTGATTTTACTGATGACCACTCAAAAAACAATTCTAGATAATTTTTCAGTCTGGTCTCTGAATTCCTCTATGTGAATTACTAGCAAGGTATATCACTGGAGGTGAATGCCATCATTAAGATAGAATCAAAGACATCAGTAATTAGAAAGGTGCTAGTAATCCTGGCCAAGGTCTAGAGTGTGAATTGAACAAGGATATTGTGTACCTGGTTTAAGGATATGATGCCAAAGACATGAAATGTCTATTCTAATGGAGTGAAAAGATCAATGAATGAGAGGACTATCACTTGACACAAACAGTAAATGGAAATATCCTGCAACCAGGTAAGTTCCCCTGCTTTTTTGTTTTGATAATTCTTGACTACCGGTATTCAAAAATGAAGCAGCCAATTAGAGGACCACTCTCTCACTATGAAAATTTGGTAAAGTTAAAAAGAAGCATGCAGAACTCAGACATGCACCAAACCAGTGTAACTCAGAAATGTGATTTTCCAGGATAAGGTGTATAGACTGCTAAAAGATTGAAGAGCCTCAGCAGAAGGAAAGGTAACACCAGAGATGATATCCAAGCAGGGATTAAAAAACATAGTGAAAATAAATATACCATATTTTCAAAACTTCCATCAGATTTTTTTTTAAGTAAATGCTATCAAACTGCGGAACACTGAAATTTCAGTATGTTTTAAAACACAAGATACAGAATAAAAGTGAGAGTGGGAACAAGCCCAATATGTCACCAGAAAACATATAAGCAGTATTACTGAATAATTTTTCATATTCTAGATGTGCAATGTAAAAGTAGTGTTGGTAGACAAGTAGGGAAAATCTTGACAATTGTCCGTTCTTTGTTAAGTTGAAGAATAAAGTGCCAGAATAATATTTGAGTCTCACATGGCTACCCCAAACTGAACTTCTGACCTCCCAGAGGCTAATACCCACTACTGGACCAAAATCACTGACAAGTAATTCATTTTGTTACTTTGGAAAAACCAGCAGTTTGAAGTTGTGATCAGAAAATAGTGGGCAAAAGTGAGAATTATGATGACCCTGTTATGCGACAGCCTAGTACCGTGATGGCGAACCTATGGCACGCATGCCACAGGTGGCATGCAGAGCCATAGCGGAGGGCACGCGAGCGTTGCCCACCGGCAAACCGGAAGTGCGGAAAAACGCACTTCCGGTTTGCCGGTGAGCTGTTTTTTGCACTCCGGAGGGTTCAGGGAAGCTTCCTGAAGCCCCGGAATGCAAAAAAACAGCAAAACGGGCAAACAGGAAGTGCATTTTCTGCACTTCCAGTTTGCCCATTTTGCCATTTTTTGCATTCCGGGGCTTCAGGAAGCTTCCCTGAACCCTCCGGAGTGCAAAAAAACGGCAAAATGGCAAACCGGAAGTGCGGAAAACGCACTTCCGTTTTGCCCATTTTGCTGTTTTTTGCATTCTGGGGCTTCAGGAAGCTTCCCTGAACCCTCCGGAGTGCAAAAAACAGCCCAATGACAAACCGGAAGTGCGTTTTCCGCACTTCCGGTTTGCCCATTGTGCGCATGCGTGGGGGGGGGGCAATGGGCGTGGGCACGCAAACCAGAAAAGGTTCGCCATCACTGGCCTAGAAGCATGAATAAGTCTACACCATGTGTCCCTTGCCATTGCAAAGCATAGTTCATACCTACTCAAGTGGTTTACTGCCACACATTGTGTTGGGGGGATGACATGTTTCTATTTTTAAATGGTATGCTCCAACTATTCCAGAGGTGTTCTGAGTTTGAAACAGCCATGTTCTGAAATAGCTATTTCAAACTCAGAAAACAGCCCTTTCTGTACCACTATTCAATGCTTCCCAAAAGGGAGTGCTTTAAGGGTTAGGGTAATTGGCTCCCACCAATTAGCTAAGCATTGAAGCAGTATATACTTAATTATTACAATATAGCACAGATGCAAAAGCTATGTTTGGATTCAGATACCACATTGTATTAATTTTGCTCCTCCATAATCTTGAACCACCAAGAAATAAACACCAGTTTGGTGGTGATGATCGTGCTAGAAAGCAGGAGACCATGAGTTCTAATCCCGCCTTTGCCATGAAAGCCAGCTGGGTGACCTTGGGCCAGTCACTCTCAGCCCAATTCACAGGGTTGTTGATGTGAGGAAAATAGGGGGGGGAAAGGAGTGTTAGATATATTTGCCACCTTGAGTTATTTGTAAAAATAATGCGAGATACAAATAATTAAAATGAAATGCAGGAAACTCTTAAGCAAAAGCACTACTATTGTAACAACTCAATTTCCAATATTGGGAAGAAATCAAACAGTTATACAGTAGTTTTAAAATAACAATAGCAATAATACCCAGTAAGTGTATTGTCCTTTTCTAAAAATAAGATTATACTGTATGAATTTTGACCAAATAGCAGTTTAAACTCCTCTCAGTTTAATCTTGGAGTCTACCATATTCCAGAGCAGCTAGTTGTCTTATTCTTAATTGGCTGCAGTCCTTTTATTTTGTGCATAGTGTATAGGTTTAGTCAATGTTATTCTTCACTTCAGAATCTAATATTTCTCTCGATAATCCTGAAAGATGAAATCGAGAGCTAGGAATGCTATTCTTGCTTTCGGTGGCCAGGTCTTCCAAGTCCTTCATTCCTGCTACATCAGTACTAGTAAAGGTGTGACCTTTCAGTTTCTATGTCTCCAACAATAATAAATTTTATTTAAATATCTCTGCCTTGATATAACTCCTACAAAATGAGGCTTTGTGAAAGAACAGAAACCAAACCAGTAAACCCTCTTACAATTCTCTGCCATTTATAGAAATCTTAACAGCCTGCAATGCGCTTAAATTGCAATTATTTACATGCAGTTTCATCAAAACAAGTCTTGTCAAAAGAAACATTTTTAATAACCAAAATGCACTGTAAAGTCTGCACACAAAATGTTCTCTGATAGGGCAGTAATAAGCAATGCTGTTCAGATTAATAGCTAGTTATCTTCTAGGGCAGGGGTCTGCAACCCACGGCTCTGGAGCCGTGTGTGGCTCTTTCATCCCCCTGCTGCGGCTCCCCGTCACTCAAAATATGCGTCACAACCACCAATGTGCGACACAGCAGCGATTTATTGAGCTTTTCGACCCATCTTTTTTTTCAGAGTTCAAAATGTTTTTGTTGCATGCAGAAATAAAGATTTGTTTTCTCTGTAGCAGTTCATTGATTTCACAAATGCAACACTATAGTTTTTTTATACATAGCATAAAGGTAAAAAACGATATATGCAGTGTTATCTTCCTTTTAGATGTCAAAAGGGTTTTGTGGCTCCCATTGTTTTCTTTTCTGTGGGAAATGGGTCCAAACAGCTCTTTGAGTGTTTAAGGTTGCCGACCCCTGTTCTAGGGGCTAAAGACTAACCTGGATCTGGAAACTGTTCAATCATCCAATGCCCCAACATATTTTAAAAAGTAGTAATAAAACTGCTACAGCTTTAGCCTTACTTTTGTTTTAAAATGTCTAACAGGCTTATCTCTTGAATAATTTTAGACAAAACTATTATCTATTTGTAGTATCAAACCATCAACCACTGTGGCAGAAGTTTTCACTCTGCATTTTGAAGAAAAATAACCCTAAGTTTATAAATGGCAAGCATTCTTTCACATACTGCCATTATCATAATCCAAGATATTGTGTATCAGTCACAATGCAACATATTCCCACACTAGATTGCTGAAGAAATTGCCTTTAATCCCATATTCCAAGACAATATTCACAGCAAGATAGCAAAGTGTCAAGAACTTATTTCCAATATTGCTCTTGACTATTTGTCAGCACAAGGGATTAACAGTCATGAATGCAATACCTATACTTTTCTGGAACAAAATGCAAACTAGAATGCTTGCAGCAAGCCACAGTATTAAGTAAAGTTAGCTCTAGACAGCCATTTTAGTCTACATCAATTTTTCCAACCTGGATATCTTCCAAATATATGAGCTTCGTCTCACAGAATTCTCTAGCAAGAATGGCATAATTAAGAATTATAGTAACATATTTGGGGGATATATGATGAAGACAAATACATCTTAATTGAACAGGTAGCTCCTAACTTTATTTAATCCAAGATGCATTTATCAATACTTGGAACCAAGGCTACAGAAAAACAATGGCACATCTATAAAGATCTAGAATGTATTACTAAGGAGAAATTCAGAAACAGCATTTGAAATTATCTCATGTGTACCATTGTACCTACAGGAGCAAATAAGTGTTTTAATATCAGTATTTTTGCATTTGGTACTGGCTATACACTGCCAAGTTTGAACATTTTTAAGTGTGATAAGGTCATATTAAAAGCCAAGCATCTTAATTTTAAATGGAGGGGATGATTCTTTTACATTGTTATAAACATCTAATCAATTTTGATATGTTGCCAAAACTATACACTTTATTTTTTTTAGAAACAATTTTTAAAAAAATCCAGAAATTTGTTACACAATTGTATAAAGTCCCATGGACAAAATTACATCATAAGCAAGGGAACAAAACAGAACAAAAGGAACTAGAACTTCAGGTATTCTGAAATACACCCCCACGGCACTGATTTGTGTTCACACAAAATAGTAAGCTATGATTCTAAAAAAATCTAGTTTATCATTCAGGAGCAGCACATTGCCCTGTGACTCAACCTTGGTACCATCCACCAGTCAGAACTACAGTAACCTGTGTTTACCTAAAAGGAAAAACCTTTCATATTATGTCAAAACTAGGATTCATGAGTGTTATACATCTAATGAGCCAGAATTCAAAGTACGCATCCAAGTTAGCTCCTTTGGGAGCCAAAAGCCAGGTCTAAATTTGAGTCTTAATTTGACATTAAGCTTTTTCTTCTTGCTGATTTCTTATTATAGTCAGTGTTAGTGATGGACAGAACGAAGGACTGATTGGGCAAAGTAAAAATGCTTGTGAATGATAATCTTTTTTTTAATTCTAATTTACTACTGTATGCAAATGTAGCCAAAGAACAGTAATATTTTAATAGTACAAAAAAACTAAGTAAGTGGAATAGTTTCTGATGTAATATGCAGTCTTGGTTGCCTGATATTAGGACTACTTTTTTTAAAAAAAATTATACACCCTCCAATTCACATTTTAAATTCAAACTGTGCTTTACGTTTTTAAGTTCTGACATGCTAAAGCCCAAAAGCACGGATGGCTTAACGTTTTTTATTGCCTTTAGGCAGAAGTATCTCTTTCTCCCAAAAAATGATGCAACATCCACTTTCCACGCACGTAGCATGGACGACAGCAATTCTAGTTCTTTTTTACTGGGATATGGCTTCTTGTGAAAATAATCTGCAAGAAACCTTTTTTGGACTTCATTTGAGCTTTGTTGGAATGGCTTCGGATTCAACACCAACAGATGAAGATCTTCAGCTGAAATCTCTCCCTTGGTTTCAGTTTTATGATCAGACTTTTGTCGTTTCGAAGGCACACAATTCACCCCCTTTACTGGAACTTGGTCTGTGCCATTATTTATAATGAAGAACGGCGGATCCTCATCGCTTTGGTCTTCTGAAACAGAAGCAGCATAAAGATGATCAGACTGCTTCCTTTTGGCTGAAAGAGAAGCATCCTCATGGTTCTCTCCATTCAGAAGTGGTAGATCCTGCTTCTCATGAAGGTCACCCTGCATCTTCGTAGCTGGCGGGGTCTCTTCAGGAGCATTGCGGCATCGAACCAAATGCACAGCTATAGCGGTTAGAGTCATGTTGCCAGTGTATACTCCGCAGCAGTGGATGCATTTAAAAGCAGGAGTCTTCAAAATGGTGTGCACAGTTGGCATGATGTGGTGCTGCTCTTTCAAGTGCATTTCGTAAGCATCGGTGCTAGTGAAAATACCGTAACAAAAAGGGCAAGTAGAAACTTTCTTGTTCTCTCTGCTCGTTTCAGCATCCTCCTGTTGCAGTTTGATATACAAAGGAATAAGTGTCCTTGAATTTACACCAGCAAGTACAACAAGATGCACTTCTCTTTCACAAAGTTCTTTTGAAGTTAAACTGAAGTCAAAATGAGGGAATACTAGCTGACCTTCAGAATCACTCGCAAGCTGAAACCCTTTATCATCGTAATCTGAGTGCAGTTCCTTCTTTCCATTATGCGCAGTTCGTGTGTGTGTCACCAGGGATTTTAAATCATAGAAAATACTTGTGCAGAAGAGGCAAGTTAACCCATGGATAAAAATATGTTTTAAAATCTCTGCCTGAGTTAGAAAGCATTTACAAGAAAAGCATCGCACCGTCTTATCTTTTAGCCACCTCAGAAAAGGGGCACAGACCGCAACTTTGTCTACTTCACGAGTCATCGCCATCTTAGATGTGCTACATTTGTGGGCCACTTGCATGTGCACTTGATAGACATTTGATGGGAAAAGCTCACTACAAACAGGGCAAGTCTTCCATTGCTTAGCCTGTTTAAGAACTAGATTCATTGCACTACTGGTTGGAGAAGTCTTGGTAAGAGTATTTGTAGAGGAACTTACTGCAACAGTAGCAGGACCCTGAGACAGCTGGGCAACTGGGCCAGATGGCATCAACTGAACAGGTACCTGAGGCGGTGGAACAGTTGCCACCCCACCACCTGGTGGGCCAGGCAAAGTCATAGAAACTGGTGCAAGTGTGTATGTAGGTATTCCATTAACTTGTTTGCCAGTTGGAATTAACTGTCTGAGCATAGATCCAGTGGTAAGTAAAGTAGCATTCTGAGACACTCCAGGTGTAACAGACTGATTTACTGGAAGACCCTCTGGTGTAACAGGCTGATTAAACTGTACAATCCCATGTCCAGCAGATGCGTTTGGATGGTTAAACTGAAGAATTCCTGATGTAATTGTTTGGGGAACACCAGGCCCACTGCCAATAGGCCGATTTACAGCAAGGATCCCAGGTGACGAAGGCTTGTTAACTGGAATAGGACCAGGCCCTGGCATAATTGGATTGCTGATAGTTCTGACTGATTGATTACCTACAGGAAGCAGAGTAGGCCTGATAGGTCGAGTGAAAGAAATGACTCCTGGAGGAACAGCTCTGCTCATGTTTCCTGTGGGTTGATTTAGGCAAAAAACTCTGGGTCTTACCGGCTGTTTTAAGGGGAAACGTTGTGAAACAAAGATTGGTTGGGAAACTGCAGGCTGAAGACCAACACTATTCGGATTTGCTGGGCGAGAACCAGAAAGAAAGGCAATATGTAACCGGTCAGCAGAAGTCGAAGCTGTCCTACTATTGGCGCTACCTGAAACACTCAAAGGTGCAACCACGTTATGAACTGCTTTTGTCGACACCGTATTTTGATTCTGATTAACTGATGGAAGTGGAAGCTGAAAACCTGATGTAGAATTTGATCCTACAGAGGTAGGAATCTGTGAAACAGTATTGATTGTAGACGGCTTGGGAGCAATATTGATAATCTGCAGTGACTTCATTTGTCCTGTTTTTTTAGGCTGAACTGAAATTACACGTCCCAATATGTTCTCCAGATCTTTATGTACTTCAGATGTTAAGACATGATATATTAAAGAATCCCGGCTATTTGCAAAAGCATTACACTTTTTACAGTAGTGGTCAGTAAAGTTCTCTTCGCTCTCATCAGGCCTCTCCTCAAAATATGCGCTTATTAGATTTTGAAAATGGCTTACCAACACATGTTTCTTTGTATTGTAGTACAGCATGTCAGAAAATTGACACTTCTGGCATACAAAGTTTACTGCATCGCTCCGGAATTGTTTCATACCACCACTTACATTATAGTTTTGTATTTTCTTCTTGGAGTGAAACATTCGGAGGTGTTTTCCTACTATCTTAGAATGCGAAGCAAATGAACATTCTGGACAAGGAACAACTAACTCTTGATCCATTTCATCTTCATGGTAGCGAGTCAGGTGATTTTTGAAGGAATTAAGAAATTTTGATGAAAATTTGCACAAGCTGCAGCAATATGGATTTGTTCTGTATCTCTGAAAATTAAGAAAAAGGGGCATCATTTGTAGAACTCTCAAATAATATCAACTGGTCAATGCACAGTACCAAAAAGGACCACAGTCTGGTTAACTGGATATGAACTCTTCTTCAGGAGATTATAATGATCTAGCTTGCTTCTCTGTTTTAAATAATAATAATATAATAATACAAATAGTATGAGGACCAAGCTAAATGAAATCTAAACTTTTTGCTGCTGTTTGCTAAGAATCAGTAAAATTACTACAATACCAGCAGTGTGGACTCCAGCTTAGTCTAAGAACAGAAAGAAATAAGGGAAGAAAGAAAGGGAAGAAGCAATGCCCTTCTATGTCATAAGTTTACACAAGAATTACCAAAATGAATATCAAATATCTATTACCATCTGTGGTTAAAAGAAAATTAAAGGAACATATCAATGGAAATCTTTAGTCCATCAAATTAAGACAAAACATTTAAAGCAGAATATCGAAAAGTTGTTACTGGAACTGTACAGGAATAAATATGCCAGTGCCAATTAGATGTTCAATATAGTTACTTACTGAGTTATCAAAGAACTAATAGCTGTAGTAACTTGTTTGTAAAATGCTGAAAAAGCAACCACTTATTCTGCATGCAATTCTGACAATTTAATGAAGGAAAGTACAACAAAATAAATAAGGTAACTGACAAAATGCAGAACAATCAACTTTCTTATTCTATTTTCAGAACATCTTCCCCTGTTAGCTTTTGAAATTAAAGGAAGTCTTATAATACAACATAGTACCAACTTTTCAAATCAAAATTGTTTTTTTTAAATCCAACAAGGCATGCTCAAACAACTGAATCCATTTAAATCTGCAAATGATGATAACTATATTACATACCTTTCTTTTAGCAACATTGTCCCAATGAGATACATCATTCCATGAAGTACTAGAGAAATATTTTTCTCCTGGATCAAAACTTTTCAGAGTCTAAGAAAAAGCAAGGTGGGTAAGAAAATAGCCCATAACTAAAATAAAATGTTACTTAATGCAGTTACTTTAAAATTAGACTGAGATTCCAAAACCCGGTGTAATACCCCAACTTTTTTTTTTCAAATCCTATAGCCCAAGCAAACCACAATTACCAAAAAGCATAATGTATGACCTTTATTATTTTAATTTTAAAAAATCCATTCCAAACAAAAGGTGAATTATGGCCTCACGGACTTGGCATTACCATCCTGACCATAACTGCTTTCACCTTCCTAAATCATTTTCAAGAATAGCTTTTGGCCAGCTAAAGTAAGGTAAAGGTTCCCCTTACACATATATGCTAGTCATTCCCGACTCTAGGGGGCGGTGCTCATCTCCGTTTCAAAGCCGAAGAGCCAGCGCTGTCCGAAGACGTCTCTGTGGTCATGTGGCCGGCATGACTAAACTCTGAAGGCGCATGGAACGCTGTTACCTTCCCACCAAAGGTGGTCCCTATTTTTCTACTTGCATTTTTACATAGGTGGCCTAGAGGTGGAGCTCTTGCCTCACAATACTCTCCTTTACGTTACGGGCCCATTTTTGGCAAAAAATGGGATGCGTGAAGTGTTTGGGAGGCCTGCAGTGTGTTCCTGGGGGCTGGGGAAAAACGGGACATGTGGGCCGTGGGGGGGTTCGGGAGGCAAAAAACGGGCCCGTTTCTGGCGAAAATGGAACGCACAGAGGGTTTGGGAGGCCTGCAGAGTGCTCCTGGGGGTCAGGGGAGGGCAAAAAACAGATGCGTAGAGGCCAAAAACTATTTTTTTCTTGTTTTCCTCTTCAAAATCTAGGTGCGTCTTATACTCTGGTGCGTCATATAGTCTGAAAAATACGGTATTTTCTTCAGCTAAAATTTATGACATCTAGTTATGTCAAATGCTATCTCACAGGGTTGTTGTAAGAATCAAATTAGCAAAGGAAAAAAATCATATATCAATCTGTGAGCTTATACAGGAAAATCAGGATATAAATGCAATATAAAAATAACCAAAACAAATCTCTTCAGAGATTCAAATATCTATATTTATCTGAGATGTTACAATTGATTTGGTGTTTTATTCATTTGAAAAGGTTTTGTTTATGTAACTGAGGAAGCTTATAAAATTTATGTGACTTGCCTTGATTTTAAGATATAAACTACTACATTTTAAGACAATTTTTACATAGGTGTATTTGACTAATCTGTATTGATGCACACATTATAACTGCAATATTAAAATATGTTTAAGCCATAGAAAACTATTGAAACCTAGAATAATATTTATTCAGTTGTTTAATTTAGACTTCTACCTAGATGAGTACTGTAGTCAAGGAGACTAGACAAAATAGATAAATTTAGGCTTAAAAGTAGTTTTTTTTAAAAAGTATGTATTTTTTTTCCTTTAAAGACCCATACAGATAGTCCTCATTTAACAGCTACTCGCTCAGTGACTGTTCAAACTTGCAGGAAAACTGAATAAATAGTATTTGCGATCCATTCCTTAGAATTCCAGCCATCACAGTGTTCTCATGATTGTAATTTCCAAAGTTCTCTACTGGCTTCCCATGAACAAAGTCAATGGGGAAACCAACAGGAAGTCAAAAGTCATGGTCTAGCGAGGTCCTCGCTTATTGATAGCAACAGCACTGCCTTTGCTAAGAAATGTGGTCACATAACATCATGCTTTACAATTGCATTGCAATCACCATTAACTGAGGACTACTTGTATTAAGTCCAAGAAAACGGTATTTTATTGAACTTTTTGAAAAAGTATTGCCACACGTGGAAAAAAATTAAATTATGGAAATTAAAAAATGCGGGAATATTTTTACAACATTAGAAATAATCAGCAATGCAAATGCAAAACAATAGCGATATGTTTCCTTGTCTGTAAGTTTGGTTTTTTGAATCGTCATGTATATATTCAAGTAAGCAAAGAACATTGCAGAAATCATTCTAGATTTGAATGATCTGGCTATAGATACCCTGCTTGTTCCTCTCCCTTTCCCTTTCTGATCCTCAGTGTGCACTACCCTAGTGCTGTTCTGCTACCAATGTGGTAAATACGGGCAATGAAAATCATAGAATATAGGCCCCAAGGAAAAAAAGGCATCTGAAGTAGGGGAAATGATTAAATTTGATAACCGTACAAATGATCTCAAATTATATTTACAAAAAAAAATCTATTCTCCTCCCCCGCTGTGGGCTAGCAGGCACAGTCAGAGTTGGATGTGGCCTGTAAAATGCCCAGGTCTGACCTAGCGCCTACCCAGAAAGGCTCCACATAATAATATAGCAATTGACAACTTTCTAGCCTAAGCAAATAACGGAAGATAAAATATTTCAAAAGCTGAGACAAAGCTGGTTGAACTATTCAACTATCTTTGTTAGGAAATGGACTTAAGCAGCATAAATAGAAGAAAACTGCTTTATAAACATAAAGCAAGTGAAATAAGCTTTATTGGTCCTGATGAATTGAAAAGTAAAACAAAGTTGATGCTCCTGCAAAAGCCCTCTTCATTAAGATGTCTGATTGAAGAATGACTTGTCAGATAAAATGGTAAGTCCGAGATCACTTGCTCTAATAATCATGAATGAAAAACACTAAAGAAGGAAGAAATCCACCAACTTCTCTAAGAAACAAAACAAGGAGAACAAACCATACATACCCAAAAACAAGACTACAGTAAAGAACTGTAATCTTGATTTATTCTATTAAATGGTCGTGTTCTTCATCAAAGTCCCAAGCCTACAGAACCTGGACAAGCCCAGCAAGTTGTTTTCAAAATTAACATGCTTCCTACCCATGTTCAGCTATGTCCCCAATTGCCTCATTCTCCCCCCAGTGCTAAATTAGAAGCTATGTGGGAGACTTTGTCATCCAATCCTCTGAAAGAAGCAGTTCCTTATGCTTTGAACCCATGGCCTCCCCACTCCTATCTTCCTTTTCGCCATCCCTGTTCTGCCTCAATTAGGGACTGGCAGATCCCCTCCCTGTTTCCATTTTGGAAAGTGAGAAAGATGCTCGCCTGCACCTCCAAAGAGAAAGCATCTCCTAAGAAAGAAAAGTTTGTGCAGTTTAAATCCTCACCTCTGCACAGATGAGAAGGGTGTGGGGGAAAAAGATGTTTAAAAGAGAGGGTTACCAATTTTAAAAATAAGCTTCCAGGAACAGGAACAAAGCAGTAAAAAGTTTCCTTAGCACCAGAGAGACTTCAGTGCAGTCTAGGGCAAGTTACCCTAGAGCAATATGGAGAAGAACCTCAGTCTTTCCAATTGTTGCCTGACATGTTATCACTTGAGGGGGTTGGGATTGGGGCTTTCCCTTTCTTGTCCTATCTTCAGCAAAAAGATTTGAAAACACACCATGATTTCAAGTCCTGCCATGCAAATTGAGGATGATAACCACAGAGCGTTTAAAAGAAAATTCTGCCCAAGACCACAACTTTTTTAAAAGAATACTATGAGAAGACAAAGTGAGGATCCAGATCTTCTCCAACAACAGCAGTCTTTGAAAAATGAATTCTCCACTACACAGGGCACAGAAGCACCAACTACTGTATTTTTCGGAGTATAAGACGCACCAGAGTATAAGATGCACCTAGATTTCAGAGGAGGAAAACAAGGAAAAAAGTATTCTGAACCAAATGGTGTGGTAATATATTATTTAATAAAATACCAGTGTAACAGAATACTTTTTACAACCATGTACACTTTTTACAACCATGTACACTTTTTACAACCATGTACACTTTTTACAAACTTCAAACTTGACAGCTTTAAGACTTGTGGACTTCAACTCCCAGAATTCCTCCTCCAGTCATGCTAGCTCAGGAATGGGAGCTGAAGTCCACAAGTCTTAGTTTGAAGACCCTTGCACCCCTAACCCCTAACCCAGGGGTCTTCAAACTTGACAGCTTTAAGACTAGTGGACTTCAACTCCCAGAATTCTTCCTCCAGTCATGCTAGATGGGGTAATTAGAAGGCAAAAACAGTGTTTTTGCGAAAAAGGGACCGTTTTTCGCTCGGTTTTTTTGCAAAAAACCGATCACCATGATGTAAAAAAAATGTTGAGACTCTAGAAAGTTTTTAAGAAGATGCTGGATAAACATTTGTCTGAAGTGGTGGAGGGTTTCCTGCCTAAGTAGGGGGTTGGACTAGAAGACCTCAAAGGTCCCTTCCAACCCTGTTATTATTATTATTATTAGAGGCCAGTTTGTTCTGCCGAAGCCTCCTGCCTTCTGGTCAACCTGACGTCCGTCCTCTCATCCCAGCCATCACAAAGGACAACTGTCAGGCCGCAGCCATTTTAGTTGGGGTCTTGGACCTGCCACACTTTATGCTATTTTAAAATGTATTCTTAGCTGTGGGAATTTGGGAGGGGTCATTGCATGAGGGCTGTCTGCATTTAGCCATAACAAATTCCTTCTAGATGTTCAAGGTCGTCCTTCGTCTTCGCACTCCTGCACCTGCACGGGAGGAGATGGGAGTTGCTGCCAAGTTGGCAGATGAGGATTGGTCAACGTGATGGACTTGGGGGTATGGGGACAAGGGCTTGAACGTTCAACTGAGTGGTTGAGGGTTTCTTGCCTAAGCAGGGGGTTGGACTAGAAGACCTCCAAGGTCCCTTCCAACTCTGTTATTCTAAAGCATGGCTTTAATTTATGATGAACGACTTTTGACATATAGATTAAAATTTAATCATTAAAAGTTAGTGAAATATTACTTGACCTATCCTAATTTCAATGAAATTACTAATTTTATTTATGGGCAGCTTGTACAAACTCATTTATTATTTTACAGTGTCACAGTATTGCAAAATTTGAAAATCCTATTATTTGAAGTATAGGATCCTACTTTTAGTTTTTCCCGGATAAAGACTTATTTTAAAACATTTTTTCACGAGAAGTCTCATGAGATCATTTCAGAATAGCGACAAAATTTTATGTATGCAATCATAAAGGTCTTTCTAATTTTCAAAAGTTTTCTTCTTTACCTGAAGTAACTCTTGACAGCTCTCAAGTCCAATATCCACAAGAATACCCTTCACTTTCTTCCGAGATCGTCTTATATTATCAAGATTTTGCACAGGAATTTGAAACATGTCAAACTGCCTGAAAGACAAAGACACAAAACAGAGGTACATTTTTCAATATAATTTCACATGTGTTATAACTGTAAAGATAAACTTTGGTAGGAAGCTACATAATGTCCAGAACAATTGTAAGATTTGAGAATGGAGTGACTGCTAGTCTAATTTCTTTCTTGGAAAGAAGGCCTTGCTACAATTTAAACATAAAAAAGGGAATTCAAGAAATGAAAATGTTTTGGAAATGGAGCCTATCATGAAAACCAATCTGGAACAGCAGTGAATTAGCATATCTGAAGCTTCAATATGGGCTCAGTAGAGGACATTCATGCCCATGGTTGTTCTATTCAGGGGTCTCCAACCTTGGCAACTTTAAGACTTGTGGACTTCAACTCCCAGAATTCCTCAGCCAGCCTTGCTGTCTGAGGAATTCTGGGAGTTGAAGTCCACAAGTCTCAAAGTTCCCAAGGTTGGAGACCCTGTATGTCATAAGTATATTTCACCCCACATCTAACTCAGATATAGAGGTAAGTCTATCTAATGAAAATCACCAAAATTTGCTAGCAACTATGGTTGGTCAAAATTAGTATAGTCTTAAGGCCATCAAAGATGATTCTATCAATGATTTTAATTACTCACAAAGCTTATAGGTATTAAAAACTTAAACATATACAGGACAACAGTGAACCATGTTATAAATTTGCAATGAACCATCTGTTTCCCTAGAGGCACATAGCAAAAACAAGCAGGAAGAAGTGGGGACAGCTTGTAGACAGTATCTAGAATTGGTATCTCCTTTGTTCCATTCTCTTTCATGCATTATGCTATTATAATAGAAATATGCATTCTGAATCTCAGTTGACATTTTTGGTTGCCCCAGGCAAAGACATATTTATTGTATCTGATCAACTTGGGGACACTTGGTGATAATTTGTCATCTTTGAAGTATACTTTAATCACCTCAGTAATTTAAAATTACAGACATGTGGAAAAAGTAGGTATAACCACATTGAATTTTTTGACCTTTTTAACATATTTGATCTTCATTTCAACAATGAAGATAAAAAGGATACAATGTAATAAATATCATGTGTCATTTATATTTTGCAATAAAGATAAATGTAAACTCTGCATGTGGAAAAAGTACTCCCCTACATTTATCACTACCTCAGATATCTAAAATTAGAATGGGATGTATGGATCACGCGCAAATGATTTGAAGATTATTAGACAGGAGTTAGGAGGAACATGTCTTCTTGAAACATCAGACATTTAGTTTGATTTGCTCTTTGTCGCTGAAGCACATAGTATCACCATGCCTAGATTGAAAAAAGTTATTCAAGGTCTTCAGAAAGAACAGATGTGTATGTCTGTGGGGAGGAATTTTAAAAGATTGCCAAACAATCCGGTATATTATCTGCAAGTGGAGAATATTTCAAACAATTGCCAACTGGTCCAGGCCAAGCATCTCAGCAAGAACAGAAAACAAAATGCTAAAATAAGTCTCTAAGAACCCCAGAATTTTATCACATTACTTACAGGTTGTTTTTCAATAATTATTGACAACAAAGCACGATCCTATCATTAGATGAAACTACACTGCATTCAGTTTTGGTCGCCACAATGTAAAAAGGATGTTGAGACTCTAGAAAGAATGCAGAGAAGAGCAACAAAGATGATTAGGGGACTGGAGGCTAAAACATATGAAGAACGGTTGCAAGAATTGGGTATGATAGAAGACCTCCAAGGTCCCTTCCAACTCTGTTATTATTATTACACAAATTAAATCCATGTGGGAGGTATGTGAAAGATCATCAGGACAAGACTAAATTTTGTTCATGAACACCTAGGCAAAGACCAGGACTTCTGGGCCAAAGGACTCTGGATAGATGAGACTCTTGCCACAGTACCAGAAGACTTGTTTGGCAAAAACCAAAGTTAGCATTTCACTGGAAGTTTCTGATATAAATTGTAAAGCATGATGGTGGAAATGTTATGGTTTGGAGATGCTCTGCTACATTAGGATCTTTTATTATCATAGAATCCACTATGAATTATGCATTGTACTACAAGATGCTTGATGATAACAAAAAACCATCTGTCAGAAGATTGAAGCTCAACCAAAAATGGACCTTGCAACATAGCAATGACCTTAAATATTCCAATAAATCCACAAAGTAATGACCAAATTAAAGCCCTGATCTAAATCCCACTGAAATGCTGTTGGATGAATTGAAATTGCATGCAAGAAACTCCTCAAACATTACATAGCTGAAAAACTGCATTGAACGAATGGTTAAAAAGAAATCTTCCCATTCGATGTCAGAGACTGGTAAACAGTGATAAGAATGCCTTACTGGGATAAGATATGTGCATTTGTCAAAATTCAATTGTGTCATTAACTTTTTACATAGATAGGACATTAAAATGTTGTGCAAGGCCTAGAATGCATGTAATATATTTAAGGAAAGGGCAGGCAGGGCCCATCCTTATTGAATCCTTTGAGCATGCATTGGCCCCAAGCTTTCTATGTCATTCTTAGCCTGCCAAGACTTTCTCCACTAGGGCTACAGGCTGCCTCTAGTCACAGTGCCTAGTTTATAGCATTGGTAAAGTTCTCAGTGAAATACTAAAAGAATAAATAATTTCAATTATTATTAGTACACAAGGAAGGCAGGTTCAGAGAGAACCTAATATCTTGTTTTAGCTACAGTTCCAAAACCTGAGGATAGAAGCCATTTTGAGTTGCTTAGTCCTTCAGCAGAGCTAAAGCTGTCAATTTCAAACCCCTCTTACAATACCATTCTGCCCAATTTAAGTTCATTAATTAAAAGGACAACTCTGGGCAGAAACACAAATGCATCTATAACTCTGTAAACTGTAAACCAATGCTAATGGCATTATATTTGGTTTATCACTCTTATAATAACTCTTTGCCATTTTAGAAGAGGCTGTTAAGTGCCTTCAACTCCTAAGGCCTTCCTGCCCCAATCAGTGTCATATTTCCTTGCTCAAAACCTCATTTTAGAAATAATAAAAGATATAAAAATAAGGATCCAATTTTCCAACTCTGAAATTAAGATCTTATGGTATTTGAATTAAATGAAAGATTTTAAACTCTCAATTTTATATATAAGGGCAACATTACAATGTTTTTAACAGAGTAATTTACCACTAGATTAAGTCTGTCTTGCAAAACCACCTCTCATATTTGGTAACCTGGGGACAGCTCTTACCTCATTTTTTCCTCTGCACTTTTGTTTGTCTGGCTTTTCTTGAACATCTTGAAATCTTTCTGATCAACATTCTTGATCTACTCTGACATCACACTTAGACTTAATCTGATGTGTTTAAATTGTCTGAATGGCCTAAATGTCACTTAGAATTTTCCCCAGCCAGTTGCCCTCTAAGTATGTGGGACTACAACATTTATCTCCCCTGTCATCATTAACCATGGTTTTTCTCCCATACTGGAGGCCTTGCAGCTTGGGAGACTTATTTGTTTTGGAAGTCGGGTAGATTGTGCAAGTTTACAAAATAGGAGAATACATTATGTTTTGACTGCCACAAATTCAGTTGTGAAGAATGCCCGTTCCCAACCCCAAAACCTGAATAATTTTTGCATAAATGTAGACTGAAATGCAGCTATGTGATTGTCTATTCATGCATGGAAATGTAAAGGTAAGAACTGTCATATGCAAGGCAGGTCCGTTTATCACGTTTACATAGAGTTTTATACACACACATACACATACACACAAACACATAAACATACATACACTAATTCTGGGATCTGGTAGACAATAAAATATCACGAAGAAGAAACCACCACTTGGAACAGCACAGACAGGTTATTTTATTCGATCCCTAGAAGCGAAAACCACTGAAGCCCCTTCCTAGTTTCTTCTCCTTGCAGGTAGATATATAGGAAAAAGTTTTCTTTCCCCAAACCGGGAGCTCCCGTCCAAACGTCAGGAGAGTTTACGGGCTGATCAGTTCAGTCACACAGAAACGATACCGGCAGCGGGCTTCCCACGCGTGGAGGGAAGGTTAAAAAAAAACCTCAAAACCAATCCAAAAGCTTCAGGCCGATTCTGGCGCCCGGTGAACAAAACGAGTTCGAGTCGAGCTCCGACTTGCAGCCCGAGCAGCACCGGGGCGCAAATGCCTTGCAAGGGCGGGCCTCCTTCTCTCTCCCTCGCTGCCTTTCTGAGCTCCCGGGAAGACAGCGAGTAAGCCCGGGGGAGAGGGGGCACGGCCTCTGGGGCTGCCGGGCGAGCCTCGAGAAGATGCGGGGCGCCAAGAGGTTCTCGCTAGGCGCGCGGGAGTCCAGCTTCTTGCCTGCCGGCGCGGGCTGCACTTACCTGTCCCGGCTGCAGGGGGCGCCCGCTGCCTGATCGCTCCGTTCCTCGACTGCGACTCCCCGAGGCGGGCGGACGCGTTGCAACCTCGCCCGGTGCCGCCGCCGCCGCCGCCGCCTCTCCTCCTCCTCTTCTTCTTCTTCCTCCTCTTGCCTATCTGCTACTGGGACCCTCAGTCAGCGGCCGCCCCGCCCGGCTCCGCCTCCTCGCCTCGACCTGCAGCCCGCGCTCAAGCACCTCAACAATCCGGGCAGCGGCGGCGGTGCAGCATCATTGCCTTGGCGGCGCCCATCCGGCCGTGCAATATGGGACCCGGCTTTCCCCCGGCACCACCACTGAGTCTGAGCCCCCCAGCTCCCATCCACCCACCTCCGACTGCTCCTCCCTCCTTCCAGAGCCAGAAAGGGAAAATGGCGCTCGATTTGTCCCAGGAAGTGACGTTTCCTCTCATTTGCATCTCAGTCAGTGGACCAATAAGGAGACGCTTGTTCCACGCCTCCCATTGGTTAATTCCATCAGCATCAACCCTGGAGGGAAGGTAGGGTTCAAAGGGTAGCTTTGGGGGATCGTGGTGAAGTCCTTCAGAGTGCTCTCCCACTTGCTTACCTGTAACCTCAACTTTCCCTCTCTTTACTTTGGCACTTTTTCATCCCCCCAAAAAGTGACAATAACAACGTGATTGGGTGCTGTGACGTCATCACTGAGGGTGTGGCGCGATGACGTCATCCCATGTGGTTCTGTCACGTGGTTATGCAGCAGTGCTCTTGTTCATGTTCATAGAATGTTATGGAAGGTTTATTTGCATCAAGTGTATTCTTGAAAGCCCCCTTCATACCCAACAACCAATGAAATCCATCCTTGTCAAGATGCTGTTGTTTTCCTTAGGACAAAGAAACCCCTGGACCCTTTTTTCACTAGGTGCCCATTCTACAGAAACTCAGAAACTACTGCTTTGAAAAGATGATCCAACCAGGATCTTCTTCCCAATTCACAGTATGCAATCCTTCGAGCTTCCCTCAAAGAGCAAGAAGGCTAAAACCATCCTAATGTCATGTTAAATGTAATTAATATTTCGAACCACGTTGAAAAATTGATGACGGGTTTTACTTTTCGCCCTATGCTGGATGATGAAAGCAGGCAATACCATCGCAAATAACTTTCATGGAGAATCTCAGTTGTAAATAAATCTCTTGCTCAATAAATTGCAATTGTATGACTTTGCTCTTGATCTTTTAAGGTCTATCCAAAGAACAATCAATAATTAATTAAAACAAATCCAAATTGCATAATATGAAATTCCATTTTCCATTTAATCGCAAACCATTGTTTCTACTTGTTGAATGTAACATAAAACAAAACCGCCCATGATTATTAGTTTTATTTAGACTTATAGCTGCCCACTCTAAAAGAGCCATCTTCCCAAATTTAAATCTAATTTTTTTTAGATAAAGCATTAAATACTGTACGTCCAGATGCAGTACTACATGGAATATTTTTATTTTCCATCCTACCTCTAATCAAAACAGTGCTTTCACTGGTGTGGAATTAGTCCAAGTAGGTGCAGTTCCATACTTTAAAGAAAATATTTCCAACATATTGTAGTTCAGTTTCTGAGATGGAATTTTAAATAAAGTGTAGACATCTGAAGACGATTCAGAAATGAAAAATAATTTTGAAGGAGCTTAGGATCAAGCTGCATGATCACCGCTAGTATAGACTTTGTTATCTTGGGTTTTTTGTTTGTTTTTTTAAACTTTTTAGACCTCTTGGCTGTCTTCATTATCATTGTCCAAGATGTCAAACAGAAAAGATGGGTCAAGAACAAGTGTACAACTTTTCAGTTTTTCTTATCTTGATAGGAGATTTGTTAAAATCATATTGAGGAGATAATCTTTCTGAAATAATCCTTCAGACTCTCCATAGCTATCTATTCTGCAGTCTGGTTTCTGCCAACTGCATAAATTACTGGTGCTTTAGAGTGGATCATCATGAGAATGCTGATGGCATTACCATACTTAAGGATGGCTTTCCTGTCTAGATTGCTTTCCCCAAAAGAAGATATTAGCAGTTTAAAAGAACTCCTAGATCTGTGTCTTTACAAGCTTAATTGTTTTCTGTGGCATGAAGAATTTGAAAGAGCTTAGGCCAGAGAGCCAACTACAATTATACTTGGATAGCCTACCCTCAAGAATCCATGCCCTGGAAATTTCTTACTTACAGCAATAAGTTATATTGCTATCTTTGAAAGTAATCCAGAAATTTCCGTTACTTCTGAATATTTCAGCAACGGTACCAAGATGTTATCGTATTACTTTAATATTACACAACCTTCTCTAACTTCTACTTTGTTTCCAATCTTAATTTAAGATGCTACTTTCAGTTATAAAACTCTTCAAAGCTTGGCACCAATAGCTAAAGGAGCATCTCTTCCCATGGAGCCAAACCCATACTTCATCTTTACTGGTCTTGCTCCAGGTGCCTTCCCATATAAGATTAAAAAAAGGTCCTGGCCCAAAATAGGCCTTCTCGGTGATAGCCATCAGCTCAGAAAGCCGAATAGAATATTTGTGACCTACGTGCCAAATTTACTATTTTTCTGGCATGAAAGATATTTTTATTTTCTGTCTCTCGATATGTCAATATATTACTATTTTTAAGATTACTTCTCATACTGCAGTGGAGTGTTTTAGTTAATAATTTTGCTGATGTTTTACTATTAATGACCAGTTTAGCTGTGTTTTTAATGAAAAATGTGTTTTAATATTTTGTGAACCTTACTGGAAAAGACAAGATTGTTTTATTATAAATAAAAATATAAAAATAATTGTCAGAACAACTCAAATTCTCTTTGTACAACTGACCGTTCCCCTTTTTTCCCTTACCCAAATCCCCAAATATGGAGAGTTCCCAATTCTTCAGAACAGAGAATGAGGAAGAATTTATTAACTGTACACATATAATTGGTAAACACAAATTATTGACAAGAATCACATTGTACTGGAATGCTTTTATCACAGTACTCGACTTATTTAGTTCTGTGCATAAAATTGAATTGTCTCGAGATCTGTACTAACATTTTGATTGATTTATGTCTTAACAAGTCAGTGTCAACTCTTAATTACACATAGATAGTCCTTATCCAGGGTGATCTCTCCCCAACGTAGCCCTAAGATTACTTAATTTTTATTTCCTTCAGTGTTGTGCTAGGTCCTGAACATAGATGGTTCTCAACATAACTTAGATAAGCAAGGTAACAGGACAAAAAGCGTGCAAAGAACTGACAATTAGTTTCAATAGAAAAGAATATCTAACTCTAATGGTGATGTCTCATCTTCCAGAGGCATGTGGTTCTGAAGTGTGATATATGAAACTTGAGTTATTTCATCTTGTAACTGCTGTCAAGACAGCATTGGTGGTGGCATTTGCAAAGATACTGAGCTGTTTACCAGTGCATTTTCAAAATCTTATCCCAAGGATCAGCCAGTGAGCAAATGTGAAAATTGATCAGCTTTTCAACTAAAGAGTTGGCACTTATTTGAACCTATAGGCCCTATTCTGATGTCATCCTTTCAACTCACCTTGAGAAAGGTACGTGACCCATGACATAATAGAGGTTGTTTGCCACCACACACATTCTCTCCCCCACCATCTCCCTTTAGGCCAGTGATGGTGAACTGTTTTTTCCTCGGGTGCCAAAAGCACGCGCGTGCATGCTATTGCACACGTTCGTGTCCACACCCATAATTCAATGCCCCCTGCACATGCGCGTGATCCCCCCATGCTGTCCCACCCCCGTGCATGCATGCATGATCCCCCCACTCCGTTTCCCGACTTCGGGTGGGCCTGGTAGGCCCATTTTTTGCCCTCCACAGGCGCCAGAGGTTTTCTTGGAGCGTGGGGAGGGCGAAAACGGCTTATCCCACACACCCCCGAGGCCGAAAATGCCCTCCCAGAGCCTCCGCGCAAGCCAAAAATCAGCTGGCCAGTGCACACATGCGCACTTGAGCTCAGTTAGGGCAGAAGCTCGCGTGCTGGCAGATATGGCTCCACGTGCCACCTGTGGCACGCGTGCCATAGATTCGCCATCACTGCTTTAGGCTACTCACAACAGGACAAATAATAGATAGTGAGAACCACTAAGAAATAAAGACAGTATTGAACATAGCCAAAATTGGCCACTGCAGAAATCAATACAGTTTATAAAGAAGGGATCATCACTGAATGAACTGCTGGTATCACTCAAAGAGGCCGGCAGTTGTCCACTCATCCATCCAAGTGTGCTTCAAAGTCAATAGCTGTACTTCAGCTGGGCTGTGGTCGATCACAGCTGGTTTGAGTATGATATAGACAGACCTCCTTTCTAATAACTACTTTTCAACTTTTCCAAAATTACACAATTGTTATATGACCAGAGAGGCCAGCATTAAGGAAGAGAGTTCAATGAAGGAAAAGAGTCAAAGCACATAATTAATATCTCCTTCAGTTTTTAAGAAGATGTTGGATAACCATTTGTCTGAAGTAGTGTAGGGTTTCCTGCCTAGGCGGGGGGTTGGACTAGAAGACCTCCAAGGTCCCTTCCAACTCTGTTGTTATTATTATTACAGTTAAATAGATGACAAAAATAGGAAGAGTTGAGTGATGTGATGGATTAAGTTACAGTACTTAGAATAGAACTGTAATAGTACTTAATATTTGGAAAATGCTTGACAAGTTTCAAACCAAAGTATATGGATTTTTTTTGAAGTATGTTGTATTGGAGTTCCTTTGATTTGCTAACCCCTACCAACACTTTTCATTATTAAACCAAAAGATTCAATTATTTTTTCTTTTGGGAACATCTCTGTACTGAAGCCCCACTAATCAGGAATAATGTGCATTCAAAGAAGGACAACAACCTATAGCTTCAGTTTAACTTGTTTTTGAGATATATATGTAACAGTGGTGGGTTCCTACCGGTGCGGTCCACTCTATAGCACCAGTAGCGACCGGCTGGTGATGTCACGGATGTTGTAACTGGTCGTAAATGTGTATGTGTGCGTGCGTGCGTACATGTGTGCATGCATAAGATTGTCAAAACTCAAAAAACAGGTCAAGTAGCTCTGAGGAGCTCAGTCATAAATTTGAACACTTGCTAAGCAACTGGCCATTAAGCGAGGACCACTTGTATTTGGTTTGCCTTAAGGGTTCAGAGCTGTATGGAATCTGGTTTCTTTTAATCCTTTGGGGGATTGTAAAAGGTCCAGATGCAGGAATCCTCGTAGGGGGAACTAGGATTGTGACCACTTAGCCACACCCGCCCAGTCACATGACTATGAAGCCATGACCGTCCAGTCACATGACCGTCAAGCCACTCCAACCCGGTCACATAACCGTCAAGCCACTCCCACAAAACTAAGCCACTCACAAACTAAGCCACGCCCAAAAAATTAAGCCATGCCCACAGAGTGGTAGTAAAAAATTTAGGAACCCGCCCCTGATATGTAACTAATTAAAGGATATCTATTTGGAGGATCTACAAATAGCACAGGTGAGGAAGTTCTCTTGGGAGAAGAGTCCATTGGACAGTCAAATATTCAAGCTGTATTCTTCTAACAGGATGCATCATTCACGATTGGGGAGTGGGTCCAAACCCTCTCTTCCAGTCCATGCATTTGGCCAGTCTAAAAATGGCTCTAAATTTGAAGCAATATTGTAAGATGGAGGATATGGGCCAATCAGCATCCCAGTTGTATATACTTTTTCTATAGCAGATATAGAAATACATTGATGCTGGCACTTCCTATGGTTTCTAAATGGGGAGGTGGCCAGCATATATGTAAGGGTCAAGAGGAACATCTACTGAAATTAACAATGCTCTATTCTCAACCCACGCAGTGTTTTAGATACAGTATGTCCTTATACTTATTAGATGCAATTTTCCCTATCAAAAGGTCTCTAGCTTTCATCTTGCAGAATAATTCTGGAATTGTCCTATTTCTTTGCCTAATTATATAATAGAAATCAAGATAAGCTGTATGTCTTTTTCTTGGAATCTGTATCTTTCCTTGAAATCATGGATTAGCAAAAAATAAAGAGGCCTAGCATCAGGGTTCATATAATTTCTGGGGGGAAATATGTCATGGTAAATGAAGAAAAAAATATTTATTTTGATGCCTTCAAGTCAACAGTACTGATTTTTTTTTTTAAAAAAGCCACCTTTCTGCTTTTTCAAAGCAAAGGGTAAATAATACAATGTCTGAGTTACAGATCGCAATGGAGCAGAAGGCTGTGTTTTAACCATTGCAAGCATTTTGGAATGCTAGATGGTTCCTTCTAAATCCAATTTCAGAGATATGGATTGGCGTTCAATCATAATATTTAGGTGGTAAACATTGCACCTCTCTTAATAAATCTAAATAATAAAATTCCAGTTAGTCTTCGGCAATCTCTTTTCAAAGGAAATTAAACCTGAGTAAGAAACTGATACTTCCAACTTCTCACTGCTCAGAAAACAAGGTACATTATGCAACAGAATCACTACAAATTGAAAACTGCATGTTTATATTCTTACGATCTAAGTTATTTTATTTCCTAAGAGAAGGCATCTTACTTTAGAAACTGCATTCAACATTTGTTTTTTAAAAAGGTGAAAACAGAATGGTGTAAATTTAAGGGGTTTTGTTTGCTACATTATATATTGAAGGGAGATTTGTTCAAAAATGAAGTACTACAAAAATACAATTGAAAGAGGATGGATGCAAAAGACGTTACATGACTTCTTTGCCACCATTTTGAAAGAATAACTACATGACCCCATGGTCTTTAAACTAAATTAATATTGTGGATGTAGAGGTGGGTTCCTCCCGGTTTGGACCGGTTCTATAGAACTGGTAGTAACTTGGCGGCCTGGGTTGCTGGAACCGGCAACGACCCAGGCCTGCCACGCCTCCAAGCCAGTTCTCTTGGCGGCGCCATAGGTGGTGCCATGTTGTTTTTTGCTTTTGCGCATGCGCAGAAGCTTTTTTTAAAGTATTGCGCATGCACACCCATGAGTCCCTGAGCGAACCAGCAGCGGGAAAATCCAGAACCCATCCCTGTGTGGATGGGAAGTTTTCATCTTGGCACTCCGGTTGAATCTTGTAATATAGAAGGCCGACCCACTGATCATATTTCTTTTTCTTACATGATTTACAATATCAGTTTAGTCAGCCTGAGTTTTCAGTTGTGTGCTCTGTTACATCACTGACACCCTTACATGAATTAACATCTATATATACATGGCTACAGAACATTTGCAACAAACAAGGATTACTTTTTTTGAGTAAACATCACATTGTTAAGAAATAACATGAAAATATTATTAAATTTGAATCAAGTGAAAAAAAAGGTATTTAGACATAACAAATCTTTTTGGTTCACTAAAACTGCATGCAGATTAATTTATTGCCAAACTTGTTTGTATAAGAAATGTGTATACAATGATACATTGTTATCTCCACAAGCTTCATATAGTTAAAATGGACAAACTATTTTCTTATAAAGTATTAAATGTTTTACATTAAAGGATATGTAATACTGCAACTATTTCAAATTATTTCAATTAATAGAGAAATGCTTTTCAGTTGCAGTTACAGAAAGAAAATAACTAAGACACACTTAAAGCCAACATTAATATGATATTTGTAGTGTGTAAACCAAGAGCAGAAATGTTAGGCAAAATTATACAGCGCCAACCTAAATATGTCATTAGAACAAACCCATTTGTCATTCATGTTTTTGAGAACAAACATCTGGTGGAATCCCATTACTGGATCATTGTCCACCTACCGTGAGAGAATACAAGCTTAATGTTAGTGGTTTAACACATAAATAAATTCCACATAATAATTTAAATATGATTAAAAAAAATAGCAAGCAAATGCATGCATTTTTGAAGTTACCGATTTCAAAAGAAATACATCAAAAGGATTTAATGCTTTTGATAAGATTGTTCTGGATCTGATGTCATATTTTGATAAAGCTGGTGTAAGCATTATATTGCAACTAACATACTTCAAGAAAAATACTATACAACAGTTAAATGCACTCTGGATGCTTTAATATTTGTGCTTTTGTGTTAAGTCTTAGAAGCTTTGAACAGATCTTAACTAAAGATAAAAAAATAACAAATCTCACCTTCAATTGGCCAACAACCATACTAAGGATACAATTGTCAGGAGCTGGCTGATGATCCTGGGATGTTATATTATGCTGAATTTTTTGGAAAGGAAGTGTCTGTTATAAAAAAAAACCTATTAAACCCTAAGAAGATACCACATATCCAGAGAAAACAAGGGAGTCCACAAGGACTCTTATCTGGCCTTCCCAATAATAAGAAGCATTTTCCAAATAATTATTTTAAAGTCACCGCATGAAATGTTACAGATTACAAGATTAATCAATTATGTATTTTAGGCAATAAATAACATACCATCAATTTTTCCATAATTGAAGCTTTTCCTTGGAACTGCTGACCTTCCCAAGACAAACAGGAAGCATCTGTCTGTGAAACAGGGACATATTTCAGTAACCCGCATATTGAAATTATCAAATGAAAGAAAATATACAAATAAATAATCACAGATCTAGACAGATTATTTTTGCAAATTCCACGTGGGCTTTCAATCTCAGATCTAGGCACAGATCTAGTCTCAGGCAAGAAATTCTCAATGAACTATCCACCTACCCTCCCAAGAACTTTTGCAATATTTTCTACATATTGGACCTCTGAATGATAGAAATGATTTTTATCAGAACCTGTCAAGAGAAGGAAAGAAAAGGAGCTGGAGAGAGAGGAAAGAGATACCCAAAAAGAAAACAGAAACATATGTACCAATATCCATTTTTTTGCCACTGACATCTTCAACTCCTCCATTCATCACTTGACAGAAATTTCTTAAAAGTTTAGCCTATACGTCCCTCTCCAGAAAATAAAAAAAATTGTCCATTCTGGTTTCTAGATGTAAACTCCATTTTGCACACTCACAGTGTTAATGGGAGCAAAGATAGTGTAGCAGCAAAAGGGATGCTAATATAATGGACATGGACCTTAAGCCATAAAAAGGAGTTGGATTTCAAACCAAACTAGCCCAATCTCCCAGAGCAGCAAGTAAGAGCTCACCAGCCATGCCAAACCCCCCAAAAATGTGAGTTATATATAAAGGCCAAACTGCTTATTGAGAATAAGCTTCCCAACTTCTACTCTGGGCAGCATGAAGCAAAAGAACTTAAAAGTTAAGCAGCTACAGATAGCCCTCAACTTATGACCCTAATAGAGCCTACCCATTATGGTCATAACTCTTGATGGTCATGAAGTAAGTTATTCACGTGACCAGCCAATTATACAATCTTTTTTGTGGTTAATTGTTAAGCTATGGGGCATTTTTGCCAAAAGATGGAAGTAAACACTGGTTTTCAGCAAAAACATTGTAAATCATGGTCACTTGAATACAGAATGCTGCAATTGGCTGTAAATGTGGGCGCCCTGCCCAATGGCCAAAACATTTTCATATGACTGCAGGGGGAGAGGCTGGGCTTCAGAATTTCTGAACTGGGTACAATACCTTTAGGGGAGGGTATCTACTGTAATTTCAAACACTTGCTGAGAATCGGTCATAAGTCAAGGACTACCTGTAGTTGTTTTCCATCCAATTGCTTGAAATTGCTCAATTAATGCCTGGGGTGGGAATTAGGCCTTTGAATTGCAACTTTTGCTGCTTTAGTAGAAACAACAGAGCCCTCAAGCTAATAATCCATTCATTGCATCAACAGAATAATAACTGTTTTGAACAAAGAGAGGTTGATACATACATAAAGGGCACCTAATTGTTCCCTATTGGTATCAAACTGTTGATAATACAGCTGTACAAAACTTGTTCCAATTTGCTCCCACATAGGTCTTTCCGCCATTTTGCAGACCTGCAAAGAGGGGAAAAAAGGACATTCTTTATTACTAAAATGGAAATACCAGTTGAAAACCAAGCAAGGTAATTGCAACCTCACCTTATGTAGAACCAAGTCTGCTGATATAAATGTACTAAAATATCTTTCAATCATACTGAAATTAAATGAATTAGATTCAGCAGTCCATCTGCATTTAAAAGACACAGGGCACTCTTTTGAAGACAACAAAGTCCATATTTTGGACAGAGAGGATAGCGGTTTGAAAGAAGGGTTAAAGAGATCTTCTATTCACAATATGTGAAAATTGAACAGCCCTCTCTCAACAGAGGGGGAGGCATACATCATCTATCTCCAATCTACAACAGTCCTTTCAACAGTTCCAAGTAGGCTCCACACCCATTTGCACCACTCAGGTGACCCTGATAACACAGATAAACCTCCAGGTGATCTTAACAACTTACTAGAAGAATGCAAATGACCAGCTGTCTGCAAGAGTATAAATCCTTCCATTCCCCACCAGCCAGTCAGAGCTAAAGAAGCTTCTTGGAGGAGAAGTGAAATGTCTTCAAAGAAAAACCAAAAAGTCCAGTTGCCTCTTGAAAAAAAGCACCTTTGGGACAACCATGACCTGGGTGACTGAGAATTTCCATAGACATTGAACATTGATTGTTTTAATTCTGGATTAGTAAGAAGCCCATAGTCATAAGATCAAGGTCTTGGTTTGTGCATTCTCTGTTCTAAGTGCCTAAATGTACATATACATTTTCATCCAGGACTTTGAGTATTTTAATCTTCAGTATTTGTTTTGATTTTTCATGCTTACTTTCCTTACTTTTTTAAATGGCATTTGTAACGTCATGATTTAACCACCCAGAAATGTTAAAGTGGCAGCATATAAATTGTCTAGGTAAATCAGTATGTGCATTTTGCTTTTGCTTAATACATGAGCAGAACATTGCAATCTGTAAAGGATAATTTATGGCCACTGGGAGACTGTGAGCAATATTTTTATTTATTTATTTATTTATTTATTTATTTATTTAGTTATTCTTATATGCCGCCCAACTCCCGAGGGACTCGGGGCGGCTTTTAATTCCCAGATGTCCTTTATTCTCATTTTTTTTCCAATGTAGCTGAAAATTTCTCCTCAAATTATGGGCTAGATTCCTGGAATCTTGTAAAATGTGTCAATGTTCTCAGATTTCAATCATGTTTAGTTTTAATTTGGGGAGAATACAACAGGTGGTATTTTATGTCGCACTGGATTCCCTGGCTCTGATCCTTGTATGCCGGGGTCCCCAAACTTGGCAACTTTTAAAGACTTGTGGACTTCAACTCCCAGAATTCTCCAGCCAGATGCTGGCTGGAAAGTTCTGGGAGTTGAAGTCCATAAGTCTTAAAGTTGCCAAGTTTGAAGACCTCTGTTGTAAGGCTAAATCCTATGCTTCACAGTTTGGAAATCAAACATCTTCAAAGATAGTTGTTGAGACTTTTCCAGAAGACTTCCAGTTAGGTCAAGCCTGCCATCTCCCAACTAACTGGTTCTACTGTCAAAATATCCTTAATTATAAAAGGTGTTTCTCCAAATTTCAATGAAAAGTGAATTTTCTATACTTAGTCTACTGGATTTACTTCTGCCCAAAAGCTGCCTGCTTTTTATGTACCTGAAGGTGGTTAGCGTGTAACTGCAGTGAAAATGCAGCTACAATTAGTAAATAAGTGAGAAGGTTTTCAGGCTGGATGCTTTATTAATCTTTCCTTTCTTGTTTTATTCTCTTTGCTATTGCTGATCTTTGGTTGCATTGATAACATCTAATTTGAAAAATTGTTCTACAGATCCTCAATATTTGCTCAATATATACAGTAAATTAAGTCTCTGGTATTAAAATACTGGCAACCAGATCACAGCCTAGAATTGCAGCAGTTAATATATAAACTTTTCCATTATAACATCTAAATGTGAAAGGGTTGTTCAAAATCCTGTAATTGGACCAATTTAACCATAAGCAAGCCTATCCGTGTTTCATGAAGCTCATTCTCACCTTGTTATAATAATTTAGTTGAAAGGAAATTCCAATACCACGCAAGCATGTTTACTAGTACAGCGCTGGTAGAATTCCTACCTAGGAGTAAATCCCATTTAACCCAGTAGGATTTCATACTAAAATCGTGCACCAAACTGTGAAGAAGCTGTAGATCCACTGGATTCACACGTCACACAAGAAGGCTGTTTGGCTTTGGCTTAGCATGTTGAATGAACAGAAAGAACGGTGTTGTTCAGCAAACTTGTCTTAGGTGCACCAGGCGAACCCCGCTATAAACCTGGCAAATAATTCCCAGTGAACACAATAGGTCAGATCGGAGTAAATAATGAAGGGGGGGAAAGCAAATCGCATAATTACGCATTGGGGGGGGGTCTGTTACCTTGAGTCTCTGTGCCACACGCTTCTTCCAAAAGAACAGGCACTTTTCGTTAATCCTGAAAATACACACTATCCCTGAACTTGCGTGTTAGCGATTGTATTTCCTAGAACCGCTCTCTCCATTCTCTGAATGCCGGGGGGGGGGGGGTCTCTTCTGGAAGCAACGTACTGCAACCCGGATCGCCCCCCCCCCCCGTTCTTCGGCGGGATCGCTTCCCCGGACTAGGCAGAAGCTGGCTGGGGAGGATGGTTTGCAACTGCTGGAGGCAACCGAACTCTTTGGCGCCTAGAAAAATATTGCAGGGTCTGGGGAACGTTTAAAAGCAGCGTCTCAAAGGTGTTTTTTCCAAAAAAAAAAGGCAACTAAGACGATTCTTTTCTCTTTGAAAAAGTTCCGCTTCTCATCCTGGATGAGAAGCAGAACGTTTTCAAAGGAAAAGAAAACCCAAGAAAGTCCCGTTGCCTTTTTTGGAACCTGCATGATTGAGAAGACCACTTTTAAGATGTGACGAGTAGACCACTTTTAAGATGTGTGAATTCTGGAAGTTGACGTTTACCCATGTTGGTGACCAAGTTTAAAAAAAAAACACCCTGCTTTAAACCTTTCAATGTCACGGCAGGCGATTGCCCTTTTCTTGGTGGCTGTTTTGTGGAAAGCCACACATACTCTTATCAAGCTATGCAGACCTCCGCTAATCCTGCACCCACGCCGCCGTTTGCACGCCAATCGCTCCGGGCACCGCCAAACGCGCTCGAACAATGTTACCCGTTGTAGACCTGCGCCTGAAGGCTGCTATCTGCTTTTATCCTCACCTATCGCCAGCACCCTGCAGAAGAAGGGGGAAACGGGACACTTCCCTTGGATTTGGGGGAAGGATTCAGCCACCGGGTGCACCGGATCGGCTGGGAAGCGCAAAGGGATCTCTCAGAAATTGGAGCACGCAAAGCAGGGCATGAAAAAGCACGCGAGATCGGAACGGTGCCGCCGCCCCCGTCCCCGATGAGTAAGATATGGAACGAAGTCACCTTAAGAGACGCAACTCACAGGAAAGGTTAACTCTGAAAATCCAGAGCCGCAAAGTCGTGCAGACAACTTTCTTCCAAGTTTATCAGCCCATCTGCCCATTAAAAGTCTCGGTCAGTAGCCTTAACGCTCGACCGCCAGCAGGTGGCGTCCCGGGCAAGCGGCAGAAATCGGGTACGTCACGCCTAGTTCATCCAATGGTGGCCTTGACCAGGCGGGACGTTTCCGTTTGATTTCTGTGCCGATTTCGGTTTCAGCCGGAATGGTTGCTGCAGTAGTGAATTAAGTAATCAGTCGTATAATCTGTAAGATCTGTCGAATTCAGTCGATCATTTGAAATTGAATCTCTTGGTTTGCAGATAAAAAAAATTTTTGTTAAAGAATTAGTGCCATTTTTGGAGTAAATTAAATTTGGAGTAGAAGGCGGCATTTTTGGATGCAGTTATACTAAATGCTAGTACGTCAGAAAACCGTGGTTTGGAATAATGCTGATGCTTGATCACTGCTTCTAATGTAATTCTTGCAGACTGCAGAAATGCTACCGAGTGAGTGTATCATTAGGATTATATATTGCACCTTGTTTTCTCTAGATGGTAACTTGAGTACTGTACAGGACAGGTAGTCCTTGATTTGCAATCATTCATTTAGTGACCTTTCAAAGCTACAACAGCAGTGGAAAAAAAGTGACTTATGACCATTGTTCACATTTATGACCATTGCAGGAGTTTGGGCCTGTTTCTCCTGAGGATGTGGACAGAGCCATGGGGTGATGGGGGCCTCCACCTGCTTATTGGACCTGTGCCCTTCCTGGCTGGTTTCGGCCAGCAGGGAGGTGACACGCGGCTGGATCCGGGCGGTGGTCATCGCTTCTTTGGAGGAGGGATCCGTACCGCAGTCGTTAAAAACTGCGGTGGTGAGACCCCTCCTGAAGAAGCCTTCCCTGGATCCAGCTGACTTGAAGAACTATCGTCCGGTCTCCAACTTGCCTTTTTTAGGGAAAGTTGTGGAGAAGGTGGTGGCCACTCAGCTTCTGCGGCTTCTGGATGAAACAGATCATCTAGATTCCTATCAGTCGGGTTTCAGGCGCGGCTACAGTACAGAAACTGCCTTGGTCGCTCTGATGGATGTTCTCTGGCGGGCCCGGGATGGGGGAAATTCCTCCATCCTGGTGCTACTTGACCTCCAAGCGGCTTTCGATACCATCGACCATGGTATCCTTCTGCATCGTCTCGGCGAGTTGTGAGTGGGAGGCACCGTTTTACGGTGGTTCTCCTCTTATCTCGCCGATAGGATGCAGTCAGTGTTGGCAGGAGGGCAGAGATCCACCCCTAGGCCCCTGTTATGCGGGGTGCCTCGGGTCGGTTCTCTCGCCCATCCTGTTTAACATTTACATGAAACCGCTGGGGGAGATCATCCGCAGACATGGGGTGTGTTTCCATCAGTACGCTGATGACACCCAGCTGTACATCACCACCCCGTCTGACTTCAGTGTGGCAGCCGATGTAATGTGCCGATGCCTGGACGACGTTAGGATCTGGATGGGGAGGAACAGACTCAGACTCAACCCCGACAAGACTGAGTGGCTTTGGATATTGCCTCCTAAGGATTGTGACAACTATCCCTCCTTGGTTCTCGAGGGAGAGAAACTGACTCCCTCGGATCAGGTCCGCAACTTGGGGGTCCTCCTAGACCCACAGCTAAAATTGGAACACCATCTTACTGCTGTGGCTAGGGGGGCCTTTGCACAGGTTCGCCTGGTGCACCAGTTGCGGCCATACTTGGAGAAGGAGGCTCTACTCACGGTCACTCATGCCCTTGTCACCTCCCGTTTGGACTACTGCAACGCGCTCTACATGGGGCTACCCTTGAAGAGTATCCGGAGACTCCAGTTGGTACAAAATGCGGCTGCGCGTGCTGTGGTGGGTGTGCCAAGGTACACCCACGTGACACCTATACTCCGCCAGCTGCATTGGTTGCCCATTAGTCTCCGGGTCCAATTCAAGGTGTTGATCATCATCTTTAAAGCCCTTCATGGCTTAGGACCAGGTTATCTCCGGGACCGCATTCTGCCTCATACTTCCCTCCGACCGGTTAGGGCCCACAGAGTTGGCCTCCTCCAGCTCCCGTCAGCCAAGCAATGCCGGCTGGCGGGTCCTAGGGGGAGAGCCTTCTCTGTGGCCGGCCCCGCGCTCTGGAACCAACTCCCTCCAGAGACCCGAACCATCCCCACCCTGCTGGCCTTCCAAAAAGCCGTTAAGACATGGCTCTTCCTGCAGGCAGGGGGTAGAGCCTAATTCCATCTGCACTCTTCCCCCGGGTATGTCTGGCGGTTAAATGGTGTTTTTATATTGTAATTTTTAATTTTTGTATTTTGATTTTAAATTGAATTTATTGGTTTTCTTGTATTTTATTCCTGTGTTGTAAGCCGCCCTGAGTCCCTCGGGAGTGGGGCGGCATATAAGAAACCATAAATAAATAAATAAATAAATAAATAAATAAATTGCAGCATCCCTGAGATCAAATGGGTTTTCTCATCACTCTTTTAGAAATAATACAAGAATAAATAAGGTTTGCTACTTCTTACATAGCATCTGATCTACATATTTTTAGAGCTCATCTACCTCAAAAGATTCCACAAGGGTTATAGCAGGTTAACAAGTCAATTTTAATAAAACTAATCATAGGCTGCCAGAGTGGGATATAACAGCAAACTATAGTTATATAAATAAGGAGAAGGGGAATCATAAAGGAGGGGGGAAAAGAGGGAAACTTCAGCTGCAATATATTCTCCATTCAACAAGACGACGATTGAATGTTTTATAATGGGGTAGTTCTGTTACAATATTCATGACTGGGAGAGTGTTAACAAGGTTAGCCAATGAATAGGCATAGCAACTGAATCAGCCAATAGGAACTAACCACTTCTGAGTCTGTGCAGAGAATCGAAACTGAATACTTAAGCTTAAGGCTGGGTGTGGCTCCAGTCTTCCACTCTGTGATCTCTGTCCTCTGAACTAGAAACTGCTTGTGTTTTACTTTTAACTGTTGCTACATTGAAGAAGAACTCTGCTAATGGTATTGTAAATATATATATTGTTATGTTTATAAAGAAGTTATTGAATCCAGCTGAATCAGTCATTCATGTGTGTGCTTCTGGTTTTGATTTTTGCAACAAACCTTAATAAATTCAAACTGAGCCATAGTTTTATAAAATTCATTTAAAGTTGAGAGTTCTACTTTTCTTTTTCTAATTCATTGCCATCTTCCTTTGGCTTGTACTCTAGTTCCTCATTCTCTGAAGATGAAACTTCACCGTCCCAATAATCTTTACTGTATCTCTCCATCAAATACGCCTCAGGATTAAGGTCGTCATCGTATGTTTTCCTAGCTTTCTTCCTCCTCATTTTCTTCTGGTGTTGCCGGATCTCAGCCAACTGTGTCTCTAGTACCGAAGTCCCTTCCAGTACCACCTCCTTTTTCATTTTTTTGTAATCCATTATTTGCTTATTTAATGCTTTATGATCAATTCCAAATAGATTTGTGTGGATGGAGGGCTCCCCATGGGTATCAGCCACGATGGATTTTTCCTCACTGCAAAAAATGGAGTAAACAATGACACAGACAGGCCTAAGATATCTTGATGTTTGCATATATTCCTCCTTTTCCAGATTCCCTGCAATTTGTACCATTTGGGGAAGTGTCCCTTACCCTCCCAGAGTTTTTAAGTCATCCCTGTGGTTAAAAGAGGGGATAACTTATAAAGAAATTTTGGTATAAAATTCAGATTTGGTTAAAGGAAATTACGAAACAAAAAACAGTTAGAAAGCCGGAAGCATTCCTACTGGGAATAATAGATCAGAAAATGGAGAAAAAGTACCACTATATTACTCTACATATTCTAACTGCAGCAAGGATTAGCCTTGCACAATATTGGAAACAGAAAGAAGTTCCAAGTGAAAATATATTACCGTATATACTCAAGTATAAGCCGAGTTTTTCAGCCCACTTTTTGGGCTGAAAAAAGCCGCCTCGGCTTATACTTGAGTCAGTGAAAAATTTGCCCGAAATGGAGGAGAAAAAGGGGCGGGGCCATGCCGCTGGGTGACGCTCGTGAATGGCCCGGCGCCCCTGTGAGTTTCCCCTCCCTCTGTGTCAGTTTGCCGCGCAGTGCACACCGCACCATCCCCCCTCCTCACGTTCTAATGTAATGCAGGGCTGTCTTACGATTCCCCTTCCTCCCCCTCCTGCCGCTCTGCAACGATGTCCCACCTCCTCCTTAGTTATTGTTGATACCATATTGTTTTTATTGACCCTCTTTTCCACTTACAGAGCTAGTTTACTGTTTTTCTTTGAAATAAATATTCAAAAACATTATTGGTATCTATTTTTATTTTTGAAATTTACCGGTAGCTGCTGCATTTCCCACCCTAGGCTTATACTCGAGTCAATAACTTTTCCAGTTTTTTGTGGTAAAATTAGGTGCCTCGGCTTATATTCGGGTCGACCTATACTCGAGTATATACGGTAATTAAAAAAAAATTTTGAATGTGCAGAATTAGATAAAATGACAATGGAACTAAATGAAAAGGGGGACTCAGAATACTATGAAATTTGGAATGTATTTTATGATTGGCTTGAAAAGAGAAAATTAAAAAAGTTGTAAATATTTAATTCATTAATAGGTATATTACTTTGTATACGTTATGTTAGTATAACTATATTTACTGAGTTTAAAAGGAGATAGGATATTGGAAAAGATTTTAGAAATATGTGAATTATAAAAATTATATAAACATATACCGTCGATATTAATTGCTGTAAGATAACCCTAGACTAGAGGTTATATTGTACAGTTGTATGTTTGTTAGTGTTTTGTCCTGGTGTGTTTTTTGTTTCTTTTTCTTTTTGCACTGTTTTAAAATGTAAATAATTTAATAAAAACTATTTTTAAAATAAAATAAAATAAAACTGTTCAACCTTTAAAAAATAAAAAGAGAGGGGATAACAATAGAAAAACCGGGGTATATAATCAGACTTTCAACTGCACAATTGGAAATTTCTAGTGTCTTCTAGTAAAAGGCATTTTAATAGATACAGGTACTCCTCAACTTACAACAGTTCATTTAGTGACCATTTGAAGTTACAACGGCACTGAAAAAAGTGACTTATGACCATTTTTCACACTTATGACCGTTGCAGCCTCCCCATGGTCACGTGATTTACATTTGGATGCTTGACAACTGTCTCATATTTATGACGGTTGCAGTGTCCCGGGGTCATGTGATCCCCTTTTGCGACCTTCTGACAAGCAAAGTCAATGGGGAAACCAGATTCACTTAACAACTGTGTTAACTAATTTAACAGCTGCAGTGATTCACTTAACAAATGTGGCAAGAAAAGTCGTAAAGTGGGTCAAAACTCACTTAGCAAATTTCTCACTTAACAACATAAATTTTTGGCTCAATTGTGTTTGTAAGTTGAGGGCTACCTGTATTAAGGATATTTTTCACTAGCTCAGGATTGCGCTTGCCTTTAGTAATTTACCTGAAATCATTCTGAATTAATTCATTTTCTTCTTCAGGCCCCATGTCAGCAATTGCCAATAATTTCTCAACCTGTAACAATGTAAAAGGAAAGAAAACACTGAAATTGTCCAGAAATAAGACTGTTCTGTTCACAATAAGAATATAAATAATAAATTCTAAATCCCATACATTTTGTGTGTTGGCTTCAAGCATAACCCAATGTTAAAAGGAAGACTTCAACTTATTTTGAAAATCTTTTCTCGGGGTCAACATAATTTTTTCCAAGGTTCACAAAGAAATGAAATCTGTATCATTTTATGGAATAATTAAACGTATTAAGAGTCTTTGGGAAAGTTGTGGGACCTCCAGAGGAAGAAATGGTGGACTGAAGATGATTGTGCAGAATGAAGAGCCAGCGAGTAGAATGGCTCTTCGATAATTCCTTTCTGGACAAGGGGAAGGCTTGAGATCACCTACAAATGCTCCAGACGGCTGCTCTTGTCAAGAACATAAAATAGCAATCTTCAGCATGCTTAGAGCTTTGGAAAATGAGAGCTCAACTGCCGTTGGTACTTTAAAGATGCTATATTTGCATACTTTCCTTTGTAATCATTTTGTAGGAGATGACCAGACAGGACCCAAGGGAAGGGTTAAGTGCATCATCAATTTAGAATCCCTTCATGCTCACAAGAGATCTAAGTCCAGCTTTCCTTGAATTCCGTTGACTCTTATCTATTATCAATTTGCCTTGATTCTTGTTTAGGGGTAACATGAAATAAACTTGCATTCATTTTGGACCTAATTTCGATTTCTTGCATCTGAAACACTTTCAGAAATTGCTGCTTTTCAGCTATTAGAAATCTTTGGGGTTGACAAGTTTGATAACAACAGATGAGTTTCCTTCAATCCTTAATGAAATAAAATTTTAACTACAAGTTGAAGAACTTAAAAAAAGGGATAAACAGCAAAAAGGTGATTAAAACCTTGATTTTAGAAAGTTCAAATAGACTAAGGATCCTTTTTGGAATTAATTATAAAGAATCCTCCTTGTGGGAAAATGCTTTTGTTTTATTTTATTTTTTAAAAAAACATAAGATTTTAAAAATTGAATACTTGAGGGTACTAAATATTATAATGAAAGGAGAACACATAAATGAGTTACAGATACAAAATAAAGCAAAACATTCTAAATTTTGAACATATTGAAGGATATTTTTGAAGAACAGACTCAAAAGTTAATAGCGTCAGCAGAAACATCTGCCTCTGACAACATCTGGCAAGTTGAAAGTGGATTTATAAATGCCAGGCTACAAGAACGACACAGAAAAAGATGCTACCCTGGACATATAAAAGAAATAGGCTGATGTATTAACAATTGCAAGGGATATACAAATAACAAACCACGAGGATAATTTTGGATTTACAAAAGAGGGAGGTTTGTTAAGAGTTTTGAAGAATCTCATGAGAAGGGACAAAGAAAAAATGAAACAAAATCAAGCTCTAATCTAGAATATTATTTGAAAGGATTAAAAATTAAGATTGAAGTTAAAGGAACATAAAATTGGTGTATTTGATCTAGGTTAAAATAGATGTGTTGTTCTCTCTGATAATCCTTAAATGGACTTTTTCTGACACCAGGATTAAAATGACAAAGCATTATGGATGGCTTTATGGAAAAAGAGATCCTTTGTTGTATTTTAAGAGAAGGTATAAAAAATATACTTTTGATAAAGGAGGAAGTAATTTCGTTATATATTTGTTTTCTTTTTCTTAACTACATTCTTACTTCTCTCCTTTTCCTTTTTATTTCTTTTCTGCATCTTTTACTCTTTATTCTTCTACATTTAAAAATGTATTATAATAATTTGTAATTATAATATTTCATAAAATTACTATTAAAAAGGTCTCTTTGAGGGAGTTACTTAAAATTTTTCTGTAGCCAAATGTATAAGTAGCTCTCATTCACATGAGTTCTGTTCTAGCATAAACCTAAAGGATTACAGAACTCCAAATAATGAGATCTTGAGCCTTGGGAGATGGGAGTTAGGTTTCGGAGATTATGGTCATATTCCTCGTGCAAGTGCTTCCTCTACTTTGCTCCACACATAAAACTGCTTCAAGTGCAGTGTTGCAGACAAACTCTGCCCACAGCCTCGAGTTCGATCCTGATGGAGCTCAAGGTTGACTCAGCCTTCCATCCTTCCAAGGTTGGTAAAATGAGGACCCAGATTGTTGGGGGCAATATGCAAATAATGCTTCTACATTGTGCTGTAAAGCACTATTATATAAGTCTAAATGCTATTGCTATTCTCCAACAGGTTCCTTAACATGGGTCACAGCAAATCTCACTGGGCGACTGTGAAACAATGTATGACTCTCTTGCAGCAGCTGGTTGTGCTGCAACTGTTTGTAACTCGGCACCAGATAGTAATCAGAATGAGCCATGTGGTTGTCTCTGGTGCAGACATCTTTTTTCCTCCTAATTATGTTACTCTACCTTTACAAAGCATAAGATAGCTATTTACTTTACATACATGTTATACATATACTGTAAACATTTAATATAAATGTAAATTTTATACATGTAAATAGTAGGTTTTCGCTATCTTAAGGTTATAGCTTGTTTTATAGTAAACTACAATTTTAAAGAAAATAACTTCAATTAAATTATCCTAAAAACACAGACACTAAGACCATGGCACCCGGCCCTCTCAATTCATGGCAAATAGATGGGGAAGAAATGGCGGTAGTGACAGATTTTATTTTTATGGGCTCCAAGATCACCGCAGATGGGGACTGCAGCCAAGAAATTAAAAGACGCTTGCTCCTGGGGAGGAAAGCCATGGCAAAGCTAGACAGCATACTAAAAAGCAGAGACCTCACCCTGCCAACAAAAGTGCGTATAGTCAAGGCTATGGTTTTCCCAGTTGCAATGTATGGCTGTGAAAGTTGGACCATAAGGAAGGCTGAACACCAAAGAATTGAGGCCTTTAAACTATGGTGCTGGAGAAGACTCCTGCGAGTCCCTTGGACTGCAAGGCGATCAAACCGGTCAGTCCTAGAGGAGATCAACCCTGACTGCTCTTTAGAAGGCCAGATCCTGAAGATGAAACTCAAATACTTTGGCCACCTAATGAGAAGGAAGGACTCACTGGAGAAGAGCCTAATGCTGGGAAAGATTGAGGGCAAAAGAAGGGGACGGCAGAGAATGACGTGGCTGGATGGAGTCACTGAAGCAGTCGGCATGAGCTTAAATGGACTCCAGAGGATGGTAGAGGAGAGAAAGGCCTGGAGGAACGTTGTCTATGGGGTCGCGATGGGTTGGACACGACTTTGCAACTAACAACAACAACAACAAAAACACACACAGAGACATATAGGAAATTTCTTTCTTACCTCTCTTATAGCCGCCTCTTCTCTGTCCTTAACAAATGTTATTGAAGGAACATTTACCCGGATACGATACGATACCAGAAGATGTCTAGAAAGAAAAAAATAATTTTAACATCTACATGATTACGTATGAAGACAACCTAAAAGCATTATCTGCAAGCTTCTCTTTTAAAGATGGAGGGAATAGGTTTAAGTTATAAATACACGTAATCCTCAACTTAAGCCCACAATTGAGCCTAAAGTTTCTGTCACTAAGCTAGGCAGTGGGCAAATGAGTTTTCCCCCCTTTTATTACCTTTTTGGCCAGAGTTGTTAAGCGAATCGCTTCAGTTGTTAAATGAATCATGTGGTCATTAAGCGAATCTGGCTTTCCCCATTGACGTTGCTTGTCAGAAGCCAGCTGGGGAGGTTACAAATGGTGATCGCATGACACCCTTCCCCCGGGACAGTGCATAAATAACATGAGAGTTGCCAAGCGCACAAATTTTGATCACATGACCAATTATGGGGATACTGAAATGGTCATAAGTGGGAAAACCAGTCATAAGCCACTTTTTTCAGTGCCACTGTAACTTCCAACAGTCACTAAGTGAATAGTTGTAAAGTGAGAACAACCTGTAGGCCATTATTCTGTTAATTCTGGGAGTCAAAATGTGAAGGAGGCTCACTGTATTTTTTTAATAAGTATCCTCCCATCTACAGACCAATTCTGTAAGGGATGTTTGCTCGACCATAGATACTCCATACCAGTACCTAATATATGATGCTTTTCTCTGCAGGGCTTGCTGAATACACTCATCCTTTTCCGCATTGCCAGAACTCTTCCAATATATGCGACATATTGCAAAATCTGACGTGAGGGAAGCCTAAGAAATTTAAAATATTAATTTTAAATGCAGATTTCACATTTGAAAGGAGCACTACAAACAATTCTATTACCAAAGTGCACAAGTGAAAGAGATTGCTATTAAAAACAGTGCCACCAGATCAAACATTGGCAGTGGAAAGAAGATATATTTTTACTTCACAGACATTCAAGAAGGAATTATTACCAAGAAAGAAAAAGAATATAAATTGAAGGATAATCGTTCCGCAAGAAAATGGAAGAAGGTATCAGTTTATATATTAATACAGTTTTACCAAGAAGTACAAGTTCCATTTTAAAGTAGGGAGGTTCTGATATTGCAAGTTTAATCTTAATTCTGATGAATATCAATGGAAATTACACTATTAATGATGTGTTGAAGAAATCTAGATGTCAATACATTTCTACATATTTCATGGGATATATAGAAATGAAATAGTTATAAACATAGTTAAAAACATCTGAAAGTATCACACCCACCTCTCCAATGACAAAAGCAAGTTATCCATACAATTGGATTTTAAATCAGAGAAAGTCAATGTACACTGAATATAACATATCAACAGGAAAACAAAATGTCCCATTACTGGAAGCATCAAATATCAGGAATTAAAAACTAACAAAAACAATGAAGACAACAGTGTTGCTGGGAGTTCTCTGAGGAAAAAAATCTTTCCTCTCCCTTGCTGGAAAAGGATGGTTGGGAAGTGATTCTTCCAAAGAAACAAAATCCTGGAGAAAGAATTTAGGGTTAAACACCAATGTATACAGGTAGTCCTCGACTTACGACTACAATTGAGCCCAAAATTTCTGTGGCTAAACAAGACATTTGTTAAGTGAATTTTGCCCCATTTTACGATCTTTTTTGCCACAGTGGTTAAGTGAATCAGGGCCATTGTTAAGTTAGTAATATGGTTGTTAACTGAATCTGGCTTCCCCATTGACTTTGCTTTTCAGAAGGTCGCAAAAGGAGATCACATGAACTCAGGGTACTGCAACCGTCATAAATATGAATCAGTTGCCAAGTATCTGAATTTTGCTCATGAGGATGCTGTAACGGTCGTAAGTGTGAAAAAGTCATTGGACACTTTTTTTCAGTGCTGTTGTAACTTTGAAATGGTCAGTAAATGAAGTTGAGGACTACCGATAATACCTTCTCTCAAGGGGATACCATTCTTGTAATAAGGATTTTTTGAAGCCTTTATCTACGACCATTACTAATATATTAAAGCAGGGGTCCCCAAACTTGGCAACTTTAAGACTTGTGGACTTCAACTCCCAGAATTCTCCAGCAAGCTATGCTGGAGAATTCAGCATAGCTTGCTGGAGAATTCTGGGAGTTGAAGTCCACAAGTCTTAAAGTTGCCAAGTTTGAAGACCTCTGTATTAAAGGAATACTCTGTTTTAAGCCCTCCTGCTAGTAGATCACGAGTAATGGTACATCTGTGTCTACAGAGCTTCTCTTCCATAACTTCCAGCTGAATAGGACTGCAAATTAAATGTAAAAGCATAAGCAGGTCTGGTATAAAATGGCATTATCAACTTATAACCAAGATGAATTGTGGACTTCAACTCCCAGAATTCCTGAACCAGTCATGCTGGCTCAAGAATTCTGGGAGTTGAAGTCCACAAATGATAAAGGGACCATCGTTCCCCACCTCTGATTGATCATATAGTTATCTTGTTCTTGATACCTTCGCAATCCAATGCCATAAATAAAGGCAATAAACCATAAGCACTACATGTAGAACAGTTCTCAATGCAATCCAATGCAATAAAGTAAATCACAGCAACATCTGCAGAGTTTCCTGGACGCAATCACAAAATCAGATGCTTCTGCTTCGACACATAATTCAAGGATTTTGCGGACCGATACGATTTGTACTTGCCTTAAACACTTCCACATTGAGATCATAAAGTTCTTGGCCAGCTAGAGGGGTGTTCAGTAGGTCCCGCACAGCTTGAAAAAACAGAACCTGCAAAGTTTTCTTACGAATGCTATCTTGTTTCCTAATCTTTGGAGGTCGTAGTTTTAAAACGTCTGTCAAGCTGGATGATTTGTACAGCTTTAAAAAAACAAGTGATTGCAGAAAACAGTTTTGACATTAGGTATAACTTTTTAGACAGGAGTGCATTTCTTTAAGGATAAAAGTAGAACAGCCATTGTTTCTCTGCTTTTCATTGCCCTTCTTTTCCTGTACGTTTAATACCAACCTGCCCCATAATAATTAAGTGGAAACAGCAATTCCTACCATTCTATAAAAACTGAAATGAAAACTGGAAACAAAGAGCTAAATTTCAATTACCGTATTTTTCGGAGTATAAGACGCACCGAAGTATAAGACGCACCTTAGTTTTGGGGGAGGAAAACAAGGGAAAAAGGCCTCTGCCTCCAAGCAATTTGCCAAACAGCAAACGGCACAGATGATATACACTGTTTGCTGTGTATTTCCGTGCATGTGTGCCTGACCCATAGAAATAGCAAAGAATTGGAGAAATGTACATTATGCCAGAAAGTTTTCTTAAATGTAGTCACACTAACTCCTCCCAATTATTTAAATAGATCTACTCCAAGGTAACTAAACTCTAATACTAAACAGGACACTGTTACAGACTATACTTGTACAGAGCTGTTAAAATTAATTAAAATTTCTGGAAGTATACATTATTCTCTATTATTTAAAAGAAGATACAATAGCACTGGGCCTCTTCAGAGCAAGCATTTATTTTAAAAAGCTTCTTCATTTTGTTAAGTTGTCTAGATTTACAGGGGTCTCCAACCTTGGCAACTTTAAGACTTGTGGACTTCAACTCCCAGAATTCCACAGCCAGCAAAGCTAACAAAGCTGGCTGTGGAATTCTAGAAGTTGAAGTCCACAAGTCTTAAAATTGCCAAGGTTGGAGACCCCTGGCTCTAGAACAATAATAAAGCAGTCTTTAAAAAATAAGTCTAATAATTTGAACATTCTACAGACATTTATAGTTATTCACTTACCCCCTTGCATCCAGCAGAAAATAAAAATCTGCCTGTCTCTCCCAGCTATTTGCCTCTTTGCAGCTAGTTTCACTTTCATTTTCCCACGTGGCAAACCTAATCAGCTGTATGTCGGGAAGCTGCTACTGACTTGCTTGGCTTTACAGGGTCTTCCCTCTTTACTGCAAACAGGTAAATTGCTGGAAGACAGAGGCCAAAGGGTGGGGGTGGCTGGCTGGCTGGGGCTACATTCGGTGTATAAGACGCACCCAAGTTTTCACCCTCTTTTGGGGGGTAAAAAGGTGCGTCTTATACTCCGAAAAATACGGTACATCTCCTAAGTATACAGCTGAATTTAGATTTTCAAGGATTACATATCTATAATAATCAATTACATGTCATTATATTTTAACTTTTAAAAAGAACTGCCTCCTCTATGGGGAGATCAATCATAACTCAATATTAAACAACAGTTCCAACTACATTTGTTTATTTTATGTTTCTTCATATACAGTATCGTATTTTTAAAAAGATGTATATTAGTTTATGGGGGTGACATCATTCTTCTATGTAACCTGATTATGAGCAAGACTTTTCAGCATAGTTATTTCAAATACCTATATGCTTAAATTTTGATATTTTTATATAGATATCCTTTTGAAGAAGAGCTGCATAGTTGGAAATATAGTACAATATCAAAAACTTAAAGTAAATAAATTATAAATAATCACAAATAATTGGGTACCTACTAAATATCTGATAAATCTAAAAAAATAGTTTTAAAAAATAGTCAAAACTAAAAAATAGTCAAATAGTAAAAAATAGTCAAATAGACCACAATCCAGTCAGAGCTGAAGAAGCTTCTTGGATGAGAAGCGAAACATCTTCAAAGAAAAAACAGAAAGTTTAGTTGCCTCTTGAAAAAAGCACCTTTGGGACAACCATGACTTGGATGACTGAGAATCTCCATAAACATTTATAATTACACTATGACTATAAATATTTTGAGTCCTTTTTACAATATCTGTAATATCTGTAAATAACAACCTAATGCTGCTATTTAGGTTTTAATGTGGCTTTATTCTATTCCTATACTACTCCTTGATGAAAACGGTAAAATGACAAAATACAATAGCGTAACAATTATTTACTTATTTTTAATTCAGTCTGAAATACAATACAACTTCAATGAAAACACAAGTAGCTGCCATTGCTTTATGCAATTATGAAAACGAAAGTCCCATTTTAGGGTTTACTTGAACCCCAAGAAAGCCACATGATCGAGTACAATGATCATAACAGAGGAATTAAACAAAATGTATGAAATGTGCTGATTAAGACATTGCCTTTAGATTAAGGGATTTTTTGTTCTTACCACTTCAGATCCAAGTGTAGGACTAGAATACCAAAACTTCTTCCTTTAAAGATTAGAAAAAAATTAACGTTTATGCTTTAATATGCTATTTTGCAAAATCTACCTCAAAAATAATTTTAACAAGGGCACTAAATAGTTTAAAAAGCGATCACAACTCACTCATTACTTATACATTGTTCATGAACAAACATGACATGCTTCACCATTAAATCATAATTTACTATTACCCCTTATAGCAGTTTGAACTTGAACTCCCAAAATTCCCAGCTTGCATGCACACTATCTGGGAAATTCTGGGAGTTCAAGTCCACACATCTTTAAACTTGCCAAGTTGAGAAACACTGCCTTACAGGAACATAGTAATATTGAATCATTAAAGGTTCCTATCACACACAAATAAAAGTCAATTCAGCAAAAGAAGATGGTGTTTCAGAGTTCCAATCCAAAATTCAGAGCTCCAAAATTTATGAGTTTAGACTCCTAAATTTAAATCCTAAATAGAGAGGAGGGGGTCAGGCTGTTCTCTATGGCACCAGAAAGCCAAACAAGGAATAACGGATGGAAGCTGACCAAGGAGAGATTCAACCTGGAAGTGAGGAGAAACTTTCTAACGGTGAGAGCGATCAACCAGTGAAACAGCTTGCCAGCAGAGGTTGTGAGAGCCCCAACATTTGCAACCTTCAAGGAGAGACTGGACTGCCATCTGTCTCAAAGGGTGTAGGAACTCCTGCTTGAGCAGGGAGTTGGACTAGATGACCTACAAGGTCCCTTCCAACTCTAATAATAAATCTAAATCTAATCCGTATTTTACAACAACCTATGTCACAGCAGACTAACTTAAATACAGACTTATTCATAACAACTAAACAGGCAATAAAGCATTTATTATTGTCAGATGATCGAGTAGTATTTAAAGCATTGGGCAATATGAACTCTACACAAGCAGGTATTGTCCTAATCAGTGTAACTTACTTACTTGAAATGAGTCAAGTGAATCACGGAGGCTGCCTTCCAAAACCACGCAAAGGATGGCACTTTAAGGCTGACACTTATGTATCTTTAACTTGGAACCAATTTCGTGTAACTAAGTACAGGTAGTCCTCAACTTACACAACAGTTCACTTAGTGACCGTTCAAGGTTACGTCACTGAAAAAAAGTGAGTATGTCCATTTTTCACGATTATGACCGTTGCAGCATCCCCATGTCATGTGATTTACATTCGGATGCTTGACAACTGACTCGCATTGATGACAGTCGTAGCGTCCCCAGGGTCCTGTGATCCCCTTTTGCGACCGACCCTCTGACAAGCAAAGCCAATGGGGAAGCCAGAGTCACTTAACAACGATGTTACGAATTTAACAACCGCAGTGATTCGCTTAACAAATGTGGCAAGGAAAAAGTCGTAAAATGGGGCAAAGCTCACTTCACAAATTTCTCACTTTGGCAACATCAATGTTGGGCTCAATTGTGGTCGTAAACTGAGGACTGCCTGTACAGCTTGCTTCTGAGTATATAAGGGATATAGAGTTGCAAGTGCAACGCCTATTTTATTCTATTCTTTCAGAGACTGATGGGGGATTGGACGATCCCGAGAAATGGGATCAAGCTTCTGTTAACAGGGGAAAAAATCAGGAGGGCTGTAATTCAGAAGCAAGAATTGCGAGCAGGCTTCTAAGGGATCTCAGTTAGGAGAACGACCCTGCCTATCACGCCGCGTAGGAGGATTAAGTGAGGCGAAGACCTCCGTATCCACGAAGCCATTATCGCTCCGCAGTTCAGCACCCGTTCAGGTTCGGCTGCAAAAGGAGGGGGATCCACTCACTTTTTTTTAACGAGGAACTTTCTGAGCAACTCACTAGGGGATCGGCAGAGTCGTCTGGAACAGTGCAGAGCCCGAGAACAGCCGAGGCAGGTTATCCCGGGCGGGCTTCCCAAAGCGGGAAGCAACCAAGGCGAACTCGCCTGTTTTCTTGCCGAGGTGAGAGCCAAAGTGGCAGCCGCCGTCAAACCATTTCGAACGTTCCACATTGTAAGCCAGAGTTCTAGAACGCCTGGGAAGGCGGCGCCGAATCGCGAGCCGCGCTTCCTCCGGATGCGCCCTCACGACACCGCCTGTAACGGAGCTCTTTCTACAGCGCCCCCCAGCGACTAGGAAGGACTTCTTGGAGACATGAGCTTCGACAAAGTCTGTCGAAGTCTTTATGGTCTGTAGAGATTCTCCGTCATCCAGGTCCTGGTTGTTTTCAGGAGGCAACTGGACTTTCTTGTTTTTTCTTTGAAGACGTTTCGCTTCTCATCCAAGAAGCTTCTTCTGCTCTGACAAGATAGTGGAGAATGGAAGGATTGATATTCCTTGCAGACAGCTGGTCATTTGCATCCTTTTAGAGCAGTGTTTCCCAACCTTGGCAACTTGAAGATGTCTGGACTTCAACTCCCAGAATTCCCCAGCCAGCTTTGCTGGCTGGGGAATTCTGAGAGTTGAAGTCCAAACATCTTCAAGTTGCCAAGGTTGGGAAACACTGTTTTAGAGGGTTGTTGAAGCACTTGGAGGTTTATCTGTGTCCTCAGGGTCACCTCAGTAATTGCTCCTGGTTCCTGTAATCTGCAGTTTTTCCCTCTGGAAATCCATTCCTACTCCCACACCATTCAAAGGGTGTTCATCCCAAATCGCATAGCTAAAGGTCTGTAGAGATTCTCAGTCATCCAGGTCATGGTTGTCCCAAAGGTGCTTTTTCAGGAGGCAACTGGTTTTTTCTTTTGAAGACGTTTAGCTTCTTATCGTTCTTCAGCTCTGACAGGATAGTGGGGAATGGAAGGATTGATATTCCTTGCAGACAGCTGGTAAAATTGAAAGACTACATGAACCTGGAGCACCACTCAGGTGAACCTGAGGACACAGATAAACTTCCAAGTGCTTCAACGACCCTCTAAAAGGATGCAAATGACCAGCTGTCTGCAAGGAATATAAATCCTTCCATTCCCCACTATCCTGTCAGAGCTGAAGAAGCTTCTTGGATGAGAAGCGAAACGTCTTCAAAGAAAAAAACAAGAAAGTCCAGTTGCCTCCTGAAAACCACCTTTGGGTGACCGATTTGGTAGATTTACTGTCCGCTTTTACTCAAGGAGTTAAGGCAGCTTGGCTTGCTTTATTTTGGATTGCATGCAGTCAGCCAGATGTTCAGACTGGATTTGGTATTTATATCCAACTATCGAGACCTTCCCAAGGACGTGAGATAGGCAGATGTGGATATTTGATAGCATTTGAGGGATCATTGAAAGATGTTAGCTGTTCTGAATAAAGCTGCCTTTTGCAATTGACTGAGGGTAAATTTGTCAATGCTGATGGTGTTCAAGAGGTGCTCCAGTTGTTTTGGGATCGCACTCAAGGCACCTATTACTGTGGTCCATTGCACAGTCAGCCAGATGTTCAGACTGGATTTGGCATTTTAGTCCACTCATTGAGTCCCTCCCAAGGACCTGGGATAGACAGTATCATTATTATTATTTCTCCACAACAAACAACCTTGTGAAGTAGGATGGGCTGAGAATAAGTGGGCCAAAGTCATTCAGGGTGATTCCATGGCTCAAATGTGGGTATCTCCAGACCTAGTCTGATATTACACTATGCTGATGTATGTATTTGTTCCTTTTCTGATTATATTATGGGACGGGTATTCCTGTCACCCAAACTGAAAAAGGGCAGCTCCAGTAATCTATAACTCCAGTCACATCTGAGAGTTACTGCTCTGCTATAAGGTTGCAAATTTCACTTCAATAGTATTTTACAGGATCAAAAGTCCAGGAGTTCTTCAGTAGCATCATAGAGTATTTGCAATAGTAGACACTACAAAAATTGAACATGTAGGATAGCTTAAATTATATGTTCCCCCCAGATCTCACATGTATGCTATATGCACTCCTAATCACATCAATTATCTCAGTCTTTCCTTTAGAATATATATTTATGCATATATATTAGCCTTATTTCAAAATTGACATATTTACAATATTTGGGAATGTCCTGTTAATTTTAATGCTTAAATTTAATCTTCAATAGGTCAGCTGCTATTTTCAGCATAATATCCTATCCCACAGATGATATTTGGAGAAATATCTCAGATTCCTTTAGCAGTAATCCTTATTTGACAACAAACCCTTCAAATACTGAATGATACCACTGGGACACTCATCCGATGCATCCAGTGAAAAGGGATGATGGATACTTTTATTTTTCAGGTTTGTTTTCCATTCCATTTAACAAAGCTCTGTAGAACAAACGGAACAACATAAATGAACAGAACATACTCAAAACCATGCTTATTTTTTTCCCAAGGAAGCTAAATAGAGATCTGTTGTCAAAATCAAATTCATTACTTTGGTATAAACTAGGGATTTCAAAATTTGGTAACTTTATGCCTTGTGGACTTCAGCTCCCAGAATTCCCCAGAGTTGAAGACCATTAGTCTTAAAGTTGCCAAGTTTGGAGACCCATGCTATAAACATTTAAAGACAAATACAGAAATACTTTATCCCAACAAAGCACATGTTACTCATGGACTTCGTGAGTGACTGGGAGGCCATTTACAGCTTCCAGAATACTTTCAACCATCCTTTCCATCATATGGCGGCGGGCTTGTGAAGTTGCAGATCCAATGTGGGGTGTTATGATGACATTCTTTAAATCCAATAAAGCATGATCTCTGAAGGAAAGAAAAGAGAAAAGTTGTCTGTTGTTGTTGTTTTAAACTTGATGTGCCACACTTATGGAAACTGAGCTGAATATGGGCATTTATATACAGTACTTTGGTCTTTCAAAGTTTTCAAATAATAGAATCAGATCATTAATATTCTGCAGTTCTTAATTCAAGCATCTCCTCACTTCTGATTCACATAATGAAATTAAAACCTATAAATACCTATAAATCTAATGTTTAAATATTTATAAATCTAAATGTAATTCTTTGTCTATATTTGTTGTTTTCCCTACAATATTAATTGGTTTGGATTAATTAAATTTTACACTAAGCAGGGGGTTGAACATGATTACCTATATATATATATATATGTGTGTTTCCTTTCAACACTATGATTCTTTGAGTTTGAATTCAAAGCTTAGTGAACAGCTTCTGCCGAGTTAACTCCAAAATTGCTGTTTATTTATCTTGGCTAAAAAAAATTATGCTATGTTGCTGCTGCAGATTAATTTCACATTTGGAGAACTTAAATCAACTCACTGTATCACATAATATTCAGGGAGAAAATCTATCCATGTTGTCTCAAGGAGTCGACAACACACATCAATCAATAAAGTAGTATACTATTTAGTCAAATATAACCCTATCGATTAATAGAGAACATAAGTTTTTTCATCAATCGCCAACTATCTTATCTTAAATAATCCTGGAGTCTAGATGAATGAGAGATAAGTCAGTGTATATTTTGGGATAGAATACAGTACCTAAAATGAAGGAATAAGCAGAGCCCAAAAGTTTGCAGACATATTAATTCTAAACGCATAATTTTTTACCTTGGCAGTGGCTCTGGATATGTTACATCCAAAGCTGCAGCCTTAATTGTCTTTGTTTGGAGGGCCTTCAGAAGTGCATCTTGATCAACCACTTGACCTGAATTTAAAGCAAACAAGAGAACAATGGTTTTACTAGCTCTATCAAGATATACTGCTTACCAAGCTAAAAAGGGAGACTCATTTCTCTGAATGAGAACAGTAAATAATTGTTAGATGTGACATACCATTTTCACACTAAAAGATTGACATTTCTGGTGACAGCCATGTTGGAAACAAAGAAAGAAATTCCTTACATTTTAATGAGGAACATTTTGAATGAATGGGGTCTAAGCCCGTGATGGCGAACCTATGGCACGGGTGCCACAAGTGGCACGCGGAGCCATATTGGTGGGCACACGAGCTCAGGTCCGGCGTGCATGTGTGCACCAGCCGGCTGATTTTCAGGCCTTCTGGGCCCACTGGGAGTCGGGAAACAGGCTGTTTCCAGCCTCCATAGGGGGTGGGGAAGGCCGTTTTCGCCCTCCCCAGGCTCCTAGGAAGGCTCTGGAGCCTGGGGAGAGCAAAAAATGGGCGTGCCATTGCATGCTGGGAGCAGGGGGGTCAGGCGCGCATGTGCAGGGGTGCATGGAATTATGGGTGTGGGCTAAAGTGACCAGATTTTTTTTTTTTAAGCGGGACACTGACGGGGGGGGGCGGGGCCGCCCATTTGAGTTTTGCCCTCTGCGCATGCGCAGAACGCTGTGCATGCGCAGAGGGCAAAAGACCGCCAATGTCGGCGTCCAGGTGGGGGGGGGAGGCGGGAGGCCTTTCCTCGCCTCCCGCCTTCCCTTCGGGAGCCGGCAGCGCGTTTCTTTCTTTGCATCCTATTTGCTCTAGTTTTTAACTCTTCGGGGATCTCTCCCCCCTCCTATTTTACTACTCTCCCCTCACCTGCATTATTAGAGGAACTGAGGAAGAGTCGTCCGGAGCTGTTCCAAGGATGAGGAAGAGAGAAAGCCATTGTGCTTCAACCTGAGCGCCTTTAGTGGCCTATCGCCTTCTTATATCGCCGGGCTTTCTAATTTGCATGCCCCAGGTAGCGGTCATTGGCTCCCCGGTCACTGTGGCTGTACCGGGGAGCCTGCGTGCTTGTCATCAATGGAGACGCGCGCGCGGAAGGCACCACGGAGCAGAGGCACCTGGCGAGCGAGCGGGCAGGCGGGCAGGAGACGCGGGCAGGAGCCTGCCGCCGATGCCGCCACTCGCCTCGCTCGCCAGGTGCCTCTGCTCCATGGTGCCTTCCGCGCGCGCGTCTCCATTGAACTCCCCGAAGAGTTAAAAACTAGAGCAAATAGGATCACTGTGGCTGTACCGGGGAGCCCGCGTGCTTGTCATCAATGGAGACGAGCGCGCGGAAGGCACCACGGAGCAGAGGCATCTGGCGAGCGAGGCGAGTGGCGGCATCGGCGGCAGGCTCCTGCCCGCGTCTCCTGCCCGCCTGCCCGCTCGCTCGCCAGGTGCCTCTGCTCCGTGGTGCCTTCCACGCGCGCGTCTCCATTGATGACAAGCACGCAGGCTCCCCGGTACAGCCACAGTGACCGGGGAGCCAATGACCGCTACCTGGGGCATGCAAATTAGAAAGCCCGGCAATATAAGAAGGCGATAGGCCACTAAAGGCGCTCAGGTTGAAGCACAATGGCTTTCTCTCTTCCTCATCCTTGGAACAGCTCCGGACGACTCTTCCTCAGTTCCTCTAATAATGCAGGTGAGGGGAGAGTAGTAAAATAGGAGGGGGGAGAGATCCCCGAAGAGTTAAAAACTAGAGCAAATAGGATCACTGTGGCTGTACAATGGAGACGCGCGCGCAGAAGGCACCACGGAAACAAGGAGGAATCTAGTAACAATCAAGCTAAAAAGATATATTCAGTTTAATTTTTTTTAAAATCTCGCCTCGTTATTTTTTTATAACTGATGGCAGCAAACATACCCAATACCGCTTCCGCCTATTTTCGCCCCACAACATCAACTCTGCAAGATAATAAGTTGGGTTGAGAAAGAATGATTGGCTGCCTTTCTTAAAGAGAAACGAGAGCGGGGTTTTTGCACGTATTTCTTCCTATTCTGCGATAGGCCGGAGGTCTGCAAAAAGCCACGCCCTCCCTGCTTACTGGAGGGAGATTTAAAGCCGCATTTCATGCTGGCCATTAGGGTTTTTGGAAGGGGTGCTCAGGTTCGGCGGCCAATCATGCAATTTCCGAATTCTTTGTTGGACTCCTCAACTGCCGTAACTGGCCGGTAGTTGCCTTTAGATTTTGGGCGTTGGGTGTTGGGTGGAGCTTCGTTTTAAACTGCTGGTATCTCTGCCTTCTCCCGTTGGAGGTTTAAAAATCGGGACTTTTTAAGAGGGCGGGCGGGACGCGGGACAAATTGCGAAAAAGCGGGTGTGTCCCGCCAAAATCGGGACGTCTGGTCACCTTAGTGTGGGCACGCACACACGTGATCCCCCGCATTCCCCCCCCTTTTTGGCACGCGAACCAAAAAAGGTTCGCCATCACTGGTCTAAGCTAATGCAATCTTATCACAAAAGGAATTTGGGGTTACGAGAATTAACCAGTTAATACCTAACAATAACTCAGTTTGAAATTGTTGAGAAAAAGTAAAGTTCTTGATTTGAGAGTTAGTGGAGAAATCCTTTTATGACTTCCTACAACTCTACGAAGCAACCATAATCAAAATATTGAATTCCGTTTTGCTTAACACACTATAGCACACAAATATTGTAAAATAAAATAGTGTGAAAAGGGGCAACCAAAATGATTAGCAACTCCATATTATAGTGAAGAACATGAATAATGTGCTGCTGCCCTCGGCTTCTTATTGTCAAAACATTAATTTTCTTGGCAGGAAAGGAATGGTTAAGGAGTTGTGAATTTAAGAAATATTTGACATTTCAGGAAATTTGGAATGGAAAGAAGATGAAAGCAAGCATAATTCCACCTAAGGAAAAGGAATACAAGAGTGCTTATTTTAGAAAAATGATAAAGGAAATGCTTTACTGTTACCTGTCTGCTGTATGTGTACATTTGAGCCTTTAATTAATATTTGTAGTTCTCAGGTTGACTATTATTTCAAGGAGGTGTGTTAGATAATGACTAACATTTACAAATTAAAGCGAACATTTCAATATCTCTGCTGATTTGTTAACTGAAAATAGTCCCTTATTCACCATGTCCCATGTATGGTGTGGATCAGAAGCCCAAGAAAGCAAGAAAAATAATCCTAATGTAAAATGGATACAGGTAGTCCTCAACTTACAACAGTTCATATAGTGACCATTTGAAGTTACAACAGCACTGAAAAAGTTACTTATGACCATTTTTCACACTTATGACTATTGCAGCATCCCCATGGTCATGTGGTTTACATTTGGATGCTTGACAACTGGTTCACATTTATGATGGTTGCAATGTCCGGGGGTCACATGATCATCTTTTGCGACCTTCTGACAAGCAAAGTCAATGGGGAAGCCAGATTCACTTAATAACCATGTGACTCATTTAATAACTTCACTGATTCACTTAACAAATGTGGCAAGAAAAGCGTAAAATGGGTCAAAACTCACTTAACAAAGTTCTCACTTAGCAGCATACATTCTGGGCTCAATTGTGATCGTAAGTCCATGACTACCTATAATGGCCATCAAAGTATTTCAGGAGAACTTTCCTTAGAGCAGTAAGGAGATATGCATTTAGGGAAATGTTGGCCAGGAATTCTAAAAATGGGATGGGGCATGAACTGGGAAGAACAAGTTTAATCCAGTACAGGTATTTGAAAATATTACAATATCTCAAGCTCTTTAATTGAGAGATGAGGCAGTTGGAGTTATATTCTGTTTTAAATTTTCCTCACAGAATTTTATCTGTAATTCCTTACTTTCCCTCATGTCATAGATGATTTTCATTTCATCACATTCAAGGAAAATGTGGCTATAATGAGTTTGAAATCATTATACTACCTCTACAGATGTTGATAAGAGTGGCAGTGGGCTTCATGAGTTCTAGTTCCTTTCTCCCGATCAAATTGCATGTCTGAGGGGTCAGATTCACAGTCAGCATCACAAAGTCAGCTTGTGGAAGTAAATCTTCCATCTTCTGGCAATAAACTGCACCAACAGCCTGTTCATCTGCCTCATTTCTGCAGGACATAATCATTTAGTTCTAATTATTAATGCTAGCAATATTTCCACTGATGTTTCATACCTCCACAGAACTAGTGACAAAGGCAATCTGAACATATAGGTACATTCACAAGGCCTCTAACCTGCTACAAAGATGCCTTATTCTAACCATTCTAGAAGAATATCGCCTCATGAGACAGCCTTCTTCCCATTCTCATACCAACGCCAATACTAACAGATTAACAGAGTTGGAAGGGATCTTGCAGGTCATCTAGTTCAACCCCTTGCCCAAGCAGGAGACCCTACATCTGCCTCTACCTAGGATCGAACTCACAACCTCCTGATTGTGAGGCAAGAGCTCCACCTCTAGGCCACATGATAGCATGTGGCCTAGATTAATACAGTATAAACCTAACTAACACAAATCTTGATATATGTGCAATATATAGCGTTTCACTGACAAGTATAATGAAAATGAAGCAGGTCTGTCTAGCTCCGGGGTCTCCAACTTGGCAACTTTAAGACTTGTGGACTTCAGCTCCCAGAATTCCTCAGCCAGCCATGCGAAAGTCCACAAGTCTTTAAGTTGCCAAGTTTGGAGATTCCCTGGTCTAGCTCCTACTGGTCTCTTTGGCTAATGCAGGCTAATGCCTTCCCCCGCAACATTCATTTATGGATTTAAAATGTACATTTGTGAAAGATTAGGAAAAAAAGTACTGTTTTATACAGGTATCCCTGCAACCGGAGTCAAATGGAGTTATTCATGGTGAGCATAAGAGAAAGGTAAAAATAGAAAGGTAAAAAAAATAAATTTAGTGTACCTATGATCTTTTCTAATCTGAGAGCTGGTTACCTTTGTTTTCTGTTATGATACAGAATTTTCATCTCAAAAGCTTTAGCTCTTTGGGCCACCTGGTAACCAATCCGGCCCATTCCAATGATCCCTAGAGTTGCACCAGTTATTTCTTGTCCCAACCAGTCAATATTAAAATGTTTAGTGTCAGGGGAAACTGCAATCTGATAACCTAGAGATGTTTAAAAACAAACCAAAAAGAAGTGGTTTATGGTAGTATGAAATCAATCAATACTCAATAGCGCAGGTCTCAATCTTTTGTGGTAAAGTATGTCAACATTACTGATTCTAGGTAACTAGGTGACATCATCAGTGCACAGGTAACGAAACATCTGCAAGAAATCAACCACGCTCAAAGAGCACCAAGGACTCCTCAATCTCTCCCTTCCCCCATCGTAGTGTCATTGGGTTAACAAAACTTAAATTTACCTTCCACAATCCTTCTAGCGGAAGCCAGCATCAAAGCCATTCCTATATCAGCTGTTGAACTGGACACTGCAAAAGGTGTATTGGTTACTCTTATACCACAGCCAAAGATCAGTTTTAAATCAAGGTGGTCTATTCCTACACCCGAGACTGCAATCACTTTTAAATTACGTAGCTCTTCCAGAAGATCCCTGGTAGCTTCAGGTTTATGGCCCCACATAAATATTGCTTGGATTTTTTCATTAAGCACTTGCTTGTTTTTCAGATATTCCTGCATGGTGACAAGTTTAAAATGTTTTTCCAGAAACTCTACATGGTCTTCATAAACTCCATCTGGACCGCCAATGACGTTTATTAATGTATATGGGAGCTCCTGTTTTTCCACAATCTACTTAAACAAAACCAATAGATATTACTTTTATAACACATACTTCTATAACAACAGTATACAATTATTAATGTACTGATCTTAGAAAAGTGTATTGATAGTAACATTTTAACCTTTAACTGTTTTTGAGAGATATCACCATTAAAACTAATGTTCTTTTTTTACTGATGTGAAAACCGAGACATTTACTTATTCTCATTCATTGAAATTAACACATTGTACAAAAATACACATCCAAAAGATGCTAGGTTAAAAAAAAATGCTGCTATACTGCTGCAGATATAGCGCTTAAAATTGCCCCCTTCCCCCCCTCAAAGCTCCCCAATTCTCTCTCCATTTCACTTGATTCAAAGCACAAGTTTGCCAGAGATGATCAATGGCAGTTTTTGTTCCTCTTTTCCCATCTCGACAAATATAAATTACCTCGCTAAAAGTATCAGCCATTGCACAAAATAATGCAGCTTAGCTTGCTTCTGAATTGTTGCTTGATTCAAAGTACAGTTTGGGAAGATAATCTTTAAATATCTCCCAGCCAGAGTTCCAAAGAAGGACTTTGGAATTTAGAGAGTATACAAAGTTTTCCACCTGTGTTTTATGTTCACAACCAATTTATCTCTCAAGATGGGGACTGGCTCAGCTTATCCAGGACGCTTGTACTGGTGAATGAGGATTTAAAGAGAGAGATCCTAATTTGAGATTTTATTGTACTGTTTATGTAAACCGAGTATCTCTCTTTAGTGAAATTCTTAATTGAAGGCTACCGCCTCTCATAATTTTTCTATTGGTTATTTCTATTTTGGGAGCATTGTCTTAACCAGAAAATAGCTATTTTAAACTAGAATGGAAGAGAGAAAATATATTTATCCTAATCTTCAAGTGTACTCTTTTCAGTTGAAATTACTTATACAATAATAGAAAAATTAGACAACTGGTATTTTAAACAAATATTTAAAAATGGTAGAGCACCAGCATATCAAGACAAGAAAAGCCTTTTTTTTCTGAATCTGAATCTTGAAATTAAAACTTTAATGTGCATTCTGAATTATCCAGATTCTATATAATAATTCAAGCTACAGTATTCTCACTTCTATTAACAAAGAGATCTTTCATAAGAAAAGGGCAAAGTTTAATGGGGAACTTTGAATCAAGCTGTAACTTAATAAGTTATTTGTTAAACTTTTCTCTCTTGACCAAATGCATCTGGATTATGGTCTTGATCATATTTCAGTCTTTGTATTTCAGTTGAATGCGTCTACTTAATTTTCTACTCATAAAGTACAAGTGTAGTTGACTTTGGTGGGCTTATGCCATTTAAAAAACAACAACCAAATGCTAAAACCACAATGCATTTCTTTACTGGATCTTAATTTCATTATGTTAAAGAAATTATGTAGGTACAAACAAAGAGCAAAAATACTGCTTTTTTTAAAACTTCCTAATTATTGCATGAGTATTCTAAGTTATCATTCAAGTCTCTTTATAGATCAGAATACAGTTTGAAAATATTGATCCTATTTGAAAATACTACATTTTTATTAGCAGCTTTATATTGCTGATTTTGGAAAATTAAACGAATCAAATTAAAAATAGAAGAAAAATAATCAATAATTAAACATACCTTTTAGTACATCCTAAAAGTACATTTTTCTTTGAATAATTGGAATTTAAAGATATGGACTTTTGCTTTGGTTGCAAAATAACAGTCACAATGGGTTTTAAAGTTTTATATATTTACTATGAAGTGTTTATCCAAGTCTGATCACCTATCTTAACTACAATATATTATTTTGTAAACAGATTGCTCTTATCTTTACAAATGTTGCATTTGTAAAGTTTAAAGTGCATTGTATTTCTTTCTCTTCCTGTCAGCAATACAAGCATATATTTTCGTTCCTCTTCCTGATTTATAAATTATGTCTTGATATTTGTTTGTTCCATTAAAAAAACATAAAAACAAGCTGGTTCAGAACAATTTGATCTTTGTCTTGATTCACAACTATGTTTGGCAATATTGTGTTTTGCTTGTTTTTGTGTCAATTCAACCATAGCAACTAGTTAATCATATGTATATGGATTAATGGGTTGTGTGAACTCAGTCAAATGTGGGTGAATAACATTTGACATTTCTAAGCAATCTCTCATCTAGTCTAGCAAACCAAATGGGCAAGGCAGCATGGTTTGTTATATTTGGGTTGTGCTCTCTTCTTTGTGTAATTGTCAAAAGACGGCAACAATTATCTGCAGGTTAAGAATGCAGGAGAAAGATCTTTTCAAACATGAAAATTACAATCTCAAATAATATTTCTATGCTGGAACTATTCAAATTTTTTACGTTTGAACCTTGATGTGATGTTTAAGAGAGTCCTAAACCTTAACTCTTCTGAATTTGTTGTTCTCATTTTCCAAAGAGGTGTATCTGTTTGCTAGAGATAAAAGGATGAAGGAATCAGAAACCCAACCACCATGATTAAAAACCTCAGAACAAACTTTTTTCCAGTGGGATTTTATTTTATTTTTTTAATCAGATTTATTTGCCGTCCGTTTTGTTTCAAAGTGACTCTGGGTGGCTTATGGAATTAATTTAATTACAAAAAATAATCACAGTCACACATTTTGAAACTGATAGGAATATGTTGTCTGGCTATTTGTCATGTTTCTCAAAAGTTAATGTCTTGTTCTTGATAATTCATGATTTTTTTGGTATGTTCTCCGTCAAGTCATTTGGAGATCACTTCACTAGGAACGGGAAGATCATTGAGAACTGCCAGGATGTTTTCCACTGCTTCTTCTGTCATCATGCGCAGGGCTTGGTCTGTAGCAGTGCCAATGTGGGGTGTTATGATGACGTTCTTCATCTGCAATAGCAAGTGATCTCTGCAGAGAAAGCAGGGCAGCATAATTTAGACTCACCTAGCCAGGGCAAATTGGAATTGGAAAGCAACTGCTTCAAGACGGAAACCAACAAAAAAGGGTATTAGCTTCTGCTGCCTAATTTCTGCTATGGAAAGCTTACTGTGGGGTAGTATCCATACTATCCAAGAGGCACAACCTGCAAACAGCCATTACTTGCTCCTTTGCTATTTCAATCACTCTTCCTCTAGAATTACTCCTGCTATTGTCAAAGAGAATGGGAATCAATCCAAGGTGAAATTCAAAATTTTTCCCTACCGGTTCTGTGGGCGTGGCTTGGTGGGTGTGGTGTGGTGTGGTTCGGTGAGCATGGCAGGGGAAGGATACTGCAAAATCTCCATCCCCACCCCACTCTGGGGCCAGCCGAACCACTCAAAATTTCTGCTACCAGTTCTCCGAACTACTCAAAATTTCTGCTACCTGTTCTCCAGGACCTGTCAGAACCTGCTGGATTTCACCCCTAAATCAATCTCACAAATGTCTGCATTGGGTGATTGAAGAATGAAATGTTGGAAGCAACTGTGATCTTTTTTTAAAGACCAAGCCTCTAAAATGCATTTTGTGTTCTCCAAATAGACACCTTCTCAAAACTTAGATTATTTATTACACTTTTATCCCACTTTTTCTTTGAACAGCTCAAGGCAAACCTGGGTGTATCATCTCATTTTATCCACATGACAACCACCCTATGAAATTAGTTGAGTTGGGAAAGTAACGGGCCCAAAGTCATCTACTGGGGTCAGTCATTCAATGGGAATCTATACCCAGACTTCTTCAGTTCATTTCTAATATTTCAATCACCCACACTACCTAAACTAAAAGGAAAAGGGTGGCATAAATTTAAACTATTGGTGTTTTTGCTATTTTTTTAGTGGATCTTTGTTGATTAATGCGAAAAGCTGCAGATTTAGAGGTGACTTTATAGAAAGTGGGTCGAGTATGGAATGAAGAGGTATCTGGTTTATTTTGGGAGACAGTGATAAATTGTTAATGAAGCCACTTATGGAATTTTTGTGAGAAACTAAGAGAAATATAATTCTGATGTTGGGATTTGATGATTAGATTTATATGGGATTATAGAAACAATGCAGATACTGTTAATTTTAGAGTAAAAGTTGGAAGTATTTTTTTTATCTCTATGATAAGGATAAATTGGCTGTACTAGTCTGATTATAAACAGATTATATACAGTAAACTCTGTAGGCTAGGGTAGAGACTTGCTTCTAATTTATTTGCCATAGTATTAATTCCTTGTAGGCTTCTAGTTTGTTTAAATTAAAAGTTTGGATTTCAGTCTGTCCAAAGAAAATTGCAAATTACCGATAACTCTAAACCAATGGGGAGACAAACTGCAGAGCTCGGTGGAAAAGCCACTCACTCTTGTCATAATTTCATAAACTTTCATAAACTTTGGGAACAACCTGCTGGGAAGGGGGGGGGAGAGGTTGCAAAACATGACCTAGTTTGGCTTATCATTGTCTCTGACTGCTTTAGATTCAGCCATTCAGATTTGCAGTCCCTAACAGATTACAGTACTACAACGTTATGGGGTTTTGGTACTCCTGAAAAATGTTGCCATTCCTGCTATAGCTTAAAGATATCTGCTTATAATTAATTCTCCTCTTCCTACTCCATAACACAAAGAAAATGAGAGGATGGCAAAGACAGTAAATTGGACCAAAGTAGGAGCTCCTATATTAAGAATGCTCTTCTGAATCTATACAATATCATCATTATTTAATTCATGCCGGATTTATTGTCCTTTTATTCTGATCTAGGAGTATTGTATTATTTTACCTTGGCAATGGCTCAGGATAGGTCACATCCAGACCTGCAGCCTTAATAACCTTATTTTGGAGTGCTTCTACCAATGCATCCTGGTCAACAACTGCACCTAAGAGAAAGGAATTTTGGAATGACACAAATATATTTTGCATGACTGACATTTTATCAAGAAATAATCAAGCAAAATACAAAATGCAGACCCACCAAGAAAGTTTTTTGAAACCATCAATAGTTCAAACAACAGAAATGTATATTTGGATAGTGTTGCATCCTACCTCTGCAGATATTGATGAGTGTGGCTGTGGGTTTCATCAATTCTAGCTCTCTTTTTCCTATGAGATTGTGGGTCTCTGATGTCAAATTTACAACCAGCATCACAAAATCAGACTGTCGAAGCAAGTCATCAATGTTTTTACAATACACAGCACCAACCTCTTGTTCTTCTTCCTCTTTTCTGGAAGAAATAAATGTGAAAACAAACTTTTAAAAGTTTTTTTCATAGTGGAGTTGTTTTGGAGGCTAATCACTGAACAGCATAAATAAGAAATATTTTAGAGTAATAGGGAGCTTGCTATATTAGGTCTAAAGGCAGCACCTCACGCCACTTTTCTTCCTATTCAGTGCAACCTATGGCAGTATCTGTGGTTCTTCTTGCCTTGTATAACAAACTTTTTGTTGTTCCAAAAATAACTGCTGCAAAGTATTTATTAAATCTGCTTGTTGTTAGTAACAACTCAAAGTTTACCCATGTAGTTTACTCTCTATGATTTTTATGAAATATAAATTTCATGAAAGCATGTTTTTGCATACTGCATTATTTATATATCTAACCTCTTTTTTATTATCAACCTGATGATGAATTAGATCTTAAATTTGCTCCTAGAAAGCATTTTTGCCAGAAACAGATATAAAATTAAAATAGTTTGGGATTATTAAGTTTAGAATTTCATGATTGCTATTCACTGGTAAAATGATATCTGGATAAAGCCATGTGAGATGAGGAATATGTGCTGATATCTCAGAAGCCATGTTCCAAATTTATTCAGACCAGATCTGAAGTGAACTTGGCAACAGAGCTCACTTCTTTATTAATTGCCTGTGTCAGTGGAATGGAATGTTCACAACTAGTCACAAACCAATAGCTTAATAACCTTTGCCTGAATGTTTATGCATTTCTATTGCCATTGTAGCAATACTAAGGAAATATATGCTTCATTGGGCCAAGTTTCTGCAAACATATATAGCATTCATACTTTCAGTTCTAGTTTGGTGCTTTGGCCAAAGATCACTGCTAAAGGGCAGTTAGAAAATATTTTAAAGGCTATTAAATGAGTTTCAAACTTAAATCATAATATAATAATATAATATAATATAATATAATATAATATAATATAATATAATATAATATAATATAATATAATATAATATAATATAATATAATATAATATAATATAATATAATGTAATAAATATAATGTAATATAATATAATATAATATAATATAATATAATATAATATAATATAATAATAATATAATATAATATAATATAATATAATATAATATAATATAATATAATATAATATAATATAATATAATATAATATAATATAATAATTATAATATAATATAATATAATATAATATAATATAATATAATATAATATAATATAATATAATATAATATAATATAATATAATATAATATAATATTATATTATATTATATTATATTATAATATAATATAATAATATAATATAATATAATGTAATATATAATATAAGCTATGCTATGCTATGCTATGCTATGCTATGCTATGCTATGCTATGCTATGCTATGCTATGCTATGCTATGCTATGCTATGCTATGCTGCCCTGCCCTGCATTATCTCATATCAATCAGACCATGTCATATTACATCTACAGTATACGCCTCAAAATACATTTACCTCCGGTTCCTATTGTGATAGAGAATCTTCATGTCAAAAGCCTTTGCCCTCTTGGCTACTTTATAACCAATGTTGCCCATTCCAATGATACCAAGAGTGGCCCTGCTGACTTCTACTCCTAGCCAATTAATAGCAAAATGCGTAGTATCTGGAGACGTTGCCAGATAACAACCTACAACACAAAAATAGAAATTGAGTAAAACAATATTAAGAGGGATATCTGTTCTAGTGGGATAACATTATTCTTCCCTTTCTCTCTTTTGGCTTCCTAGTTCTTTCCTACCGCCATAAGCAGCAGTGGTTAGTTTTATTATGAGCTTTTTTGGAATTTATCCATCTCCCTGACTGGAGTTTGGCCAAAGAGGAAATCCCTCCTCTTTCTGATTTCCAAATATACAATTTCTTCAGAAAAAACTGACAAATAGATCTAACTGGTCTTGTGGTGTCAAGGGGCAAGTCCTTGATGGATGTTCAGAAATATTTTGATTTATATTACATGTTGATATTTACCTAATTAACTACTGCAGAACATTGTTACAGAAAAAATAAATCAGAAAATAAATCATGCATGTTAGACAAAATTACAACTGAATGCAATTGCTTAATCTCAATTTGTTTTTAAATTTATTTAACAATCTTTATAATCTCCCAATCTTAATAGCATTGAGAAAAACAATGTACATAGAGAGTTGAAACAATCATGTTATCCTTTAGTATAAGATTCACATAATACCCTCCAGAGTGAATATTTCTTTCCTCTCCCTTTCTTCCACTACAGATAGCCCTTGTTTAACAACCACAGTTGGGACCAGAATCTTGGCCACTGAGCAAAGTGTTTGTTAAGTGAGATGTCAGGTGACTTCCCACATGACTGCTTCGCTCAACAACCACAATCACTGCCCCAATCACACTTGGCCAATAAAAAATTCTATTCTATTCTATTCTATTCTATTCTATTCTATTCTATTCTATTCTATTCTATTCTATTCTATTCTATTCTATTCCATTCTATTCTATTCAGGAATTGAGCTGAACAAATAGATGTCAAATAATTGAGTGACTTTCTAAAGATGCTTATTCAGAAAGATATTGTTCTGTTTCTCAATTTTGGGAGTCTACTAATAAAACAGTTAGTCTGCCATATCACATACTGAAAAAGGAATCTGAAGCAATTTCCTGATGTTTTCTAACAAAAGATCAGGGAACAACTTGACATTCTTTCAAGATGGTTTTGGGACCCAAATCAGATCTGCTGACCATAGCTGACCCAAGGATAGTGCAGGGAGAGTATTGCTTAGTATGCATATTTAAAACATCCAAAGTATATTCTGCTTAATCTTGTTCACATCGTACAGGTCCAAATCACCAATATAATTCAGTGTTACAATTATAGCTAGCTGAAAGTAAATATGTGAAGAAGCAGATGGTGGGCTTGAAATAACTAAAGGGAAAGTCCAATACTGGCCAAACAACTGCAGAAGAAAATTATTTACCTTCAACTAATCTTCTGGCAGATGCTAGCATTAATGCCATCCCAATGTCCGCAGTAGAATCAGAAACAGCATGTGGAGTATTGGTCACTTTAATGCCAAAGCTACTAATTAATTTCAGATTCAAATGATTCACTCCTACTCCTGAGTTTCCAATCACCTTTAAGTTGGGCAGGCTTTCAAGAAGCTCCTGGTCAATGACTGGAAGACGGTCAAATACAAAAACAGATTTGATCTTTTCATGGAGTTCTTTGCTTTTCTGAAATTCCTTCATGGTGATCAGATTGAAATGCTTCTTGAGAAACTCTACATGGCTTTCTAATACACCAAATGTACCGCCTATTCCAGAGATCAGCACACTGGGCAGTTCTTTTTCCATAATCTGAAAGAGAAGATTACGATCAGAAACATTCGATTGAGAAAGCAAGTGTTAAGAGATTTTTTTTTAAAAAAAACCTTCCAAATAACCAAGGACTGAAGCTTCCTGATCCTGGAAATTCGAGATCAGGGAAGAATTATTTGGCTTTTTAAGCCTATAAAAATAAAACTCTGAGTGGGAAGAACATATTGGCTTTTAAAATACTATTCTTTTAAACTACTATTCTGTGGACTCTGTAGATAACATTCCCTAAAGAATGGTGACATCTTCTATTACTGATCTTAATGGACAGACAGCAGTTACTGGGAATAGGTGATTAGATCCCCAAATCTTAAGATATGAAGGGCTTTAAGGAGATAACCATTATGTATTGTAGTGCATTATCTTGTGCAGTAATTTTTATTATATTTATGGGCCCAGGTCAAATTGTTGGTATTAGCCTATACATCTTAAATAGTTTGGAGTCAGGCTGCTGAAGAAGTATCTCATCCCAATATACCAGGACTGCCCAGCACTTCAGATTCAATCCCTGGAAGACACTTTAGATTATGTCAAATCACAAATGTAGCACAGAAGCTGGATCTTTCATAATATGGATAATCTACTGTGTGGTCAATAACAGCATATCCTATACATTCCCATTCCCATCAAAGGCAGTTTGAAAAGATAATTACTAGGTGTCACTCATCTATTTTTATCTGCTCCCTTATTATGCAGTATCTGAAAAATGGTTTTGCCAGATATTTTGCTTATAGAGCTGGCCAAAAATCCCAAAGTTTCTTAAAATGATTAATTGCATTACTTGAGATGTTGTCCTCCACAGCACTTAAATCTCTTAAGATTTCTAGAACCTGGAACAAGCTAAATAATTCCCTCAGTCAAGTCCTTCTTGCCCCAATGGATAAAAAGCAACTTTAGCTATTTTTAATCTATGAAATAAATCCAAGCACATAATTAAGTAATGTTTTTGGAGCCTAACCAAAATCCCTTTTTTCAATAATATGAAATACATTTTCTTTTATAAATTGAAATTAGGTCTGTAGCAATCTTGATCTAATATAATTCAGTGTATCTGGGATACATTGGGAGCTTCAATCCAGTGCCAGTGCACATCAATGAACTCCTCAGTGTCTATAACTTTCTCCCTCCCTCAATAAAAACAAAATGAAACAATTCCTTTAATTTTAAAACAGTTAAGCTAGCTGCCAAAACACTAGCCAACAGGATCAGTAAGGTCTCTGAGCCCCATGTATTTTCAGGAGTTTTCAGAAAATAAAATTTATGATTGGTTCATCTCAATACTTTGCTAGAAAAAGACAAGGTAAGTTGGGGATGGTATGTAGCATCTTGAAAGTAAGAAGGGGTGGAATAGAGTATCAGCAATTAACCTTCTGATACATTTTGTAAATTGTGAACAGACAAGGCAAGGCCCCTCTTCATGACAGCCACTCTGGGAAACTGTCCATGACAAGTTCTCAAAAATCTAAATATATCCACTGATTATTCAAAGATTTGTGTGTCTTTAATGAAACCTTTAACATAGACTTTTGCAAGATTATTTTTTCTAGTTCTAACTGTGGACTGATATGCACTTAATAGTCTTCCCCCAGTGCTCTTTTGGCCAGTTGTAGTGCTGAACACAAGTAATGTTTTTCTTTTGCCCATTTAAACCAATATATCTCTGCCAATTGAAAAGCTTTACATCTGAACATAATTCCCAAGTTTTAAATGCTGAAAAAAATGTGTTAACATTAGTTTGACATAATCATCTGAATCTGGTCTAATGTGGACATTCAACATACAAACAAAGCAACAGACATTTAAAAAAAATATATTCTGCCACACGCTGTAAACCCTGGAAATTTTGCATACAGGTAGTCCTTGACTTACGATTGAAATTAAGCCCAGAATTATGGTCGTAAGTTATGCCAGCCATTAAGCAGGTCACCAGATAACTATGCCTGATTTTACAACCTATTTTGCAGTGGTCATTAAGCAAATCTGACAGTTGTTAAGCAGATACTATGGTCGTTAAGCGAATCCATTCAATCCCAGTTTCCAAAAAATCTGTCACAAATTGCAGTGACCAGAGAATACTACTAACATACTATCCAGTCACTGAATCATAAATTTCTGATGAATTTCTGATGACTCACTTTGATTGGCTGATCTCATGGGCTAAAATGTTGGCTAATTTTAGCCTATGAGATCAGCCAATCAAAGTGAGTCATCAGAAATAAATTATTTTTCCAAGGGAAGATGGGGAGCCTTCTCTTTGATTTGTCTACACAGAGAAATCAAACAACAGCTTTGTTTTAAAATCTCTGCTTAATAGATCTAGAATATTAATCTCTAGATATTAATAGAAATAGTTTGATATAGTAGTTAAAAAGTGCTGGTCTAGAAACCGAGGATTATGAGTTTTAAGCCTCCCTTAGCTATGCAAGAAAGCTAACTGGCTGAGGGACTTTGGGCCAGTTATTTTTTCTCTCAGCTCAATTCACCTCACAGGATTGTTGCTGTGAGGAACATAGGAGGCAAGAATATTAAGTATATTCGCCTTGAGTTTTTATAAAAATCCAATAATAATAATAGAGATACTACAAAAGAGCCACAGCGAATCTACGTACCGCGTGTTACTAATTATTGCTACTCATAAGCGTATACAAGAAGGCAAAGGCACACAGTCAGGCGAGAAATCTGTTCCCGCTCTCCTAATGTTGTTTGCTTACGGATAGACCCGAAGAATCAGCCATAACGTGGGAAAGGAAGAAACCTAGAATTGCGGTACGCTCAGCGATCCGCCTTTTCCAACAACTGACAGTGAGGGAGGACGAAGGGCGGGGACAGAGACTGATTTCTGCCTGATATTTGGGGTGGTTTTTTTCGTCACACATTGTGCCCTCAATAGAAATAGATTGATTCCTTCTGGCGCTGACACGTATCTGTCCGCAAGGGGTTAAAACGAGTTTCCCCGAGTCATATATATGGGTATATGTATAATTTTGTTTTCATTTGTTTATTTTGTCATGTTTATTTAGTGTATATTAGAGAAGACCCTTTGAGAACTGTATGCAATGAAATTTCATTTTAATGTATGCCGATAAATGTACATTCAAAGTGACAATAAAGTTAGTCTAAGTCTAAGCTTTCTACTGACTGATCATTTCTCCTCTTCATTTCAACCCCCCCCCTTTTTCCCTTGTCCCATTCCGGAAGTGACGGAGACAACGGAACGAATGCTGGCGTCGCTTCCTCTCCTTGCTAGCCTTGCGACGCTCTAGGATTATTCTTTGGCGTGAGCGTTGGCGGGCCTTCGGCCGTGGCCGTGGCGGGTTGTTTGCTTCTTTGTTTTTTTTTTTTCGGTGAGTGGTGGATGAGCTGATGAGAAAAAGGAGTTGTTGAACGCGGCGGTTAGAAGGCGGTTGAGCTCCAGGGCGGGCGGGAATGATGCGGGCGGAGGAAAAGAGGAAGGAGGGAGAGTTAGGCGAGGAAGAAAACGGTATAAACGTTCTAGAGTTGCGTTTTGTTCAACCTTAGCCATTTTAGGATGAGTGGACTTCATTTCCCAGAGTTCCCCATCCTGCATGCTGGCTGGGGAATTCTGGGAGTTGAAGTCCACGCTTCTTAAAAACGGCCAAACACTGGAAGGTGGCATGCTGCGCTCCAAAGAGCTTGGAGATTAAGATCTACGTTTTCTGGGGCTGATCTTTGAACTCACCTAAAACCTGTGTTGCTCACAACACACTTTTTTTTAAAAAAAGGAAACCACCCGCTTTTAGAGAGTTTCTAACTAAAAGGGCTTTAATTTCGCTGTGTCTTGTTCTCTAAGTTGTATCATTGCTCGATAAAATCGGCTGTATAATTGGTGTTCAAAAATGATAATATTCATTGCTTAACTAAATAAATAAAGACGGGGTGCAAAGTTTTCAAAACTGAACCATGCATCAATATGCTGGAAACCACCAAGATATCTAAATATCGATATGGTGTGTTTTGAGCGATTGCAAGGACCTGGTCAGCTCCAGGCCACCAAGATTAATGACTTAAGATCTTGCCTGAGAAGCCTGCAGTAAAATCCATGTTGTATTAACCCAGAAATTGTCCCTTTCTGTCTGTCGTTTTCTGCATATTAAAAGAATGGACTGTCAAATCCATCAGTTAGGATAGCACTTAGCTGTGGGCTTCGAAGAACATTGCTGATGGAGGGCCAGAGATACTGCAGAATTCACATGCTACCCTACACCAATAGTGAGGAAAGAGAGACTGATTTGGGAGTATTGTACTAGTAATTCTGAGCTCTAGTGTCCTTTAGCTTCTAGATAGCATAAAGTTTAAACCAAGTCTTCTCACTTTGCCTTTGTATGGAAATTACAAAAAAGGTAATAATGTTTTACCCTTGTTTTCTTATTCTTTTTGAGGTACAAAAACTATAAGCATATTTATTTGAATTAATCCAAACACACCTATATGAGTTGCCCTATAAGTGAATGCTTGGAACTTTATTGACAACTGCAAATATAACAACAGTGGCTGACTTTTATTCTGTTTTAGGTAATATGAAACGTGACTAGTTCTCAGACCTCATGTACTTCAAAGAGGTACTAGACAGAACTTTAGGGGAAGAGAAAGTGAAGTTTCTGAAATTGTCATAATATTTAAATGCAAAAGAAACTGCTGCACAGTAGTTATGGCTCCAATAATATTTTTACATTTTAGTGTTTGTCTACATATGTAAATAAATAATTATTAATGGAACAATTATTGTGTTCCATATAACAAGTAGCAAAACTTATTTTAACAATATGTTTCTTAATAACTAAGTTTTCAGAGGAGTTACATTTATGGTTTTCTGGTCTTCAGAAATTTCTAGAAAATTTTCACTCACTGTTGCTCTTTGATTCCCCCCCCCAAAAAAACATTCTTTGTATATTCACATATGCCTTATAAAAGTACAAATTAAGCTCTAATATTTGTTTGTCAAAATTTACTTCATATTTTTCCATTTACTAGAAATGTAACTTTTTTGAGTTGTGATTATCATCAATCAATTCCTGAGTATTTGCAAATTCCCTAGTATTCCTTCTCTGGGCAAAAAAATATTCTCCGAGTTTGAAGGATCTATTTTATTTCACCAATAAATCTTTCATTATATTTGGGATTCTAATTATAAATAGTTTTGGAAGCTAATCTTAAATTAAAAATGGGATAACTATAAAACAACAGTATCTTGACCTCTTATATTCTTTATCACATAAAATGTTATTTGGCTGACGAAGCTAAGCCTTAGTATAAACATCAAAATTATAAATTGCTTTCTATACTTTTACAGATCTGATACAAGTTTTTCAAGATGTCGTACATGCTTCCACATTTACACAATGGCTGGCAAGTAGACCAGGCCATTCTTTCAGAAGAAGATCGCGTGGTAGTTAATCGGTTTGGGCATGATTGGGATCCAACATGTATGAAAATGGATGAAGTTTTATATAGTATTGCTGAAAAGGTATAATGTTTTAACTGATTTGGAGAAATAAAATTTTAACGTGTTTTAATCAATAATGTGCTGAACGTAGAATATGTGTTTAAGAAAAATGATGTATTTCTGCTACTAGACATATTTTTCAAGAATAGCTAAAAAACTGCAATCGAGAAGTGTGAATTTTTTTCCTGAAAAATTCCCTTAAAGATTGGAAAACGTTAAATACACCTTTGCACTCCAGTGACTTGTTAACTCATTGAATTTCACTATTTTATTTTTAGCTATGATGTCTTTATTCTGAAATATAAAAAATGCAATAACAAAAAAGTGAATTTAGATAAATTAAGATAGTTGATTTGTCTTTGGCTATTAGTCATGTTGCCTATATATATCATGTAATCCAATTTGCTTAGGGATGTTGCTTTCATATCCATATATAACTTCACACTATAAAAAGATGCAACACATTTACCCTTTTTTTTCAAGTCACAGGTTTTTTATCCAGCCACAGCCGTTTCATCCAGGTTTGCTGCAATTCTTGCCCAGCATTGCTTCTACAGAAATATCCCAGAGAGCATTATGTGTGTTGGAGGGTGGTATTTTAATTTGTTGGAAGGTTCATGCATATGGGATGTATCTTATTAGAAAGGCACAAATTTAGGGATGATGTGGATGAGCAGTGAAAATGGTATATGAACTGTTGACAAGAGTGGTATGTTTTCTGAATTAGAAATCATGGTTTTTGCTCTCAAAAAGGTTTGGAATGGAAAGTGAATAATTTCCTTGCAGAAATCGCAAACCTGGCTTAGGTAGTACAGTTTATTATTATTTTTCTATTTATTTTAATCGTTTCCTCTGAAATAGTTTTAAAGTACTTTATGTAAGCTAGGATTTTCTTGATTTATTAATGCTTGTGAATGTACCATCTGTTTTGTGGTCACAGAAAGCAAATGTATAAAAAAGACAGCAGAAGTAAAGAAACTTAACTTGAAGGGACAATCTTCATTTCACTTGAAATTATAAACAGAGAAGTGCAAAATGTTTTTAGGTTGGACTGTTTTAAGTTTGTACCATGAGTGTTCTGTCCCTCTTCCAGCCTTATTAGCTGTATTTTAACCTTGGCCATGTTTCAAGCTTAAAATATTTCTGGTGAGATTGGCGCATCCTATTGTGGGCCTCAAAATATTTTGTAGAATGCATTTTTTAATTGTGTGAACAATGTAGGGAAAATTGCAGGGATTTAATACTTACAGGTAGACCTCACTTAGCAACTGCCTCAGGCAGCCACTGTGCAAAGTTATGACAGTGATGAAAAAGTAACTTTATGAGCAATGCCGGTAAAACTTGCTTTGGACAGCAAGATGGATAGCATATAAATTTAATAAATAAATGAAATAAAATAAATTTACAACCTTTGCATCTCTTAGCCATGTATTTTCCATTAAAATCATTACAGATTGTTCTGTATCTGACCTGTTTTTTTTTCTCCTCCCCCCCCCTTTCCCAGAGTGGAGAGATTGTCTAAACAAGCTATCTATTCCTGAGCTGCTTCACAGCACAATGCATCCCTAAAAAGTGCTAACCACAAGTCAACAATACCCGCTCTGTGACCTTAATTAGTTGATTACAACTTTTTGCCTGGTTGCAGATTCACAGCTGCTTCCTGTACCTGATAAGACTTTAATCAGTTCCACACCTTTGGTTTTTGCTTGCTCCTGTGCTGCTGGGTATACACTAGGCAAATAGTGCTAGCATGTTCCTTTTGATATGTACTCTCCATTGTGTGCCTGCTTACTCTCTTGTAATCCCTTCCTTTCCAATAAATGTAAGGACAAACATTAATTCTCTTCTTGTTTATTATCCCAGCAGAGGGATGAATGTTCTCTTGAGTGAGAAAGTTGGGAAAAGGGGCTACGGTATAAGATTTGCCCTATTACCTGGCTTCCTCATGAATCGAGTTCCAGAAACTTCCCCCGCTGTTTGGGCTCACCTGGCTGTTTGGGGGTTTATCCTTCTGACATTGTAAACCAAAGGAAAGTTGAAGTAAAATTATAAACACAGTCACGGTGAGTTTCCACTTTAGCATCTTAGTTGCCAGTCCCAATTGTGGATGCTAAATGAGGACTACCTGTATTGTATTGCCTACAGGCTATAACCATAAAATTGCACATTGTGGTTAAATTTTTATATGATACTACTAGTAGTCCACAATTTGGTATATTTGTATCTATAAGCTAAGAAATAGGTTGCTGTGAACAGAATTCTGCTTATGGAGCAAGACATGTTCAAATACCAGCTTGTAAGGATCTCTTTGAAAATATGCTCCTGAGAGTTAGAGGGCTGCCTTAAAATGTAGGAAACAATTTGGCTTTGTAAGGCAAAAGAATTTGAATGAATGAATGAATGACTAAACTCTATATTCTTCTTGCTTTCTTTTGTGAAAGACATGCTGTTTCCAGATATTTCCATGGACTGAAAAACTTACAGGGAAAGTTCTAATTCTATTTTATGTATGGTTCTACATTATAAAAATGCAATTTTTAAAAAATAATGCATTGAGAAAAATATTTAAACTTCTGCATAAATTAAGAAAACCACGCAAATAGCAACAATGGCTTGTAATTTGTATTGTTTCAGCAGAAAATGACAATTTAGTTTTATTAAACCTGAGTGCAAATTACTTAAGCACTTGTATATTGCCAGCTGAGTTCCTAGTTTATAGAAAATCAACTAATAATACCAGAACACTTGAAAATTATAAAAAAAGCCCTATTAAAATTTCAACTTAAAATATGTTTTCAGAGCTTTGTCCAGCAATTTGTTAATCTCTGTATTTTTTATGGGAGTTTGCGGGCTCATTATTGCCATTGGGAATGTCTGAGTTTTAATCATTGCTAGATGAACTAGTGCAGTGATGGCGAACCTTTTTTTCCTCAGGTGCCAAAAGCATGCACGCGGGTGCTATCGCACGCACACGTGTGCCCACACCCATAATTCAATGCCCCCATGTGCCCCGCCCCCCTGCACATGCACACGTGACCCCCTGTGCTGCCCCATTCCCCGTGCATGACCCCCCCCGCTGCCCCATTTGCTGACATCTGGTGGGCCCGGTTTTTTGCCCTCCCCAGGCTCCAGAGGCTGTCTTGGAGCCTGGGGAGGGCAAAAATGCCCTCCCCCGCCCCTCTGGAGGCTGAAAATGCCCTCCCAAAGCCTCTGTGCGAGCCAAAAATCAGCTGACTGGCATGTACATGCACACTGGAGCTGAGCTAGGGCAACTGCTCGTGTGCTGGCAGATATGGCTACGCGTGCCACCTGTGGCACGCGTGCCATAGGTTCGCCATCACGGAACTAGTGGCAACCAAAGAAAATCTTAACACTCTTGTTAGGGTAAGCACTGAACTTAAGCTATTTAGGGCTTTTAAAATTCAAAAGAGAGAATGTTTAGACAGTCACCATCTCTTTGTACTTCATCTAGTAATAAAGCAGCAACCAGCGATCATTTCAGTAGAGATAATATGGTGTCGCTGAGTTATGCAGGCACTAGTTTATTCATCAAATTCTATGTAAGCTAAAATTTCTAAATTAGATATAAATGGTCTTCAATATAATACCATACAATAATGTGCTAGAATTGAAATATTATGACTTTTGGTTTATGTTGATCATTTAAAAAATCTAAATATTTTAATATTTGTCAAAGAAAAAAAAATTAAACTGCCTATGTAATTGTTTCAAGGCTGAGTTAAGAGAGAATATCACTTGAGATACTGGGTTGAAACGGATCATAAAATAATAGGAATTCTAGTAACTTGGCAGACGATTTGGCACTTTAACAGAGGGGAAAAAGAGAACAATATAACTTTTGTATTTAAAAATCTCCCTCTGCAGAAATAGCAGTTTAGAGAGGGTGACTCTTCCTCATGGTCTGGCTTATGAGCCGTGTTTGGATATCGCTGCTGTACAAAGTGAGTAAACAGTTCTAGTTGTACTACATATTTCTATATTATACCAGACTGTTGACATACTGCAGTTGCATTTTACATTTAGGAAAAAGCAGTTAACCCCCATCAACATGGCCTGTTTCAATTCTGGTAACTTCTTTTCATAGACATTCCAGTCAGTAAAGCATTTTCTTCTGCTGGTTTGTTTTCCTTCTTTTTTTGAAGTATGAATACTTTCAGGCTTGACACTTCTATCTTAAAGTGTACGAGAGACAGAGACAGATTCTAGACCAAAAATGGTTTCCTGTCAGTTGAGGCAAAAAAGAATATGTACATTTTATCAAGCTCAGCTACTCTACTCTACCCTGTCTAATCTTAAAAAGTTTATTTATCTCCCTATGGATTTTGTTTTTACTCATTAAAATTTGAGACTATGCTTAATTGTTTCAATATCAACACAAAGGTTGCATAATCTTAATGAATTATTTTCACATTTTTAAAGATGCCTAAGTGGGTTGTATCTGTGATATATAATGGAAGATACGCTTAGTTTTCATTGGCAGGCTTATTGCATGTAAATATATTATGACAAATATTTGTGAATTGTACAATAAATTGTTCTTAAAATGTTTTAAACACTTTGCTCATGTTGCTTCCACAAGAACTTTTACTCAAGTTGTAAAGTTTGAATAAAAGAAAAATGTGATCTTTGAACCTTTAGATTATGTGTTTTATTCGGATTTCAGTTCAGTGGAGCTCTACAGGAATTTGTGAGGTTTACAGCAATATTTGCTACTTTCTCCTGAATTCTTTAAAAGTCAATTAATGCAGATCGAGAGGTGGTACAGAACTTTAAAGGAAATGGCAACCTCCATGAAAGGAAGAATATATTTAAATTTGATTCTCTATGTTGTCAAGTATATGTTGCTTCCGGTTTAAAATAAACTTATGGATTACTATCTTTAGATGTATTTTATATAATGCACATTCGGTATTAGCAAAATGAATAAGACTGCAAAATAATAATTGCACGAGCAAAATATGAGGTTTAAGTGGTAAGTTCAATAATAATGTATATAAATATTCATTTTTTTATTCTTTGTTTGCTCTTTCAAATATATATACTCCAATTTCATTCATTGCCTTTTTATTTATTGCCTTTTTAGATGTTCTCCTAAAATTATAAAAATAGCTAAAACAAAGCAAAAATAGCTGTCAGTTCTAGATAGGATTTTCCAGAACTAGGGTGAGGTGTTTGGTGAGTAACACCCAATAAGATGCAATTGCTTCCTTGTAAAAGCTAGCATCTTGTATCAGCAAATATGCTTACTGCTGAAATTTCTGTGATTTTTGTCACTGAAGGAATTTTGTTCTGAAAGACACAAATGTGTGATATGAAAAGGGAGTATAAAATAATCTGATAGTTCTGTAAAAAGTATTACTTAATATCAAAACTTATGGAAAAGCAATGATCTGAACTCTGTTTATTGTTAGGCAATAGATGTTTAAAAATAGACTGGTGATGAATATTTTAGTTATAGAAATTTTAATAAATAAATAAATAAATAAATAAATAGTGGCTACCTGTTTCAAGCATCATGTTTTGTACATCTTTATGTTCTTGCATTCTCTAAGAAGTCAAAACCTATGCATGTCTTTCTGTGTAAGCTTACAATATATTTTGAAAACAATTTATAAATATATTTACACTATAAACATCTTCTTTTCCTTAGGTGAAAAATTTTGCTGTAATTTACCTCGTAGATATCACAGAAGTACCAGACTTCAATAAAATGTACGAATTGTATGATCCCTGTACGGTCATGTTCTTCTTCAGGTATATTTTCATTCTTACATTGCTTTTTAACCTGCATGTTCTCAATAAGGTTTTTTTTCAGGTTTTTTTTTTTTTACAATTCCTGCCTAATTGTGTATGTTGTGTAATATCATTAAGCTACAATCTAAACCTGAAAGTAACTTCATTGGGATTGGTGGTGTTATGCAACCGATATTATAGCTTACTAGCTGGCAACAAACCAGCATTAGTAAGCATCATAAAGGTAAGGCAAATGGCATTCCCTTACCATAGATAGTCTTTGCTTGCCAGCTATCTCGTTTAGCAATCATTCAGTGTTACAGTGGAGGGGGGAAAAACACATAGCTTTGCAGTCAATCCTTGAATTTATCATGTTGCAGTGTCCCACAGTGGTGTGGCTGCTTTCGTGTGCTTTGCAACTGGCTTGCGATAAGCAGAGTTAATGGAGAAGGCAGACGTGAAATCATAAATCACGGTCACATGATGTTTCATGTAATGGCCGAAGGGGAACTGAGATCATAAGCTTATCACAGTCGCATCATTTTTCTGTTTAGCAATTGTGGCGCTTGGTTACAGAATTGCTGATTGCAATTGGGGTCGCTAAACTCAGACTACCTCTAGTTAGTGTATCTCCAGTTGTCCCATATTTCATTTCTATTAGACACTGCTTTGGGATCAAAACAGGTCATGCAAAACAGCTTGATAGAGTTTGCAATGAACATGGCACTCCCAGTTATAATTATATATTGGTTTTTGCATATTGTCTACAGAGCTGCTCCGTATATAGTTTCTAAGAGGAAAATGGCAGCATATCTATTGGCCTTTTGTAGCAGTCAGAGAAAAGAGCTTATTATTTTCTGAAAAGAGAAATACTTCAGCCCACTACATTCTGTAAGTGTGATGGAATGTAGTGGGCCAGATTCCTAGGAGAGAAGGGAGTCTTTTGTAATCCTAGGAATACATAAATTTGTGGAATTCTTTTCTGTTTGGATATGAATATGGGAAGTTCTTTAAATTGGTCATTTGAATTTGTTCTATTTTTAATGTAACTTTCAAAACGACACTGTATGCCATGTGGAGGTACATCCCATGCCAGGTAACATAGCATTATTTCCAATAAGTATACATTGGTAATAATTTAAGAAAAAGAAAATTTACAATCTTAATAATGGGACATGACAACTTTCTGATCTTATTAAAGTCAATTACAGCCCACCGGGTTGGGATAACATTCCAGCCTGTCTTCATCTGGGGAAAAAAGAAAGTTTGTATACGTTTCTTAACAGATTAACAGAGTTGGAAGAGACCTTGCAGGTCATCTAGTCCAGCCCCCTGCCCAAGCAGGAGTATGAATAACTATCTCACTGGCTATACAAATATATACAGAAATACTTTTGGAGGTAGGCATATAAAATGTTAAATAATAAAATATTTATATAAATATTTTTCCTCCTTTTCTTTCTTAAAGAAACAAGCACATAATGATTGATTTAGGCACAGGTAACAACAACAAAATTAACTGGGCAATGGAAGACAAACAAGAGATGATTGACATCATAGAAACAGTTTATCGAGGAGCTCGTAAAGGTAGAGGTCTCGTCGTGTCACCCAAAGACTACTCAACCAAATACAGATATTGACTTTTTGGATATTTATTTCAAGTCACATATCTTGGAAACTTCTTAAAACCAGACTTCATATAGGAGAATTCTTCCGTGGTAACATTTCATGTGAATATATTGAACTGAGTAAATATGTTACCAGATTTTCATTGGAAAATGCCATTGATTTTGGAAATAAAGTTAAATTTTCTTTTGAATAAAGAACTTAAAAATGTCAAGTGCTTTCTAAAAACAATTCTATTTTTTTTTATAATGTATTGTCTCTTTTTAAAAATGTATTTACTCTAGGAATGCATACAAACTTCTGGAATGGACCAGTCATGTCTCGTGCCAGTGTTTAAAAAGCTGCTGTAGATGTCTAATCAAATGAGCCTAGTTTACCTTTGGCACAGGTAGTCCTGAAAAATTAATTTATCTGGCACTTCACATTTTATGCTATATAATAAATGGTCATGAAAGCCAGAGAAGAAGCCTTGCTGGTGATATTATGACCTATAGATGGATCTGGTTCTTGTGCCTTGATGTCCTCTAGTATTTAGGATCTGCTGATTAAAATGCTTTGGGTGCCTGTTCAAGCAGTATCGGAAGCCTTCAATGTAGGAACCAGAGACAAGCTTTTTGCCAGGATTTCAGGGGATCTGCTACTTAATTCCCAGTGGGGCAGTTAATGAATTGTTGCCAAAATGGCTACCTGCAGAAGCAGCCAGTGGTGGTCGGCATCTTATGGGCTAGGTGAATATATTTCTTTTTCAGATGACAGGCTGAATGACTGGGTGTGAGGCTACATCTGGTTTACAGGCCATAGATTGCCAATCCCTGAATTAAAATTTTCTCTCTACACCAGGGGTGTGTTCCTACCGGTGCGGACCAGTAGATGCGCACCGGTAGCGGCCCACTGGTGACATAATCCTGTCTGCCAGTCCGTGGACGCCACCATATTTTTTTTTTGAATTTTCGGAGATTTTTTCGGGTTTGGATGGCTTCTCCTCGTCCTCTGCTTTGAAAAAAAGTCCTCCCGCCCGCCCCCGGGTTAATACCGACCTTTATTTATTTGTCCGAAGCATAGCTGAGTAGCTCCTCAGCTGTGTTTCGGGCTGAAACATCCTTCTGAGAATGCGCGGAAGTAAAATCGCGCAAGGGGACATCGCTATGCGCACCGGTAGCAAAGGTAACTGGAACCCACCCCTGCTCTACACCCATGCTATTCTCTGAATATTGAGTAAGGTGTTTTTAATCTGGGTAGTTTTCAATATTTAAATTTTTTTAACTACTGGAGATCAGTGTGTAACAAACCTTGCGTTTTTATAGGAAAGGTGAATCAGAAAACTAACAATACTTTAAACAACATGTTGAATATTACACCAAAAATTATGTTTTGCTTGACAAAAAATAATGTGATCCTTAAATACTTAGTTATACTTCAAAAACATGACCCCATTTGAGCATGTTAGTGTGATGAATTCAACTGCTGTATGTGCTCCTTAGGCAATGCTATTAGCATACCAAAAGTGGGTACAAAATATATGGGCTTATATATCAGCATAAAACAGATCAGTTCACATACTGTAAACCACTGTGTGATCTTTTTATTTTTTGCTTAGTGTGATTGACAAATTGCAATTTGTAAATAATGTTTTATGACTTAGAGCACACATATATCCAGTTTTTGATTACTCATTAAACCATGGTGAACCAAACTATGACTTAGCATGGTATATGAAAAACATCATCCAGGTTCAGGTTATATTTCTGACATCATTCAGTTATCTAATTTCCTCAGTTTATTTGCTGAAAATCATAATTTTGTTGTTAACAGAAAGCCGATGATGTATTTTGTTTAACAGATTAACAGAGTTGGAAGGGACCTTGCAGGTCATCTAGTCCAACCCCCTGCCCAAGCAGGAGACCCTTACATCTGCCTCTACCTAGGATCGAACTCACAACCTCCTGATTGTGAGGCAAGAGCTCCATCTCTAGGCCACAGCTCAGTAAATAGTAAATACGTATGCTGTCCAACTCCCAACAATTTGGGCAGTTCACAAGCAAAAACACAAAAGAAACAATACAATGCAATAAAAACAAGGAACAAAAGTCCTTACAAAAGGTAAAAAAGGAACTTGAGAGGACAGAAGCAAAAGTACCCATTCCTTGGAAGATACTACATCCATCATAGTCAAAGGTCAGAGCAAAGAGCTAGGTGTTCAAGTCCCCCTAAAACAGTGGTTCCCAACCTTTTTCAGTCCACTGCCCCCTTAGTGCTACAAATTCATCCTGAGTGTCCCCCATCCCCACCCCCTTCAGGTGGGCGTGGCTTGGTGGTCAGGTGACCGGGTGGGCATGACCAACTTGTAAAATGTGGTGAAACTCACATTTTGGGCTCAATGTGGTCATAATTCTTTCTTTTTCTTTCTTCCTTCCCCCCTTTATTTTTTTTCTTTCTGTCTTCCTTCCTACCATCTTTTTTTTCTTCCTTCCTTCCTACCATCTTTTTCTTTCTTTCTGTCTTCCTACCATCTTTCTTTTTCTTTCTTTCTGTCTTCCTTTCTTCCTCCCTCCCTCTCTCTTTCTTTCTTGTCTCTCTCTCTTTCTTCTGCAATAGAAAGCAACCTCCCCCAAGGAAAATATCTTGTGATAGCAGCTGTGAGATGCTCCTAAAATTCCAAATTACTCACCAACTCCCAAGACGGGGGATTCCTGACATAGAGTTTATGGCTTATAAAATGGTTCCATGTATGCAGGTATATCTGGATGAGAGAAAGTGAGGGTGTCCCTGAATGTGTGAATGCACATGAGAAACATCCATGCCTTTTCTAATCTTTCTTCTCGGTGGTGGGAGAAGGAAGAAAGTGCTCTGGCCAGCGCTCGGCTTACTTTCCTGGTGAGGCTCGGAGACCGCCCGGCATGCCTATCCGCCGGTTCTCCAGGCAGCGCCACTTTCTCCCTACCCCGCCAAGGCCCCCGCCATCCCTGAGGCCGGCGGAGCTCTGTAGATGCGCTCTGGCAGCGGCGCGTCCCATCATGTGCCATCCCGGAGCGCGTTCTCCGAGGTGGTGGGGGCCTTGGTGGGGCAGGGCAAAAGTGCCGCTATCTGGAGAGCCGGCGAATAGGCGTGCCGGGTGATGTCTGAACCTCTCCAGAAATGTAAGCCGAGCGCCGGCCAGGCCCACACGCTCCCACCTGCCCCTCACTCAGGCTGCCTCCTGTGCTGGCTCCGTGGGACTTGGCGCTCCGAAGCAGCACACTGGCTTCCAATCCGGCGCCACGGGCCAAGTTCCCAGAGTGGCGCCGGCGGTTGGCTGGGCTGATCCACAAAGAGAGCAAGCAGGTGACCGGGTGAGAAGCCAGTGGGCTGCTTCAGAGCCCCAAGCACCGCAGAGCCAGCACGGGTGGAAGGCAGCCTTTTCTGCAGCATCCCCCTCCCCGCTTTGGATCGCCCTGCAAGGGGGGGGGGTGCTCTGCCTTTGCAGAAACGGGGCGGATGCATGTGCAGCAGCCCCGGGACATCCGCTTACCCTTCCGCTGCCCTTCTCAGTGTCTGCATTTCCACTAAGGGCTGCCCTTGGAAGGCAAGTGGGCGTAGGGGACCGCCGGGAAGGCCGCGTGGAAGGCCAAGCATGGCAGGGCTGAGGGGAAGGGAGTAGGCTGCTTCCTCCCTTTCCCGCCACCCCAACATGCTTTCCTGCCTTCCATGTGGCCTCTTAGTGCCCCGCCACCTCCTTGCCTCCTAGCGCCCCCCCCAAGTCATCCCACCGCCCACTTTGGGAACCACTGCTCTAAACAACAACATAAAAACCACCTAGTGCTTGTGGAGAACCTCATTCCAGAGGGCAGGCACTCCAGAGAATATGCACTTCTGGGTGCTGAGAGATGGCATTGCTTAATCAAAAGAACTGGAGTATGCAAAACCTGAATCAAATCTGCTAATTACTATGAGAGGTAGGCAGTGCCTCAAGTAATCAGACCGTGTGCTATGTTAGACTTCATAGGTAATTACCATCACCTTGGATCTCACCCAGAAATAAACTGGCAACCAGTGCAGTTCACAAAGCAGGGGTATTACACAGGCATATGCATATCTGTTGCTGCCCATGCATTCTGGATCAATTGAAGCTTCTGCGTAGTCTTCAAGGGCAGTTCCATGTAGGATGTGTTGCAGTAGTTAAACCACGAAGGGCCTTCTATTCTAGGAATATTATTCTAAAAATAATAGTAGAAATTGTTCAGAATTGCATTAGTGAAATACAGCAATATGAGTTCAAAACACCTTATCCCAATAGAGGAAAACTAATAAAAGTAGAGATGACACGAATTTTATCTACAGTATTAGCATGGACTCTTACTCTGCTTTCTTCGTACTTGATAGTTTTAACATCTATACATGATATACCAAGAAAACAAACTTCAAGGAAAAAATGGAAACTACACTTGGTATAAAAGCTTATAAATATATTCTTACAATGAATTGTCATGAATGTTAATATGAAGCCAATTTTCAACCTTTAATGTCACTCTTAAACAAAAAACATCATAAGAATTTTCCTTATTTATATGTTTATCAAATTACTGCCCATCACACTTGCATGATTGTATATTATAGCAGAAATATTTACAACTTGATTTTTCTTTGTAGCCAGTGATGTAGTGTAGAAAAAACATTGCTTGTGTATCCATTAGATATATATAGTCTTAACAAATACCTTAAAATTGTATAAACGTAGACCATACTTAAAAGTCTTCATGTTGTGTGCAGGGTTTCTTTGATGCCTTCAGTTCTGCGTAAAAATAATTAGCACAGAAACCGAGTTAATATTAGGAAAGCCAGATGTGAATTCATCATATAAATAACTATCTCTCAATCTTTGTACTTTCTTCCAACTGTGTGAATGAATATAAAGCAAATCATTTATTTTCCAAAATTTTTAAAACACAGAAACATACTCTTAATGAGAGGTGATATTAGTTCAACATGCGGTGTCTGCTAAACCTTTTAATCACCTGAATTATTTTTGTACAAATATGCATATTCATGCTTTCTTTACAAACAGGTGAGTCCTAGCATTCTTGTGATCACTCCAAAATTTTGCGCTCAGCTAGAACTTTCATTCTCGGAACTCTAGTAAGCAAATGAATATGCCATGCCTGAGTTTTTAAAAGCTAAGCAAAGATGGATCTGCTGAATTTTTAGATGGGAGATCTCAGGATTAATAGGTTAGTCTGGGAAGTTGAAAGAAGATAGTGCAAACGATGTGTGGTTCTATGGATTCCTCAAGTATTGAATTTCAGTTGTGGAAGTTCTTACCCTACCTACCATAAGCTAGCTGTTTTCTTGTGCTTCTATTAATGCAAACAAGAATTTGTTTTAAAGGAGGAGTTTCTTTCCCCTTTTGAATTGGTTATGGTAAATTATTGTCATAGCAGATTTTTAGCTACCTATTGCGACAAGTTTATATAAAACCAGAATCTTGAAATATTGGGCTTAGACAACCTAGAACTACGTCGCCTTTGAACTGATCTAAATGTAGTTCATAAAATTATCTGCCACAATGTCCTACCTGTCAACTGACTACCATATTTTTCGGAATATACCTTTTTCCTCCCTAAAAGAGGCTGAAAATTTGGGTGCTGTCTTATACTTTGAATGTAACTTTTTCGAAGCTTTTTTTCCCAGCCCTAACGAGGTGCTAACGATCTTCCCGGCTTCCTATTCCCTCCGAAGAACGTTTTTTCCAGCCCTAAGTTTTTGCAGGCTTGCTTTCATTCCTACTTTCTCTGAAAAAGCGGTGCTTTTTCAGCCCTAACCAGAGGATAAAATATTGTGCTGAAGCTGAACAGATTAAGGACGCTAGCCAGATGAATACCTGGTAGGTAGATTCTCCCCCCCCTATTTTCCTCCCCCAAAACTAAGGTGCGTCTTATACTCCGGTGCGTCTTATACTCCGAAAAATACGGTACTTCAGCTTCAACCACAGTACACGAGCACACAATAGATACAAACTCAATGTAAACCACTGCAAACTCGACTGCAGAAAATACGATTTCAGCAACAGAGTGATCAATGCCTGGAAATCACTGCCCGACTCCGTGGTTTCTTCCCCAAATCCCAAAAACTTTAACCTTAGACTGTCTACTGTCGACCTCACCCCATTCCTAAGAGGTCTGTAAGGGGCGTGCATAAGCACACCATCGTGCCTACCATCCCTGTCTTACTATCCTATTGTCCTCATTTATCTGTACTTACTTTGCTTATGTTTATGTTTATATCTATACCCGCTATCTTGTACATATTTGACAAATAAATAAATAAATAAATCTCACCTTTCAGAATCTTCACTAGTATTTTCTATTCCAGCTTCAGCCATTAGTTCAGCAACATGCTTTTCCAAATCATTTATTCGTTCACCCATCTCATCCAGTAAAAGGTTAAAGAGCACTGCATTTTTAATTCATTTTTATTAGGAGTTTATATTAATCTATCTGAGAAACGAATACATGATGCGTATATATAACAGGATTCACATTTGGTTTTTTTCTATTGTAAAAAAATCCAAGGTGCTGTTTGGTTTGTTTTATTTTATCTTATTGGATATAAAACAATTGTTTTCATACTTCTTGCCTTATCTGGTCTGAATGTATGCTACAGATATTAAAAGCTTATAAGTGTATAATATTGTAGTTAAGTGTTTCAGGACTGAACATTATCTGAGGTCTTCAAATATAATTGTTGAGGCAAGATTATTAGTTTAAAAGAATATTACTATTATTTAATAGTTTCCTGTATATTGTCAATACTGTCTCAATTCATAAAGTTGAAGATGAATATATCACCATAATCTCCTATGTAGGAGGATCTAATATATTTAAATTGGTAACTTAACCATTAATAGTATTTAAGAATGATGCATAACTCGTTATAAACTGAAAATTAATTTTCTAAAATTGATATAAATTTCCTAGGCTTACTGCCATATGTGACACTCCATTTTTTAGATTCTTAAGTGAAAAATTCAAATGATGAGTTGATGTGCTATACTACAAATGGGAAGTTGACATGCTGTACTACAAAGTACCAGCTTATGAAATTCTATTTATAAAGACTTTTGATCCCCACATAGGCTCCATAAGTATTCTTAGGAAATAAAAATGATGAGTAGCTAAAATCTAGTGTTTTGTTTTAGAAAAATGCCCTCTTGTACAAAATTCTTATCAGAAAATAACCTGATGGATATACTCACTTCTAGTTCCCAAAATCATTCCCTATCATCTTCAAGTTTACCTTTGCCCTGTTTTGTACTTGACAGGTGAACTCAAAATCATAAATATATTTTGGAAACATTTAGGGATTAGCCAAGATGATTACAAACAATTTCACATTAATTTTAGAAAAGGATCCGAAAAGGATATTTTGTAGAGATAATTTATCAGTCAGGTCTTCAAAGTTTTCTTGCAGCTGTTGTAGAAGATTATCTGCCTATAGGTGGAAAAAATACATCCATGATGTTAGACAAGTTGTCACTTTAAGCTACTTCCTGGGCTCATCCAGCCTTAGTAGTGTTATTGTTTACAGTACACAAAAAGAGATGGCAGTTTATTATTTGAGGAACTGAGCTTTATTTCATCCACTGAGTATGATAAAGGAGGGAGTTCCCCTAAAATAGCTACCGGTAATATATTTGTGAAAATACTAAGATCTATAAAAGGAGTTTAAAAAAGCAAGTATCACATAAAACAATATGAAATGCAGAGATTATACCTAACTTTTATATGGAAGTGTTCTTATAGGTTGCTAATATATTGTAAGTAATTTTTATATAGTGTTTTATTATTTTATTTTATTAATTTTATACAGTATTACACAGTACGGTATTTTTTTATTTAGACATTCTTGAAAGAAAACCCTTGGGTTAAGAAAAAGTTGGCCTCATTCCCATTCCAAGGCATGAGAGTGAAGAGATGTAGAAACTTTCTGAAAATCTTATAACTTTTCCCAAATGTGGTTCTCTCTACCGATACTGGATCTCAATGCCACAATCTTGAGTTATGAGGTTCAAAACGCACCAGAGATTTATTTATTTACTTTGTGAGATTTATATACCGCCTCACAGTGCAAGCACTCTCTAAGCGGTTTACACCAGTAAGCAATGTATATTTACATTGCCCCCAACAATTTGGGTCCTCATTTTACCTACGTCGGAAGGATGGAAGGCTGAGTCAACCTTGAGCCGCTGACCTGCGGATCACAGTCAGCTAAAGTGGCCTGCCTCTAACCGCTGCTGCGCCACCTCGGTTCTTGAGGTGGGTTGTGGAGGATATTTTTTATGTGATGACCATCACTACCTGCCAGCTGATGAGATACCCTGGTAGATTTATGCATTATGATAGATAGGATGCAGTGGGTAAAAATAGGTAGGTCAAAGGATGCAGGGGGTGCAGGGAGGTGGCTATAAATGCTATCTTCCTTATCAATAAAGGAGAATATTTGTAGCTCATGGTCAAAATGAGGGATTGTTAGTGTTCTCTGAGCTTGGTTGTTGCAGAGGTTTCATTATCCAAACTAGGCAACATCATCTAGTAAAGATGTTACAACTGACTAGCACTGATGATGTTACCTAGTGTAGGTAAGAATCAATGATGTTACTTAGTTTGGGTAATGAAATATCTGCCAAAAAACAACCAAGCTCAGAAAGCACCAAGGGCCATCATCCTTAGCCAACACCCGTCCTCTCCAAGGTGATGGGATCATTTTTGTGACCTTCTGACAAGTAAAGTCAATGGGGGAAGCCAGATTCACTTAACAACCAGGCTATGGATTGAACAGCTGCAACGATTCACTTTAACAACCGTGGCAAGGAATGTGGTAAAACGGGGCAAAACTCACTTAACAAACGCCTCACTTAACAGAAACGTTGGGGTCCCTTGTGGTCGTAAGTTTGAGGACTATCTGTATTTAGGTCTGGGGGCTGCCTGCAAGAGCCGCCACGCCACCCATCCGACTTGTGCGCGATACCAGCGCGAACGGCAAAGCCTGGGACGAGCGTCGGGGGTACTCACAAACTGAGAGAGCTCCTTGGCGCTCGGCGGGTCGTTGTCCGCCATGCCCTCTTTCTCCACCTGCGACGCCGCCGCCACTTGACTCGCCCGCTCTTTTCTACTCCAATTGCCGCCCCGGACGGGAGGGAAGCGGCTCCGGAGACAAGGCCGCCTCCCTGCTGCCCTTCGAGCTGACCAGGCGGGCTTTCTCTTCGCCGGCGCGGTTACACGGCTACGATCTCCGGCTCTGAGGAGGAACCAATGCGAAAAGCGACGGGGACTTTTCCACTCCTCCTTGCCACGTGCCCGACGCGTCATTATTTTGGTTGCCTGCGATTCGGGAGATTGCAAAGGATGTTAAATTTCCCTCTTGGGACTTTTATTCCCAGCTCACCTCTAAGCAGAGAAAATATCAATTTTTCCCTCCCAGTTTTTAAAGTGTGAAAGATGTCATTGGTTGCTAAGCTGAGCCTTGGGTCTATGCTTGACGGTCTAAATTAGCAGAGGAGTTACCCAAGGTTGGATGATCAGTGGCCAGCTAGAGAGGTGTTGAGTTGTCTGGTTGTTGTTACGGTACTATTATTATTCATAGGAGTATTAAAGTAGTTAATTGTTTTTATTGTTCTAAAATGTTTTTTTAGTATTTTGCTTGTAATATATATTTTTAATTGTAAGCCACACAGAGTCCTTGACTGAGATGGGTGGCTATAGAGAATGAATGAATGAATGAATGAAGAATGAATGAATGAATGAATGAAAAAAAATTCCAGTGACACAGTTGGAGTTTTCTCTCCCACTGTGGTAGGAGTCCTAAAAAAAACCCAGAGATGAAATGGGGAAAAAGTTATATCTGCAGGAGCCCAACTTTAAACTGCCTGGGAATTTGATGCTTTTGAAAGTTTGTGTTCGAGAAGACTACAAACAAAGAAAGAAAACAAACAAATGGATCATTGAACAAATCAATGATCAAATTGTCCTACTTTACACATATATTATGTATGCAGAGACCTATCCTCTGGAAAAAGTTCTAATGCTGAGAAAGGTGGAAGGAAAGAGAAGAAAGAGGACAACCACCAGCAAAGTAGATTGTTACAGTGTGATGGGTTGGAAGATCTGAATAACCAGATTTGGGACGGGTTTTAATGGGGGGAAATCTATTTATAATATGTGATTGCTAAGAGTTTATAGCAACTTAATGGCCCATAATCAATCACCTATCCATCTGCGCTGCAAATGCTTCTTTGAAGAGAAGAGCACTTCGGTCAAATGATATTCAACCTTTCATTCACAAGCTCAAGATAGTCTATATATAATGCTCCCATTCTTCTTTTTCCCCATAGCAACTCTGGATGTAGAAAGGTTGCATTTTGTCCAACCCAAAGGTTTCTGTAAGTGCATAGCACATGAACAGAACAAACCTGTCTTGCTGGAAACAGAAATATGTAAATTATTGTTTAGTATGTTTAATGTGTACATCTAGAAAGCCTTAGGCAAGTAAAAAGTAGTCTATTGTAGTATAAAATTTATTTATTTGTTTGTCTGTCTATTTTATTTGCCACCATCTTACCACAAGGAGACTCTGCCAAAATCCTTAAAAGAAATATTGTAGTGAAATCCACTAGGTCCAAATAAATCTTAATTTTAATACCAGGAGCTGTTTATTTGGAAAAACAAGGGTATTCTCAAAAGCTGTGCTGCCTGTGCTGAAATTAAGATACGCAATTGTTATAAACAGTGCACGTTCGCATATGGAATTACCCGAGACAACCACTTGAAAGCAGCAAAGAAGTTTATTTACGTATTTGCAAACACGGGTGCACGGAAGGTGAACACAGAACAAAGCATTCATCAGCTTTTATCCCCTTACACAAGTTCGTTTCCCCCTCCCCTTTTTGACACAGCATCCTACTCAATTCTTCTAAAAGCCCCCTCCACCTTTGTTCAAAGAATTTTAACAAGTTCACCATACCCTTTTTCCTTGCTAGCATAAGCTCTATTGTTATTTTTGTATTTCCTCTGTTTCAGCTGTCATTCAGGCTCACTAGGCTTGTGGTTCTTAGCTGTTAGCTGCTACATACAGGTAATTTTGAAACAGCTTATAATTGTTCCATTTGACATATCAAGCATTTACCTTTTTAGAAACAATACCACCTCCATTTTCTTATACAAAATAATAATACATGATCATTATTATTCTTTTAAATGATCATTGTCCTTATATTTAACACAATATAATTCAAATCAAGATGAAGAATTAAAAAATAGCAATAGCAATAGCACTTAGACTTATATACCGCTTCACAGTGCTTCACAGCCCTCTCTAAGCAGTTTACAGAGTTAGCATATTTCCCCCAATAAACTGGGTCCTCATTTTACCGACCTCTGAAGGATGGAAGACTGAGTCAACCTTGAGCCTGGTGAGATTTGAACTGCCAAATTTCAGGCAGCCTGCAATTAAAATAAAAGCAGCCTGGAACTAGGATAATATTGCTGACATAGTCCAGAGATGAAGATCAAAGACCAAAAAGTATATTTTTGCTAGTAGCATTTTAAGCCTTGTAAACTATAACATTAAAAGGTTAACTTTATATCACAAGTATTTTCAAAAATATCTGTTTAAAATACATTTTCTTTAATCGGGTGAGAAAAGAGAGACCATAAGAAAAGGCAAGCCCTACCACCTTAAGCTCACAAAACCAGTAACAGTTCTTTAAAGAACTGTTGCAAGAAAAGAAGGTGACAACCTTGCCTGACCTTGTTTGGCTTGAAAGCTAAGCAGGGCTGAGATTGGTTAGTCTTAATATGGGTTTTTTCCCCAAAGAATACAGATAGTCCTTAACCTGCAACCATTTGTTTAATGACCATTCAAAGTTACAAGGGCACTGAAAAAAATGACATGGCCATTTTTCACACTTACAACTGTGGCAGCATTCCCATGATCACATGATCAAAATTTGGACGCTTGGCAACCGGCATCTATGAGTCATGTGATCACTTTTTGTGACCTTCTGACAATCAACTCAATGGAGAAGCCAGATTCACTTTACAATCTTGTTATTAACTAAATAACTGCAATGATTCACTTAACAACTATGGCAAGAAAAGTTGTAAAATGGGGCAAAACTCATTTAACAACTGCTTTGCTTAGCAAATGGAAATTTTGGGCTCAATTGTGGTCATAAGTCAAGGACTACTTGCATCAGAACTATGGGCTAGATTTCAAAGTTAAAAAAGAAAATCTAAAAGCAAAGCACTTCCATATTGTTGCCAAGAAAACTAGATGCATTTGTCTAGTTTAATCACCAGGAACCACCAGTTTAATAATTTGCTCAAGTGAAAGTGGTGATATTTCAATGGATCTGCCATTGTATGGTGGATTTTTTTTTTTACATAAGAGCTAAGGAACAGAAGTGACACACCCTCTTAAATATTCCTAGTCACCCTTAAGTATATAGATGGCTTGCATGCACTGAAGAAACATTTGAGACTAGCAGGACAGGTTTTACTAGAACAAGGGCATTTTTGTTTGTAATCGTAACTCTGTTCTGGGTCATCTAACTAGGAAGTTGGGAAAGGCCAATATCATGGTGCACGCAGAAGCATTTTGAGAAGCTGCCCAGGGAATTTTTTGCTATCTGTGTAGTTCCCAACCAGATTGGCCATTTCAAATTGATCTCCCCTTTTGCTGCTTCTTCCCCAGTCCTTTCATGGCAAATGTGGCTAGTTCTGTCAGTATTCAGAGACTTATCCTGCTGACAGACAGGATTGTGAGCTCATATATATATTTTCTTTTCAATTTTCTGTGTTGAGTTGGAAAGGATAGAAAAGAGAATCCAATTAGATTAAGTAAGGAATTGAATTTTAAAAAAAGTGGATTCAGTTTTTTTTAATTTATACACCAGGGAAAGCAATTTTTCTCCAAATTACATGCGAATTGAAGAAATCTTATTTTGTCTAAGGATACTGGGAGATGCTATTGAAAACCAACACACGGAGGAGTGTGCAATTGACTGCACAGCTAGCTAATGAAAAGGTGGGTGCCTCTGAAGATTAGCTGCTGCTTGGAAGATCTGGAGTGCTTGCCGAATTGGAGCATCTTCAGAGGAATCTGGATTTGATACGAGAGAGAGAGAGAGAGAGAGAGAGAGAGAGAGAGAGAGAGAGAGAGAGAGAGAGAGAGAGACAGAGACAGAGACAGAGACAGAGACAGAGAGACAGAGAGACAGAGAGACAGAGAGACAGAGACAGAGACAGAGACAGAGAGACAGAATAGTAGGCCATTTTTGTTGCTAGTAAAGTAAAAAAATACTGTTTGTTATTTGTGAGGGTTAGCCAATGCAAAATGATTGGGATTACAGGAAAACATTTGGTCTGGGCTCTCTTCGAATCTGACAGTAGCATAATTTTTCCTCAACATTTAAGTCAGTTGGATGGTCATTTGCCTTTGTCAAAGGTTGAACTCTAAATGTAGGTGTGACCAAGGTCCCTTTGGGGTGGGAGGTCAGGAACCTTAAGATGAAAATCAATTAAAAATCTGTATGCTTGAACACAACCATTGTGACCTTTAAAATCCCCAGTATTCAAAAAAAGAAAGGCACTATTTTTTTTAAATTCATAGATTTTGAAGGATTTATGGAGTTCACCAAGGGGAGACCAATTGGTGGCTTTTTGTACTTGTTCTGTGGGGTAACTTGCAAAATGCTGTTCTTGGATCTTGAAGGAATACCAAGCAGAAATAAGACTGTTATGTCGTCTGGATTTTCTTCCAGATATTCTTTTGCATCTAGTTCTCTAATGGTAGAAATTTGGCATGTTACTTTAATTCCATGAAAATCGGAGTGGAATTTCTTGAGCTTTGTGGATCCAATACACACCAGAACCTAAGCTGATGTTTTAATTGCCAGTTTTGAAAGTAAATAGAGTTCCATTGATTGTGTTATTTATCTACATTATTTATATAACAACACATTCTATGAGCCAGTTTGGTGCAGAGCAGTACTTCTCAACTTTGAGAAGTTTAAGATATGTGGACTTCAACACTTTCAACCTGCCAAGATTGAAAAACACTGGTATAGAGGTTAAGGCATTAGATTACTGTTACTAATTCTACCGCCCTCCCAAACTCCCCTCTGTGAACTCAGGACATTGAGTTTAATGAAAAGATACATATTGTAACTTCAGCTCTTAGAAAGATTCCAAGTCAGCTTGTGTGGGGTTTTTTTCCTCCTACACACACATTTACTCTTGTCATTTCTGCTGCTGAAAGACTGTTAATTTATTTAATTGTATTTTGTCTGATAAAACATTTGATAAAGGAAAAGCTCGTTTGACCTTGTAACACTTTTGAATAATAACTTCTCTCTCTATATATTATCAAGTTCCAGGGTACATGATTTCCACTTTATGGAACAGCATAAGAACTGGGCCTCCTGTTTTTACATTTCCTTCCTGTCTCAACAGGTGTGGTTTCTGCAAGACATAGTTGTCTCCTTGCTCCTGGTGCCAGTTCTATATCGTTTCATAGAAGTAAATACTTTGAACTATATCGGATTTATTGCTGGATAGAGTTAAATACAGTTTTACAGAACTCTTTAAAAAAAAAAACCTGCAAGCTGCTAATGCCCTTTAGTTTTATGGAGGGTTTTTTTAAAACCAGAAAGGTTTGAAGTTATTATACCACTTTTGATGAAGGATGCCTTGAATATTTCATAGGAAGCTGAGACATAATTACATCAGTAGGCAAGAATTTACATAACAGTAGTTAAAATTTATAGTTTTGTACATCGCCAGTCTGTTGGAATTGGGTTGCTGTAACAAATTTGAATAATAATAATAATAATAATAATAATAATAATAATAATAATAATAATAATAATAATAATAATAATAATAATAATAATAATAATAATAATAATAATAATAATAATAATAGGAAAGAAGGCATTTAGTGCAAGCACAAACCTGTCTCCCGCCACACACACATACATATTTTCTTTCTTCAACACACTTCTTCAGTTAAAAATAGTATATTACCCCCGTTGGTGATTATGACATTTTAAAGAAGCCTTGGAAGCAGCTCTGATCTATTTATATTCGACACAAAACATGCTCACTTTGTTGCAGGGAGACTTCGCGATAATATGACATTATTATTCGATTCGATTCTATTCTACGATAATATGACATTATTATTATATGTACTATTTTCCCAACAACTTTCTTTTCTCGTATCTGACGGGGAAGGGAAAAAAATCCCATTATTTGGGGTGTTTGGGTGGGGGGGTCCCCATCTAAATCCTTGCTTAACAGAGAGAGAACGATCTCGGTGTTCTCTTTTGGAAATCTGAGATTTCCCCCACGCGTTTCCCAGGATTTAGCGAGTCTCCTTCTCTCAGGAACAGGTCAGGCGCTAGGACCCAAACGACGAAAGGCCAAGAAGGGCGGATTTCTTCATAGACGGAGGCGCTTCAGCTTCTAGTGATGTCACAGAGGCGGGGCTCATTTTCTCGCTGCTTGGGGGCTGCCGCTGCCAGCTCCTTGTTTCCAGTCGCCCAGGGAGGCGGCGGGAGCAGCAGCAGCAGCAGCAGCACCGGCGGCGGCGCCTGTGGCTTTGGGAGCCCCGGGCAAAAGGAAAGGGCGCAGCGCAGCTGTGGCTTCAGCGCAGTCTGGGGCAGGAGCGGCGCCCCGGGCTGGGGCTCCCTCGAGCAAGAGGGGGAGATGCGCGATTCCTGGGGCGAGGGGCCTTGGCGAGAGCCCAGGTAAGGAGAGGGCGAGCCCCCCTGCCCTGCAGGAGCCCCCTTTCTTCCTCTTTCGGGCGGCGGGGGGGCGTAAGGGTTTCTCCGCCCCTCTGCCTTTTGGAAGCCGGGCAGTTTGGCGGAGTTGCTAAGGGAGCGTGGAAGGGAAGCAGAAGTCGCGGTTGGTGTCAGAGCCGCGGTTGGCCACTCAGAGAGGATAGAGAAAAAAACACTTCGGGGAAAGTGGCTTTTTCACTTCCTCTCGCTTCCCTCGTAAGGCGGGGACTGGCTAAAATGATGATCTGGCTAGAAGTCTCAGCTGGGACTCCGCAATTTGGGGATGCCAGTGATTGACAATCTGGTCTGTTCAGCTGAAGAGGCAGAACATCTGAAGGGGAGTCTTACCTTCTCCAGTTCCTGGGTCCTCTGCTCTAAGGAGCAGAGAATGCAGGCTTATTTCTTCCATCTCTTCATTTCACTCCTTTTCATGATTTCATAGATCAATTTCTTCCTAGTCTTCTTGTTTAACCGTGCAGGTGGTCTTTGACTTGCAGCCATTCGTTTAGTGGCGATTCAAAGTTACAGCAACACTGGAGAAAAGTGACTCATGACGATTTTTCACACTTATAACTAACCGTTGCAATATCCCCACATAGTGATGTGATGAAAATTCAGGTGTTTGACAACTGGCATGTATTTATGAAAGTTGAAATGTTATTGGGGTCATTTTGCAATCTTTTGGCAAAGTGAATGGGGAAGCCAGATTCACTTTACAACTGGGCGACTAACTTAACAACTGCTGTGATTCACTTAACAGCTGTGGCAAGAAAGGTTGCAAAATGGGGCAAGGCTCACTGAACAACTGTCTCATTTAGTGATAGAAATTTTGGGCTCAGTTGTAGTTGTAAGTCGAGCACTACCTGTATTAATTTTCCTCAACAAGCAGGTAGTTTTAATCGTTTCCCCTGGCAAGAAGTTAGTACGGCATGCTTTGAGAATTACTTAGAACAATTAAATGAGCCTTTTAAAGTTGCATGCCCTGGAGAGGAATTGGGACTACAGGTCCCAGAATTCCCTGTGATCTGACGGCATTCTGGGAGTTGCAACTGTTGTATTTGTAGTGTGTGCGAGGGGGGGAAGAAGGTGAGTTTGTTGATTAAAAACAATTTTGACTGATGGAAATAACTCCTAATGAAAGGAAAACAATGTCAATGTAATTTGCTAAATAAGAAAGTTATTAAGAGTTCAATTGGCAAGTGAGGTATTTTGAAAGAGATTTTCTCTCTTGTGTACAAGGAGGAATGCTTCTTGCTTATTTTCTGGAAAAGGATAATTTTAAAATACTCTATAACCATGCTAATTTGAGTAAAAATCTTGTTTGTATTGCTGTTGACCAAATAAGTCAACAGCAGTTTATCAGTCTCTGTAGAATTTCTACTCATTAAAACTCATGATTATACGGTAGGATTTCTCAACCCAGAAAGTCTATTTTGTAAGAGGTGAGGATTGTTAGTTTATGATGAGCAAAAATCCAAAGGAATCTGGTAGCACCTTTCTCAACACATCTAATTAAAAGCTACCATATTGCTTCTGATTTGTCTCTCATTAAAATATATGCCTTTTTATTATAGGCAGTAGTTGTCTTACAAGAATAATCAGTCCTAAAAGTATTACATGTTTATGCCATTAATTATCCAACCTGTGGAATTTTGTGATTACTATATTATAAAAATATGCAGATCTTTAATGGAATTAATTTGAAAAAGCTTGCTATGTTGGAACCAGTAACACGACAAATGAGCACATTTGATATCATGAGTATATTAACCGATAAGTTTTAGTAAGTATATTTTGTTAGAAAACTTATTTTTAGGATTGTTAAGTTTTCCCATTCTTGACAACTCAGATATTTTGTTTGAATGTCAGTATGGTGGAGTAAGCACTAGTTTAGAGTTTAGACAAATAGATTGCCTTTTCCTCTAGTCTAGATCATTATGATTTGACTAATTACTTTCTAATTATGTGACTGAATATTTCCAGGCAAGTTTTGAGTTGGTCTCATCTCACTTTGTTTTTCTAGTGTTGCTTAAAGAATGGCATACGGCCTATTGGAAGATTAAGCAGATATGAATACAAGTCAGTAAATCCTGAGGAAGTAATAAAGGGGCTTCCCTTTTGTTACCAACTATCCTCATGCTAAGGGACATCATCCTGCCCATGATGGAAGCAGATGGCTGGGAATGGCTGGTAACTGCAGTTCAACAGCTGATATCCTGGGGGGCTTCGGCAGCCATGATGTTTGGAGGTGTAGTGCCATACATCCCTCAATACCGAGATATTAAAAGGACACAGAACGCAGAGGGCTTTTCAACCTACGTGTGCTTAGTATTATTAATTGCAAACATTTTAAGGATACTCTTTTGGTAAGTTGTTTCTTTTTTAAAAACTAAATTTCTCTCTGTACTTCTGGATGATCGTCGATACCTGAAAAAAAAGTGTGTGTGTGAGAGAGAGAGGAGGGAGGGAAGGGAGGGAGGGAGGGAGACGGGGGGAGAGAGAGAGAGAGAGAGAGAGAGAGAGAGAGAGAGAGAGAGAGAGATTTTTACTCTGCTGTCAAATTCCATGAAACTTCTTTGAAGTATAAGTAATATATCAGCTGTATTTGGCCTTCCTCTGGGTCCTTTGTCAATATTTCATATTCAAAATAGAGTAGAGTAGAGTAGAGTAGAGTAGAGTAGAGTAGAGTAGAGTAGAGTAGAGTAGAGTAGAGTAGAGTAGAGTAGAGTAGAGTAGAGTAGAGTAGAGTAGAGTAGAATAATAGAATAGAATAGAATAGAATAGAATAGAATAGAATAGAATAGAATAGAATAGAATAGAATAGAATAGAATAGAATAGAATAGAATAGAATAGAATAGAATAGAATAGAATTCTTTATTGTGTGTGATTGGACACACAAGGAATTTGTCTTTGGTGCATATGCCCTCAGTGTACATAAAAGAAAAGATACATTTGTCAAGAATCATGAGGTACAACACTTAATGATTGTCATAGGGTACAAATAAGCAATCAGGAAACAATATTAATATAAATCGTAAGGATACAAGCAACAAGTTACAGTCATACAGTCATAAGTGGGAGGAGATGGGTGATAGGAACGATGAGAAGACTAATAGTAATAGTAATGCAGCCTTAGTGAATAGTTTGACAGTGGTGAGGGAATTATTTGTTTAGCAGAGTGATGGCGTTTGGGGGAAAACTGTTCTTGTGTCTAGTTGTCTTGGTGTGCAGTGCTCTATAGCGTGGATTTGAGGGTAGGAGTTGAAACAATTTAAGGATATCTTGGCTGAAACCCAAATGGCATTTTTGTGGTTGCCCTAAACCTGTGATACCTAATGAAAGTCCTAAATTTGTGATATCTAATATTTTGAAATATACTGCATATGCTGTATTGAAAAACTTGCATATTTTTGTCAGCCTGAAGTTGCCAGGATTTGAAAACCGTGTAAACCTAAACAAAAGCTCTTTTGAAATTAGCTGCGGAGGCTTTAGCAATATTCATCTAGCAGACATAGTATAAGCTTAACGAACAATTAAATGTATTATGTAGAATAAGGCTATGTGGCATTTTAGAACTGAAGGAAAAAAGATCCCTCAGGAGCAGGCAAACACCAATCGGACCTGTCTGCAACTCCTTAAATCAAAAGTGTCTTTACTTCAGATCAGATGGCAGTCTTGTGACTCTTGGGAAATGACAAAGTTGTTTTAAGGGATTGCAGTCAAGTGCTGTGTATTTATCCCCATGTACTCCAAAGCACTTTTTACCATTGACTTTGAAGTCTGCTCAGCCCTACCAAAGAATAGCCTCAGTTAAATAACATTTTTTTTAAAAAGGTAAATGTTTCCCCTGTCCATTTGTGTCCAACTCTAGGGGCCAGTGCTCATTTCTGTTTCCTAGCCTAGGAAGCCAGCATTGTCCGAAGACGCTTCCGTGGTCATGTGGACAGCATGACTGTGCATGGAATGCTATTTACCTTCCCACCAAAGTGGTACCTATTTATGAGCATTTTATGCTTTTGAACTACTAGGTTGGCAGGAGCTGGGGCAGGAATTGGAATTCACCCCGTTACATAGTGCTTGGGTCTCGAATAGCCAATCTTCCGGTCGACAAGGCCAGCATCTTAACTGCTGGGCCATCATGCCCCCCAATTATCTGAAATGAAATGATACAGTATTATGTGAATACTGTATTCACAGTATTCCACTAGTCCATTTCTTCAATTTGTAGATTGTTGTGGCTTATTGAGAAAGTTGGTGAGCTTTAAAGCCTCACTGCTTACTGCACAAGGTTTTGTAGACTATTGTGATCAGCAAAGGTTTATATGGTACAATGACAACGACTTTCAGATTTTTGCTGAACAAGCATATATATCTTTCTGGAAACTGGCTGTTATGTGTTATGAACAGGATACATGTTTCAATTATACAGCAGCATTGTATGATTGTCTTGAATATGTCATTCCTATGAGAAAGTGTCAGGCTTTCTCATGTAAAATGTAAATGTAAAATTAATCTAATTTTAAAATTCACATTATATTTCCTGAATGCATTTCAATGTAGCTCGTGTTAGTTAGGGCCCTGTTTGATGACAACTGTCTAGATTGGGATAATTCACAAATTATCAGATTATGGCAGACCTAATTTATGTGTAATAATTTATTATTATACTGTGTCTGACATATAACATTTGAAATGTAACAACATTGGTCTTAGTATCAAATAACTATGATTTGGTGGGTGGATGAATAGCACAGTCATCTGTCAGCCTTTTCTTCAACTTCAGAAGTCTTTCATCCTGGTCTTGAAACAAAGCATCTTTCATCACAATATAATTGATCAATGTTTATGACTAAACATGAAGGAAACCATTAGCCCTATATATTTAGTTTGATTCATAAATCTTTGTGGGAAGGGCTTTCCTCAGATTTTAATTTGGTTACAAATGACCTTTTAGGAAGTATTGCTATAACTTAAGAATGTAATGCAGAATAAAGGACTTGGAGACAAATAGAAGTATTGTTTTTTTCTTGTGATTGCCTTAAATTGTTTTATTTATCTACCATCCACCATCAGGATCTGACCTTCAAAAAAGATAGGCTGCTACTTACCTTTTTCTTTCTCCGAAAGAAGAATTAGATTTTTATCATTTGCTTTATAGTGTTTGGAGATCTGATCGAAATTGACCTTTCATTGAACAATTCTGTCTAAAGGAATAATGAATGTTCATTGAATCCTTATTGAGCCATGCTGATCAAGACTTTTCATTGAAATTAGAGATAAGAATGAAGCATATTGTCCCCTTAGAAGTTGGTGAAGTCTCTTTTGTTCCTGTCAATATGTCTAATGTACAGGATGATGTGAATAACAGTTGAGTACCATTTGGAGGGTCCTATGTTCCCTCTACACCTTCTCCACCAGTTAAATAAATGACAGAGACTAGTTATATTTACTTTTCCTTATGGTGCTTCCCCCCACAAACCAGTGTAATTATTTCAGCCTCAGTTTAAGTCTATGTCATAAATGCTATTACTGTGCTGCAAATAGAATATTACTGAGACAATGTATGTGCTTTCATTTATTTAAGGGATGACGTTTTCTGATTGCTATTACATTGTTGTAATTATGAAATATAAAAAAACCACAGCATCAAAGGATCTTGAAAATACAGCACCTTTCTGCAAGTCAAATATATTAGATCGTTTTTTAATCCAAAGAGCTAAATAGGTAGGGAGAGAAATTGTTTGAGTGTCTTTCTTTGTATCTCTCATCCTTCCCAATTTTTCCTCACAATAAACCTTTGAAAGTGGTTGGGTTGAAAGATGGTGACTAGCCCAAAATCTTAATTCACAGAGTTTAATCTTGCTTCTTAATCTAGCACTTTACCAATCCCCCCCCGGGATTTTTTGGTGAGTGGCTATAATGTTCCATCGTTAGCTGTGATAACAATATTTACTACTTCACATCTTGAACTGGTCTAAATTTTAATTGGAGAATTCATGAGCAATTAAGGAAAACTTGAAAGTGACGTCAATAGGCAGGAATTTAGGAAAAATAATGCCTAAGAGAAGAAAAAGCTAAAAATGTTTCAGTAATAAAAATAAGAAATCTGCCTTAACAAATGTAAGACAATAGATGCCTTCCCAAAGCATCTTCTACATCCTTTTACAACAATATTATAGACAGGTGTTAAAATTTGAACACGTGACTAGTTCTAATTATGTCTATTTAAATATAAGGACTTAATACAGAGCAGACAAAATACAGTACATGGCTTCCAATGAATAATGAAAATTGGGGCACAAATTGTATAAATTTGGGCAGTTCAGGAATATCACTCTTCATGCAGTTTATGTGATGTTCCTTAGCATAAAATCTGTATTTTATAATTTATATTTTTAAATCAGACCAAAGTGAATGTACGCTTGGACATAACCATCTGTTTTTAAGCCAGGATTTGATAAGATTATGAAGTATTAGGCCTTCTTTTTGCTAAGGGTTATTTTTTCTTGGAAAAAATAATGTACCTGAAGTATTCATAACATTAGTTGCTGAGCTGTTTTACGGAGTACAGTACCTGTACAGCTGCTGAGTTATATATTCCTTCAGATAATCCAAAGGAATTATCAGGTTTCTTCTGTTAAGTGTTTTCTTTGCAATGAAATCAGTTGAGTGCTTTCCTGTTTCTATGTAATTGGAAGGGGTGGGGACAGAGTTATTGTTTTCTGGCCAGTGGAAAATACAGCTCCAACCTTGCCCCAGCTCTGGGAAAGAATAATTGGCAAAAATAAGGAACAAGGAGGGCAGAACAGGCTAGTTAGGTTATATAGCCTACCTAAATGCCTTTCAACTTGAGTGTTAGGCAAGAGAAGCACTGAGCCCAGAAACCCCTCCTTTAAAACTAGACCTATAACACCACAAGGCTGTTATAAGATGGGCTTTTTAGATTGATTTATCATTGACAGATGTTTAAAAAGACCGACTGTGGGCTTTAATGGTGCATTTCTTTTATGCCAGTGACCGTAGTTGCAGGACCTTCTTTCTGATGATGGTTGTATTTTTTGCTAGTGGTGAGTGGGATCAGTGCTACTTTGTCTCCTTGTATCTTTTTAGATTTTTTAATTAATTATGGGGGAAAGACTGTATTTTAAAAGATTTTTTAAAAGGTTGACTCATGTAAGCTTTTCACTTCCAAGCTGCCCTGTTATAGCAAAGTTCAAGAAAAGGCAGATAATGTTTTGAAACTCCCTTTTGCATTTTCTCTGGATAACTTTTGCCTCTCTCACACACACAGAACAAGGCAACTGTACATTAACCTCTAGTACAGTGATGGTGAACCTTTTTTGGTTCGTGTGCCAAAAGGGGATGTGCACGCGCGCTACTGCGTGCGCACATGCCCATACCCATTCCCTCCCCCCACGCATGCACATCTCCCCGCGCTGCCCCCACGCATGCGCACAGGCCTCACTGAAGCCTGGGACGGTAAAAAACAGCCAAACGGGCAAACCGGAAGTCTGTTTTTCTGAACTTCCGGTTTGCTCGTTGGGCCGTTTTTTGCACTCCGGGGCTTCAGGAAGCTTCCCTGAAGCCTCCGGAGTGCGAAAAACAGCACAACAGGCAAACCGGAAGTCCGTTTTTCCAAACTTCCGGTTTGCCTGTTGGGCCATTTTTCGCACTCCAAGGCTTCAGGGAAGCTTCCCTGAAGCCTCCAGAGGGTGAAACAGTCTTCTCCAAGGCCGAAAATCAGTTGGCCAGCGCGCGCATGCGCGCTGGAGCTGACATAGGGCAACGCCTCGCGTGCCCTCCGATATGGCTCCGCCTGCCAACTGTGGCACGCGTGCCATAGGTTCACCATCACTGCTCTAGTAGATAATTTGATCAAAACAATTTACTGTGGTAGTCAATGGAGATCCTATCGTTTATATTAATACATGATGAGAGAATGTTCAGGAAATGAAGAAGTGTATTGGTGTTCATTGTTATTGAATCCTTCTGTTGAATATTGTTAATGGGATGCTTTTAGAACAAGGATACTCAGATTTCTCAATTTACTTTGGTTTACAGGTAGTCCTCGACTTACGACCACAATTGAGCCCAAAATTTCTTTGCTAAGTGAGGCATTTATTGTTAATTTTGCCCCATTTTATTACCTTCCTTGCCACATTTGTTAAGTGAATCACTGTAGCTGTTAAATTACTAACATGGTTAAGTGAATCTGGCTTCCCCATTGACTTTGCTTGTCAGAAGGTCACAAATCACATGCCCTGGGGCACTGCAACTGTCATGAGTCAGTTGCCAAGTATCTGACTTTTGCTCATGTGACCAGGGGATGCTGTAATGGTCATAAGTGTGAAAAAGAGTCACAATTCACATTTTTCACTACTGTCGTAACTTCGATTGGTCACTAAACAAAGAGTTGTAAGTCAAGGACTATCCATATTATGCTACTGCTTTCTCTTTTTCCAGTCAATGGGCAATGTAATTGTGGCTGTAATTGTAGTTAAAAAACACCGTGAATGATTATAGGCATGGAAAATATTTAAAAATATTTAAGTAGTAATAGTTAACAGTTTGCCCTTGAAAGTGGGATATCCTGTTAAAAAGGCTTTAAGCATACATCTGTTCATATTTGTTTGCCTAGAATAAGTCATAACTATATATAGATTATAATACATTAATACTCATCAGCTGCAATAAGAGTAGAATTATGACTATCATAAATTCAACATGCTGCAGTAAAAATCAGCATATGATGACTATTTTTTTACAACTTTATTTTCAAATATATGGTATATTGTTTATCAGCAAGAATTGTTACTGCTTGCAGAGATTTTTGGTAGAACGAATAGCAAACATTTCTTCTTTATTTCATTTCTATACTGGTGTTTCTGTTAAGAGAACCAAGACATATTGCAAATCATACTCCGGGTTTATGATCAGAAATCTGATGCTACACTCTGTTAGTGTTCAAGTCCAGTTATTCTGTCAACCTCACTAAATTGACACCAGCAAATTTCTTAGAGGGTCATTTTTAACCTGATTCTAAGGAATTGTTGAGTAGACCAGTGATGGGATTATGATATTCCTCATTTTCCCCCTTTCTCATCAGTCCAGGAAACAAATCTTTTTGGGGTATATCTTCTTGATGATTTACTAAAATCCCCCCTTCCCAGTGCTGTCAATCACCCAGCATTTGAGAAGAGAACAAGTTTCTCCCTTTTTTCTTGCTTTCTCTGTTTCCCTTTTGTTTTTATCTAGTGGAGAGCAGCAACTTTCCTTTGTCTTTTTATTCCAAACATTGGATAGTACAAACTTCGATCTTAAAAGCCCAGAACACCACAATACCAATGAGGAAGAAAAACAAGAAATCCAAAAGGAAACCAGCATGGCTAAACAAAGACCTCACCGATAAACTGAATGAAAAAAAAGATAAATACAAAAAATGGAAAGATGGGCACATAACCAAGGCAGAGTACCAACAGACAGCCAGAATCTGTAAAGAAAAAATCAGGACAGCAAAGGCCCAGAATGAACAAAGACTCGCAACAAAAGTCAAAGACAACAAAAAAAGCTTCTTCCAACACATAAACAACAAGAAAAAAATCAAAGAAACAGTTGGTCCACTAAAGAGAGAAGATGGCAAAGAAGTAACAGACAACACAGACAAAGCAGAGCTACTGAACACATTCTTCGCATCAGTCTTCACACAAAAGGAAACTGCAGCTCAACTACCCAGCAACACAAATATAAAAAACAGATTTGAAGCAAGACTCAACCTAAGCAAAAATACAGTAAGAGATCACCTATCTGAACTTAATGAATACAAAGCACCAGGACCTGATGGATTACACCCCAGAGTCCTAAAAGAACTAGCAGAAGTAATTTCGGAACCACTGCACCACATCTTCCACAAATCCTGGAACACAGGGGAACTCCCCGAGGACTGGAAAAGAGCTGACGTGGTCCCCATCTACAAAAAAGGAAAAAAAACAGACCCAGGAAACTACAGACCAATCAGCCTAACATCAATACCTGGGAAAATACTGGAAAAAATAATTAAAAACCAGATCTCACATCATCTAGAAACAAACCAAGTAATAACCAACAGCCAACATGGATTTGTTAAGAACAAGTCATGCCAAACCAACCTCATTTCATTTTTCAACACTGTGACCAAATTAGTAGACCAGCGAAATGCAGTAGACATAATATACCTGGACTTCAGCAAAGCATTTGACAAAGTAGACCACAACCTACTTCTTCATAAGCTAGAAAAAAGCGGGATAGACAGCTACACAACCAGATGGATTAACAACTGGCTGACCAACCGTACCCAACGAGTAGTCCTCAATGGCTCTAAGTCCACATGGAGAGAAGTAAGCAGTGGCGTACCACAAGGTTCCGTCCTAGGCCCAGTACTCTTTAATATCTTCATAAATGACCTAGATGAGGGAATAACCAAATTTGCAGACGATACCAAGCTGGCGGGAGTAGCAAACACCCCAGAGGACAGACTCAAAATCCAGAGGGACCTTGACAGACTTGAACACTGGGCCCAAACCAATAAAATGAAATTTAACACGGAGAAAAGTAAAATTCTACACCTAGGTAAGAAGAATCAAAAATACACATACAAACTGGGTGAAACCACACTCAATAGCAGCGATTGCGAGAGGGATCTTGGAGTCTTGGTAGACAGCCAACTAAATATGAGCCAGCAGTATGCAGCAGCAGCCAAAAAGGCCAACGCAGTCCTGAGCTGTATAAATAGAGGGATACAATCAAGGACCAGAGAGGTACTAGTACCACTCTATAAAGCCTTGGTCAGACCACACCTAGAGTACTGCATCCAGTTTTGGTCACCACACTACAAAAAAGACATTGAAACCCTAGAGAAAGTGCAGAAGAGAGCAACCAGGATGATAAAGGGTCTGGAAAATAAAACATACAAAGAGCGGTTGCAGGAACTGAGCTTGGCCAGTCTGGCGAAGAGAAGGACCAGGGGTGACATGATAGCAGTGTTCCAATACTTGAGGGGATGCCACAGAGAGGAGGGGAGCAGGCTGTTCTCTATAGCACCAGAAAGCCAAACAAGGAATAATGGATGGAAGCTGACCAAGGAGAGATTCAACCTGGAAGTGAGGAGAAACTTTCTGACGGTGAGAGCGATCAACCAGTGGAACAGCTTGCCAGCGGAGGTTGTGAGAGCCCCAACACTTGCGACCTTCAAGAGGAGACTGGACTGCCATCTGTCTCAAATGGTGTAGGAACTCCTGCTTGAGCAGGGGGTTGGACTAGATGACCTACAAGGTCCCTTCCAACTCTAATAATAAATCTAAATCTAAAACAGCCCAGTCATGCAAATGCAAGCGGATTCTTTCTATTTTGTCCAGAAACCTTGTTTTCTCTGCCTGCTCTCTTTATTCTATTCTCTATGCCTATGGGAAGCAGTGCAAAAGGTACTTGCCTTTAGGACATTTGCATGTATATTTGTGAAAACGCTGCATTTGCTAAACTTTCTCTTTTTGCTATGGGAATAAGCCAGGATGCTAAGTTCACCACTGCCCTTCTTGAAACTCACTTTGTCTCCCCAAAATTGAAGACCCAGAGATAGTTAAATTCTTTTATGTTTATCAACAAACTTGCAAGCATAGTTCTTAAATACCAAGTGAGTCTTTTATTGCTTTGTGTGCTGTTAGCCTCCAGTGTTCTTTAAACTGTATTTCTTAATGACTGATTATAGTTTTATTTTGGGATTGTCTGAACACATGCCTTGTTAATCAACTGCAGAGGTTAGACCATTGGAATTGATGCTGAAGGAAGCCCAATTGGTCACACCTGCCATAGTGCAAATGAATATTATTTATTTATTTATTAGTGAGATTTATATACCACCTCATAGTGCAAGCACTCTCTAAGCGGTTTACACCAGTAAGCAATGTATATTTATATTGCCCCCAACAATCTGGGTCCTCATTTTACCTACCTCGGAAGGATGGAAGGCTGAGTCAACCTTGAGCCGGTGAGATTTGAACCGCTGACCTGCGGATCACAGTCAGCTAAAGTGGCCTGCAGTACTGTGCTCTAACCACTGCGCCAACTCGGCTCTATTACAAGGCCGAGTTTTTTTTAAATGATAGTAAACATGAATATTAAGTATTAATTTAATATATTTGAAAATGTTTTGTGGAGCTGTTACAGGTTTATGATTTTATTAATGATCAGTAAAGGCTTAAGAGGAGAATGAATCTCCCTCTAGTGGTTTTACTGGGAAAAACTGATTTTGAATGTATAGAGTTAGGTTCATTGGCAAAAAAAATGTATTTAAAATACATTATACATTAATACATTAAAATACATTAAGAATGTCCAGTACCACTATTTTACAATTTTCTCTTCACTATGTAAGGTTAGGAAACTCAGAAAAATGTTATTCTTAATTTGTTAATTTTGTTATCCATTATTTGTTATATTTTTCTATAATTATCCAGAGCAGTTTATTTGGCATCTGATGTGACTTTCTCAAAATATTATCCAGTAGTTAATAGATGTATATTCTGGTTCCCTACCTAGAATTAAAATGGTGACCTGCTCTTGGAAGAATTTGAATATCAGTAAATTAATTTATATCCATTCTGGAATTTAGTTTTATGAAAGTCTTTTTTTCTTTTAGTGTTCAACCACTTGATATCTCTTTTCCTTCTTCTAGGTTTGGGAGACATTTTGAGTCACCCTTATTATTGCAAAGCATTATAATGATAGCCACAATGTTATTGATGCTGAAACTGTGCACTGAAGTACGTGTGGCCAATGAGTTGAATATAAAACGACGTTCCTTTTCAGGTTGGTTGAAATCATTGCATATTGATTCTGTGTAACATTATCTCTCCTCTCTTTTCTTTGGCTCCATTATATTTTGGCAAAACTCTGTTTTGATGTTTCAACATTTAAAGAGCGTTCCAATTGAGGAAATGTGATTTATTTTGAAAATATTTGTTTTTATTTGTGTGCATATGAATACATCAAATCTTAATCAAAGCAATTCTCATCCAGTGACCCTATTTATTGGAGTAGTGAACTATAGAAGTTGGTTCTGTTGTTCTCCTTTGCAAAATTATAGAAGAAAGATCTTCCCACCATTCATTCCCGATTGCTGCTATATACTCATATGCTGCTTGGTGTCACATTCATTGCTTAAACTCATGTGGCATCCATCTGAAATATCCTTTTGTACTCATTGTTATGCTCAGAAGCGTAATATTCCATAGTTTTATGGATCCGTCCTTCCATCTATCTTAAATGTCTGGTTTTGATAAGAAACACTGTGATATATTAAATGATGAATCGCGGGACAAGCTAGTCAGCACTCTTATCTCTTAAAGGTTCAGATAGCTTCCATCAAGTTATGTGTGATCTTTAAATACAAAATGTGGGAATAGGGTATGACTGTCACATGCATATATATTTCCATTGCAGTACAAAAACATTCTACAGTTTTCTCATACTTCAGTTTTGGATGTGTTCATTCTTCATTTTGTGAGAATAAGGAAGTTGGTCAATAAAAGAAATGAGAGAAAAAGCTGATGTCATGATCCCATGAAAGATATATATAATTTACAGACCTGTGCATGCTTATTTTTCCCTCCTCTTCAGATACGTCTTAATGTTAGATAGTGAGATATGGCAATGCAAAGAAAGCAGACTTGCTAGATTTCCTTCCTTTCATCTGTCCATCCATCCGTATGTGCATTCATCCTATTAATTCTCTTAAGTTCATATTTTTCTCCTTTCTGATTGAATGCTTAGCTTCAGTGTCTATACCAGGGGTGTCAAACTCAAGGCCCGTGAGCCGGATCCAGCCTGCGGGGTGCTTAGATCTGGCCTGCGGGGCTGCCCTGGAAACAGCGAAGGACTGGCCCGCGGGGCCTCTTCCAGCAAAAACGAAGCTTGGGAGGGCCACGTGCAGCCCTCCCGAGCTCCATTTTTGCTGGCAGGCACCAGCAAAACAAACTACTAGTAAACGTGGATCCCCCCCAGCCCCGCACGGGCCACCACAGGTGCCCCCGACACAATTGGCCACGCCCCTCCGAGGTAAAAAACAACCCTGATGTGGCCCCCAAATCGAGTTTGATACCCCTGTCTATAAAACCAGTTCCTTCACACATGCAGCTGATTCTGGGTGGGAATTAATGATTTTCACATTGCCTAACACTGACAGAATGGGCAGTTGCACAGAAAAATATGTTACATGAAACAAATTAATGGGAATATCTCAGAGGATCTGTCTGTTCTGTGCTGGTTGGAACATTTGTTGCAAATTATTGAATTTCCATAAGCTTTTAATCAGAGACTAAGATGTAGTCTCCTCTTTGCTTTTGAGTCAACAGTGAGCCTTCAACCTTGGACTTTTTCTTGAGTCACCTGCTTTATGACAGTAAACCCAATCTGTAGCTCAGAGCCTCTTAATATATATAGCCTACATTTCTGGCCTGTTTTTATATGAAACCTGCCCTGCATAAAAAGAGTAATTTGCTTAAATATATCCTCCTTATGATTACCATAGTGAGCAGTATACTCTAGAGGTTGTTCTGAAATGCCTTTTTCTAATTTTAATGCAATATCTTTTTTGTCATGTTCTTGTGTGATTTAAAACATTGAGTTCTGTGAATTAATGATCCGAAATAGCCAAAAACCTGTTTTGATAGTTTGCATTGTTGGCTTTTTGTTTTGAATTCATGCTTTTTATTTTTATAAATGAATTTGGAAATGTGAATGTTTGGGTTGGTGTATGTGTGTAAGAGGTGTGTAAGATCATATATGTGGTGATCGAAGGCAATTATTGACTTTGTTTCAACATCCATCATATAACAATTTCCTAGATTTGCAAAATTTAGAGAGAATTGTTTTGAGCAGAATTTAGCTGCTTTTATCAAACAATAGATCTTGATGGCTACAGAGAATGAAAACGATGGCTGGTTTTGTAGCTTTGTACCACTTTGGATAAGTGAATATAGCTTAAGATTTTATTTGTTATTCATATTGTAATTCAATTATTGACATTTAAGATAAGCTTGTTGTACATATTTATCTCTTGAATTATTGGCTGGATTGTAAAGCATCATTTATCAACAGTCTCAGATGAGCTCTTTCATGCTGTTTTGATTTAGCTAAGCTAAACTTTTGCTTACATTTTCCCTACCACCACCACAATCCTCTTAGCGAAAAAAATGTAATGCGGTGTAAAATAGATAACTAATATAACTTCTTGATACTGATCTATGCATTCAATATTTGCTTAAGCTACGGTTCTTGTACATTGATGTTTTCTAAATGTTTCTTTTGTTTTTCTAAATTTTGGGGGAGCACAGTATGAATGACTAATATTTCTTTTATATAAAAAAAGCATTCTAGCATGATGACTGCTATCAAGCTATCTTAACTTTAAGCTAATTTAGAGCACTTTCAGAACTTGCTATTATGAGGAGTCAAACTACTTTGTTTTGTCTTTGCTTTCTCTTCAATATTTTAATATAGCTGCAGATAGTAAGGATGAAGAAATCAAAACAGCTCCCAAGAGAACCTTTCTAGGTATGTACTTTAGAAACCCTTGTCGCATGAGGGTGCCATTGAAACACCATCTCTTCTCCCACTGCTTTTTTTTGTTTTTGCTTGGGATTTAGTTTAGTGTGTTGGGGTGTTTCGTTTTTTTTACCATTTTAGAAATGAATGCATGCTTATCATTTCTAAGAAGAAACTATCCATGCTACCTCTTTTTAACAGCGACATGTTCATTTGGGTTTTATTACTAAGGGAGAAGGCTCATTCAATTTTGCTCCTTATGTGTTTCCCATATATTCCCTCGCCCCATTAGTTCCATGACCAGATTTGACATTATAGGGTTTGTCCTGTTAAGTTTACTTTATTCATCGCATTTCACACAATAATTTGTGTTTCACTCAACAATTTGTGACAATTGGATGGGATTGTGTGTGTGTGTGTGTGTGTTTGTGTGTGAACAATATGCAGACACATTTAAAAGCATTTGCATGCATGAGTGTGCACGTGTATGTATTATATGAATCAATACACTGCAGGGTGAAAGACTCATTTGAATAAAGTGACCAGATTTTTTTTTCTTCAAGCGGGACACCATTGACGGGGGTGGGTTTCTCCATTTGAGTTTTGCCCTCTGCGCATGCGCAGAACGCTGCGCATGCGCAGAGGGCAAAACAACAAATGTCGGCGTCCAGGTGAGGGGGGGAGGGGGGGAGGCGGGAGGGCGCTTGGATGCCTGCAGCTCGCGACAGGTAAGCTGCCTCCTTTCCCCGTCTCCCGCCTCCCGTTCGTTGCTTGCCAGCCCGGCCGAAGGGAAGGCGGGAGACGAGGAAAGGCCTCCCGAAAGGAGGGGAGGCTTCGGGAGCCCGCCTCCCTTTCGGCCCGAAAGGGAGGCGGGCTCCCGAAGCCTCCCCTCCTTTCGGGAGGCCTTTCCTCGCCTCCCACCTTCCCTTCGGCTGGGCTGGCAAGCAACGAATGGGAGGCGGGAGACGGGGAAAGGAGCAGCCGGCAGCTTACCTGCTCCAAGCATCCAAGCGCCGCGGTCTCCCGGTCGCCCGCCCGGCCCCAGGGCAACGGCGGCAGCGAGGCGACGGGGGGAAGAAAGGGGAGGGGGACGAGGAAGGGCTGTTTGCGCCGCTCGTGACGTAAATTCAAAGCGGCGACGGCTCCTCGTCCCTCACCCCTCCCAACAGCAGCGGCGCCTCCGAGGGCGGGGCTAGGGATGGGGCGGGGGAAGGAGAGGAGGAGCAGCCTCCCTTCCCCCTCCCCCCAGCTTCTAGCCGCCGCTGGAGGAGTCAACAACGCGGGACGCCCGCCCGCCGCCAACGCTGCCCACAGCCGGCCCGAGCTGAGAGGCCTGCTTCCTTTCAGGGCGATTTTTTGAAAGAATGCCCTAGTCAGGCATTCTTTCAAGAAATCGGGACTTTTTAAGAGGGCGGGTGGGACGCGGGACAAATGGTGAAAAAGCGGGTGTGTCCCGCCAAAATCGGGACGTCTGGTCACCTTACATTTGAAGGTTATGGGCTAATCCAGGAGCGCCAAACTACAGTTCTTTGAGGACCTGTGGACTTCAACTCCCAGAATTCCTGAGCCAGCCATGCATGCATGGTCTGCATCTAGACTGAGACTCTCACAAACTTGTGTTTTTGGGGGGTTGGGAGAGAAAGGGAACAGGCCAAGGATATTAACTAATTCAAAAGGTGCACAACATGGCTTAGTGGAGATAAGGAAAAATATGCTGGGAAGATGGGAGGAAGATGACTGGTTCAGTATGCTATACTTGAACCCAAGGACATTGGTAGCTAAAGAAGAGCTAAAGGGAGAAAGGGAAAAGGAGGCATTAAGAAAATCAGCAGGTGAGATGTAACCCAAAACCATGAAGAGAAGAGAGAGGTGAGATTTACTGGCCGTGTCATCTTTGCCTGAAGATTTTGGAAGAAACAAAATATGTCAGAATACTGCAGCCCACCTGCAGTTTTGGAAGAAACTCCGAAATACAATTGGGGTGGGGTGGGGGAGGGATGAGGTTGAAAGAAAATACATATTCACTTTTCATACCCAATTTTAATATATAAATGATAAACTTTCCTGTTGATTATTTTTCTGTTTTCGGAGCTGGTTGATACGGTTCGTCATTTTGGCTATTGCCAACTTATTTATTGCGCAATATTTTTGACCATAAGTATTTGTTATGTTGCTCTGGGATATTAACATCTATTATGATAGCTTTAGTGGTATTATATTTCTTTGTCTTATTTTATATATTTTTTCTAATCTAATTATTAGGAAAATTGTTAGGAAATTGATTTCCTAATAATTCCTATAGTGGGATTATTATAAAAGATTGTTGCATATTCATCTGGGGAGAAAATTACTGTTGCTCTTATCAATTCAGGCCAGGTACATAGATATAACTTGAATTGGTAAAGATGGTCTTTTTTTAAAAATAACTTACTATTTTGGAGGGAAAAAAGCCGTTCTTATTTAAAACCAGCCAGGTGGTTTTCTTTTTAGCTTTTCCTGTATTTGAAATTTCACTGCCCCGCACTTCCTATAACAATGTCCTTTCATTCTTCCTTCCCATCTGTTGAAATTACCAGCCAGTTTCCAATTATGAATGTTAATCTAATTATCATTTTGCATAGATTAATGTAAGATTTTGCCCGCCTAAAGGAAATCTCATTTAAAAATGCAAGATTAAATATAAGTATCTTAATTGCTTGGTATATGAATATTTCAGTACTGTTGCCCTATTTTTGCGGGGTCCTACTTTCGCTAATTATTTATTTGTTTATTTGTTTGATCTTATAGGCCACCCATTTCCCTGGGGTCTCAGGGCGGCCTATAATGATAGACTCTAGTCTGTAACTATTGTATTTTCCATTCCTTATTGCTCTGAAGGAGGCTAGTTTAAACAGTATGTGAGAATCAGAACTATGATTTTTCTAACAGAGTACCGTTAAGTTAAGCTAGGACTCTTTCAATTATAGGATAAATTTTTTGTCTTTGGTATCCAATGCTGTGATTTTGCTGAGTATGCGGTTCTTTGAGGTTTCATTCTAGCTTTTAATTTTATGAAGCTTGCATCTTAAAACTGGGAAAAGAGAGAGGTGATTTAAAAAGGAAGTGGAATGAAGACATATTCTATTTTAGTGTTCCCCAAGTTAGAACTACATCTCCCCAAATCCCAATGGAATTGTTTATCGATTATTGGAAATTTTACTTTTAGAGTGCACTGTGATTGGGTACCCTGCTTTAACTTGTTGCTCCTTATCATTTCTTTCTCTTGAAATCTCAACCGTATAAGTAAAATGTTACATTGGATCAATGATAATATTCAGCAAGGATTATCTTTGCTCATTTAGAGTAAAGAGGATGAAACATCGTAGGATTAATTTATATTAGTCTTGAAACTAACAGTGATAAAGTAAGGTGCCACAGGTAAAAGTGTTGTTATCACAACTATTATAGTCTTTATTAGTTGTGGCAAAGTCATGGCCATTGGCTATAGCAGGGAAGTTCAAGTACAAAGCCCCTAACTAGTTTTCCCTCTGAGTTGATGTTGTGTATATAACTTAACCTAAGAATCTAGGTAAGTAACAAGAAGGTCCCAAAACATTTGTCTAGCTCAGTGTTTCCCAACCTTGGCAACTTGAAGATATCTGGACTTCAACTCCCAGAATTCCCCAGCCAGCACCTGGCTGGGGAATTCTGGGAGTTGAAGTCCAGATATCTTCAAGTTGCCAAGGTTGGGAAACACTGGTCTAGCTTAAGAAACAGAAGTGAAAAAGAACAGATCTGATTATGCAGTCATGACCCCAAATACTTGTGGAAGGTTTGTGTTTTTGTCTCAAAACAAGCTCTCCATGAAGCAAGTGCAGGCTTGTGCTGGAAAATAAAATCGAGCGAACCCATGCTTCAGATTAAGCAGGATGAAGTTTTATTAGATTTAAACAAAAGAAACCCAACAACAGGAACTGAAAGAGAACATAATGATCCATAAGGATAAGACTCAAACAAAGCAGCAAGCCCAACAAACAAAAGTGAGAAAAACAAGAGGTATAGAAGATAATCTTCTATACTGTTGGAATTCGGTAATAAGCTCTCAGAGAAGGGCCTCAAATTTCTGAGTTTGCAAGGAAGAAACAAGAGACTGGGCTAGAGACAGAAGATGAGAGGTTGGACAGCTGAGCAGCAGGGCAATGCAATTGCTATTGCTACAAGAAGGCAAAGAAGACAGTTGGGTGGCTATAACTCCTTACTATGTGCAATCTGGATTCACTGGCTCATGAAGTACAGTTGGGAGTAGAGCCAAGAAAGAGAGAAAGTTGCTATGACTCATTAAGCCCATTGACATGTATCGCTTCCTGTTCTTTTATACCAGAACAAGTGATATATAACCACATTATAATTACATCTTGGGCTGTGAAGATCTGTGATGGAAACTGAAATATTTAGGAGCTTGGTAGGTATTTTCATACATTCTTCAATTAATGAAAGATGATGGAGAGGAAAAGAAGAATTTTGCAAATGATTTGTTAGAATAGTATTTTTCAAACTTGGCAACTTTAAGATAAGGTAGACTTCAATTTCCAGAATTCTGGGAGTTGGAAGTCCACACATTTTAAGGTTGCCAAATTTGAAAAACACTGTGTTAGAGCAATAATTCCTTAGGAAAGATTGGGTCTCTGCTGTGCTTGGCCAAATCATGTGAAACTTGGTCAGAAGGACCTTACATTGAATCTTGGGATTAGGGAAGGAAATCTATAAATAAGAATTTATGTACTATAGAGGCAAATGGAAATAACTATAATCGGGAAAGCGCATTAATTCATGAAGTTCACTGCCTTAATTATCTACATACTCAAGTTTGGATTATGGGAATTAAATGGAATGAGCTTGAATTTTTATTATAGGGCAATAAATAATTTAAAGGTGTAGCTGAGACCTGGTAGGATGACAAATGTTCTAAATACAGTACATGACTTGCTCAAGAAGTAGCAATAGAAAAAGAGAAAGAATTGCACTCAGAGGTGGGATTCAGCAGGTTCTGACCAGTTCTGGAGAACCGGTAGCGAAAATTTTGAGTAGTTCGGAGAACCAGTAAATACCTTCTCTGACTGGCCCCACCCCCATTTATTCTCTGCCTTCTGAGTCCCAAATGATAGGGAAGAAATGGAGATTTTGCAGTAACCTTCCCCTGGAGTGGGGAGGGAATGGAGATTTTACAGTATCCTTCCCTGCTACGCCCACCAAGCCACACCCACCAAGCCACACCACGCCCACAGAACTGGTAATAAAAAAAATTGAATCCCACCACTGATTGCACTGCATGTTAAAAATACTGGCATTTGTCCAAAAATCCATGGGAATATATTTGATGGCACTGTTGAGAGCATCACAGTTATAATATATGGGAGATGCAATACAAATGGCACTGTTGTTAGTATCATTTCAAACTCTCAGGAAAAGTTGGATAGTTTCCAAAAGCAAAAGAAGCCTGAAGAGATAATAATGGTGAATTTAGTTAGCCCCACCATCGGCATTTCTGCCAAGCATGGTCCTTCTAGAAAATTCCTAACCGGTGTTGCTGAGAACTTTCTACTTCAGTCAGTTTAGGCAGACAGAAGGGGATGGATTATTCTTAACAAAGCAGTTTGTTTAATAAAGCGGAAGTAGTGGGAATGTCTGAGAAATAACCAGATAATGCTGCAACGTCTACAGCAGTGATGGTGAAACTTTTTTGGCTCGGGTGCCAAAAGGGTGCGTGCACGCGCTATCGCGTGTGCCCACATCCATAATGCAATGCCCCCCTGCACATGCGCACAACCCCCCTGTGTCCCCCCCGTGCATGTGCACAGGCCTCACACTGAAGCTTCCGGTAGGCCTGTTGGGCCGTTTTTCGCTGTCCCCAGGCTTTAGGAAGCTTTCCTAAACCCTGGGGACGGCAAAAAATGGCCCAAAGGCCCAACCGGAAGTTCATTTCCAAACTTCCGGTTGGCCCGTTGCGCCATTTTTCGCCGTACCCAGGCTTCAGGAGGCTTTCCTGAAGCCTGGGGAGAGCGAAAATGGCTGAAAAGGCCAAAAATCAGTTAGAGCTGACATAGGGCAGTGCCTTGCGTGCCCTCAGATATGGCTCCGTGTGCCACCTGTGGCACGCATGCCATAGGTTCGCCATCACTGGTCTACAGTCTCTCGTCATTGGTCATGTAAACTGGGTTTGATATCAATCCAAAATATTTGCAGGGCACCAGGTTGCCTAACTGTTGGTGTTGGGTAGTTTCAGGTGGGTGTATGGGTAGTTTCAGGTGGGTAATTGTAGATATTAATATCTACAAAAGTATTTCATACTTTTGGAAATGGGCAATTTAGATAAAAAGTTAGTCTGGACAAAATAGCTTTTATGCCAAGATGAAAACTTTGAGGTGACATATGGTATCTGAAAATGCTACAATAGCTGCAATTGCTATATTTGAACACTTGAGGGTGCCCCTAGATTTTCAAAATATTAACTTCAGCCTGTTCGAGTTAAATAGAAAAACGTGTATTCTCAAGTCTTAAGGGAAAGAGTGGAGGTGCAGCAAAAATACTAAGAAGGATGTTCTGACATCTGAGATGTGATTGAATCATTATCCGGCAAACATTTAGACAGTTGTGTGAAATATACTTACAGGCAGGGGGAATGAGAAGAGAAACTATTTTTTTTTCTACCGTGTTTTCCCGAAAATAAGACCCTGTCTTATATTTTTTTGAATTCTGAAATAAGTGTTTGGCCTTATTGCCATGCACTCAAAAGCCCGATTGGACTTATTATCAGGGGATGTCTTATTTTGGGGGAAACAGGGTATATTTGGAACTTTTGAAAGAAAAAGATATTCAATATATACTGAAAACTTTTATGAAAATATCTTAAATGAACATCCATGTGCTTGAAGTAAGTGGTTCTGGGTATTGGAATTATTTTAAAACCATAATTTGAATACACTCAAACAAAAACCCGAAGCTTGCGTGAATAATTTATATTTCACCCAGTTTGCCTTCTGGTAAATGTGCTTCCTGTCCTTGGGGGCCATTTTTTTAGAATGTCCATAACACACACTTGAAAATTAAAAATAATAATAATACAGAGAGCCTTGATCTAACGTCTGGTCAGCACTAAAAGTTTATTCCATGCTACCTATACATAAGAATCTGATCTATTAATGGTCTAGCCAAATTGGCTCTAGATAAGGGTCAACAAAATTCACAGGGGTGGGGGCAGCACTGGACTTAGGTTTCTTGTGGGAATGTAATGACTCCAAATTGGTGATGTGTTCGATCCTGCTCACGGGCTCTGCTTGGTCATGCCCTACCCATTGATTTCAAATAAGTACAGTGTTTAGTGGGGAGAATGGGCTGTATCTTTTTTTTCTACCTGACTTCCTTCAAAGATGGTGAGACTGTATCTTCCTGAAGCTTCAGTCAACTCCCATGGTGCCTAGAAATTCTAGGTCCTGCACTTTCAAGGAGACCAGGTTGGAAATGGCTGCCTTTGCACGATTTGTAGATGTTCCCCTTACTCCCTCCACCATTCTGGGACAAAATACAACTTGGTTTTGTAGAGAGCTTACGGTTTTTTTAAAAGCGAAAAGCTCTTCACAGAATAAAAATTTGTGATATAGGTACATTGCGTGATATGATAAATGAAAGTACATGGCTTTGACTATAAATATCCATCCATTCATTAAAGAAAAGGCCTGAGGGTTGAGGGATCTTTGCAAAAAAGTTAGCTGCTTTGGTGAGAAAGGCAGAATAAATCTCTGCTTGATTTTCTTTGAACTCTCCTTTCCTCCAGAACTGGAATGTTGCACGATTTATTCAGAGTATGCAACTTTATACAATTTGGTGCCATTCAGACACATAGCACAAATGCCCCATAAATCCCAACATAGCCATGAGGACATTATCAACCTGACTAAGCTTTAATTATTATGTATACTTATAGTGGTTGTGGAAGGAGAGCTACAAAAAAGGATTTTATAGTGTGATTTTTTTATACCAAGGTTCTCTCTGATTAGTAACTGAAATTTTGTAGAAAGAATCTTCTTTTTTGAAAGATAATGTTCTGTTTAGCTGGGATGTTGCAATCTGCTGTTGTCTTTCAGCTATTGGATTGGGTTGGGATAAGAGCAGAGGTGGGATTCAGCAGGTTCTGACCAGTTCTGGAGAACTGGTAGCGAAAATTTTGAGTAGTTCTGGAGAACCGGCAGTGGAAATTTTGAATACCGTATTTTTCGGAGTATAAGACGCACCGGAGTATAAGACGCACCTTAGTTTTAGGGGAGGAAAACAAGGAAAACTCTGCCTCCCAGCAATTTGCCAAACAGCAAACAGCAAACAGTACAGATGATATACACTGTTTGCTGTGTATTTCTGTGCATGTGTGCCTGACCCATAGAAATGGCAAAGAATTGGAGAAATGTACATTTATGGCAGTATATTAATCCCAGAAAGTTTTCTTAAATGTAATCACACTAACTCCTCCCAATTATTTAAATAGATCTACTCCAAACATGACTAGTCAGGATTTCTCAGCTGCCTTTTTTTAATACTAATACTTAATACTAATACTTAATACTAAAACAGGACATTTCAGATTATACTTTTACAGATCTTTAAAATTGATGTGGCTTTCTGGAAGTATTCTCTGCTATTTAAAAGAAGATACAATAGCACTGGGCCTCTTCAGAGCAAGCATTTATTTTAAAAAGCTTCTTCATTTTGTTAAGTTGTCTAGAACAATAATAAAGCAGTCTTTAAAAAATAAGTCTAATAATTTGAACACTCTACAAACATTTCACAAAATAACATATTAACAGAATCTGCCTCTACCTAGGATAGAACTCACAACCTCCTGATTGTGAGGCAAGAGCTCTAGCTCTGAGCCATAGCAGCTATAGCTTGCCTCCATTTGATTTCAGCAGCCTAATATTGCCAGCAGTTTATCTCCTAGCAATTTGTCACATTACAGCCACCGTAGTTAGTTTCATTTTACCACGTGGCTTGCAAGCCTGTCAGCTGTAGGTCGGGAGGCAGTTTATCTCTTCTTGTGCTCTTCTTGTGCTTTGCCCTGTTTGCTGCAAAGAGGTAAATTGCTGGCAGGCAGAGGCCAAAGGGTGGGGGTGGCTGGGTGGGGCTGCATTCGGTATATAAGACGCACCCAGGTTTTCACCCTCTTTTTGAGGGTAAAAAGGTGCGTCTTATACTCCGAAAAATACGGTAGTTCTGGAGAACTGGTAGCGGAAATTTTGAATAGTTCTGGAGAACCGGTAGAGGAAATTTTGAGTAGTTTGGAGAACCGGTAAATACCACCTCTGACTGGCCCCACCCCAATCTATTCTCTGCCTCCCGAGTCCCAGCTGATCAGGAGGAAATGGGGATTTTATTTATTTATTTATTTATTAATCATTCTTATAGGCCGCCCAACTCCCGTGGGACTCTGGGCGGCGTACAACATAAGGGAACAATTCATAAAAACGATAACAATTAAAATAAGTATAAAAATTAAAAAACATAACCATCATTCATACATGGGGAGACCAAAGATGTTCTAATTGGTCTCGATTTTGCAGTAACCTTCCCCTGGAGTGGGGAGGGAATGGAGATTTTGCAGTATCCTTCACCTGCTACGCCCACCACACCACGCCCACCAAGCCACGCCCACAGAACCGGTAGTAAAAAAAATTTGAATCCCACCACTGGATAAGAGACTTCCTGTTGCAAGAGCTGATCGACACTGTCCTAGGTACAGCGTATGCAACCCAAGTAGAATTGCATAAAAGTGAGATATTGGTTTCTCAAGCAGGATCATGGATAGACGGGTAGGGACCTAAAGTTTCTTTCAGCCAGCAGTGTATTTTCCTGAATTTGGCCCCTCTCTAGGATCTATTTTGCTTTAGTACTCAAGTTGTATTTAAGAGGTGTCTCCAACACTTGCCCTGATTGGTATAAATTTAATAAATAATAAGGTTGGGTTGTATTGAGAAAAATCTGGGAGCTATTTGGAGGACTCTTCTGCAATAGGATAATAGCAGTTCATTCAACTAAGTACCATATTTTATTCTAAAAACAGTTTTTGCCATTGCTTTTATATGTGGAACTTGGAGAAGAGTCCAGTTTAATCAAGCGGAATTGCTGCTTCTTATCTTTAGGTGGTTCAGCACAATTAGGTCATAATTGACCAGAATGCAGACAGGAAACGAAGCATTCATTTAGCATCATGCAAGTGGATTTTTGCTTGCCCGATGGGATTTATCTTTCCTGCCTCGCATCCCCAGACCTGTTCTGAAGGAACTCCCAACCTTCCAGAGCAGATTTTGGATGCAAGGAGAGCAAGGTGAAAATTATTAGACAGATTATTTGTACGTCTGGCTATCATCCAAGCATCACACCTGGTATTTAGTGTGAAAACAATATTAAATAACTCAAATTCATAAGGGAAAGAGCTGGATGGTGGCAACTGATTCAACTAAATATTGTAAATCAGAAGTCTCCAACCCTGGGGCCACGGACCGGTACCAGTCCATGGCCTGTTAGGAACCGGGCCACACAGATAGAGGTGTGAGTGCGGGGTGTGTTCAAAACTGCACATGCAAGGGATCAAGGCTGTGTGCTCCTCTCCCCACCGGCCGCCCAGTCCATGGAAAAATTGTTTTCCACAAAACTGGTCACTGGTGCCAAAAAGGTTGAGAACTGCTGAGGTAAATGAATGCAAAATTAGTTAGATAATGTTATGTATTGGTAAATATGTGTGAAATGTGCTGAAATAGATCTTGGTATCACCTTAAGGTGCCACTATAGATATAATCTAAGGGCCAAAATAGAAATGGGGACTCAACATTTTTCTGGATTTTTTTAAACATTTGTTTGTTGCTAGCAAAGTGTACAGGTAGTCCTCGAGTTACAACCATAATTGATCCCAAAATTTATGTTGCTAAGTGAAACATTTGTTAAGAGAGAGTTGCCTCATTTTCCGGCATTTTCTTGCCACAGTTGTTAAGTGAATCATCGCATTTGTTAAGTGAATCGGGATTCCCTATTGACTTTGCTTGTCAGAAGGTAGCAGAAGCTGATCACATGACCCCAGGACACTACAACCATTTTAAATATGAACCAGTTGCCAAGCATCTGAATTTTGATCATGTGACCATGGGGATTCTACAACGGTTGTTAAGTGTGAAAAATGGTCATAAGTCACTTTTTTCAGTGCCATTGTAACTTTGAACGGTCACTAAATGAACTGTTGTAAATTGAGGGCTACCTATAATTTCAGTGTCCGGCCCAAAGTCACCCAACTGATTTTCATTCTTAAGGGAGCCATGACAACCAATGCAGGTAACCTTGACTTAACAGTCACAGTTGACCCTAAAATTTATTTACTAAGGAAGGCAGTTGTTAAGTGAGTTATGCTTTATTTTACAGCCTTTTTGCCATAGTTGTTAAACGAATTACAGTCAGTCGTGGTCGTTAAGCAAATCCGGCTTCCCCCTTTGACTTTGCTCGTCAGAAGTCTGATGGGAAGTATACAAATCTGATCACATGACCACAGAATAGGGCAACTGTCATAAATACATGCCTGTTGTCAGGCATCTGAGTTTTGATCATGTGACCATGAGGATGCTGCAACGGTTTGTGCGAAAAACAATCATAAGTCACTTTTTTCAGTGCTGTCATAACTTCGAGCAGTCACTACACAGATGGTTGTAAGTCAAGGACTACCTGTAGTCTCCTGCTTTCTAGGCCATCACCTACATTAAACTACCTCTCCAGTTGTGAAAATGATTTTTTAAAAAAAATAGAAGACAAAAGTTTCCTTCCAAGTTGTCGAAGTTTTCTATTCATTCATAGACATTCATAAATGTTTTCCTTTGATTCCTTCTGTTGCCTTATGTTTAGGCATGCATTATAGTTTTCTGTGGTTTGGGCCATATGTTCTCCATAGTGGGCGGAGCTAGCCTCCAAGATTGGGATGATACAATCTATCAGCCAATCAGGACTGAGTCTGACTCTATAAAAACTGTGCTCCTCATGTGCACCCCCTCTTTCGACTCAGTCCTTGGCCAAAAGGATTGTGTCTCCCCAACTTTGCAGGTCTTATTGCATTTCAACTCATCTATTCATCTGCTTCATCATACATCATCTATCTACGTGAGTGTGTTTCCCCCCCAGTCTTCTTCGTTGGAGTTGGTGTGGGGGGTGCACAACTGTCAGGTGGGCCTCGGCCCCGCCAGCGGCCTAATTACCACCTGGGTGGCTGGCCATCGGCGATCCCCTTGTGGCCTGGTCCCTTAGAACAGCAAGATAGTCACAGAAGCCTAGCGCTTGGGTGACCTTCGACCAGGGTGGCCTGTGCCACTACCGCCTGAGAGACTGCTTGCCCAGCTGACTGTCACCTATCGGTTTGGATTTGACCGCAGAAGCCTAGCGCTTGAGCGGTCTGTAGCACTCTCTCTTATTGTCGGCCCGATATTTCCCTGATTGACTGCAACAAGGCCGACGGGGATACCTCAATCTGCGCGCCGAGCGTCGAGGGTTTGGGCGCCAACGGCCATTTTGGGGGCCTTCCTGTCAAACCCGACGAGGAGAACTTCACTCCGTCGCTGCCCGACTCTGAATGAGCTGCGCATGCGCGCCCTCCCTCCCTCCTCCCTGCTGATTACCTCACGGCTGACATCGGAGGAACGCCCTCGGCTGTTCGGCTGGGCTCGTTGACTGCGTCGGAGCCCGGCGCAGGCGCACAGGAGCCGCCCCGGAGCCTCAGCGACGAGCGCCGGCCTTTGAAGCCCTTGACGGTTGGATCGCTTGCCGCCTTTCCGGCTACACCGGGCCTCATTCGCCACCGTTGCCGCCACCGACCAAGGGATCGCTGCAGCCGGAGCCGAAGGTCGCCCAGGCAGAGGCGCTTGCTGATCCCAGCGGCACACACGCCACGCCCTCGGCTTGTCGCTCTTGGCGCAGGCGCGCTAGCTCCGTCAAGGCCCTCAGCTGTTTGGCGGCAAAACAGCACTCCGAGACAACGCCCACTGCTTGCCCGTAAAAGCGGCATTGCATTAGCCCGTACAAGCGGCTATGGCGGAGGTAGCTAAATCCTCCAAGAGCCGGTCCAAGTCCAGGGGTACCCAGGACAGTGAGGGGCGGGCTAGGAAATCCTCGACCCCCCCCTCCGATCGCAGAGACCGATCCCCATTACGGCGGGCTTCTGCTGAGCGGTCCAAGGGGTCCTCCTCCTCCAAATCAACGGAGGAGCGCCAGCGCGCAAAAGCGCCCGACCGGCCAGCTGCGGAGCCACCTTCTGCCTCAAGGCCTCAACCGGAGCCCCGCCCCCCCAAGGAAGGCGGGGGGTCTCAAGCCCGTTCCCGTCAATCATCAGGGGCATTCTCTCTAGATAACCCCGACCTACGGCTTGGGGAGGGGGATATCTGGGAGGATCCGGGGCCTTCAAGGAGTGTCATTCAGGCCACGCCCTCTTCATCGGCCTTGGCCCAATTTAGCTGCCCGGAGGTGCAAGCATTAATCCAGGCGGCCATTGAAAGAGGGATTGAGGCTGGACTGAAGCGCACGACCGCATCCACCCCGTCCTCCGCTAAGGCCACGCGCACTCCACACAGCTCTACGCCGGCAGGCCACCAAGATGACGGCGGTCAGGAGTCATCCTTGGGGTCTCAGGGGTCGGACACAGAGGACTGGGCCCAGGAGCTCGACTTCTCAGAGGATGAGGACTTAGCTCCAGAGGCCCCGGTCACTACAGGTCTGTTTAACCCCAATCATTTCAAGTCACTGCTGCACAAGGCGCGAGCAGCGGCCAAAATCACTCAGGCCGCAACACAGCAGCCAGCGGACGAGGAGACGGACCCTCTCTTCGAGGAAACCACCTCCCAGGCCGAAGTGATCCCGGCGCCCCGGCTGTTCGTGGATTCTGTTCTCAAACAGTGGTTGACCCCGCAAGCTGGCGCCGTGCCCTCTTCCCTAGATAAGAGGTATTTCAATGTCGCCCAGGCATTAGCTGACCATCTGCCGATCCCTCCGGTCGATCCCCCAATCAAGGCGTTGTATACTACTGCCCAGATGCCTGGGGACTCGGAGGAGCTCCTACGGCCCGAAGACCGGCGTACGGAGCAGGCACTTCAGCGGGCGCACCAAGCGGCTGCTTGGGCGCTTAAGGCCTCCACGACTGCATCATTTTTCTGCCGGACGTCGATTCGCTGGCTTAACCTGCTCCAGGACCACCTCCCTCCGTCTGATATCCGGGCTAGGCAGGACATTAACAAGTTGATGGCGGCATCCCAGTTTACATCAGATGCCACCCTCCAGGCAGCCCGTTTTGCGGCCAGATCAATGGGGGCTACCGTCGTGGCCCGCCGGATGCACTGGCTGCGGAACTGGCCCGCGGACACCCGCCACAAATGGCGCCTTGCCATCGCGCCTGTCAAGGGTCAGTCTCTCTTCGGGGACGCTCTAGAGCCATACCTGGTGGAATCGAAGGATAAGCGGAAGGTTCTGCCCAATTGTACACGCAAGGGGCAGAATAAGGCTTCCACACCCGCGGCCCCTTCAACTTCCTCCTTCCCTAAGTGCCCGTTTCGGGGCTCTTCTTATAACCAGGGCAGGAACCGTTACGGCGGCAGACAAAATCAAGGGCAGGACAAACGCAAAGATAACAACAAGCGGCCTTTTCGGGGGGCAGGTGGTCGCCCCTACCGCCGCTACAAATAAGTGAGCCCGGTCCTCCCATTGGGGGTCGCCTGCGCTTCTTCGCCAGGCGATGGGAGGACACTACCACCGATGCTTGGGTTCGCGAGACCGTGTCATCGGGTCTCGCCCTGGACTTCATCTCCATCCCCCCGGGACTCTTTCTGAGGTGCCCCCAGTCCTCTAATCCCCGGTCACGGTCGCTCATGCTGACCGCCATCCAGCACCTTCTAGACATTGATGCCATCAAGCGGGTGCCGGAGGACCAGCGGGGTCAGGGCTTCTATTCCATTTTGTTCCTCGTGGAAAAGTCCTCAGGCGGGTGGAGAGCCGTCCTAAACCTTAAGCGTCTTAATAAACATCTGAAATATAAAAAATTCAAAATGCACACGTTGCAGTCCATTCTTGGCGGGGTCAGGGAAGGGGACTACATGGCATCTATAGACCTCACTGAGGCCTATCTCCATATCCCAATCCGGCCCGCCCACCAGCAGTTTCTTCGCTTTTGTTACCAAAGCGACCACTACCAATACACCGCTCTTCCGTTTGGTCTGTCATCTGCCCCGCGGGTTTTTACTAAGGTCCTTGTGGCCCTCGCGGCGGACCTGCGGTCCCGTCCAATTAGGATTCAATGCTACTTGGACGATATTCTTATTCAGTCGACCTCACGATCACGGGCAGAAGCGGATGTCCAGACTACCCTTGTGGCCCTCGAGGCCCATGGCTTCTCGGTTAATTTTGAGAAGAGCCTGTTGACCCCTTCTACCAGGATCACCCATTTGGGATCAGTCATAGATTCTCTGGAATGCCGGGTATATCTTTCCCAGGAGCGTCAGGACGGCTTGGTTGCCCTCGTTGGTCAGGTTCTCGGACTACATCTGGTCCCGTTGAACCTGCTGTCCTCCCTCCTGGGCAAGATGGTATCGGCTATACACATTACACCATGGGCCCAGCTGCACTCCAGAGATCTACAATGGTTTATGTTGCCTTTTCAGCGCAAACACCAGAGCAGCTCATCGCTCAGGGTCAGACTACCGACAAACGTCCGCCGGTCCCTCCAGTGGTGGCGTTCTCCGGCAATCTCCAAAGGCGGGATTTTCCTGGAGCCCCCCAGGGTCACGGTAACCACCGATGCCAGCCTCCAGGGCTGGGGAGCCCATACACGATCGCAGGTGGCCCAGGGGACCTGGTCCCGGACGGAGGCGTCATTCACCATGAACCATCTAGAGTTGAGGGTTGATCTACCTGGCGCTCCAACGGTTCCAGCACGATCTGTCGGGACAACATGTGCTTCTGATGACCGACAATATCACGGCGAAGGCCCATGTCAACCGGCAGGGGGGCACGGTGTCTCGTCGCCTGATGTCGGAGGCCAAGGCGTTAGGCCTCTGGGCGGAGCGCCACCTTCTCTCCGTTCGGGCGGAGCACATTTCGGGGGTGTCGAATCGGACAGCAGACTGGCTCAGTCGCAACGAGGTGGACCCCGCAGAGTGGAGTCTCGACCAAGGCCTCTTCCGGGAGCTTACGAGGAGGTTCGGCCTTCCAATTGTCGACCTCTTCGCCACCCCGAGGAACGCGAAGCTGCCACGGTACTTTTGTCGCTACCGAACTTACGGAGCGGAAGGCGTGGACGCTCTCCGGTGCCCTTGGCCCAGGGGCCTCCTCTACGCATTCCCTCCACTACCATTAATTCCTCGAGTCATCCGCAGGATCCTGGACGAGGGTGCGGAGGTGATCCTTCTGGCGCCCCATTGGCCGAGGCGCCCATGGTTTGCGGACCTGAGGTCGCTATCCTGCGCCCCGCCCTGGCGGATCCCTCCGACAGAGTCGTCGCTCTCCCAGGGGTCAGTGCGGCATCCAGATCCTCGCTGGTACCAACTGACCGCCTGGCGCTTGAGCGGCGCACCCTGCAACTCCGAGGAGTCCCGGAAAACATAATACAAACACTGCTGTTCTCCCGCAGGGCCTCCACGACGCGCATTTACGCCTCCACTTGGAGGACGTTTTGCGACTGGTGTTTCCGCGCGGACATATCGCCGGTGGATCTCTCAATTATCAACATACTGCAATTCATGCAAGCCGGATTGGACAGGGGGCTGGCGCCTAACACATTGCGTCGCCAATTGGCAGCACTATCAACAGTTCTATCGTGCCCGACGGTCGAGCAACTTTCGGCTCATCCTCTGGTACGGAGATTTCTAAAGGAGGCCTCTAATATCTCCCTGCCGGTGGTGCACCGGTATCCCACTTGGGACTTACAAAGGGTCCTCCAGTCACTGATGACGGCTCCGTATGAGCCCCTGGCCACCATTCCGCTCCGGCTGCTAACTTGGAAAGTTGCCTTTTTGGTGGCTATCATGTCTGCGTGACGAATCTCCGAGCTAGCGGCTCTCTCGGTCCGGCCGGACTTCTGTCTTGTCTATCCGGACAGGATCGTTCTCAGACTGGATCCGGGGTTTTCTCCCAAAGTCAATACTTACTTCCATAGGGCGCAGGAGTTGATCCTACCCTCCTTTGAGGACGCGCCGTCGGCAGACCAGCACAGTAGGTCCCTCGATGTTCGCCGGGCGATTGAGGTGTACGTATCCCGTACGTCTTCCTTCCGGCGGTCTGAGGCGCTTTTCGTAGGCTTTCACCCCACGTCAATGGGCAAGAAGGCCTCTTCCGTAGTGATCGGCCGCTGGATTCGAGCGGTCATCGCGTTCGCTTATGATCAGCTGGGACTGCCACGTCCGCCGAGACTGACGGCGCATTCCACGCGTAGTGCGGCCACTACAGCGGCTTGGAATACCAATGCGTCCATTGAGGAAGTGTGCCGGGCGGCGATTTGGTCTTCGCCTTTGCCGTTTGTACGACACTACAAGTTGGACGCGTACGCGGCCAAAGACGCGGCATTTGGCCGGCGAGTTTTGCGGGCCGTATTGGACGATTCGGGGTTGGACGATGTGCCTTAATGCCCCCCCAATGGGATTACTGCTTTGGCATGTCCCAATCTTGGAGGCTAGCTCCGCCCACTATGGAGAATGGGGCGTTGTTTCTTCCTGAACGCCCCTTCTCGTAGGGCGGAGCTAGCCTCCAAGTCCCGCCCTTTTGTTGTGGATATATTTCACGTTGGGTGCCTGTTTCGTAATAAAAGTTTGTTGGGGAATTGACACATTGGGTCTGACTTCGTCCTTCGTCTCAAGAGGGGGTGCACATGAGGAGCACAGTTTTTATAGAGTCAGACTCAGTCCTGATTGGCTGATGGATTGTATCATCCCAATCTTGGAGGCTAGCTCCGCCCTACGAGAAGGGGCGTTCAGGAAGAAACAACGCCCCGTTCTCTTCCCAGCAGAGCCACACAAGCTTTTGCACGAACAATGAATGAAAAGCCTCAGTGGCTCCCTTTAGCTTTTCTTCGCTCTTCAGGTATTTGAAATATCCTGTAGAAAAAGCCTGGAAATAAATTGCATAGCGTATAGTTCTCAGCACACTGATGATGATGATGATTGATGATGATGATTATTATTATTGCCACCCACTCCCATAGGTTTGGATGGCTTCCAAATACAAAACAGTAAATACATACAACTTCACAGGCAGCCTGGACCAAAACAAACTGCAGCATAACAAATGAAACCAGAGGAGAGGCTAACAACGAAGAAGGTTTTCAGCTTTGCTTTGCATGTAGTTGTCCTTGAAGAAATTACTCCTTGCTTATGATTTTGAAGACGGTTGCAATTACTTTACTTCATGCAGTGCATGGAACAGAAACTATTCTTTATTCCAGCATCCAATTCCAGTTTTGTCTACAAGAGAGAAAATCATAAAGCTTTCTTCTCCCAGAGTTCTCCTCCCCATCCACCCCCAGAAACAGATGCTGCATGTTTAAGAAGCACAAGAAATTGGTACATAATTCACAAGAAAAAGCAGCCAAGGTTTTTTCTCATTAATCAATTTTCTTTCTCTCCCTCTCCCTCTCTCCCTCTTTTTTTTTAAAAAAAATGCTGTGTTTGCATTTGCAGCTGTTTTACTTTGCTTCTCAAAATGTTGAGGGGTGGGGTGAACCCCAATTATTCCCTAAAGGCTTATCTCAATAGATTCTGGTGGTATCTGAATGGTTATTAAACTCAAAAACTGAAACTTGTGTTTATAAAAATAAATAGTAATAACAACAGCAATAGCATTTAGTCTTATATATCGCTTCATAGTACTTTACAGCCCTCTCTAAGCATTTTACAGAGTCAGCATATTGCCACCAGCAATCTGGAACCTTGTTTTACCAACCGTGGAAGGATAGAAGGCTGAGTCAACCTAGAGCAAGTCAGGATCGAACTCCTGGCAATGGGCAGAGTTAGCCTGCAAATATCGCATTCTGCCTTCTAACCACTGCACCACCATGGCTCTTAATGCAGTGATATTATTCTACTTTCTTACCTACTTCTTTTTCCTCAGTAATTATTAATTGGGGGGGGGGGAGATGGGTAATGTTTTAAGATGTTTCCAGCTTTTAACTTGAGTCTTCGTAAATTAGGTACCTGGCAGGGGAGATAGAATAGTCATGATTTCAAGTTTAAACCCCCCCCCCCAAGAACAGGGCACTTGTTCAGGACCTAGGACAGTGATGACGAACCTTTTCGGCACCAAGTGCCCAAACTGGAACGCGCGTGCATGCGTGAGCACCGGAGCATCAGAAACCCAAAGACCGGCTGGCCAGTGCACATGTGCACGCTGGCCAGCTGGTCTTCGGGTTTCCAGCACACACATCCGCGCCGGCCAGCTGGTCTTCGCACGCGCCGGAGCACCAGAAACCCAGACCTGTTGGCTGGCGCGCACATGCCTGTTTTTTGGCTATTTTTCAGGCTGTTTTCTGGGCCGTTTGGGGGGCATTTTCCAGGCCGTTTTCAGGCCGTTTTTCGGTCATTTTAAGGCTGCTTTCCGGTGTTCAGGCGCCCGTGAAGACCAGCTGACTGGCGTACCGGAAACCAGAAGAGCAGCTGGTGACAGCGTGCATGCCCACAGAGAGGGCTTTGCGTGCCACCTCTGGCATACGTGCCATAGGTTCGCCATCACGGACCTAGGAAGTGACTTTTATCACCATTATATTTATCAGTACATCTAACATCAAAAGTATTTGTGTAGCTTTTATGCAGAATGCAATAGTCACTAATGCCAAAGTACTCCAAGATGTGTCTTCCTTTTTTCTGATCTCCAAGGACTGCTTCATTGCAGAGAATTTAGACCTGTAGCAGCTTGTATTTTCCAAAATATTACAAGAGTCCCATGAAATATTTAAGCCCCGATCTATTTAGAAGCAAGAACGCAATGTGCAAATGACTACTGAAAATCATGAAAACCCGCAGTAATGCTTACTTGCACACTTACATGGGCGTGGTTATGTTCAATGACAATATTGTAAATATTTCTATAATATTATTGTTTGTGTCTGAGCATTAGAGTCATTGGTTATTGCGTCTTACCGTCAGGTTCAAGAAAATTAGAAAGGAAGGTGACAATTAAAAAGACCATGGTCTGTTTTCTAGGAAATTGCAAGTGTAGGTTTTTGTGTGTGTGGAAGATAGACATTTTTAGTATTTAAAATAAATACATGTCAGACAAAGAATTGCTGAAGCAGCAGTAAAATGAAGAAAACTAGTTTTCTCATTAAGCTTTTTTTTTTTACTGTTTTCTGTTGTTTGCTATCAAATCAATAAAGCCTATGTGGGCAAAATCTTCTGGATTATTTTTGTTCACTCATTAGAAGAAAACAGTTGCAAATGTATAAACCTAAATTAATTTTAGCGCCTTGCAATAGCGCCCTAACCCTTGTAATTTTTCCGAATTAATGTATTTGATTTTTAAAAATTTGGCTTTGGTTAAAAGTTTAACATCACATAGGGTAGGGGGTGTTGCACTTTTGGCATTAGTTTGTGTTATCAGGCTTGTTCCCACCTACCATCCTTTTAAATACAGTTTTCCTAGATACCTAATTATTTTTCCCTTGGCAATGGATGGTACCTGACCCCCTAGCACTGTCATCGGATTAAAAATTATTTGACGGCATCAACTTTTTTCTTTTTCTTAATTATCCAGCTTTTATAGAAACAGGACAGGCAGTCCTGCTGTGAAGAGTGCTGAACTTGTTGACATCAATATGCTCACACAAGACAGAACATAATTCACAGAATAAGCTACAGGAGCTAGGGTTTTTTTTTAAATTATCTGATAAAATGGGAAGGATTCTGTATGGAGAGGTCTTTCTTTTTTCAAGTTAAACTGTGAACATTTATTTTTCTGTTTTTATATTGAACCACACTGTAATGTTAAAATAATTACCTTTTATCTTTTGGGCTAGGGTTGGGAGAGCCAGATTTAAACTCACACTCAATCATGAAGTTTTCTAACTGAGATTGGATCAATAATTATCCTGAAATGATTATTATGAGGATTAAATAAAGCTGAGAATTATATAGACCGCTGTGGCTCTTAGATGAGGCAAGCTAATGCCTGCAGATGCCAACTAAACATCATACTCCATTTATCTTAAGTTTGTAAAATCCTCCTTTGCTTTTTTTTAAAGGACGTCTGGCATCTTATAAAACAGGGGTGTCTTGAAATATCTTTATTTTTAGTTGTTATTTTCAGTTAACTCCAGAGGCTACTTTCTGAGGACATCTGTATGAAACCCAGAGGAATGTGTAGAAATGACAATATTGATTGATTTGGTATCATCAAGCTCCATTTATTGTTGTGAGTCTCTGTGGAGTGGGCGGCATACAAGTGAGAATAATTAAATAATAAATAAATAAATAAATAAATAAATAAATAAATAAATAAATAAATAAATAAATAAATAAATAAATAAATAAATAAATGTTGACTCCTGGCAGTCATAGCTAGATTATGTCCAGGGTTTTCTGCCTTTTACATCTGGTCATCCTCTTTTCCTTTCTACCTTTCCCAGCATTGTAATTCCTTCAGAGAAGTAGTTCTTCGCACAGTAAGAGGGCAGAAATCTGCTTTCAGCAGGTTAGTTTGAAAGTTGAAAGTTTCTTTAAAATTAAGTGAAGGTGGGCAGGGAATCTCCTGGAAGTCAAGAATTGTTTGTGGCCATCATGTTTGGGAATATCACACTGCTGTGACATCCCCAGACATGATGATAATGAATTTGGAAAATTACAGAAGGGTGTGCAGAGGAACATATAGTGGAGTGAGTTGGCACTTTGCTATTTCTGTAGAAAATATGCATGTAAGTGTTTTGTTTTGTAAATTATTTGAAGATTGAAAAAAATGTGTTTCCTACAAATTAAATAAGGCTTAGAAGCTTAATATTTGAAAAATCGATGCACTTAGTGCCATTCAGCTCCTTGCGTTAAGATTGGCTGGGGAGCCCCTGCTATTTCCTGCAAGTTGGTTTAGCTCCAAACTTTGCAAATGTAAGACTTGTGAACTTCCACTGGCTGAGGAATTCTGGGAGTTGAAGTCCACAAGTGTTAAAATTGCCAAGTTTGGAGACCCCTGCTTTAACTCACAGAGTGGTTGTTGGAACTTCTCAATCGTACCACACTTATTATGGAATTGATTCTCAAGAAAAAAAAACCCAAATCTATCTTTTTTTAGACAGCTGTGGAAAACATGCCAGTTAACCCCAGCATTAATAGGATAACAAATATCCCAGAATTAGACCTTCAGATTTATATTGTTTTTTAAATGAAATCTTTTTACGGTTATTTTTAAAGATTGTTATTGATTTTATTGTTATTTCTAGCTACAATTTTATTCCTTAGCTACGATTTTATTCCTTTATTCCTTTGCTAACAGAAACATGTTCCTCCGTGAGGATGAGCTATATAGAAATAAAATGTTAATCATGTATATCTGTCAAAAAAAATTGAATAGGTCTTTGCTGTTGCGCTACTACATTTAATTATCTTTTGATCCCTTCTCCAATTTGATAATGAATTCCCGCCACACACAGGACTGAACACCGCCATTTGGACAGATAACTAAAGCCTGATGGAATTACCTTTTCTACTGTAGAAATGGGAACACATCCACAATCAGGTTTTCTTTACTCAACCAATTGATCATTCCACGGGTGTACCTAGCTTAACATTAAATTCTTCTTTTTATATAAGAGCTGAAAAAGATGAAAACCAGAGCAGCTGCATTAGACTTGGATCATTAGTGGCGGTAGATAAATAGTGCAGATCGTTCACGGTTAAGCTCTTAGGTAACTTTATATCTTTTCCTAATTTCTACCTTAAAATCTCATATCAATATTTGATGTAAGAAGCTAACTTATGAAAAGGCTTAAAGTTTTGTTTAACATAAGACGTCATGCTGGGCTTTAGTTTTCTAAGGGGGAAATGGTCACTGAAAATTTCTTACCTGACAAAAACAATTTCAATTTACTGTTAGGAAACATAGCATAATTTCCAACTTCATTTTTTTTCTTCAGATGTTTATTCCTTCAGATTTCATTTTCAAATGGCAGTCCCCACTTGCTAATGGAATGGTGGGAGATAATATTTTTTTCAGAAAGAAATCACATTTGATAATCCTTTAGATCAGTGGTTCTCAACCTTCCTAATGCCGCGACCCTTTAATACAGTTCCTCATATTGTGGTGACCCCCAGTTCATTAAAGTTTCCTATGATTTACCATTCTCTGTGTTGTTTCCGATGGTCTTAGGCGACCCCTGTGAAAGGGTTGTTCGACCCCCAAAGGGGTCCCGACCCCCAGGTTGAGAACCACTGCTTTAGATGGATATTATCCATTCCCAATTAAGTGATCCTATGTCTCTTAAAGACAAAAAACAGGATAAGAGTCTCTGTTTTATGGCTTTCTTCAACCTGTAATGTTCCAAAAAATAAAATAAAAACCCCTGCAGCTATCTTATTTATATGTGAATAATGTGTTAATTCTGAGCTGTGAGAATGTGAACATTCCTCAATAATTTTGTGGGGGAGGGGGATAATCTAGAAAAATGAGACCCCATATTTGGGTTGACTTTTCTACTAATCTTTTAAAGCTCTAAAATATCTTCAGTGGGGTAGACTTCAGTTTTATCATAGGAGTCCTAATCTAACCTTATCTAGCTTAATTTAATCACATTTTATGGCTTAGATGTAGATGGAAAAGTTGGATCCTGATAAAGTAATTGACCTTTACTTTCGCATTGCCATTTAAAAATCTCAGAAGAAGTCATCCTTAATCATATCTTGAAATATCAACTTTGTTATGGTGTGTGTGTGTGTGTGTGTGTGTGTGTGTGTGTGTGTGTGTGTGTGTGTGTGTGTGTGTGAGAGAGAGAGAGAGAGAGAGAGAGAGAGAGAGAGAGAGAGAGAGAGAGAGAGAGAGAGAGAGAGAGACGGACGTATTTTCTGGTATCTTTAAGATTGGCAGATGGATTTTCTAGATAGAATGTAGATGAATGAAAGATAGATAGATAGATAGATGATAGAATTTCTGCAATTACCTGAAGAAACTGATTGTTATTCCCAGTTGAATAAACTAAATTACTAACTTAGTTAGTCTGAACTTCATACCATGGAGATAATACATATTTAAATTAAGTTTCCCGTTATTTTCTAAGGGAGTCCTATTTGAATAAGCAAATCCTTTTAATGAAAGCATCCCTCAGAGCATAAAGCTTTGATACATACTACATTGTTTAGGTGTGATAAATTGAAAAACAATTTCTATAAATTGAAAAATGATTCTATATATACAGCATCCTCCTGCCACTTATCTCTGGAGCCTGGATTCATCATCTCCTCTCCCTGAATAAAGAGACAAAGAGCAACGTTAATCATTGATTAAATGTACTGTTTGGGGGATAGGATTTCAATGCCTCTTGTTCTCTTTAAAAATATGTAATGCTTGGTCTTTCTCTTCATTAGAATAATTTCCTTTTTGGGAAGCCCAAGTACAGGGCTATCTTGTGCGAGTTGAGCCCTGCTCTCATACATTATTGACAGAATTAAGCTGATCCTCCCCCAGATCTATCAGGCTCGGTTTTATCTTGCAAACACACTGGGGTCTGGCTTATTGCTCTCGGCTAACAGTTGTGGACCAGTCTATTGTGGGGTGAGGCTTTCATTATAGCTGAAATATAATTAATCTTGGCTAGGCAGTACTTATAGAGAAGGGATAATAAACGACTTCTATTTTTAATGTTCTCAGAGAATTGTTTTATGTCCCAGTTATTTTGATGGGAGATGTAATTGGCAATAAAATAAAGCGTTCCTATCTGTTGGCGAATAAGATGGCTTGCAATGGTGAAGAATGCTTTTTACTGCTGCAGCAGATGCAAGCAAGAGAATGTCAGGATTGCTGTAAAAAAAAATCTTACACAATTTTGCTGCCTTCCAATAAGGCTGATTCTGCCTCAGATTCTTTCCTTTTTCTCTGTTTGTTCTGGTTAAGACAAAGGCAGGAGGCAGGGGAGCTTCCCTGACCTTGCCTTTCCCTTTCAGCCCCTTAACTTCATTTGCACCATCCGAAGATGGTGAATCTCTGTCTACCTTGGGGCTCAAAGAAGTCAAGCTTATCAAGAGCTGAAATGGTGCAGTGGTTAAATGCAGCACTGCAGGCTACTGCTAGTTCAGCAGTTCAGCTGTTCAAATCTCACCGGCTCAAGGTTGATTCAGCCTTCCATCCTTCTGAGGTCGGTAAAATGAGGACCCAGATTGTTGGGGGCAATATGCTGAACTCTGTAAACCGCTTAGAGAGGGCTGTAAAGCACTATGAAGCGGTATATAAGTCTAAGTGCTATAGATAGGTTGTCTTCATCCCAAATGCCTAAAAGTTAACTTTGACTGTATAGATACGTCCATGTTTTTCCTTGGCCACAATATGGAAGCAATTTATCTTTGCTTTCTCTGTGATTATTTTTAAACAAACCTGGGCTTTGCTTGGGGTCTCTCATTCAACTTCCAACCAGGTCCACCTCTACTTAGTTTCTGTAGGAATGGGGAAGGACTGTTAGGTGCAGCCACTTGCTCTAATTCCAGGAGATTAGAAGAAAGAAGTAACAATATCTCTCTATCTTTCTATATCTCTGTATCTCTATATCTCTCCCTGTCTGTTTGTCTGTCCGTCCATCCCATCCATCCATCCATGGGCGGGTTCCTATTTTTTTTACTACCACTCTGTGGGTGTGGCTTATTTTGTGGGTGTGGCTTGCCAGCCATGTGACCGGGTGGGCGTGGCTTCTCGGATTGCTGAAGGGAGGGGAACTGAGATAGGTCCTGCCGCCCATTCCCCCTCCCCTCAGCAGCTCAAGAAGCCTCAAACGTGCGAAAATGCCTGGGATCATCACCGCGCGTTCGTGGCTTCTCGGACTGCTGAAGGGAGGGGAATGGAGATAGCTCCTGTCGCCTGTTCTTTCAGCATCTCACATGCTCCCTCAGCCATCCTCCCCTGCTTGGACTCACTGTGGGGTAGGAAGGCAGCACATGCGCAGTGCTGGAAGCTCGGCTTCTGGGCATGCGCAGAAGAAAATTTAAAAAAAATTAAAAAAAATTTTTTTTAAATGGCAGCACCCAGGCACCGGCAACTGACCACACCGGTACTGTGACATCACCAGCGGGCCGCTACCGGTGCTATAGAGTGGACCGCACTGGTAGGAACCCACCACTGCATCCATCCATCCATCATCTATCTATCACCATTCGAAGGCTCTAGAAAGCAATGTTTTCAACATGTTTTTGCTTTTCCTTTACCCAGAGAATCAACCCTTGTTGCAGTAAATTATATCAAACCTTCAATGCCTACGGCTATAGCTCCCATCATTCTCGACTGATAATTTAATGGCTGAAGAAAAGTGTGAGGCCTCCCATCCCTGAGACCAAAGATTTCCCATTTAATTGATAGATATTGATTTGTACCTTGCCCCAAGTTCCAGTCCCCAGAAATGCGATGAATATTCTCAGGACAGGGAGAATATACTTTTCTTTCTCACCTAGACAGAATAATCAATAGAGAAGGTAGCAGGTTCTTCATTTGAATCAACCCTGAGATTCTCAGAATCCTGTGAAAATCTTTTGAAAGACATTTTGTGCTTGGTTGCACGACCATGGCCATTGGTTCCTTGGGTGTATGTAATGTGACTCCTGATTCTATTTTCTTGTCTTTCGTTGTTCTCTGGCTTTAGATTCTTATAGAACTCAGCTTTTGTGATACATCAATTGTTGGTAGGACAAATGTTGTCTATTTCCCTCCCTCCACAACTTAAGACTTTGCCACAAATGATATTCCTCATCGTGGTTCATGTAATCGCTTGCGCTGCAATATTTCACGAAGGCAGTTTTCAATTTGAGTTGCATTATGCATTTATTTTTCCATGTCACCTTCTCTCCCTATTGTTATAAAATTATGATTTATCAGTGATCTAATTGTATAAGTTACAGTCTCAGTTTATTTGCCAGCTTGTGTTTTTTTAAATGATGATTTCCTTAAACTTTCCAAATAATCCTGTATTTCCCCCCCCCCTCTCTTTTTTGGAAGCGCAAGTGGCAAAGCAGTCCATTTTGTTTTTTATTTATTTATAAACATTGTTTTTCAGATTTTGACTTGAACTCTTTCTGGCACTGGAACAAGTTTGCAGATTATGTGCAGTGCGTTCTGGCTTTCACTGGGGTAACAGGATGCGTCACTTACCTTTCCCTTGACTCCAGTATCTTTGTTGAAACCCTGGGTTTCCTTGCGGTTTTCATTGAAGCCATGGTGGGTATCCCGCAGCTCTACCGTAATTATCAGAATAGGTCAACTGAAGGAATGAGGTAAGACTGTATACATGTACCATAATTTCTGCCTTTCTTGACATGTGGTTGTTTTCTTTGCCTAAGTGACAGCCCCAGAATTTCTTCAACAACTAAAACAACAACAACAACACAAAAACACCATATATGCTTGTGGATAAACCCCTCCGCTTTTAAGCCAACTTTCAGACTTGTAGCCTTGACACCATGAAAACTGTGCCATGTGCAGATAAGCTAGCGCCCTCAAAATCTTCATGTTTTATTTTTTTCATAACTGAATTATCCAGAGGTGGTTCACTTTTCATGGTCTTTCGTTAAAAATTCAATGGTCAGCTTCATTCTAGATTGGCTTATTTGCAAATATATATGGCTACATTAAAAAATATATGGCTACATTAAAAAAACATCACATATATTTGTGGATAAACCCCACCCGTGGATAAAGCAATTCCAATTTGGGGGGTGTATTTTGGAACCTAAAATTCTTGCCTTATCCACAAGTATATATGATATGGCCATAATTCTGTTTTAGCTCTAATACTGTGGGAATATTGGTGGTAGAAAATTGGAAGAAGCTCCTTTTGCAAAGCAAGAATTGTGAGACTGAAGTTGAGAGGCAAGGAAGATTCACAAAAATGTAATATTAGAACAGAGTATATGTGACTGTGTGTATGTGTGTGTATATGTGTGTATTTGTGTAAGAGTCGGTGTAATTATATCGCAATAGCAATAACACTTAGACTTATATACAGCTTCACAGTGCTTTTACAGCCCCCTCTAAACAGTTTACAGAGTCAGCATCTTGCCCCCAAACAATCTGGGTCCTTATTTTACCCACCTCGGAAGGATGGAAGGCTGAGTCAACCTTGAGCCGGTGGGACTTGAACTGCCAAACTGCTGGCAATCAGCAGTCAGCAAAAGTAGCCTGCAGTACTGCACTCTAGCCACTGCGCCACCACGGCTCTCTGTAGCACAGTGGTTCCCAACCTGGGGGTCGGGACCCCTTTGGGGGTCGAACGACCATTTCTCAGGGGTCGCCCCAGCATCCTCAGCTCCCCCCCCCACTGCCACAAGCCTGGCCATATCGGCTTAACTCGCCCGAGCCCTCCGATTGGTCGGGAGAGGTGCCATTCAGTGAGAGGCGTTTGTTGTGGAAGATGATATTCCTTGTGCTCTTGCAAAGACTGGCCCGAGAATTTCTGATCTGGCATAATTACATAGTTTTTGTGATTGATCGCTATGCTTTAATTATGTTCAATTTGTAACAATGAAAATACATCCTGCATATTAGATATTTACATTACGATTCATAACAGTAGCAAAATTACAGTTATGAAGTAGCAACGAAAATAATTTTATGGTTGGGGGTCACCACAACATGAGGAACTATATTAAGGGGTCGCGGCATTAGAAAGGTTGGGAACCACTGCTGTAGCATATACAACCTTAAAAGAATTTCCCAAACTAGGAAATATACTGTCTTCTGTGTTATAAGCAGAGCTTTATATACAGTAGCTGGAATCTTCCACAAACTTGAATATAATGATGCATCATGATCTCCTGAACTTTTCCCCCTCTTCATCTTTAAATAAGCATTGTTTGATTATTGGCTTATACTGTAGGCTGGGAAATTCATATATATAGATTGATTGACACCTTATAAAAATTATAATTTGCGCTGCACATTTTTTGGGGAAAATAGGAAAGGAAAGTTTTCTTATGAATGTGCTAATTCTCTGTTGTTCATTTAATTATGGCAAATGATTTCGGGTTTTGCAGAGAGGCCTGTATTTATCCAAGATCCAAAGCACCTCTGAATAACTTTCAAAATTTACGTAGCCTTAATATACTGACAGGTATTATCATTAGGTTGCTTGAATAAATTTTAGCCCTGTTGCTGTGCAGTCGCTAAGTGATGTCCGACTCTTTGTGACCACATGGACCATAGCATTCCAGGTTCCCTTCTACTTTTTTTGTCCTAGATTTAGCATATACAGAAACTCCCCAACTTATGCCCAGAATGGAGTTTACCATACCGTGTTCCCAAAAAATAAGACCCTGTCTTATATTTTTTTGAACCCCAAAATAAGCACTTGGCCTTATTTTTGGGGAGGTCTTATTATTTTGGGGCATGTCGAGCAAGACAGGGCTCCTCTTGCTATCTTACCTGATTTCCAGCCCTGTCTCCCTCACCCTAACCAGAGGAAATGGCGGGGACCGGCTGCTCATGCGGGTTAATATTTTCGGGGAGGGCTTATTTTCGGGGAGGGCTTATTTTCGCGCATGCGCTCAAAAGCCTGATTGGGCTTATTATCCGGGGAGGTCTTATTTTTGGGGAAACAGGGTAGATAGTGATCCTTCTTTCCACAGAGATACTTCTGCTCTTGGTGTCATAAAATGTTGATAAATTGCATTTTCAAAGTCAAATTGCAATTTAGTACAATGTCCTACTGGATGTGTGCCCTGCTTCTTAAGCTATGTGTTGCTTTCTTAAAACTGGTATCTTCTAAAAAGCCAAATTGACCTTTGTCTCTATTTCAACTTGCTGACTTTCCTTTTTTTTTTTTGAGGCTGTAAGGTGTGTTACCCGTGTCTGTACACAAGTGCTGTATAATTGTCTGCTGCGAATAGAACTGTATTTACTTCTAAGAAGAACTTCATTGAAAATGCTCTCTTTTTTTTCCAGGGTCTCATTTGGAGGGTCTCTTTTTTGCCATTTCGATTTTTTCCAATCAGAGAAAAACTTTTGAAGTGATAGTTTGGGGCTCAGCTCTCTTTCCTCTCTCATGGATGGATGCCTGAGGCATTCTTTGAATTTGGCAGAGCTCTTAGCTCTGAGTGAGCTGCACAATTTCTTTCTGAATTCTTTTTTTCAATCTACTTAGCTCTGGGAGCAGTAAAGTCTTTTACTGTCAGCCCTCTCTGTCTTACTGTTTTGATGCCAAACCTGCTTGCCCTCTGCATACTATCTTAATTGCACCTTTCATGAATCCCCTTCTTTGTTACCTTATGCTTTCTCTTTCTTAATGTTATATTGGGAACTGAATTAATGCATTTTTTCCTCCAGATCTGCTGTTATTTAAAAGAAAGATAGCGCTCTGACTGTACCAGTGTTGTTTTCTTTGCAACATAAGGGTACAAAATTTATATTCTAAATCAGAGTTCTACAACAGGGGTGAAATGCTACCGGTTCGGCCTGGTTCGGGCGTACTGGTAGCGGCGGTCGCCAGTGGTTTGGAGTACCGGTAGCGGTGGCTGTGCAAGGCTCCTCCTACCCGCCCAGATGTCGCCATTTTCTTTTTTTAACCCTCTGCGCATGTGCAAAGCCTTCTGCGCATGCACAGAGGGTGAAAACGCGTACAACGGTGGCGCGCGAGAAATGCAAAGTGTGCAAAACGCTAAGCGCGCGCACAAATCACAAAGTGCATACTTCCGAACTGGTAGGGAAGGTAAGTAGATTTCATCGCTGGTCTCCAATCTTAGCAACTTTAAGACTTGTGGACTTCAACTCCCAGAATTCCTCAGCCAGCAAAGCAGGGTTGGAGACCCCTGTTCTAAATGGCATGTCTTCTAGAATTAAGAATGATAATATGAACACAGTGTGTCAGTTATAGAGCATTGTAGCTTCAGCCTTTTTATTTGTAGTGGGGAGTTCTATTTAAAATCCATTTATTTAAAATACGTGTCATCAACCATAGTGGGGTAGAAAGAGATTTATTTAGAAACCCCATTAAATAGATTTAACTGCTTACTTCAAAAATTTCTGGAGTCTATTTTATCTTCATTGTCCCCATTAAGTTGAACCCTCATCTGTTTCAAAGGAAAGTGGAATTGACCTTGATGAAGGGATGGATGAGCCTTTAAGGGAGGAAAAACACCAGAGAAAGTTATTTTGAGGAAGAGATCCAAAATAACTCTGCCTTGATTCTGCTTAATTTAAGAGGGCAGAGGGAAATGCTAGCAGCCTTTCACAATTTTCTTACTCACCCCTACAACAATAAAGCAGAGTTCCTGTAATCCTGGTGGTATCTTTTTCCTGACATGGCTACCTTAAAAGGCTGACATCTATGGACTACAATTGTTCTTGTTACTTTTCATCAGTTCAGGACAAAGCTGCAATGTATGTTGATGGTTGGGTTAGACCAGGGGTGTCAAACTCACGTCGTCACGGCAGCGTCATGTGATGTATCGGGACTTTTCCCCCCTTCACTAAACCGGGCATGGGCATGGCCAGTGTGTGACGCATCCGGCCTGCGGTCCGGGAGTTTGACAGCCTGTTGGGGCTTTCTCTCCCATCTCACCTACCTTACAGGATTATTCTATTAATAGCATTCTTAAAGAGTTTAGAAAAGAATATTCCTGAATGCTAGGAATTTGATAAAAGGATAACATAAGGATTTTTTTAAAAAAATAATTCCAATTAGTGATTGACCACAGCAAGAAATTAAACTATAGGAGCTTAGTACTTTGCTGAGAATTTTCCATCATATGTTAATTTCCTTTTTCACAGCTGCCAGAGAATGTATGAAATTTATGATAGGAACATGCATTTGTGAAATGTATTACAAATAGTAATGGTATGGCCGTTGTTTTCTATGGTATAGATCAAAGAAGCTGGGTAGGTCAACTTAAATAGAACATCTTTAAAATAATTCACACTTTTTTTTCTGAAGATATGTTAAGCAAAACCTGTTTTGATAATAAACTCTGACCATTCAACACTCTCTGGCTACCAAATGCTCAATCTCTCAAAATTACACATTAGCCACATCAAAGAAATAATTACTGAAGTTCTTTCCGGTCAAGATTCCAGTATGTCATCCATCATTTTCTTACTATAAAAGAGCATTTAATTTAAATGAGAGTTACATTTAGACTTAATGAGGGCCTATAGCATCTGATCTGTAGCATCTGGAAATAAGTATGTCATTTCAGACTTCTTTGATGTTAACATTAGAGCTGTTCAACCCTTGGGATTCAAAGGCAAAAAGTTTCCTTGGTCTACCTTGGGAGAACACAGTAAAATAAACATTGCTCTCTTCTCCAGGATTGTGTAGCTGCTGCAGTTCTCATATTGTGACAATCAGCATTTAAACTCCATTTCTCCCAAGGCTGACATCTCCTCTAACTTTATTTCCCCCTTCCTGCATTTTCTGTAACCAATATATTCTCCTCAGCTTCTACAGTTATGACTATGTGCTTTGAACCAATGCTTTGCTTTTTCTACCATCAATGCTTTCATCACCCTCATGCTTATTTGGTAAACCCCGTGCTTTTGATATTGGCCTCTGTCATCCACATGGCCTTATTTAATAGCCTTTCTACGGCTCCCTTGTCTACCACCTTGACCTGAATGCTTTTGGTCAGTATTGCTGCAACTATTTCTTTCTTCTGACTTTTTAATTAGGATAACACCAGGTTGCCTCGAATGAGAACCTGGTGAGCCAAATCATTGTCAGCCCAGGAGCATTGTTTGACTATATAGCACATAGGAAAGCATTTGGAATAAGAATTCTTTTTTGAGCATTAAAATGCGGCACCTCAAGCAATTATTTGTTGAGACTATGGATAATTGGCTGTCGGTGTGGAATCCGGCAACTCTCTCTGTATAAGGAATTCTGATACAGGGATTTAAAAAAAAAATTAAAAAAAGAAAAAAAAGAAAAAAATAAATCTAAGCTTTTGATGTAGGCATACAGAATAAACTTGATCCTTGCAAGGTGAGACAGCATGTTAAAACTTCACATGCTATCAGTGAATATTTTTTAAAAATAATGATTGAACAAGCACAGAAAGAAAATTAGCCATGTATAAGTGCAATGAGCCTCTGTTTTAGACACTGCTTAAGGCGAGCCTTTATTTTTCATATCATTGGGGTTGTTTTGAGTAGAGATAATTTTTCTGCTGTTTAGTAAATACTGTTCAAATGCTCTTAAAATGCCTTTGGTTTATATCAGGAGATTCTTCATCTTGAAAATACACACATGTAATTATAAATAATAGCTGAACTATATAATTTGTAGAGTAACAATGGTTAATGCGAGATGAAGGATTTTTTAACCATTTCAACTATATTATTTAAAAGAACTGGAAAAGTGTGCAAATCCCCCCCCCCCGTAAATATGGTGGTGCTGTTGAATGGACTTCAACAGATGCCATACAGAAGCAGATGAGCCATGCATAAGAAAGATTTTGGTACTATAGGAAGAAAAAGATCAGTTTTAAACTTTCCTTCCTTCCTTCCCTCCCTTCCCTTCCTCTTTGGAGGTCCTTCCTGCCATCATAAATGCACCCTTAAAAAGATCTTTGCTTTGCTGACCATTGGCCATAGTGAACACATAGCTTGCACTTCCACCAAAGAAGATGCTGCTTACAGTTTTTCACTATGTTGGTAACCATTATATGGGATTTAGTATTACAAAGAACCCAGTGGAAGTAGTTTGTTGTCAATGTTTCCCAGAAAAAAATTGGGAAAGAACTACATTTATTGAGTTTTGCACCAAAGACAAATTCCTTGTGTGTCCAATCACACTTGGCCAATAAAGAATTCTATTCTATTCTATTCTATTCTATTCTATTCTATTCTATTCTAGTCTAGTCTAGTCTAGTCTAGTCTAGTCTAGTCTAGTCTAGTCTATTTTAGATGCCCCTTATGCTTAATATGCCAAGTTAGGATAGTTAGATTAAGGAAGGATATTACTGCATTTTAAAATACCTGATTCAGATTCTTGCAAGTAGTTAAGTTATACTTGATTGGATGATGGGATCCCAGAAGGAACCTTAGAGATAATCTAATTGAACCCTCTGCCCAGTGAAGGTATATACTATTATACCAATGGTGATAGATGACATCTTGGCTCTGTACAAACATCCCTGGAGGAAGGAGAGTCCACCATCTCCTGAGATAGACTGTTTTCCTTCATTCATATCCCTCTTACCAGTATGAATTTTCTTCTACTGTCCAATAGAAATTTCCATGCCATTGAACTTCTTCTCCTATCTTCTGCAAAGAAACACAATTTTTAAAAATATATATATTTAAATATAATTCTTAAGATTGGATGTATGCATGTTGTATATTCTTTGATATATATTTATGGGAGATAGTTTGAAAGACAGACTCTGAACAACTGCTGTGGATTAAAATCTAATATTTAATAGCCTAGACTGGCCTTAAAATCATTAAAGTAAAACAACAGTGTGAACTACTGACATGTCCCAGTTTAAATAAATGAAGAACTTAATATACTGCATTTTCTTATGGGATTTGCTAGACAACAGTATTAAATTAATCTTTCTTGATAATTATGAGTTTTGGTGTGGTCTTCCATTTCCTAAAATGCTTCCCCAGACAAGATTAATCTCTAATTAAATGGTAGATTATTACCTCTTTGGCATTCTAAATTGTCTCTGAATTTTGAAATGCGCAACTCATGGATTTTTCTTAATGTGCAGCATGGCCTCAAATTAAGTGTACAGTGTTTGATTTCCACCTAGTCATGGGTTTAATTCAGAAGTGGCTTTTGCATTCTGTAAAAAATTAACTGTTTGAACTAATACCTCTGCGCTGAGTAATGAATAGCTTGCAATATTTTCATGGTAGCAGCGCCTTAAGAAAAATAGCATTTATGTGTATATCATCCCTTGCCCATACGGAGCTGGAGATCCGCCTATCAATAGCAGAGTTCCCCAATCTTTTTGGCATTGCGGACCGGTGTAGGGGGGTGAGGAGATGGTTCCATGCGAACGGCAGGCAAGTGTGCATGTGCGCAGCTTCATTTGCACAAGTGCCAGTCAGGTATGCCCACCGCTTGTGCAAATGGCGCACAAGCACTTGCCCGCCACTTCAACGGCCCATTTTCGAATGGCTCAAGACTCAGAGATGGCCCACAGCCCAGGGACCCCTGATCTATAGCTTCCATTTCTAATAGCAGAACCACATGCGCTCAAGGCAATGTGGGTAGGAAAGCTGCACTGTCTGAAATATAAATAACACAACTGAGGGTCAGAATTCTTGTAGCCCCCTTAATGATGCTTGAAGCAAGATTTCTCCTGAGGAGCCCCTAGCATGTGGGTTTCATCCTATATGAAGAGCTGCTAATTTTATGAATGCCCCAGGAACCTCCTGAAAAGGAAAGCCCATATGCCCATTGTTAAATTTGATTTAAGTATTTAACTGCTGTGGCAGATGTCTGTGAGATTCTTGGTAGTTTTTAGTTACACAAATCTGTCCTTAATTTTATTAAAAAGCTAATTCTATCAGCCCTGAGCACATTCCAAGGTGATGCTGTATTTGCTTATCGGATATGACCCAGGATCGTCTTTCTCTATGGTCCGTTGCTAAAGTCAGGCATGACATCTCTGTTCCTGTCCCAAAGTTAGCTGAAACAAACCTCTTGTATTAGGTCATCCTTTTACCCGGGGATACAGTTTCTGCTTCATACCAGAGTTCCCAAAATAACATTGGAGCTCTTCTTTTTTTCTTTCTCAGTCCAAGTTAACTGATTTTTCTGATAGATGGGACTGGACATCTTGCTGGCTCTTGAGATTATCAGTGGTGCTGAAACGCCAGATGGATTGCTGCAAAGTGACATAAGAAATTCCTATTCCGAGGGGTTGTACATCGGCATGCCGGAATGAGCTTTGAATTTAGAACTCCTAAGTGTTGCCCAGTGATCCCAGGATTGGCCTCGAAAGAGACACTTATTACCTGCTCATTCAGGAATTCTATATTTTTAGGTGCAAGTTGGACAGACTCAGATTTTTAAAATATTAAAAGATAATTCTTTTTTTTAATTACTCTTTTCGTAAAACTGCTATTTAGAAGTTTGGGAATAGGTTGCATCAATACCTCCCTGAATTTTTGGCTGCAGTTACATTCACACCAGATTCTTTAATTTTCATGCATTTTCCCTCCTGTCCTTAATTTTAGAGCAGATACAAATCTGCTCTTTATGATCATCTAAAGTTCCAGGGGTGGCCAAACTATGGTTCTTTGAGGACCTGTGGACTTCAACCCCCAGAATTCCTGAGCCAGCCATGCATGCATGGTTAGCTCAGGAACTCTGGGAGTTGAAGTCCACAGGTCCTCAAAGAACCATAGTTTGGCCACCCCTGATCTAAACTGTCATATATGGTAAAGACATATTCCCGAGTAAAGTCATATAAAAATAGTCTTATGCATAGCTAAATAAAAAAACAGCATAATTTCATAATAAAACAGGTTCAATTTGATATCAGTTGAATTCATTTTAGTGAAAAATAATTTAATAGTTAAACTATTTAAATCATGATTTACACATTGGGCAATACAATTCTATTCTTGCTTGTTGAGTGAGAGTATCTGATTGTATATTTTTTACTACTCAGATTCTTATAAAGTTATTAGGGGAATACAGTAATCCAATTCATATTGAGGATTTGAAGCAGTGCATCTTTCATTGGAGCGGTATGGTTTAAAAGTGCAACAAATTACTTTGGCTGCAAAAATTGACACAGCAAAGAACTTAGTTGAATTCCACATGAAAGGTAAAAAGCAAGTTACCGCTGTGCCATTTTCATGGCAATGCCACAGAAGCTGTTGATTTCTTCTGGGATGTTTTCGGACTCCCCTGTCTAACCTGCAGCTATGATATCTTGTGGTCATTTCCTGTCCAAATGCTAACCAAACCATATCCTCCTTAGGTTTCAGTCCCATAAGGTTGACCAAGTGCTGCCACTTGATTAGGCAGGAAATTTACATAAATCTGGTCATCGTTCATTGATTATATTAGTAAGACTTTTCCTAATTACACAGAATATTTGTAGCTCAGATTAGATTTAGGCAGAGATTTGTCATCCGAGGTTGCTGTTTAGCTCCCGGATGTTTCGTTACCAGACTAGGTAACATCTTCAATGGGGTTTTGGGGGTTGAAGTGTCTTGTTCTTTTGTATACTTTTCCTAATATTTCTTAAATATTCAGTGCTGAATATTGAACACTGATCTTGGTGATTTCTGAGCTGATCTCAGAGTAAGCAGAGTAAGCAACTAATAATTGATTGGGGGTATGCCACCCAGAATTGTTGAGAGTTGGATATCCATCCAGGTCTCCATGCATCATCTATGTCTGTCCATCATCCATCCATCCTGTAGACTAGATTGGGAAGATGCAAAGTCTTGCAGCAAGGCAGTGGCTAACCACACCAGCATTTTCCCAAGAAAACAATATGGGTAAGCCAGAAGTTGACCTTGACTTGAGAAAAACTTTGTCTTTGGTATTTCTGCTTAATATTTCACATATATTTGTGTGTGCGTAATACAAAAAATGCCAGGGGGTTTTTTTGGTTATTTTTTTTCCCCTTGCTATATCTTTATTTGACTTTTTTCTCTGCAAAATTGGTAAAATAAATCACCAGCATATATCTGTATTTTTTGAAGAGGAGGCCTTTTGTTTTAACACGAGTTACTATTGGTATCTTATTATAGTCAGCACTTGGAAGAATGGGTGCCTGTATTGTAATCGGTTCTGTTTCATCAGCAGATAAAGTTTGACTGAATAGTAAGTATTGAAAATATTGCTAAGAAAATGAGCAACAGATGGTACTGGTTTCATTCTTTCTTAGTGTCCATGGTCTACATAGCAATAGCAATAGCACTTAGACTTATATACCGCTTCATAGTGCTTTACAGCCCTCTCTAAGCGGTTTACAGAGTTCAGCATATTGCCCCCAACAATCTGGGTCCTCATTTTACCCACCTCGGAAGGATGGAAGGCTGAGTCAACCTTGAGCCGGTGAGATTTGAACTGCTGAACTGCTGAACTGCAGTGCTGCATTTTAACCACTGCGCCACCTCGGCTCTTACATGTCCTTGGCCATCTTTCTTTTGAAGGGCACTTTTGTTTTTTCTCAGGTTTCGGCAGGATTAAAAATAAGTTATCTCTCCATGTTGTTCAAGACAACTGAAAAATATTTGAGAATAGTGATTAAAGATTGAATATTTCTTTTGAAAACCACATTAAGAATTTTGGCCCTAACAGATCCAGCTATTTCTTCATTGGTAAGTTCAGGCTCGGCTGTCAGAATTGGCCAGCACTCCAAATATTCCATTATCATATTCCATTGGAGAACTTGTAGAGAGAATAAAGTGGTTATTACAAAAATACTTGGCAAAGCAGGTTCATTAGCCTTTATTTCTGGAGCACTAAATCTTTTGCTAAGAGGGACATTAAGGGAACATTCCAACGGTTCACCCCCAGTTTGGGGACTTCTTCACTTTGTTTTAAATTTCTTCTCAGATTCCATAATTTACAGCATTGTTTGTGAACAAGCAGCTCACGAGGCATTTGAAATTCTTTCAACTGTTTTTTAATTTTCATTTCTGCTTAATTTAGTAGCGTTATGTATTTTCTTGACATACCACTTCTTTCAGGGGAAAAATACGTTCCTTTGTTGATACACAAACCCATTCTGGATATTGCTGTACTCATCAACTCTTAGGATATAAATTTTCCTATCTGGTTTATTTATTTATTTATTTTTATTACTTGGTTTCTTCATCCGTTCTTCTTCTTCTGCAATGTCTGCTGTTTCTGTTATCCTGTATCCTGGTTGAAGTGACAGAAATGTGGATTTAGTGTGCATTCTCATCTATACCAAGAGGAGAATTGCATAAATCAGCAGTCTCCAACCTTTCTGGCTTTGCAGACTGTGGCGGGGAGGAAGATGGTTCTACTCAAGGGGTGGGGTAAGTGTACGCATAGCTCCATTTGCACAAGTGGTGGATACGTGCACCTGCTGCTTGCATAAATGAAGCTATGCACACATGCTTGCCTGTCTGCTTTGCACGCAAGTGGCCACTTTGTCGGCTCGATTTTGAACAGCCTGTGGCCCGGTAGTTGGCTGCAGCCCCGGGGTTGGGGACCCTAGCATAAATAACCTGATTTTTGGTGTTTGTTTTTTAACTGTAATTATTGATTTATGTTACAATATTATCTACTGTATCCCTATTACTGTATGATGGAGTTTCTTTTTAGAAGCATCTAACTGATCTTGACTAAACTAAAAAACTAAACTGGGTTGAATAAAGTTTGTTGCAAAATCAAAACCAGAAGCACACACAGATGATTGATTCCACTGGATTCAATAACTTCTTTATAAACACACACACACATATATAGATATAGATATATAGATATATAGATATATATATATATATAGATAGATAGATAGATATAGATATAGATAGATAGATAGATAGATAGATAGATAGATATAGAGATAGATAGACAGATATAGATATAGATATAGATATAGATATAGATAGATATATTTACAATACCATTAGCAGAGTTCTTCTTCAAGCAGTTACAGTTAAAAGTAAAACACAAGCAGCTTCTAGTTCAGAGAGGACAGAGAGTTAGTTTCATTACAGCAAAGTTCAAAGTGGAAGAGTGCAGAGTGGAGAGAGGGCTGGAGCTACACCCAGCCTTAAGCTAAAGCTTCCAGTTTCGATTCTCTGCACAGACTCAGAAGTGGTTAGCTCCCATTGGCTGACTTAGTTGCTATGCCTATTCATTGGCTGACCTTGTTACCATTGGCTCTCCCAGTTCATGAATATTCTAACAGAATTAGTTTTGTGGAGGATGGGAAGCCACCAGGCAAATACCAGGCCTGTGTATTAGGCTGGAAAGTTGGAAAAATTCCCAGCAACAGGCAAGGCCAAAAAACTTTGACAATTGCATATAACCTCATCTGGAATCATGCTTGATTCCGGATGATGGAATATTTATTCACCTGAAAATTCCACCCTTCTTTGAAACATGTTTTATTACTACATTTGCTTTTTCATCATACACATTGAGGGACTAATTCTTTGAAAAGGTTTGTCTAAAAATATGGCGCTCAAAACCTGGTTGTGTTATTAGACCCTGGGCTCCCAGGGAACCAGAGAGATGCTTAGATGGCTTCATTGCTGAGCTGGCTAGTCTTATTCCTATTTTTATTTTTATTTTTATTTTTATTTTTTATTTTTTTATTTTTATTTATATGTATATGTATATGTATATGTGTATATGTGTATGTATGTATGTATGTATGTATGTATGTATGTATGTATGTATGTGTGTGTGTATATATATATATATATATATATATATATATATATATATATATATATATATATATATATATATATATATATATATATATATATATAATATATGTGGTTTTATCTGCTTCCTAATGCCTATGGTGAGATGGGCAACTATATAAATTCGATAGCGAGATAAATGGCTCTTGGTTCTGTTTGCTATACAAATAAATTATCATTCCCCTGAAATGTGTCCTCTGAAGGACATCCATTCTATCCAGCAGGGCTCCCATTTACACAGACCTAGAAATGAAGCCAAATGTTGGGGAAATGAGGGCAGATTTATGAAATGTGAAAGCTGCATTATTAAATAATCAGAATTACAGTTTAAAAATTCACCATTACTATTTGGAGCAAGGTGTTTTTTTTTTGACTGCAGTGTTTACAGTGTAAGAATTAGGTCTGTAACAGGGACTTTACTCTCTGCTGCATAAATTGTGTGGATTGAATGTAAAATTGATTTTGAATGAGGTAGAATAAGATAAGTTGATAGACAAATTGGCGCTTGTGCCAAAGCAGCTTCCTGGTGAAATTGTTCAATGCACACAGAATTCAGAGGAACATTTTCCTGCTATGCCTCAATACATCATTGTCAACAGTGCAAAGATCTCGGTTCCCCCCCCCCCAATATTGCAAGGAATGGAGCAGCTCTGCTTCCTCTCTTTGCACACAGAGATTAGAATTGGGATGCTAAACTGGAAGAGGGGGCATCACATCTGTCCCCCTGACATTTGGTCAGATTTCTATTGTCTAAATCACTTTTAATTCCTCCAAGGAAGGAGATTTCATCTCACAGTGAGGCAGCTTATTCCTGGTAAATAAACTAGGTGTAATAAATGCTTTCCCCCCATTTATGTAATTATTAGAACTGCAACCTTCAATGAGAGTCTAAAGTGCCCCCTTCAGTTAGATCAGGGGTCCCCAACCCCCGGGCTGCGGACCGGCACTGGTCCACATCCAGCCAGGAACCGGGCTCTGCAAGTGAGCGAAGCCCCATCTGCACATGCATAGAGTCCAGGCAGCATGCAAAACCACGTCCCCCCAAGTCCACAGAAAAACTGCCCTCTATGGAACCAGTTCCTGGCACCCAAAAGGTTAGGAGTCACTGAATTAGATCGGGGTCCCCAACCCCCAGTCCAGCGACCAGCACCGGTCCGTGGCATGCCAGAAACCGGTCCATGCAAACAAGCAGAGCCCCATCCACGAGATGCAGGCAGCACGCGAAACCACGCCCCCTACGGTCCATGGAAAAACCTCTCTCTGCGGAATCAATCCCTGGTGCCCAAAAGGTTGGGGGCCACTGAGTTAGATGATTACAAAACTCTACTCTGAATATTTTAAAGTGTGATAGGTAGCCCTCAGGTGGGAATGGCAATGGGGACCAGTATTGCCATCCCTAAGCAATGCAGTCATAAAGCATGATGTCACGTGACAGCATTGTTTAGCAATGACAAATCCCAGCAGTCTGGTTGCTGTTTTAATCCTAACTTGTTCTTAAGTGGTAAGCAGCAGGAGTCCTAGCAAAGAGTTTAGGGACAATGTGAGAGGACCTAGGAGGGCCAGTGTAGGCCCTGCATAAATTGGGGGAGGCGGAGAGAGGCCAGGGAAGGGGATGCAGTACATCTGCAGGAAGGCCGGGGGGGGAGGGGGGTCCCTCACCAGTTCCCTGCTGGCTTCCCCAGTGACTTTTCTTGTGGGAAACCAGCGGAGAACTGGTGATCACTTGACCTTGGGATGTTGCAACTCTCTTGTGAACCAGTTTCCAAGTGCCTAATTGTGGCCACATTCCTGCAAGGACGTTGTGATAACCAGAACTTCAAGGACCAGTTGTAAGTACCACTCGTTTAGTGTGGTTGCCACTTCAAGTGGTCACTAAATGAGTGGACGGTAAGCCAGGGTTATCTGTATTTTTCCAGGAGGATGAAATTAACAGTATTATCTCCAGTTTTCCGATATCTGTTTTTTGGAGGCAGCTATTCCAATATCACCCTCCCATTTTCCTTTTCTGAAATGTTACTGTAGTTTAGGTAATGGAGGCATTGACCTACTTTTAGAGCATATGTTTGAAGTAGTCTAAGATCCTGCAAAATTTAATTTTGTGGTCAACAAGGCTAAACAGCTTCTTGCCAGAAAACGGCCATTTCTGTGATTTGATTACATTCTTGTTAAACTGCACCTCAGAAACAACATTTATTTTCCCTTAAAAAAAAAAAAACTATGAACAGGCATGTGGTGTACTTGCTGGACTTTTAAAGAGAAATTACTGTATACCTCTGGGATCTATTCTCTGCCTTGTGTGTTTCTCCATTTCTCAAAAAGGACCCCTAGGAAATGTCAAGAAATAGCTAAGCAAAAAGTCGAGGAATTAACAACAAAAATCCTTGTTCAGGAGAGGAAGCTGGCATAAGCAGCTTCAGACCATAGACAGATGAGTCTAATAATGGAGACATTTCTGCTGGGAATCTTATAACGGACTAAAATGTTCAGGAGGGAGACTAATAAAAGAATACTTTCCACAGTTAGATATTACCCACGCTGTTTTAATGGCCCACCTGAGGGAGAAAGAGATTGTGTGTGTGAGAGAAGGAGATAATGATGAAAGAATCATGTATGTTTTGAAAAGGTTAATTTCACAATTCATATTGTAAAAGTAGTTACCACTATCCTAGTCTTAGAAATCTGAATTAGAAACATTTATTTTTGCTTAACTTTACACCTTAACGTCTTGATATTTTTAAAAAGTTTTCCCTATAAAATGTGTTCTGAATTTGTCATGAAGTTTACAGAATGGGCTCTGTGTGTGTGTGTGTGGTGCCGAGGTGGTGCAGTGGTTAGAGTGCAGCACTGCAAGCTACTTCAGCTGACTGCTAGCTGTTCAAATCTCACCGGCTCAAGGTTGACTCAGCATTCCATCCTTCTGAGGTGGGTAAAATGAGCACCCCGATTGTTGGGGGCAATATGCTGACTCTGTAAACCGCTTAGAGAGTGCTTAAAAGCACTATGAAGCGGTATATAAGTCTAAGTGCTATTGCTATTGCTATTGCAATGGATAATCTTTTCTGACACAGTCAAGAGTTTGTAGCTCCGTTACATGATAAAATATCCTTTCTGCAAGAAGACGGAGCAGAGATTTAAATATGTATGCATCTCATATGTTGGGCCTCAGACAGGTATTGTATCTTGGCTAGAAGAGGACTTTGAAGTAAAACCTGAAGAGAGAATCGGGTTGGGGAATATACCCATCTTCTATCTTATCCTTTTAAACTTTTGGCCTGGATGATTGAGTCTTTGAACATTGAAATACATTTTGGGGAGAAACATTAGGTGTGGCAAGTGTTAGTACATTCCAACAATTCTCTGACTCCCTGCCTAATTTTTAATTTTAATTTTAATTTTAGACTGATGAAGTTACTTGGATGAGTAATGAAACATCTCAGATTAACAAACTTTGGCCCAGTTGCCATGATTTAACCTTTTTAGATAGAGTCAACCAATATAGCACTATAGTGGTGTAGCAATGTTTTTAAAACTTTTTTTTCCTGTAAGGACCCCTTACCCCTTTTAAAAATTATGGAGGACCCCAAAAGAGCTTTTGTTTGCATGGCTTAAATTTATCAATATTTACTGCTCTAAAAATTAAAATCGATGTTTCCTGTCACTACTGCTCCTCACAATTGTTTGATGGGTTTTAATATTGTATTCTTTTTCAACATAGGGTGGTAAATAATTTTGATTTTTCTTGAGGGCTGAGAAACATACATACATACCAGTGGTGAAATCCAATTTTTTTCACTACCGGTTCTGTGGGCGTGGCTTGGTGGGCGTGGCAGGGGAAGGATACTGCAAAATCTCCATTCCCTCCCCACTCTGGGGCCAGCCAGAGGTGCTATTTGCCGGTTCTCCGAACTACTCAAAATTTCCGCTACCGGTTCTCCAAACTACTCAGAATTTTCGCTACCGGTTCTCCAGAACCTGTCAGAACCTGCTGGATTTCACCCCTGATACATACATACATACATACATACATACATACATACATACATAAAGTAGAACCTCTGGTCACGAATGCTTCTGACCATGACCAAATCGGGTTCCAACCAAAAAATTCACAATTTTTTTTTCGTGGCCGATTTCCCCTTTTGCGCCATTTTTTTTGTAAGCGCCAAATTTCCAAAATTAGGTTCACCAAATCAGTTTGCGACCAAAGTTATGGAACGAATTATGGTCATGACCAGAGGTTCTACTGTTCGTTCGTTCGTTCGTTCGTTTGTTCATTCATTCATTCATTCATTCATTCATTCATTCATTCATTCATTCATTCATTCATTCATTCATTCATTCATCATTTCCTGCCTTTATTGTTTTTTAAAATTAACTCAAGGTGGCTAACATATCCAACACTCCTTCTTCCTCCTCCTATTTTCCCCACAATAACCCTGTGAGGCTGAGAGATGGTGACTGGCCCAAAATCACCCAGTTTTGCTTCACCCCATGGGGCCTCAGGCTACATTTTACTATAGTAAACTAAATTAATTCGTAATCTGCTCTGGAAGGGTTAATTATTGCTAGATCAGGTTGACTTAATCATGGATATTCAGCCTGGCACTGAAGTTGTATGCACAAACGTCTTGTCATTGCCAGCACCTGAAAATCTAGAGAAACCATCAGAGCAGAGTCCCAGGCTACAAACCATCTTTTGTAGTACAACATACAAGTAATCCTTGACTTACGACCGTAATGGAACCTGCCCATTATGGTCACAAGTTATCATGATTGTAAAAACAGGCTGGTCATGTGACCTTCCTTATTTTACAAGCTTTTTTTTAGCAGTCATAAAGTGAATGCTGCAGTCGTTAGACCAGTGGTTCCCAACCTTTTTGTGATCGAGTACCACTTGGAGGTCCCGTACAGTCGCCGCGTACCACCTGGTTCCAGAGAAACTAAATTCAATCAAATATCACTTTATTTCCATAATTGTACAAGTAGAACACACAAACCAACTACGAAAACAAGGGTTCTACTGCGCGACTGCTGAGAGTTCAGAACAGTCACTGTTCCTTTTTTGGCCCCGCGCATCCAGCAACTGGATTCTCGGGCCGCTGGGACCAGGTGGGTGGCATGTGGCAACAGTTGCAAATCGTTGCCAGATTATTTTGTGTTAGGCAGTAAACATTTTTGTGAAGTAAAAAATAACTAACTAAAAATCGTTCATGACCCCGAAAGTGTTCGCGTACCACCTGGAAGGCCCTCGCGTACCACTAGTGGTACATGTACCACAGGTTGGGAACCACTGCGTTAGACAAACGGCGCAGTCGTTATGCAAATCCATTGTTCGCTATGGTGCAATTTTGCCATAAATTGGAAGGAAGTGCCAATTTTGGGCAAAACTTGTAAAACACGTTCAAGTGCACTTGAGATGCTGCCAATGACCATGAAGGTGGTGATGTTCTTGGGTGTCCATAGTGCGGTCATGTGACTATTAGGGAGGGGGGAATGTCAGAACTTCAGATTCGAGTCATTAGTCCCCTTTTTTGGGTCTATTATAACTGACTGATTTTAAGTCAAGGACTACCTGTAATATTCTTTCCTGTTTTGCTTGTGATTACTGCCGTTAAATCCTCTGCATGGATTGCTGGATTGCTCTTGTTGCCTTCCGTGTTGAAACTTTTAAAAGCTCTGCTATAAGGCACTTATATCAGAGGGGCAGGTTTGACATTGGATATCACGGGAGTGAGTTACATCGCATGGAAATGCTATTTTTGTTGCTTGAGCCTCTGGCAATAGCATTTCTTCCAGCCCAGCTACTGCTTCTTTTGTTTGCTCTGGCTTGTGTATTGTTGCAAAAATTGGATGCTCCCCTTGAGCTTCTTGCTATTTAACTAGCCATATTGCAGTATGTTTCAGTATTTTTATAGACCTGATTCCCGCCTAATATGGATTTGTTTTCCTGAATCATCCTGGAGCCGGCAGCATTTCCTAATTGGCACCCCTGGTTTTGCATGACACTTTGCCCCTCCTGCCCCCTGCTAATTTTGGGTCATTTAGGTGATGGTTCTTGGAAGATTTTCAGAAAATGTGCTCATAATAGAAATATTAGCTATAATGGGAAGATCACAGTGTTGTGATTGGGGTATATCAGGGCTTGCGTTCTTAAAAAAGATATGGAAAAACTGATTTTGAACTTGCCAAGTTCTTTGCTGAAGAAAGCTGTCGTTTTCTGGCTTCTAAACTATACAAGCCTGGGGAAAAAATGGATCTGCTTTCACATTTAAAGGGTTGACTCCTTAAAAGAGCAGCAAATAAAAATGACGGGGGTGATTAAAATCATCCATTCTTTTAAACCATCTTCAAAGTGTGCATTGCATTAGTACATATGCTACAGGTAGTCCTTGACTTACAACATTTCTTTTAGTGACTGTTCAAAGTTACAACGGTTACAAAGTTACAATGGAAAAAAGTGACTTATGACTGATTTTCTCAGTTACAACCTTTCCAGCATCCCCATGATCATGTGATCAAAATTCAGATGCTTGGCAGCTGGTTCATGTTTATGACGGTTGCTGTGTCCCAAGGTCATGTGATCACCTTTTGCGACCTTTTGACAAGCAAAGTCAATGGGCAAGCCACCATTCACTTAGCAACCGGGTTACTAACTGAACAACTGCAACGATTCACTTAACAACCGAGGCAGGAAAGGTCGTAAAAATGGGGCAAAACTCACTTAACAAATGTCTCACTCAACAACAGAAATTTTGGGCTCAAAATTGTGGTTGTAGGTCAAGGACTACCTGTACAAGTTAGACTGATATGAAACTGTAGTTCTGAGTGTTCATACAATATTTGCGTACTTTACTTAGGTTTTTGTTTAACAGCGCTGTTAGAAATTTCCGTTTGTGTTTCTGCAGGGCAGGGTCAAGAAGGCAAGATGTTTTTTGCAACCGCACAAAGAAAGCCCTGCCTCTTTGTTATGTGCGACACAATGCCTGTGAATAAAGGGCCGTGCTTTGATTGCGATACAGCTGCCATATTGACTTTTTTTGACACTATTTGACCCCTGGCACAGACGCCGCCTGTGGTTTGTGAATCTGTTTTCCATTTGTCTTCAATGTTGTTCAAGCATTATTTTTGCTTCTACGTTTTGGAATGTTATGGCCACTAAATGGTAGCGTTGCATACATGTACAATTTAGTCTTTATTTTTTTAACTTTCGTTTCACTATTTATATAATCTGCCATTCATGAATGATTAATAAAATTGCTTTTTGGACATAATCCTATTTCAGGATGGTCAGTGGATTTCCGTGCTACATTAGTGTCATGTCTTTTGTGGTGTGGGGGTGGGGAAATGGGACATGAACTTGGCTAGCCCAGAACACAGACCCTTCTTAGCATATTTTTAATCCCTCAAAACACTTTTGGATTTTTTTCCCCACAGAATTACAACCCTGCTACATATCTCCTTTTTATTATTATTAATGGACAGGAAGACTGTTTTGTGGAGCAGCTGTTCAAAATGGGGAAAATAATCTTTGTGTAATAAAACTCCTATCTGTCCGCGCACTTGGCTTTCTTTCTTGCTTCCAGGCAGATTGTGTGTTGCTTCTAGCTTCCTGCAAGTTGGGGCTTTCGGTCTGTTTTTTTCCTCGTCTGTCCCTCAGAAGTAAGAGTGAGCCCGAGCAGCTGTTCAGCCTTTGCAGAAAGCCACATTTTTTCCTCAGTTCTTTCTGATTGCAGAAAGTTAGCTTAATTTCCTTAGGCATATGCAAAAGTTCCATTATTTTGAAGCAGGAGGGCTTGGAGGATGTGCAGTGACAAGGCAATAATATCTTAAAATGGGAGCGGACACGAAGCAGAAATGTTCACGTCATGGATTGTCAGAATAACTTCATCATATTGTAGAACTATAGATGCAGATTAAAGTATTGCTTAACAATTTATGCTTTTTGGATATTGGTCCTAAGCTTTTGTTCATAAATATAGGAGGGGGGAAACATACATACATACATACATACATACCAGGGGCAGGTTGCTCTCTTACCTTGCTACCAGTGCGCTGCGCGCGCATCAACACGTTTTATGCGCGTGCTATGCACACACGCCCCCTCGCGCGATTTTGCTTCTGCGCATGTGTCAAAGCAAAATAGCGCTGAAATCTCACGAGGGGATGCACGCACGCGATTTTGGCGATTTTTTGCTTCCGCGCATGCACGGAAGCGAAATCTTGCTGAAATCTATCTTGCGCTCGTCCCCTCTCAAGATTTTGGCGAGATTTCGCTTCTGCGCATGCACAGAAGCAAAAAATCGCCGAAAAAATCTTGAAAAAAGATGGCAGCTCCTAGGGACAGGCAACCGACCGCACCGGGTCGCTAACCTCTTGATGACGTCACCAGCCCGCCGCTAACGGTGCGATAGAATGGACCGCACCGGTAGGAACCCACCACTGATACATACGTACTTATTTATTTATATTTAAATTAAATAAAAGAAAACACTTCATGGTTACAAGAAAGAGAACTGTTAGCAGTTTCCTTTGTTTATTTAGAGGAGTTGTCATTAACCAAAAACAACTTTCAGTTTTGTAACTGCTTCGTGTGAAAGTGTAGGATTGGATCCATAGGAAATGCTACCCAAACTCTGCACTGAATTATTTAGTTTTGTGTTTCTTTAAAAGACTACAGTTCATTAACAGTTATCTTTAATCCCGCTGTTACATTCCTGGTGTTTATGGAAGTATAAAAGCTTCATTAGTATTTATAGTGTTCCTTCTTGCAGTTTCACATACACTGAATGCTGGAGAATGTTCTAGGCAGACAAAAATCTTTCTTTAGGCAGAAATCAAATAAGATCTCACGTACAATTGCTGCCTTGGTTCCCAGTCATGCAGAAGACATTCCAAAATTTCAACCATTTCTCTCTGGAAAATTTGGGAAATTCATGGACATACACGGTCATCTTGAAACTTATTGCTTCCTGGATAATGGATCTCTTCATGGAACCTTAAAGTTGTTGTCATTTGTGTGAACCATGCAGGGGTGGGTTCCTGCCGGTTCGGACCGGATCGCCCGAACCGGTAGCGACCTGCTGGTGATGTCACGATGGCATCACGGATCCGGTTCGGTCGGTGCCACCATCTTTTTCTTGGAATTTTTTTCCAAATTTTTTACTGTTTTGAAGTTTTTCCCTCTGCTGCTGCTTGAAAAAGGGCCCGCCCGCCCGCCCCCGGGTTTATACTGACCTTTATTCCTTCACCCGAAGCACAGCTGATCAACTCCTCGGGCTGATTATAGCTACTGAGCATGCGCGGAAGCAGAATTGCACAAGGGGACACATGCGAAATGTCGTGATGCGAACCGGTGGCGAAGTAAGTGGAACCCACCCCTGGTACCATGGTTCCCATGCAAGACACTTTCTATTTTTTGCGATGTCCATTGGCAAAGCTTAGTTTGACACACATCCATTTGCAACATCATATCTTTGTGAAGCTGTGTTTCTGGCAATCTTTTGGCCTGTGAAAATGTTAGTGACGCTAAAATGTCACAAATCAAGAAAGCTTGGGAACCTCTGACGTGAACACCTCTGATGTGAACGGATGACATACAAACTTTCTTCTGAAAATTTCAACACTTCTCTAAATTACTGGGGATAGTTTGCCGAGATAGGCAGGCTGATTCTTGGAATTACCAGGAGAACCAAATAAAGTGCATGTATGCATAAGTAACTTTCAGCAGGTAGTGTATTGCATCGTGATGAGGTTAGTTGAATTCAGGTCCCATTGAAATCAAGTTGCATTGCAAAAAAACGTACTTCATTTAGGGGAAATCTATGTTTAATTAATTTAGCTTGCTCTAAAATATATTTTATATAAACTACTTGAGTTTTTGAACATTGTCCTTAGGGATAGAGCATCTTAGTAAATAGTAAATAGCTCATCTCTCTTGTAAAAGATAGATTTTTAGTCTCAATCATCAGATTTTGGTAATTCACAAATACAAAACATTTTTTTGCTACCTTCAAGTTTCAGTAATTCCTAACCACATCGCATAATGAAGCTTATTCTTAAATGATAATATTGAAGATTGTACACCTCTCTTTCGACAATTTTAAAGACATGTTTGGGTCTTAGTATAAAATTTATCCTTTCTAACCTGTATCTCTGGCTCTCATTCTTATTTCAGTGGTTGGATAAGAGCTGGACCATTTCTGAATTCAGCCATGCTCATGGCTGCACATCATAAATTGTAAATAAGATTTGAAGTGCTCAAGGTTTTCAGTTATATTTTGTACATGACACACAATGTATTTTTAAGTTCTTCTAAACCGCTCTGAAGCTTTTAGTGGGCATTCCTTATAATTTCCATTTAAAAGATTATGCATTTATAATGTACTAAGACAAAGTCACTTAAAAGCTGGTAATGCCTTTGAGTTGCTATATATAATGCATTAATGAAAACATTTAGCGTTTAAATGATAAGAGCTATTTAACATTGCTTTCATTTTAGTATTATGTGACGACAAAAAATATTACTGTGCTTTAAATTAGAAAACAATGGCTTGGAAAATAATGTTATATATTCTTTCCTTTTTTTTAGTAGAGTTAATTCTGTAGTTTGGGATATTTGCTTTAGTTCTTTGTTTCCACAAAATCTGATTATCTGGCAGCATAGGACAGATTTTGTGTCCAGGTGATTCCCAGGTGCACCATCCTTGTTTAAATGCTATTAAATTGGGAAACCTCTAATTAACTTAATTTTTCATTTGGAAAAGGTGTGTCTAGCTTTGAAATCACCGAAAATGTTCAAAAGGGACTAGCATGGAACAGGGAGATTCAGGTGGTCCATATCCTGACCAAGGTGTTCATTTTAGTCATAAATCCAGAACAAGTATGCTAGATTTTGGCATATATGTTGTATGGTGGAAGACAGCAGATTGATGGGAAGGGCATTGGCAGCAGCAGCTAAGCAAAGATATCAGAGAAGAAACTGGTTGGGTGGGAGGATCAAAGGAGAGCCTATTGTGGTTATGCCACTTTTGAATTCAAGCGTGGTAGCTAATGACAGGGAAGAATTGCTGCCCAAACAATGCAAAGTTAGAGGATACATTAGTTGGTGGAGCACATTTGCTCTATTCATCCTGCAGGAGGAGCCACCTGAAACATCTCTAAGCTGAATCAATCAAGATGTTCCCCGTTTCATTTCAAGATGTTCCACGATTCGTCCGGAATGGTTCAGTTGATTTCCTAAACCCAACGCATTTGTTGCATAGTCAGAACAAATAGGTTTTCACGCACACTCTAAAACTAACTCAGGATTTTAAATGGAGTTTAATATCCTGGTTTATTTTGAAGCTGGAACCCCTATCTCTTGGTCCATATAAAATGAGGAGCACTGGTAAATTGTGTTCCTCATTTTATATCATGACCAATTATCATGACCACTTAAAATCTCTTTAAACCACTTAAAATCTCTTTAAACCACTTAAAATCTCGGAGTCCTGGTAGACAGCCAACTAAATATGAGCCAGCAGTGTGCAGCAGCAGCCAAAAAGGCCAACACAGTTCTGAGCTGCATAAATAGAGGGATACAATCAAGGACCAGAGAGGTACTAGTACCACTCTATAAAGCCTTGGTCAAACCACACCTAAAGTACTGCATCCAGTTTTGGTCACCACACTACAAAAAAGACATTGAAACCCTAGAGAAAGTGCAGAAGAGAGCAACCAGGATGATAAAGGGTCTGGAAAATAAAACATACGAAGACCGGTTGCAGGAACTGAGCTTGGCCAGTCTAGCGAAGAGAAGGACCAGGGGTGACATGATAGCAGTGTTCCAATACTTGAGGGGATGCCACAGAGAGGAGGGGAGCAGGCTGTTCTCTATGGCACCAGAAAGCCAAACAAGGAATAACAGATGGAAGTTGACCAAGGAGAGATTCAACCTGGAAGTGAGGAGAAACTTTCTGACGGTGAGAGCGATCAACCAGTGGAACAGCTTGCCAGCGGAGGTTGTGAGAGCCCCAACACTTGCGACATTCAAGGAGAGATTGGACTGCCATCTGTCTCAAATGGTGTAGGAACTCCTGCTTGAGCAGGGGGTTGGACTAGATGACCTACAAGGTCCCATCCAACTCTAATAATAAATCTTTAAAAAATCTAAATCTAAAACATAGTTTACAAAAGTAGACCGAGGAGATTTTATTCATTGCGGGGGGTGGGGGAGGCTTGTCCAGAACTCCCTTCTTAAGAGAAGGTATTATACTCCGAACTAGGTCATCCCCTTTTTAGCCTTCAGCAAGTTGTCAGACTTCTTTTACCCATTTATAAAATATGAAGTACTGCATGACTTAAGGAACACTTGTGAGCATGTCTGTAGCCAGCAGCACTGCACATTTTAAGCTAGTTGAAAGTTAAGTACATCTGTTTATGTGGGTACTTTTTAAAAAAAATCTAAGCTATGTATCGTGTGTGTGTGTGTGTGTGTGTGTGTGTGTGTGTGTGTGTGTGTGTGTGTGTGTGTGTGTAAATGAATGGCCTGAACTAGATGAACTTGATAGGTTTGTGACTTATTACTTTGCAGAAGAGCACACTAAAGATGTACCCAGTATGTTATCCGCATTACAATGGCATTTGATCAACTTTTAGTATTCTTTATATTTGGACAGTGATTTGTAGTTTGTTTCATTTCCCTTATCGGCCTTGATAGTTATTTGGATAAACATTGTAATACTTTCATTCTTCATAAAAAGGACATCTTTGCTTTGCCATTAGCAGAATTGCAAAAATCTGTGTCGGGGGCAGGGATACTTTTATTACTGCTTTTTTTCCTCTCTTTTTGATTTGTTTTTCTCTCCCTTTTTAAGCGTAAAGATGGTGCTAATGTGGACCAGCGGTGACACCTTCAAGACGGTATATTTCCTCCTGAATCAAGCTCCATTCCAGTTCTCGGTGTGTGGACTTCTCCAGGTTTTTGTAGACCTGGCCATCCTTCTGCAGGTTTACTTCTTCAGCTGTTACCCACAGAAACCTGTTCCGCATTCATCACATCCAGCCAGCACAAAGGCACTTTAAGACACAGGATGGAAGCGATTATTCGTTGAGATTTGTAGAAGAGGCTAGGAGCCAGCCTTCGCTTCAGCTCTGCTTGTACCTACTGTGTTTCTGAGGAACTAGAAATAGAAGAATCAAAGATGCATACCTACATGGACACTTCTTCTGGCACTTTTTCCTCTTCTTTCATTGGGCTGCATATCTATTGAAATGGGTTTGTTTTCTTTGGGGTTGCAGTGAGGGGTTTTCTTTTATGTTCTTCTGTTCTCAATTCTCTAAAATATCTGTGCACGGACAAATGTGTGTATCACAAGGGCTGGTTGTTAATGTTCTCAATGCTATTTTTTTCAAAGGTCAGTCATAAAAGTTGGAGTATTTTGTCTGAAGCATTTACCTATTTATATGCATATGGGCTATGTATTTGGAATATTTTACATTCCTTAGATGGAAGTGCAGAACCTGTTGTTTTTTTTAAAATGTGGTAGGCCACACTTGGTAAGATTGTAAGAGTTGATACTAGGAAAAGATGGTTTAGTAAATAATGTCAAGGAATAGATTTTGGGCAACTGTGTTAAATATACATGTGCACACTGCTGGGCCAGTGTGATGTATAAATACATCAAAGTGATTAGTGATTTTGATACAAATGCTACTACAGCCAAACAGAACAGACTAATGCACAGTAAGTCTTCAGAGAGCTCAGAAGGATGAGTAATTTCGACACCTTGGAGAAATTACTAACAGAATCTATAAAGGATTTATAGTTAAAAAGAGGACAAGCTTGAAAGAAAATCAGTGTTTAGTTTAGGCATTATTTGCATTCTGTTCCAGTATTTTTGTCTGGTGGAAAAGCCACTTTGTTATGTAAATCTTGTCTTCGCAGTGCGAGCACAATGGCATTCTTAAAGTTATACTCTTAAGTTGCACAGGTCAACTACAATAGCACTGCTTTTTAAGCTAAAGACATTATCTCAGTAACCTTCTCTCTGCGAAAGAGATGGCTTACTAGACTAGGATAGAGAAGAGAGAGCAATACTTTAGTGTTGGATAATAGGGCAAACTTTTTTTTAAAAAAAAGAAAACGTTTGTGTGTGATATTTTTCTAAATATTTAATACCAAATGTCATTTTATGTTTGGGAAGAAGTGGGGCTGCTGAAAATGAGGGGAAGTCTGGTAGTGATTCGGAGTCCATTAAAGTTTTGAAAGTTGCTTCATTTTAGCAATGCCCTAGCCCAGTGATGGCGAACCTTTTTTCCCTCGGGTGCCGAAAGTGCATGCACATGTGTTATCGCGCATGCGCGAGTGCCCACACCCATAACTCAATGCCTGGGGAGGGCGAAAATGGCCTCCCCCGCTCCCCTGGAGGCCCTCTGGAGGCCGGAAATGGCCCATTTCCCAACTTCTGGTGGGCCTGGTAGGCCCATTTTTCATCCTCCCCAGGCTCCAGAGGCTTCCCTGGAGCTTGGGGAGGGTGAAAATGCCCTCCCCCGCCCACCGGAGGCCCTCCGGAAGCCGAAAACACCCTCCCAGAGCCTCCGTGCAAGCCAAAAATCAGCTGGCCGGCGCGCACATGCGCGCTGGAGCTGAGCTAGGCAATGGCTCGTGTGCCGGCAGATATGGCTCCGCGTGCCACCTGTGGCACCCGTGCCATAGGTTCGCCATCACTGCCCTAGCCAGTAACTGAAAGGGGAGAATGAAAAAGCACTTAGGGAGGCACATTTATAAGAGTAGAGAAACTGGAGGATCTGTAAAATGAGTTCACCAGATCTATGTAAGCCTATTCAGAGATTTGATTGGGCTCTAAGAAAAGCATTGCTTGTATTGTTTTAAAAGTTCCTCGACTAACTTGTCAAGGCAAATTTGCTTCCATAGCTATGAGACATATATATGCATTCTACAGTGATTCAGGAACCACTCTCTTCTCTTAGCCATAAAATGTACTATATGTGCTTTTGTTGTTAGATGTATCCTACCTGGAGGGGCATTTTATGAAATGCTGAGTCCCCTCAACTATCCAAAAAAAAAAGGTATTCAAGTCTGACCAGAGCTTTTCAGCTGGATTTCCTCCTTGCTTCATCCAGCTGTCTCTCTCTCTCTCAAATCTGGGGTGACCTGAAGACATCAAAATCCCATATTTGTAAGAGTGGGGATCTATCAGAAGCTTTGCTTTAATCCCTTCCACTTGCACATCAGATCTGGCTATGCGTCCTCTCCTATATTTCGGGTCTGAGGGACAAGTGTGTCACTATGGCAGTGCTGAATGCCCAGGAACTCAGTCCCTCCCTTAAACAGCCAAAAAAAAATGGAGATAAGACAAGGATGAGGCAATATATTGATTGGCTATCGCTTTAGTGGCGGGGTCTCTGCCTGGCTGGCAAATAAATAAAACCTCAGGAAAGCTGCTTTAATGAGGGCCTGGTGTGAAATGTCGTAGTGGAATAGACTTGTGCTGTTGATTGGCTTCGCTGCTTATTCCTTGGTGCCTGAAGTGACCTTAACCAAGCTGATTTTATGTGGCATGGCTGAATGTGACTGTTGCATTGCTCTCTTTTTTCACAAGCGTTCTAACTGTGTTAGAACAGGGTGGGCGTCGTCTTTTAAATTATACATTTTCATCCTAGTTTTTCCTGGTGTGCTGCTGTAGTGAGGATTGTATTTCTACTCGTACAACAGAACTTATTAAACTTGCAATGCTAGATTTTATTTTTGTATGGGGTAATATTCTTTGCTTTCCCAGTGTCTTTTGAGAAGAGATATGGAATTAAACTATTATGCTAGCGTAGCCTGAATATATACAAATATCTTTTTTAAAAAAACAAGTGTTATTGAAGGTAAAATTAATAGTATTCCACACACACACACACACACACACACACACACACACACACACTCCTGCTTTTTTTCTTAGACGAGTTACTGTCCACAGATTCTTAACTTCTGTTGTCAATATTAAAATATAGGCTCAGAACATCACAACAGAACTGCAAATGTCACCAGAGAAGTTTGCGCACTTGTGCAGTATTTAACTGTGTGGGTCACTCACTCCTGAACTCCAGATAGCCACGTATTTAAGAAAAGGGCCATTTTAACACGACCCACATACAGTTTTAGGCTCAACATCAATTGATTCCCAGGGAATCATAACTATCCATCACATAGAAGAGAATCAATTGCCTGGGTTTTTCCACCCATGAAACTTCAGTTGCCATGGCTTGAACATTTAAACCAGGGGCATTCAACTTTAAGACTTGTGGACTTCAACCCCCAGAATTCCCCTGCCAGCATGAATTCTGGGAGTTAAATTCCACAAGTCTCAAAAGTTGCCATTAAACCATGAATGGCCAATCTTTAATTAGACAATGGTGAAGCTCACTCTCTTGATCAAATAGGGAAGAGCAGCATGCCTTCTAGTGATTGGTGGGAGAATCAATTTTCTCTTAGTTTTGGGGGGGGGGATGGGGGGGAGGATGGATGACCGATGTCCCTGAAAACTGACTTATTTTGCCATCAAATTTCAAAAGTTCTCAAGATGCTAAGAGGCCACATTTCACCGTAGGACACAGGTTGTCCATCACTCGCTTAAGCCTTCTCCTACTCACAGGTAAACCCTTCATCAAGCAGCAGCTCTGATACATCTCTAAGAGTATCCAAAGAGCATCTCAGCAATTAGGAAACTCCTAAAAAAAAATTCTGTAAAGAACTTTTGTATATTTTAGCTATATGTTGAATGTATGGAAAAACTCAATTGCACTCATTAACGATCAGTTTGATTTTTTTTTAAAAAAAATAAAGTTATACACAAATTCATTATTTGTTTTGTTCTTTTCAAATGTAACAGAAGAAATATTGCTGTTATGTGGGTTCAATTAGCCTGGCTTCCTCCTCCAAAGTATACTGAACTTGAAAAAGAAAACATTTGTTAACTTACATATACAGTAGTAAAGTACTCACTTTTGTTGCCAGCAGTTTAGACATTAATGTCTGTGTGTTGCGTTATTTTGAGGGGATAGCACATTTACAGTGTTATACAAGCTGTATACTCACTACTTTACATTGTAGCCAAGTGTCATTTCTTCAGGGTTGTCATATGAAAAGATATACTTAAATATTTACAAAATGTGAGGGGGTGTGCTCACTTCTGTGATATACTGTACATACAGGAGAACTTTACAAAGTTCATTGAGTTTCTGATATTGAAACAAGGCTATTAATTGTGTTCAGGACTGATTGTGCACCACTGCGAAAGAAAGTAACATACTCATTTCCAGCACAGCATCTCATTTATACTCAATGGCCAGTCTTCTAAAACTGATGGTTTTAATAATTTAATACTTTAAAATGATGCATTTTGATAACGAAGATAGTTTATTTCTCCACGATACCAATTATTTAATAATAAATGAGATGTTAATATATGCACTTATTATACACTATTCACACAGAACCAAACCTCTGGATAACAACTTTCTGAATAGATGTTTGACCTATTCCAATAGACCTTCTGTTCTGATCCATCAATTACAACCAAACACTGCTATTTTATAAGTTTTGATATGTAAGTTAAAACATTTCATATACTTTATTGCCCAGAATACAGTATAAGTATTTATGATTGGCTGAACTCAATGAATGGCAAATTTTGTTAGGGCTGTAGGATAGAAACAACTATTTCAAATTCTAACAAAAAAATTGCAGGAAAAGTTTTACTTATTCAAAAGATATTTTTTTATCTGGTCTTTCTTTGCAGCACCAGAATCTCTTCACAAGCCTTAGAATGTGATATCTGAATCACCTCTACGATCCTGATGGTGTGATAATCTGAAGGTTCCAGTTGCTCCCTACTAAAGCACACTGCCCTACACTTCCTACCCTTATTTTTGTCAAATTGTGCTGCTTTAATCTACAAGTATGTCCTTGACTTACAACAATTCATTTAGTGACTGTTTGAAGTTACAACAGCACTGAAAAAAGTGACTTATGACTGTTTTTCACACCACCACTGCAGCATCCCCATGGCCATGTGATTAAAATTCAGACTCTTGGCAACTGACTCGTATTTATGATGGTTGCAGTGTCTTGAGGCCCTTCTACTGGTGTAACATACAATGAAGCATCTTTAATGCTAGATGGGATTGCACTGCCCCAAACAGACCCTGTGCACAGTCTGTGGTGTTCCTGGATTCACAACTCCTGCTCAAGGAGCAGATGGCACTCACAGCTAGGAGGGCCTTTGTATAATGTCTTATGCAATGGTCCAGTTAAATCTGTTCTTGGATCAAGGGGGCTTGCTCATAGTCATTCATGCCCTAGTGATCTCCCAGTTGGACTATTGCTATGTATTCTACATGGGGCTGCCGTTGAAAACTATCCAAAAACTTTAGCTGGTGGTAAATACAGCAGTGTGAGCAGTTATGTATGTTCCTGGTCAATGTTCCCTCTAATTTTTTTTCAGTGTGTGCGGAAAAGTATAGTGTTTGAGCGGCACATTTTCATGCCTGAGCACATTTACAGCAAATACACAAATAAACGCTGTGACATTAAAAATCACTGCGCGGCAGTTGGAAACTGCCACGCGGTGTTTTCTTGTCACGTGCGCGGCTGCGCAGCTTAGAGGGAACATTGTTCCTGGTAGTAATCACGTTACACCTCTGTGTGCAAGTTGCATTTGTTACCAGTTTGTTATTGGATCCAATCCAAGGTGCTGGTATTGACCTAAATGACATCGGACTGGGATATTTGAGCAACAATCTCTTCCTGATATCTAATAGATCTAATAGAGCAGACCTATTGTGGATTTCATCATCTAGGGAGCTACATTTGGCGAGCCCTAGGCAATGAGCCTTTCTGCTGTGGCACTTATATTATGGAATCTTCTCTCCCCCCCCCCCCCACATACAAATGAAGTCAGCGCCATCACTCTGGAGCTGTTGCAAGTCCCTCAAGACCTGGTTGTGCCAGCAGGCCTGAAGACAGGTGAAGACAGGGGACAGGTGAACTTGTGAAATGGCTCCGTTACTAACATCCCACTATTATTTTTCTCCTTTAGTTCTGTTTTTATAATATTCAGTGTTTTTGTAACAATTACTTCTAATGCTTTTAGGTCATGATTGTTTTATATATATGTTATTTTATTGAATTGTTTTATGCCAGTGGTGTCTACTCGATTTCATTGAGGGCCGCACCAGGGTTGTGGTCAGGGTTGTGGCCACGGGGTGGGTGTGGCCAGCTCGACATCACTCGTGTCAGGGGCACCTGTGGGGGCCTGAGCGTTGTGCCAGCGAAAACGGGCTCCTGAGCTCCGTTTTGGGCTGTGATGCCTTCCTGCAACCCTCTGCCAGTGAAAACTCGGGAGGGCCGCACACGGCCCTCCCAAACTCCATTTTCACTGGCAGAAGCACCATGGGCCAGTCCTTCACTGTTTCCAGGGCGGCTCCACGGGCCAGATCTAAGCACCCCACGGGTTGGATCCGGCTTGTGGACCTTGAGTTTGACATCCCTGTTTTATGCCATCCAGAGTCACTTTCTGTGAGATTGGCGGCTATATAAATTTGATAAATATATTTGATTGCAAGAAGCACAGAGCATCAAGATACCTTTATCATTTTTAATGAGACTTTAATACACTGGGTGTGGGTGGGTGTGATACCAAATGCATGTAGGAAGAGTGTTAGTTATGTATGCAACTTCCTTTTTGTATGAAATGGAGGTAGGTGGGTTGTTTTTGCTCCAGGACAAATAGTAGTTTAAGCTGAGCATTGATTGGCACTAAAGGGAAAGCATTCCTTCTCAGAATTCTGAAATTAACAGAAGCAAAGATGGTTACTTTGGTCCATTTCACATTACTTATAGGGAGCTGAAACGGTTTGTAGAAATGCCTATTATTTGCTAAACTTAGGTTGAAGCTAGAAGAGAGATTGGTTCCAAATTAATCGCATTATTTTAATACACCTCAAGAAAATGGAACAAGTTATAGTGTTAATTTGTTGCACTTCCAAAGTAGGAATGGGGCTTTCTTATTGTAGTGTGAGCTTAGCTTTTCCTGTCTTTTTCCTGGGTTCTTGTGATTCCAGCATGAACTCAGAAACACACTTCTATGTAGAAAATGGTGAGTTATGTACAGGTCTACATATTAAATGAACATAACAAGAACTTGGGCTGCACATGAAAAACAAATAGATTATGTGTGATAGAAATGGCTTCCATAGGTAAAAGAAAAGTAGTTATAGATTATGTGCCACAAGGTAATTTTATTTTCCTTTCTTATTTTCAAAATAAACTGGAACAAATGAGAATCAGGAAATAGAAATTAAGAAGCTTTTGTTTACAATGTTCCTTGCTAACAGATGACATGTTCAATATAGCTCAGCCACACAAAACAAGACTGCATAAAACTCCCAGCGTCATCACAATCTTGCAGACCAAGAATCAATACAAATGCAAGAATAAGTAGACTTCAGCCTTACTACTAATACCTCGGGCACGAAGACCTTCTATTTTCAAAAGTGGTAAGGCTCTTAATTTTCGCTTAGGTCCAGGAGTTGGAATTCACCACAATTCCTAATTACTGTAAAAGGCTCCTGCCTTCTGATAGCAAAATATACTTCAAAAAATACTGCTCATTGTGACTCTTGTGCGGTTGTTTCCGACATAGTGGAGAAGTCATTTTTAACTATGAGGAAAAGATTTGCATGGTCAAAATCCATCCAAACCCAAAGCTTTTATCTCACGTTTTATAAATCCCACATGCTGCATGGAACAAAACTTTTGTTGCAAATACAGAGGAAATTAAGAAGTGCAAATGCTTTGTGCTTCCTCCTTTATTGTGCATCTTTGCAATGGCCAGGGCTAATTTAACTGGATGTTCTGCAGTTTGTCCCATATTCAACTCCCGATCAATGCAATTCTTTTTATTATTGATAGCTTTAATTTCATCATCATCATCATCATCATCATCATCATCATCATCATCATCATCATTTTAGAAAGACAATAGCAAAAGCTTCGCAATATTTTAACCTAACACTCCAGGTGATAGTTATTGGAATAAAATAAAAGCCCAATTTTGCTATTTCGTTTAAAGCCAGCTATAAATGCCTCAGAAGTGTCTTCTTCCATTTTAAAAATATCATGGCTTTAGTACCAAGGGATCAGACATAAGGGGCGGGGGGGGGGGGGATCCAACTAGAATCATTTTAAAGCAACGCCCATTTAAATATGAGCAAAGGAAACATCATCTAAGCCAGGGGTGGACAACTATGGCCCCTTTATGAGCTGTGGACTTCAAATCCCAGAATTCCTCAGCCAACCATGCTGGCTCAGGAATTCTGGGAGTTAAAGTCCACAAGTCATGTAGGGGCCATAGTTGCCCATCCCTGATCTAAGCTAAAGTGCAAAGCTTCCTATGGCCAATAGCAATAACGCATAAAGAACTCAAGCAGGCCTTTTTCAACCGTGGGCAACACAGGGATTGGCTTCGCAATTAATTCAAAAATGTCTTCATACCTATACAGCAATTTTTAACCCTTTTTAACCTCTATGCATACTTCATGATGTACACCGCAACATGAATCCACTAGGGATGAATACAGCTAGGGAGAAACTACTGCTGGGCAATCTGTCAGTTTCTCTAGCTCTATACAGAATGAATGGAACAAGAACTACCTGAATCTGGATACTTTTAAAAAATAACATTAGCTGTGTTATTTCTTCCCACATACACACAACAGAAACAAGTTTGAAAATTGCCTTTAAAAGCGCAATTAGCAGCATCGCTAGTTCTGGAGAGTCTCTGAAATTCTAAAGGACGTTACATTAAAGCCAACCGGTCTTCAGCGCTATGATGGATCACGTAAGCCGTTGCTCAAAAGGCAGTCTTTCTGGTTGCAAAAATAGAGCTAAGCAGTTTGGTTACTTTAAGAGGGGGGTCTCCTAACTTGGCAACCTTAAGACTTGTGGACTTCCGCTCCTATGCTGGCTGGGGAATTCTGGGAGTAGAAGTCCACAAGTTTTAATGTTGCCAAGTTTGGAGACCTCTGCTTTAAGACATAAATAGCCCTCCGTCCACTTTTCCTCTCCTGTTCCCCAAGATTCCAATTTCCTTTGCGTCAGAAATTCTTAGTGCCGTGTTCCATTTCAGCGGGAATCGCTGCTCCGTTACTGCCCCGCGAAGAGGAGGACTCTTCTTCCTGAGAGCTGCTGTCTTCTGGAAGGTTGTTGCTTTCTTCCAGGTCAAGAGGTTGCCTATTAGAAGCACGCTGCTGTTCTTCCTTAAGCTCAATGTACGAGCGCGAGAAAGTGTGGAAAATGGAAGTGACCGGAAAAGCCATCAGTAGGATGCCGCTCAAGATACTGCTTAGGGCCACAACCTGCCCTGGAATGCTGCGAGGCACCATGTCACCGTAGCCGACGGTTGTCATGGATATCACAGCCCACCAATAACTGCTGGGAACACTGGTGAATTCATGCTTGGCGCCCATTTCGTTTTCCGCCAAGTAGACGAGGGGCGAAAAGAGTGCCATAGCGACGCAAAGAAAAAGGAGGAGCAGTCCAAATTCCCGGGTGCAGCGGCGCACGGTGAGTCCCAGGGTCTGCAGCCCCAGGGAGTGCCTTGCCAGGCGCATGACATAGAGGATGCGAAGGGCTCGGAGGGTGCGCAGCACCAGCCCCACTCTCTCCAGGTACTTGTTTCCAACTCCCCCACCCCCAGGCTTGTTGCTGTTTTTGGGAGAAGCCATATCTACAATCAAAGAGATGTAGAAAGGCAAGATGGCCAAAATGTCTATAATGTTGAGCGGCGTCTTCAGAAAGGCACACTTGCTCTCTGCCTGGATACAGCGCAAGAGGAACTCGAAAGAAAACCAAGCCACACAGACCGTTTCCAGCACAAAGATGTCATGGCACTTTTGGGAACATTCCCCCTGCAAGGAAGGCGGAAAATTAAGAGTTATTTAGCAAGTAAGCCAAAAAAAAAATTTTTTTTTTACTTTAAGATGCCAAAAATGCTCTTGTATTGTGTGCTTCTGTGTTTCTGTAAGTAATCTGTTACAGATTTAAAGCTGCAATATAAAGCTAAACTAAACACATTTCTATGCATTGGCATCTTTGAGACCAACAGATTTATTATGGGATGGACCTGCCCTGACAATAGCCTCCTTATCACATGAATTGTTCAAATTACTAATTTTCCAAACGAATTTGCAAAATTTTTAGTAAATTTCTCTAAAAATAATGATTATTTTGACTTCATTTTTATAAATGCCTAACTCATTTAGAGCAGTTTTTTTAAAAGCTGGCAACTTTAAGATATGTGGACTTAAACTCCCTCCAGCCAGCATGAATAATGGGTTTAAAACTAGCTCTTTTCCCCAAAGGCCCAGATCCCAAATGCACACTAAATCTGGGACTTGATTCTGGCAAAATATCGTAAATAATAATAATAATAATAATAATAATAATAATAATAATAATAATAATAATAATAATAATAATAATAATAATAATAATAATAATAATAATAATAATAATAATAATAATGATGGTGATGATGATGATGATGATGATGATGATGATGATGATGATGATGATGGTGATGACAACAACAACAACCACAACCACAACAACAGGTACCATGTCCATGAATTTTATAAAATACATCAAGAAATTGCAGCTTCCTGCAATAACACCAGCAGAACGGCAAAAAACTGCACTACTCGGAACATCGTATATTTTAAGAAGATACTTGGTTGACACCTAGGATGCTGGCAGCAACCAGTATCAACCATTAGCACCAGTCAATGATATTTGTGATATATTTTTTAATGTTCAGTTGACTGAGTTTCATATTTAATGAGTAAAAATGATCATAATACTAATGTAGTAGGTACTTACATTAATCAATTATGCTGGAAAAGCTTCTAAAAAGCTTATTCTATAAAACTATTTCCCCCCTAAATTAAAACTAATAACGCATTTTAAAAAATTCAAAAGGTAAGAGAACTGTTTGAATAAAGTTATTTAAAGGCTGCAAATAAACTCACCAGCCCAAAACTTAAGCAACAATGAATAATGATTTTTATTTGGTTGTTTCATCCCCACTTCCAAATATAGCTACAGTTCACCCTTACCCTTTTCTTTATGTTGAATGTTAATCACCCCCAGCAAGAAGATAGAACCAATAAAGGCTATTGGAATAAACATGAATTATTTTTCCTTAAAAATTCTATGTACTTGATGAGGAGAGCGCAGGGTTTAAAGGTGGAACAAGGTTTGCCTTCGACATTTCCATTTCTATTTTTACTTTTGAAAAAAAGAACCACACAAATTTTACCACTGGAAACCAGCCTTTTTGCTGCTGAATTTTGACAACGTGATTTCTGGGTGCAGGGGAATAGGTATCATATGGGGTACAAAGGTGCTTTTTCCGAAAGGCAACTGGATTTTCTTTTCCTCTTTGAAAACATTTCGCTCCTCATCCAAGATGTTTCTTCAGTTCAGAACTGAATTGCCTTTTGGAAAAAGCACCTTTGAGACAACCATGACCTGGATAAGCAGTCTCCAAACTTGGCAACTTTTAAGACTTGTGGACTTCAACTTCCAGAATTAATCCAGAATTAAGTTTGGAGACACATCCCCACACGCACCCCAACCTGCATGATTGAGAATCTCCATAGATATATGGGTAGTGGAAGTCACACTACTAAACTGAATTATATACAGTTGACGTTCTATTCCCCCTCCGCACCTGAAAAAAAACTGTGTTCCAACTGCCAGTGGGCATGGCCGGCGCATGACTTGTTTTCCAGCAATGCATCTTCCTTTTCTCTGAAGATAAAGGAATGTTGCCTTGCTGAATTCCTAAAATCAACCATTATTTGTGGATGGGGGAATGATTTAGACATTTCCTATAAGTCTGCTCAAGGAACTGCTAAATGGCTGTAATGGTATACGGGAGGGACCTTGGGAGACAGGAGGAAGAGCCGCAACTTATACAATGGTCTGATAAAATTTGAGAACTAAGGAGGAGAGAGGGCAAAAGTATCTCAGAAGGGACCCTCCCTAGTTTGGGAAGCGTAAAAGTGAAGGGGGAAGTGTCTTTCAGACTTGTAAGATTCTGTTAATGCAACCTTACAATAAAGATAGAGATAGTATCTTCTTGTCTTGAATACCTTGAAGGTCTAACAGTGATTTAGAATTCAGGGGTCTCCAACCTTGACAATTTTAAGCCTGGAGGACTTCAACTCCCAGAATTCCCCAGCCAGTCATGCTGGATGGAGAATTCTGGGAATTGTAGTCCACCAGGCTTAAAGTTGCCAAGGTTGGAGACCCCTGATTTAGATCACTCTATACATTAAGGAGGAGAAGGATTTACCTGGAATATTTTAATGAAAAGGAAAGGAGGCAGATATGACATTTCTAAGTTATTGTTCTCTCAACTGATATAATTTGCTGGGAGAGATTTGCAAGGATGAGGCGGTTAAACATAGTCAAGTTTCTGCAGGATTCTAGGCTCCCTCATTATTCTGGTTAAAAACAAACTAAAAACCAGACCAAGACCTGAAGTGGTAATTTTGCCCAAATTTTGTTGTTAGACAACAAAAAAGAAAAAGATAGGAAAACAACCACTAGCTTCTCACTCCCATCAACAGAAGCCAGCAACAGTTAGGCATAGTGTTACTTTTGATTAGGATTTTACAGCCTCACTTTCAAACCTAGGAGTAAGATTTCAAAGTCCAAAAAAGTTTTTAAGTTTTTATCTGGGAAAGTAACAGTGGCCCAAGCCTTTAGTCAGGTCACTGATCAACAAAAAAAACAACACAAACAGCCAGAATGTTATCTTAGTAGATAACCACACATATCTTATATGGAAAAAGTGAAACCCTAGTTCACCATATTTCCATTCCATTGTTTTGGATCGTACTGGAATATTGTTAGAGTTGTTACGGAAAGGAATTATTTGAAACAATTTAAATTATTTGCAAAGATAATTTGGCAGAGAACTAAGTGGCCCATTCATGCATATTATATATAAAATAGGCTGATGATAAAGAACTAGTTCTAGGTGTGGAATGAATATTTTAAACAAAGAAGCCTCAAGTAGAAAACTGCAACATGGGAAAAGCACATGTACTTCAGGGAGAAAACACACAGCTGACATCTCTTTTTATAATTCACCCACTTTCAATTTCTTTTGGAAGGAGAACCGATAATTATTTCCACATTTCATTGTTCATATCTATATATACAGTATAAAAGCAAAAACCACTCACAAAATCTCCAGAACCATAAAGCCTACAAACTTGAAATTTGCTACGTATGTTCCTCTTGGTTTCTAGGTGCTTGCTAAGAAAGGATTTTTCAAAATGACCATCAGATTATTAGGTATTTCTTATATTATTATTAACACACTCTGATGCTAAGGAGTTAAGACATTCTACTCTCCCTCCCCACCTGAAATGAACTCTGTTCCAACTGCCAGTGGGCGTGGCCGGCACGTGACTCATCTGGCCTGCGGGCTGGGAGTTTACTCATTCTACTTCATGCTAAGGAGTTCAGTTTTGTAGCGAAGCACGGGTATCCAGCTACTAGTATTTTATAATGTTATAGTTGGCACAACTAGATTTTGGATTGGAACAAAGATCCATTTAGCCTTGCATTTGGTTTTCAAATATGATTAGCTATATAAGCAAGAAGCTAGTAATCTTTCTTCACTTCTTCCCTTTCACATTTAGTTCTTACAGGTTATAGCCACCAATGGACTCATTCTTCATAAATTGCTTCAAATGACAAAACTAACAACAACTGTGTGACTAATAATTATGATTCCAGTGGTAGTGAATTACATTAATTATACATTGTGCAAAGTACTTTATCACCAGCTAGTACATTTTATTGCTTGCTCTAAGTCCTAAAATTTTAGAAAAGGATTAAAATATCCAATGCCATGCATAATTATATAATTTCTAAAGTAAAATCTCTTCCTAGCCATCATTCTTTTCTCCTATAAAGGCTTTTATTCTGGAAAAAAAACCAATAACTAACAAAATTATCAAAATATAATAAACAGGGGATTCTGGGAGTTAGACCCAGAGTAAGAAATCCAAAATCTCTTACCAGGATTTACAGGACAGTACTGTATTGTTTTCCTGAAGCAAAACTGAATTTCTTTTTGGGGGTGAGGGCAGCTTAATAAAATAACAGGCAAAAGAGTGAATTTCTCCCTCTCTCTTTTGGCTTGTTGCTACTGCAAAGATTTTGGTATAAACATGCTCTAGCAACATCTTTTTTCCTGACATGTCTCTATGAAGTTGTGTTCACAGTACACCAGGCAATGAGTGAAACAAGTTATAGTTTCCTTAGCTGCATCAGTATTATTATTGAATATTAACAATTAAAGGAACCAACACTAAAGAAGGATGCTATAGGTTGTAACAGGGGTGTCAAACTCGCAACATGTTGTTGCCACGTAACATATCGCAAGTTTTTTCTCCTTCGCTAAACTGGAGGTGGGCGTGGCCAGTGCGTGACACATCCAGCCTGTGGGCTGCAAGTTTGACACCCCTGGATTAGAACTTACTAAAATAGCAATAAAGGTACTAGAAAAGATATTCAGATATTTCAATGTATCTGTACCTACAAAGATCAGACTCATGCAGGGAATGACTTTCCCGTGACACTTTAAGGAAGTGAAAGTTGGACTCCAAAGAAGCAGGAGTCTGTTGATGCTTTTGAACTTTGGTGTTGGAGAAGACTCTTGCAAATGCTTTGGGCAGCTAGTTGTGATTGTTTTTAGCTTTGTCTTAAAGAAACTTTATTCAGTCTGGGTTATGACAGAATGCAGTGTAAGTAAGAATGGTGTAGGAAGAAGGTTAGAGTTTGACAAAACCCTCCATTCCTGCTACAACACTGTGATTCAGGCACTTTAAAAGCAGATTATCTAGGCCAGTTCCAAGGCACCACACCTGGCACAGGAGAGTAATTCCTGCACACATCATCCTGAGTCTGGATTTCTGCAATGTGCTTGACGTGAGGCTGTTCTTGAAGACCACCCAACAGATTCAATTAGTACACAATGCAGCTGCCGGCTCATTGCTTGGCAGTTGCTGTTATTAATATATCATTATACCCTGCACTGGCTTCCAATTAACTTCTGAGTGCAATTTAAGATGCTGGTGATTATCTCTAAAGTTGAAAATAGCTCCGTACTGAAACCCTCAGTACTTTCTTCAATCAGAATCGCCAGTTCATTTATCTTGAGAGAGAGAGAAACTGTTGGTAGTCTTCCAATTCCACAAGTTTTGGAGGCTTGTAGGTACTGCTTTCCTGTGGTGGTGCTTTTACTTATGAATAGGCCATGCTTCAACTGAGGTGCCCTCCTAGTTTTACTCTTCCAGGAACAATTGAAAATGGAACTTCCTTGGATGACTGATGATGATGGTATTGGTGGTGATGATGATAATGATGATGATGAATGTCATCTAGTGGATAAGTTGGAGATCCAGGTTGTCCAGAAGATTATCTTTTGTCCCTCCCCCACTTCAGAGTCAAAAATTAAAAATCACTACACAGATTATCCAAGTAACAGTTCTTTAGCCAGGTAACCAGTGGTGGGCTGCTGCCGGTTTGGACCAGTTCGGGCGAACCGGTAGTTCCAATGATCAGCTGGCCCCTCCCACCCGCCCTATCCTGTCCTATATTTCCTTCTTTCTGGCTCAGCTGATTCACGCGGCACAGCTGATTTTCACGCCTTCGTTGTTCTACTTACCAGGGCTGCCTTAGAAGGTAAGCAGCTGAGCTTCAAATTGCTATATTTTGAACGCTGCGTGCAAGTGCGTTAGGCGCGATCACTGAACCAGTTGTTAAACCGGTTGCAGCCCACCACTGCAGGTAGCCATCCTGAACACAGAGCACAAGCCTATCTCATCTCTTCCTGGGATCCACTCCTTTTAACCCCTCTACCTGAACTCCAGGTTGTCTGTGTGCATCTGTTCCCCCAAGTGACAGAAGATGTATTTACCCAAGGAAGTAGTTATGCTTCTACTACTTGTGAGAAAATGCCCCCCTCTTTCCTTAGTATCTGAACAGTGCAGAACATAATTAGACTTTTATAAAAATGGTTGCAGACTCTCCCTTTAAAAGGGGATTATGTCCATGTGTCTTTGGAATGTGTGATAGTAGACACACACAAACTCACTAGGGCTGAGGACTAGCAGTATCTAAGGGGCTGCCAGAAAGAAGGAGGAGTTCAACCTATTCTTCAAAACACCTGAGGGTAGGACAAGAAACTAATCAAGGAGAGAATAAACCTAGAACTAAGGGAAATATTCCTGATAGTGAGAACAATTAATCAGAGGAATAACTTGCCTCCAAAAGTTGTGGGCGCTCCAAAACTGGAGGTTTTAGAGAAGAGATTGGACAACCATTTGTCTGAAATGGTATAGGGTTCCCTGCCTGGGCAGGGGGTTAGACTAGAAGACCTCCAAGGTCCCTCCCAACTCTGTTGTTGTTGTTATTCAATAATAAGTATTGTAATACTTGTAACATAGCATAACTAGTAATGTTATAGTATAGTATGGGGTATGGTATGGTATGGTATGATAACTTTTATTAAGGACTTTTCAAAAATACAATTAAGAGGGTACTTGGGAAATAAGGGGAACTGAGTTCTTGCTTCCTAGATTTATCTGCATCTAACAACTATTCAACAGCAAACATACATACAAAGACATAGAGCAGGGGTCTGCAACCTGCGGCTCCGGAGCCGCATGTGGCTCTTTGGGCCCTCTGCTGTGGCTCCCTGTCGGGTGATCCCATCACTGACTGGCCCTGCTCCTCGCCCTCCCCTCCCAGTCACTCCTTGCCTAGCCTGAGAAGGTAAGGGCAAAGGCGGGGATGAGAGGGAGATACACACACACACACACACACACACACACACACACACACACACACACAGAGAGAGAGAGAGAGGGGGGGGGAGAGTAAGAGAGATATACAGAGAGAGAGGGAGGGGGAGAGGGAGAGAGAGAGAGGGTGGGGGTATCAAAGGGTTTTGTGGCTCCTGGTGTTTTTTAACAACCAGTTGTCTGCCCTAATGACCGGCTGCGTAGGCATGGCTAGGGGGTGTTATGTGACTGGGTGGGAATGAGTGACATCGAGTTGGCCATGCCCACCCAGGTTTTGTGGCTCCCGGTGTTTCCTTTTCTGTGGGAAATGGGTCCAAATGGCTCTTTGAGTGTTTAAGGTTGCAGACCCCTGACATAGAGGAACAAAGACCATTAACACACAGCTGAGCAAAACACCACTGCAAAGAAATTAAAACATCCCTGAGGTTTCTGCCTATATTTTCCCTGGCAGCTTTATCCCACTGGTTCCAGTTCTTCCAGGGTTTTCGGGCAGAAGGCCTGAGTCACAAAGCCAGCCAAGACATCTGCTCTCTTTCCTTGTTATTCTGATTGCAGCCAGAAAGGCAACGTCTAACTCTATCTCTGTAAGAGGCCAGTGGTTTTCTAAAACTATGTGGAATCTAGAGTCGCTAGCCAGCCAGCACCATATACCATTCCGTGTCAGCTAAATGCTAAAATATCAGACCCTGACAATGTCTTGATTTTAAAATCAATTTTATATTCCATTCTTAAGACACTGTAATCAATTCTTCAACTTCAATTTTTTCCCCTGGTACATTTACTGATAAGACGCTTTTCTAAAGCAATTCTGAGATGGGATTCCATATTACGGTGAACATGCAAAGAATATATCTGACCCAATAAAATAAAGTGAAAAATGGCTTGTGATGGTATGGTCGTATTATTAAATGCCTGATGAACAGCCAGCATTTCTGTTCTGAGAGGCTAAAGGACAAATGTAAATAAGCTGAAGAAAGAATGTATTAATGTGAGGGGAAACCATTATTATTATAATTTTTAAAACCCAGTTCAAAAATGTACTCAGTAGTTCAAAAAAGTGGCGCAGTGGTTAGAGTGCAGTACTTCTTTGAGGGAGGGATCCGTACCGCAGTCGTTAAAAGCTGCGGTGGTGAGACCCCTCCTGAAGAAGCCTTCCCTGGATCCAGCTGATTTGAAGAACTATCGTCCTGTCTCCAACTTGCCCTTTCTGGGGAAAGTTGTGGAGAAGGTGGTGGTTACTCAGCTTCTGCAGCTTCTGGATGAAACAGATCATCTAGATCCTTATCAGTCGGGTTTCAGGCACGGCTACAGTACAGAAACTGCCTTGGTCGCTCTGATGGATGATCTCTGGCGGGCCCAGGATGGGGGTAACTCCTCCATCCTGGTGCTACTTGACCTCTCAGCGGCGTTCGATACCATCGACCATGGTATCCTTCTGCATCGTCTCGGTGAGTTGGGGGTGGGAGGCACTGTTTTACGGTGGTTCTCCTCTTATCTCACCGACAGGATGCAGTCGGTGTTAACAGGAGGGCAGAGATCGTCCCCTAGGCCCCTATCATGTGGGGTGCCTCAGGGGTCGGTTCTCTCGCCCATCCTGTTTAACATTTACATGAAACCGCTGGGTGAGATCATCCACAGGCATGGGGTGCGTTTCCATCAGTACGCTGACGACACCCAGCTGTACATCACCCCCCCCCGTCTGATTTCAGAGAGGCAGTTGATGTAATGTGCCGGTGCCTGGACGACGTTAGGATCTGGATGGGGAGGAACAGACTCAGACTTAATCCCGACAAGACTGAGTGGCTTTGGATATTGCCTCCTAAGGACCATGACAATTGTCCCTCCTTGACGTTCGAGGGAGCGAAACTGACCCCCTCAGATCAGGCTCGCAACTTGGGGGTCCTCCTAGATCCACAGCTAAAATTGGATCACCATCTCTCCGCTGTGGCTAGGGGGGCCTTTGCACAGGTTCGCCTGGTGCACCAGTTGCAGCCATACTTGGAGAAGGAGGCTCTACTCACGGTCACTCATGCCCTTGTCACCTCGCGCCTGGACTACTGCAACGCGCTCTACATGGGGCTACCCTTGAAGAGTATCCGGAGACTTCAGCTGGTGCAAAATGCGGCTGCGCGTGCTGTGGTGGGTGTGCCAAGGTACACCCACATGACACCTATACTCCGCCAGCTGCACTGGTTGCCCATCGGTCTCCGGGTCCAATTCAAGGTGTTGATCACCATCTTTAAAGCCCTTCATGGCTTAGGACCAGGTTATCTCCGGGACCGCATTCTGCCTCACACTTCCCTTCGACCGGTTAGGGCCCACAAAGTTGGCCTCCTCCAGGTCCCATCGGCTAAGCAATGTCGCCTGGCGGGCCCTAGGGGGAGAGCCTTCTCTGTGGCAGGCCCCGTGCTCTGGAACCAACTTCCCCCAGAGACCCGAATTATCCCCACCCTGCTGGCCTTCCGGAAAGCTGTTAAGGCATGGCTTTTCCTGCAGGCAGGGGGTAGAGCGTAATCCATTTGAGCTCACCCCCAAGTATGTATGAAGTTGAATGGATATTAAATGCTTTTAAGATTACGGTTTTTAATTTTTATATCTGTTTTAATGCTTATTTATATTGGTTTCTTGTATTTTTTCTGTTGTACGCTGCCCGGAGTCCTCCGGGAGTTGGGCGGCATATAAGAAACACCAATAAATAAATAAATAAAATACTGCAGGCTAATTCTACTGATCACCAGCTGCCAGCAGTTTGGCAGATCGAATCTCACCAGGCTCAAGGTTGACTCATCCTTCCATCCTTCCGAGGTGGATAAAATGAGGACCCAAATTGTTGGGGGCAATATGCTGTCTCTGTAAACCGCTTAGAGAGGGCAGTAAAGCACTATGAAGCGGTATATAAGTCTAAGTGCTATTGCTATTGCTACTCTTGTAAACCACTTCTGCACAATCTTCTATAGCTGTAGCATTTATAATCACATCCATAGATTGTAATCCCCTTTCTTAGAATGATAAAGTGTCCAGGACATTTCATGCTACTCAATTGTTAACCCAAGACTTTGGGTTTGCTCTCCTGAAGCAGGAGGAATGGGGGTTTCCTGATGGATGTCTGGTCATGTTTCCTGCCATTGAACAAGGAGTTTGACATTTCTCTTGGATACAGTCTGTTTCAAATGAGTCATCTGGCTCATGAAAAACCCGCTCCAAGAAACTAACTAAGCAGCAACCAATCATTTTGATTGAAAATATGCAATTAAACCTAGTGTTGGCTTTGGACTGTATCTCTGTGCCAAGACATTTCACCACCCCATACCCGCTGTTTTAGTCCAAGTCCTACATTTAAAGGACAGAAATTTGTAACAGCTTTCTCAAAAATCCTTAGGAAATAGCCGCCTGCCTAAAATATTAGGCAAATAGCTGTTTGAGTAGTTTTAGTTTACATTAGTTCTGTATTCCGGAGGTCTCTTAAGAGCTTTCTCGCATGATTTGACACAGAGTTTATTACTTTGAGGGTGAGACCTTACAGTACAAGATTAAGTCACAATTAAAAGCACTCCTGTACTCTTTGCTTGTATATTGAATAGCAATACTTGAATCTTTAGGACAATTATTTTATAAATGCTCATAAAATGATACATAGCATATTTAGCATAAATGATCAAATATTTCTAAAAGCAACATCTCTCCTTCCTGCCCATGCCTAGTTAAAGAAATGAAGGCAAATTTCAAGTCTCAAATGGTTATCTAGCACAGGAGTCCCCAAACTTGGCAACTTTAAGACTTGCGGACTTCAACTCCCAGCCAGCTATGCTATGCTGGCTGGAGAATTCTGGGAGTTGAAGTCCGCAAGTCTTAAAAGTTGCCAAGTTTAGGGACCTCTGATCTAGCATCATTCTCATGGACTGAGAGAAGTGCATGTATTTATAAAGCACCAATGAGCAAATAATACTCAAAAATAGATTGAAAATAGACAGTTGGTATTTTAGAAAGTAAAAATTCTCAAACTCGTACTTTTACCTTTTCTTGTTAAGTACTACATTTTAAATTCATGCTTCTTCTTTTTGGTCCTACTGTCAGGCACAGGAAACCTGGAGCCAGAGTTAGGTCGAAATGAGTACAAGTTTATTTCAGTTTACCTCTAAATAAGAATCTGAACTACTAACAGTCAACACAAACAGCTGATAGATAAGAGTCAATGGAATTCAAGAAGGACTGGACTTATGACTCTTGTGGACGCGAAGGGATCCAAACTGTTGACGTGCTTGACCCCTTCCATGGGCTCAGCCTGGTCATCTCCTACACCTCTCCACCAATCAAATTTCTCCAAGCTGCAATCTCCTCTCCTCCAGAAAGGAAGAGAATCTCCAAGAAGAAGTTAAAAAGTTGAAGACAAACTAAGATGTTGCCCATAGATAATTCTTTACTTGCTCCTTGTGAAGGAACAAGTATTGAAGTACATATAATTGGCAAATATATTTATACGTCATCATTCAAGGATGAGAGGAACTAACACCTTTATCAAAGTACCGTATTTTTTGGACTATAAGACGCACCAGTGTATAAGACGCACCAAGATTTTGAAGAGGTAAGTAAGGAAAAAAAGTGTTTGCCCTTCCCCAGCCCCAGGAGCACTCTGCAGACCTCCCAAACCCTCTGCGCACCCCGTTTTTGTGAAAAACGGGCCTTTTTTACAAAAACGGCAGCATTTATGCCCTCGCCCAGCCCCCAGGAACACTCTGCAGACCTCCCAAACCCTCTGCATACCCGTTTTCACATGGGGCAGGGCTTCAGGAGGCCAAAAATGGCTGTATTTGGTGTATAAGACGCACCACCATTTCCACCCTCTTTTAGGGGGGAAAAGTGTGTCTTATACTCCGAAAAATACGGGTAGGTTTGATAATGGGAGAAGAAGAATCTGGATGAGATGGGAGAAGAGAGCTCTGTTGTTTGCTTTCAATCTTAAAATGTTTTCATCTGAAAGCAGATGAAAACAAGTAGTAGTGAGTTGCAATACCAGCAGATAATCTAAGGCCAATAGACACAGAAAAACGGGTTCTGGAAAAATTTGGATCAATTTAGGATATGCAAAGGAATCCAATCAGAGAGAAAAAGAACTGCAGGATCTCCTGAATACAGACTAATGAATTGGTAAACTATTATAAGATAAATGGGGGAATATAAAGAAAGAATTGTCTCAGAATATTGTGAGAGAAGACAGTAGTAAAACATGACAAGGTGGAAAGTAACAATAAATTGCTCCAGACAGTCTGAACAATCGGTAAGGACAGAAAGTGACATTGTCCAAAAGAGGAAACAGCAATCAAACCTCTTTCCAAGGACGAAATCATACAAAAGTAGCAAATAAACAACAAACATTTGGTAATTGATTGATAACAAAAGACTATAACTAAAACCAAATAAACAACAGCAGAACTTTTCAATTCCCTTTTCTCTAAAAGCTAACTGTTTAATGCAAAAATAAGGTGAATTAAAACAAACGAAAACAAAATTGCCGTAATATTTCAAGAGCTACAAATTGGACAAAATTTCAAGGCTGTTAACTTGTTATCTTGGCAATTCTGAGTGAGGATGCCAAAGTTATATAACAGAAAAAATCACTTTTCAAATGTTTTTTAAAAGATTTTTTTTAGTTTTCTTTCCTATACTACAGGTCATCTGCATAAACCAGTAATTATATTTAATTGAATGTTCCCTATGTAGAGCAGTCTTTGGAAGAATCCAAAAAACTAGCTGTAATTATTATAATAATCTTATGCTTGGGAAGTAGGCAGGTGGTTACAGGATGCTTGCAAGCATTTTAATGGTTCTTTTTATTTGACACCTAGTATCATCTTAATATTGGATTGCTCCCACTGATCTGCAAAGCCAAAATAGATTTGCTCCTCTTTCAAAGTTATACTTAGAAATAGACACTACAATTCAAGGCTCTTTATGACGTTTTGCTTTACTTTTCCATTGGCATATTAATAAGCGTCCTATCATTTCTTTGTTGAATTTTAACTCTCTCCACCATTTGGTTGCTACCACTAATTATATTAATGTGTTATTTTAGGGAGATTGCATTTTGACAATGGCTTATTATCAGCCATGTAAGACTAACAGTTTTATCCTAAAACTATATTTTTGTAGTTTTCTTGACAGCACTGGCTGTCTAAAAATTATTATACCACATTCTCTGATGCTTTGATTATAAGTGCATTTCTTTATAGCTATCCTCAAGCCATTTCTTGGACTGAAAACATAATTCTTGTGCTCTGTTTTAAAGACTTTGGGTTGTTCATTTTACTTTTAGTCCCATCTTCACCATCTCACACAGTATAAAAATAAAAATAAAACTACCGTATTTTTCTGAGTATAAGACCTTTTTACCTCCAAAAAGAGGGTGAAAACTTGGGTGTGTCTTATACACCGAATGCAGCCCCACCCACCCAGCCACCCCCACCCTTTGGCCTCTGTCTTCCAGCAATTTACCTGCTTGCAGGAAAGAGGGAAGAGCCTGTAAAGCCAAGCAAGTCAATAGCAGTTTCCCGATCTACAGCTGATTAGGTTTGCCACGTGGAAAAATGAAAGTGAAACTAACTACAAAGAGGCAAATAGAGACACACGCAGATTTTTATTTTTTGCTGAACTGGATGGAAGGGGGTAAGTGAATAAGTAAATGTCTGCAGAATGTTCAAATTATTAGTCTTACTTTTTAAAGACTGCTTTATTATTGGTCTAGAGCCAGGGATCTCCAACTTTGGCAACTTTAAGACTTGTGGACTTCAACTCCCAGAATTCTACAGCCAGCTTTGTTAGCTTTGCTGGCTGTGGAATTCTGGGAGTTGAAGTCCACAAGTCTTAAAGTTGCCAAGGTTGGAGATCCCTGTAAATCTAGACAACTTAACAAAATAAAGACGCTTTTTAAAATAAATGCTTGCTCTGAAGAGACCAGTGCTATTGTATCTTCTTTTAAATAATAGAGAATAATGTATACTTCCAGAAATTTTAATTAATTTTAACAGCTCTGTACAAGTATAGTATGAAATGTAACAGTATCCTGTTTAGTATTAGAGTTTAGTTACCTTGGAGTAGATCTATTTAAATAATTGGGAAGAGTTAGTGTGCCTACATTTAAGAAAACTTTCTGGCATAATGTACATTTCTCCAATTCTTTGCTATTTCTATGAGTCAAGCACATATGCACAGAAATACACAGCAAACAGTGTATATCATCTGTGCTGTTTGCTGTTTGGCAAATTGCTTGGAGGCAGAGGCCTTTTTTCCTTGTTTTCCTCCCCCACAACTAAGGTGCGTCTTATACTTCGGTGCGTCTTATACTCCAAAAAATACGGTAATCATTTCAAGAAGCAGAAAGAGAAAGACATCATAGGCGCATCAAAATCTTCTCCTACACAACCTGCATTAGCGGAATTTAACTTATTCAGAACATGCCTGTGCTATAAAACTGTTGTTGGAATAGGAAGGGGAGTTTAGTGTCTCTTTTTGCTGCTCTGAACTGAAGAGACTGCCAATGAAAAATAATAAGAAAGCCTGTAGAGTTGAGGAAGCAAAGTCTGCCAAGTAGCAGGAAAATATTTGTTAATCATCAGGTAGAGGTTGTGTAATTTAATCACTGACAAAACCTTCTCCCCCAACATTCTTCAAACTAAACAAGATAGTGATATCAGTTTACTACTCTATAGCGGTGCTCACAACAAATGGATCATCCTCAGGTAATTTCTTTTTCTAAATTACCTGAGAATAAAGTGTTAATACCACTTTATAATGCCATGGTAAGGCCACACTTGGAATACTGCATCCAGTTTTCGTCGTCACGATGTAAAAAAGATGTTGAGATTCTAGAAAGAGTGCAGAGAACAGCAACGAAGATGATAGACTGGAGGCTAAAACATATAAAGAACGGTTGCTGGAACTGGGTATGTCTAGTCTTATGAAAAGAAGGACTAGGAGAGACATGATAGCAGTCTTCCAATATCTCAGGGGCTGCCACAAAGAAGAGGGAGTCAAGCTATTCTCCAAAGCACCTGAGGGTAGGACAAGAAGCAATGGATGGAAACTGGTCAAGGAGAGAAGCAACTTAGAACTAAGAAGAAATTTCCTGACATTTAGAACAATTAATCAGTGGAACAACTTGCCTCCAGAAGTTGTGAATGATCCAACACTGGAAGTTTTTATGAAGAGATTGGATAACCATTTGTCTGAAATGGTATAGGGTTTCCTGCCTAAGCAGGGGATTGGACTAGAAGACCTCCAAGGTCCCTTCCAACTCGTCTCTTCTCTTCTCTTCTCTTCTCTTCTCTTCTCTTCTTATTCTATTCTCTTCTATTCTTCTATTGTGTTTCTTGAGGGTGGAGGTTCATTCTCCAAACTTGTGGGTTGGTTTCTGAACATTTCATTGCCACACTAGGTAATGTCTTCAGTGGACTTTGGGGAATTCCCTAAATTTCGCTGAAGATGTCTCCTAGCCTGGTAATGAAATGTTCGGAAACCAACCCACAAGCTTGGAGAACGAACCTCCACCCTCATCTTACACATGAGCTATAGATATTTGCCACTATCGCAAAGTGTTTCTTGTATACAGCAGTGGTGCAATGCAGGAAGTCCTGGATTTTTTTGTGCAACCCAGGAAGGCCCTCTAGCTCACAGACCCAGCTTTTTCAGGAAAGCTTTGTTGTATGAACTAATTGAATGCCTTTGGATCCATGTGTCTGAGATTAATTAATTAATTAATTTTATTTTATTTGTTTGTCACACATGTACAAGATAGTAGGTATTCGTATAAACATAAACATTAGCAAAGTAGGTACAGGTAAATTAGGCAATAGGACAGTAGGACAGGGACAGTAGGCACAATTGTGCGCTTATGCACGCCCCTTACAGACCTCTTAGGAATGGGGTGAGGTCGACTGTAGACAGTCTAAGGTTAAAGTTTTTGGGGTTTTGGGAAGAAACCACAGAGTCAGGTAGTGCATTCCAGGCATTGATCACTCTGTTGCTGAAGTCGTATTTTCTGCAGTCAAGTTTGGAGCGGTTTACATTGAGTTTGAATCTATTGTGTGCTTGTGTATTGTTGCGGCTGAAGCTGAAGTAATCATTGACAGGTAGGACATTGTGGTAGACGATTTTATGAACTACATTTAGGTCAGATCGAAGGCGACGAAGTTCTAAGCTATCTAAGCCCAAAATTTCAAGTCATAATTTCAATTAATTAACATTAATTTTTTCACTTATTTTCTACATTTTGACAAAAAACATCTTGTGACCAAATCTGTGAGTTTAATTAAAGTTCTACCTATCTATCCATCCATCATCTATCATTATGCCACAACAGTAAGCATCAAAACACTTCTGTGGGTGTAGAATAAGCATACTCTTACACAGATCTTAGCCACTGATTTATGAGCGTTTATATTAAGACATATAATAATTTATAACCGTGCAATGTTTTTATAAAAATCTGCTTCATTAGACTACTTCAGTTAAGCAAGTTATTACAGTTATTTATTAATTTGGCTTGTTTGAAGACAACATATTTAATTAGTATTTTTCACTAAATTTTGGCTCCTCCCTAGCTCTATGTTACATCAGGCTGGAACACCCTTTTTTTCTTCTTGGAACCGTTCTTATCTTTCACGGAACAGCCTCTGTTTCATGAAAAACTATTTTCTTTACTTCTTAAAAAATATTCTTTTATCATAAAAAATAAAATACAAAACAGTAAAACAAGCAAACAAAATGAAACAAAACAAAATCATACATTCAACCCTAATATCAACAAAAAAGAAAAAAAAGTGTGCAAAAAAGAAGAAAAACTAATCAATTAAATTTAATATTGCTCAACAAATGTATGTATGTATGTATGTATGTATGTATGTATGTATGTATGAAAAAGCAGTCAACAGGTTGAAGTAAACATCACAATAATCTTCAAATCCCTCTATGAACCATCTGTTATTATATTTAGCACGTAGAAAGTCCAGAGTTTCCAGTCTCTTATAAAGCTGCCTAGTCCAGTGATGGCAAACCTTTTTTGGCTTGGGTGCCAAAAGGGTGCGCGCATGCGCGGTAGCATGTGCGCGCGTGCCCACACCCATAATGCAATGACCTCCCCCGTGCATGCGCACAACCCCTGCGCTGCCCCCCCGTGCATGCGCACCCCCTGCTGCCCCCCGCGCATGTGCACAGGCCTCACTGAAGCCTCTGGATTTCCGGTAGGCCCGTTGGGCTTTTTCACTCTCCCCAGGGTTCAGGAAAGCCTCCTGAAGCCTGGGGATGGCAAAAAATGGCCCAATGGGCCAACTGGAAGTTCAGAAACGAAACGGAAGTGGAGCTGCCCTACTACTTATCTTCAGATAGTTGCAACACCTCACACACCTCGACCTATTTCTTCTGCAGCCGACAAGGCTTTCCTGAAGGCCTCTGTAGCCGATAACAGAGCTCCGTATCGATCTGGAGCTCTGTTATCAGGTGCAGAGGCCTTCAGGAAAGCCTTGCTGGCTGCAGAAGAAATGGGCTGAGGTGTGCGAGGCCTGGCTGCAACTGTCCAAAGCTGAAGAAGTTCCTGAAGACTTTTGACAGCAAAAAGGAGGCTGGGTGACACACACAAGTGAACTTCAGGTTGGCCCGTTGGGCCGTTTTTCGCCACCCCCAGGCTTCAGGAGGCTTTCCTGAAGCCTGTGGAGAGCATAAACAGCCGAAAAGAAGGCCGAAAATCAGCTGGCCACCGCGCGCATGTGCGCTGGAGCTGACATAGGGCAACGCCTCACGAACGCAAACCAGCCACTCCACGTCCAAAATAATAGTGCCACCAGCGGTCCGTCAATCATTGTGTTGGTGGACATCTGAGGCAGTTCAGAAGAGCTCTTTGTTCACAGAACCCACCAGAATAACCATCACAACAGACACGAGTCTGTACGGGTGGGGAGCCCACTCAAGTGACTCAAGGTCGTTGGGCCCCATCAGACTTGACCGATGCAACATCAAACTCCTCGAGCTTCGGGCTGTATGCCTGGCATTGCAACATTTCCAAGAATTGGTGCGGGAATTCTAAGCAAAAGGCATGATATAAATTTAATAATTAAATAATTATTAATTTTCATAAAAAGAAAAGAAAAAGAAAAGAAAAAAAATGATTACAAGGTTTTCTACCCAAGGGAGAAATTTGTATGGAACTATAAAGCAAAGTTGCAGATTTCTGTTTACATATGAATTATGAGCTTCAAACTAGATCAGAGACAAGACACGTTCTTGATAATAAAAAGGATTATGGCACACTAATTACTATTTTATGCTGATCAGATGAAACTATAGACAGTCAAAATTAATCTTGCTCAGTTTGCAATTCTATTAGTTTCACAAAGACTTCCTTTGAATTTGCTGTGGTTTAGGGCCCTCATCATACCAGATAATTTATCTCCCTTCACAGCAGAGGCCAAGAAATCCTCTTTCTGCCTATTGTAATTTCTTCTGTTAGAAAAAAATCCAGCCTTCGTTTAGCTAAAGTTTTTGATACAAGAAGACAAAAAGAATCAGGACAATGTCCAAAATCCAATTATTGAGATATCTGTCCTAACTAATTCAGAAATTTAATATATAGGATCCAATCTGGATCGGTTATCGCAGTGGTTCCCAACCTGTGGTACGTGTACCACTAGTGGTACGCGAGGGCCTTCGAGGTGGTACGCGAACACTTTCGGGGTCATGAATGATTTTTAGTTAGTTAGTTTTTACTTCACAAAAATGTTTACTGCCTAACACAAGATAATCTGGCAACGATTTGCAACTGTTGCCACACGCCACCCACCTGGTCCCAGCGGCCCGAGAATCCAGTTGCTGGATGCGCGGGGCCAAAAAAGGAACAGTACAATTATGGAAATAAAGTATATCTGATCGAATTTAGTTTCTCTGGAACCAGGTGGTATGCGGCGACTGTACGGGACCTCCAAGTGGTACTCGATCACAAAAAGGATGGGAACCACTGGGTTATCGGGACCAGAGGTTTTGTCTTCTGAACTTTCGGACTCATGCTGGAGTCCATCTTTAGGGAACTTGGGACACTCTGCTAGAGAGATGTTCCCAGCACAAGTCCAAAAGCTCGGAAGACAAAACCTTTGGTCCCGGTGATCTACCCAGATTGGATCCTGCAACATTATCCTGGGACATGTATATTCGCCTTCATTTGTGAGTTAATGTATAATACCATATTAACTTAAACGCAGAAAGGCAATTGCAACTATGCTAAATCACAATCAGAATGTCTGCTTGGGATAAAGTTTATGTTACTGCCATATGCATACATGCACATGCAGAGGCAAGCCAATAAGCAAATATTGACAGAGAAGTCTCTGGCAATGTTTACAATTGGGTAAACATCATTTTTATAGTGTGCACTTACCCGATCTTCTTCTTCTCGGAGATCTGGCATGGTGCTAATGCAGAGGCTAACTGCAGTGATGACAACAAAAGAAACCGATATACAAGCAAAAATCTTTCCTGGGATCCCTGAATGAGGATTTTCCACCATGTCCCTGAGCTTTCTCATGCACAAATGCAAGCGGCTGCTATCCTTGAAGGCACATGGGGGTGGTTCATTAGCTTCTTCTACTTCTTCTTCTTCTTCTTCTTCAAACAATGCCGCCTCCGCTATCTCTTCTTCTTTCTGTCGTAGTCTTCTTCTACAGCACCACTCCAGGTGTTCCTCTTCTATCCCCCAGTAAACTAGTTCATCTTGGAAAGAGAGCGCGCACATTTCCCTGAGGAGCCTTAGCTTCCCAGCAGTCAAAAAAGTCATGATGGTCCTGAAGGCACAAGGATTGCGGTCAAAAAAGAATTCATTGCAGTTGACATCGTAATCATCACATATATCCATTATTTCGTCATAGTTGTTGCATGATTTTAACTTTCCAAGCCTGGTCAAGGGACAATTCTCTAACGTGGTCCATGGAATTTTGTATTTTATGCCACCTACATTGATTATCACATTCCTGGTTCGGTCCTCCCTACAGGCAAAACAATACAAGTCTTCCCCAGGACTGAGAAGTTTTGCTTTTTTGTAGAAGACGCCTTTCTTTGTCTGCACATCACAAAGTGTCTCCAAGTTGTTGTAAGAGTATGCAGTAAATTCGGGCTCTGCATTCCCAGGCAGCAATGCCATTTCCTGATACATTTGTTACATTCATGAAGGGGCCGGAGCAGTTGAAGAAATGAAAGTATTGACTAGTGAGGATAGAAAAGGTGAATATATTAGTGTCAGAAATTGCATTTTTAATAAAGGCAAAACAAACTCCTTCTGACGCTCTGATCTACATTAGGATTGCATTTTTCTTAAGAAACCTTGCTGGTTTCCCTCGATATTCCTACAGCGTACAGAAAAGAACTAGGAAAACAGTTTTCACATTTCGGAATCCAACAAATATAATTAAACATATGTAAACATACCTTTACCTATAAATCTTCAATAAATTTGGACGTGAGAATCTTCAACATATGTCACACAAGTTAAAAATTCAAAACAGGACAGGCAACTTTAAAAAGAGGGGAAGGGCATTCAAGATGCAGAGAGCTGTTAATTTGTCCCCACAAACTTTGCTTTGACTCCTTGCATCATCAACTACATGCCCTACAGTTTTCCCTCACATCGAAGGAAGAGTCCAGGGTGGGGTTGTTCTAGACCCATAGCTTTATGGACTGGGTTGAATTTTCTGAGGATCCGCCTCCTTGGTGACGTTCCTCAATCGTTCAATCCAGTCCTCAGCTCATGGACGTCTTTCCTTCAGCTCCTCTGAGCTTAATGTTTTTTTGTTCCATATTTCTACCTTTTCCTCCTTTTTTTGCTTTCCTTTTTCTCCCTGGATGACTTTTTTTGTTTACCCTCAGAAATCGTGCTTGGTGACTGTGAGTGCCGATTTCATGCCGCCTTCAGATTGGCAAGGTTTCGCTGCAGGGAGTGCTTTAGAAAGGGCTGCTTGACTTTTCGCTTGCCTCGCGCTGGTTTTCCAGCTGATTGGCTCGGCAGATTAAGCCCTTTCCTCGGCCGGCAGTGACGCCCGCCATTTTCACCGCGCTCCCATGCCTCTAGCAGAGTTAGAGCGTCTCTACACAGACAACCTAAGGAAGAAGGGAATCGGATGGATGGATCACATGTGAACACCTCCATGGGCCTGAATTTCCACATATTTTGTATATTATAAATTTCCATAAACATCTTCTGGATATTTCATTCTGTAATTGCCATGAAGGGGGGGGGGAATTCTTCATGACAAACAGATTGTCCACAGGTACCCTAATATATCAGGATAAAATGTCTTTGTCTTTTATTGCAAATTACCAGATAACTTATTTATTTTCAAAATGGAACAAACATTCATTAAGTCTGGGCAGATAGAATGTAGAATTTTATTTCTGAAATTTCATCACATTTTTAAGCATTCCTTTATTTATGACCATGTCTTCCAGTTCTGCCTTAGGCACAAAGCCAGCTGGGTGTCATTGGGCTGGTCACTTTCTCTCATCCCTAGGAAGGACAAAATGGAAAACCACTTCTAAAAAATATTGCCAAGAAAGTTGCATTAACTTGACCAGGCAATTTCCAAATATTGGACATGACTGAATAGAAAAAAAGAAATCTTATTAGGACAAAATAGGAAAGTACTGTTTTTTGTTATAGCTTTTTAATCCATAAATTAACCCATTTAATTTTCAATTGTAATTATCTTTAGAATCATACAATAATTCCTTGAATGTATCATGATAAATTTGTAGTATTCACTAGGATTTTTAAAGCTACATTTTTAAAAATTCAAGCCAAACTATTGATAGCATAGAAGATATTCATATCAATACATCCAGGGGTATAATCAGCTCATTGCTTGATTAAATCTCAGTAGCAGATATTCTGAGTAAAATATTGGTCCAGTTTGAATTGTACTCCATTACAATATGGCTGGACTATACTATTTCAAAATATATAAAAATATTCTCCAAATTTATCTACTAATAGTATTATTTCCAGCAAAAGACAAGAAAAGTTTTTTTCTCATGAATTCAGTACCTCCAAAAATCTCATCCCCCCCCCTTTGTGGCAGTTAAATATAAAATTATTTATATATTTTTACATTCTTCTTATTGTCTTTAGCGTATTTTAAGCAAACAAGAATCTGAGTCTGATATCAGGATTTACACTTGTGATCATAATATTCTTATATAATTTTATGCACTTTGTTCTTTAAGGTCCTAGAACTAAAATATACAAATAAGAAAATCCATGCAAAGAAGTACTAATAATCTAATGTAGCTAATAATGTTGGCATTCTTTCATATGAGATAATTTTACAAAGAAATATTAACATTCTATCTATAATGTCTGTAGAATGTATAATATTAAACTGTGTTTTTCATTATTTACCAGAAAAATTTAGTAATCAAAATACAGTATCAAGGTGCACACATATTTGAATTATCCAAGATACATGATTCCTTATTGTGGCAATATATTGGCTACACTGGTGAGCTTTTTTCTTGATACCTGCCAAGCTTCCTCTTCCACCTCATTTCATATTACTGTATTTTAATATTTTGTTTAGAAAAATGAATGAGAATTTGGCAAATTGTGAAGCAAAACAACAGCCACTATCATTGTCCTTGTTTACAGTAATGTCTCTAGATCCTATATAAATTCTGTGGGTTGTCCAATAATGTAAAAAATATTTCAACACTTCTACTAGTTTACTACACATAACGTAACGCCTCCTTGTTTAAAAAAAATCAGAGGTTAAAAAAGTTAGTAAAAATAATATTTACCTCCACCACCAATATAACTGCAATAAAGAACATATGGATTAACGAGATAAAATATTCAGAGCTAGATGTAGGAACAACATTTTCATCCCCAGGCTTTGCAGTATTCTTTAAGTTTAGTTTAGTTTTTACAATCAAAAGGCTAGGAGATTTTTTCTTTTTCTTTTCCATTTCAGCATTCTTTTCCATTTCAGCATGTTTTATTTTTAATGAAAAACGACGACAGCATTCTACCAAATTTCTTTTTTTTAGTGTACATATGATTTTCCATTCTCTGCTTGTCTAAATTGTGGTGATGCTAAAGTTGACTTCTGTATGTAAATATCATATCAATTTAATGACTTCAGCTATCAGAATGCCAAATAATGGGTAATTGGTATTTTAACCAGGCAGATATATAGATGCACATGTAAAATATTGAGGGTTTTGACAGAGATGATGATTGAGGGAGGGGAGATGTCCCAAAGGACAGTGTATTTTTCTTATGTAGTGATATATAATATAGAGCATTATTAAGCAGTCATGCCTAGCTATACTATTCTTGGACGGCAGGGGTGGGTTCCTCCCGGTTCGCCTGAACCGGTAGCGACCCGCTGGTGATGTCACGATGACCTCACCGAACCAGGTCGGTCGGTACCGGTCCGTGGGCGCCATCTTTTTTTTATTTATTTTTTATTTTAATTTATTTTTTATTTATTTCTGAGCATGCGCAGAAGCCGAGTTCTGGCACTGTGCATGCGGTCGCCATCTTTTTTTCGGGTTCCCCCTGGATTTTGCATTACTGTGCATGCACGCGCCCATGAGGCGTGCCCACGAGGCGCCGGAGGGAGCGAACCGGCAGCGAGGTAAGTTGGAACCCACCCCTGTTAGATGGGAATATGCTATGTTACTTCATCCAACGGGCATGAGAAGAATGGCCATATGCAAGGCAAATGATGCCCAGGGTGTCATTGTTCAAATGACACAACCTGCGTATTTCTATCGGATATCATGATATTACACAAACATGCCATCCAGATTTACACGTTATCATTTTGATGGCACTGTAATTTGTTGCACCACTGCTGGGTGATGCTACCACCTCAGGAATTCCCCTTCCATTATTTTTCTTCAAGAACAGAAAGGTACCTCGGCCTTCAAAACACTTAAATCAGGGGACCCAACTGAGGCTCCAGGCTGCCTATGTTAAGCTGACAGTGTCCATACAACCAAATTGTAATTTTGACAGAAAGAGAAAATGATTAAATACATGGAAATCATCATATTATTAGTACTGAGATGATTTCACCACATTTTTTAATTTTAATTTTAATTTTCCGTTTTTTCAATTTACATAACAATAAACATTTTTAACAGTACTGTGTCATATGTCTCTTGCAGTTATTTACATTTATTTCTATACATTTTTGTTTCTCTGCTCTAACCAAATATACCACTTATTCCACACCTTATAAAATTCTGTTTCCTCCTTGCCTTGCCTTTCATTTCACCACATTTTAATTGAATTTAAATCGATTTTAGCCTTGTCCTGACTCTATCCATTTTTCTTTCTGGCCATTTTTAGTATTTAGAGTTTGGTTCGATTTCTGGCACACACAATCTAAAGGCTAAATGTATTTCTTAGCTCAAAAGCTGCACATCTTTGGTTGAAAGATGACCTAACTGCAATAGTGGGTTCTAAATCCCGTTCCTACCGGTTCGCTGAACCGGGCCAAACCGGGAGCAACCCACTGCTGCCTAGCTGTATGGCTGCTGAATTTGTCCAAGCTAAACTGGAAAATAAGAATACATTAAATACATTTTGATAATAGTAATAGCTATCAATATTATAAAGTCAAAAAGAAAAACAAGAAAAAGTTAATTTGCACGTACTCTTGTATTATTTTCTTTTCAATTGTAATTTTTCCACCTTCCCAACATTCCCTCATTCCCTCATTCTCTCTCTCTCTGTCTCTCTCTCTCTCTCTCACATACACACACACTTTTCATTATGACTTGCAATATGGATGCATCTAAATTGACTTCCATATGCCAATCTCCTTGCTGCATGGTGGCGCAGTGGTTAAAGTGCAGCACTGCAACCTACTTCAGCTGACTGCTAGTTCAGCAGTTCAACTGTTCAAATCTCACCGGCTCAAGGTTGACTCAGCCTTCCATCCTTCTGAGGTCGGTAAAATGAGGACCCAGATTGTTGGGGGCAATATGCTGAACTCTGTAAACCGCTTAGAGAGGGCTATAAAGCACTATGAAGCGGTATATAAGTCTAAGTGCTATTGCTATTGCATCTGAACAAATATCTCTGTGTTAATCCCATTTTGTCTCCTTTGCCACCAATCATGAGCTTAAAAAGCAGATACTGAAACTGAAAGTTAAAAATATGTACAGAAGAATGGAAGCTGTTTTCTAATACCAGATGGCAATATAAGGTTATTAGGATCATTAACAACTATAGCCTGAAAGGTAATTATTGAAATTTAAAAACCTTATTATAAAGCAGAATATGAAGAACTCTCTTTAGAACTGCAAGTGAATTCACACAAAATACCTTGTTATCTACAACAATCAGTAATGGTAATTTCTATTATCACCTTGTCATGCTTCTTATTAATTTACATTAGAGAGGCAAAATAGTAGAAGATCTAATTAAATACTGAAGTTTCACTGGTGGCCTAAAATAAAAAAAAGTTACCTAAAAAAATTATATTGAACTCACGACTTCATTAAGCTCTGAACAGCTTATAAATAAGAAGTAAAATCAAGAATTTTGTGCCCTGTGTATTCTAATTGGGTTTGCTATATTTTTACATACCATTATTGTATAATATACCACTTCAGATCTACTTCATTTGATCATAACCAATCTACATTCTGAATTAAAATCAATAAAATATTTTCCTAAATAAATTGTATACAATAAGCAAGTGTGATTTTCTTTCTTGATTTATAGTTGAGTTGGACAGGTTAACCTTTAAAGACATAGGTAGGTACAAGATTATACTGTAATCAAACAATGGTGTCAGGGTTCCAAGTAATACATCCCATTTAATAAGAACTCTGAGACAGGCAATTCCTCAAAGAACATTTTATTGGGACATATCAAATTGTCCCAATGATCCTGGTGAAAACTCAGCTCTAAGTGCTCCCCGGTTTTTCACCCAATTAAAAGTAAAACTTTGTCACTTCCCTCCAGTCTCCAGTCACAAGGTCCAATCAGCATACAATCCAGTTGCTAGGTGAACTCAGTCTCCACCATTTGAACACTTCCACCAACATCTTTGATTCCCAAGGGAAATAATTTCATTTAGGCTACAATACTGCAGCTACCTCTACACCCCGCTCCCTGGCTCCTTCGCTCCAGGCTGTGTCAGCCCTGAAGCAATGAGAAAAGAATCTCCCTAAGCAATTTTACAAAAAGGAAAATGGCCCCAGTTCAGCCAACTTCAGGGTTGACAAATGGTATATATTTAATCCGGCAAAGTTCTTTTAGAACTGCAAAACTGAAAGAAGCACATTCTAGCCTTTAATACCAACCAGAGGTTGAATGTTTGTGAGGTTTACTGCGTATGCTAGATTTTGTTTAGTTACAACAATCTACTTAATCTTCCTTAAAATATTTTGATCAAAAGACTGGTTATCAAATCTTTAAATAAATACAGTATTTAGAAATACTTTTCAAAATTGAGTGAGGGTTTAGACTTCAGAAAAATCCAAAAAGTTGTGTTGTGCACCACATTAAAAAAAAAGCTTGGAAGAGTATAGACTACTTCTATCAAAGGAGCTCTTAACATTCATATATCATTCACATGATAAATGTGATCAATTAACAACTTCTAATAGAAGAGCACAATAAACCCATACAAGCAAAACAACAAGAATTGATCTCATATCAGTCAAAGTTAAAGACAGAAACTGGTTTACAAATAGCAAAAAACAGAACTACATAAAAATATTGGTGGTTTGGAGTTTGGTAGAGAAGACTTAAATGGAAAATTTACTCAAAGAGCGCTTTGGTTTTAGATCATCGTTTTTCAAACTTGGCAACTTTAAGATGTGTAAACTTCAAGCTGGCTGGGGAATTGTGAGAGTCCACACATCTTAAAGGTTGCCAAGTTTGAAAAATATTAATCTAGATCAAGATGAACTATTGGAAATTCAATAAATGTACTGACTAAAAACAAAGACAGCACAAAGAAGAATCATATGTACTTTAAGACAAAAAATGCAGTATTGGAACAAAGGAGCATAATACTTTAAAATTTGGAGACACAATACATGAAGTTTTATTAGATGTCCCACAGGATATATTAAGAAAGAGAAGAGATTTGAGATTTCTAAGAACTATTTCTCAAGGGAAAAAAAAGATCAGATTAAGGTAGGCTACTCAGATTTGTCTGTGGACTTTTATGGATTGCAGTAAAGCCTTTAAATATTCAACAGAGAATATAACAATTGAATGTCTGAGTCATGAACAGTTACAGAATAAATAAATACAAAAAATACACAGAATCAATTGATTAAAAACTAGACTAATCTATTTTCATTACATTTAGTATTAGGCAGTCTTGACTCAGCTCTTGGAATATCTTATAAGCTAAGTTTTTTTTTTAGCAGTGAACCTCTTGCTAATCAGTCCTTCTAACAATCTTCTCCTAGTCCAGTGATGGCGAACCTTTTTTTCCTCGGGTGCCGAAATAGTGCGTGTGCGCGCTATTGCACGTGTGTGCGTGCCCACACCCATAATTCAAAGCTCCTCACTTGCCCCACCCTCCTGCACATGCGTGCGCGACCCCACCAGTCCCCCATTTCCCGACTTCCAGTGGGCCCGGTGAGCCCATTTTTCACCCGCCCCAGGCTCCAGAGGCTTTTTTGGGGCTTGGGGAGGGCAAAAAACGCTCCCCCCGCCATCCTGGAGGCCCTCCGGAGGCCGAAATCGCCCTCCCAGAGCCTCTGTGCAAGCCAAAAATCAGCTGGCGGGCACGCACATGCGCACTGGAGCTGAGCTAGGGCAACGGCTCGCGTGCCGGCAGATATGGCTCCGCGTGCCACCTGTGGCACCCGTGCTATAGGTTCGCCATCACTGTCCTAGTCCATCACCTTTCATTTAATCTCATCCAACATTTCTACTCCTTCTAAATCATTACTTTATTGACCCTAGACTTACCTCCTGTCACTACAACCCCTTTTTTATTGCCATCCAACAACAATCTAACTTACTTCTCTTCTCTAAATTTTCAAAATTTTCAATTTCTTCATACGCATAGCAAAAGCATGCATGTCACCTTCAAAAAAACCCGAAAGACATTGCATGTGTGTGCACGTGCACATGCGTGTTTAGCCATTAGGTAGGCCTAGCAATATCCAAAATAAGAAAAATGTGCTTTTATCAACATAAGCCAAAGTAAAAGTTTCATTTGCCTAATGATGAGAATGTTAATGTAAGACCATTAACAAATTAGCAATTTGAGCCAATGTTTCTGCATGGTCACTTGCTAAATTGGTGCTCAGAAAAGCCCTAGAGCAGGGGTGGGTTCCTCCCGGTTCATACCGGGTCGCCCAAACCGGTAGTGACCTGCTAGTGACATCACTGAACTGGATCGGCTGGTGCCAGTCCGTGGGCGCCACCATCTTTTTTTGGGAATTTTTTTTACTGTTTTGAAGGTTTTTCCTGTTCTGCTGCTTGTAAACGGGCCCTCCCACCCGCCCCTGGGTTTATACTGACCTTTATTCCTTCGCCCGAAGCACAGCTGATCAGCTCCTCAGCTGTGTTTTGGGCTGATTTCAGCTAATGAGCATGCACGGAAGCCAAATTGCACGAGGGGACGCACGCACGCAAAAGTCGCAATGCAAACCGGTGGCGAAGGTAAGTGGAACCCACCCCTGCCCTAGAGATATGATCAGTTTGGAACAAGATTGCAAAATTAGAAAGAAAAATGTAAAATAATATTAAAAGGTCTATAATTTGAATTGCTAATTTAGTTTCCCCATATACTGAAATTCAACATGCTTATGTCTTAATTACATTTAAACCCTTTCCAAAAAGCATGGTTCAAACAGCAGTAGAATAATTGCTGGGGTCGGAATCACACTTAATTCTTAAGTTTGTGCAAGAAGCCATGACCTTAATCTTGTCAATAGGCAAAAGATAATAGAATACCCTATCCATTTCTGGGCAAGTGCAAAAAAGTTCATCATTCTAACATCCACCTCAAATGTTAGTTACTGGCATATTATATATAGTAGTCTCTAGGATCCCTGAAATGGGAATCAACTGGTGAGCTTGGAAGGAAATATTTGGTTCAAGAAATAACCAGGAGTTCTATGAAACGCAAAATGATTTTGCGGAATGCACGGATAATTATCAAGTTTGTATTATTAATGGTCCATGTTCTGCATTGGGTGAGCATTCCTGTTTGAAAATGTAATTTAATGCAAATTTTCTGCCTCCTACTACGAAGTGTCATCATATATATATGAAAATTAGAAGAAAAAATACCCAGGGATGCCAACGGAGTTGTTGGGGTTTTTTAAAGTCCAAAAATATGGAGTCAACTGACATGTTTTGTTTCTAAGCAACGCACAAGCTACTATAATTCAGATACAACAGATATTGTTGTTCTTCTATCTAGACATACTAAAGGCACTGTGTGTCAGTTTCAAACGCCACATACACATTTTACACTTGCCAGGATTTTATTTTCCTCACCCTGTCAAAGGGTGCTATATTTTCAAATCCTATTACAATGGGGAAATAATCTGAAGTTTTGATTCTTTCAAAAAAGAAAAAAGAAAAACGTGCATTTTCCTTTGAACAGATTTCTGAGAGCTTTATCTCATACCTGTATCATATTTAAAAATAGAAATGGTTTTAGAATAATTTATCCACGACTTCTATCCATTCAGTTATCACAGCCTGGCAAGTCTCAAACTGTTCCCAAAACCTCATCTGTTCTGCAAAATAATGAATTTTCCTCCTTCCAATATGTCTGTTAAGTGTGTATATCTCTTTCTCCAATCTGGACTGTAGACGGTTCCTGAACCAGATATCTCACAATAAATATGTCTAATGCCTGGCAAACTTAATTATCCATATCCATATCCAGCGTGTCCAGTTGACTCCATCAGAATATTCATTCACACGAACCTGAAACTAAATTACACATGCAGGATCAGCAAATGAAACGGAGACTAGGAGAGCATAAAAAGCCAGTCGAGAATTTGAGTTCATGAAAAGATAAGACAATTTTATTCCAGAAAAATTGTCACAATGAATTCCACGGAGCTTGTTTCTGCACAGATTTGTGCATGAACTCCAATGAAAATCAACATAACATCTGCACCAAAAATTTGCATAGGAGTACAGTGACTAACGATATATTTCCAACAAAAACAAATGTATAGTCATATCACAGAAGTGATTTATCGTTAGTATTGGATACTAGCCTATTTCCAGGATTAATTCGAAAGCTGTTTTTAGCTTTTTAAACTCTAAGAAACCTGTTTGGGGTTTTTTTTTGTGCCAAAACTACAGGTAGACCTCGACTTACGACCACAATTGAGCCCAGAATTTATGTTGCCAAGTGAGACATTTCTTAAGTTGAGTTTTGCCCCATTTTGCAACCATTCTTGTCACAGTTGTTAAGTGAATCACCACAGTAGTTAAATTAGTAAGACGGTTGTTAAATGAATCTGGCTTCCCCATTGACTTTGCTTATCAAAAGGTCGCAAAACGGGATTACATGACATCTGGGACAGTGCAACCGTCATAAATATGAACCAGTTGTCCAAGCATCCCAATGTAAATCATGTGACCATAGAATAGAATAGAATAGAATAGAATAGAATAGAATAGAATAGAATAGAATAGAATAGAATAGAATAGAATAGAATAGAATTCTTTATTGGCCAAGTGTGATTGGACACACAAGGAATTTGTCTTTGGTGCATATGCTCTCAGTGTACATAATTGTCAAGAATCATGAGGTACAACACTTAATGATTGTTATAGGGTACAAATAAGCAATCAGGAAACAATCAATATTGATATAAATCGTAAGGATACAAGCAACAAGTTACAGTCATACAGTCATAAGTGGGAGGAGATGGGTGATAGGAACGATGAGAAAAACTAATAGTAATGCAGCCTAGTGAATAGTTTGACAGTGGTGACGGAATTATTTGTTTAGCAGAGTGATGGCATTCGGGAAAAAACTGTTCTTGTGTCTAGTTGTCTTGGTGTGCAGTGCTCTATAGGGATGCCGCAACGGTCATAAGTGTGAAAAAAGGTCATAATTCACTTTTTTCAGTGCTGTTATAACTTCGAATGGTCATTAAATGAACTGTTGTAAGTCGAGAACTACCTGTATTCTGCCTGTACACTGACAAAGGAGTCAAAGCAAGCAGAGCTAAATAAAGATGCTTTTCTATAGTGGGATCACATTTGTAAATTCTCTTTCTAGAGCAAGGGGGGGGGGTCCTCCAAACTTTTCAGTTCATTGACCCCTTCATGAAGTTGCAGATTGTTCATCGACCCCAAAACATTTATTATATGAAAATAGTTTAATACATATTACTTTAATAGTATAACAAATAATAACAACAATAACGAAATACCAACTATATAAAACTGATCTAAAAGAAAGACCAAACGAAGAAACAGTGGACCACCTAGTTAGCTACGGCAAGATCATACAGACTGACTGAAAAAAAAAAATAGCAGGACAAAGTAGCAACAATGGTGCATTGGTGGGACCACAAAATAGACGAAGTAGAAAATGAAGAAGCTAAAGTGCTCGGAGTCTTTAGAATTCAGACAACCACCTGCCACGTCATACCCCAGACTTCACAACTGTTGATAAGAAAGGCAAAAAAGACTGAATAGTGGACATCTGAGAACAGTAGAACAGAAAAGAAAGAACTAGTGAAAATCACAAAATACCAAAATTTGCAAACAGAAGAAGGACTAGTGTTTATAGAGGGCAGTATCAATAGTGATAGGCACCTTAGGTGTAATCCCAAAATAACTGGAGTGCCACTTGAATACCATCGGCATTGACAAAGTCACCATCAATCAATTGCAAAAGGCAGCTTTACTCAGAGCAGCTTACATCCAGTGACGATGGTATCTTTAACACCTTCAAACATCAGCATCTGCCTAATCTAGGTTGTTGGGAAAGACTCAATAGGTGGATAAAAACGCCAGATCCAGTCTAAACATTTGGCTGACTGTGTAACCAACAATAACAACAACAATAGATAGCCACGTTGAAATTTGACCAATTTGGGAATCCCTGATGTAGAGGAAAATAAAAGGATCACGTGGCATCCTGGGAGCCCATTCAAAAGAGTAGGCAAAACCAGAGATTGGCGTCAAGGTAAAAATTGTTTGACTTAATCTAGATAATTATATTTTATATATACTAAATATTTTTCTCCATATTTTAATAATTTCTTCTTTCAAGCGCACTACAATTTAACACCATGTGAAAGAGGTTCCAGAGATTTAATTTTTCTTTAGAATAAAACTATGTACTTAATATTAGAATATATAAATATTAGAAATGATAGTGTGCTGTGCAGAAACGCAGCAAATTTCTGCTATTCATTAGCAACCTGGTTTTTTCAGACTTCCATGTGTTTCTATAAAAATGCTGCTATATTAAGAATAAGATTAACTACTGGACATCTTTAAATAGCAGCATTTAAAGCTTAAATGGAAGTTTGAAAAAAAATAGGCTGTTTTATTGTAAAGTAGAGAGGAGCTGTGCTCACACAAGATTCAAAATACTACTTCAAAATTATTCACAAAATAAGCATAGACCTATTAGATATTCTGAGCAGTCATTTAAGTGAAATGTAATAAATTTTGGCTATAGTTTTTATAACAAACAGTTTCATCTATATACGAAATTCTGATTGATGTACTGTATATATAGCAGGGATTAAAATCCCAAGCATAGCATTGGGAACAAATACCTTAACCAAAAGAAAAAGAGATAAACTCACCTTTTATTCCCAATAAAATATCACAGATTTTTAAAATCCTTACTTCCATTATGTCAGCTGCAAAATGATGTATACATCTAAGATATGGTGATTATCGTCATTTTATTTGTAATGGTTAATGCTGAATAGGAACGAAGTCAGTGGGAGTAGAAAAGACTCGAAACTTCAGCTTTGCTTTTTATGAAGCCAGCTACATACCGGTAGTACATAATAAAAAAGCCACCCACTGACTTACATATCTAAGGAAAGATTGACGTAAGTCTAAGACATGTGTGGCCAACCTTTTGGCTTGCCTGAGCCACTTTGAGTGAAGAGGAATTGTCTTGGGGCAGATATAAAATATATACTATAGTTAATGTACCATATTTTTCGGAGTATAAGACGCACCGGAGTATAAGATGCACCTTAGTTTTGGGGGAGGAAAACAAGGAAAAAAGGCCTCTGCCTCCAAGCAATTTGCCAAACAGTAAACAGCAAACAGCACAGATGATATACACTGTTTGCTGTGTATTTCTGTGCATGTGTGCTTGACCCATAGAAATAGCAAAGAATTGGAGAAATGTACATTATGCCAGAAAGTTTTCTTAAATGTAGTCACACTAACTCCTCCCAATTATTTAAATAGATCTACTCCAAGGTAAGTCAGGATTTAACTCTAATACTAAACAGGACACTGTTACATTTCAGACTATACTTGTACAGAGCTGTTAAAATTAATTAAAATTTGTGGAAGTATACATTATTCTCTATTATTTAAAAGAAGATGCAATAGCACTGGGCCTCTTCAGAGCAAGCATTTATTTTAAAAAGCTTCTTTATTTTGTTAAGTTGTCTAGATTTACAGGGGTCTCCAACCTTGGCAACTTTAAGACTTGTGGACTTCAACTTCCAGAATTCCACAGCCAGCAAAGCTAACAAAGCTGGCTGTGGAATTCTGGGAGTTGAAGTCCACAAGTCTTAAAATTGCCAAGGTTGGAGACCCCTGGCTCTAGAACAACAATAAAGCAGTATTTAAAAAATAAGTCTAATAATTTGAACATTCTACAGACATTTATAGTTATTCACTTACCCCTTTGCAGCCAGTTCAGTAGAAAATAAAAATCTGCGTGTCTCTCCCAGCTATTTGCCTCTTTGCAGTTTCAGTTTCATTTTAGCACATGGCAAATCAGCTGGGGATTGGGAAGGTGCTAAGGACTTGCTTGTCTTAACAGGCTCTTCTCTGTTTGCTGCAAACAGGTAAATTGCTGGAAGACAGAGGCCAAAGGGTGGGGGTGGGTGGGTGGGTGGGGCTACATTTGGTGTATAAGACGCACCCAAGTTTTCACTCTCTTTTTGGAGGTAAAAAGGTGCGTCTTATACTCCGAAAAATACGGTATATAAAATTACATAATAATGTTAGAAGTTTACAATCTTGTGGGGCCACATTATTAACCATTCAGAGCTGCATGTGGCCCATGAGCCACAAGTGGGACACGCTTGGTCTAGGACTTTAACCACTACCCTACACCATCTTACAATTTTTCAGTTATTGTAACACATACTTTAAATTATATGCCGTGCTAACCGAGGCTTTACATTCTTTAAAATGTGATAATGAACTTCCACTAAATTTGCTTCTGTACATGCATAATGGTGAAATTTAGTGATACAAAAAGCAAACAAACATAGTGCAACAAAAAAATTCAAAATGTAGTGCTCCTCTTTAATTACCTTTCCCAGCAATGAATTTTCTACATTGTCCTCCAAAAGTCAGTCAATAGTTCACCCAGTTGGGCCGTTCTGAGCTGGATGGTTGTGTTGTTATATTTTTGGCATGAACAAATTTATATAAGACATTCAACTGCAGAATGTATTTTCTATAAAATATTACTTGTTAGATGGAATCAAATGTAAAACTCTGAAGACTGAAATGTAACTCCATTAATATGTTTTACAAATCATATCTCATAGTTTTAATGCAGTCTTAAGTGTTGTCTTTTACCTAATATTTGATGCTGGATAGGAGGAAAAATCCCTCTTCATTCCCTCTTCTCAAAGAGTATTCTATACAAATTCAATTTCTAATGTTTTATGATAAATTTTTACTTAATATATGGCAGAGGATTTATTCTATACTGCAAAAAAACCAACCATGTACTATCCTGTAGTGAATCATACATATCGGATTAGTATTTTTGACTTTGAGTTTTGTACAGTAAAACAGAGTACAGTAGTTGAAAAACAATGAACAAATCAAATGACAGGTTACCAAAGTGATGAAACACTTATGCTGTTAAGCTGTCAAATTGGAGATCTGCCAATCAGTATATGATATTGGTTACAGGAGTTTTGAATGAACATGAAAACTCTTATAGAGCAGTGATTGGTTCTAAATCCCATCGCTACCGGTTTGCGCGTGTGCTCGCGCGTGATGCTTCTGCACATGCACAAAGCGTCCGGGGCAGGTGGCCGAGCCTTCTGCCGCCGCCGCTACCAGTTCAAAGAACCGTACCGGTAGCAAGCTCTACCGGTATAGAGCTCTAAAAATAGGAGCCTTGAGCAACATGCAATTGCTCAATCAGATCTATTTCTAGAATTGTTTAGAGGTTAAGATACTGTCCTAAGCAACTCACAAATACAATTGCATAAAGAAAATTTATCCTAGGAAAACATCAAAGCTTTAATATTTTATTTTATCCAAGGCCCTCCTTCCTTCTATCCTGTCTCATCATGGTGAAGATAGAATATGGAAATAGCCTTAAAGAAGATGTACAGCAGCTATTATTGAAACCTGAAGTTAATCTGGAAAGATAGAAGGGGATGAGAAAGAAATCCAAGATTGCCGGGCTATGACTCTATTTGGCATAACAAAAGAAAGAAACTTAGTCGGGCTTTCAATATTTTTATCAGGCTCTATAACAGAGGTCTTCAAACTTGGCAACTTTAAGACTTGTGGACTTCAACTCCCAGAATTCTCCAGCCAGCATAGCTCTATAACAATAAAATAGATAGAATTACAGAAGTTCATGCAGGGCCCGTTTCTTGACCTGGACATCAGATGAATATTCCTGGGGGGGTGTGTGAACAAAAAATGCTGGGAATGTACCCCAAGAGTATATGCTCCCAAAACGGTCACCCAAAGGATAAAGGTCATCACAGCTGCCCAACTGAAGCGGGCACTTTCATTGGTTAGCTATAATACAGGAAGATGCTGGAAGTAGACGATCACTTTAATGACACTGGCAAAGAAATAACTTCATCCTGCATGGAGTAGGCAATGATAAACCACTCTTGCATTTTACCAAGAAAACCACATGGTTAGGCAAAATTAAAGTAATTGACAATATCTGAAGATGGTCTCTCAAGACAGATGGCACTCAATATGAGTATGCTGTGGCCTTGAGGTGGAGCTCTTGCTTCACAATCAGGAGGTTGTGAGTTCGATCCTAGGTAGAGGCAGATGTAGAGTCTCCTGCTTGGACAGGGGGTTGGACTAGATGACCTGCAAGGTCCCTTCCAACTCTGTTAATCTGTTAAATATCCTGCTGAGGATATTTTAGAGTACTAATGGTGTTTCTGAGGCAGCTAGATTAAAATCTTCAGGACATCTAGTTGCTGATACTGATAAAAAAAATGCAAAGCTGCAAAGAGATAATCACAGTGGAAATCATGGAACGTAAGAAGCATGAATATATTGAAAGATGAAATGAATCTTTATAACATGGATAACCCCAGATTAATGACAAGAGTAACAACCAGTGTTAAAACTGGCAATGAATATATTGAATTAGTGGTCTGCTTCTTTATTTTAGACTCAACTATCAACAATAAGGGAACCAAGAGTCAAGAAATATGTCAGACTAGCAACTGGTAGAGCAGCAATGAAAGTGGGAAATTTAATTTAATAAATTTAATTTAATAAACGTTCTTATAGGCCGCCCAATCCCGTAGGACTCAGGGCGGCGTACATCATAGATAAGAAACGTACAATAAAAACAGTAAAAGCAATTTAAAAGATAAAAACATTATTTTAAAAAACATTCATTCATGGGGGAATCTGATCTTCTTTTTCACCCCGCCTGCTGGAAGAGCCATGTTTTTACGGCTTTACGGAAGGCCAGTAGAGTGGGGATAGTCCAGATCTCTGGTGGGAGTTGGTTCCAGAGGGATGGGGCTCCCACAGAGAAGGCCCTCCCCCACGGCCCCACCAACCGACATTGTTTGGCCGATGGGACCCGGAGGAGGCCCTCTCTGTGGGACCTAACCGGTCGTAGGGAGGTATGTGGTAGGATGCGGTCCCGAAGGTAACCTGGCCCTGAGCCATGTAGGGCTTTAAAGGTCAAAACCAACACCTGAAATATATTCAGATGGTGTGACATCTACACCTATAAAGATCAGATCAAGCTGGAGCTCAAGAAGCAGGATTGGAAGAGTACTGAATGAACTTTGGTGATAGATAAAATTCCTGTGAATAACATGGATATCCAAAGAAGAAAAGTAACGGATCACAGACTTAATCAATCCAAGTTCTTCAAGACATCTTCGAGCAGGCTCAAATTATTACATTTTGGACACTTTATGTGAAAACCCTGTTCCCTTGAGAAGGACAACAATGCTGGGAAAGATGGAAAGAAAAAAAGGATGATTAGCATCAATGTAAATTGACTTAATTAAGTGGCTGTGAGTGCACAGCTGGCACATACATAGGGTCAAGTTGGGGTCAGATTATCCTGGAGAAGGTCTGTTTATGTGGGTGGTAAAGCAGGGGTGAAATCCTCCCGGTTCACCCGGGCCAGTCCTTCAGCGTATAGCCGATGGAACTGGCGGCGGTCGTGGCACGGAGCTTCTCACGGCCGCTTTCCCGGCCCGGCTGAACGCCGCCATTTGGTTTATTTTTCCTTCTGTGCATGCGCGCGCATGCACAGAGGGAAAAATAACCCAAATGGCGGCATTCAGCCGGGCCGGGAAAGCGGCCGGGAGAAGCTCCGCGCCGCGACCGCCGCCAGTTCCATCGGCTATACGCCGAAGGACTGGCCCGGGCGAACAGGGAGGATTTCACCCCTGTGGTAAGGGTCAATGCTGGCTTAATGACACATATAGGAAGCCCTCAATTTACAACCACAACTGAGCCTAAAATTTCTGTTGCTAAGCAAGACAGATGTTGAATTTTGCCCCATTTTTCGACCCTACATGTCATTTGTTAAGTGAATCACTGCAGTTGTTAAGTTAGTAACATGGCTGTTAAATGAATGTAGCTTCCTTCTGACTTGTTTGTTTGTCAGAAGGACACAAAAGGGGATCACATGACCCTGTGACATTGCAAGTCATAAATACATGCCAGTTGCCAGGCCTCCAAATTTTGATCAAATGACCACAGCGATGCCGTAACAGTCATTAGTGTGGAAAACAGTCATAAGTCCCTTTTTCCAGTGCCTTTGTAACTTCGAACGGTCACTAAATGAATGGTTGTAAGTCGAGGACTACCTGTAATCAATCAGGTTGATTTTTAAGAATTATTGCTGCCATAACCGCAACACTACACGAGCACATAATAGATTCAAACTTAATGTAAACCGCTCCAGAAAATACGACTTCAGCAACAGAGTGATCAGTGTCTGAAATGCACTACCTGACTCTGTGGTTTCTTCCCCAAACCCCCAAAACTTTAACCTTAGACTGTCTACAGTCGACCTCTCCCCGTTTGTAAGAGGTCTGTAAGGGGCGTGCATAAGCACACCACTGTGCCTACCGGCCCTGTCCTACTGTCCTCTTTTATCGGAACTTTTTATGTTATGTTTATACAAACTACTACTATCCTGTACATGTTTGACAAATAAATAAATAAAATAAAATAAATAATCTATAACTATTTTGCATTATTCAAAGTTGATTCAAACTTACTGATATATGCGTTTAAGGCATTTAAGATAGAGAGGTATGCTATTCTCCCAACCCTGCAAATTGAAAATACCTCAAACTCACTCATCTTTTTTCTATAAAGTTAAAAATTAAATCAAAATTATTTGAATGCTAACTGCAAGGCTCATAAACCTTTACACGTCTTAAAACTGAGGCTGCTCTTCCTGAGAGAAACAGCATTATTTGTACTAAGGCACCCCCCCCCACCAGTAGTGGGTTCCTACCGGTGCGGTCCACTCTATAGCACCGGTAGTGGCCTGCTGGTGACGTCACAGTACCGGTGCGGTCGGTTGCCGGTGCCTGGGTGCCTCCATTAAAAAAAAAAAATTCTCAAGAAGCCACGAACGCGCGGTGATGATCCCAGACATTTTCGCACGTTCGAGGCTTCTCGAGTTGCTGAGGGGAGGGGGAATGGGCGGCAGGAGCCTAGGATCATTGAATGGGGAGAAGCATTGAGGCTGGACGGAGTCTCCTAGAAGAACCGCTGCCGCGGTCTTGCTGCTCCCGCTGCAGGGAGCTGCGTTGCGGGTGGGCAATGCCCCCCCGCTTCTCTGGAAGCTGCCCGGTCACATGGCTGGCAAGCCACACCCACAAAATAAGCCACGCCCACAGTGGTAGTAAAAAAATTAGGAACCCGCCCCTGCCCCACACACACACTTGAGCAGAGAGTTCAAGACAAAGAATGATATTGCACAGAACTGTAATACAGAGGTTGCTCACTTACACACAGTAGTACCTCAGTAGTCATTGTTAATTGGTTCAGGGAGGCATGATGAGTACCAAAAACAATGCGCACGAAACACATTTTTTCCCATAAGGAATAAGGAACAATATAATGAGATACAAAGCAGATGACATTGAAAAATTCTAGTTTGTGTATTGAGTACCAAACAAACAATGAGTACCAGGACAAAAATTTTCGTTTCAAAATGCGTTGAGTACCAAATTCAATAAGTTTCAAAGCAATTGAGTACCAAGATACTACTGTAAGCTTATGAAGTAAAGTCTTCAATGAGACCTAAGGCCGCTGAAAAAAATGAGGTAAATTCACACATGGAATTTAAAAATATTTTTTTACATCTCCTCAATCAAATTCAAACGTTCCTCATTATATACTTAATGCCTTTTATTTTACTTTAAAATGGCTGTTTTCTTTTTAACTGTGGAATTACTGTATAATGATATTGAGATTTAATAACTAGAATAAGGATTAGCATACAACCTTTATAGGTGCCCAAACTATCATGGGCACCAAAATAATATTTTGAAAGACATGCTTGAAATTTTGGTCATTATTAAAAATAATAATTTTGACATTCCACAGATACCATCTGGGATATTGCACATGCCAAGACACCCACAAACATCATTCTATCAATTCCTAAAAAAATAAAACTGTTATGTGGATTGTAAAGGCATGCAATATATTTAAGAACATCACTCATAAAAACCCTTTGTATGTGAGGAACATTATATTCTTACTACCTCCTATAATTTAGAAACCTTATGTTTGATGGCAAAAATAAATTCAAGGTCTAACACATTGTTCCCATTTCCTTTATTATCATTAATATTTTCAAAGCTTTGTTTCAATGCTGAAATGTATGGGTTTTTAAAAATGATTTTCACTACTTTTTTGAAGTGTCAGATACTAATTATAAAAGTGCACACTATAATCAAGCATTTCTAAGTAATGTTGTAATTATGTGTGAATTATTATCCTTTACTGGAGCATGCTTTCAACTGGCACATTATTTTTCTTATATTGTAAACAAAATATTTAGAAAAAGTAGGTCATATACTTAGTCAATACCTTCATACAGAAAAATAGTTTTAGTATAGACTTAATATGATATACTAAAAGGCAGATTATCAAAGTTTATTCTCTAGTTTTTCATTCTTAGCCCTTCAAATTACCACCATATGTGCTAAGCAGAGAACTCTTGGAAAATTATCAGAAAACATACGATCTTGATTTTTTTAGCACCAGCTTTAATAATATAATACAATGGAAGAAAACCAAAATCAAGAAAAACTTTAGAAACAGAATCCTAAATAAAAAGAGTTTCTGATTATTTGCTGAATGCAATATATAACTCTGTCATGTAACATTCTTTTGATACTATAAATGAGATCTTTTATCTCCCTTCTACAACATTTAGATTTTAAAAATGATAACCATATAAATACTACATAGTCCCAATTTCATAAAAGTCTGAAATATCATGCTTTTTAGCTAGGAAATAAATACATGTTATTTTTGGTGGTATCTAAATATTTTTAATAACGTTAAGATATAATATGTTTTTATGTTTCAATTCTGAGAATGCATTGGGCTAAATAAAGTAACATTCCTAAATATAATCTGTACAGTTCAAAAAGTTGAAAAAGTCATGACATTTATACCCAGTTTATTGCTAAAGGTACAGTATGTTGAAGACAAAATCATGAACACAAAATCTACACAAAAAGACACATTTTGTGCTGGTTGAATAACAAATGTCTTTTAAAATAATATTTCTCTCTTTATCCTTTTATTACATGCAATTCACCTTTTCAAGTTAACATTTCTATAATGCAGTTATCATCAATTAGATATTCAGCCTAAATACAAAAAGAACTAACATTTGTGGCTCCAACTCAACAAACTCAACTTGCAAATAAGAGAAAATTAGCTTTCTCCAATTTAACCATGTGCAATCTGAAAGTTGAAATGGAATTGTCCTTAACAGTAATCATTTGGTGTTGTTCGCCCTGTCAATCTTCAACCAGACCTACAGTATATAGGAAATTGCAAACATATTCAAATAGTCATCATTCTACAAAATTTAAACTGTATTCAACTGGCATTTACATAATACTGAAGTTAAGCAGTATCCCACAATTTACTGTTCTTCGGAGTGGCAGGCGCTGATTTTTATTAATTTCATCCGAATGTTGACAGCAGCACCTTAATGCACCTAGAAAGAAGGAGAGACTTTCATTGTGACATCTTATACGTCACTCTGATACCCCTTGCCTGTGTTGTGGCCTGTGGGCCGCCGGCCCCTCCAGCAGCCGAATTAGATGAGCAGGCGGTGTGGGAGTCAGGGTCAGCATCAAGGCAACCTGAGAGCTCCGAGGGGGAAGAGGGAATTGAGCTGGCAGAGAGAGAGACAGAGGCGAACCCTGGGCCATCTAACAGCCCTCAGATGGAGAGTCAACAGCCCCCAGGTCTGGAGGTGGCTGATGAGAAGAGGAGGAACAGCTGGGTCCAGTGCCTGACACGCGGATGCACAGAAGGCAGAGGAGAGGAGAGCAGTGGAAATCTGTGGGCCGATCCTTGGGACGGAAGAGCCATCGCTGCTAGTGAAGCCCCACCCTAGCTCTGGGTATAAAAGGCAGGAGGTGGAGATGAATTGATGTGGCAGACAACTATTCATCTCCCTGCCGGACAGACTTGTAGCCAGACAGACTTGTTAGCCTGCAGAGAGAGAGAGAGAGAGAGAGAGAGAGAGAGAGAGAGAGAGAGAGAGAGAGAGAGGGAGGGAGGGAGGGAGGGAGAGGGAGAGGGAGAGGGAGAGGGAGAGGGAGAGGGAGAGGGAGAGGGAGAGAGAGACCTTTTGCAAGGGCTGTGCTGGCGCTCCTAATAAAGGAATCATTTATTTAACTACAGAGGGTTTGTCGTGTTTGAGGAGCTGGGTGAGAACAGCCTGTCTCTCAGGTGCCAGTGGTTCTTACGTTTCCAGAGAAAAGTAGGCAATCCATCAGCTACATCAAATTCAATAGACTTGAAGAAGACAATCAAGTAAGAGAATAGACTTACAAATAAGAAATTGAATTGTGCCATGAATATCAAACTGAACAGAAATCATGGCAATACATATTAAGACTGCAGAACTTACTATGAAAAAGCTTCCCTGATTCTGACTGCTTTCTATATTCTTCAAAATTATTTTGAATCCACTTCCTAGATAGTTCTTGGCCCTTTCTCTGTAGAACGGCATCCAATTATTTATTTGTAATAAATGTGGTCCAGTGCTTATCTCATCCTTTTTTGCTTGGAGGCAACAAGTTGGAATGAATTTCCTTTTCTCTTAATGAAGTGTACTTCCCTAGAGAACACTTCACAAGAGGAAGAACAAGATTTAATGCTCCCACCTTTGCAAGCTTATTACAGTTCCTCCACATAAATGAAATGAGGTAGCACTGCCTCAGCATTTTCTTGTTCGGCATGGAAACCTATGCTCATTTTTAGCTCTCTTTTGACAACCTGACAAATGTCTCTTTAGTATAATGTTCGTAATGCAAAATATTGCATAATGAAATAAACATACAGTAATGTCTTTGATCCCAATTTACTTATATCTAAACTAGACCCACAGAACTCAACAGAGAAAGTTAATCATGATTAACCCATTAATTTTAATGGGTCCATTCAAAGTGTGCCTAAGACTGAATCCATGCCTACAAATAAAGTTGATCATTTATTAAAAAACAAGAAGTTTTACTCTTTGTAAATGTTTTGCCTTTCTAACTAGTGTTCTCTTCTGCCACAGAGGAGTCATTTCTAGGAAATTAGAGAGTAATATTATTTCTTTAGTAAAAGTTTATATGATCTGCAATCTGCATATATATATATATATATATATGTATGTATGTATGTATGTATGTATGTATGTATGTATGTATAATGTATGTATGTATATATATGTATATATATGTATGTATGTATGTATATATATATATATATATATATATATATATATATATATATATATATATATATATATATATATATATAAATAAATAAATAAATAAATAAATAAATGGGAATATCCCAGTCCCCTTTCATTTTACTAGAGAAAATTGAACCAGGAATGTTGGTAGTTTCTTTCTATATCCATTATTAAGTTGAAACATGGTTGAAGGAAAGTAATACTCAAGATAGTTAACTAAATTACATAAACTCCCTTGTAACTGTAAGCCAAATTAGTTGATAGATATTTCAACATAAATATATCATGAGTAAGGCTGGATTAAAAGAAAAAAGAACCTCAAATATGCTGATGATACTACTCTGGAAATAAGAAAGGCATAAGAAACGTCTAGCTAAAAGTGAAAGAAGACAGTATCTTGTTCCTCAGAGTTTTTGGGTGTCCTATCCAAATCTTGAAATTATTACACATTCCCTTCACCTTGTCATTAATAAAAAATATTGAAGGATTTGGGGCTCAAATCAATATTTTGTTACACTTTTTTTTACTATCATCATTAAACTGATTAGGAAAACAGAGTTTTTTTCAACTACATCAAATTATTCAGTTGAGATCCTTTTCCCCTTTCTTTCTTCTCTCTCTCTCTCTCTCTTAGTTTCTTTCCTTCCTTCCTTTGCAATTCTAAAGTTTTCAAATCATGGCTGGAATCTATCTTGCAATCCCAAATTTCCTCCCCCCCCCTTTGATTTTCACAACCAAATTTTTTAAAAATCGAGTTTTTGTTTTTTTAAATTTCTTCTGTTCCTACCGTTTGTCATCATCTTCTTACAAAACCTAAATTACACTCACAAATCAACCTCCATCTCTCTTTCTAAAAAGTACTCTCAGATAATTGTGCAACTGCTACAGTTGTTTTATTTCCATAATTTCTAGAAAATGACAGCTGTTTTAAGTTTAAATATAGTAATTCTCTTACTGTATACTGTTTTAGAAATATGTTAGAAATATGCTCAGGCCCTCTCTTCCAGACAGAAAAGCTATTCTTTACCGCAATGGAGCCAGAATTGCAGTGGAAACAGTTTCTGAAGCATATTTAAGAACAACTATCAATCATCCATGTTTTTCTAAGGGTTTTTTCTTTGTGCATGAAAAAACAAACTACAGAATAAGTTAGATGTGAGCCATGAGCAAGGAAAGCTGAGCCAAGGAAAGCAGATGGACAATAAGTAAGTTATTGACAAACATGAAGCCCTCTATCATCTCTTTGGTGGCGATGGTCCTCCAGCAGCAATGTTGACATTGCTGATGTCAACAACCCAAAGGCCCAAAATGGGTCAAACAAATTCAGCCATGACATCTATGATGACATCATGGCACTTCCAAATGGCATCCTGTGGCCCTTCAGAAAGTCAGAAAAGTCTTCACACACCTTCTACATCTCTTCTTGACCATGTTGGGGATAATGGGATTACTAGCAGTTCAGTCCCAACTGTCTTTGTTTAACCGTGTCAAAAACTTTCCTCTATATTCCCTGAAATGTTTTGTCAGAAAAAAACAATTTAAGATTTATAAATGTAATTTTTACTGGAGAAGGAAAAATCATATAAAGCCTTTATTTTTAGTTAATAAACTACAAGTGGCTGCAGTTTAACAAGTGTCAGATGCAAATCACCTTGGGATAAATTGCAGTGCCATCTTCAAGAATGACTACAGGAGGTTTATGAAACCTTATATAAATTATATGTATTAAAATGGGTACAGAACAATAAGACAACATTAAAACGATTGAATGGACCAGTTTTAGCATAATTCTAATTTCTTTCTTGTAACTGGTTAGAAGAAAATATGAATGTCATATAAATTTGCATCAGACTGTAGGCCAAGTAATACCATCTGTGTACAGAAGGACTACACAAATTAAATAAATGTTCTACACTATTCATGACTATTGTTCCTGGACATCTTGCATGATTAACTAAAACAGAGGAATCTTTAAGGTCGCAAGGCTGTAGATTAATATGGGTGATGGGATAGATTAATATGGGTGATGGGATAGAAAGGACACAAGCCTTCGGCATGCAGGTTACAGCAAAAAGCCTTTCTAGTTTATTTTTATTTATTAAAGACTAAAACTAAATCAGAGCAAAGCTTCAGCTAAATCAGTTGCATTGAGACTATATTTGGAAATGGGCATCTTAGATAAGATTTGGTAAATTAAGAGATTACCTTTGTCTTCGTCATTTCTGTTTGTAGTTTCCACTCTCTCATACACCCAAAGTATTTAATACAGAAAATGCTTAGAATCCTATTTTGATATGTTGATATATGCCATGTCTACTACCGTTACTTCTACTTAGTTGAAAAAGGTGCTAATGAGACCTCCAGGAAAGAAATGACAGGGTGAAGATAGCTCTGCACAAAGCAGAACTGACAATCTCATGGAATGAAAAACCAGTGAGTAGACATAATGTTCCAAACCCCCAAAACTTTATCCTTAGACTGTCCACTGTTGACCTCACCCGATTCCTAAGAGGTCAGTAAGGGGCGTGCATAAGTGCACCAGTGTGCCTACCGTCCCTGTCCTAATGTTCCCTCTTATCAGTACCCATCTTATGTATATAAACAATGTTATATCTATGTATATTACCAACACGTACTTGACAAAAATAAATAAAATAAATAAAATAAATAAAATAAATAAATAATTCCTCAGGACTTGAGATTGCCCACAAGTGCTCCAGACAATTGCTCCTTACAAAGTAACTGCAAGTTAGTGGTCTCTTGCAGAGCTAGAGCTCTGGGAGACAAGAGAATAACTACCTTGCTACAACCACATTGGAACATTTGAAAGGCCACTCACTTACTTTCTTTTCTAATCACTTTCAGAAATTGTGTTTCAACTGCTTTTCAGCTATTAGGGATTTTTCATTCAAACCTTATTTAAACAAGTTTTAAATACAAATTTAAGAACTTATTTTTTTTTTGTGGTGGGGGTAATAAACAGCAAAAAGGCTCGTCGGACTGGTAGAGGTGGCGGTGGGGGGGAGAGGGGATGCTTTTACCTGCATGGACATGCTCACCTACCACTTCTGCAGCCCGGGTCCAAAAGAGCTGCAGCTTGGCACTGGGCCAGAGACTGGGAGTGGGGGACTCCTAGGATATGGGTAGAAAAAATCATCGTATTTTATGAGAAAGTGGTATTACCAAAATGGTTTATATTTGTTGGTATGAAGTTTGGAAGTCACTTCTTTGTATGTTTCTTTTCCCCCCTTTGCTATATTCTAATTTTTTTCATTCTTTTCTATTTCCCTTTCTCATTTTCTTTTCTGCACTGTCTACTCCCCCCCCCCGTTTGTATTAGTTGTTACTATTATAGCTATAATCTCTAATAAAATTGCCATTTAAAAAGTGTCTATATACTGTTATGTATTTTGTTTCCATGGGATCTTTATTGCTCAATTTGTTATTTGCTATTTTTCCTTTCCTATTTTTATTGATGAAGTGTGTTTAATGTTGGAGAAATAAAGCCATTTTTCCTTTGCCATTATCACTATAGGTAGTTCTCAACTTAATGACCATGCAAAATTACAATGCACCCCAAAAAGATACTTATGGCCCAGATTTGAAGTTCTGATGGCTTCCCCCCATGTGGTTGTATTTGGGTGCTCCTATTTTGGGCACTGGGCAACCAGCCTACATTTATTGCTAGTTGCAGCATCCCACAGTCATGTGTCCATGATCTACATTTTTTGCTGGAAACTGCTGTTTATTTCCAATTTTTGCCAAAAAAATGCAACCAATGGATTTGTTTAACAACTGCCACAAAATAATATTGTAAAATTGGATCAGTCACATGATGACCCACTAAACAACCAGCATGACTTATGACCATAATTCTGGGCTCAATTATAGTCATAAATTGAGGATTAACTACATTGCAGAACTAATCTAGTCTACTAGTGAAGGGGCTGAACTAGGAGTGGAGAAGGCCAAGTTCCAATTCTGCCTTAGGGATAGAAGTCAGCTGAGTATCTTTGAGGTGCTCACTCTCTCTCAGCCCTCAAATAAGGCAAATTGATTCCAAGAAAGCTGCATGGAATTTTCTGTGTCGTTTCCAGGAGTCAAGTCTGACTGATAGGCAAAAAAAGTAAAAAGTGAACTTTCTTAATTTCCAAAACCTGTGTCACAGAGTTTACGAGATAACTTAGACCCTTTGCAGCTCGTGATATGGCAAAACACATCTTGCAGCCAGATAACATGTAGATGCATGTACCATACATTTTCACTGAACTTTCAAAAAATAATTTTAATAATGGCCAGACTTTTAAACCACAACACTATGAAACATACACTGATATTGTTTAGATCAGAGAATAAATAGCTAAACAATAAATCAAAAGAAAGATCTAAAAAGTAAAAAATAACGTGAGTCATGTTCTGTAATATAATAGGCATTTATATTTTAAACTATTTTATGTGGCCCATGAGATTTAAGTAAGCATATGGTGCTTATTAAAAGTATTCAGTCTACTTATTGGCATAATAAAATTTGAGGATCTTAAATGATTTACAGTGATAAGATTGCATAAATTATTCATTCCTTCTGAAATACTTAGGTCAGTTTAAAGCTCCATACATTACTCCATACATTTGTATAGAAAGTTGACATGCTAACAACAGAAAATGGAAGAAATACAATAGGAAAGACTGCATCTTTCTGTTTACGATAAAAGAATCTGTTTACGATTCTTAAAATCTGAACTCAATTTCATCCTTATTCTGATATGGTAGAAGACATGACAATGGCTATGTCAATTTCAGTATTGTTTACCATCTTTAAAATTAATATTTGTACCATAGTATTAAAAAACTAAAATTTGTGAGAATGTCAACTGAATTACACAATACTAAGTTTAAATATTAATCATATGAATGAACAGCGCTGAAGATTTGCACTCACCCTCATACGCACAGACTGAATACATTCAGTTTTTCATCACAGGGAAGATATCCTAGAAATCAAAGATGATCTGGCACTGGTCTTTCAATGAGCTTAAGGAATAACAAGTCGTCTATGTTAGCAGTCAATTAAATAGCTGAATTCTGGGTTTGCTATGAATCAAGTGAGAGCTGGTTTGGAAGGCAAAGCATATATGAAGGCCAGCAATGGACTGAACTAGCAGACCCACCAAAGATTGTTGCAGGTGACTCAGAAGAAAGAAGAGCAGAATTTGGAGGGACAAGTTGTGAGGGAACAGGATCTAAAAACATAATCTGTTTCTGGAGACAAAGATGAAGTTCCACCAGGGAGTGTTGTATTTAGCGCCCGTCAAGAGAATTCAGAGGGTCTGATGTGAGAATTATGATCTGCACTATTGCTTCTGTAAGGAAAAAAAATTACCTTACCATTAGCCAGTATGGATTTAATATTCACTCAATTTAGGAGTATAAATTAAGGAGACTGTGCCAGGAAGATTAAGATTAAGGCAGCAGGGATTTCAAAGATTCATAGAAAAAAATTAGTCTGCATTTTAAGGGGGGAAAAACCTGGCATCTTTCTAAATAACTGAACTTTTTCTCCTTCCAGTCTGTACAACTATAATTTTTTTATTTTTTTTATTTTTTTTATGTATTTGTCAAACATGTACAGGTTAGTAGTTGTTTGTATAAACATAACCTAAGTAAAAAGTACCGATAATAGAGGACAATAGGACAGTAGGACAGGGACGGTAGGCACAGTGGTGCGCTTAAGCACACCCCTTACAGACCTCTTAGGAATGGGGGGAGGTCTACTGTAGACAGTCTAAGGTTAAAGTTTTGGGGGTTTGGGGAGGAAACCACAGAGTCAGGTAGTGCATTCCAGGCATTGATCACTCTGTTGCTGAAGTCGTATTTTCTGCAGTCGAGTTTGGAGCGGTTTACATTAAGTTTGAATCTATTATGTGCTTGTGTATTGTTGCGGTTGAAGCTGAAGTAATCATTGACAGGAAGGACTTTTTGATATATGATTTTATGAACTACATTTAGATCAGATCGGAGGCGACGTAGTTGTAAATTGTCTAATCCCAATATTTCAAGTCTGGTGGAATAAGATATTTTAGAAGGACTCTTCTACTGAAATATTTCTGGACTCTCTCGATTGTATTAATGTCTGTTATGCAGTGCGGGTTCCAGACAGGTGAGCTGTATTCCAGAATTGGTCTAACAAATGTTTTGTATGCTCTGGTTAGCAGTGTAATATTGTCAGAGAAGAAGATTTGCTCAAGAACTATGGTGACTTGCTTAATGACCCATCGTAAAAATGTGACTCTCTCAACCAATAGCTATAACAATTTACAACCAAAATTCTGAGCTCAATTGTGGTCGTAAGTTGAGAACCTCCTGTATTTTTGTATTGTTACAAATAAACTTTATCTCTTTAAATATGTTAGCCGTATCCCCATTTCAAATTGCATGCTATTTTATTTTATTTTATTTATTTTATTAGATTTATGTGCCGCCCATCTCATCTACTTATTGTTAAAAGATTTATTTTGTTTTTTTTCCTGAGAACAAATAAAATGGCAGCAACCATGTTTTAAAAGGAAAACTGATATTCCTAAATAGGTTAGGAACACTTTTCAAGTTATAGTAAAGTGATTTCGTCCACAAATTTTAGAGCTCATGACAATGCCTTTGATGATATTGAAACAATTTTTAACTGATTAACTGCCTGTTGTTAAAAAGAAAAAAGTAGGGATCAGACTTTTTTTTAGCAGAACCAGCAAACTTGACAATTTAAGATTAGGTGGCATTGTAACTCTTCTTTTTTAATCCAGAGATTGAAGAAAATAGCTTTTATCATAAGATACATCTATATTTCTGAACCTTTCTCTACCTCTACCTCCTCCCATAGGACACTCTGCTTTGATTAAAGAGACACTGAAAATTTTCCAAGTAAACTAAATAAAACTGTTATGAATGCCATTATTTATTATCATAATTTGTGTAATGCTCAGTCATGGGACTCCAAGCAGTTTACATAACACAATACAAATAACACAATCTAGAGCCAAGACAACCCATTAATTAAACTCCACATATAAAACACATAAGCAAAATCAGAAAATTTAATAACAAAAGCAGATTCCAAAAGGCAGCATCACACACCAATAGAACCCAAACAAGAACATATATATGGCCTTGTACCTTTGGGGGAAGGTTGCCCCTAGGTTAGGTCAAGGGCTGTCCCCAAGGTCTATCTCTCTTACGAGTTGGGAGGACAAGGTCCTGGAATATGATGATCACAAGCAAATTATGAATCCTACCTATCTACATACTATTAAGACTTTTGTTCCTATAATATTTAACTAGGCAAAACACTACATCATATGGCAACAATTTTTGAACCGAGTTACCTCAAATGGGCTAACTTAGAAATGTCTCCCAAATCTCGGACCCATAAAATTGGAATTTGGCAAATTTTATAAAACACTTGGCTCTAGTTTATATTATAAATTTTACAATACAGTATCAAATACAAATTGTGCTTTATGTTATATGATAAACAGGATATGTTGGATATGTTGCCCTTGACAAATGATCCTGACAAAAGACATTGAGCTCTTTAATAATATAATAATTTCATAGGCATTCAGCATTTTCTTCTTTCCTCTCTTATCTTTTACCTTTAGTCTGCTAAGGAAAAGCAAGGAAGGATATTAAATATGACTAAAACCCATGTGAATCTTGAAAGCCAGTCTCATACATCCTTCCAGTTTGTCACCTTCAGAGAATTCTTATTATCAATTAAAAGTAATATATAATGACTCTGACTGATCAAATAATCTTATCATCTACTCTGACTGATCCCATGACTCTGACTGATCAAATAATCTTATCATCTACTCATTACTTTTTCTATACTGTAGTTGCTTTGTTTTTTGCTTTCTTTTCAGCAGTCCTTAGAAGAGTTTTAATGTAATAAAATATTATTTTAGCCTCAGTAGGATTGAACTTGCATATCTATAGCCTACTCCTACAGACTCCTACTCCTACTCTAAAATTGTAATAAAACATAGCTTGAATATCTGCAATTCTTGCTCAAATGTTTTTTAATCTGGGTGCAAATAATTCTTTAAAGGTCCCCCCAGTTTTCTTGGCAATGTTTTCCAGAAATGATTTTGTCCCTGCCTCCTTCCTAGGGCTAAGAGAAAGTGACTACACTGAGGTTACCCACCTGCTTTGCATTAAGACAGACTAAAACTCCCAGTTTCTAGCCTGGTATCAAATTGGCTCTCTGCTCAAAAGATAGAAAACAATACTATTTCTACAACAAAATGATACATATTGTGTATGTCTTTTATTTAATGTTCTTTGCTTTAGACTAACTAGACACAATAATTTGGCCAAAAGTCTGCCTAAGACAAACATTCAAAATCATCAGAAGCAATCATCTTGATTACTGTACTGTAAACCAAAAAGGAATCTCAACTGAGAAATGTCCATATAACATCACTCCAAATTTACGACCCTATAAACTTAATCTGCTTAATGCAAAGCAATGTCTCTTCTTCAGTTTTTGTTTTCTTCATTGACAGTTGGCCTTGATGACAAATAACTGAACTCCCCGCTCCCAAAAGGCAACAAAAAAAATCTGATCAATTTTCACTTCAACTTCAAAAAGATTTCATAGAGTAGCTGAAAGCAAAACAAAAATTGATTCATGTGCAGATATGAAATTCTGAAAGCATGTTCTGGATCTTCATGCAAAATGGCTTCCATAATGGATATGACATATCGCAAAACTCCTACACACTAGAAGGAAAACAAATGACAGATAGCCTGTTTATTTAATCACCCTTCGGAGTTACAAAAGCCTGTGAAGCAGGTGCTTTGCGGCCTGTAAAACACTTCTGGCTATTATAAAATGTTGTGCGACCACTGCATTTCATGCGCTTGATAACCAGCTCACACATGTGACAGGTTACAACATCCAATGGTCATGTGACCATAATTTGCAATGTCTTTTGCTGGTTTCTGGCGGGTTTTGCCAGTTTCTAGTAAAAAAAAGGCCACCTGGATTCAGACTTGCAACCACGATTCACTTAATGACCGCTGTAAAAACAGTTCTAAAAATCAGATCTGGTCATGTGGATGCCTCAACTTAGGATCATCACAACTTATGACCAAAATTACAGTCCCACTTGTGGTCATAAATCAATGACTAATTGCTATCTACAACACACTCTAGCTCCCCAGAATGCTCTTAATCACCCCAGATTACCTTTCCCTTTTTCTTGGCAAAAATCCAAATTTTTGTTCCAAATCAACTATTGTTCCAAATCATGTATAGAGCTGCATGCAGATATTACTCTAAGAATGTTTGTGAGGCATTTTTGTAAATATGAATGATGTTAGAGGTTGATGCTTTGGCCTTGCGACGTGCCAATTTCTCACTTATATATTTATTTAATTAAAAAGATTGTTTTTTAAAAAAATAGGACAAGACGTCAGACAAAAACTATTACTACCAACATTATACAAGACCTAAAGAACGTAACAAGTGTCTTTGTTGATGATGCTAAGGGAACCATCTAGTTCTGAATCTTGACTCCAAGGATGACTAATTATATGCTGTGGGTTATCATCATAACAGTGAAAATCAACTACTCTACATAATCTTTCATGCCTTCTGAAAAGGGAGCTTCCTAAAGGATTGAGAGAATAGCATCCACTTGGAGAATGGTACAAAACAGTCTCTGTAGAAACCCATACCTCACATCAGCTAGGCACATCTGTAAGAAGCTGAAGAAAACTGAAAGATAAGTTGTAAGCTAGAGGGACCTGGAGCCAAGGTTCCTGAGTGTAGCTGGGTGGGGAGCAAGTGGAATGTGTCCAGGATTGTGGTGGGTTTACATGTGCTGGTAAGTCTTGGAGTTGGCTGAGGCTCTCACACGTGGCTGGGAAGAGGCGTTCTCTCAAATAACCTGCTCCCATGCCATGCAGGCCTTCAAAGGTCAAAACCGGCACTGGAATTGGATCCACAAACCATTCTGGCAACCATTAATTGTGTGCAGTCTTCAAGCAAACATAACTGTTAAGTTGGGGGTTTGAATGAAGAGGAGGACTTTGAATAGTAACTTCAGCTCTTTATTCTGAGGCTTGGCAAAACATCTCTGCCGTCTGGCCGACAGCGCCCTCTTTTAAAGGGATCTGTTAGGCAGCCCGGCCACTGACAACGCTTTATTTTCCCGCCACTCGAATGGACCAATGAGCTGCGGTTATGTTAATGTCTGTACTTACGCCGCACCTGATTGAAACCTGTTGCTTTCTATTTGCATATTTAACAATAACTGCCCACACCACCAAATTTTGCACCAGCTGAAGCTTCCAGGTATCTTTCAAAAGCTGCCTCATGTAGTTTTTTTACAGCAGTCAATCCAGGTGGTGACTGGGACATATGCAACTATGAATAGAGCCTCCCAATTTAGGAATGGGCGCAATGGGCACACAACATGAAGCTGTGGAAAGGTCCTTCTGGCCATGATTGTCACATGTTCTTTGAGCAGGAGTTGCAAGTCCAGAAAACCCCCAAATTAGGTACTGGGTTTGTAGCAGTGGTGGGTTCCTATCGGTGCGGTCCACTCTGTCGTCCCGGTAGCAGCCTGCCAATTTGCGTGCGACAGCTCTGGGTGCTGTCTTCGCCGGTCTGTCGCGCGGTACCATTTCCCCCCCCCCCCCTGAATTTTTGGCCTTTTTTTGCTTCCTGCTCATGCGTGGAAGCAACATCTCACGAGGGGACGTGCATGTGAGATTTCGGTGATTTTTTGCTTTTGCGCATGCGCGGAAGCAAAAAATCACCGAAATAGTGCGCGCGCATCCCTCGTGAGATTTCGGTGATTTTTTTGCTTCCTATGCATGCGTGGAAGCAAAATCGTGTGAGGTCATGCACACACGTAGCGAGCGTGCGCACGCAACGTGATGATGCGCATGCAGCGCACCGGTAGACAGGTAAGAGGAACCCGTCCCTGGTTTGTAGGGTAGTGTGACTCCATTCAGACCAAAGTTGGTAAAACCCCAGATACAGAAGGTCCCGAACCCCAAAGCCACTCAGTTTTACCAGGGTTGAGTTGAAGTGTGTTGTTCCCCATTCAGATCCTACAGTTTCCAGGCACCAAGAAAGGACATCAACAGTATCACTTTCACCAGGGGCTGAGCTATGCAACTGATTTTATCGAAAATCTTCATGTAGAAGTTAAACACGGTGGAGAAAATATAGAACCCTGCAGCATCCCACACTCCGAGCTGAAAGTTTTGTTCCCAATCAACATGAATGGAATCAAGTGGGTATAGTTCAGGGATGAGTAACACATGACCCTAGTATTGCTACCACATTTTATTTTATTTTTGATAGGATTTCCTTCCATGAATAAACATAGCAATGGGAGTAGAAACCTCTTGGAAACAAGCTGCTCCCATTTCCGTTTACAGACACTCAAAGTGGTAATTTTGAATAATTTTTTAAGATTTGGAGGAATTTTAACAGTGGAGTTGAGATCCCTTCTGGTAATGTCATTTTTTCTCAAAAAAGTTTTATTAGTACAAACTTACATAAGTGGTAACAAAATATTAAATCCAAAGTACAAACATTTTTGTTTCCCCCCCCCAGACCCACCCCCTTCCCTCCCCACCTCCCCCCCCCCGGACTTCCCAGAGATAATACAGGGCATAATAATAAGTTTAAATTGTTAATAAAAAGAAAAAGGAAAAAGGAAAAAAAGAACACTATTTTTAAAAAAGCTTCAACTCCAAACTATACAGTACTAATATATCGCATTTGTATACAATAGTAAAGATACAAAAAAGAGAGAGAGAAAAAAGAAAGAGAATAAAAAAAAAGAAAGAAAGAAAGAGAAAACTCTTTAACACTACAAACAAACAAACCTCCTACCTCCTCCCTTCAGTCCTCTATCTTATACAAGGTAAATGTTACATAAGTAATAACTAAATATAAAATACACAAATCTTAAACTAATATTATTGACATTAGAAATAACCTCTAAGATAAAACTTAACTAAATGTTACATAAGTAATCATCAAATATTAAATTTCATCATTAACTTCAATAAACAAAAAAAGAAAATAAAAGAAGAATAAACAATAAACAAATCTTCAACAAACTATATATATCTAATATTATCAACATTAAAAATAACCTCAAAATTATATAAAACTTAACTAAATATTGCATAAGTAATCATTAGATAGGGAAAAGATAAAATACAATCATATTAGTCTCTATCCATCCAATATATTTCAACATCACATCGTTTTGTATCTTGATAGGTCATCTTTTAATAGTTCAATAAATTCAAATTTGTCAAGTCGTCTCCCGTCTGCTCCCAAACCTCCATCTCCTTTTCCCCAGCTATCTGATTCAGGCACTCCTTTTGGATTTTTGAGTCTATTTCTTTTTGATCCATCGAAGGTGGCTTCCCCTCCTCCTCCTCTTTTATATTCATACACCCTTCTTCTGGAATCTTGGATATATCAGCCTTTAGAACATTGACATAAAATTCAGTAGCTTTTTTTATCGTGTTGAGCCGGTATCTTTTTCCAGAAAATTTCACTGCTACTCCAACTGGTGCTTCCCATTTATATTGTAAATTTAATCTCTTAAATTCATCAATCAAAAAAGTATAGCTTTTCCTGGCTTTAAGCATTTTAGAGGGGATTTCTTTCCAAATCTTTAGTTCCTGACCATTCACCATAAGATTATTGTTAAACGTTGCTTGTATAATTCTGTTCCGTAAAGCTCTTGTGGTAAAATATATGACAATATCCCTTGGTAGATGCTTTTGTTTGGCGTACCACGAGTTGATTCTGTATGTTTTGTCGATTTGTGTAGCCAATTCCGCTTTAGAAATTCCAGACACCTGATCCAATATGTCAACCATCCTGCCTTTTAAATTTTCATATAATCCTTCTTTCAAACCTCTAATCCTTATAGCAACTTCCATAGATCTGAACTGAGTCATTAAGACCTCTTTTTCAAAATTTGCAATGTCGTTTTGGATTTTATCTATGTAATTCACCGAAGTTGCTAAAGCTTGTTTATTTGTTTCAATACGTTCTGCCAAAACTTCAATATTTGTTGCTAAGCCTTTGCAAACCTCTAACACATCAAATCTTAGTTGTTGATTCATATTCTTCAAAGCAGCCTGCATCTTATGGTCTATCTCACTTATTTTCTGGTTAAATTCCAAAGTAAGTTCATGTTTCATAATCTTTAAATTATTTAATAAATTTTCAGGTGTCAAAAGCTGTGGAGGTGTTAGCTCAGTGTTAAGTTGCATTTTAGAAATATATCCAGATGAATAGTCATTTCTTTTAGTCAAAACAGTCTTTCCAAACTTTGAAGCCATTGGTGTTTCAAAAGAGTACAAAAAAGAAAGAAAGCCAGTTGCCTGATTAAAGTTCTTTCCAGTTTAAAAATCAGATAGTCTTTTATTATTGAAAATATTTCTATTATAACTTTAATCCAGAGTTAGGAGACAGAGAAAGAAAAAACCATTTTTCCAAGTTAAAAGTTTCCATAAGAGAGAGAGAAAAAAAAAAAAAAAGCCTCTGGGGAAACGAAAGTCACTTTCACTTCTCAATCGCCATATTGTTACTCTGTTTCCTTTGTTCCCTTGCCGAAGTGAAAGCTTACCCAGGAGTTGAAAAAAAAAGGAAAAAAAGAGGTTTCAGTACTTGCCCATCTCACGCCTGTTTCTCTCTGTCTGCTTCTATAGTTTAAATGTAGTTATAAATCCCATTTTTGAAGCAGCGGCTGGTCACTCCATCTAGCTCTGCAGAGGCAGAGGTTTCCGGATCTTCGGAGCTGGAGACAGGCTGCATGGGGAGCTCTCCCTTCGCGCCCTGCCAGATGGCTCCTAAGGCGCTGGGGGGGCTCTACCCCTCCTGTCAGGCTCTCATCTCTCCCCTTTGCCTGGGGAAGAGATTTTAAAGCCGCCAGACAGCTGTTCTGGCGGCTTTTAACAAAGATCGGAAAGGCATCCAACGAGGGATGTCTGCGATGAAGCGCTCCAAAACCGGAAGTCCTGGTAATGTCATTTTATCACCAGCGTCTCAATTGTCTTTTGAAACACCAGGATTCTGAGTTCCAATCCTCAAATATTTCCTTTTTTGGGGGCTGCTATTGAGGGGAAAAAATCCTCTGTGGGAAAAGTCTTGCAGTAAAAACCATCCGCTTTGATGAACTACATCAGTGTTGGCGAATCTTTTCGGCACTGAGTGCCAAAACAGGAGTGTGCGTGCATGAGGGACCGCCGGAAACCGGAAGAGTAGTTCCCTGGTGCGTGCAGCGCTTCCAGTTTCCGGCATGCGCATGCATGCCAGTCACCTGGTCTTCCAGTTTCTAGCGAGTAGTTCCCCGGTGCGTGCAGCGCTTCCAGTTTCCGGCATGCGCATGCATGCCAGTCACCTGGTCTTCCAGTTTCTAGCGGGCATACACGCACAAAGACCAGCTGGCTGGCACGCATGCGCACGCAGGAAACCAGAAGCTCAGCTTCCTGGTGCGCTCATGTGCGCCAGAGAGCTGCTCTTCCGGTTTCCGGAGCTCCCACGCACGCAAAGACCAGCTAAAAGCTTTTCTGTCTTCACACAAGTGGATTAAATTGGTTATTTCCATAACTATAATAGAATGTACATTGGCTAAAAATACATTGCAAGTTTAAAAATAGCATTCTTCCACCTTCCATGCCACATTAAAAGTATACACAAATGACTTCTTTAGGTTAAAAGCTGTTCTTAGCTTTTGAAATTGCTGTTTGTCATTAAGAACTAGACTGCAGACTTCTAAGGCAAGCGGCTTTAATTGCTTAACAAAGACAACTGTGCATTAGAGAGAATTATCCTGCAATAAAAAATAAGCCTTAAATTATGGGATTCATATTTAATGGCTGGTCATTTATCCTGCTGGGATCAAAAGCAAACCCAATATATCTTCTCAGTTCATCTTGTCATGAGCCTCTCGCTTATCTATCCCAAAACGCTTTTAAGATCTGAGGCCATCCATGAGTTATACAGGACTGTTAGCAGAAGGCAAATTCCCAGGATATGTTGTGGCAGGAATTTTTGGTCTTATTCAGCTTCCCTAGCATATTCTAATATGCTGTTTTCTCAATGAGGAACGAGATGGCGAGATGGTGCAGTGGTTAAATGCAGCACTGCAGGCTACTGCTAGTTCAGCAGTTCAGCTGTTCAAATCTCACCGGCTCAAGGTTGACTCAGCCTTCCATCCTTCCGAGGTGGGTAAAATGAGGACCCAAATTGTTGGGGGCAATATGCTGAACTCTGTAAACCGCTTAGAGAGGGCTGTAAAGCACTATGAAGCGGTATATAAGTCTAAGTGCTATTGCTATTGCTATTGCTAACTGAAGATCTTTCTAGAAGTCCTTGTTGCAATAACCCCATTCAGTATTAAAAGTGGCATATCCATTAATGAATCTGAGGATTCTTTTTAGGGTGGAGTAACTGAGCCAAAATATGACACTATATCCAGGTTTGGCTTTATTGGATTGGGAGAGGGAACATAAGTAAAGAAAAGTATGGCATATCACAGTGCAACCTTCAGGCGGTCCAAACAGTAAAGGACCCAGAAAGTTGCCTGCTGTTACGCACACTTTTCTCTCCCAGGGAAGTCAAAAAATTAAACTATGCTTCAGAAAAAAATGTAAAATATCAGCCTTTTAAAATTCATTCAATGCTAAATAAGTAAATATGAAAGCCAAGCGCTCTCCAACAGTTGTGTTCAATTGTTTACTTTTTTTGCTTACTTGAACCCTATGACAATCATTCTTGACAAATGTATCTTTTCTTTTATGTACACTGAGAGCATACACACCAAAGACAAATTCCTTGTGTGTCCAATCACACTTGGCCAATAAAGAATTCTATTCTATTCTAATTACAATTCTTCTATCATTACCTGGGAAAGCCTAAAATTAACATTTAGAAATTAGTGTTCCTGAAACTTCTGCTTCATTGTCCTCACACTGAAAGTTTTTCCCATTGCTGAGTGGTTTCCTCCCATCTGTGAGCAGGAGGAACAGACTGACTCTCTTCTGCCTTATAGCCAGAGAAGAGTTGCTCTTTTCCTGTATTGGGAAGGTCACCCTTTTTCTATCTCCTCAACTTTACCAGCCAGCACACTTCAGTGACTGGCAATTTTTTTAGTAGTTTTCTAGACACATAAGTTTAGCCATCTTCCGAGGCTGCCCATTCACCTGGTACATCTCTCATCCTAATGATCCCTAATAAAGTTTGGGGAAGTGGTAGGAAAAGTGGAAGAGGAGGTTCCTGAGCTGCCAAATCTTTGGGTTAGGCCTTCTGCTCAGAGATAGGTAAACCATGTCAGATAGTTAAATGTATTATGAAATAACTGGCAATTAAAACAATAGTTGTTAGGTCCAATAGGAGGACTATACAAACGTTTTCACCCACTCTCTCACATATCAATTGGCTAACCTCAATTTGGACTCACAAACAATTTGGACTCACAAATCCTACATGCACTAAAGTAAGAGCTAGGGCAGATTCAAGAACCATCCCTTGGAAATGGGCAGCCTATGATTTAAAGGTAAACCATGGCTGTGGAAATATTGTGGGGCCTGTGCTTGCTTGAAACCTGTCTGGGAGCTCACAGAAAGTGTTATCAAACATCTGAACATAATTGGCATGGAAAATTGGATACTGTAAATTTACTTCCAGAACTTTTGCCCTGGCACTGACCATCATGGTTGAAAGCTCTCCTTTTGGGAGCCACTGAAGAAATCCTTCTGCTGCCTCTATCAAGTCTTCCCCTTTGTATCACAGAAAATTTAAAGCACCCATCAAGTCTCCCTGACCTGATCAATCTGAAGCTTGTGTGGCACTCACATGTTTTGAAAAAAAAATGAGGGATTGTAGGAAGTTAATACCCACCCCCTCCTGGAAGGGTGAAATACCCTGGGAAATATTAAAAGGCTGAATATTATATACAGTAGAATATCCCTGGAAACCTGCTTCTAAGCAGACAAAAGACTCATCTTATGCGCCAGCTCATTCCCCCCACCTAGCCTGAAACAGTATTTTTACATTACAAACAGGAAAGGAATCACAAAGCCTTTTCATTCACCACATGGGACCTGGTAAAATTCCATCCCAACCACGCACCTGGGATTCAGGACAGCCCACAAGAGATGCCCCAGAATGCCCTGTGAATCTTGACAGCCAATAGGATAGATTTCTGTATAGGAAGAGGAAACAGTTGGGGAGGGACCCCAAGAGAGAGTATAAAGCAAGGAACTCCAAGCATCTTTTCCTTCCTTTTTCTGTATCTTTTCTTTTATGTACACTGAGAGCATATGCACCAAAGACAAATTCCTTGTGTGTCCAATCACACTTGGCCAATAAAGAATTCTATTCTATTCTATTCTATAACTGTCTGGTTTGGTTCTGCAACCCAACAAGACAGACACAGACTTCAGAGGATAATCAGAACTGCAGAAAAAACAATTACTGCCAACCTGCCTTCCATTGAGGACCTGTATACTGCACGAGTCAAAAGGAGGGCCGTGAAAATATTTACTGACCCCTCGCACCCTGGACATAAATTGTTTCAACTCCTACCCTCAAAACGTCGCTATAGAGCACTGCACACCAAGACAACTAGACACAAGAACAGTTTTTTCCCGAACGCCATCACTCTGCTAAACAAATAATTCCTTCACCACTGTAAAACTATTCACTAGGCTGCATTACTATTACTATTAGTTTTTCTCATCGTTCCTATCACCCATCTCCTCCCACTTATGACTGTATGACTGTAACTTGTTGCTTGTATCCTTACGATTATTTCATATTGATTGTTTCCTGATTGCTTACTTGAACCCTATGACAACCATTCTTGACAAATGTATCTTTTCTTTTATGTACACTGAGAGCATATGCACCAAAAACAAATTCCTTGTGTGTCCAATCACACTTGGCCAATAAAGAATTCTATTCTATTCTATCTATTCTATCAGATCTTGCCCCCCCCAAAAAAGCACTACATAGTTGTTCATAAAGCAAACTGAACAATTGGGCAGACCCGAATATTCAAATTTGAGATCAACTCAACTGTTGTGTATAGTATGATAAAACAAACTCTTCCAAGCAGAACAACCTTGGAAGAGAGTGCCCAAGGACCAGAGTAAGGGATAAACCTGCACCAGTCTAAAGCGGTCAACAGGAACTAACTTGATCTCAGTCTCACCCCCTACCCAAAAATTATCTCACAATGCCACCCAAAAAAAGGGTTGGTGAAGCATGTTAGATTGTATCTATGGTAAAACTGCTACCAGTTGTTGGCTGCCTTATGAAGAAAGCACTGTTTTTAATATTGAACAGCCTCCTTCATGATGGGTTGAGACAAACAGAAGACAACAACATGGAGACATATCAAAAAAATATGCAAATTGCTGAAGCATGTTAGTGTCATGGTTAGGCACAAGTGGGCAAGGTGCTGAGACAATGGCGAATGGCATAATAATGCTCATTTCCAGTGAATACTGACTTCATCAGTTGCACTTGGCCTAGATCACCTCTGTACATGGTATCATGATCAGCCCAAAAAAATAGGAATGACTTTTTAGCATGTCATTCAAAGAATGTTTAACTTATTGCTCCCTTTCCAAGCCAATGTCCCCTAAATTGAGACATTTCTGATGATGAATACTAGAGCTTTTTTATCTTTTTTAAAATCTTTTTTTAATCAATCAGGATCCCCAACCTGAATAACATGCAAAAAGAAGATCTTGGTAACACAATAATAGTAATGAGAAAAGCTAAATAAGAATTAAGGAATTGTATGTACCCATACCAACCTCATTCATAGTTAAGGACCTGACTCTTCATTACATACAGAGTTGATAATTCTGAATTTAAAGAGAACAAAAGTGAAGTTTTTTAGAAACTTATATTTTGTACATATACTGGGAATGTCTTCATGGTATAGTTTTATTTCCATAGTTTGTAATGTGGTGTTTTTACATTTGAACTTTAAGCTATGTTGGGAAGATAAATATCCAACAATTTTGCAAGCAGTTTTTGTTCCCAAATTGGAAAAATTATGCCATATGGTGGAATTTGATTCTGATTTCTGAGTACTACCTACAAATATCTATCTTTAAATGTGTACACATCCTGCTAGTCTGTGACCTGTTTGGCATAGAAATAATTCTTTACAGTATATAAATTCACTTAGGTTGTGTATTATTATTATTATTAGCTTTTTTAAAGAAAGAACAAGGTATTTTTCTTTCAGAAGGTCTTTTGTGGCTGGGAAACTATTTCATTGTTGCTATGATTTTTATTAGAGGTGCTCCATAGGTGAAATCCTTTTAGAACAGTTTTGCAAACCACATTCCCTTTTAAGAAATAAAATGTATTCATTTAAAATATTAATATTCTACCTCAAGGTTCAGAGATCTTTGCGTTTGCTTGCTTTTTTATTCCAACTACCGGTAAGTATCAATTATGACTCTATAACATACAAAGGGTGCAATCTTATATATACATGTACTTATGAGTTATACAGCACAGCACTGAATTTGGTGGCTTGACTATGAAATATTGTGAAAGAATAGTTCCACATGCCACAGAGATTGTGATTCATGAATAAGGTAATGAAAGGAGAACATGATTTTCACTAGTTTTTTCTACCCTAAACAGCCCACTGCATTATCCAAATAATTCCCAATATTTGAGACAAGTTTTTGGTGGTTTAGAGGGCTGTAGGAAATCAAATAATGAATTAATATTAATTTATCCCATAGCTCAACTTCCATCAATGATACATTATTTAGGACTCCCAGATAATATTATATTTATTTACACTAAGAATTATGCTGATATTCTTTTCATGGTATTTTTATTTGTAGATGTCTCTTCCAAATAAATGCATGTATATTTAAATGCATACTATAGCAATGAACTAGAAATCATAACTGTAACAAAATGCTATTGCTGTGTCACTGAGTAAGCATGATAATGCATAAAGTATCTAATAATACTGAATAGATCTGAGTTCAAATGCCTGCTAAGCCATGAAATTCTTTTGAAGAGTTGGAGCCAATTTATATGCATCCAACTTCATCACAGAGATTCAAATGCTTTTCATACAAATTATTTAAATACCCTTTCTCCTTTAACAGTCCAACAAGACATTCAAAGTGGAAAGTTTTTTCATGTTACAGCAAATATTTTTTCCTATATTAAAAATGAAATTATATTGATTTGTAAAATTTGGGACACTTTTATATTACTCTCTGATTGAAATAGAAAACAACATACATTAAAAAAAACCAAGGAAAGAGAGTGTTATTATAGTAAAGTACCTACTCTTTGAGTGAAGTCAACTTTTTGGGGAGGTAATTTTAATCTTATTTCTGGAACGGAAACTAAATTTAATTTCACTAATTTTGTATCAGATAAGGGAATATTATTAACAAAGACAAACATTTAAGGACAGTTCTTATGATGATACTGGCACTCTTTACATACGAGTTTCATAAGATAAGTTATTTCACAAGAAGCTGTTTTAAGTTAAAAACTCTCTTAACTTGATTAGAACTTGGTAAAGACGATACAGCTATGAATAGCAAACATGAAATACTACACATTCTGAACTTGAATAAGAAACTGACTTTCACATCTATAAACATCAGGTCTTATTGTTAGAAAGAGATCAGGCATTATTTATCACTTAAATTGTAAACAAAAGTTTATTATTAGGCATCAAGAACTTCACGGTATGCAATAGATCTCCTAGAGAGATGGAAGCTTAAATTCCATCACTGTACATAGTACAATGAACATAACTTATGCTTCCTGAAAATATCATTATAAACACTATATATAATATATAAAGTATTTGGGTATCTTATTATTTATTTAAGTAAAGCTTGCTTACTGATTTGTTCTAAACTTCATACATTTTACTTAGCATATGTTTAAGATAAAATTGTATTAAATACAAAGAGGTTCATTTAAAAAGGAAAAAAATAGTATTGGAATGCTCTAGCCAAATGTATATGAACCTTAGATCAGTTATACTATGCATCCTTCCAAAAAAGTGAAATCCACCAATTTCTTATTAGGGAAGAGCCACTGACTAAACATTTTTAGAACTGAGCATTAATATCACAATTAAATAAATTAAATTACACTATATCACAGGTCTAGGAAAATATATTTGCATATGGATAATCTTTCAAAACAGTCAAGCTGGATCAATTTTTTAATGTTATCGACTAGTGGTCCGAATAGCTATTACTCCAGCAGCAGGATCTAGTTGGTATTTTACTCTGTGCCTCAACATATGACTGTAATTGATACTCCCATATCCAAATTATAGTGCCATAGACTTACTATGCCACACATTACAATCATAATTGCACATATTTTGCTCTGGCAATTTAAAAGATAGTTTAATAAAACAGGAACTGGGGTTTTGAAACAAAATGGAAAACTAAATTATTTCACTTTTTCCCCCTGATGTATTTTTATAGTCTGCTTTACAAAGTGGGAGTACAAATACAGCAATTAACAGTTAAGACGAGAGTGCTCTTCTGAAGTTTGCTTTGCTCTTGCTTAATGGAATATAGAAGTTAATGGGAAGAGACAGTTGCCCAAAATACGACGTGACAGTTCAAATGATGCAAGCCATTTACTTAATGGAGGAATTCATGAGGATGGAGGAAAGCGGATGGAGTGCCCGCAACCTTATTTATCAAGGAAACGGTCGCCTTTCTAACCCTGTTGCTATAGGAAGAAGCCATAGGTTCGAGTCTTCACAAGTTAAAACCACCTCGAGGCGGTATAACCAACTCTTCTGCAGCCACTACAGACAGCAGCCATACAAGCAGGTGCATACCGAGCGCGCAAATGGAAGAGCGTTTTGCTAAGGGAATTCACGCTCCACGCAGCAATCCTATCCTGTACCTACGTACTTTCTCTGGCTCGTAACTTGCTCAATAGGCTTACGCATGCATAAAGTTGGAGTTGCTAAATAATCATCCTCGTCCGATCCGTTCAGCTCTACGGCCCCGATTCTTCTGCTCAGGTGGATCCACTTGCAGTCCCCACCCAAACTTTCCCCTTGTTCACCTCTAGTTTTCTACTTATCCTTGCCTTCCGCCGCCCTCGAGAGCTCGCTTGCATTTGCCGGGGAGCCTCAACACCCACCTCGGTGTTTCTCTTTGGCGCTGCGGATGGAAGGCAAGGGGTCGCGGGGAAGACGGCGCCTTTCCCTCTTCTCCGATGCTTCAGCTCCGGAGACTGGGCGGCGCGCTTGCACCAAGCGCTTCCTCCCCGCTCGCTTCGCCCAAAAAAGAAGCTCCCGAGCGCTACGAGCAGCAGAACCGGCAGCCAGGCAGCCGCGAAATGAGGCGGGTGGGAAGAATCCCGCCCCGCTCAGCCTCGCCTCAGGCACCGCCTTCCGCGCCCCCTCGCGCCGCCAAAACCCAAGAAGAAGAAGAAGAAAAACCGCAGCCGGTCTGGCTGCCCCTCAGGCTGCGCCTTTCTTTGGCCTCAGAGAAGTACCTGAGCTCCACCTTTGGGTGCGAAGGGGTCGAGGGCCGCCTCAGGGACCGCCAAGTCTTGGCTAGCTCGGAGGCGAAAGAGCGGGGCATTGTGGAGGTGGCCCGGGCCCATCCTAAACTTTCGGGGCATGAGGTAGATAATAGCAGCCTAACACTTTTCTTCCCTCACGACATTTAATTCGGACCGGATTCTTTTTTTTTCCCACATTCACTTCATAACGGTGAACGGCTTTTCTGTTCATTTCACAACCCATGCACACAATTCAGCGGGCCTAGTTCCTTAGATTTTGCACCCTGCCATCAAAAGGAAGCTCAAGATAAAGAGTTCATCTTGGGGGGAATCTGTAGGTAAGAGACAAGTGAACTGCAAGTTGTTACTTCAGACAAGACACATGGAATATTCTGAAATAGAAACAATTCAAAAGAATGAGACCTAAAATAAAAGTAATCATAGCAGTATGACCTTCCACAATTAACATTAACCATTTTAGTATCTTGGAGTTAATGGGGAGGGGTGTTAGGCATGCATGCATTTGGCCATTGGTCCATGGCTATTTGTTGCCATGGTTGGGTCGGTTTCAGATGTGACTGCAAAGGTCCCTGTGGGCTTCTTGGCAAGATTTTTGGAAGTGGCTTGGCCTTATCTTTCCCAGATTGAGAGACAGTGATGGACGGACGGATAGATGGATGGAAGGAAGAAAAAGGAAGGAAGGAAGGAAGGAAGGGTCCTTACTATGAAATAATGGCATTATAAAAGTGCAGTGCTACTGGCTTTTTTTCCCTTTTTTGCCTGCCAGTGAGTTTTGTGCACCAATCAATTATATCAACTTATTTCATCTTGTACTTTCCCACCAAAAGAGTTAGTACCAAGGTTCTCCATCAATGGTTAACAGTTATCTCTCTGACTCTTATGTGCCCATGCTATAATCACAACCAAGGATATTACACCAATCAATTACTTCTGTAGTGAACAAAAACTTGGATGTGAGATTTAACACTAGTAGCAGACAAAAAAGGAACAAGAGCTTTCCCATTCAAAGAATGGGAATTGCATGTTTAACAGGCTTAGCTGTTTGATTATTTAAATTGATGAATCGGAACCATATATAACATTTTAAAATTGCTGCAGAGTGTATAAAACTATTGAACAAAAAGGTTTCTGTCTTAGAAATTAACCTTAATAATAATACTTTAAAAATATTTTAACTATCTTTTCTAGAAGGTGTTTATCTCTATCATATTCTTTAAAATCCAATTTCACTATATTTTCATATCTTTCAACTCTATATAGATATTTAACAATAGCACTTAGCACTTAGACTTACATACCGCTTCATAGTGCTTTACAGCCCTCTCTAAACGGTTTACAGAGTTCAGCATATTGCCCCCAACAATCTGGGTCCTCATTTTACCGACCTCAGAAGGATGGAAAGCTGAGTCAACCTTGAGCCGGTGAGATTTGAACAGCTGAACTGCTGAACTAGCAGTCAGCTGAACTTGCAGTGCTGCTTTTAACCACTGCACTACCTCAGCTCCATATTTGATATATGTACTTCAGTATTTCTATAGATATTTGATATATCAAAGCTATTGACTGGAGATTACACACACACACACACACACACACACACACACACACAATTTTTGTTTATTTCTGGCAAGGTTAGGGGGAAAAGGAATGAATGGGTCAACTTGTCATGTCTCTAGACTGCATAGCCATCAACTTACACTATTATTTTTCTTTTTGTATTTTAGCATTTTAATTGCCAGAAAGAAAACACAGGGTGTGAGAGTCTTGTCTGTCACACACAAGCATTGGGATCAATTGCAGGTGTAATGCTCCTTAAAAGAATGGTAGGAGCATATAACTACCAAGCCATTATCCCAATTAGAAATTAGAAGTTGGGGGCAGAGTATGAAATTCCAGAGGGCTTGGAGGAGAGAAGGTTGAAGACCTCTGGCCTTCTACTCTTACAGGGTCAACTGTTCTGCCAGAAGTTGAGTAATATTTGAAAATCAACTTTTTAATTAGAGATACATTTAATACATTTTATTTCATTCTCCTATTGTAGAGCTTTGATTTGAACTGTCTATGGATATTCATTATTATTCACAATTAGCTTTAATCTTCCAGTTTTGTAATGGAATACATGGGTGACCTTGAGGAACGGGGAGAAGAGATAGTGCCTAGGAAATGATCAGACAAGAGGGGCAGGAGCCGGCAGTCACTGAATGGTCAGGGGCAGGGGCGGGTTCCTAATTTTTTTACTACCACTCTGTGGGCATGGCTTATTTTGTGGGCATGGCTTGTCAGCCATGTGACCGGGTGGGCGTGGCTTCTCAGACTGCTGAAGGGAGGGGAACTGAGATAGGTCCTGCCGGCCATTCCCCCTCCCCTCAGCAGCTTGAGAAGCCTCGAACGTGTGAAAATGCCTGGGATCATCACCGCGCGTTCGTGGCTTCTCAGACTGCTGAAGGGAGGGGAATGGAGATAGCTCCTGCCACCCATTCTTTCAGTGTCTCACGCGCTCCCTCAGCCATCCACCCCTGCTTGGACTCACTGTGGGGTAGGAAGGCAGTGCATGAGCAGTGCTGGAAACTCGGCTTCTGGGCATGCGCAGAAGAAAATAAAAAAAATTAATTTTGTTTAAAAAAAATTGGTGGCTCCCAGGCACCGGCAACCGACCGCACCGGTACTGTGACGTCACCAGCGGGCCGCTACCGGTGCTATAGAGTGGACCGCACTGGTAGGAACCCACCACTGGTCAGGGGAAAAAATAAAGGACCTGCCCTAATTTATCAAGTAATTAAAAGTGGAAGGTAGAAAGTTTGTACTTGCTAACTTAAAATGTTCATGTAGCCTTACAATAAAGTACATTTAGTTCATCTGATTATGTTTTCTGTCTTGTCTACCCAAGAGGGATGACAAGTTTCCATTCTTTAAACTCTTTAAACATTTAGTTAGCAATGTAGTATTATCGCCCTCCATTTTGTATTCAAGTTTCCTGAATTAATTGTTTCCTTGGTCTCCTTCCTTATGAGTAACCTTTTTGCCTCTTTCTTTATAAGTTCTGTAAGTTTATCCTTGCACTCTTTTATCAACATGTACCAATACTTTAATTAAGTCTATTGTGTATCTACGTACTTCTCTTTTTCCTTGAAACTTTTCAGCACTAGAATGCTTTTGTATCTAAAAACCAATTTTCCTTTCAAACATTTGATCAGACTCTAGGTCACATCTGTTCACCTTGGTTTCTTTTTTTCTGATTCACTTTTTTCCTGCTTAATTAATTTTTTTAGTGTTAATACAAATAGCAAAGGAAATAAAGGACACCCTTATTATTTTAATTTTTTATTATTTTAATTTTTTCTGTCATCTTTCCATTTATTATTATTTTTGCCAATTGCCTGTTATAAATTGTTTTTATCATATTTGTAAATCTCTCTCCAAAATCCATTGTCTGCAATTGTTCTATCATAAATTGCCAATTCACGTTATCAAACGCTTTCTGTGCATCTAAAAACATCATCACCATTTGTTTTTCTGAATGTACCTCGTAATATTCCAAAGTATTCAAAATTATCCTCATATTGTCTCTAATTTGTCTCTTAGGTAAAAACCCATTTTGGTCCATATGACTGAATTCATTTAACAGCCTTTCTAGTCTATTTGCCATTACTGAAGCAAAAAATTTATAATCCACATTCAACAATGAAATTGGTCTATAATTTTTAACTTGTAAGTCTGTATCTTCTTTAGGTATAAGTGTAACATACGCCTCCATCCATGAATCTGGAATCTTTGCATTCACTAAAAGTTCATTAAATAATTCCAACATTATATTGTTTAACATATCTTGACATGATTTATAAAGTTCAGCTGGTAGTCCGTCTGGTCCCGGTGTTTTCCCATTTTTTTGTTTTTTGATCGCTTCTGTCAATTCCATCATCATTATTCTTTCTTCTAGCGCTCCCTTATATTGTTCAGGTATTTTAGGCAAATCTGATTTCTCTAAAAATTGTTTTATCTTTCCATCCGGAACCATTTCTTGATTATATAGTCTTTCATAATAATTTTGAATTATTTTTTTCTTTTCTTCATTTCTATAACATATGCTTCCTTTTTCATCTTGAAGTTGGTTAACTAATTTCTTATCTTTTTCTTTTTTCAATTTATATGCCAACCATCTACCAGCTTATTTGCATTTTCAAAAAAATTATGTTTACTGACAGAATTTATATGCCAAAAATTCTTGTTCGATTAAATTTATTTCATGTTTTTTCAATTCCAAGAAATGAAGAAATAAAAGGAATGAAAATTAAGAGAGAAGAATATAAATTACAAGCCTTTGCAGATGATTTAGTTTTTATTCTGGAGCAGCCTCAAATATCGGACCCTAAACTATTAGAACAAATAGAAGAGTATGGAGAGGTTGCAGGTTTAAAAATAAACAAAAATCAAAAATATTGGTCAAAAATATCACAAAAAAACAGAAAAGAGAATTGACGGAGAAATAAAAATTCAAATTGTGATGAAAGTAAAATATTTAGGAATATATTTAACCTCAAGATGATAAAGGAAGTTAATTATTATAAATTAAAAAAACAAATTGAGGAAGACCTGGAGAAATGGAAAAATCTACAGCTATCATTGATGGGAAAGATTGTGATAATAAAGATGAACATATTACCGATACTATTATTTTTATTTCAGACGATAACGATAAAACTAGAAAAGACATATTTTGATCATCTTGATAAAATAGTAAGGAAATTTATATGGCAAGGGGAAAAAGCGAGAATAAACATAAAACTTCTATAAAATGTGAGATTACAAGGAGGATTTGGACTACCGAATATGTTTGTTTGTCTATAAAAATAAAAAATTTTATTTAAAAAATTAATTTTTTAGAATAGCTTCTTAAACTTTTGTACAACTTCTAGGATGCAGAGGTGGATTACATAGAGAAATAATAGTAATTTAAGCTCCTTGAAATCATGAACTTGTACTAAAATACATATTCATAAAGGTGACCCAAGTGGAAACTTATAGTGAGGACATGGTGAGCTAGACATCCCTGAAGGAGCAGGAATGATAATAGAATGGAGATGGTGACCAGAGGATGGATCCTGGCCAGCAAAGCTTTCCAGAGAAAGGAGAGGTTATGAGATTGTCCATATATACTTTGGACAGCAGCTCCTCAATAGAAGACTGCAGGAACCAAGATTTTTGTGGTTCGCTAAGTTAAGATCATTTTCTCTGTTTCATGCAAAAGTATAAAATGGGTTTCCAATCAGCAATAAATGTAGATACTTTCTGTTTTCTAATTAGTCAATTTAGCCATCTCTGCCAGTTCCATCATCGTCATCAATCATTGTGGAAGTGCTAAAACTTTCTACTTTTGTGCATATATCTCGCTACAGTTATCATATATAAAAACAAAGCTCCATGACTTTTTCCAGCTATTTATTCCCATCAATCTCAGAAGAAAAGCATCCAGTTTCAATTGAAAGGTTCTTCAGTCTTTAAGATCCTCTGAACTAGTGTATGTATTTGTATCCAAAATTTTCTGCATGATAAAGTGTCCTTCTTGTTCACATTACGAACATAGATTTGAGGTACCATTACCCAGTCTAGACAATTTTTCTGGTGATAGTTACCAATGATACATCATTTTATATAAATTGTCTTCAATATTATTTTAACATGATGTAAATTTCAATCCTCTCATGACATATTTTCCCCTTCGTGTATTATAGCAAAAATTGTATATTATAACATCTTTGTCCTAGTTCATCCCAGTCCCTCAAATGATCAACTGCAAGCATGACCAATGTAGTTTCCATGCTCTATTAGCCTGACTCTTGACTACCAAGGACTCAATAATGCTCTTTCTCTGGAGTTCTTTGCTGCTATAGAGCCACTATCTTCTCCACCATCTTTCTAAGAAAAGAAGTTGGAGACAAGTTTATAATAATTACAGACAAGTCTACAATTGTCTAAAACAGTTGGATCAAGGAAAGAGTCCTGAAGCAAGGGACATACGGTTGCCTTCTTCAAAGGTGATGAGAAAACTTTTGTCCCTTTGTTTTCAGATACCCACCCTGTCACAACATACGATGTTGCCAGGTTCTGTACAGCAGCACTTAAAATCCATCAGATGATGATGATCTGTGCCATCAACTAGACCTGTGTTTCCCAAACTTTTGACATATGTGTACCCCTTCTATAATTTTCGTAACGCTAAGTACCCCTCATAAAAAACATATGCTTTAATAAAAATCAAAATATATTTATTTTTTCTAATGATTGCTACTACAATCATTACTTTCTTTCGGTTTAGTAGTTCCAGATTTCAACCAGCGATCCATAATCTCTGTTAGGGATAAAAATTGTATTTTATAAAAATAATCAAAATCAGTGGAACTTACTAAAGCACGATAACAGGCGCCCGGAACTAACTATTAAAGAAGTAAGTTGTCTCTGTAACGAAGTGCAGTATATTCACGCCGTGTCACGCCTCACAAGACTGTCTAACCGTTAGATAACACTGCAATTCTCCGGCGTTTAAACAGCTCCGCGGCTCAACGTCAACTGTTAATGTTCCCGCAGTTTAAAAATGGCCGAACCCGAGCTGCGCGAAGGATGCGCAGAAGTTCCCGCCATAATGAGTTGCGATATGATGTACGATGGCCCCAGTTCCCATGTAAAAACTGCGATACGCGCCTATTTCTTTCCTTGTTCTGTGGGCGCAGCTAAGCACGGTGCAGTGGATATTCCCACGTGATCCCCACCAAACTCCGGTGCAACGTGTACCCCCACCAAACTCTTCCCGTACCCCTGGGGGTACGCGTACCACACTTTGGGAAACACAACTAGACTAAATGAGCAGCTGGTTTGTCATACCAGAGTGCTCTGTAATTTGATATAGTCTGCCATATATTAACATTTATGCTGCTCTATATCCATCTAATGTTCCTACCCCACTTTTTAGATTCTTTTTACACACACACACACACACACACACGTGTGTGTGTGTGTGTATGTGTATATGTATATATTTTGTTTTATATCTTTTAGCATTTAAAAAATTATTATTTTAGACTTTGATGTACCTTTTATTCCCTTTAATTAGCTATACTCTCCTTTTGTTGGTCTATGAGCATAATAAAGGTTTGATTTTATTTGATTGGTAAATTCCACTGAATTCAAATGGGATTGTTTGCATAGGTGTGGGTATTTCTTTCTCTCATTTGTGTGTGTGTGCGCGCACGTGTACGCACATAACACACACACATACACACACATACACTACTGAATTCAGTGGAACTTATATTAGATAACTCTATGCAATTGGAGCCCAAATTTTATTTTTTTATTTTATTATGATGTAATGAACTCAAATATTAATCAGTGTTACATAGCTGCTTTGTAATTTTGTAAGATTGATCTATTCCTCCTTTAATACTACCAATAATTTAAACAGACATTATCCACTTAAAATTTGTTCAAGTTAGCTTGTAGGCAGCACAGTCTTCAAGAACTATTATTTTATCTGAGGTTCATTTTCCCCTTAGGGCGATATATTCTGTTTATGTAACGGGCAAAAGCTAGTTGAATAACATCAGACTTACATTTCAATAGCGATACATACAATTGCACAGTCTAATGTTTAATTCATAACCCATCTCTGTTTATGGGAGGTTTGTATGAATTTTAGCAAATCCAAATGTAGAATTTGCTGGTCTTTATGAGTATTTTTGGGCCACTTAAATACACTGGAGGAATTTAAATCTACACTGTCTCTTCCAACTAATCTCAATCTTGTTTCCTAGCTGACCTAGCTGATGTATTTCCCAACCAGCAACCATGTTGCCACATGTAATAACATCAGTATGTACTGATCTTGGCAGGCATCTTAGTTTGACTTCTTCTGTAGTACAGGAGGTAGCATGAATAATTTAAAACGTATATACTGACCACCAACCATGCAATTGTATTATAGCTGTTGTCTTTTTGGAATTTTGAAATATATTTTTAACCATTGTTTTATTTTCTAATGCAATTAATTCTTTTTAGGAAAAAGGAAGCAAGCTAACAACAAAATGCCAGTTTAAAAAAACAATATTTTCAAAAAATGGGTGATTCTTTGACAGTGGTTTTATATAATTTTAATATCATCTTGTGTTGCCCCTTCTATTTGCATTTGATCTCAAATGTGACGGGGAGAACTGCATGCTGAGTTGGAACTATATTTAATGTTTCTACCACAGCAGTGTCTATTGTTAAAGAAAAAACTTGCCTCCAGAAGTTGTGAGTGCTCCAACATTGGAGGTTTTAAAGAAGAGAATGGACAATTGTTTATCTGAAATGGTATAGGGCCGTGGTGGCGAACCTATGGCACGCGTGCCAGAGGTGGCACGCGGAGCCATAGAAGCCGGCACGCGAGGGTTCCCACCGGCAAACCGGAAGTGCGAAAAAACGCACTTCCGGTTTGCCAGTGTGCTGTTTTTTGCACTCCGGAGGGTTCAGGGAAGCTCCCTGAAGCTCCGGAATGCCAAAAACTACAAAACGGACAAACCGGAAGTGCACTTTTCCGCACTTCCGGTTTGTCCGTTTTGTAGTTTTTTGCATTCCGGAGCTTCAGGGAGCTTCCCTGAACCCTCCGGAGTGCAAAAAACAGCATACTGGCAAACCGGAAGTGCGTTTTTTCGCACTTCCGGTTTGCCGGTTTCGTCGTTCCAGGCTCCAGTAAGCCTTTGTGCGGGGGTGGGGGTGTGTGCGCATGCGCAGGGGGCAGCATGGGGGGTGTTGTGCGCATGCGTGGGGGGGAGGGAATGGGTGTGGGCACGTGAGCGCACGCGAGCGCCCCCCCTTTTTTTGGCACGCGAGCCGAAAAAGGTTCGCCACCACTGGTATAGGGTTTCCTGCTTGAGCAGAGGGTTGGAGTAGAAAACCTCCAAGGTCCCTTCCAACTCTGTTATTCTGTTATTCTATTAAAAAGCTACAGTATTCTTTATTTTTTAATCAGTAGGAAGTGTAGAATTTATTTATTTTACTTATTTAAAACATTAATATATTTGCCCATCTTCCCACCAACTTATTTACTTATTTATTTAATATATTAATATGTCTGCCCAATTTTGGTTGGTTCCCAATAAAAAAATATAAACATAAAGACTATAATAAAACTATAAAACTAAACATGTTAACAAACCCACCCACCCACCAAACATAGGAGGCAAATGATAACAAAGATTGGACTACACGATTATTTCCTTTACTTATTTATATGATTTCACTCTTTTTAAAAAATACAATAAAATGCTACAATTATCAGATATATTGCTTAATCTCTATGGTCTTTCTCCCTGAATCATTTGTCCAAGTAGTTTAAATATACATTTCTGATGTTAAAACATTCAGCCGATTACTATATTTTCTCCCAACTATAACTGAACTGATCAGTCATTGGTTTTCAGCATTTTAATCCAATTGGGATCAATAAAAAAATTTTGTGAGGGAATCTCATTATAATCTGTTTATGGCTCTTTACTGTAACTTTATTAATGTATTTTAAATGTATTGTTTAAATAAAAACATTAAAATACTTCATAGCATAAATACTTCGTTCTATAATGCAATCTATCTATATGGCTCATACACTGAAAATGATTAGTGACACTACATAGTAAGCTCAATGCAAATGACATGCTGCTAATTGGGAACATAGTCATTCTATAGTTCCTACTCTATTTTAAAAAGTTCAGTAGGATAACACTCAGCAATATTCTTTTACCATAAAAAAGTGAAAAAAGTAGACAAATTGTCTAAAAAACACAATAATATGGCAATTATAAGTTAACTATTTTCCAACTGCCTGACTTGGCGATGGTTATTATGAACTTTATTGGTTATTGTAGCTCTCTCCCAAATATTCACATCTTTATTGTCACTTTTCCAGTTATAAATGCAGCACAGAAAGAGGAAAAGGGAAAAAGATGAAAGAGAAAAAGAGACGGAGACAAGATCTGCCTTGAATCTTCCAGTTCCTTGAAGCTGTAATATATGTAGAAAATCCAGACTATTTTTATTCTATTTCTTATTGCCTTGCACAGTAACAACAGGCTTGCAGGAATCACTAAAAATAGGTTGACACAAAGCAGTTGACACCCATACTTACCTGATAAACATAAGAACCTAAGACTTTTGGGACCTACAAAAATATTTAAAGATATGAAGACTATTCCATAGTTTTAATAATATATGAAAATCAAATTAAACTTGCTATAGCCTAGACCACACTTAATGTTATTAAAATATATGAAGTTCTATAGGCTGGAATCCTATATCCTTGTGAGAAAGCTCCATGCTTGAAAGGGAAAATTTATTTTAAAAATCTCCCTAATCCCATTCCTACCAGCCTCTAAGATTAATTGTGTTGATATCAGAAAATGTAATATTGCAAAGAGAGTGAGAGAGATGCTGAGCGAAATCATGTCAGGAATGATTGTACATTCAAAGAATGAAAAGCCTGCCTAGCCATCTGCCAAGATGCTAATTTAAGACAAAATTTAGAAACCCATTGAGCTGGTCTAAATTACTTCCCTTATAGTGACTGTAAGGGAGGGATTTTTTTAAAGTCTGCTGATAAGAACAGAAATCAACTGACATTTGTATTGGTGAATAAGATGTCTACAAGCTTCCATTACTGGGGCCCATTGAGTCAAACTTTTGGATTGTCCTGATTGAAGGATTTCCCCCCAGAAATTATTAATAAATAAATTCCAATAGGTCTGACCTAAATGTTAAAATTTAGATTTAAGGCATTGTACTGAGATATCAGTCACAATTACATATTAGAGCAGTGTTTCACAATCTCAAGAAATTTAAGATGTGTAGACTTCAACTTCCATAATTTCCCTGCCAACATGGATAGAACCTATTTCTCATGTTTTGGACATTATTATTTCTCATGTTTTGGATTTAAAGCTGCTTGTGATGCAGACCAGGGGTGAAATTCAGCAGGTTCTGACAGGTTCTGGAGAACCGGTAGCGGAAATTTTGAGTAGTTAGGAGAACTGGAAAATACCACCTCTGGCTGGCCCCAGAGTGGGGTGGGAATGGAGATTTTGCAATATCCTTCCCGCAGGAGTGGGGAGGGAATAGGGATTTTGCAGTATTCTTCCCCTGGAGTGGGGTGGGAATGGAGTTTTTGCAGTATCCTTCCTCTGCCATGCCCAAGCCACGCCCACCAAGTAACACCATGCTCACCAAGCCACGCCCACAGAACCAGTAGTAAAAAAAATTGGATTTCACCATTGATGCAGACTAACGTCATCCTCCACTAATCTGTCTGTGCTGTTGCTAGATACTCTAGTTCTAGATTCCAGGTTTCAATTGGAATGCAGTCATGAGATTTTGCAAACAGCAGATAGTGCCAATAGCAGCTGCATCTTGTTCTATTCAGCTGCACACTGTAGTCTGCGCTGCCTAGCAATTCTTGTTTGTTTATAAAGATGTTTGATTTTCAGCACAAAACTGAGTGGTAGAGAAAACAGTCATGTCTAGTAGCTTAGTATTTATTGACTGAGACATCATTATGCACATCTATTGGGTAGGAAGGGTAAGTTTTGATGGGCTCCATATTCAAACTGAATCAACCATGCTTCCTCCAGAATGTCCTATTAATCTAAAATAGTCAGGATGAGTTACATGAGCTCAATTTCATTTAAGTTATGAACTCAGAAGACTTTGAGATGATCACCTGGCAGTACCCTTTGTTGCACATTGACTAATTACTATTATGTTAGTTTTAGAAAATATTTCAAGTGTATATTGCAGATAATTCAGTCTACCAGCCAGGAAAAAATCACTGGCTGAAAATTAAAAGTGCTGTTTCAAGCACAAGATTGAACAGAGGCTTATTCTCCTGGTATATGGATGGAAATCATAGCTCAAATTCATCAATAATGAGCAGAGTAGGTATGCTGTCTTGGTTGTTATGTAAAATGCAAAGTAAAAACTGATTGGCCCATGGTCTGACATTTTACCGCTAAAAGTAAGCATGATAGAGAACAGCTGTTTTGGTCCTAGTAATATTTTTCCTCTCAATTATTTGCTTTTGTGAAGTTTGTGTATAGTTGTTTTTCTTGGGGAAATGGGGCAAAACTGGGCTTTCCTCAAGAACATATGTTAACATATTATCCTCTCTCCCCGCCCCCTTTCTTTAGCATCACATATAGAGATGATGTCACTAGTATCTATAAATTACCATACAGGGAGATCCTCCACGAGCAGATTTTTCTCCCTCTCGTTATAAAAGAAATTATATTTAGCAGCCTATCAAGGACAGGATAACATCTGTTATTTTTCCATGAATTTTCTTTGGTATACATTTCCTATGATGTTTAAACTACTGTTAAGCTTATCTTAATTAAGAACAAAAGAGGGGGAAATATTTTTCAAAACCTATAATGGCAAGATTACTTCCATCCATTTGTAGAACTGGATTAAGAATTTATTGTGAACATGCTTATTGAGAAACATAATCCACAGTCATATTCCCAATAGCTTTATCAACTTTTAATCTAAAGTTCAAGACCAGTCTAATGTATCATTATCCTAACCTTCCTAAAGATGTCTAAGGGTTTTGAGTCCATGGTCATTAATGAACTGGTGGATGGTACCTTTGTTTTTATGCTAATAGTCCTCCTACCTTTTTATTTTATGGCTGGCCATCCGCTGTAGAAGACATTTTGAGAAATTGGTAAGTCCCACCTATTTCTGTAGCAGTCACAGCAATATATATATATATATATATATATATATATATATATATATATATATATATATATATATATATATATATATATATATATATATATATACATATATATATATATATATATATATATATATATATATATATATGGGGTATGGCTATCTGACGAGAGCAAAATAAGCTCGAAATAGATCTATAATAGTCTCCCTTTATTTTCATTTATCAGCAAAAAATCCTACACACACACACACACACACACACACACACACACACACACACACACACATATATATTTGCCTGTTGGCCAAAATATTATGGCTGGCCATCCGCTGTAGAAGACATTTTGAGAAATTGGTAAGTCCCACCTATTTCTGTAGCAGTCACAGCAATATATATATATATATATATATATATATATATATATATATATATATATATATATATATATATATATATATATATATATATATATATATATATATATATATATATATATATATATATATATATATATATATTTGCCTGTTGGCCAAAATATTTGGGGATCTTTGCTTTAAACTCTGATACAATCAAAGTTACCTAGAATGTCATTTGGTTTACTAATCTGCTTCCACTATTTTACCCATACTTTTTCTCTATATACTGTATTTTCCGGCGTATAAGACGACTGGGCATATAAGACGACCCCCAACTTTTCCAGTTAAAATATAGAGTTTGGGTTATACTCGACATATAAGACTACCCCTCTTCCAACGCACACCAAATAAAAATTAAAAAAACATCAGATTTGATTTCAATATGGTAACTTTAATTCAAATGCTTATGACATGCAGGTACTTAGCAGGAAAACTGTCACTTATAAACATAATGCTGTTTGTCATCAAACATGTAAACATAAAACAGTGCAAGTGATTAAACTTTTCCTAATTCACTCTAAAGCTGAAAGGAAGGATAAGACAATAAACCCATGGGAGCTGCCATGCTGTTTGTTTTCTAAGCTGTCAACCAAACTGGAACTGATGATGATAGGAGGAAGATAACAAACAATAGAGAGAGAGCAAGTGCCAGGCGTTAAGTCACTTCTTTCCACAAATCCTGGTGAGTGGATTTTCTTCTACCGTACTTGTACAGCGCCGCCCTTGCTGCTTTCATATGGTCGCCGCATATGGCGAGGATGCGGCCGTGGCCATTTTTGAGCTCCCCTCACCGTATGCGGCGACCACAGATTCTCCAGTCCGGTTTGGAAGTTTCAGCACCCGCCCTATAAGACGACACCCAGCGTATAAGACAACCCCCGACTTTTGAGAAGATTTTCCTGGGTTAAAAAGTCATCTGATACGCCGGAAAATACGGTAATCTCTGTCTCAGCATTGGGCTGAACTCATCAAATCGAAACAGAGTCAGGGAATAAGCTATTGGCTAGCCGCTAGATTATTATTTCATGAAAATGAAGGATAATGGCTGACTTTAGAGTGTATTAGCACAGCTCGGGTTAACTTTGGAAGAATATTTCTATATTTAATCTAATTTAAGTATTGTACACAACTGTGCAATTCCAAAATTGCTATTTTTTATTAATAATCGTTTCTCTCAACTCTGCATGAAAAGAATAGCAGATTGTTTTTATCATACAGCTGCCTTCAGTGGGCAAGAAAGAAAAATATTTAAATTGCTAAACATTTCAGAAATTGGGAAAAATTATGTATAACATTTCAATTTGCTAGCATAATTGATATATAGGAAATCTCATCACTCTTCTTTTAAATATATAAGTTATACTAAATAGTCAGGAAACAAAGGCAACTTATATGTACAACTTTTCTCACCTTATAGTCTAATATAATAAATGAAACCACGAGGAAACAGGTTTGCAGCCCTCAGTAATGCATAATATAAATAAAAGGTTTTCTAAACTCCTCAAGCATGGCTTGGACTTTTGCTTGTATTTAGCTTCAGGACCTAGAGAAAGACAATTTTGCAATTACATAAAGGGAGTAAATTGCTAGAGTTGATGGATTGCTTTTGTATTAATGTGAAATATTTCAAGTAATTCTTATGAAACAGTCTCACTTCAAGTTTCTTATAAATTAATATATTTCAGGATATGCCTGGCAAATACCTGGTCATGCAGCTATCTTGCTGAGAGGCATTGCTTGGAATCATTTTTTATATCCTGTTGTTCTAAAGTACAACATAATATCAAACAGCATAGAATAACTTCCAATTAAACTTGGTCTCATTTATAAAACACCAAGAAAAAGCCCAAGTAAAAATAAAAGACAATTCAGCAAATCCTACCCTCTGTACACTTTAACATAAAATTCTTTATTGGCCAAGTGTGATTGGACACACAAGGAATTTGTCTTTAAACAGATTAACAGAGTTGGAAGGGACCTTGTAGGTCATTTAGTCCAACCCCCCGCTCAAGCAGGAGACCCTACACCATTTCTGACAAATAGCAGTCCAATCTCTTCTTGAAAGACTCAAGTGATGAAGCTCCACAACTTCCGAAGGCAAGCTGTTCTGTTGGTTGGTTGTTCTCACTGTCAGAAAGTTCCTCCTTATTTCTAGGTTGAATCTCTCGTTGATCAGTTTCCATCCATTATCCCTTGTCTGGCCTTCAGGTGCTTTGGAAAATAGCTTGACCCCCTCCTCTCTGTGGCATCCCCTCAAATATTGGAACACTGCTATCATGTCTCACCTGGTCCTTCTCTTCACTAGACTAGCCATGCCCAGTTCCTGTAACCGTTCTTCATATGTTTTAGTCTCCAGTCCCCTAATCATCCTGGTTGCTCTCCTCTGCACTTTTTCTAGAGTCTCAACATCTTTTTTATAGTGTGGTGACCAAAACTGGATGCAGTACTCTAGATGTGGTCTAACTAAGGCTTTATAGAGTGGTATTAGTACCTCACTTGATCTTGTTTGTATCCCTTTGTTTAATTTAGTTTAGTTTAGTTTAATTTAATTTAATTTAATTTATTGTTCTTATAAGCCGCCCATCCCGTAGGACTCAGGGCGGCGTACAACAGAGAGAAGAACAATTAGAAAATACAATAAAAACAATTTAAAAATTAGAAAAGTTAAAAACCAGCCATCCATGGGGGAGTTAAGATCTATTTCACCCCGCCTGCAGGAAGAGCCATGTCTTCATGGCTTTGCGGAAGGCCAGCAGGGTGGGGATAATCCGGATCTCTGGTGGGAGTTGGTTCCAGAGAGACGGAGCTCCCACAGAGAAGGCTCTCCCACCAACCAGCATTGCTTGGTTGATGGGACCTGGAGACCAACTCTGTGGAACCTAACCGGTCATAGGGAGGTTTGTGGTAGGATGCGGTCCCGGAGGTAACCTGGCCCTGAGCCATGTAGGGCTTTAAAGGTCAAAACCAACACCTTAAATTGCGTCTGGAGACTAATGGGCAGCCAATGCAGCTGGTGGAGAATAGGTGTTACGTGGGTGTATCTAGGAACACCCGCCACAGCTCATGCAGCTGCATTTTGCATCAATTGCAGTCTTCGGATACTCTTTGAGGGTAGCCCCATGTAGAGTGCATTACAGTAGTCCAGCCGTGAGGTAATGAGGGCGTGAGTGACTGTGAGTAAGGCCTCTCTCTCCAAGTAGGGTTGCAGTTGGTGCACCAGGTGAACCTGTGCAAAGGTCCCCCTAGCCACAGCTGACAGATGTTGCTCCAATTTTAGCTGTGGATCTAGGATAACACCCAAATTGCGAACCCGTTCCAAGGGAGTTAATTTCTCTTCCCCAAGAACCAAGGAGGGGTAGTCGACATAATCCCTAGGGGGCAATATCCACAGCCACTCGGTCTTGTCAGGATTGAGTTTGAGCCTATTCATACCCATCCAGACCCTAACATCATCCAGGCAACGGCACATCACATCAACTGCTTCCCTGAACTGAGACGGGGTGGAGATGTACAATTGGGTATCATCAGCATATTGCTGGTACCTCACCCCGTGTCATCGGATGATCTCACCCAGCAGTTTCATGTAGATGTTAAACAGGATAGGTGAGAGGACCAAGCCCTGAGGCACCCCGCAAATCAGGGGCCTGGGGCTGACCTCTGACCCCCTGTCAACACTGACTGCATCCTATCGGAGAGGTAGGAGGAGAACCACCGTAAAGCAGTGCCTCCCACTCCCAACTCACCAAGTCGGCGCAGAAGGATACCATGGTCAATGGTATCAAAAGCCGCTGAGAGGTCAAGTAGCACCATGATGGAGGAATCCCGGGCTCGCCAGAGATCATCCATCAGGGTGACCAAAGCAGTTTCCGTGCTGTAGCCGGGCCTGAAACCCGATTGAAAGGGATCTAGATAATCAGTGTCATCCAATAACCGTAGGAGTTGGAGCGCCACCACTTTCTCTACAACCTTACCCACAAAGGGTAAGTTGGAGACTGGACAGAAGTTCTTTAAATCTGCCGGGTCCAGGGAAGACTTCTTGAGGAGGGGCCTCACCACCGCAGCTTTTAAGGGCTGTGGGATGGATCCCTCTCTCAGAGAAGCATTCACAATCACCTGGAGCCAGCCGCGTGACACTTCCCTGCTGGCCAAAACCAGCCAGGAGGGGCATGGGTCCAACAAACAGGTGGAGGAACTCATCGCTCCTATAGCCTTGTCAACAGCATCAGGAGTGATAGGCTCAAATTCATCCCATATAACAGGACTAAGACCAGACCCTGTCATCTCGGCATGCCCTGTCCAATCAGAGTCCAGGTCTGTTTGAATCTGAGTGACTTTATCCACCAGAAACTGAGCAAATTTCTCACCTCTGCCCTGTAAGGGTTCCTCGACTCCCCCCTTAGCAAGGAGGGAGTGAGTTACTCTAAACAGGGCGGCTGGGCGTGAATCAGCAGATGCAATAAGAGCGGAAAAATGTGAACATTTTGCCGCCCATATCGTCACTAAATAAGACTTAATAAAAGTTCTTAGTAGTGTTCAGTCAGATTCAGCTTTACTGGCTCTCCCCTGTCGCTCTAGACGTCTCTTGTGGTGTTTCATCTCCCGGAGCTCCTCAGTAAACCAAGGAGCCCTTCTGGATCCACTACCACGGAGAGGTTGCAAAGGCGCAATCCGATCTAACGCCCCTGATGGCGCCCTGTTCCAGGCAGCTACCAGAGATTCAGACGAATTGTGTACCAAGGATTCAGGTATCTCCCCAAGTTCCCTTTGGAATCCTTCTGGTTCCATTAGGTGCCTGGGCCAGAACCATCTAATCGGTCCCGCCTCCCAGTGATGGAGGAGTGGTGCCATGAAATCTAACCTCAGAAGGAAATGATCTGACCACAACAAAGGTGAAATGACTAAACCCCTCAACCTCAGTTCATCTCTCCACTGCCCCGAGAGAAACACTAGGTCAAGCATGTGACCTCCCTCATGAGTCGGACCCTGGACTACTTGGGTCAGGTCCATGGTTGTCATGGAAGCCATGAACTCCTGGACTGCATCCGAGGTTTCGCCGGGTGAAGGCAGGTTAAAGTCCCCCAGGACCATAAGCCTGGGGAACTCAATCGTCAGCCCCGCTATCGCCTCGAGCAGCACAGGCAGGGCCTTTGCAACGCAGCTAGGAGGCAGGTACGTTAGCAAAAGGCCCACCTGAACCCCTAAGTCCAACTTCAGAAGGAGCTTCTCACACCCAACAATCTCCGGGGCAGGGCTCCTACGAGGACAAAGATTCCAGCGAATCTTTTGTTGATGCAATTTAGGATTGCATTGGCTTTTTTGCCTGCCGCTGCACACTGCTGGCTCATGTTTAGCTGGTTGTCCACTAGGACTCCAAGATCCCTCTCACAGTCACTGCTATTAAGCCTGGTTTCACCCAGTTTATATGTATACTTTTTTTTTTAACCTAAGTGTAGGACTTAACTTTTCTCTACATTGAATTTCATTTTGGTAGATAGGGCCCAGCACTCAAGTCTGTCAAGATCCGTCTGGATCTTGAGTCTATCTTCTAGGGTGTTAGCTATTCCTGCCTTTGGAGATATAAGATGTTGTAGGATGTAGTGCAGAGTTATATTAACAGCATCATCTGTCGATCTGGCGCAGTGGTTAAAAGCAGCACTGCAACTTACATCAGTGACTGCTAGTTCAGCAGTTCAGCTGTTCAAATCTCACCAGGCTCAAGGTTGACTCAGCCTTCCATCCTTCTGAGGTCGGTAAAATGAAGACCCAGATTGTTGGGGGCAATATGCTGAACTCTGTAAACCGCTTAGAGAGAGCTGTAAAGCACTATGAAGCGGTATATAAGTCTAAGTGCTATTGCTAAGTGCTATTGCTATCTATTTGCTCGGTAGGCAAATTGCAAGGGGTCTAACAGCGGATCCATGATGGTTCTCAGGTGGCCAAGCAATAGTCTTTCAAAGGTCTTCATAACTACAGATGTTAGAGCAACTGGTCTGAAGTCATTCAGTTCCTTGATGGAGGGCTTCTTCGGCACTGGGACGATAGTAGAGCATTAAAGTAGTGCTTCAATATAACATATTGTGGCTAAGTAGAAACAAAAAAAGAGACTCTTTATGTAAATTCAAAATGATAAAAAGATACACATTAAGAAATCATGTGTATTCATTATCAATTTTTTAATATGGACTAGCAAATTTAATCTGTTTGGGATTTAGGAAAGCTTTGATTTTTTTCAAATCTCCATTTTATCTATTAATGTACCTAAGTAATTACACCGAGGTTGTATAATTCAGTTATGATAATCCAATTTATGTTGCTTGAATTTAGTTCTAGCTAATAGAATACAATACATTTTTAAATGCTGTTTATGTTGCAAAGAGGAATTTCACAATAAAATAACCAGAATAAAATTAGCAGATAAATAGAGAGGAAGAGAAAAAAAAAGAACATTGGAGATAGTTGTTTTAAGAATTATGTTTAACCTTTCAAAATAATAAAGCATCCAAGTTTCTTAAGCATGCCTATAAGACCCCTCACATCCTGGACACAAATTGTTTCAACTTCTACCTTCAAAACGATGCTATAGGGCACTGCACACCAGAACAACTAGACACAAGGACAGTTTTTCCCCAAATGCCATCACTCTGCTTAACAACTAATTCCCATAACACTGTCAAATTATTTACTAAGACTGTATTACTATTATTCTTCTCTTCCTTACTAGTATCTATCTCTTCTTCCTTACTAGTATCTATCTCTTCTTCCTTACTAGTATCTATCTCTTCCCTATCTCTACTATAACCATGTTGCTTGTACCTTTCAATTTATATTGTTTTTATTTGTTTCCTAGTACAATTTGATAGCTTATTGGTAACCTTGACTATCACTAAGTGTTGTATCTTTTTATTCTTGATGAATGTATTCTCCTTATGTACACTGAGAGCATATACACCAAAGACAAATTCCTTCTGTGTCCGATCACACTTAGCCAATAAAGAATTCTGTTCTATTCTATTCTATATATTTATTGCTGAATACTATTTTCTCAAAAATGAAAGACTGATCGTATGTTACTGAATGACTAGAATCCAAAAATGAGATCCAGCTTCTGGAATTTTAAGTATTACTATTATTTGAGAACAACTAATGCATAAATTCAGCATCTATGGAAGTGCTGCATCTTCTTTCTTTTCCTTTAAAAAGGATTTCAACCTTGAAAAATAATATAAAGGCATATAGCAGAAAGCAACAACACTTCATAACAAGTTTTAGGAATCATGTCAACAATTCTTAAACTAGAATGATAGAATATGTCAGCAATTTTTCAGATCATTATGCATGTGAATATTTAGCCAGATAAAAATATCTAACAAGCTGAAATGTTATACATTGTTCTGTTTAATCAAAGAGAGGCAAAAAGGTTCAAATAATGTTTTCCCATCTTTATAACAGAAAATGCAGTGGGCCAGGAGAGCACAGTTTTTGAAATTTCATTTCATAGGATCATAGAGTTGGAAGAGGCTATTTAGGCCATTTATTTCAACCTTTGCCTTGAAAGACTAAATTATTATCCTAGACTGTTACGATATGGTATTGTGTTGGGACAAGCTGTGCTTACATTCTAACCCTCATCTGTTTTTTTTAATCCCCTTCTCCAAAACTCCAGGAACTGATTTGGGAAGAATCCTATGTATCGTTCTGATCAGTCCAGATAAACCATGCCCTTTCAAAAGCCTAAAGCCTTCTATTTCCATTTCTGTTTTAGTTTAAATCAAAGTCAGGAAAAGTTGATTCAGGTAAATTAGCTTTAAAATTCTTAAATCTCACCCTGCTGGGACAATACTCATTAAGACAATGATTGTATCAACCCTGTTGACTAGTTCCTATTGGACAGTTCAGACAGCGTGTCAAATTTTTCAACTTTCAATTTCCAAACATTAGGGGTGCTCAAAAGTTGTGACATGCCTTGGGGGATTGTAAAGATATTCTGGTTACTTTAAAATAATTTAGATGTGCTTGGTAAGTAACTACATAAATATCATAACTATTAAACATTTTTTGTTTCATTTGACAGGTTCATAGAGTATATAACATTGCTTGTAGTAGCTCACATCACGCTGGATGCTGTTCTTGCTTATGTCTTAACCTTGTGCCAGGAATTGGCAGAAGTGAATGTACAACTTACCTATTTACTATCAAAGGGATAATAAATCAATATCAGAATTGTAACATTACAAATTACATGTTACCAAATGTTCTTCCCCACAATGCTGTTTCTCTGTAAGATTTGAGGAAATAAGTAGGTACAGGGAAAACATTCAGTCAGTTGACCCTAAACCCAAAGCTTGAAATGTTAGAGACCAGTGTTTCTCAACCTTAGCAACGTTAAGATGTGTGGACTTCAACTCTCAGAATTCCTCATGCAGGCTGGGAAATTCTTGGAGATGAGGTCTCAAAGTTTATCTTCTTAAAGTTGCAAAAGTCAAGAAATGCTGATCTAGGTACTTCAATAATAGCTAGATTTAAAATAAATGAATAAGTGAAAATGACGTGGGAGAATATCTAAAGGGTTGTGGTGTGCAACCCATGTTATACAGATATACTTTGCAATGTTCAGAAGAATTGCAAAAATCTCCAAATCACTAATTAGATTGCACACCGGATTTGTAATGAATTTTAAGACTCAGACAAATTACAGGCTTGCCATGATGAAAATTATTGCCTTTCCTTTCTTTTCATTTGTTCTTTACATCTAAGTCTGATACAGAGCATGCTGTTCATCATTCTGATATTTTTAAGATCTCTTTGTTTCTCCTTTGACCATCATCTGACTAGCTTTGTGTTTCAAAGGAAACAAAGTACTGTGGGAATTTTATGGAATTTCCTAATAACATTGGCCTTGTATATCCTTTGCTATATAGTTTGCCATTTCAGACAACACAACTTGTTCAAGCTGCAAGACAGCTCTGTGTAGAATAAATCTGGAACGAGGAACTGGACGAGATGGGCACATACAAGTCAAATAAATAAATTGACACCATTAAGAGAGAAATTACCACCGCTGCATTAAAATGGGGATGGTGACATCAAAAAGAGGTTACATTTATATAAATAAAGATGTAATGGGGCTCCTCCAACTAAATTCCTGGGGAGAGGGGAGATGCTATCCATGATTACTACAGGACTACACTAATCATTGAAAGTGTGTGAGGTGCAGTAGTTAAAGTAGTTAAAGTGATGGACTAAAGAGCAGGGAGACCAAGGTTTTAGTCTTCTGTTATACATAGAAGCTGAATAGGGGACTTTGGGTCAATCATTCTCTCTTCCCTGGGAAGCTGGAAATCTTAAATCTACCAACCGGCACTGGACAAACATTAGATTATGGTCCATAGTCTTCTATGACTTTGCTATAGGTCAGGTTGTCATGTAATACTATACTGTATATTAGTTGTTGCACCAATCTTTGCTCATAGATAGCAGTAAAACTGAAAACTGAAAAGTGATATGAATAATAAGAATACTATAGTATGGAAAGATCAGATATGATATATTAAATACATATCTTCTAATGTTATTTTTGGCTTATCAAGTGAAACTTTACATATACAGTATATTTGCCTGATCACTAAAGTATTAGAGATTATTCTGGCTATACTTTTGCCTGTGCACTGCCACCAAGCAGCTATTCAGAAACAGTCCTTCTTCGTGGTATTGCCTTTCAACCCCGGGGAGGGGGGCGTTGAAAGGCCTTCCTATAGCAGAAAATACAAGGAAAGTAATTACTCGTTGAGTAAGCATGAATTACTATAGCCTTCCCCTTTTGATTTTCAATTTGAGGATAAAAGAAGTCTTAGATCTTATTTTTTTTCTCCTTGGTTAGAATAGGCATATTATATCTGACTGTAAAAGTCTGGACTACTGTAGTATGCCGTGTTTTTGTGTGTGTGTGTGTGTGTATTCTGCTCTTAACAAGTAGTTATTGAGATTTATGCAGCCCAGAAATAATAGCTGTAAACTGAAGGCACTGTTAATATTAGCCTGCATAATTTGATATAGTCGTATTAACTTCAAGATTATACCTGTTATCTCGTACCTGTTTGACAAACTAAATAAAATAAAATAAAATAAATAAAAGATATAAGGCCAATACTCTGTTTAGTTTTACTACATTGGATGCACACACTTCATTAACCTAAGCAATCCTATGTAGGCAGTTTTATATAATTTCTGCTTCTGAAAAATGCATCTTTGCAGGATTTTATTTTTGTCTCCTATTGTAACAAGGAGCAGAGATATTTACTGAATAGTTTACAGTTACTGTCAAGATCTTCTGCTGAGTAGAGTAGCTAATTTAGAAACCAACTGTGTGCATCCAAAATGGAAATTAATCTTGCCAATGCCTTTGAAATAGCTTATATTCATTTCTATAATGACCATAGAGAATACTGTAGAAACAAAGCAGTTACATGAATTAAGAACAACACTTTTCCTCTAATTATTTTCCTTTGTTTTCTCCAGACTTTTGTTTTACAAATCTTTGTAAAATGTTGTGCAAGGCCAATGGGGCTCTATGGTTCATATTTATTGAATAATAAAATAATGGATAATTAATCAATCATTACTTATTTTTAATTTAGGAATGTTCACTTTCCTACAGTATTTGTTTCAACTTTAAGGGATGTTAAATAGATTCAGAGGTCTCTAACTTTACAGGATTCTGTTCATGATTTGCTGGTTTTCACAAATATCCAGATTAGAATTTTAATCCCCAAAGCATCATTGCCTGTTCCGGGCAATCCAATGGCAATATTACTATCCCCACTGAATTGCGTAGGGGAATCTTAAAAAGCTACAGCCTGGGAAGGAAGAATTAATAGCCTTACAGTTCTCTTTTTGTTGTTTCCAAGTCTGCCCAATTTAAAGAGGAATGCTATTGAAAATGTTCTTGAAATCAAATCAAATGTCTTTTCTGAACATTCTGTGCAACCTGAGTGCTTGGATACCCACTAACATAACCTGAAAGCATCTCTTCAAATCAAGAAGTTTCTACCTGTCAGTTAGGTACATCATGAAGATCTCTGAGCCATCAAAGCTATACAAATGGAGTTGTTCTTCTAGCCTAGGTGATAGACCCATCATCCTTTCTGCTAAAAATGTTGCTAGAGTTCACTGACTTTTCTGCATACACCAAGAGTGGAGGACAGACCCAATTGTCTGATATGAGAAACAGCCCATAATTCACTTTTTGGCACTTTTTTGGCTATGTACCAGCATTTGTGAGGAAAATAGATTGAAACAAGGCCATATTTGGAAAGGGAACAAAAAAAATGTCAGAGCACTGAGAAAAACAGAAAAGGTTAGTTGAAATGATCCAGATCTTGGCCCATTTTTCTAATTAGGACAGAATGTTATTTTAGAAGAAAAATAAAAGACAAAGCAGAAGGTTACAAAAGAACACTATGGAGACAGCGAGAACATGAAAGAAGTTTCTTCTGTTTTCTATTGGAACTCACGGCCATCTGCCGAAATTGCTTATTAACAAGTTCAGGATGACAAATGGAGAGCTGCTTATTGTGACACATAAATAAGTCATTAGGTCACATGGAAGCAGAAAAATGTTAGATAAATTAATGGATAGATCTGGCATTTATCAACACAATATTAACAGAGTAATATTGCCCTTCTTCCTGATATTTATTTGGGTTTATATAACAAAAATGCCCTTGTTGATAGCTAAGAGGAAATTATTAAATGCCTCAAGGAAACATTGATGTTTATGAAGGTGTAAAGAAACTTTATGAAAAAATACCTAAACATTAGTAGTTTTCAAAGCATTGTGATGAGAATCGGCCACTGAATGCTGACATTTTAAGAGGATATATGGAAAAGAGAATGTAGAATGGTTTTTAAAAAAAGGCCATAGTTGTTGCATTAGAATTGTGAACATAAGGACTCTGCACTGGAACATGTTTTTACAAGTCATACAAATGAAAGATTTGTGTTTCCTGTCAATTTTTTATTCGCTTCTATTTATTCTTATTTTTTGTATATAATTTTACCTAAACAAGAACACTAACACAAACTAATATAAGGAAGAAAAAGAAAGAAAAGAAAAAAAAACGCAAGAAAAGAAAAAGTTGAAGAAAAATAGAAAATAAAGAAAAAATATAAAGAATTCTGATATTCTTCACAGCAGTTATTGTACAAACTTCTATTTATATTCCTAATTAGAAATTGAACAGGAGTTCAGATGATTGTCTCAGGGACTTACAAGTTTATGCTGAGTGAGGGAGGCAGAATGTTTGATTGGATTCTCAAGATATTTGTCAGAGGTAGATATTTAGCACTTGAGAGCTATGACAGTTCCTCCAATATGTTTGAAGGTTCTTTGGCCAGCCATAGTGTAGGGACTACTAGTTGTGGTGAGTTGCATCCCAACTGCTAGGGGTTAGCTGCATTACTATCACTTTATTCTGATCCTGGAGCAAGGCATTGTTGATTTGTCCAACAGTTAAAAGATTTGCTAGAGGATCTGCAGCCACAATATAATCCTAAATTTAGCAGTAAACTAGAATTCTTCATGCATTTAATCCATAATTCAGCCTTTGACTAAAAAAGAAACTCTCAGATATGAATTATCTAGCTTAGAAACTTCATTGCAGATGAGTATGAGCCTTACACTCAACAGTTGATTGCTCCTTCAGTGGAAATAAATCAGAGTATCTCTGTCTAAATATGCTCTGGGGTTTAAATTATAGTGTTTTTCCCTTCTCCCTCTCTCTCTCCCTCTCCCTCCCTCCCTCCCTCCCTCCCTCCCTCCCTCCCTCCCTCCCTCCCTCCCTCTCTCTCTCTCTCTCTCTCTCTCTCTCTCTCTCTCTCTCTCTCTCTCTCGTTAATGGATTCTTAGCTAGTCTTCTGATGACTTTTGGAGGCAATTGAGTTGTGCTTACACAACAGTTCTGCTTAGCCGGAATCTATTGATTCCTGTCTTACCATTCCCAGTTCTTACACAACACACATTAGAATCTTTATTGTGTCAGGAGGTGGGGGAGGGGAAGGAATCCACATCATGGTTTTGATGTGTGTCCTGATGATAATGGTGAGGAATAAAAATTAAAAACAATACCTTTGATTATTATTGAATTCTTGTCAGATCTTCACACTTGGCTGCCAACTTCCATGTTGCAATAATACAGAATATGCTGTTAAAAGCCATTGGTTTCCAGTCCTGTCTTTGGTCTGTCTTGCCAAAACGTAAGCCCTCATGCCGTTGTGTTGGGGGGGGAGCCAGAGTTTGCATATGGAGTAGCAGGGATGGGAAACAAGGGTACAGAGCAGCTTTTCTCAACTGTGGCAACTTAAAGAATTATGGACGTCAACTCTCATCTTAGCTAGGGAATTCTGGGAGTTGAAGTACACATCTTCAAGCTGCCAAGGTTGAGAAATACTGGTATAGAGAGGCATGGCCATCTTCGGAATACTTACATTTAAAGTACTTCTGGTTTTTTATATTATGATGGTCCTTGGGAAGCTCATTTGAAACCATTCAGATTGTGTTGTATATATTATTTTCATGTTAGCTATTTAAGTTGAAGCAAAGAAGCAAAAACATGTATTTGTGCTTCATAAATTTCTTCTTCCAAGTAACTTCTGTGAAAGGCTTATTTTTGTTTATCTTAAGGTTATTTAAGAGTTGCTAATATCAGTCAGAACCTGCTTCTTAAATTTAGCCAGCCTTGAACTGGGCATTCTTATTAAATTCTAACAAAGTAGCTTTGGAAGGGATTTTCTCATTATGCATCCAGATAAAAGACTTTACAGTGCCTATTAAAATGTACTATTGAGAATAATGGATGATTAGGTACTCGGTATCTCAGAAAGAAAAAAGGGAACTTTGGATGTTGAGGTTTTATAAAACAACAAATTGAAGCTTCCTTACAATATTTCTGTTTAGAAAGAGATGCATCTTAAAACCCTCCTCTGTTTAGAAACACTCATTGGCTAAAAGCTTCTCTCTGAATGGTATAATTAGAGCTATTTAAAATGAAGGTTTTACATAAAAGCCATTTTAACAGCAGTAAAGTATTTTTGGTTTAAAATTAGACCACATGAAATCCATCAGTGGTGGGATTCAAAAAAAATTTACTACCGGTTTTGTGGGCGTGGCTTGGGCGTGGCTTGGTGGGCGTGGCAGGGGAAGGATACTGTAAAATCTCCATTCCCACCCCACTCCAGGGGAAGGTTACTGCAAAATCTCCATTTCCTCTCGATCAGCTGGGACTCAGGAGACAGAGAATAGATGGGGGCAGGGCCAATCAGAGGTGGTATTTACCGGTTTTTCTAACTACCCAAAATTTCCGCTACCACTTCTCCAGAACTGGTCAGAACCTGCTGAATACTACCTCTGAAATCCATGTTGACTTTGTGGTAAGTAGTTTGCAAAACTTCTCAGAATGTATTCGGATCAGTTTGTAGAACACTTTCTTGTTCTAATGTCAGAAAGTGGTAGGACAGCACTTAGCTGATTTGGTTGATATTGAAAAAGAAACTCAAGTGCAGATTCAGACCTGGGCGGGGGGGGGGGCAGGATTTCCCAGGGATATCAGGAAATTCCAAGGTTCTGGACTATTTAGGAATTAAAAAAAAAAATCCTGGAAGAAGGCAAATTACTTCTTTATTGTAAAGAAAACCAGAGTCACATTGAGATTTTCAACATTTAGAAAAATGTTACATTTTAGCATTCTATACAGTTAGTTCCAATATCTATTATACTCATTGTTTGTGTAGAAGGGGTATGTTGGTCTAAGCAACTTCTGCTATTCATTCCTCAAAACATAACTCACAATTATTTAGTATAAACCTTTCTGGCCTATTGAGCAGGACTGAGAATTCAAATTTCAAATCCATTTACTTCAATTCTCTGCAAGACCATTGGCTATAGCTTTGCAGCACCATTGCTAATCTTCCTAGCCTGAGAATTCAAATCCCCATGAATAAATATTTATAACTATAGCTAGGTTTCTTCATGAGTCTCTGCTGCTTTAAAAAGGTGCTAAATTTTTCTCCCACATACTCTGAACCACCTTTTTCAAACAGATTTTGAAGTATATAAACCTTTAAACTCATTTCTGTATCACTGTATCTGCAACTCTGGTTCTGGATTCTTAGATATTTAGGTTAGCTGAAAGTTTCAAAAAAATATTTAAACGATTATCTCAGCAAAAATTCAGGATATTGTTTTTAATTGCCTCCAGGCATCCTTATCAGAAAGTTGCAGAAGGTTTATAATCAATGTAAGCCTGTCCTGAAACTTTCATCAAAACTTGAAAAGCTTTTTGCTTTAAGTAAAAATGAAAGAAAAATGAAAATGATTCAGTCATAAGATAGCGGTACAGTCTTAAATATATATGGTTAATGCCAGTTTACAACATTTTAATTATCATCAATTCACAGTAAATATATGCTGAATGCTAATTTATAAAATAAGGTATATTAAGGTAGCCCTCTTTCTCCAAACAATGATTCCCCTTTTATGTTAAATTTCATCCTGGCTACAGTATGTGGGGAAAAAGTATACCGGTAGACATGTAACTAATGTATTCAACTAAAGATATTTTTTTTAAAGTCTTTTGTATTTATCCCATTTTACTGATTAGCTCTGTATTTTGTGCCTTAACCCCATTTAATTTAGCTGTGTATTGTTACACAAGATAAGACTTCTAAAATAATTTTTTCTATTTAATTCTTCGTTTTAATTGGAGAGCTTCTCCAGATACTGTCAACTTCCACCAAATAACTAACTACCAAACTCAGATTATTCAGATGCCCTATCAGCCCTATTTTAACTATTTATAGTCAGGGAGGCCTGTCACAAAACCTCTCTGCTTCTCAGCCTTCCACACTCACCTTTCTTGCTCTCTTCTTTCTTTGAGCAACCAAAATGGAAGCTCATTTTGGTGCCTTAAGGTAAGATTTTGATTCTGAATTCAGGAATTGTTATTACTTGTTCATAGCATTGTAAGGCTCAAAGAGTGGTTCCAAAATGTCCAAATTAATACCATACAGAAGCTAGGTAGAGAGGGCACTTGAATAGCATCAGTCTGTTTTTCTGCTTTGTCTTCTTGCTTTCCTTTTAAAAAAGCTGTTGTAGAAACTACTATAACAGGATTGCTTTGGGTTGGATCCAATGGAAGGAAACATTGTATAGAAATAGAAGGGAAAGTTTGGAACACATCCTGAGTGCTAAAAGAGTGCTGGCACAATACAAGTGATAGAAGTGATATTTTATGAGGGCCAATCTTACAGTAGAGATGGGAAGGCTTCATCTATGAGCCTTCCTTCACTTTGTTTTTTCCATGCTTAATGGCTTGTGGAACATCAACACTATTCATCTCTATTTAATATTTTATTGCAAAGAAATGCAATGTGATAACTGCATCAAGAAAAATCTTATAGTGGCAGCATCGTCACCAGCCATTTAGTCATGTCCGACCAGCAGCCATTCTATGGATCAGCACTCTCCATGCCCCTCTGTCTTGCATTGCCTCCTTCAGCTCCACCATTGTGATGACCCGGGGCGTGGGACGAAAGCAACACAGCCAGAGAACAAGTCTAACTCCCCTTTATTGCTCCAACTTTGCCCCCAAACGTCCCCACGTTTACTACAAGTCCGGGAGCAAAGCTCTCACATGCACCTTCAGCAGCCTCTGGCTGCGAGTAGTCCAGTAAGCAAGGTTAGCCAAACAGTAACCAGAGCCAGCAGTTCAGTAAGCAAGGTTAGCCAAATGGTAACCAAGGCCAGCAGTCCAATAAGCCAGGTTTAGCCAAACAGTAACAAGGGCCAGCAGTCCAGTAAGCCAGGTTAGCAAAACAATAACCAGAGCAAGAAGTTCAGCAAAGCAGGCAAACCGGGCAAGCCCCACAAGACAGAGCACAATAATCTCCAGGCGTCGGCAAGTGTACACAAGGCTCCACAGATTCAACGCTTGTTGCCAACAAATGCCTCTCCCACCGGCACCTCCTTACATCTCAGTCCCCAGGTGTGCCTTGTGAAAGGGGGCGGGGCACTCTCCTCCCTCGTAGCCGGCTCAGTCTGCGTTGGTCTCGCCTTCTCTCTTCTCTCGGTGCTCTAGGATCAGGTGGGGGTGGTCCTTGCTCTTCGCCTGAGCTCTGTCTCTCCTGCATGTGGTCACACCCACCCCTGTCTGCAAGCCTTTCTAATCCTGAAAACCCTAACCCTAACCCCCAGTTTCCACCAAGACCAGCGGAGCCACCTTCTCAGTCTCTGTCGACTCTTGTTCCAGCTCATCTTCCCCCGCAGATTCAGACTCCGATGGGAGCATGACAACCATGGTCATTCTCAGTGTCATCCTTTATAGCAGTGATGGCGAACCTTTTTTGGCTCACGTGCCAAAAGGGTGTGTGCGCATGCACTAGCATGCGTGCGTGTACCCACATGCATGTCCTCCCCTGCACATGTGCACAACCCCCACACTGCCCCTCCACACATGCGCACAACCCCCCGCTGCCCCCCGCTCATGTGCACAGGCCTCACTGAAGCCTCCAGGCTCCTGAAGCCTGGGGACTGCGAAAAATGGCCCAACGGGCCAACCAGAAGTTCATTTCTGAACTTCCAGTTGGCCTGTTGGGCCGTTTTTCACCGTCCCCCGGCTTCAGGGGTTTTTCCTGAAGCCTGAGAAAAGCAAAAACAGCCAAAAAGAAGGCTGAAAATCAGCTGGCCAGCACGCGCATGCACATTGGAGCTGACATAGGGCAATACCTCTCGTGCCCTCAGATATGGCTCCGCGTGCCACCTGTGGCACGCAAGCCATAGGTTCGCCATCACTGCTTTATAGTGTCCAGCCAACAGCTACTAGGGTGGCCCCTTCTCTTTTTTCCACTGATCACTCCCAGCATGATTGGCTTTTCAAATGAGTCATCTTGCATGACCAAAGTATGATAGCCTTTGTTTGATGATCTTGGCTTTAAGTAATATCTCATGGTAGTATGTATTAAAACTCCTATATACAGTAGTTGTTCTGTATATCGGGGGGGGGGGGGCTTAAATCTGGCCTGCGGGTCCGGCCTGGAAATATCAAAGGACTGGCCCATGGTGCCTCTGCTGGCCAAAACAGGCCGCGGGGGGCCTGCACACACCCCTCCCGCAGCCCGATTTTGGCCTACTGCAGCACTTTGTCGGCCGAAAACGGGCCACACGGGGACCGTGTGGGGCTTCTGCGTGGCTCGTTTTCAGCCGGCAGAGTGCTGCAGGAGAACTGGATTGGACTGGATTACAATTATGTGGCCTCAAGTAAGTTCCTGATCTGGATAGAAAATAAGCAATATCCTATGTTAATATTACAGTTTAATGCCAGATTTTACATACTGTAGGTCCATTTAATCTAGAATCAACAATCTATAATTGACATCCATTTCTATTTACTATCCTGGAAATTTACCTCTGCTGTTAGATCTTGCATTATCATGTTATTGATGCTATTGTATTTTTATTATTAGTTGAATAATAAAAATGCAATAGTATAAATTGCTTTTCTGCCTGGAAAAGCTATTAAGCAATGGGGTATAAATTTAGGAATAAAGAAATTAGTGGGGTATGAAGAATAAGTAATAAATGTTTGCCAGTAATATCTGGTAGAAGAGATAGCAAAATGGTTATAGTAAAGAACTGTGGAAAGAAAGAAAAGAGAAGGGAAAAATGTATCTTGAGCCTGTGTCAAATGCCTACCATGGTCACACCCACCCCGGCTACACCCACCATAACCACGCCCACCCCCCAGCCACACACACACACACACACACACACACACACACACACACACACACACACACACACACACACACACTCTGGCCCTCCAAGGTCAAATACAACCCTGATGCGGCCCTCAATGAAATCGTGTTTGACACCCCTGGTCTTTATACTGTTGACTGTGAACCTGAATAATTTTCACTAAACGATAGATTGCATAATTCAGTGAAGTGGGTATCCACATAAATCATTTAAATAAATAAATAAATAACCTTCCCCCCCCCAAAAAAAACAGAGGAGGTAAATATCCATATTTTTATACTGCCCTATACATTTTGATAATTCAGAGTTCTACTGGATTTTACTAATTATACTATAATTATTTTAATATAATTAAGAGTGGTAGGTTCTTGACATAACTTTAAAAGAATTGATATTTTGAGTGACTTAGAGAAGTTCCAAGTTTACATGCTATTACAATATATAAGTAATTTCAACAGCTAATTTTGCCAATACTTAGAACTTTTTAGGGATTGAAATAGATGAGAGTTAAGTAAAGGGGTTGAAGGGATTTCGAGAAGAGTCAAGAGGGAGGGGAGACAACAGGTTTATTAACTTGAAGAAAAGGTTAGAAGTGATTATATTTCATAACACTGGATTTTTTTCTTTTCTTTAATCTCTTCTATTTTCTTTCTTTTCTCTTTAGATGTGTCTTTTATGTAAAATTCTCAATAAGTATAAATTAAAAATAAATAATATATTTGACTAAAATTAATTGAAGGATTGTTTTTAGAAATCTGAATGAGTTTTTGATTTGATGTTTATAATGTTTTAACACAAAATAAGTTAAGCACTAACAATTCTTGTTAACGGATTCTTGTTAATACTTTATACTGCAGAAGGACCAACAAATATTTCTAATAAATACATCTTGAACATTATGCTTAAATCAATAGTTTTCTTACCTAAGAAAGGCATAACTGCCTAGAGATAACGAGCTCATGTTTCATCAAGAAAAGCTAATAATTAGAAGATCGTTCCGGATAAGCCTATGTTTTTAAATGAACTATTTATCAGAATTTGAGAATAGAAAAGAATAAACAAAAAAAGACAATCAGGATCAGAAGCAGAAAAAGATAATATCTTAAGGGAGTTAGCTGAAATAAGAATGCAATAGCATTGTTTTTGGTGATCCTTTTGGATTATAATTTTAGAGAGATAAATTGAACTATAAATAATTGACAAAACAACTTTATTCTCAAATGCTATCATATTCACTACTCCCAGTCCAGAACAAATTTGAACACTCAAACTTTTATAATTCTTTGCATTGGCTACGCTAGTTGCCATTGTTGGAAGCTGAAGTCCCAAATAAGAACAGTTTGACAGTAGACCTAATTATGCAGAAATGGTAGGCACCCAATGAATGTATCTGTGCAATGGCTAGACAGACCTTCTTCAGGAAGCCTTAAATCAGTCTCCTGCATGAAACTCAAGGCTAGTCAATAGCCTTTCCACCTATATGAGTGTAGGATTGCGTCAGCTTACCCATCCCTGCTATAACCAGAAATGTTGACCTTGGAATATTTCCCCTCTTGGCAATCTTGTGTTTATGGAGCTTAATGGAATGCACTCCTAGTTAAAAGAACATAGGATTGCTCTATAAAGTAAAATCACCACCAAACTAGGTCTGTACTTTGCACTAAGGCATACATTTAATGTATGAACCCAGACATTGTGGATCATAAATTATTCTATATAATAGAAGCATAAAAATGAGTTGCCAAGAGAGAGAGAGAGACCACATTGTGCCCCTTGTTTGTTTTTTTCATTAATTGAGAAAGCCATCATCCAAGCCTAAGGAAACACAAAGATTATCGACATCTGATTATCAGCGCTCATTTCCTATCAACTCCAAAGATAATTTCCCCAAGCAATCATTCTCTAGTGTCAGTGCCGCGAGGTGAATATAAAATTAGTCTTGCACAAATGAAATGGGAATGGGGAACTGAGAAATATGCTTTTAGCTCCCCTTCCTATCAAGTGCTGAACAGAATTTCTTTTCTCCACTATAACTTTTTATTAGTACAATGTGTCTCGTTCTCTTTAGAGTTTTTAAGAGCAGGCTATCTAGAAGTCCAGCTGACCAAAGACATAGCAAGATTTCTGAATGCACTGTGCATAGTAGCACTGCTTTCATGTTGAATGGGAAAGCATAATAATTAAGCCGCTATACAGAAATTGCCATTTGCGGTACAGAAAGTGAGATTGCTACTCTGGTTGGGGACTAAGAACGCAATTAAGTCAGGACACGGGTGAATAGTTTGTATTGCTGAAATTCAACAATACTCGTTAATGTCCTCTCTTTAATGACTATGGAGGAGTAGTTGGTTGCTAGCTAGAATACCCAGCCTATCCAGCTATTCACCCTTTTTCTGGTTTTATTACAGCAAGATCCCTACCCACCATTATTTAAGTGGTTAGAGCATTAAAGTTGACTATTTACAAAAATATACAATATATAAAGCAAGGTTACTGGGGTTTATAATTTCTCTCCCACCGCCAGTAAATGTCTTTTCTTTAAGTGCTTGCGATGCCTCTAGAAACTCTTTGTTCTTCATTAAGCCTATTACTAACACAACACTGGCCAACTCTACTTCACTGTAACTACTGAGTTAATAACACAACTATATTCTATTTAATGCCATAAGGGCCGTAGGAAATTGTGTGTGGGTTGAGAACAAGAGGGCGACTGGCCGGCCAATTTAAATGATTCAGTCTAGGCTCCTGAATCCATTTTAAAAAGCCTGTGGCATGGAGTACTGAACTATTGTTGCTCAAAAAGCAGCTTCCAGGAAGAATTCTAAGCAGCCATGAAGTAAAAATGACAGAGTGACGGAAAGCACTGATTGCATACTTTGAGTGCAAAATGCAAAAGAATGTGTTATTGTATGAAGCTATTGGCTCTTTCGGGACATCTTTAAATAATATAAGAGAGCTACAGGTTTCCTATCAAATTATTTTCCCTTATTGACCCTTGGATTGTCTCCCTAGGACCTAGGAGAAAAATTGAGATCAAAAAAATCATGGTATTTAATAGAAAGCGACATGTATATAGAATACATAATGTATGTACGGTAGTTAGTCCTTGAGTTATGATCATAATTGAGCCTGGCAATTAACGGTTGTAAGTTGTGATGATCATAAAGCGGAACATCATCTAATTTTATGAATTTTTGGGTGGTGGTCACTAAATAATTCTGTAGTTGTTAAGTGGAGAGAGTGTATGTGTGTGCACGCAATGTTAGAACTTCAAAACTGGATCATAAGTAGCTTTTCAGTTGATAAGCATATATTCCTGATTTGCTTTAATTGCCCTTTCATAATGTAAAAATAAACCAAACTGCCTTGCTATGTGATTTTCTCCTTCACTGCTTTTTCTTTTGACCAGCTTCTTTAAAATGAGTAAGACCAGAGAGAGCAGATTCCCTTCTCCTAATTTGTTAGCAAAAATGATTTCCACTAACCGGAGCTTAGAGTTGGATTTCCCATTTTGAAGACAGTGGAAAGATTAAGTCGATCTTAGATATGCAGGTATGTTAGACTAAACTTCTCATTCTGTTTTCCCAGAATAATGGTGATCACAATAATGCAGTCGCCATCCACTGAAGGACAATGATCATCACAGATTATATTTTTGGCATTCTCCAGCCATTAATCTGTCTCCCAAATGGCATGTGCAGTGCAAGTAGGGGAAAATGCTTTTCATATTAAAAAAAATTATCTGCAGAAAGTTTCATATTTGCAAGCATTTGTCAGATTTATTTTTTGAAAATGTTGCTATTCAGTTAATACAAAACATTTGTGGAGGTGTAATCCTTCCAGGTCTGATATGTGCTGCCTAACAATGCTGTTTGCCAGATAATAACAGATATTTAAAGAAATTGTTATGACTAAGAAAAGCTAACAACTTTTAAAGGGGTGGGGGGGAGGGCAGAAACAGCTGCAGCACAAAGTTTCAAAAATCATTTCAGAAAAGGCAATTGCCATATGTTAGATGTGCATTTTGTAGTAAGGAATATCCTTCTGGGTTCAGTTCCAAGTGGGGAAAAAGACACTGGATTCATGAAAGTTGCTTGGAAAGAAGGTTTAATGGTGGACAGGAGCACATGGCATAGGCCCCTGTACAGAAAAGGTAGATCACATGTTTCCAGATGTGGGTGAAGAGAAAAAGGGGCGAAGAGATGCTGAGTTCCTTGTTTTATACTCTCTGTTGGGTCCCACCTCTTAGTTTCCTGTTCCTTGTGTATATAATGCAACTGATTGGTGGTCAGGCTCCCAGAAGGCCATGCAGTGGCAACTCTATAGGCTTTTGTCTGTCCCAGCTTTGGCTGAATGAAAGGGCCTTGGGCAAATCCTATTGTGGTTCTGTTATGCAGAAGACTTCCAGGCTAGGTGAGAGGAATGTGTGAGCTGGGCCCAGTCCTTAATGGCCCATTGGCAAAGGGGGTTTCTAAGAGGAGTCTTTTGTCTGCTTAAAAGCATGTTTCCAGGGATATTCTATAGAATATATTCTGCCTTTTAATATTTCCTAGGATATTTCATTTTTCTAGGAGAGGGGTGGGTGCTAACTTCCTACAATTTGATCCAGGATTCTAAATTGAAAGATTAGAATTAAAGTTAGCACATAAAGTCAAGTTGGCGGCTTCAAACCAAACTGTGGCTGACTTAACTCGGTTATGGGTTAAGAAGCTCTGCAAACGAATCTATATATTTCTGGGCAAGCTGTTTCATCAGTTGCTTCTAAAACAAAGTCCCCAAAAGGCACTGCTGAGTCTTAACAAAAGCATACATTTAACTTTGGTTCTAAAAATAAGGGCCACGTTTTAGAAGCAGCTTTTTTCAAACCTGCCTCCTGTGCAGAAAGATTAGTTTTTTTTTTAAAAAAAAGACCAATGTGGAGGATATTGTGTGGCTCCTGCCTGTTTTTGATTTCATCCAGAGGGTTTTGCCAATCTGGAACCATTTACAAAGGCTACAGTAGTCTATTTTTCCACTAGAGTTCTCCCTAGCCAGAAGGCCTTTCTTGCTCTGATAAAACTTTGGGAAAATTTTTCTCATTTCCTTGCCACAGCTAAATGGCCCATAAACAAAGCAATTTGCCAAACACTTTCTGCACCTGTGTTCTTTTTATAGAAACTAGCTGGATCAAAGCTTCTGGCAACCTGGGAGCTGGATAGAAGGTTAGTCCTTTCCTCTCCAAGGAAAAGAGGGCATGTAAGATTAAAGCTTACTTTGTGACATGCAAATATTTTTGGGATTGAAGAGCTACAGCTTAGTAATGCTCTGAATGCAAAAGTTTCCAGATCAAATCTGATATTTTGGGTGCATAGACCAGAAAAACGTAAGAAAAACTTTGGGTCAGATTAAACACCTGCCTTATCAATGCAGTCTATTTAGGAAATTCAAACTTCTATTTAAAATCGTATAAAATATTTTAATATTTAGAGATAGCTGACTTCTAATATTTAGCCTTGCTAATTAGTCTTTTGTGCTCTATTTACCCCCTTTTTTTGTGAAAGGGATCTTGACAACTGTTAATGAAGAAGGATAATCTTTGGACGAATGAGGCCACTGGCTTGCAAAGCTTCTGTTTTGCCTAGTAATGTGGCTATTTGTCAAATAAAAAGGGATGTAATAATACAATCCACGAGAGCATTTCTATGGTTTCTGTCACCCAAGAATTGCAGCACCCAGAATAGAAACAGCAGTACCAATTTTGCTATTTCTTCCCAAGCGGCGAGAGAAGTGTCTTGATTAATTTACAGTTGCCTACATGCATGTCACACTTATTGAAAGAAAGAAATTGATGTACTAAGATGGTATTTGGGACAGAACACGTAGAAGCAGGTGATAGTTTCTTTCAGGTACGTTGTTCCAGCCTAGGCATTGCTATCATAGGTCAATCTTTAAAAATCTGAACTATTGAATTTTTTTTAGTACAGTCCATTACAGGTAAACAATTATATTCTTTTTATATATTTTTTTTTAATTGGTACATTTTTTCTTTAAAAGCATAAAAAAATCCATGTCTATCTGAACAGTGTGTTGTCTGGGCACAATTAATTTTAAGTAGAGATACAACAATAACCATAATCATACTAGTAATCTTAATAAACATATCAATATTAATCACAAAATAATAATACAATTAGTTTGTCCATCTTGCAATATTTACAATAAAAAATTTTTATTATCTTTTTAAATCCTTTTTAGATTCTAACCTCTGTTTCTGTTAGTTAACCATTGGTAAAATAAATCCCATGTTAAAAAATATTCTGTTTCTTCCTTTTCTTTTATCTTAAGTGTCAATCTATCCATCTCAGCACATTCTAATATTTTTTTAATTACACTTTGTCTGGACCTCATCATTTTTCCATTGTTGTGCAAACACTATTCTTGCTGCCGTTACTGCATGCAGAATTAAGTATGTATTCCCTTTATTATACTGTTCTGGTAATATCCCCAGCAGAAAAATTTCTGGTTTCAAATCTATGTGTTGCTTATCATTTTTTCTAACCAACTATGTATTTTAGTGCAATATTTTTTTGCCTTTGGGCATGTCCACCACATATGATAATATGAACCTGGTGTCTGATTACACTTCCAATATTTAGCTGATAAGTTTTCAAACATCTTTACTAACCTCGCTGGTGGTAAATGCCACCTATAAAACGTTTTGTATAAATTTCCTTATAGGCTGTTCACATTGTTAGTTTACATTTTCTATCCCACAATTTCTGCCATTTATCTAATTCTATTGAGTAACTAAAGTTTTTAGCCCATCTTATCATTGTTTCTTTCACTTACTCTTCTTCCATTTTAATACTCAATAAGTAGCTATACATTTTTAAAATTAATTTTTCATCTGTCCCTAGTAATATCTGGTCTAGTTCTGTTGATTCTTTATAGAAACCATACATTCTTGCATCTTTCTCATATCTTGATTGTATTTGCACGTGTGGCTACCATGCTAAATCAATCCCTTGATTAGTCAGTTCTTGTTTAGGTTCTCCTTTATTATTCAAAATGTCCTTATGTCTTACAATTTTTCCCATACTAATCACATTCAGTGCCTCCATCGTGGAGACCCAAACTGGCATTTTCATGTAGTGTCTTTCTTTAATTTTCCCCCATACTAACAATAGTGCATTTCTAACAAGGTGTCTTTGAAAATATCCATGTATTTTATTTTTCCCATACCATAGAAAGGTATGCCACCCCAGTTGGAGATCATGTCCCTCCAGAGTTAATAGTCTTTTATCTCTCAAATTTACCCATTCTTTCACTCAGACAAGTGCAGAGGCCTGGTAATATAGCTCCCAATCTGGCAACCCAAAGCCAAATTAAATTCTTGAGCCTACAACTATGGATGAAGATAATAATGACAGTGAGTTTCAGGGGAAAATGTGAATATAGGCAGTATCAAATTATTTTTCTCAGTCTTACATATTCTGATTGGCAGCAACTGTAAAGAGAGATCTGTCCTATCATTTCTTACTGAAACAGTTGAATATACAGAAGTTTGTAACTTTTGTACCTGGGTTATTCCTAATTTGGAAGAGGAGCTTGTGTTAACATTCTGGGATAGGCACCTATGTCCAAAGGACACATGCAAAAAACCATAATATTTGTATCTTCAATAAATGAGAAATATCAACTATCATTCTTCTATTTCTTCTGAGTGTAGTGTGGGCTAAGGACAATCAATAGAGTTTAAAAGCTCTATTGATCTCCAGAACTGGAGTGATTAGTAGTAAAAAAAATTTCTGGATCTCATTCTCAGTGACTTGGAGTTAATAAGATTCAGAAGTATAAGAAGTGTGGAAGGAACTGTTAGAGTGCAGCGTTCCTGGGTGATATATTGTGTCCATGTATTGAGTGGTTACATGTCGGAGCGCAACAGGACGAAGGATTCTATCCCAGTTCCTTACTGAGTATCTTTGTTTTTCTTATATTAAATGGAAAGGTGGATTCTGAAAGCCAGAAACGAGTAAGTCATATAGAAAAATAAAAACCGGTAGCTCCCAAACCTACAGTCTCAAGGAGCAGATCCCAGGAAACTCTACAAATCCAAACTTTGCCTATTCATTAATATTGTGATAGAATCTGAGCTGGCAACAACTGATAAAAGATCCCTTTTTTAATGTGACAGAGATCCCTTATTTTATGTGACAAAATGAGAAGACAATCCTGGGATATCCTGAGAGAACATCTACCCATGATGATGATGTGATCAAGTCATAATCCCCATCTTAATCATGCATTATCATTTTGAAAAACTGAAGCCTAAAATCTTGTGTGCCACCAAGCCCAACATTTCTACTTTTGCTATGCCGTCCTAAACAGATTGATAATGACGACACAGTAATTCAATCTATGCTTTTGTTAGAATCCTTTTTGATTCTTCCATTTGGTTCAGAACAGCATTTTTGCTTTGGACCAAAAAATGTACTCCATGAATATGTGAGCAAAAGACAAAATTGCATCTTTTTTTTTCTCCCCCAGCAAAACCCAAGGGATGGGCTTTTCATTATGCATTCCCTTAATCTTCTGCTAAATTTGATCAGATTGATTCAACACATCTTCTCAACACATCTGACACGCGAATTTTTAGGTGGCAGAAGGACCCCAAGATCTGGCTCATTATACAGGTTTCCTAACCGGGTTTTTGTTTTTTAAATCTCCATTATCCTTCAGCATTGGTTTTTGCCACTAAAGCAGACATGAACAAAGGCAAGGGTTATTTAATTATCATAGAGGTAGTTGCTGCTAAGAAGGGGGCAGAAACTCAAAAAAGAAGATAAACACATTATACTATAAATGTTTCATATAAATTAATATTTCATATAGTAGGTCCCAATTAGCTCCTAAAATATTTGCTGTTGTAAATTAGCAGTGTTCATTACTGCCTTGTAAGTATATTTAACTAAAGAGCTAAATGCCCAGCTGGATGTAATAAGTTTTTTTTTTAATAAAAGAGGTCTGCTGCAAAGCAAAACCCTCATCCCTGACAAAATAAACACCAGACACTCTTGTCTTTCACTGCACTGGCAGATACTTTACTCTGTCTTGAAAATGGTCTCTAGCACAGATAAAAGCAGTCCAGCTCCATTGTAGCAGCAGGTCATTAATTGTTCTAAATCCATTTCTGTGTTCATATGTAGATCGTAACAGTAAAAAACCGCCTATGAATTGTTGTTTAGTTGTTGTTTTCTTTTGCCCTCCTGATTTTCTAATCTAATTCTTTTATTCACCAGCTTTGTTACATTTTTAGAAGTGGTGTTATGTCTGTGATGGACTGTGTGCGATGTCTATCTTTGTTATTAGGCATCCTGAATGAAAAACCAAGGACACAGCTATTGCTGCTGTTGCCATAGGGAATCAGGAGTGCTAAATATTCCATAGAACCGTTATTGTCTACAGGACTGTGTTTTGTATCAATATACTGTAGCAGACAAAGACAGCTATGTGGAAATGGAGTTGGGAACATCCCATTGTCTTCCTTTATGTAACTATAAGAAAGGGTATCATCCAGTTAGTTGGTCGAATTTTTGTAAACCAGTTATTACACTCTTCCTCTTCCTCTGAGGTTGAGTGGAGAAGTCAGGATCACCAGTATCAAACCTACACACTCAAGCTGCTGGCACATATTCTGACTTTCTTCTCTATAGCTGTAGTGGCTTGACTGAATCTACAGAGTGAAAAGTTGAGAGGTTTCCTGCTTCCTGTCCCAGAAACCTTCTCATTCTATGCACCATCTAGCTATACTTCCTACTTCGATGCAATGGCTTGGTGTAATTCCTGCTGCCATCACCCAAGAGAAGGAGTTTGTTTAGTATAACTTCCTCTATTCTAAGCCGATGTGGGATAATGCTCCTACAGTCTGCATCAAAGGTGGGTTTCAGCAGGTCCTGACCAGTTCTGGAGAAGCGGGTAGCGGAAATTTTGAGTAGTTCAGAGAACCGGTAAATACCACCTCTGACTGGCCCCACCCCCATCTATTCTTTGCCTCCCGAGTCACAGCTGATCGGGAAGAAATGGGGATTTTGCAGTAACCTTCCCTGGAGTGGGGTGGGAATGGAGATTTTACAGTATCCTTCCCCTGCCACACTCACCAAGCCAAGCCACGCCCACAGAACCGGTAGTAAAAAAATTTGAATCTCACCACTGGTCTGCATGACTTATTGCCAGGGAAAAGGGAAGTATTGAGTGTGTGGTTCAGAAAATTAGCCCCTTCTTCTCTTCTATGGAGGGATAGACCAATCTTACAAAAGAGAAGGAGAATCAAAATATATATTTAAAGAGATCTGCAGCCCAGCAGAATCACAGCCTTTTGACAAACTTAAGGACTCGAAAACTATCCCCACCCCTAAAAGGGCCTAATGGGGAATACTGTAACAATGAAGCTGCTAAGGCATCTTCAATACGTTCTTCAGTTCAGTCTTTGTCGACAGCAATGGCTGCTGCCCCACATTTCCTAGTCATACCATAACTAATTGTAACAGTTTACTACATATTGATTTTACAGTAGATAACGTTGAAACGGCACTATGTAACCTAAAGCCATCTCTATCTATTGGCCCTGATGGATTATGTGCCTACTTGCCATAGCTGAGCCTCTATGCACAATCTATGAGGTATCTTTCAGAACCAGCTCCTTGCCCGACCTATGGTCATTAGCCACAGTCATACCAGTCTTTAAAAAGGGAGACCCGAAAATTACAGACCAATCTCATTGTGTTGCATCACCTGTAAAGTCATGGAATCAATTATAAACCAATCCATCACCCTCCACTTAGAGACAAACAACCTGCTTTCTAACAATCAGTTTGGTTTCAGGAAAAATTTGTCCTGTAATCTGCAACTCCTACACTGCAGAAACATTTGGACCACACATCTTGACCAGGGTAAAGCAATAGACACAATTTACATAGTGTTCTGTCCCCACGACCGACATCCAAATAATTACGCAACACACAAACATTCAAACAGAGTATTTTAGTCAGTAAAGCAATATCTCATTAAACACGAACACTGAACAAGATAGGCAGAAGTCCAAGAGATAATTACAAGTCTCCTGTCCTTGGCACAAGTCCCAAAGCTAGCAGATGCCAAATACAAGACATGTTCTGGAGTTACAAAAGTGGATTCACCGATATCTCAAAACAGAAGCCACGTTTGCCAGGAACAAGAAGCGGAAACTGGAATGCAAACTGGCCATACTGGAGGACTGGATTCAGAAACCACGATGCCAGAAAACAAGATTTGAGCTGGACTGCAAACTGGAACTGCGTAAGCCAAGATTCAGGAGTCATGATACAAACTGGAACTGAAGTCAGGATGCAAGAGTCAAGAGTCACGGAACAAACTGGAACTGAAGTCAGGATGCAAGATTCAGGATACCACTGGAAACTGGAGTCAAGATGCAAGATTCAAGATACAAACTATGATTCAGGAAACAAACTGGAAACGAGTCAGGATGCAAGATTCAGGATACCACTGGAAACTGGAGTCAAGATGTAAGATTCAAGATACAAACTATGATTCAGGAAACAAATTGGAAACTGGAGTCATGATGCAAGATTCAGGATACAACTGGAAACTGGAGTCAAGATGCAAGGTTCAAGACACAGACCATGATTCAGGATACAAACTGGAACTTGACTGTGATCAGACAGGTATCTTTTTCAAGCGTTGCTCTCTGCAACTTTCCAGCTGCAGAAACTCTTCTTAAATAGACCTAAGGGCGTGGTGGCCAATTAGCCCCAGGTGGCCAATTAGCCCGGAGCAGACCTCCTCTGGAGTAGACCTTTCTGCATCTTGACAGCTAGACCTTTCTGCCTCTCGGCAGCTCAGCGTTGCTCTGGCATTCAGGAAAGGAGGGGCTACTCCTTTTCTATCACTGCCACGAGGCACTGAAGGCTCCAAAGGCTCTGACTGCATAGGCTGCTAGCCAGGCCACAATACATAGACTTCTGCAAAGCCTTTGATTCAGTGGTGCAAGACAAACTACTGTTAAAACTAAGTTCTTACGGCATTTCCGGATCCCTGCACAAATGGATAGCCGCGTTTCTGTCAACAGGCAACAAGTAGTCAAAATAGGGAGGACCCTATCAAATCTGGTACCAGATAACAGTGGTGTCCTCCAAGGCAGCGTTCTAGGATCCACACTCTTTCTGCTTTACATCAACGACCTATGCGATCATATTAAAAGCAGCTGCAGCCTCTTCACTGATGACGTAAAATTATTTAACACCACTGACAATGCTGCTGCCCTACAAAACGACCTTGACCATGTGTCAGAATGGTCGCGCATTTGACAACTCCAAATCTCAACTAATAAATGCTCTGTCCTACACATTGGCAATAAAAATCAGAACACCAAATACAAGTTGGACGGAAACGACCTCATAGACGACCCTCACTCTGTCAAGGACCTAGGAGTACTCATTTCAAACGATCTAAACCCCAGAGCTCACTGTAACAGCATTGCCAAAAAGGCATTAAGAATTGTTAACCTAATTTTGCGAAGCTTCTTCTCCGGTAACATTGTATTGCTAACTAGGGCATAAAAAACCTTTGCCAGATCAATTCCTGAATACAGCTCATCTGGAATCCACACTCTATATCAGACATTAATACGATTGAGCGGGTCCAAAGGTATTTCACGAGAAGAGTACTCCACTCCTCTACTCACAGTAGAATCCCTTATGCCACCAGGCTTGAAATTTTGGGCTTGGACAATCTGGAACTGCGCCGCCTGCGGTCTGATCTAAGCATAGTACACAAAATTGTCTGCTACAACGTCTTATCTGTCAATGACTTCTTCAGCTTTAACCTCAATAATACACGGGCAAACAATCGATACAAACTCAAAGTAAAACGCTCCAAACTCGATTGCAGAAAATATGACTTCAGCAACAGAGTGGTCAACACCTGGATTGCTCTACCCAACTCTGTTGTTACATCCTCAAACCCCCACAGTGTCAATCTTAAACTCTCTACCGTGGACCTCACCCCATTCCTAAGAGGTCCGTAAAGGGGGCGTGCATAAGTGCACCAGCATGCCTACCCTCCCTGTCCTATTGTCCCCATTTATTTGTATTCATTTCCTTCGTTCATGTTCATGTTCATACCTGCTATCTTGTACATGTTTGACAAACTAATAAATAAATAAAATAAATAACTCCCTAAAGCAACGTTTCCAAGCAAATATTTACATAAGCTGCAACCATTCTGTGAAATGGCTGGATCCTTGATATAGTTAGGTCTAATTACAAGGAGAGTCTAGAGAAGGGCTGTCAAACTCCTGGCTCGTGGGCCAGATGTGTCATGCGCCGGCCATGCCCGGTTAAATGAAGGAGGAAAAAGTCCCGATACATCACGTGATGCCACCGTGACGATGTGAGTTTGACACCCCTGGTTTAGAGGAACATGTAGAACCAGATGAACAGTGTTAGAAGGCAATATTTACTCTTCAGAAAAACAATTCCTGAACCTATATTCATATGCTTTACTAAGTCATGAATTTTAAATACAATTAAAAAGGCCATTTAAAAGACTGATTAAACTAATCAGATAACGATATAACTATGTTGCCACAAAACCTGGAGGGGAAAACACTGCAAATCGCTGATTTGATGTGTGACTTCTAATAGAGGAATGTATAATGAATTATTTCTGGTAAAGAAGAATACTATTACAGAAAAAAAAATCATTATCAACTGCCCTAGGAAGATTATAGTGGAAATTTATAAACTGGTCTGATATTTACCCAGAACTCAGTAACAGTAGAATCAAACAAGTTTGTGCAAAAATAAGTAGTGGTTTATTTAAAGATATTTTACTAAATACTATAGTCAACACATCAAAACATAAACCATGGTTTACAAACTGCAGGTCTCTTTCTGAAGAGGAGATTTGATATATTTTAACTTAAAGTTTAAATTAGAACTTCACAAAAGCTTGGAGATATAGTGGGAACTGCAAATAAATGCTTGGTGCTATATCCAGTTCCTGGACCATATGCCCTATGCTGAATATAAAGGAAGGTGAAGAGTTTCAAGCATCTTTCTATACGAAATTTTGCAAAGTGCAAAAATACAGAGGTACTCTGAAAGTAAGTCAGTCAAATAAGTGGCCTTCAGCTGAGGAATAACTGCTACATGTAAACCCACGCTAAGCTCTACTATGGAGAAAAGAACAAAATATAATTGGTATTCTTCAAAGTGACATTTCAATAAGTGTTGTTCTCAAATAAATCACTGCACAATAATTTTCAAGAACGGCCTGCCCGTGTTTCTTTATCACATAGCTTGCTGAAAAGTATATTTCAAAATGTGTTATGAATTTCAATGGATGAAAAATGCAGCCTAGATTTATAGTCTACCCTTTGATATAAAAACGGAGAAGGCTAATAACTTCTCAGTGCTATCTAGTCTTGTTAGCTTCCAAGGTGATACATTACTAGGACCTACAGGACTATCAACTTCCTTTTATCAGTCACAGGATGCTAAACACACTTCGCCTCAGAGAACATTACCGGGATTGTTCTCTTTTGCAGTGCTGCATAAACTTTGTGTTGTTATTAGCCATTATCACCTTTTTCTAACAGCATGTGATTCTTGTTATTATGAAGGGCTGTTAAAGAAAATAAGGGAGGTTGGAAAATGTCTTTAGGTTCCAGATTCTGTTACTGGTACCTCTAAAGGCGAGCCATCTGCTCTAAGTTAAAGGAAACCAGGCTTTGCAGTGCTTCATGACCTTATCCGCAGTGTAAACGCAGTTTCAGTTCAGTTCAGGGAAAAAAGCTTGCCAAGATAACACAAGCACTAAAGGCTGTAAAAATATGAGAAACAGCCAAAATATAAAACTGAAGAGAAATTGCTTACAAGAATTTTGCTCTGCATTTTCTAACAACTATAGTGAACTACTTCCTCCTCCTCCTCCTCCTCTCCTCTTTCCCATTCTTTCCTCGTTCCTCCTTTTCTTTTCCTCTTTCTTCTTCTTCCTCCTCCTCCCTCCTTCGTCCCTTCTCTCTTCTTCTACAACATAATGCTCAGTCTTACACAGGTAATATCTACATATTAATGATACGTTGTTTTGTTTCTTCACATCTGAGGATGTGTATCAGTTTGCTGAAGTTGGGGCAAAATAATTCCTCACAATTCCTAATCGTATGATGCTCTCAGAACTTACAGGATGTGTAGTACCAAATATCTGAGACTAATTGGCCTGGCCCAAGTTAGTGCTTCCAGTAGTCTAGAATTAACATGCTTCTTATAAGTTGTAATTCAGAAAATTTTATTGAAATTTTATTTACAGTATATATTTTATCCCACTCCAGGGAACTCAAGTCATCGTCTTCTTTTCATGTAATCATATCCCTGCAGGATAAGGTTAGTTAGCATGAGTCAGCCTCACCTTCTAACATTTAATGGGGTGACTGACAGACAGGGAATCACCTGGTCACTTCTCTCCAATGTATCCACAGCTAAAAAGCAAGTTTAGATGAAGAGGTGAGCAATCTCTCCCAATGTGGGAGGTTCCATGTGTCATTGGGGAGGGCACAGACTGATTTGCCCAATTTTGCCTTTTCCTATCTTTCTTACAGAAATGCCCTGATGCTTACTTAGCTCTGGTCTCACATCTGACTGCTGATCTGCTTCAAATAGCAAACATGCATGGTATTTTTGGCTCTATAAAGCTTTCTATACTTTAAAATTAAATAAGATGCAAGTAGCAAAACAAGCAAACTAATATATAAAGAAGTACCATGACCCCTTTACTTATTTTCCCACGTGTCACAATTTTAACTGGTGGGGGTACCTGTTACCTAAAGTCTGGTTGCTGATTAATGGAGCAGGGAGGATTGTTATTTTTTCACAGCTCTCTGATTGGTAACTCAGAGTGGAAACACTTCCTCACAGAAGAGTAATTCCTCTTCCAGATATGTACTGTATGTATGGTGCAGTCTGTTCCTGGTTTTCTCTCTATCACCATGGGTGCTTGGGCAGATTGAGGGGCCATGTAAGGAGATATTAGTGTCCACCCAAACCATGGAACAGTGTAGCTTCCTTTCCTAATAGTTTTTCCCTGCCACAAACCCAAGGGTGTCCACAGAGGAGCATCCAACAGTCAACATGGGATCTGTGATCATGCGATGAAGCCCCACTCAATAGGACCACCGAGGCCCCAGCAAAGCTGATCAGCTGGGCTGTGTTGTCTGTCATCTGCAAGTTGTTTCAACATTCTATTTTCACCTAATTATTTACAAATAATTATTGCTCTACTTTCTCCTGAGCTTCTCCTTTAAGTAATGGGTTAGAGTTAGAGTTAGGGACATTAAAACCCAGATGAGGCTTCAATTGCACCATCACAACCACCATTTTGATTTTTCTGATTGTATCCCATAGACACCCCAAAGCATCCACAGCCATTCATTTCAGTATAAGAAAACTTTTCAGAGTAGCTTCGTCTCTGGCAACCTTCCAAGTAAACACAAGCTATAGTACATGTATATTGAACAATGATGTTGCCACGATTAAAGTGTGCTAAGGTCTTCATCTGGTATTACAGCCACACTTCCTTTCTCTAAATCAGTGGCCCCCAACCTTTTTGGCTTCTCAGACCGGCAGCGGTTGGGGATGGTTTTGTGTGTGCAACCTAATCCCATGCATGTGCAAATAAAGCTTTGCACGCTCATCCACCGCTCATGTGGCCTGGTACCCAATGAGCCGTGGACCACTACCAGTCCCTGCTCTAAATCACATCAGCTCATAGGCTGTGCAGTATAAAATAAGACAATTATTTTTGCTGTATCTTCAAAGGATGATGCAGCTAAGCTTAAGGATTTACACATACTTTTAATACAAACTGCCTCTTCAGGGGGAAGGGCAAGAAAGGGGCATTGCCAGCAATAGAAACCGCACCCTTTTTTATGTGCATTGTGCATATATGTAAAAAGGGAGGGGGTGGGTTAAATTATGCCCTTATGGCTATCACTTTGAAGATACCCCAAGCAACAGAAAGTATTTTAGAGAAGAGTTTGTGTCATGTTTGGAAAGAATTTCAACCCCATGTTAGTTTTGCTACTTTTTATCACATGTACTTTGAAGCAGAGGAGCAGGACACTTGTGGCTTTAAATATTTTTTGAACCAGTGTATCCCTAAGATTGGGAATGCCTTGGTCAAGATGCCCTACAAGGCTGCCTCCACACCAGTACTGCCTTTTCTGTGCTTGAAAGCAATAGCTGATCTCCTCATTTAAAATAATGAAAAGGTAAAAGATGTAGTACCAGCAATATCTGATTAGCAACAAATGGAAAATATGCAGCAATCGCAAAACTAACAGCATATATGCAAAAAAGAAGTTTAAGCAAATTCAAGCAAGAAAGGTTTCCATAGATATTACATATTACGTGGCAAAGCAAATACAAACATTTAGAACTGGGGGTTGGACTAGAAGACCTCCAACGTCCCTTCCAACTCTATTATTCTGTTATTCTTTTGCTCCTAGTGAATAATGTCATTTATCAGTTCATAAAGAAAATGTTAGGACACTGTATGCAGTAATTATAACATTGGTGCTGACATCCCACTTTTTAACTACAACTAAAGGAAGAAATTTTAGCTCATTTAAAATCAAGATCAATTTTACTAATAAGCAGCATGCGTAGTTGCCTTGCCAACAAAATGCATTTGCTTTATAGACATTAGCACATTTTATATCAATCTATTCAACCAGAAAGATACTTTAAAAAGAGCTATTTACGAATACATAGTAAGTAAGTATATTATGTTAGATCTTTCTTTCCTTTTTCTTGGACAGAACATCAACAAAGTATATGGTATTATTTAAGGAGATATAACACACAGGTTCAACTGAAATTTATCTGGAGGATGCAAGATTGTGGATTACAGACAAACATTCCACTTAGGTAAATCACTTGTATGAAAACTCAATTAAATTATAAATTAATTCCTAATCATATCATTCAAAGGTATTTATTGTTGATGTTTTAGTTTTATTAAAAATTAAAACCCTCCTCTCAACAAGTGCCTTTTGAAAAGTAATAACTCAAAATAAAACATCTATTCAAACACATTAAGAACTCTATGACTGAACTGATATAGCTAAGCTAACACAATAGATTAGATAGCAAGCATGAAAAAATTCTACCATACATGCTTTGATTTCATTCAAAATAAAGTTAAGAATTCATTATATCTAATCTTGGGAAAGATACATCTTAGGAAATTAACATTTCAATTCATGACTTGAAACCACAGCTTATAAAATGTCTTTTATTAAATGAAAAGAATCTGTTTTGTAGATCAAATATGAAATAGAATGTACAAAAAACTTTACATCTCTTCTTTCAAAGAAATAAAATACTATCTAGAATTATCTTGCAGCCATTCCCTTCAAATACAGCAGAAAATAAAAGATTTTTTAAATGGCAGTACAGCAATACACAGAATAGCCCGTGTTTAAACTGCAATTATAGAGGTTAAAATTTAAATGGAATCTTAAAGAATACAACTAATCCATAAAGTAACAAAACATGAAAGTCAATTATTACATTTCTCTTAGAAGCAAGCGGTGGGTACATGAAGTGCAGAATTCATAAAGCTTGCATATAGCCTTCTCAGTTCCTATACAAATATAAAATGTTCCTTTTTTTAAAAAAAACTTTTTTATTCCATAACATTTCACAATGAAGGAAATCATCTCAGCTATCTGTTTAGCTCAGTCATGCAAAACATTCCTCAGATCTTTCCTTTTGAAGCTTGGTTCCCAAAGCCGTCATGACAATTAAAAAAAAATCTTTCAGTTCAAAATTTTGCACCATTGTATAAGGAGGTTTTACAGAACTTATGTCTTTGGCATATCACACTGAATCCCTCTTTAATACTTTTCCTTTTAAAAAAAGTATACATTCTTTTAGTATCTTAAAAACATCTATTTCAGACTTTGCAAAATAATGCATTACACCTCCTATGCGATTTGCAAAATATACACCTTTTTTGGAGGTGATGGGAAATACCCGCCCATTCAAATCTTGAGTGGTTGCAAAAAGCTCAAATAACAAGCTCACTTCCGCATAAATTCAGTTACATAAAATCATTCAGTTCGGCTTCCAATGCTGCTGCCATTTCATCTGCCTCTGAGCTGCTACCCTCCTCATCTTCATTGCTCGATCCTTTACTTGATTCACTGGCAACATCATCGTCAGCTAGCTTTCGCTTGTGACCCCTGTAGGTATGAACACAGACAATAATTGTGGTTAAAACCCAATTATTACCAGTATCTATAAGAATTTTGATCAACTAAGCCAAGTCCAGTGCTGTTAAGAGATTCTGTATTACTGCAGCAATAGACCTCTGAATGCTGAATACAAGATCCTCCCCTGAAATCCCAAACAAGTAGTAGGTAAAATGATAATGTCCAATATAGGTTTCTGCTTGCCGTGCTTAGGAAGATTAAAGTGCCTAGAAGAGAAAGTGGGAGCTCAGTTGCCTTCAGGAATGTTCTCAATTTCCCCTTTTGCAGAAGGAAATTCCCAACTTAACTTTAGAGATGCTTTAGGAGCAATAGGGTAGTTTGATGTATGATGAGCTGAAAAATGTTCAATAGAAATCAATGCTTTTTAATTATGAAAGTGTGTGTACCTTGAAACCTGAATGGTACTTTTAAAATTCATTAGGGAAATAACAGATCCCCAAAATATATATTTTATTTATCATATATAGGAACTGCTCATCTCCATCATAGAATGACTGTATGAGCAAGTATCTGTATTTGTTTGATTTCTTCAGCATTTTGCTGATTGTATCCTACAGTTTTTCGAACTACGTTCTACAGAACATTTGGGTTTTCTGAGAATTTGGCAGAATTCTGTGAGAGACTAAGCAAAAGAAAGAGAAAGAAAGAAAGAAAGAAAGAAAGAAAGAAAGAAAGAAAGAAAGAAAGAAAGAAAGAAAGAAAGAAAGACAAAAGTTCAGCTGAATGCAGCCAATTTTTTTTATCACAACAAGGTTTGCCTCTTTATCAGGGTTCAAAGAATTAAAAACAGACAAGCAAATAAACAAACCACTTCTGTGGCATGAAAATTCTTGCTATAGACCATTTATGCTCATTTTAAAATCAGAATTTTTTTTTACACAAGTATAAAAGCTTTTTATGCTTTATAACACCAAGCACTTGATTTCAATATTACACAGTACTGATTCTGATGAAATTGTCTCCAAAACATGATTTATATTTTAAGCCAAGGTCAACAGTGTGATTAGAATGTGTAAGAAAGTAAAAATGGACTAGATTTCCTGAATACTTGGATCCCTGTTTTGGAACACTCATCTCCTCCCCACTTCCCCAAGATTCACCTGAAAATATTTTAATAAGACAAATAATAGCTTGGGTAAGGACAGTAATTTTAGATGGCTTAGGTGTGCATACCAGACAAAAATCCTTATTAATCTTCTCCTCAAAGAGAACAATTAGAATTTGACATATCACAATGCATTTCACCTGTAATACTTCTGCTAAAAATCCACGGTCACAAGATCAGAAAGAGGCACTATGATTCTTTTAAGTTTACTGTACTAAGAATTTTTCCATTATATTTTTCAACAAAAACACCTGACTAAATCATATCTATATATTTCTATGTATTTGTGAATAGGTATATGTAGATTAGTGGTTAAAATGTTGGGCTTGAAAGCAGAGGTTCAAGTCCCTAGTTAACTACAATGGCCCAATTCATCATCAATATTTTATTGCATTTCACCTTGAACTCTGAAAAGGTGGAATATGAATGCAACAATAAAAAAGCAAGATTATGTATCCTAATTGTATTTACTGTGTAATATAGATTTAGATGTGTTTTATTTATGTCTTTTAGATTTTGTATAGTTTTTCTCTTTTTAAGATTGTAAACCGCCCAGAGTTATCCTGGAGTAAGATGGGTGCCCAATAAATTTTACAAACAAACAAACAAACAAACAAACAAACAAACGTGAAAAAGTATTTTTACAGGAAGTCCTCATTTACTGATCACAACTGGAACCTGCAGCTCTGTTTGGATTACAATTACAATTCAATTACATTGAATTACAATGAATTAGAGCATTGGTGACGAAGGGATTACAAGAGAGTATGCAGGGACACAATGAGGAATACACATCAAAAGGAATGTGGTGGTGCTTATTCTCCTGTAATCCTTTCTCTCCAATATCTCCACTCTGCAAGGGTGGAAAAGAACAGGTCAGGCACAGAACAGTGAATGCTGATTGTAATGGTGATCACATGATTGTGGGACACTGCAAACGTCATTAAGTGTGGGTAACTTATTTTTTCAGCACTGTCATAACTTTGAACAGCTGCTAAATGAGGCAATCAGTAAGTGAAACCTTGCACTTTTTCAATTCAATATTTATTTTAATATTAATATTGATAAATGGGAATATAATGAACATGATGCACCATTTAAATTTTGTAGCCCATCGTGTGAATGGAAAAAATGTGAATTTTGTGTGTAGAAAAAACTTAATTTTAATTAAGTACAAACTTCTATCTTTTTCACCACTCCCAATACTCCAACTTAGAATCTGGTGCACCAGATCAGGTGCAAATGTTTGCTTCATTAGAGAGGCTCTAGGACAGGGGTGTCAAACTCACGTCGTCAAGGCGGCGTCATGTGACATATCGGGACTTCCCCCCTTCGCTAAACCGAGCAGGGCGGAGCCAGCACGTGACGCATCCGGCCCGCAGCCCACGAGTTTGACACCCCTGCTCTAGGAGGAACCTGTCTGATTGAAACCTTGAACATTTAGTTTGATTTACTCTTGTGGAAGTGTCTGGTACCACCATTCTTAGATCAAAAGAGCTCTTGAGGCTTTCAGAAAGATTAGAGATGCCTATGATTTTGGAAAGGGATTAAAAAAGATTGGATATCAATCATTCCACTATCCAGAAGATCATGAGTCTACCATTAGAAAGAAGCTGCATAAAATAGATCTACATGGGAAATGTGCCAGGGGAAATCCTTGGCTGCCTGGAAAAGCTACCCTTCAAACCAGAGCAAGATTAAAGTTTGCACAAAAACACCTAGCCAAAGAATTTCTGGAACTATGTGCTCTATACAGATGAGGCATTATTGGGCCACAGTACCAGAAGCTCCGTTTGGTGAAAACCAAAGACAGCATTTCACTAGGACAAACTATACTATCTGTAAAGCGCAGAGGTGAAAATGTTATGGTTTGGAGCTACTTTTCTGCATCAGGGCCTGGATCTTGGCCAACACAGAATTTATAATGAATTATTCCTGGTACCATAGGGTGCTTCAGGATGAGACCAACCGTCATGAGATTGAGGGTCAACCAAAAGTGGACCTTATACATAACAATGAGGTTGTTTCTGCCAAAGGGACAATACCAGGTGAAACAAGGGTGAACTTCAATTTTCCAGAGAAGGAAATGGCATAGTTTAGTTAAGTACCGTATTTTTCGGAGTATAAGATGCACCTTTTTACCCCCAGAGGGTGAAAACGTGGGTGCGTCTTATACACCAAATGTAGCCCCACCCAGCCACCCCCACCCTTTGGCCTCTGCCTCCCAGCAATTTACCTCTGCAGCAAACAGCAGCAGAGCCTGATTAGCACAAGCAACTGATTATCGGCCTCCCGACCAGCAGCTGATTGAGGCTGCAGGCAGGCCCACGTGCTAAAATGAAAGTGAAATTAAAACTGCAAGGAGGCAAATTGCTGGGAGGGAGAGGCAGAGGCAGAATTTTATTTTCTTGTGCTAATCAGTTGCTGAAACTGGATGCAAGGAGGTAAGTCAATAATTATAAATGTCTATAGAACAGTGATGGCGAACCTTTTTTCCCTCGGGTGCCGAAAATGCGCACGCGCGCGCTGTCACGCACGTGAGTGCCCACACCCATAATTCAATGCCTGGGGAGGGCAAAAACGGCCTTTCCTGCCCCCGCAGAGGCCCTCTGGAGGCTGGAAATGGCCCATTTCCCGACTTCCGGTGGGCCTGGTAGGCCCATTTTTCGCCCTCCCCAGGCTCCAGAGGCTTCCCTGGAGCCTGGGGAGGGCGAAAACACCCCCCTGGAGGCCCTCTGGAAACCTAAAATGCCCTCACAGAGCCTCCACACAAGCAAAAAATCAGCTGGCCGGCACGCACATGCATGCTGGAGTTGAGCTAGGGCAACGGCTCACGTGCCGGCAGATATGGCTCCGCGTGCCACCTGTGGCACGCGTGCCATAGGTTCGCCATCACTGCTATAGAATGTTCAAATTATTAGACTTATTTTTTAAAGACTGCTTTATTATTGTTCTAGACAACAAAATGAAGCTTTTTAAAATAAATGCTTGATCTGAAGAGGCCCAGTGCTATTGTATCTTCTTTTAAATAGCAGAGAATAATGTATACTTCAAGAAAGCCACATTAATTTTAACAGCATGTTAAACTACAAGTATAATCTGAAATGTAACAGTGTCCTGTTTAGTATTAAGATAAGGCAGCTGAGTTAAACCCTGACTTAGTCATGTTTGGAGTAGATCTATTTAAATAATTGGAAGGAGTTAGTGTGACATTTAAGAAAACTTTCTGGGATTAATATACTGCCATAATGTACATTTCTCCAATTCTTTGCTATTTCTATGGGTCAGGCACACATGCACAGAAATACACAGCAAACAGTGAATATCATCTGTACTGTTTGCTGTTTGCTGGGAGGCAAAGGCAGATTCCCCCCCCTTGTTTTCCTCCCCCCAAACTAAGGTGCGTCTTATACTCCGAAAAATATGGTAAATGATTACTTTTTATTGAATTACATCATCTTTATATGAATCATTTTTATTGAATTACATCATCTTTATATTACTATACTGTTTGAATAAAGATAACATATTGATTTGCCCACGTTTAAAGAAAAAAACTTTGCATAGGGTGTACTTTTTCACATGTCTAATTCCATTTTTTTTAAAAGGAAGAATAAATTCAGTGTAAAACGCCATCTCTGTTTTAGTCACAGCAAAGAAAAGCAGAGGATGGCAAAGCCATGGGAATAGTATACATTGCTACTGAGCTCATATATAACATTGACAGTAAAAATACCTTGACATGGCAGTTAAAGGAAGTTCTCCTGTATATTTGTTACAGTCATAATCCAAAGTGCTCGATAAAATGACTTTTAAATATCTTTTAAGCCAGCAGTTCCAAAAATCCTTGAACATAGCCAGATTTTTTATGTCATACTTTTAAAGAATAGCCTCTTTGAAATATACCTTTTGGAAATTAATTATTTTCAAAATTCACTTATCTATCTCCACTGATTTAAATTTGATTTTTAATTACTGTGAATTAACTATTAATCTAAATATAAATTTAAAAACTGATTCTGATCTGGTTTCCTAAATAGCAATAAGAGCTCTAGCACTGCTGACTTCTGAGAATATTTTATTTAAGGTTTTCTGCAAGCTCCTCATAATAGCACATTTTCTGTCAACATCCCAGGATTATCTTAATACATGCCTACTGGCATCTTCAATCACTTTATAGTTTCTGGAAATATAATTAATTCAAATAACAGCTGTGCCAATTAGATAGTACACTGGAGTGAAACACAAGCTGGCAATTCATTGAAATTTTTTTCCTTGAATATACTTCAGATAAATTTGCATTGTGCTTTTCATATAATGCAAGCAACTCCTGAAAAAAAATCTTCATCTATCTTTATGGAACTCCTAGAATTGCTTTTACTGAAATATTCTCTGAAAATGAATATAAAATTAGTTTTGTATTTGGCAAATTTGTATCTATTCCTGCTACTGGGCTCTGCCTGGTATTATCTCATGAAATTCATTGATCTCTCTACTTCTAAACAAGCTGTCATGTTTGCTTCTGATGTGTGAGAAATGAAATTATTTTTGTTAAAAATGACATGTAACAAGAACCATAGTGTAACCATTTTGAATGATTTTGTAATGAAATAATGATGTGTGACAAAATGTAATATGTCAGCTTATTTTCACTTTTCTCAGAATAACAGGAAATGTTTTGACCAATTTTGTGGGAACAGAGAGAGAACATGCTTGTTTTTCTCCTTTGTTATGCAGGGGATGAGCTAATGGGAATGTGCAGGTTCACACAGAAAGAGAGGAAGTGTGGAGCTGTCAGGATGATGAATATGTTCTGGGTTTTTCCTATGTTGTAAATATTGTGTTAGGATGTTACATAATGGAGGTTGGACGATATGATGGGAGGAGGATGGGAGGAGTAAGGTGGAGTCATGTTCATTATAAATCCATGTTTCAGGATAATGGCCTTTGTCTCTATTTTGTGTCATGGATGACCATGTAGGGACCCTTTGATCAAAGTGTAATTAAACTGTTTATATTGTACATAATTCTGGATTCCTGTTTAATTATTTTTCTCACAATTGGCGCTCCAACGAGGGCCTGGACGTTCTTTCTGGATTTGGGAAATACCTTGACCGGGAATGCGCGCACACGCCCTATCTTTGGGTGACCGGGGTGAGGGTTTCGCTTATCCGGGGGAATTTGCTCCTCAAACGGACTGAGATTGCAGGATCCAGTGACAATATAAACAGCCCCCGAGTGAATGAAGGCCGGCCGGCAACTACTTGGCTTAGGTGAGTAATGGGACACGGGGTGTTTCTGTTTAGACTCCTTAAGTGGAACTGGGAGATTGATCGTCTCTGTGTTATGTGCTATGACGTCTGGTCCCTATGTACAAGGGCACGTCTATTAGAATATTCAGGAGGAATATTCATATTCAGGAGGAATCGAAGAGAACAAGTCTCGGGGGGAAAATGGGGCCCGGTTAACTAGAAATGCTAGCGGAAGGAATGAAATTCCTTTGAATCCCTTTGATCTCCTACATTGGAGAAGCTGTGAATGCAGTGGAATGGGGGGTAGGCTAAACTAAGTCGTTATGCCTGAAAGTTGTGCTTGAATATGGCCATGGTTGTCATTGGAATGAGTGTGGAAACTCTAAACCATATTGTTTTAAGGAGTGTGCTTGGCAAGACAAAGTGTAAAGCTTAACTGCTGTATGTTCGTTCCAGTTTGTTTGGATGACCTTTCTCTCTATCTTTGGTAATATGGAATGTGACCCTTTCATGTATGTTTGGTGTCTTTGAATTCCTTCAAGACAGAGTGCCAAATGGCTTGATGGCTGCTGGGGAATTCAGTTACATTTGTTAATGTGTTTATGTGTTGTTGTTTTTCTTTGCCTTTCTGTCTTAAGGGACTATAAATTAATGGTGATTGTACCTGAAGGATAACACAGATGTTAGGAATTATTTTGCAGGCAGGACAGTATTTGTACATGGCACTGGCGGGGTGTGAAACATATTGAGGTTTCAGAATATTCTGATATGTTAGTTTATAGATATTGTTTAGGGTGCTGAAAATGTTCAGCCGATCTGAAAGATGATCTGATATTGCAGGTAAAGAATGGAACCAAGGGGTTGTTGATTTTTTTTTGCAGATAAAGATTTTTTCTTTGGAAGGTTTAGGACATTAGGGAATAGGCTTGTCCTTGGAGCTTTGGGAAATGGGCTGTGGTTAGGGCCCAAAATCAAATTTTTGATTTAAAAACCTTAAAGCCATTTCCCACTGCTTGTAAGTTCAAGTTCAAGATGCTATAAGATGCAAAGGGGCATTAACTCCCTGATAGATCAGTTGATGGGGAGGAAGATTTTTTTTTTTATGTTAGTTTGCACAAAAGTTTTTTTTTAATTCAATGGAAGTGAGAGTTCTCAAACGGAGGTGGTCTGGAGACCTGTAATTGTGTGTTTGCGAACATGGGGATGTTTGTAAACATTTGCTTGTTTACAAGGGGATGAGAGAGATCTCCTTTACTAATTATAGTAAGTAACAAGGATTTGTACTTGGAAAGTATTTGACAGAAAATACTGATTGGAGAGACATTCTATGAAGAATGTGAAGAGAGGTGTTTGGCAGTTAGAAGTTAGAAGAGTTAGTTGTGCATTTATTTGTGAGTTTCTGTGTTGAAACGATGTTGAAGAGAATGGCTTATTCTGAATTGAGTATTCAGCTGTGTGAGGGTGCGAGAGAGAGAAGAGGGGGGAAGCGGCTTGCTTTTTTCCCTTTTACACATTTTTTTTTTCCTAGAGTCTGCAGAGAGAGAGGAGGGGCAGAAGGGGGAATTTGCGGAAGTTGATGTTTTCCACAGATGTCCTGCTCTGAGAGCTCTGCGTTTGAAGAAGTTGTTGAGTTTAATGCACTGCTGATTGTGAATAGGTGGGAGATACTGACAAGGTTGAATTCTTATATGAGAAGTGGTCAGAAGTAGAACCATGGAGGTGAGATGTGAGATGTAGAGATAAGTAAGTGGAGTTGAAGAAAGTTAAGTTGATATGAGTTTGCCTGATTTGGGGAAGTCTTTTGCTTGTTTGTTTGAAATAGTTCACATTAGATAGGATGATGTGGCTAAGGGTGTGTTAGCTTAAAAAAAAAAGAGCTGGTAAGTTGATAGACCCTGTGGTGAGAGGGTGGCTTTATCTTAGGATAGTTTAGTACTGCTTTCTGATTTTTATCAGGAGAAGGGAAGGATTGGAAAAATGTAGAGCATGATGTGTAGACGTAAGGGATCTACAAATGCGAATGCGTAAGCCTATGGAGGCTATTGTTTTTTTTTTTTTTTTGTTTGGTTTTGTTTATTGATGGTTCATCCCGAGAGGGGGATGAAAGAAGGGAATTGGATATGCAGTGAGTAATAGGTTGCTGTTTGAATGGTCAGCAGAAACATGTGAAGTGTGTTTGCTTTGTTACAAGCGTTGAAGATATTGGCAAATGAAGTGGGTAATATTTATGCCTATGGTATTTGGAATACCTTTGAGAGGATTTGGATGGAACGGGGTTTGATTCCAGGCAGGGAAAGAAGCTAGGATGAATAGGATCTGGCAGAGACCAGCGTGGCTAGCTGGCACATGAGGAGAGATCCTCGAGGTTGATTGTGGCTAGCGAATAAGGCTGTAAGAAGCGGCGAGAATGGGAAAGGAAGTAGAGATAATGGTAAATACAATTCCTATTTTGGAATGGGATGTCAAGCCTAAGTTTAGAAGGTGTGGAAATAGTAGATATGAGATGGATTTCAAATGGTGAATGAACCTATTATGAGAAACATTCTTGAGCATGAAGGAACCCATTGGGGTACACAAGCATTGACTGGCATTATGAAAAGAAAGTATGTATGCAGAGGAATGTGGGTAATTGCAATGCAGATATTGGGGAAATGTATACATTGCATTAGATAAACAAAAAAGAGCATGAGGATGCAAGTGACTGGGGGAAAGTGAATGGCTGTTTGGCCATTCCAATGAATCCAGGTGGGATGCCAGCTGTGGGGATATTGAGAAATCTGCTGGTGATAGTGGTTTATTTAAATGGTTGGGTGGAAGTATTTCCATGAGGATTTCCATGAGGAATGAGAAATGTTCAGATACTAGAATGATATTGGAGCTGATAGTTCCAAGAAATGGGTTGGAGAAAACTATTGAAAGTGATAGAGGTACGCATTGTCTAGCCCAGGTAGTGTAATAGGTAATAGACCAATTAGGTATTAATTGGCAATTACATTTATCATTTTGTCCGATTTTGTTTGGCAAAGTTCGGAAAATGATTCAAATTTTGAAAAACACCTTACAGAAGTTAATTTTAGAATTGCCGCTACCTTGGATGAAATGTTTACCTTTAGCAATATTGCTTATTAAGATAAATATAAGAAAAGACATTAGAATTTTATTATAAGAAATGATGTTTGGTATTTCTTATACTAGAAATGTGGGAATGTCACAGATAAAATGCGAAGCTGTTTGTTTTTGAAAAAATATACAGGAACTGTCCCAGTGTTTTTCTCTTTTAAGGTTCGGAGGACTATTGGCACAGATTCCTTCCCTTGATTTTCAAATACATGACTTTAAGAGCGGTGACTGCGTCCTGATTAAAGCTCTAAAGAGACATGAACTAAAGCTAATGTGAGAAGGACTGTTCCAAGTGCTGTTGACTACCGAGTTGACTACCGAGTCGGGATGAGCGGACTAAAGAGACAGGCTGAATCCATTGTTCGTGTGTGAAAGGACTGGGGACTACACCCCATGGATGGACAGTGACTGCTAAGACAATAGATCCTTTTGCATTGACTTTTAGGACTAATTGATAGCACTTTGGAAGGTTGAGTTGCTTATTTGGTTGGGGGTAATAAACTTTTGTATTGTGTTATTGTTTTCTATAGGGAAGAGACATAGTAGGGTGGTATGGTTACATGTTGTGAAAGTATGTGGATGAAAGTCCCTGGAGTGATTGCATTGAAGTTTGAGTTTGTATTACATTACATATACATACACAGGGGGGCCAGTCCACTGGAAGCATGAATTTGTACAGTAGGGGTGATTATTGTCTTCTGGGGAATACGGACGTATCTTCAAGTAGGAATGGAAATGTTTGCTGTGTTGCTGTGTTATTTTATAATGTGGCAGCAGTTGTGTTTCCATGCTGAACTTGAACAACGATTTTCCCAGATACATAAATCACTGACACTGATTGAGCCGGAAATTTGAGGCTGGAATTTGTATTTGTAGATCTACCTTTAGTGGTACATATCGAAGGAGTAACCATACATATGAGATAGCTGTTCATAATAGAGATGTGTCCAATAGGATGGAAGCTGTACATAGTCATTGCTATGAGAGATGTGGCAATTATACACCTTCCTATAAGAGGAAGGATTGATTTTACTATATGGAGAAATAAAAGCCCCATCCAAGCTTATGTTTTTATATGACAATATGGCATTGTCAGGTCTGCTATTTGGTTGAAGGGTAGATGTATAATTAGAAAACGCCACTTAGATACATATGACATGTGAGAGAAGCCTATGAAGAAGGAAGAGGAAATATTTTCCTGATGACAGTGGCTTTGAATACTATATTCTTTTGTGTGAAAGGAGAGACAACGGTCTCGGATATCATATCTATATATATTGTGGGTGTACTAGTTCCTGGGAAGTTTTCGTTTGAAGATGGAAAGAGTGTTATGGAACATAACATCTATGATCTATCAAAAGTGATTACTTTGCTTGGTCAGTGAATGAGTGAGTGAAGCCCAGTGAATGGACTAATTAGAAGAAGCTGGTACTTTGAGGTGAAGAACATTTTGCCAGACTGTGATTGTGTAATATGGACAAGTATAAACAAGAATGTGTTTACTTGAACTGAGAGTGAAGAGATGGATCATTAGGATAGGTGCTATACCTACCTGAAGGATGGTTTTTGTTTTATAGCTTATATGCTTATGCAGTTATTCTTGCTAATGCAGTGGGAGGATCTTATCCTATAAGATGCCTGAACACAGGTTTATTGTTTTTACTGATGAATGCTACACTGCATCATAGTACTTGCATACCAGCAAGAAGACCATGATTGGAAAGGTGGTGAAAAATACACGACAGGTGAGACACATGATCAGAAACCTGGACATGTAGAAACATCTAAAAAAGCAGGTGAACCTCACCTGACAATACATAATTTGCATATATATATCTAGATCTATATCTCTAGTGCAGTATGAGATGACTGAGAATACTGCCAGAAGGAGTTATAGAGTTATAGAGGTAAAAGGTATATAAAGGAAACATATGATGCTGGAGGTAGTGATGAAGTGGTGATATTATCTGATGTAGAAGTTCGACTTCTAGGCATATTTCCTTGGTTTGCAACACGATAGAATCATAAGCAGATAGGACATTTTGCTTCTGCTTTGGCAAAAAATATTAATGAAACTTCGTCTGCCATAGCAGCTCTGGCTAATGGGGGAGATAAGGAAGTCTTTATTAAGGATGGGCCATGGTTACGTGGAATTCGTAAGGATTATGCTGCTTTGGTACAGGACATAAATCACATTTAAGAGCTTTGCTACCACCTACAACATAAAACTGAGAATTCTGCATTCCATGGGATATGGAATGTATTAACTCTTGCTTGTGGAGTTTTGCATGGTTGAAAACCATATGTAGGCACTATAATCATTCTAGTTATAAATTGTATATCTTGTGTCTGTATTAGATGTACTGTATGCCTGTATGTGTGTGAAGTGTTGTAAGTCTTGTTGTAAGATGGGACGCCTTAAGGAGTTGGGGATGTGGGCCCTAACTACGAAGGATGTGCGTATTGTTACAAAAATAAGAAGCTGATCAATTAGGATCAATAGTAAGTATTGATCAGAAGTGAAAGGGTGGATTGTGAGAAATGAAATTATTTTTGTTAAAAATGACATGTAACAAGAACCATAGTGTAACCATTTTGAATGATTTTGTAATGAAATAATGATGTGTGACAAAATGTAATATGTCAGCTTATTTTCACTTTTCTCAGAATAACAGGAAATGTTTTGACCAATTTTGTGGGAACAGAGAGAGAACATGCTTGTTTTTCTCCTTTGTTATGCAGGGGATGAGCTAATGGGAATGTGCAGGTTCACACAGAAAGAGAGGAAGTGTGGAGCTGTCAGGATGATGAATATGTTCTGGGTTTTTCCTATGTTGTAAATATTGTGTTAGGATGTTACATAATGGAGGTTGGACGATATGATGGGAGGAGGATGGGAGGAGTAAGGTGGAGTCATGTTCATTATAAATCCATGTTTCAGGATAATGGCCTTTGTCTCTATTTTGTGTCATGGATGACCATGTAGGGACCCTTTGATCAAAGTGTAATTAAACTGTTTATATTGTACATAATTCTGGATTCCTGTTTAATTATTTTTCTCACATGATGAATAGAGTTTGATACCTCTTCAAGGTCAGGTTTTGCAAGAAATAGTGGCAACTTAAGCCAAATTATCATGGAAGAGCTGGTGGTGACCACTTTTTCTAAAGAAGACACAGCTGGAAATAATGAACTGCTGGAATCCATTTCTTTATTGATACAAAACTGGAGGTGATTTGGGATTGCAGGATCTACTGCAACCTAATGAATGCCTGAACAAACTATTTCATCCAGTTAATAGCAGATATGTAGGCACCCAGTACAGAATTCCTGCCAATAAGACTAATAATGGAAAGGATGTTTATAAACATTGTAAAATGATGTATTATTGGTATGTATCATCAGAGTAATTGTCTAGAATGCATGAAGGCACTTCAAATTTATGTTGGAGCATAAGGACATTTTATCATGCTTTACATGGATATGTAAACAAGCAAGAAAATTTGGGATTAACATACATACACTGATTCAGAGGATTTTAAAGATTAATATACAATTGAGATCAGATATTTTTTCTTTTGCAATTGATGGATACAGTTGGGGGGAAAATCATGAATTTTGTTATTGTATGTAACTGCAGTGAAATTATCATATGTACTGACAAAATAAGATTCAGCACTAATCACAATGAAGCAACAATGTGGTGAGGAAATCCAGCCGTTGGGATGCTTCGCTGAGAACATAGTCAAACTGGGAAAGGGCGGATCCTAACAGTTTAAAAAAGACTCGGTCCTTGTGACTGACAGGACTACCAATTCTGACTGCTGGCTCCTCCCACGATGGAGAAAAGACTATGTTTATTACTGATTGGAAACCCCTTATGGACTTTTCGCATAAAACAGAAAAAATGAACTTATGAAAGTTATGTTGTAACTTAAGATAGTTATGTTGTAATCAAAGAATAAGAGTTAAATTTATAATTGTACTTATAATTGCTGTAAAGCAGATCAGAAGCCACTTTGTATTTTTTCTTTTCTATTTTCCTTTTTCTTCCTTTAGTGCTCTTTTAGCTTTTTTCCTCTTTGATTTCTTTTCTTACTTTATATTAGTATGTATTAGTTTTATCTTTCTGTTTACATTTTTAAAAATAAAATTATCAAAAAATATAAGAAAGGAGTTGGGAAGCATCAACTCCTTTCTTAGGAGAAACATGATTAAACAGAAGTGCACACTAAAATTCAATGTTATCCATAAGTTATCAGCAATACTTTGAAAAAAATGTATTGGTATAATATTTATAGATCTGGGATGAGACAGAATATGAGAAAGAGTCATCATATATGACTATTTTTATCTTTACTTTTATCAATCTAGGATCATGTTGCTTTAGTAATATAATATGTAATATGTGTAACTTGATGGATTGATAAAATAATCACAGTCTGTGTAATAAATTTAGAAGCATAGCACCAGAATTTTGACCACTAAAAACTTTATTGTTACTGAGTAACATTAACTTGTCTGGCTCCCTGCCTAAGCTTAGGCCACTTCTCAGGAGACTAGCAGCTCCCCCCCCCCCCCATTAACATGTATCTGATTCTATGATTTCTATAAAACGTCTATAATAATTAGGTTTTCATTTAATATTTTGACAATATGTATACCTGTTATATAATTTAATTATAGGATTTATTACGTTGTAGAACAGCAATTTAAGAGTACTTTTTATTGGAGATAATGTGTTTCAGACTCTGAAGCCTGATGCTCAGTAAATTATATTAGTATCATTTACAAGCTAGTGTTCTATAACTTTCTTAGATCTATGAAAACTTTCAAGCAATAGAAATACAAGTGAACTGATAGCAAATTTGCGGAAGTTAACATTATTCTGCTGCAAAAACATGTATGTTCTCAGTTGTAGCACTTGCTCTCTAGGACAGCATCCTTGCCCAGCTTCTATATAGCTTCCTCCCTAATGACCTTTGGAAAGTCAGTGAAAATCTGGCTGTTCTCTCAGGCCTGGGGGAAGAATGATGGTTGAACCCCTGCAAGATGCATTATTGTATCAACTGGAGTTGGGAAGCCTCTAAATGATATCAAGTAAAATAAAATAAATAAAAATAGATACATCCAGTAGTAGGTTCAAGGAAAGCTCATTGACACAGAAGAGATAAGATAACCCTATGTGACTTCCCTTTTCACCCATTTCTTTGACAAAGGTCTTTTTAATGCATTAATTGCTGCTAGCACAGATAGTACTTAAGGAACTGTTCCTCAATCGTGTTGTATGGAAAATTTATATTATGTTTTTATGAGGCAATGTTCTGTTTTTATCAGACTTCAATCTTTCATTATGCACACCAATTTGTAGCCTTATGCTAAGAATACTAATCCTTTTGCAGTGGTGAAGGTCCTTATGCAATCTAATGATTCTATTTACATTCCCTAATGGAGAACACGCTGATGATTGGACTACCGGAAATACAATTCACTGGAGAACAAAACAATACTTACAATGAAGCCAAATCTTAAATATTTTGGAAACATAATATTAGGAAACAGGTCCTTGGAGAAAATGCTAAGCAATCAAGAGCATGGTTAGTGATGTCCATCAGATCGTGAAGAATCAGAAAACATTAATTATTAAACTATAATAGTAAAGTGTATCATGAAAGTATGTTTAGTCTTAACATTAATTTAATGACAAGTTTGGTTGTTTAACCCCCCCTTTTTTTTTCTATAGGGTATTTTGTAATAAACATTTAGAGGGGTACAGGATTTCAAGAAGAATGAGAAAGCAGGCTAATATTTTAGGAATTCCCTAATAAGCTGCTCATATTTCAGGTAACTTACCCTTCAAAAATATATTAAGAAGGATATACAGGTAGTCTCAGCCTATGACCACAATTGGGACAAGAATTTGCTTTGCTAAGTGAGGCAGTTATTAAGTGAGCCATGTCCAATTTTATGACTTTTTTTTGCTGCAATTGTTAGGTGAATCACCACAATGGCTGTTAAGCGAACCTGGCTTCTCCCATTGACTTTGCTTGTCAGAAGCCCGCTGGGAAAATTGCAAATGGTGATCATGTGACTCCACGACAGTGTATGTATCACAGATACATTCCAGTTGTCAAATGATTGATTTTTGATTTTTTGATCATGGGGATGCTGTGACGCCTGTAAGTGTGAGGACCAGTTGCAAGTCACTTTTTTCGGTACCACTGTAACTTTGAACTGTCACTAAACAAATGGCTATAAGTCAATGACTACATGTTTTTTCCATATACACATTCCATATACACAGGCAAACAAATACCCATGGCTTTAATGAACTACTGGCAACCATTTAACTTGTTGCTTTCTGTGTTTAAAACCCAGAAACTTAAGTTGAAGGATTTATTTAAGAATGTTAATAAATACCTGGGTATACTGCCTGTCAAACTTCTTTCACTTGATGATGTTGATCCTGGTCTTTCTTCCACTTTTATATTTAGAGTCTCTTTTGTAGTACTATGTGGTTCTTGCTTTACTTCTTCTGTTTTCTTTTTTTCACTGTCACTGTCATCACTACCTTCTCCTAAAATATCATCAACCTGTGAAGGAGTATTAGTTGGGAGTGGAAAAAAAAATCAGAAAAAAATGAAAATACTAATGTAAATAATACATTTTAAATGATGCCTTTTCAATTTGGATATTCAAAATGTGATATTTGCATGTTTGATTTGAAATGTATTTATTATTTTTAATTCCTCTCTCCTCTAAACAAGGTGGCATAATGTAAAGCTTAAATTAATGCAACAATATTAACAATTAATTGATAATTTCAAGGCAAAGCAGTACATGATTTTTTTTCCCATTTAAAGCTTTAATTAAATAAAACGTATGAAAACTTTTCTATGAGCGAGGTAGGCAAAGCAAAAATACTCATGGTCTTGTTTATGTGTGGTTTTTCAATTAGTAATAATTGAAGAGAACATCTCAAAAACCTCACATGGGACAAAGATTATTAGCATGGGACAGATAAGAACAATGTGCATTTGGAAATTAAAGAAGGAATCATATCCACTTTTTCTACATCGCTTGATGAAGTTTGAGATATGACACTAAGAAAATTCTAAAAGAAAATCTTTTGTACTCCTAAAGGCTCTGGAATCAGAAAGCTGGATTTTATATTTCCGAAAATGGGGAATGAATCATTTGGATTAGTACAAGGTATAAAACATCTCAGCATTTGCATCACTGCCATCTATATATTATTTTCACATTTCATCACAGAGTCATAGTTTGCTTTGATTTTTCTTTTTAATTTATAACTTTTTTCTGCACGGTTTATTATTTATACCTTATTGAACAGTTCTGGAGAATCCATAAACTTTACATTATTCTGTGGCCTTGACTTTACCTAAAACTACTCTAATATAAATTTTAGAATATTACAAGATATCTGGATGTAGGATTGATCTACTGAGGCTAAAATTTGTATTTAGATATTACAGCTGGTGTTCCACATATTTGATTCAGAGCTGCTTATAATATGTATTCTTTATTTAAATAATAGTTTGATATTCATGAGCTCTCATTTACAGAAATAGCAAATGCAAAACGTCTTTTACACCATCATTTACAATGGCAAAGACACTTCTCTAAAGTTCAAAATACCCATTGTTTGGAATAATTTCTGCTAAGACGACAACCAAAAAAATGTTGTAACTCATTCAAGTGGATAAACATAATATATTATTATTACTACTATTAAATAAATGGAAACAAAAGAAGTTATCTTTGAGCTTAACTATCATTTCCTCATCATGGGACATATTAATAAAAGGAAGTCCAAGATAATTGTACCTAGCCAAAATTATGGCCTCTTTACACATTATTAATAATTTTTAATCTTAATGAACCATTATTTTAGCTTACCTCTTTGTCCATACTTTCTAAATCCTCCTTGCACATAGTATAGAGTGGCATAGTCTCAGACATACTTGGCTGGCGCTTCCTTCTGGATGGGCCAGGCTCCTCATTTTCACTTGCTGGAATCTCTTCTTCATCAAAAAGCTGTTGATGTGGTTGTACAGCTCTGAAAATTCAGACCTCCTTATTAAATGTGTTATGACTGGAACTGAACAAAATGCCAATTTTGGCATGATATAAACAACAATTTCAAAATTTGTACAATGGAAAAATATATTAACCACATTGCTCAATTTGGAATTCCCTCTGTCATAATTCAAAGAATTCTAAAGGAAGCATCAATTAGAATGCCCTCCCACCTCCTCTCTTGCCAGTGTCAAGGTAAAAGTTTAGGGATCTCTCCACCACTGAAAGAACTTATAAAAACAAAGAGAGAATTCTGAACAAAGGACTTCAAAGTATGTGTGTATTTTAAAAGTGCTTTGCGTACTTATAATTTTATTTGGACAGATACTGATTCATATTCTATCAGGTAATATTATCAAAATAGCAACTGTGTTTAGAAGTGTGAGATTTTGCTACTAAAATTAAAAATATAAAACAAGTCAGTTTAGCAAAGTACATCAAAGTTTTTAATTAACTGTTGCCATAGCTCTCATACCTTTAAAATAACATCTATTATGTCACAAATACTCATCAGACTCTGCAAATTATAACAATGCTTATCGGTATTTCTCCGCAAGTTTTAGAATTTCCTTTCTGACAATTACAGGAAAGAGTAAGAAATTATATTATCCTGTGTAACAGATTCACAGTTGTAATTGCATATTTTAAACTAAAAACAAGATGTACAGAAATTAAAATTTTTAATTATTTATAAAGGTATTGCAAATACTTTATTAAGTATTAAAAATGAACATTGCACTGCTTTTCAGTTTTCTAATAAAGTGCTTCTTGAAAGAATAAAATATACAAATATATGAATTATTTCTTTCCATGTTAAATGTAAAAAAAAAAGAGGAAAATCATATATTTATGTACCTGAATAAAGAATGCTCCCCATGGACTGGTAAAGTGAGAGGAGGAGCTGGTGCTTGAATATATGGAGACTGGTTGGAATTCTGAGATCCTTTCCTAATTAGTTTTCCAGTATTGGGATCATAAAGTCGAACTTCAGGCCCAGGCTGACACTTTGGATGAATGGCAGTTGGATGAAAAAGAACAGTCTGGAAAGCACTAGGGATATCTGGAAACATTGCAGGACTGTTTTCTCTGTTAGATTAAATATTTAAAACATTGTTAGCAATCAGCTTTTCTTGTTTTTTCCCTTGAAAATGATATATAAAGTATAAACAGAAAATCATCTGCATTGTAATAGAATAATCAATTTCGAGAATGTAAATATGTATGAGAACCAATGTGAAAGTGCTATAAAAACAAAATGGATAATTATTTCACTTCCATCTCACGTTTTTAAAACAACTGTGAGAACACACTTATATAATGTATGTTTAATTTCAGAAAAGACACTGAATCAAACAAATAAGTTATTCAAAAATAGGAAAGACAAAAAGTATACAAAAAAAAGAAACAGCTAGTATTCACTACTACTTTAACTGCCATATTTATTAACTGTATAGGGCTGACTACATCCATAACCAATACAGAAATTTGCACATAAAATGTTCTCATTTTGTACAAAGTTTTCTGTATTTGTAGAATAACTAAAAGCAAGTCGTTTCTATAAGAGTTCAATATTATTTATTGGATTTTAATCAGAATGCATCAAACAAAATCTATTATTGTTTATTGGCCAAATAAACAATATTTATTGTTTATTTGTTTATTGGTCAAAGATCCAAGTACAGAACCTCTCTCCAAGGTGCTAAGTGGGATCAGTCAATGGGCAGAGGCTTGCTGGAACAATACTGCACTTTAAACACTGCCCTAGGAGTGATTAATGGTGGCCCGGTGATTAAAGTGCAGTATTGCAGGCAAAACTCTGCCCACAGCCTGAGGTTCGATCATAATGGGGCTCAAGGTTGACCCATCCTTCTGAAGTTGGTAAAATGAGGATCCAGTTTGTTGAGGACATTATGCAAATAATGCTTATATTGTAAACCACCCAAGTGGCGCTACATAAGCCTAAATGCTACTGCTAAATTATCCAGTGCTCTGGTTACCTGATCCCATAGATCAATATGTAGCTCTTGCTTATTTCTATCAAGTTCGTCTTCCTTACTCTTCACACCACTATTTATTAGATTAGTATACATACCAGCACAGGATGGCTGTAGGCCTAGCCTAATCACAATAAATCTCAATCCACTCAAAAGTAAATACCTCATTTATTAACTACAGGTGGTCCTCAACTTACAACCAATTGCTTAATGAGCATTTGAAGTCATGATAGATTCAAAAAAAGATCCATCCTCTAAATTACAACTGTTGTTCTACCCCACAGTTATGCAATTGTATTTCGGCTACTTGGCAACCAGCTCGCGTTTATGACAGGTTGCAGCATCTCATGGTCATGTGATCATGTTTTGCAACAGTTTTTGTCATTTTTCAGCAAAAAAAGGCCATTGGATAAGATGGACTCACAACCATTGGATTCATTTAATGACTGCGGTGACTTGCTTAATGATCATCATAGAAATATAAAATTATTTATAACTCTATTATAGTTTTTATAAAGTATATACTATATAGGTTTTTATTAAAAAAGAATTTTATAGTTATAGAATTAAGTCCAGTCATATGGTAACCTGACTTATGTCCAAAACAAATTATGACCAAAATTCTGGGCTCAATTGTAGTTGTAAATTGAGGACTATTTGTAACCATTCTAGACAGATTCTAAGGCTGATGAACATAAATCAACTCAGTAAGGTCTATTCTTCAAGTCCAGCTGATCTTGCAATAAATGACTTTTAGAATCTCCACATCCCCAACATTAATTTTTAAATACATAACCACAGAATCTCCATATAATCAATTATTACTTTTTACCTTTGTGTTTTGAAGTAATCCTCCTTCAAAGGAAACAGTTGTTCCTCTACTTTGTCCCATCGTTCCAAGCAGCACCATAACCAATCTGGATTTACAATATGAAGATTTTTACAGTTCTGAGCTTGCCGGACTTTTTCTGTGCCTATTTAAACAACCAAATGAGTGTTTGGGAAATAAAATGTTTGTGATAAGTCAATTCTTGCTACACTTTACACATATCCAAGTCCCACTAACTTAAAATAATGTATATAAACAATACTGATTTCAAGTCAGTTTCAATGTTCGTAACTTTCTGAGATTCATCCTATAACTTGCTTCAGTAAGAATTCGTTGTACTTCAGTTATGATGGCAGAACTGATTTTCAGATGTATTATTTATTTATTTATTTATTTATTTGGTTTTCTTATATGCCGCCCAACTCCCGTGGGATTATATTTTATGAAAATCAAAGTTTAATTTTAATTTAACTCAGTGCAAAAGAAGTACATAGCTATATAATTTTACTGAAGGATCTAATTAGTACAACAAAGGAAAAACATGACAGCTACCCAGGGGAGACTCATTCTTCAAATTCAAAGTAATTTTATTTTCTATTTACCTGCTTTGGCTGCAATAAGGTGGGTTGGCTTATTGGGGTCATCTTCATTCAATACAAGAGTTTTTGTAATCTTAGCTCCAAGTGCAATAGCATGATAATGCTCCCGTGTTTTTTCTATAGGAAAATTTGTAGGGTATAATCCACTAAATAATATGGTAACATCTGACAATACTTTTTGTTTCAGTTCTGGCACTATTTTTCGTATATCTGGAAGTTCATCAGCTTCTTTTCTGACATATTTATCATACTTGGAATAATAGTCTGTATGCACTCTGACAAGAATCTCTTCGAGATATATTAAATGGTCATCATGATCTGTGTCATCATCTTCCTCTTCCTCCATACTTTGATCTAAAGATTCTCCTACAGTTATACCAGATTGTTCACTATTTTGAGACTCTGTTTCTGCTTCCTTCTTGTCTACACAACCATTTCCTAGACTATAAAGGCTATCTTTTTCAATTTCCTCATGAGTTTCCAATTCCAAAGCTTTGGGATGGGTATTGACAGTAAGTGAAGATGCAGTGTCTCCAGAGTGGTTCAACTGTCCATCTTTTTCTACATTTGTATCATTTCCCAGCAGATGCACACCCTTTTCTTCCTGCACAGAATGCTTTGACTTTTTCCAGCTTCTTTTCCCTTCATTTTCACTATCTGAGGCAGAAGAGGATAAAGATTTTTTAGCTTCCAGGCCGCTATCACTTTCACTATCACTAGACAACTCAAAGTCCAAGTAATTGGATGTTTTGTCTTGAATCTGCTGCTTGCTTGTAACTGTCCTGTTTTCATGATCTGAAGGTACACAAGATTCCTTGGCACTCATCTGATTATTTGTATTAGGAACATTTGTTATCTGATCAGAATCACATAAAGAGTCTGTTGTTCCTTTATCGTTAGAATTCAAATCCGATGGTGAACTCTCACTGCTGACAGTATTATTGCCATTTATTTCTTTTGAAGATTTCTTAATGCCATTGCTCTGTTCTTCCACATTTCCAGTGTTCTTTACTTCTTCAGAATCTTTTATTACTGCTGCTGGATCAGACGCATCCATTGATTTTGAGGAATGATTTGCTAAATTAAATATACAATATGAATTAAATTCAAATTCAGCTTATACAAGTATAGAAAATAAGTCAACCAAAGAATATAAATTATCCAATTAAATAAATCTTTATTTAAGGCAAAAACATGGGCCTGTATGATTTCTGTAATAATCACATAAGGAATACAAAAAAATAAAAAATAACCCATAGAAATTAGTTAATGACATTCCCTCTTCCCTACCCCTATCCATGGGGAGGGAAGGAAACTGAGCCAATTATATTTTTACGTTGCACAGAGATTTAATTGGTTCAGGGTTAAAAACAATAATCTACTTTAAATATTTTTTGCTACACAAAATAGTGAAAAGCACATTATTTCATCTTGAGCTACAAGATTATTTCTATTTAAAATTTATACAATTAGAATGTATTATCTCCCTGAGTACAAGAGATCAAGGAGATTATTCCATTTATATCATTTTCTTAACTGAAGTATACCAGCTGGATAGTGTGAATTCTATTAGAATATAACATCAAAATGGGGATGTGCTTCAGCATAATGACACAGTTCATTGAAAAAAATATATAATTGTATATTTCTGTTTCTACATATTTAGATGTCCATTTTCATAAATGTCACCTATAGCCTGGACTAACTCTCTTTTGCCTTACTTTTCATAGGAGATAAGCAGCAGAGAGAACATTCTGGGCATGTAATTAGAGGCAGGGAGAACACTACACCCTTATTTTTCAGCCATCATGTAAAGAGCGCTTATGAATATACAACAGCACAAGTGGGGGGCATACATAAGAAGTGTGCAACTGGCTCTATCTGCTGTTATTCACCAGTCTGCTTTAATTAAGTTCATTTTTTAATAAGGCATATTTAGTTCTACTGTCACTGGCTGGATTCAAACACTGCATTGTGTTCATTGGGCTTTTATGTGGCTAAGCACAACATATAAATCCAACTATTGTGGTTTATAAATCAGAGTTTATATCTTGCTGTTATCTATAAGGCAAACCACTGTCAATTAATTATGGATAAATTATAGTTCAACACAATGTGTGAGCTATTCAGAGAAGCACCTATGGTGGCTATTAATTCCTTTTTAAATTGAGGTGCCCAATTTGGACCTGCTTGAACCAGATTACCGTATTTTTCGGAGTATAAGACGCACCTTAGTTTTTGGGGAGGAAAATTAGGGGGGGGGATTCTGCCTACTAGGTATTCATCTGGCTAGTCCTTAGCCTGGTCAGCTTCAGCACATTAGTTTGCTTGCTGGTTTTGAGGTTGGGGCTGTGCTTCTAAAGCACAGCTGATCGTCGGAGGGAGCAGCAATTAGAAAAGCAGGCAAAGCACGGAAGATCTCATGTTGGGGCTGAAAAACAGCTTCAAAAGCACAGCTGATGGAGGGAGCTCCAGTGACTAAAGCAGGCAAAGCGTGGAAGGGTAAGAGAAGGCAGCAGCTGTTCTGGGTACCATTTTGGGCACCGCGTGTCAAGTGTTTGGAGGCCGAAAATGTAATGCGGAGCCCAAAAACACAAGCCATTGTCGGTGGCAATCTCTGCAGGCAGGAAGAGGACACGCAGAGGCCGAAGGGTAGGGGCTGGTGGGTGGGCGGGGCTACATTCGGAGTATAACACTCACGCAAATTTTCAGCCTCTTTTACGAGGGAAAAAAATTTGTCTTATACTCTGAAAAATATGGTAATTGGCTGGTTACAGATTAGATGGTAGACAAGTTATTATGCATTTTTACAACAACTTTTTTTCTCTCACTTCTTATTAGCATTTGATGACTTCTCATGCAATAAAAACTGATATAAAAATTGATATCAATTTCTAGCAATCTTGTAATCATTTTTAAAAGTGATTATAGATATCTGCTAAACGTATAATAGAAAATTTTGATTGTTGGTTTTCAAACACTGGCTTAGATTACATAATAGTTTGCTTAAACAAAGATGATGGCGATTGACTTTGTATGATGCAAATACTGAAAATTAGAACATAGTTTCACATCATTGTGTATATTAGTTACCTTTCTTTCTCATTTGAGCTTCCCTTGAGCCAGGTGGTGCATTAATATCACCTATACCCTGAAAATATACATATTTCTTCACAGTGATCAAATTAGGGGCAAATTTCCAAACATCTTCTCTGTCATCAATAATGCAAACCATGGAATCTCCACAAGGAAATAAGTTCCTACAACCAGAGAACAAAATTAATTTATTTTGGTTATCTACTTTTAAATAACTCTAAAATAATTACTAATAAATAGGGTATGACAAGTTGACAGAAACATGCAAGCAAACATTTATTTTTTTTAGGTGCATCTGACATTCAGTTCTACCACCAACTGGTCAAGTATGATCCTCTGTTGGCTAAAGCAACCAATAACTGGGTACAGAAGGAATTCATCTCAGATGAAGATAAAAACAGATATGATTTTGCTCAGTGGATACTTTAGCTTAATTACTGAGGAAGGGGCAGCAAGAGAAAAAAATCAGAATTAACAAAAAACAAACTTCATGTAATACAGTCGAGAAAAAGCAATGGCAAGATCCTGACAGTCTAAATAAAATACACAGATGTTAGTAAGATAGGACGTACATCAATTATAATTTTTGTTATACACTACTAAATTTTAATAAATGAGTTAAAAAAATCAAAACACAACAAACAAAACCAGAATTATTCTCATGATACATGTGGATGACCAGCTGAGCCCAAGGGAGGTGTCTGGTGCATCATCAATATGGAGTCCCTTCAGGCCACAAGAAATCTAAGTCTTTGAATTCCACTGACTCTTATCTACCTCCAGTTTGCCTTGACTGTTAGTAATTCACTTTTTTGTAGAGAGCTAGCATGGAATAAACATACTCATTTGAACAGACTTGGTCCCTGATTTCTTGTGCCTAACAATATATTTAGCATCATAAATTATTAAAATACAATAAAAAATCCAAAATGTACTCTACAAAATAGCAATGTTTTAAACATTCATATAAATTAGTACTCATTTTTGTTTCCAAAGTATAACTTAGAAAGAAATACACAAAATAAAGCTTAGGGCAAATGATTTTTCTAACATATACAGACACAAACACAGCATTCAATTTAGCTAATACAAATTTTTCTTTTCAGACAAAATTGACAGAAATACTTGTGCATGTAGCTGAAATGTAAGTTGGAAATACAGGAAATATTTGCAATATTTAATTGATTCTTATCTGCTATTTCCACCAATATACTTTGTATATTTATTCCATAAACAACAGTTTACTCACAATACATACCTAAGGTTGCCAGTTTTTGAATATGGATCAATACATTCATCCCTTGACAATATTCGATGGGAAAAAAGCTTCTTTTCAGAGTCCAAAAATGCTTTTAAAGAGAAAAAAAGCCTGAAATTAATTTTTCCACTATTAATACATTTTCTGCAGGGATTTGTATACTATGTGTTTGTCTTCTAGATTACTACAAATTACACACACATACATTTTCATCTGGATTTTCCTATATAAATAAAATGTATTATTAAATTCCAAAATATGTTTATCTACTAATAATACTGCAAATTACATCAACATCTCTAATTCAAGAATTGGTATATAATTTATAATACATTAGAACATGCTGGAATAAATAATATTAAGCAAAATATTTTGAAGCTGGTCTATTATTTTATACATTCTTACTTGAAATTTAAACCAAAATGTCTGGTTTTTAACATTATATCATTTTGTTAATATTAAGAAGATACTTCATCTTGATCATGCATATACCGTATTTTTCGGAGTATAAGACGCACCTTTTCCTCCCCAAAAGAGGCTGAAAATTTGGGTGCGTCTTATACTCCAAATGTAGCTTTTCCGAAGCTTTTTTCCCCAGCCCTAAGAAGGTGCTAATGATCTTCCCGGCTTCCTACTCTGTCTTTGCAGGCTTGTTTTCATTTCTACTCCCTCTGAAAAAAGTTTTTTCAACCCTAACGAGGTGCTAACGACCTTACTGGCTTGCAGCATTTTTAATTCCTACTACCTCCGAAGTAGTTTTTTCCTGCCCTAAGTCTTTGCAGGCTTGTTTTCATTCCTACTCCTCTGAAAAAGGTCTTTACAGCCCTAGTGAGGTGCTAACGATCTTACCGGTTTGCAGCATTTTTTAATTCCTACTCCCTCCGAAGTAGTTTTTTCCTGCCCTAAATCTTTGCAGGCTTGTTTTCATTCCTACTCCTCTGAAAAAGGTCTTTTCAGCCCTAACAAGGTGCTAACGATCTTACCGGCTTGCAGCATTTTTTATTCCTACTCCCTCGAAGTAGTTTTTTACCAGCCCTAAGTCTTTGCAGGCTTGTTTTCATTCCTACTCCCTCTGAAAAAGGTTTTTTCAGCCCTAACCAGGGGATAAAATAATGTGCTGAAACTGAACAGACTAAGGACACTAGCCAGATGAATACCTGGTAGGTAGATTCCCCCCCCCCCCTAGTTTCCTCCCCCAAAACTAAGGTGTGTCTTATACTCCGGTGAGTCTTATACTTTTATTACAAGTCTCAGGATTGAACAATGTCTCTCATTTATCAACAGCATGTCTCAGTGTTGATAAATGTTTTGCTGCTTTTAGGCAAAGCACTAAAGATGTGCTGTAATGCTTAAGCAAAATGGGCAAAATGGGCAAGATAAGGAAAAAGTTTGAATAGAAATTTCTTGCAGTTGCAGGTTTAAGTTATACTTCTAACACTTGTGTATAAATACCACATAGCTGTCCTTGTAATATTATTGTTTTTTTAAATCATAATTGTGTCGTCTAGTTTGTGGTATACAAAAATCAGTTTTATCAAAGCTTTATCAGAATTTCTGATTTGGGAAAAACCATCTTAAACATCTCTTGGTTTTGCCATTTGCCTAGTAGTGTAAAATATTTAGCACCTGATACATTATATATCAGATAGGCAATACCCAGCTTGGCTGGTTATATAATACTTATACTCTAGAGATAATCAAACTTGCTTTTTTAAAGCAGATATTTAAAAAAAATACTTTAAAGTTTTGACCATAATTGTCTAAATTCCATGTTCAAACATGACTGGTGATTCAGGAAGTAATGCACTTAGAGCCATTTAGTATCTATTGGCAACTACACAGCATTTTCTTTAAGTTAAAAGACTTTTAGCAAAACACCTCCAGATATCACTGGTCATTTATTAAAGCTGATACATGTAGGCCAAAACGACTGCATCTTAAAGTAATAACTTAAAACCCACAAAAGCAAGAAAATGTGAGAGTTAAGGATAGAAATTCAACCTTAACTCACCCGTGTTTGCTTAAGAATTTCAGCAAATTCATGTAGAATCATCCCTGTTGTGAGACCCCTGCAGTACCTAGGCATAACGAATTGAAAAGATTAGCTAAAGAGAATAATCACCATATAAACTTTAGAAAAATGCATAGAGTTACTGAAGTGAAACAAGCCACTTAACTTGGAAAACAAAAGGACATAAATATATTAAAATAAAATACATTTCAATAAATAAAACTGGGACATAGTCAATTATTTTTCTATATTTGTACCTACATAAGAAACAAATTCTGACTAGATTAACAGCTTACATTTAACCAAAATTTCCTCACATATATACAGGCTTTCTCACAAATGACTACTGGTATTACCTCCTGCAGACAAGGGAAGACTTACTGAAACAGCAATATAAATAGAAATTTGTTTTCCAATGTCATCTTTTTTGGAACTTAATTATAATATCCTAATCTGTATGAATTAATGTATGCATACTTAAGTACATTTAAAGCAAAGGAACAACATGACAATCAATGTACTCTTATATAATTTGATAAGAAACCACATGCTCAAAAGGGCAGACAGTTTAATCGTGCCTTCCTTTATGAAGAATTATAAATACAGAAACAGCCAAAAAATTGTTTCTGTTGCATTCTGAGAAAAATGCATCTAAATGATGGCAGGATTAAAGTCCTAAATAACCTAAAGCCTGGCAAGTTTATAAAGGATAATGTGTGTGTTTCTGTGTGTATTTACATGTGTGTGTGTGTGTGTGCGCGCGCGCGCATGTGTGTATTCAGATATTTAGTCTCAATCTGCAATTTATAGAATATAATTAGACTTTAACTCAACCTAGAGCAGTCATATACCCTTTAACGGGCACTTGTCAATAGTCTTCAGTGGAATAGCTAGTATCACCAAATATTTTTCAAAAATAGCTCATGTAGAGTGCAAATCCATGTAATATGTATTCTAGGCATATGTCATAACAATAATGTTTAGCGTCTCCAGAAAATGAACGTATTTGGTGAGCAAGACTCAGTGGCATAAACACATTTCTGTTGTCTCCCTGGATCTTCATGTTTGTGGGTAAATTCACAAGCACATCCAAACTAAGACTCAGGCTCTTTACAATAGCCATTTTCTCAATCTGCATTTTATCTATACTTTTAACCTACAACTCTCAACATTTTCTCAAAAAGAGCTGAGAACTGGAGAGCATTTAGGTTGTGAATGGTTGTTTTAGAGGCAATTTGATTGAAAGCCAGTGTGGTATAGTAGTTAAAGCACCTGGCTAGAAAGCGAGATACCATGAGTTCTAGTCCCACTTTAGGCATGAAAGCCATTTGGGTGGGGTCAGTCACTGTCTCTGAGCCCAAACCACCTCACAGGGTTGTTGTTGTTGTGGGGAAAATAGGAGGAAAGAGTATTAGGTACATTAGATGCCTTGAGTTGTTTGTAAAGAAACAATAAAGGTAGGATATATATTAAATAAATAGATACAATCCAACTCAGCACAAGTTGAATGTCTATTATTAATCTGCATTTTGACTTATCTGAAACAGTCCTAAATGATTTGGATCAATCCCTAACTTGTTCATCCTCATCCAATCTACTATTATAGGGTCTCATTTAGAAAATTCTTGGATTTTGATAGAAAAGAGAGCAAAAGCTGTACATTAGCATAATAGTGCCACTCAACTCCCAAACTCTGGACAACTTCTCCCATAGTTTTATGTATATTATATGTAAATACTATGCATGGAAAAACGAAACTTTGAAGAGTTCAGACCAACATCCACTATATTGAAAACATACTGAACGTATAAATGGATAAATGAAGGAACAAACACTTGAAACAGCCTAGTCATAAAAATCAAATCCCTGTAAAAATGTCTCTTTCCATACTCAAGTCACCAATAAAACCAGAAAATTATCAAGCCCCTACCCTGATCATATAGCAAGAAAAACAATATATTCTTCATTCTGCAACAATGTCTAAGATGAAAATGAAATGCAAATGGATAATCCAAAGCATCCAAAAATAACTGCAGTTGGGATGAATAGATGAAACGGACTGGATCTTATCCAATACAATGTAGTGCAATAGTAAATTTTTAAACAAAGTTCTGTTAGTTCTTTGCGATATAAATAAATCACATACTACTAAGCCTTGGAATATTGAAACAGACTTTTTAAAAAATTAATTAAAAAAGTAGAATTCAACTCCTGGTGACTGAATCCACAGTCTCCTTGTCAGCTTTACTGAAATATTTTGATACTGTCTTCTTCTGGGATTATTTATTTATTTATTTATTTATTAGACGCTCTTATAGGCCGCCCAATCCCGTGGGACTCAGGGCGGCGTACAGCATAAATAAGAAGCGTACATTTAAAAACAATAGTCATACATTAAAAATATAATTAAAAAAAAGACATTGTAAGCGCAACATTCAGGGGGAATCTGATTGTCCTATTCACCCCATCTGCCGGAAGAGCCATGTTTTTAAGGCTTTACGGAAGGCCAGCAGGGTGGGGATGGTCCGGATCTCTGGTGGTAGTTGGTTCCAGAGGGACGGGGCTCCCACAGAGAAGGCCCTCCCCCGCGGCCCCGCCAATCGACATTGTTTAGCCGACGGGACCCGGAGGAGGCCCTCTCTGTGGGACCTAATCGGTCTTAGGGAGGTATGTGGTAGGATGCGGTCCCGCAGGTAACCTGGCACTGAGCCATGTAGGGCTTTAAAGGTAACGACCAACACCTTGAATTGCGACCGGAGACTAATTTTAAAAAATATTACAGCAGATATTTCTTTGTATTTCTGAAAGACAAAAAAATTGTATACCCCAAAAGAAACATCTGATTATTGAGACATGTGGTTGCTTGCAGAATTATTTTATTAGAATTATAATTGATATTGCTTAGTGTAGGTGGCATGTTAGCATTTAGTAAAGTAAGGAAAATTGTCATCCTCTTAATTATGGTGAATTACAACTTTCAACTATTCTAGATAATCAGCAAAGTCAATAATGAGGAACCTGGAGACTAATTTAGTAATATATGGAGGGTTACAAGTACATCATTCTTTTATAGATATATTTTTAACAAAGACATTTCCTTAATATATCCTTCTCTGCTCTCTAGATTATTATGGCATCCTACTTTGAAGACACTTTAGTTATCTGTCTTTAATCGTCAATTTTCTATCATTGATTTTATCGACTTTTTATTTGTTCCTTTATTAAAGATCATTCAATGTTTCAGAAGAGCTTCCTAATAAACTACTGCGGTCTGTTTATATAAATATATTGTATATGTTCCATATATGTACTCACATATTAAATAATTTCCCATAGCTACTTAAAAACAACAATTTTGTAAGATATGAAACTGAAAGCAGAAATGTTTCTTTCCTGACAAATTCTAAGCATTGGGTACATACCGGTATGTAAAATTTAAGAAACATTATTTCAGGCACAGATGTAAAATATGTTTTTGTCAAAGCTGAATAAAGTCCTATTTTATTTTAATGTAGAACAAAAGTACTTTTAAAAATTAAAACAGCATCTGTTTAAAAATATCATACATTTAGCTGCAAAATGCTGCCATCTAGAGCTTAAATTATGTATGATCTGCTATATATGTATCTATGAAAAAAATTCAAAAATTATCACAAAATCTAGTTGGAAATAACCTTAAGAGTACGTTCCAACCACTTTCCCATGCAGGATCCAGCAGTGTATCTAACAGATGACCATCCAGCCTGTTTGAAGACCTCTGGGGAAGGACAATTCATCACTTTGTGTGGCAGCTGTACAAACTGACAGCTATACATCAGGAGGTTCTTCTTGACATCTATCCTGAATCTAATTCCTGTAGCTTTCAACTATTCGTTTGATCCTGCTCACTGGGATAATAGAGAATAAGCTGACTCTTGTCTACTATATAATAACTCTTTAAAGCCTATTATGTCCCTTCAATCATCTCTTCTAAAGACCAAAGATGACCAACATCCTTTAATGTTTCTCATAGGCTTGATTTCCAGACCCTGCACTGTTTTCTTTAAACTTGTTCCAGTATGTTACTGTTCTTTTTGAATACAATATTCCAAGAGGGGTTTGGACCAGAGTAGAATTAAATAGTAGTCCTTTGATCTGGACTCTATGCCCGTTAAAACATACCAAGAGAGCATTTGCCTTTTTAGTATCAATAGCAATAGCAGACTTATATACTGCCCCACAATGTTTTGCAGCCCTCTCTAAGCGGTTTACAGAGTCAGCATACTGCCCCCAACAATCTAGGTCCTCATTTTACCCACCTCAGAAGGATGGAAGGTGGAGTCAACCTTGAGCCGATGAGAATCGAACTGCCGAACTGCTGGCAGCTGGTAGTCAGTAGTCTGCAGTACAGCATTCTAACCACTGCACCACCATGGCTCATATTACCTATTTCATATGCATTATTTTGTTGTTTATTTTAATCTATTAATTGCCCAGCTTCAGTGTACTCTGGGCCAAGATATTTGTAAAAGGTTATTTGAATTTTTTGCACCTGTTCAACTACTAAGTCAGCCATACCAGGTCACATAAGATTACATTTTGTGATAGGCAAGAGCCCGAACACACCAGTCCCATTATATTTTATGGAATGGGCAAAAGCAGTTGGAGAAAGGCAGTTGTGCAAATATCCAAATCCTATGCCATGCTGGGCTTTAAACTTTACTAGCATCTTCAAGGATCTACAACAACCCTCCACGGCCAATTCGCTGCAAGACAACTCACTGCGGGACAATTCAATTATTTAAAGTAGTTTTTAAAATATTTTAATTTTTGTCATTCACATTTCATTTTGTCCCTCCTTTCGCATCCTTTCTTTAATGATTCTATTGCACGATTTCTTCAATATTAGTGTAACTCTTGTGCCGCGGCGAGTTGTCCTGTGGCAAGTTGGTCATGGCGAATTGTCCTGTGGCGAATTGGCTACGAATTGGCCATGGTGAGTTGTCGTAGACCGTTTAAGATGCTAGTAAACTTTAAAGCCCAGCATGGCTTAGGATTTGCACAACTGCCTTTCTCCAACTGCTTTTGCCCATTCCATAACATATAATGGGACTGGTGTGTTCGGGCTCCTGTCTATCACAAAATGTAACCTTATAGGATCAAGGAGGTATGCATTTTCTGTTGCTGTCTGGAAGCATCTTTTCCGAAGTCCACCTGACTCTAACCCTTCCTGTTCTTTAAAGAAGCCTAAAAGACCTGGCTTGTCTCACAGGCACAGAGCTAGGATGATGTGTGAATCTGCCATTTGTAGTGATCAATTTGTATTCTTTCTCCCCAGGATAAATGTTTTCTTTTTAATTTTCTATAAACTACCAAGAGATCTACTCTTGGCCCCAGAAGTTAAATTTAAAATAAATAAACAAATAACTGTAGCATCACATAATCATAACATGTTTTTCATTTAACATTTTACAATTCCAATGGGGTGGTGGGGATGAAAGAGAAGTCAGTGGAAAAATGCAGTGTAGCTACTAAAAAAAAATAGAATAAGGATCTGAAGTAAGGAAAGCTTGCAGAAGATGACTCTGATTTTTTTTCCCAATTCCTTTATCAAAAGTGGAAGGCATCTATATTTTCTTCTGTCTATACCAAAATAATATGTTACTTGTATATACCGTATTTTTCGGAGTATAAGACGCACCTTAGTTTTGGGGGAGGAAAACAAGGAAAAAAGGCCTCTGCCTCCCAGCAATTTGCCAAACAGCAAACAGCACAGATGATATACACTGTTTGCTGTGTATTTCTGTGCATGTGTGCCTGACCCATAGAAATGGCAAAGAATTGGAGAAATGTACATTTATGGCAGTATATTAATCCCAGAAAGTTTTCTTAAATGTAATCACACTAACTCCTCCCAATTATTTAAATAGATCTACTTCAAACATGACTAAGTCAGGGTTTTTCAGCTGCCTTCTTTTAATACTAATACTTAATACTAAAACAGGACATTTCAGATTATACTTTTACAGATCTTTAAAATTGATGTGGCTTTCTGGAAGTATTCTCTGCTATTTAAAAGAAGATACAATAGCACTGGGCCTCTTCAGAGCAAGCATTCATTTTAAAAAGCTTCTTCATTTTGTTAAGTTGTCTAGAACAATAATAAAGCAGTCTTTAAAAAATAAGTCTAATAATTTGAACACTCTACAAACATTTCACAAAATAACATATTAACAGAATCTGCCTCTACCTAGGATAGAACTCACAACCTCTTGATTGTGAGGCAAGAGCTCTATCTCTGAGCCATAGCAGCTATAGTTTGCCTTCTTGCAATTTCAGCAGTCTAATATTGCCAGCAGTTTATCTCCCAGCAATTTGTCACATTACAGCCACCGTAGTTAGTTTCATTTTACCATGTGGCTTGCAAGCCTCTGTCAGCTGTAGGACGGGAGGCAGATCATCTCTTCTTGTGCTCTTCTTGTGCTTTGCCCTGTTTGCTGCAAAGAGGTAAATTGCTGGAAGACAGAGGCCAAAGGGTGGGGGTGGCTGGGTGGGGCTACATTCGGTGTATAAGACACACCCAAGTTTTCACCCTCTTTTTGAGGGTAAAAGGGTGCGTCTTATACTCCGAAAAATACGGTATATTTCTGCCATCCCACTGTATTGCATTTGTGTTTGTGGAGAAGCTCAGAGCAAGCTGCATAAGGACCCCATGGGACATATAGCCAAGAGGATAGAGCAGACCTGGGCATTTTATGTCCCCTGGCCACATCCAGCCATTTGGCTGTTTCTGTCCAGCCCATGTGAGGTCAATTGGAAATTAGAAATCAAATATAAATAAGCATGTTGCAGGCGGCAAGAGAAGCAGCCAAGTTAGGTCTGGTTCTGTGCAATCACTGTGTGCTCCCTTCAGTCAGCTGATGAGAGAAAGTACTTTTCTGTGTCTGTGTGGTATTCACCCTTTGCCTGGAGCAATCTGAGTTGAGCTGATGGAGTTTGAGGACATCAAATTGGGTTACATTGATTTTGCCCTCCATAACAGTTGCAGTTTCTCATGTAGCCCCCTGGGAAAATTAACCCTATCCCACCATTGGGATGGAAGGATAGTACTCTTGTGGTTGTATTGACCAAAAAACATGAACTCCATACATTTCATGGATGTTGTAAGAGCTGATGGTTTGGAAGAGAGGAGTTTTTAATCAACATTGCTTTTTGACAGACAGAAATTATCCATCCTGATTAAGTGGCATGCACAGAAGGCTCATTAGACCTAGGGATGGCCTCCTAATGCTCAAAGAATTGGTTGCACTATACTATAGATATCTTCAAAACTATCTCCAGCAGTCAACCCAAAATTTTCTCAGAAGCTGCCTGGAGTACCCAAAATTCAAGAGCTGAGAAGGGCTGAAGCCAGGAAGCATTATTGAGAATTAATGGCACATATATTCTGGAACAGTTTCAGAAGGTAGTGAAATTCTACTTTTTTCAGAACACTTCTGGTGAATAATTGTGTAACACTCAGACCTAGTCCTTTCCAACTCTGTTATAAAAACACTGCTCTTCCAAACCATCAGCTCTTACATCTGTGAAATCTATGGAGTTGAGGATGGTTGGTTGAGTGAGGGATGCCAGCCTGAGTGGCATAGATACTTGGGAAGATTTAAAATTGATCATAAGCTGATCCTAAATAGCTCAATCTGTAAGCCCTTTAAAAATACAGTAATTAGTAAAAGTCTGCAAGGCTCTGTCAGATTAACCTTATACAGATATAAAGTATCTTCATTTCAGTCCAGATGGTTCTCACTTAGTGACCACTCGTTCAATGGCCGTTCAAAGTTACAATGGTGCTGAACAAGTGGTACTTACAACTGACTCTGAAGTTATAGTCAATGTCTCTCCAGTCAGGAGATTGTGATTCAGATGGTTGGCGGCTGCCTCATGATTACAACTTTGCAGTGTTCCAGTCATGTGCGACCTTCACTGACAGCTCCTGACAAGCAGTCATCAGGGAAGCTGGCAGGAGGTTGCAAATGAGAACCACATGAAATTGCACTTAACAACAGTATGTGATCCGAACATTGTATTTAACAATGACAACTGGATATACCGTAACTGCAATCCCTAAATGGTGCAGTTACGTGACATTGAGTTTGACAACCACATTACTTAGTAATGGAAATTTCCAGTTACCATCAATAACAGAGGACTATTTGTGTAAAATATTTGACAAAATGCCCCATGACATTCTCTTTGGCGATTATGTGTGGGCTGAATGGTGGGACAAGTAGGTATCTGGTTGGCTCAAAAATCGGATTCAAAGAGTGCTCATCAATGGCTTGTCATGAAACTGAAGAAACTGACAGATGCCACAGGGCTCAATCCTAGTCCTCTTAATTTTGGGTAAAGAAGCTGAAAGAATGCTTATCAAATCTGCAGAAAGCACAAAATTGGATCGGATATTTTTATAATATGCAAACAAAATGTAAAAGAATCCTGATGGGTTAGAGAAATATGTTGAAACTAACAGAATGAAATTTAATGAAGTAGAAACTTTTTTAAAAAGTTTAAAAAAATTAAATACACAGGAACAGGAGAGGAGATACCTGGCTTGGTAACAGAACCTATGAAAAAGATCTTAGAATAGTAACTTATTAGTGTGATGAGATCAGAAAAGAGGCAAATGAATCAACATAAATACATAGGTTACAAGACATAGAAAGTAATCATCTTCAGCATTGGGTACAATTCTGGCTTTATTGAAACAGATTCCAAGTAGGAAAACTGTTACAGAAGGTGAAAAACTATAAATCTTATGAAAAAATTTCATGAGCTGGATAGAATTAGCCTGAAGAGAAGGAAGATTGGAGAGATGCACAATGTTTCATTCTAGAGTATGTACCTAGGAACAATGCATTTACATTACTAGACAGATCCCAAATGAATGTTAGAAAAGAATACTAAAAACAGCAGTTCCATAGTGGAACCAATTTACAAACATGACAGACTTCCTTCTTCACTGGACCGTGTTTGTGAACCATTTGTTGCTGATGCTGAATTTGGATCTCTGCATTGAGAACGAATTGAAGCTTCAAATGGCCTCTTTCAACTTTATAGCATTATGATTCTAAAAAGTAGTATCATGTTTAGCAGAGAATCATACAGACATAACAGGCTTGATACGAAAGGTGGTAGGAGCCGAGGTGGCACAGTGGTTAAAAGCAGCACTGCAACCTACTTCAGTGACTGCTAGTTCAGCTGTTCAAATCTCACCAGGCTCAAGGTTGACTCAGCCTTCCATCCTTCTGAAGTCGGTAAAATGAGGACCCAGATTGTTGGGAGCAATATGCTGAACTCTGTAAACCGCTTAGAGAGCACTATGAAGCGGTATATAAGTTTTATTGCTATTGCTAAATGGGCAAAAGCTTCATAAACAAATAAAACATATAGGTGGTCCTCGACTTGTGAAGATACCTGAGCCTGGCAATTATACTCATAAGTTCTGATGGTTGTAAAGTGGATCATCACATGACCGAACCAATTTTACAATTTTATAACCTATTTTTGCGAACGTGGCAGTCATAAAGTGAATAATGTGATCATTAAAGAAATGGCATAGTTGTTAAATGAACCCATTGTTCATGATGGGCCAGGTAGATTTGTATATAAATAAACTATCTGATTTTCTTCTGAAACATGGTTTTCAAATCAATTGGCAGAGCTTACAATAATATATTACGGTCAATTGTCAATACTATTTTTATATAAACATAAAATAATTATCCTGAAACTAATAATAGCATTTAAAATTTTTGGCACAATATCTTATCTGATCTAAATGGGATTTGTAAGGATAAACATATCCAATAATATCAAATTGACTGGAGAAGAAAGAAACATGATTGCTTTTTTCTACTTATTAATTCAAGATATTGGTTTAAGAAAACAACAAATGGCCTATTCTATTCTTTTTCTTATAATCATATTGGTTTATAGTATGGATAAGAAAACTTTTTCAGTCTGTCCTTCTGCCCTGTCTTGGGGGCTGTAGGATCGTAGTTAAGGACACTATGACAACACTGGAATGGAGACTGCTGACATTTTTAGCCCAATTTATTTATGTTATGGATGGGGTTCCTGGGGATTGCATACTATTCAATCCCCAATTGCAAAAAATCAGCTTGATTCTTTTTTTATACTTTTCAAGCTTTTCAAGAAGTAAACTCTGCAAGTTTCCGGTCCTTTCACATCCTGTCCAAACCTAAAAACATATATATGTAAAAAAATAGGCTGAAAAATTTAGTTCCACCTAATCTGAGAACAGCTCTCTGAGCTGAAATGTCAGCACAGGGCCAAACGTCACAAATTGCCCATTCCAGGTTTTACCTATTATATATAACAAATGTTCCCATGCAACAATATTTACATGCAGACAAATAAAAATCTTTGCATTTTCAGCTGGATAAATTTTGTCAGTCTTTGAAAACCAGGAAAAATAAAAGAAAAAAACCCAAGATAACTCTACTACTGTAGATTCCTGAGCTAGAATTTACAATTTGTTTTAATACCCTTATTTATTTAAGCAATTTATCGGGTGACTCAATCAAACTGAGAAATAAATACTGTTAATCCTTGAATATATGAATAAATAACAACAGTATAAGAGAATAGTTGTACAGTATATTATTAAAGCAATTAGCAGAATTATTTAATTATTAAATATAGATACATTCTATATTTTCCTCACAATCCTTGCTAGTGGTTATGCATAATTTACTCAATAAGGCTAACTTTGGAATGAGAATGAGCTGTTTTATACTATAAAAGAATGAAACATATATTCACCTTCATCTATTCATTCAGGATTCTATTTAGCTATTGTTTATAGTGTGAGTGATCATTTAACAGGCTCAGATAAAGCTGAAATTAATTCAAAGACAAGGATATGCAAAATACACAGCTGGTCATTTAACTATAGATATCCTTAATTACTTTTTTTCACACTTTCAGAAAATTCAGAAATGTCAAAAGAATTTTAAAAATGTTGGATCAAAATAGAATTAAAATTCCAACATTGAATTTTAATCACGAGACACAGTTCTACAGCTGGTTCAAACAATGCACTACTATCTGTTGAAATATTTATATTCTTATTCCTCTTTAGCTAGCTAAATGTTTTATATAAGGAATGAGTATTTAACATTCTAATGTTAATCATTTCCAATACAGGTAGCCCTCGCTTAGCGACTATTTGTTCAGCAATTGCTTGAAGTTACAACAGTGCTAAACGAATGGTAGTTATAGCTAATGCTTGACATTATGGCTATTGCAGCATCCCCATGATCAGCTGATCAAAATTCAGATGCTTGGCAGTCATCCACATTTACTGCCACAATGTGTGCTTGAACTCCCCGCCCCCCCCCCACACACACAACTCCCGTCCATCTCTGCCCTGTTTGGCCACCCTGCACTCCACTGCCTATTCCTGCTTCCCCTGTTCACCTCCAGTTTCACCATCTTCTTCCTCCTGCTGCTGACCTCACAAAGGGCCAGCAGCTGTCTTGACCAGGTGCACCTCATCAATAATGGAAGAAGATGGTAAAGGTCAATGGGGGAAAGGGGGTGGAGGGCTGCAGGAGTAAATAATGGCAGTAGTATGTTGTGTGGCCAAAAAAGGCAAAGGTATGAGGGGGTATAGTGGTGGGAGGAGTTGAAGTGGAGGTGAGCAGAGCACAGCAGGAGAAGTATGAGAATCTAGTCTAATGACAAGAACCTGGACTACTGGAATTGCTATTGCTAAGTGATGTAGTCATGTGATGTTTTGCCTAACAACTGCACAGCTGAGTGACAGAAATTTTGGTCCCAATTGGGATCATTAAGCAAGGCCTACCCGTATAGGATTGTTAGAAATGAGTACATAACTGAAATACTAATATTTTTAGGTTTCAGGAGCATTATAATTAAGGTTTCGATGCAAATAGATTTGAAAACTTATTGGAAAATAGCCTTAGAAGTATGGAATATCTATTAATGCAGAGTACTAAAGGTAAAGGTAAAGGTTCCCCTGCACATGCGTGCATTCCAGATCTAGAGGTGGTGCTCATCTCCGTTTCTAAGCCGAAGAGCCAGCGCTGTCCGAAGACGTCTCCGTGGTCATGTGGCCAGCATGATTAAACGCAGAAGGTGCACGGAGCGCTGTTACCTTCCCACCAAAGGTGGTCCCTATTTTTCTACTTGCATTTTTTGTGTGCTTTCGAACTGCTAGGTTGGCAGAAGCTGGGACAAGTAACGGGAGCTCACCCTGTTACGCGGCGCTAGGGATTCGAACCACTGACCTTCTGATTGACAAGCTCAGTGTCTTAGCCACTGAGCCACCACGTCCCCCAATGCAGAGTACTACTTACCTGCAATAGTATGTGCATAAAGCCGGCTCCCAAATGTGAAAACATGCAGCTCATACAACTTGGCAATTTTTTCTAGGAATTCTTTACAATGAGGTCGCAATCGTGTATGGAGCATAGGTTCACCTCGACCTAACTGATAATGAAATATTCCCTAAGGGAGAGAAAGATCCACAGTAAGACCTTAACACATTATGTCATATATATGGATAACATATATGAATAATGAGGAAAAAAATCTGTATGCTCCAAAAGAAAACCATGGCTGGATTACAAAGAAATTAGGATCTGGTAGTCAGGCTCCACAGATAAATCACAGTATGATGTCCCTCAGGGATGGGTTCTAACTTACCTGGCCACCGGTTTGCTTCCTCCCGCGCCGCGTGGCTGCGCGCACATTGTGCGCCCCATGGCCGCACTGTGTGGGCGCGTGCAAAGCACGCGCACATGCGTAGTGCCAAAAACTCGGCTTCTGCATGTCCGCAGAAGCCAAAAAACAAGATGGCAGCAGCCACCGGCACAGACAGAACCGGCTCCGTGACGTCATCACTGGTTTACTACTGGCTCTATAGAACCGGTTAGAACAAGTAGGAACCCACCTCTGATGTCCCTCCCAAATAGAAATTACTGCACTACGGTAGAAAATTATAGTATTCTACTACTATGCTAAGTTCAATAGTCATGCATCAAATGAGTAAGAAAGTGTTTAGAAGAAAATGGCAATTTATTTGAACATTTAATGTAATTTATATAATAAATCTTCTATGGGGTCAAACTTTGGTACACTTTCCGTATCTACATATATAACTAATATGCCATATCTATCTGTTGTCTGCCCATCCATTTATCATGGCCATTTTAAAAAATTACTTCAACAAATCAGTTTCACTTTAAAATATTATTTAAAATGATTTTATACTTATTATAGAGAGTAGTAATTAATAAAGTTGCTTTACTCTGTTAGACATCTGTGGACAGTGTTGCTCTGTGGTATGAATCAATGTCTGATCCAAATCTACCATCAGCACAAGTTTTCGATTTCGGCGTAGCCTTTCCTGATCTTCTCTTCCCAACTGTTCAGCTTGCTAAAATAAATATATATATTATATTAAATGCAAATGCAAACACCATAGGCTCAAAAGAAGAAATATAATTCTATTTATTTTTCAATTGTAATGAGGAACTTAGAGTAGCAGTGTTTCAGGTTCAAGCCTGTTAAAACTTACCTATTTATTCAAAATAGATTATACTAACATTTTAATTATGAAATTTTCTAGCAATATGGTTTTATTTTTATTCACAGTAAGTAGCAGATGCATGTGAAGAAGTAGAACAGAATGTTTTCTTACATAACTGTTTTGTACTGTGAGAAAGAGTGGTGTAAACTAAATTCTGCTTATTTGTTATTCCACTGATGGTCATACTATGTATAATGCTTCATTTATATGGAGAAAAAAACTTTATAAAATATAGTTAAACATAAGTGTTTTTATTACCATTCCAGAAAACATATGCTATGGATGGATACTGTATTCAAAACTTAGCATATTAAGATGAATGTGTAAAGTATAGATATAACACCTCAGAGATAAGTCCCACAATTATGTCCCATCAAGTACAATGGGAAAAGATAGGATCAGAATATGATTAGTGTATTTTTCCCCCCAAAAGGAAACATACATATAATAAACATGGGTAACACTGAACAGCAGAAGACCATTTTCCTGTTTTGGGAATTTACATGATTTATATGCCATCTTTCTATTTAATACTGACATTTAAAATAGGCAACTGTTCCATCATCAAAAGCTGATTTTTTTAAATAGCTCACGAAAGGGTTTCTGAAATTGAATTGCTTTCAATTCCAATACTGGCTAAGATGGACACCATGTGCATTATGAAGAAATATCTCTAATGAAATTTGCTAAACTCTGGAATTCTCTCAAAAACAAAGGAGGAGCAGTATACTTGCCTCGGAACTAACCATCAATTCTGGGACACTATGAACCATTGATACAGTTGCTGTGGAAACGGGCATGTTTTGTTTTCCATTCTTGCTTTGTAACCTAATAATTGAGGGAAAGGGAACAAAGATTATTAAATGAATTGATAAACTGTCAAAAGGTAAAGGGCCAACCAACTTACTGTGTTATGAATTTTCACAACCATCTCATACATTATATGTGTCAAGTAGTCCTTGGTGTATACAAGTAAACACTGTGCTTAATTGCCACATAACATCATAACACACACACATCCCCATCCAAGAAACTGTGAGTTCTAGTCCTGCCTTAGGCATGAAATCCAGTTGGGTAACTTTGGCCTAGTCACGCTCTCCCAGGGCAACTCACCTCACAGGGCTGTTGTGGGGAAAACAGGAGGAGGAAGGAATATTAGGAATGTTCACCACCTTGAGTTATTTATAAAAACAATAAAGGCAAGATTTTTTAAAAACGTAAAAAAATTATCATACTTTGAGAACCTGACAAACAGCATACTTCAAGCACTCAAGGTTTATTCAAAGAGTAGGCAAAAAACACAAGGTCTTTTCCAAAATGGGATTTCTGGCTCTTTTTATATATTATACAACTTTAAAATCTATTTTGGACAGTCTCATTAAAGATCAAAATTTGGACTGGATATGACACATGCTTCAGGGGGGACTTGAGGTGCTACTGGGAGAAACAGCATCAATTCCGCTGCTGCCTCCCCAGCTTCATTTCCTTTGATTTGCTCCTCACTAGCCCTCAATAAGGAAGAGGAACTGTCCATATTTTTCCCTCCCTTTGAGGAGAAAGGTGCCGTTGGCTTACCTGAACGGTCTTCTCTGTGCGCTGCAGGGAGAGTCCAAGCATGGGAACAAATTCTGGTCGGTTGTTAGGGACTGAGTTTAAATTTAGTTTGAAGTACGCCCTCTATCTGCTTGACAAGTCAGTTTTCAAACGAAGGCGTAGAGAAACATCCGATGTAGTACATGTCCAAATAGAAGGTTGCGACCCTGGGCCACACAAAGCCAGGGCGAGTTTGGACTCTCTCCGCAGCGCACAGAGAAGACCGTTCAGGTAAGCCAATGGAATTTCTCCTGTGCGCTGCTAAGGAGAGTCCAAGCATGGGATATACCCAAGCTCAATTGTCCAGGATGGGAGAAGGCTGGTCCAGGGGAGCAGAAGTGGAGCAGACCCTCTGTAGCACCCGCCTTCCAAAGGCAGCATCAGCAGAGGCAAACAAGTCAAGTTTGTAATGTCTGACAAATGGGGAAGGCGAAGACCACATAGCAGCTCTGCAGATTTCTTCGATGGAAGCCTGCGTGGCCCAGTTTCTGAATTTTAAAGAAACGACTGACCTTTCCAGCTTGGACTCTCAGCCAAATTTTCTCCTCCACCATTGAGGGCATTTTCGAGGTTGCTCTGGGTCAGTTTTTGCTGCTGGCAGTGTGCAGGTTAGCTGGTATGCCGGCAAGAACCGCCACTGCCAAGTTTCGCAGGCAGCCGGAGTCCCTGCCCCACGTGGGCTAAACTCTTGGAAGTGGAGTGGAGTGTTTGCAGCAGCGAGGATTTGCCTCTTCTCTGCAGCCGCATTGGCCGTGATGCCATTTTGGACGTCACTCAGACGAATCCTAGGCTCGGAGAGTGCTGGTGGCCATTTTGGAAGCTACCATGCTATCTGTTGCCGGGCAGAATTCATGGTGGCCATTTTGAACATCATTAGGACGATTCCTGGGCACTGAGTGTGCCGGACACCATTTTGAAGGCAGTTACAGACACCGAGGCTTCCGATCGCCATTTTGCGAGCTGTTAGCTCTCAGTCGGTCAGCTTATTTCACCTCACTCCTCATCTCGAGCCTTGCTGACTGCTGTGAGTACGGGTGAGTGCTGCCTTGGAGGAATCCGTGGCCCTACCACCACCCAGCCCAATTACCCACCCTGGCTTTGTGTGGCCCAGGGTCGCAACCTTCTACTTGGCCATGTACTACATCAGATGTTTCTCTACACCTTCGTTTGAAAACTGACTAGTCAAGCAGATAGAGGGCGTACTTCAAACTAAATTTAAACTCAGTCCCTAACTGACCAGAGTTTGTTCCCATGCTTGGACTCTCCTTAACAGCGCATAGGAGAATGACTAGGATACTAAATACCTGGTTGAGTTTTAATCAAATGCTTTTGTGATTAGCTTACTTTGCAGGGAATGCTAAAATGAAGGACAAGAACACTCTTCTACTAACTGAATACTGAAAAATGAATACATTTATATGGTAAAGGGCATGGTAAAAAATCTCTCAGTAAAAAGTAATTGTGATCAATCTGGTTCTATACTGTTATATTCATATATGATAAGCAATTAATGTACATTCCATAGTATGACTATTTTTAGTTTTTACACAATATACTATGGTTTTATGTATAGGTAATCCTCAAGTTACAACTGAGTCCAAAATTTCTGTTGTTGAGATATTTTTAAAGTGAATTTTGTCCCATTTTACAACCTTTCTTGCCATAGTTGTTAAGTGAATCACTGCAGCTGTTCAGTTAGTAACAAAGTTGTTAAGGGAATCTGGCTTCCACATTCACTCTGCTTGTCAGATTGTTGCAAAAGGCGATCCCATGACCCCGGGACACTGCGATTGTCATAAATATGAGTCAGTTGCCAAGCACCTGAATTTTGCTCACATGACCATGGGGATGTTGCAACAGCCGTAAGTATGAAAAATGGTCAGAAGTCACTTTTTTGTGTGCCATTGTAATTTTGAATGGTCACTAAATGAACCGTTTCGAGGACTACGTATACCAACTTTTAAATCCACACTGAATTTTCTACTACAAATTATCTTCAAATTATTAGTTCATTTAGTGACCATTCGAAGTTACAACAGCACTGAAAAAAGTGAGTTATGACCATTTTTCACACTTATGACCATTGCCACATCCCCATGGTCACATGTTCAAAATTCAGATGCTTGGCAAATGTCTCAGATTTGGTTGCAATGTCCTGGAGTCATGTGATCACCTTTTGTAACCTTCTAACAAGCAAAATCAATGGGGAAACCAGATTCACTTAACGATTATGTTACTAACCAAACAACCGCAGTGATTCATTTAACAACTGTGGCAAGAAAGGTAATAAAATAGGACAAAACTCACTTAACAAATATCTTACTTAGCAACAGAAATTTTGGCCTTAATTCTGGTTATAAATCGAGGACTCTGTAATCCTCAATTTTAGTCCTATATAATTAAGAGAAATCCAGCTCCATACAATAGTACTTACTGTGTTAAATCTTGACCACATTCTGCACATAAACCTTTCATAACAACAGGATGGCTACATGCTTCTAGCCTTAGTAGTACACCTCTGAAAAGCAATAAAGAATCTGATTTAAGAAAAAAATGGACTTGATCAAATTTAAGTTTCCACCAAAACTAGGTTGTGTAAATTATATACAATATCTGCAAACAAGACACTAAATACATAATGTATATTATTTATGTTTACACGCTATCTTATTTTACACAATAAATATTTCTTTAATTTTTCAACCAACAAAATATAATTTTTCAAACAAGGGACCTCTATGACCGATTGTGAATGAGGAAAGCTATGAACAGCTTCAGTAATAATATTCTTATTATTTTATTTTCTCCATATATAGAGATTATCAATATAGTCTATATATGGGGAAAATAAAGACTATAATAAGAATAAATTTTAATAGGGCATATGCAGTTGCATATGTGATTACTGATTATCAATATTTAGAAGATTTTTAAACATGTGTTCGTAATATTCAGCTTATTTTGGTATATGAACTTGGCTGAAGTGAGTATTAAAAATCCACTGTCACAAAAATATCTTGAAGAAAATGTTGGTGAAACCTTCACTAGCTTTTTGATGATGAACTAAATTACATGGATCCAAGATCCACAAAACCTATCTTAGATTCTTAGGGCCAGCTTGCAGATTTCCTTCAAATATCTGGTGAATACTGATATTCCATGAACATAGATTAAGAGATACTGGAATAAGATACACATCAGCCTGGACTTCATTACTGATTCCATAATAAGCAAACATTACTTGTGCACAACTATGAACAAAGTAGTATATGAGAATTTCACAGGACTACTAGGGTCAACACTGCCACAACCCTCTGTGACAATTCTTTTTACAAACTAGTGTTATAAAATTGATTAAGTATTTAAACTGCCACATATAGTGGCACAAACCATATAGTGGGGAAAATAAATAGGTCATATATTATACAATAACATGGCATAGTCTCACCTCAGCGTACAAGGTTTCAAGGGTTGTTCTCTTTTTGTATAAATTGTTATCAGCATTTTTATTGCATACAATTTTCTAAGGGCAAATGCATTTATTTTTATGATATCTCTGTAGATAGCATTTTAATGTTAAATTATGGCTGGTCTGCAAATACACCATTTACATTACAAATATGAAATACCCCAAACTCTGTTTACAACTTCCAACATTAAATAAAAAATATTTTTAAAAACTACCAAAATCCTGAGAATTGTTTGTGCTACATCTTGAGAGGACACCTGCTCCAACATCATTAATATCATGGGAGAATAAAGCTGAATTTCCTTCACTTCTAATGTACTGTTTACTTAATTATCCCAAGTAAATAAAAATCATTTCAGTTTTATATTTCTTCATGATGTGGCTCTTCATATTTATATATAAAAGATTCTTGACAAAAATGTCCCTGGAAGCAAAATACCCACATCATTTTCAATTGTTTTACTAGAACAAATAGAAAAACTACAATCTGAAAACTATGGGAAAACCCCATTCCCATAGTTTCAGGTGAAAGGGAATTATACTTGTTTTGGTTTGAAAGAAGAGTGCAGTGTTAGTATGATCAAAAATTTTGCTTTATTCAGAATCTGGATTGCATAGAAAGCCAATATGAGTTCATTTTTCATTTTGTTTCATTTTTCTTCAGATCTCCTGCTAAATGCATAAAGGGTGGAAAGAGGAAAGGATGGAGCTGCTAATACAGGCCCATTCTCTCCCTACTTTGAGACTCTGAAATATTCAAACAAATGAATAGCCTCTTTAAACCATTAAATGGAACTTCAAGAAAGTAAATATCCAAGAGTATGCCAGTCATATTCAATACAACTATCAGTTGCATTTAATTTAATCTGGGTGTAACAGTCAAAGCCAATACTATGGTATAATTCAGTAATATGACACCTAAGGTGAATAAAATGAAATTAAACTTAGACAAGATTTAAGAAGAACTCATGGCTGAACAAGAGTCCTGCTGTTCCTATTTTATAAAAACTCCTGTCCCTAACTCCAGTCAATAACACCTTCCTCAATTAAAACAAAGGTAAAAGCACTAGTAATTTTCACAGCTTATTAGTAAGATGGGTAGCAAGAAAATTACTATATCTTTCATTAAAAATAGCCAAGGAAACCACACATGTATATCCATAAAATATCAAGAATCAAGCATTTAATATGTAATTCTAGAAGGTAAAGGTAACAGGGAAAGCTATCGTTCTGCAGAAATCTGCCTGATTTCAAATGTACAAAAAAAAAAGATAGAATCAAATTTCTACTGTTTGGAGCAACTTCGATTTCAGAATCTCAAATTATCTATTATTATCCATTTTAGTTGCTATACTAAATATGTTGTTTGTAGGTAGGGGCTGTAATCAATCAAATGACATTTGGCAACTTCTGGATGCAATCATATACCATATTAACAACATGACTGTATTCAGGAATACTTTTCATTCCAGTTTTGATTATGAGTATGCAATGTAAAACAGCATGCTAATTTAACCTTTCCTTCGGTAGGAAAGCGCATATGTAACATATTTATCTTTGCTTTAAGATTACTGAGATACACTTCTGTGGACTAGTTTCTAATCTAGACTATGACAGCAGATTTGGTCTGGGTGGTTAAGGCACCAAGCTAGAAACCAGGAGAGAGTGAGTTCTAGTGTCACCTTAGGCATGAAAGCTGGCTGGATGACTTTGGACCAGTCACCACCCACAATGTCAGGCTTAGGTGACAAACTGGTTGGTCAATTCCTATCACAACCAACAGATCAAAAAGACCCTGCACTTGAGGGATAAATACTAGGAAGAAAAATATAAACTTCCTGAAAATGTTCTAGTTTCTTTCTAGGTATAATTCAAAAGTAAATAAAAATACTCATTTTGAGTTTTACAGAGTTCCAAACCATACACTGAGGTTTATAAATAATATTATTTCTCATGAAGTTATATTTAATTAAATGAATTCTCTGCACTGGAAGCATCTTTTGAAGATAATTTTTCCATTAAGGAATGCCTTCTCACTGAAAGGTCATTATAAATTAAAGTCAATACATTTTAGTTATTTTAAAAAAAATCAGTTTTCTGCAATACTGTTTATTTGCAATATATCTGTTAGCTGCATTCTTTCACCTTTCTCTCTGAATGTATCTGAATAATGGATGCTATTCTGAAAGTTTTCTGAGAATAGGATTATTTGGCATTGCAAATGAATATAGTAAAATAAATAAAAATTGGTATTTCACACTGTTCAGCGTTCTCTTCATCTGAAACCACTGGATCTAGAAAGCAGTTGTGCAACTTAACAGAACTTGCACATCTTAAAATTTGAAAATCTTTGAAATAGATTCTAATCTCTAAGTTAGCCAGTGTAATTATTTCTAAGTCTTTCGACTTAATCAGATGGGCATAAAACATTAATTTATTAAAATCTACCAGGGCATCAGAGATGATCACACACTACTGTCACGAAAAAGATTAAGGATTAATGGCAACCACCCATTCTTCTGAGCTAGGTAATTCAAGTTATCTGCAAATGATTTGCCAGTGTCTGTCTATATGGGCTTCTTATATCATCTCCCTTAATACAGTTACAGAAGTGACATTGAATGAAAGCTCACAGTCATCGCCGATACATAATCAAAATGTAAACACAAGGAAAATCGATCAAGGGCCAGGGTTTGAGACCCCGGTTTTACTTTCATTTTTCCGAATTCTTAGGCTTTGGTTTCAATTAGCCACTCCTCTCACTTGCTCCCTAAAAGGGGAGGGGGAAATCCAAGAGACTTAAAAGAAAGTCCAATTCATCGAGCGCCCTCTCATAAGAGGCAGACTGCGGCTTTTCCTTGCGCTGCCCGCAGGATCCTGCCCGCCCCCCCCCTTCACGCAGCGTCAGGTGCTTATATAGGCTCTGAGGCAGGTTGGCAGACTTTTCTAGGGACCCGTCGCCTCGGCCAGTTCGCCGGCAACCTAGGCCTGCAAAAAGCCTCCCCTCACGACTGCGGCGTCGGATTGCAACCGGGGAGGGAAGAAAGAAAAGGAGCGGGGCCTCGGCTGTCACCGGCGCCGCAGCGCTAGAGGGCGGGGAAGGAACGGCCTGCCCCTCGCGCGCTTTCCCCAACCTCATTATCTTTCACCGCGCTTGAGGGACAAGCAGAGCGAGCGAGCGGGCTAGCCCCGCCGCCATCTCTCCAGGAAGCACCCCACCCCGAAAGCCGAAACTTGAGGGGTTCGAGTCCCGCGGATCAGAGGCGGCGCCCTCAGGGATCGGCCCACCCGCTCAACTCGTCGTCGTCGTCCTTTCCTTACCCCGGCGGAATGACTTGTCCCGGCTGGGCGCGCAGCTCTCGTACGATTCCCGGGCGCTCGGCTTTGACCTTTCGCTCGGCCGCCCGTTGGAGGCCGGGTTCGATAGCCGACGCGCCCGGCCGCGCTGGGATTTGGATAGGCGCGCAGACGGCCAAGACAGAGCCGATTTTCACTGCCACTCCGGTCGCTACTTTCCATTCGAGCAGTCGCAGCGGCTGCGGGCCAGGAACGAGGATTTCTGTCACTTCAGACGCGGCGGCGGCGGCCACGGCGGCGGCGTCTCCACAGACCGAGGCGGTTGCCCCGGGTTCCTCCATGGCCTCGGCCACTGGGGCTTCGTCCCAGGCCGGGCCCGTCGAAGGGCAGGTCGCTATGGCAACGGCGGCGCCTCTATCGGTTGAATTGGAAGAATCGAACGGAAAACGTTATTTTTTACCCTCCCCCACACCCAACTACCACCTTCAGAAAAAAAAATAACAACAAGAAGTAGTCACGAGCAGCGCCAAACGAGCGCGAGGTCAATATTCCGATGCGCAGGCGCGAGACAGCCTTTTCTCGCGCCCGGACAATCTTAAAGGGACAGACGCTAAATTCGAGCAAGTCGGGGAACAGGCTCTTGTTTCGTTCCCAACTCTGACGTAGCCGCTTGAGCCACGCCCATTTTCCTTCTTTCATGCCTTGTTAGCCTCCGCGGTGACGCATGTGCGCGCTTACTGTACTTGCCCGCCCCTCCGCGTGGACTGCATAACAGAGTTTCATGTTTTTCGCCCCCTCAAGAGGAATTGTGGGATGAGAACTTGCGAAGTTTTTTCCTTCTGCAGCTACAAGTTCCAGCATGCATTTCTCTGGCGGGTTTGAGCATGCGCGCCAGACTGCGGTCAAAAAAAAGCCGCTCAATTAGCTGAGTGGGTTTTTTGACTATCGAAGTTAGTAAACAATTCGTTTTCAGACATCAGTCATATCCAGCCCCCTCAAATCATGGTTTAAATCCTGCTGTAGGGAGATAGCACCTCCCTCCCTCCTAGAGGAATAAAATATTTTAGGAAATATTAATAAAAGGCAGAATATTATATAGAATGTCCCTAGAGAAATGGAGAAACATGCTTTAGGGCAGGAAACAGACTCACTCCTAATAGCCCCCACCTTTGTTAATAGCTTGGACCAGTCTATCTGGAAAATGTAGATAAAAATAATACTGCTTCTTCCGAGTTTAGAACTAGGAGCCATCCATTACATCCAGAGAAACCTGGAACTGAATGGAATGGAATGGAATGGAATGGAATAGAATAGAATAGAATAGAATAGAATAGAATAGAATAGAATAGAATAGAATAGAATAGAATAGAATAGAATAGAATTTTTTATTGGCCAAGTGTGATTGGACACACAAAGAATTTGTCTTGCTGCATATGCTCTCAGTGTACATTAAAAAAAAGATACATTTGTCAAGAATCAAGGTACAACACTTAATGATAGTCTGGGTACAAATAAGCAATCAAATCATATTAGGAACCAGTCAATATAAAATGTAAGGATACAAGTATCAAAGTTATAGTCATACAGTCATTAGTGGGAGGAGATGGGTGATGGGAACGATGAGAAGATTAGTAGTAGTTCAGACTTAGTAAATTACTTAGTTAATTATTTGTTTAGCAGAGTGATGGGGTTCGGGAAAAAACTTCTTGTGTCTACTTGTTCTGTTGTGCAATGCTCTATAGCAGTGGTGGCGAACCTTTTTAGGCTCGCGTGCCAAAAAAGGGGGGGTGCGTGCGCTTGCGTGCCCACATCCATTTCCTCCCCCCCCCACGCATGCGCACAAACCCCCCCATGCTGCCCCCTGCGCATGCGCACCCCCGCCCACCCCCACGCAAAGGCCTTACCGGAGCCTGGGACGACAAAATGGGCAAACCAGAAGTGCAGAAAAACGCACTTCCGGTTTGCCGGTGAGCTGCTTTTTGCACTCCGGAGGGTTCAGGGAAGCTCCCTGCAGCCCCAGAATGCAAAAAACTACAAAACGGACAAACCGGAAGTGCAGAAAAATGCACTTCCGGTTTGTCCGTTTTGTAGTTTTTTGCATTCCGGAGCTTCGGGGAGCTTCCCTGAACCCTCCGGAGTGCAAAAAACAGCTCACCGGCAAACCGGAAGTGCGTTTTTTCCGCACTTCCGATTTGCCGGTGGGCAACGCTCGCGTGCCAGCCGCTATGGCTCCGCGTGCCACGCGTGCCATAGGTTCGCCACCACGGCTTTATAGCGTCATTTTGAGGGTAGGAGTTGAAACAGTTTGTGTCCAGGATGTGAGGGGTCTAAATATTTTCACAGCCCTCTTTTTGACTCGTGCAGTATACAGGTCCTCAATGGAAGGCAGGTTGGTAGCGATTGTTTTTTCTGCAGTTCTAATTATCCTCTGAAGTCTGTGTATGTCTTGTTGGGTTGCAGAACCAAACCAGATAGTTATAGAGGTGCAGATGACAGACTCAATAATTCCTCTGTAGAACTGTATCAGCAGCTCCTTGGACAGTTTGAGCTTTCTGAATTGGCGCAGAAAGAACATTCTTTGTTCTTGTGATATGGTAGAACCTAGAAATTTGAAGGTCTCTACTGTTGATACTGTGTTGTCTAGGATTGTAAGAGGTGGAAGTATTTCTCCTAAAGTCTACCACCATTTCTACAGTTTTGAGTGTGTTCAGTTCCAGATTGTTCCAGTCGCACCACAAGGATAGTTGTTCAACCTCCCATCTGTATGCGGATTCATCATTGTCTCGAATGAAGCTGATCACTGTTGCGTCATCTGTGAACTTCAGTAGTTTAACAGATGGATCATTAAAGATGCAGTCATTGGTATATAGAGAGAAGAGAAGTGGAGAGAGCACACAGCCTTGGGGGGGGGGCTGTGCTAATTGTACAGGTATCTGATGTGGTTCTGCTTAGCTTCACCTGCTGCTTCCTGTTTGTTAGGAAGCTTATGATCCACTTACAAGTGTGTTCAGGTACCGCTAGCTGGTTCAGCTTAGTTAGAAGAGTGTCTGGAATGCTGGTATTGACTGCTGAACTAAAGTCTACAAAGAGGACTCTTGCGTAGGTATTTGGAGGTTGTAGGATGTAGTGCAGAGCCATATTAACAGCATCATCTGTTGATCTGTTTGCTCGGTATACAAATTGCAGGGGGTCTAACAGTGGATTCGTGATGGTTTTTAAGAGTGACAGCACTAGCTTTTCAAAGGTTTTCATAACTACAGATGTTAAAACAACTGGTCTGTAGTTGTTCAGTTCCTTGATGGTGGACTTCTTTGGCACTGGGATGATAGTAGAGCGTTTGAAGCAAGAAGGAACATAGCACATCTCTAGCAATTTATTGAAGATTCAGGTGAAGATGGGGGCCAATGGATCAAGAAGGAGTTATCTTGTCTGGGCCTTGAGCTTTCCTGGCTTTTGTCTGTGAAATAGGTCTTGCACTTCCTTTTCTGTGATCACTAGGGGTTGTGAACCCAATGGTATGGGGTCAGTTTTAGGAGGCTTGGCTTTGTTGGTGTGTCTGAGATGGGGGTTGTAGAGATAGATGGCTGTAGTTTCCTTTCAAACCTGCAGTAAAATACATTCAGGTCATCTGCCAGTTGTTGATTTTCTTCAACCTGGGAAGGTGGTTTGCCATATCCAGTGATATTTTTAAGAGTTCTCCACATGTTTGCTGGTTCATTTGTTGAGAACTGATTCTTTAGCTTTTCAGAGTAGCTTCTTTTTGCTGCTCTGATCTCCCTTGTTAATACATTTCTGGCCTAATTATACAGCATTTTATCACTTTTCTATAGGCTTCCTCTTTGGAACAACGTAGCTGCTTAAGTTTAGCTGTGAACCAAGGTTTGTTGTTGCTGTATATTCGCAAGTTCCTGGTCTTCACAGAAGCTGATATATGATGTTACAGTATCTGTGAGTTCATTCAGGTCTGCAGAGGTATCTTCAAAAATATTCCAATCAGTGCAGTCAAAGCAAGCCTGTAGCTTTAACTTTGCCTCCTCAGTCCAAGTCTTCACTGATTTAATTGTTGGTTTTGTGGTTTTAAGTCTTTGTCTGTAAGCAGGTACAAGGTGAATCATGCAATGATCAGAGTGTCCCACAACTGCTCGTGGTAAAGACTGATAAGCATCTTTTAGTGTTCTGTAGCAATGGTCTAAAATATTCTTGCCTCTAGTGTGACAATTGACATGTTAAAAGTATTTTGGTAGCTCTTTCCTTAAGTTTGCCTTGTTTAAATCTCCCAAAATAATGGCCAGTGAATTGGGGTATTTGGCTTCAGCCTCCATAATTTGGTCAGCTAGAGTTCTTAACGCCTTGTTTACACAGGCTTGTGGCGGGACATACACAGCAATTAGTAGAAATGATGAGAACTCACGTGGAGAGTAAAATGGTTTACAGTTGATAAGTAAAGACTCTAAGTTTTCGTCACAGAATTTATATATTATAGTTATATCCTGAGACCAGCTGTTGTTGATATATAAGCATAAGCCTCCTCGCTTCTTTTTATCACATGTTCCTGCAATTGTGTCTGATTGTTGAATCTGAAACTTAAAATAGATCACTCATGATTTATAGTTACAGCAACAGTAATGAGTTCGGTGAAGAAATGGCCATGGTTAATTTGTGGACACCTTGGCACTGTCAAGTGTGATGGCCACCAATTACAGGTAGTCCTTGACTTACAACAGTTTATTTAGTGACCAAAGTTACAACGGCACTGAAAAAAGTGACTTCTGACCATTTTTCACACTTATGATCGTTGCGCATCTCCATGGACATGTGATTTACATTCAGATGCTTGACAACTGACTCACATTTATGATGCAGGGTCGTGTTATCCCCTTTTGTGACCTTCTGACTAGCAAAGTCAACGGGGGAAACCAGATTCACTTAACAATTGTGTTACTAAGTTAACAACTGCAGTGATTCACTGAACAAATGTGGCAGGAAAAGTCATAAAAAGTTGTAAAAACTTGCTTAACAAATTTCTCACTTAGCAACATAAATTCTGGGCTCAATTGTGGTCACAAGTTGAGGACTACCTGTACACAATTTTAAAAGGAGATTGGAGGATCAAGTTATCCATGCATATTCGTCTGAATAGCAATTTACTTTCTCCAGACTGCACACTTTAAAATATTAACTGGGGAGCAATTTGGAGGAGAATTGTCATTTCCCTATCTATGGAAAGGTTTTTTTTCCTTCAGTTGATAAGTATGTGATACAAAGTACTGAATTTCATAGCTACTTCATCCTCAATTATTATTATTTTGTATAGCATTATGTAATCCAGTAATTCCTCAATATTGTGTGTGTGAGGTATGTAGAGAAAGCTATGGCTGACAAATTGTCTCTTAATTCCCAAAATATATTTGATCTGATCCGACAGTGCTCTTTGCGTATTTTTATTATGCAACACAAAAGCCATTATTTTTATTCAAATATGACCTCTGAGCAGAATCACTATTGTTGCTGTGCATCACTCAAGGAAAATTCTACTGTATATTTAATTGAAACATTTTCCTTTCATTTACATGAGCATCCTAGGATATTGTGCAAGGCATGTTACCGTTTGATAAAACAATACATCCTTTAAACAATTCTACCTTTAGCTAAAGAATTGCCATGTCAATATTCTGTTTAAAAACTCTGAAAAACCAAATAAATAAAATAAAAACTACTTTTATTGCCCATCTACTTTTCTTCATGCTATAGCTGCTGCTATAGCAAAGGCCATTTCTCAATTCTTAATATTTAACTATACATTTTTAAAACCCTATAGTTCATAATATTTATGTTCCACACCAGAGTTCTTAAGCTATATGCACATTAAAGCTAATTGATAAAATAACTATTAATAAGATCTATAGTCTTCCTTGAGGATCCCCCCCCCCCCCCCAAATCTTGCAAGATGCACAGAGTAGGCTGTTACGGTAAGTGCTAAGGAGAGAGAGATATCAAAATTTATTATTTGTATTTATATGCTGCTCAACTCCACAGGGTCTCTGCCTCTTTTACTCTTTTACTGCCATTATCATTTTCCTAGATCCATAAATCGCTGATATTGGATCCATAGCAGTATCTATCATTTTTAAAAGAAAAAAAGTTGCATAGAAACTGGAAAATCCAGAGATAATGTAGTCCAATAATAATAGGGAGATATTCCAGAATCGCCCGTTGTCTTCCTTCACTTCAATTCTCTGCAGTACTTTATTTCACTCTTTTAAAATACTTATCTATCAGCATTCAGTGTTGTTCCTTCCAGTATTACAGTATTTTGAATCACTTGAAATATTTTTCTGATTATACTAAAGGTTTATACAATCATAACCTTGATATATTTATTTTATGAAAATATATATTTTCATCTAAAATAATTTAATATTCCATCTGTTTTATGTAATAGCTAGGTCATATCTAGGTAATACACAGCAGTGACCTTTAAAAAAAATGACATATAATCTCAGATACTTCTTCATAAAACTATATCATGTTTTGCTTGGATAGAACCTTAATTTCAAGTACAGCATATTACTAAATGCTCTTTACACATTGGCTAACTGGGGCAGAAAATTATTGAAATGATTTATCACTGACTTCATTAAAAAATTAAAATGAACTCCTAAGGAATGGAATGTATAATTAAACATGTATTCATATTATATGACACTGATGCAGGAAGCAACAATGGCTTGTTTATTAGCAATTCTGCCAAGATGGCACTACTAGAACTGGTGTATATGTATATGCACTTTGGCAAGGGATGAGGAGGCGAAAACCGTGGGTGTGTCAGAGTTACTCTTCACAGTCTTTGACACAAGACAATAATTGAAAATAAAATAGGTAGGTCCCTGAGGTGTTTCTTCACCATAGAGTTGTCTAGCAAGGTTGTGGGGCAACCTGTTGGGGAAGGCTGAACAAATGTTTATAAATGAATGAGAAAGTATTAAAAGAATAAGGCAGAAACTTTAAGACAGTTTTTATGGTAAAGCTGTCGTGAGAGTCCCCCCCCTCCCCTTTACTGATGTACTGGCCATAAAAGATGTCTTTCAACATTTTTTTAAAATGTCATTTGCATATATGCTGTATTTAGCCACCTAGAATGGAAAATAGAGGAGTAGAACTCACACACTGCATTCAAGATTTGTAGGTTTGTATAAGCACGAATGATGTAATATTGGATTTTAAAATGATAAAGGAAGCTAGTGAAAGGGTGGATAAAATTAAAACCAGTATCAAAAGAAAAGGCCCAGGAAGAATTTTCTAATAAACCCGAGTTTTTCTTGTTAGGCATCATTGAATCAAGAGTTAATAAAGATACCCAATACATCACTATTCACATTCTAACGGCAGCTAGGATTATATACGCGCAGTTCTGGAAAAACAGTGAAACACCTACAGAGGAGGACATAATTAGAAAGATAATGGACTGTGCTGAGATGGACAAATTAACAAAGGAACTAAAGGATAAACAAGAATCAGATTTTTATATAATATGAAACAAATTTTATGATTGGTTAAGAAAAAGAAGGAATGCATAAAATATTATGTATATCTGCCAACTCTGAATAATATAAGATATTAATGTGCGAAAATTCATATTGATACCTATGGAATAAATGTAACACGGTATATTTGTATATATATATTAATATAAGTAAAAACTATAGATTTAAAAGGCTATATAGATAATACGGATATAGTTGTTTATTATGGTAAAAAATGTAACTAAAATTATGCAAAGCTCCGAGGATAGCTTATTGGAGTTAGGGGCTAAACAGAATAGCCCAAAATGTCTATCTGTTGTTGTGTATGTCAGTGTTGTATTGCTGTATAGTTTTGTGCATTTAATAAAAAAATTAAAAAATTAAAAGAAAAGAAAAAAGAAAAGGAATAGTTTAGAATTTTGCTTAAGATGCCTGAAGTGGGGAGGGAAGGACCAATGTAAAGTTAAAGGAAGGGGAAGGAGTGGAGTGGAGTGTAATAAAGGGGAAAACTTTATAGTCTGAGCTAGGAATAGGCTTTTGGGCACAGTGGTGTAGGGTTTCCTACCTAAGCAGGGGGTTGGACTAGAAGACCTCCAAGGTCCCTTCCAACTCTGTTATTCTATTCTAAAATGCATTTCTGTAAATGAAAAAAGCTGGACTAATTTTGATCAAGGCAGCCGTGGGGGGGGGGGGGGGGAGAGTAAGGGTTGCCCTGAGAGTGAGATGGGTAGTCTCTAAATTTGATAAATAAATAATAATAAATAAATAGGTCGCTAACAAAAGCTGGCTGAGTGACTTTGGGCTAGTCGCTCTCTCAGCCCAACATATCTCACAAGGCTGTTGTGGGGAAAGTAGGAGGAAGAAGTATTAGGTACGTTTGAGTTATTTTGAATTATTTATAAAAATAAGGTGGAATAAAAATGTGTAAATAAATCAATAAAACACATTTGTCCTTAAAGGGAAACCAGATTGATGAAAACGTAAATAAGAGCTTCATTTTTCACAAAGATTAAATGGGTTAGGGAGGATGAAAGCCTACATTAAAAAGGGCAGGCAGAATTTTAACACTTGTGGTTTTACAGGAATTAGAAATGATGCTTGCTTTCTTCTACTAGGTATCTAATTCACTAAAAAGGACTATTCTTTATGCCTACATAAAGGCATGATTATATAATAGGAAGAAAACTCCCAACAAAATCCAAAATATCAGAGCAAATTCTTTCTCTAGTTTGCTGCCATGGTTGGGCAGAATTCTACCAGATGTCTGCACAAACTGGGAATTGGTAAACCTCAGTGGTAGGTTGCTACTGGTTTGCACCAGTAGTGCGAACCGGCAGTGGCGTTGGCAGGAGGCTCCGCCCACCCACCCGGATGTCATCAAAAATGCTCTGCACATGCGCAGAAGCGTTGTGCACGCGCGCTCTCATTCCTGAACCGGTAGCAAAGGTAAGATAAACCCACTACTGGTAAACCTCCATTGGATATCAACCAGTCACAAGTTTAGAATTACTCGGTTACATATAGATAAGTGAACATAAGGGATAACATATGCCAGTGAAATATGGTCACTAACCTCACAATCAATACAAAAGCTATGAGTGGCGCAAAGAGCCATGGAAAGATACATGCTCGGCATCACAAGACAAGATAGAAAGACCTGCACATCCACGAAAGAGAGCTAAAACAGGATGGAGCGATGACATCAGCAAGTATTGCGGGCCCAATTGGCAAAGGAAAACTCAAGACTGTACTTGGTTGGAAATGTGCAGAAGAGGCCTTCACCCTGCAGTGACTAGACAATGGCTAGAATAATGATGATGAATAAGAGTTAACATTCATTTTTAGCATTTTATGTACCTAGGCTCTAAAGCTTCAACCTCTTATTATATAGTTGTTTAATTAAGACAATTTATGTACCTAGGCTCTAAAGCTTCAACCTCTTATTATATAGTTGTTTAATTAAGACAATCTTGAGTTCTCATTATCTCAATATCATATAAAGAAAATAAGTTGCAACCATGTATTATGGTCATTAGTTTTCATCACATTAGCAGGATATTCTGTGTAATGTTGCTGTTTTTAAGGCCTTATTAATTTGTTTTACACTCTGCCTACCTACTGACTTCTCCCTATCCCAGCATTTTATGAATCTCAGGACATACCATATTTTTCGGAGTATAAGACACACCGAAGTATAAGACGCACCTTAGTTTTTGGGGAGGAAAATAGGGGGGGGGGGAAATCTGCCTACCAGGTATTCATCTGGCTAGCGTCCTTAGTCTGGTCAGCTTCAGCACATTATTTTATCCTCTGGTTAGGGCTGGAAAAAACATTATTCTGAGCGAGTAGCAATGAAAAAAAGCCTGCAAAGACTTAGGGCTGGAAAAAACATTCTTTGGAGGGGGTAGCAATGAAAAAGACTGCAAGCCGGGAAGATCATTAGCGCCTCGTTAGGGCTGAAAAAAACTTCAAAAAAGCTACATTCAGAGTATAAGACGCACCCAAAATTTCAGCCTCTTTTAGGGGGGAAGGTGCGTCTTATACTCTGAAAAATACGGTAAATTCTTACTTACCAAAGCTCATGTGATAATAGAGTTTTATCAGGACAAATTATAACTAGTCCTTGAGCTATGTTCATTTGTTCAGTGACCATTCAAAGTTACGATGAGAATGAAAAGAATGAACTTATGATTGGTCTTTTCCCTTATGACTATCGTAGTGTCCCTGCTGTCATATGATAAAAATTTCGGCAGCATCCCACAATCTCATTTTCCTGCCTATGCACAAATTGTTCCTGCTTCAATTCCCCCCACCTGCCTATCTCCTACCATCTCTGCCCTTTTGGCCACCTTGCAAAGCATGGCTGACATGAAGAGGCCACTATTTCACCTCTTACCTCCTGCCACCCCTCTGTTGCTGCCCTTTACTGTATTTTTTTGCCTCCCCTCCCCTCTGCTGGCCAGCCTCAAGCAACACGGGTGGTGGTGGTATGTTGGCCATGTTGTGCAGGTGCTCTCACCCTTCAATGCCACCTCCCTGGTAGCTGGGCTCCTGATCGGCCTGCCTTGCTTCAGTAGTCTCAGCCAGTGGTGAAATCTAAAATTTTTTACTATCAATTCTGTGGGCGTGGCTTGGTGGGCATGGCTTGGTGGTCATGTGGCTTGGTGGTCATGGTCATGTGACCAGGTGAGCTCAAAAACCAACTTTCACACTTCACACACAAACAACACAAAAGCCACATAGCTGACTCACACACAATGCAAAAACAGCTGACTTCACACAAAATGGCCCCTGCAACAAGATGGAACCTCACAGAATCACAGAGAGCTCAAAAACAAACTATCACACTTTGCACAAAAATAACACAAAAGCTACACATCTGACTCACACACAACGCAAAAGCACACAAAATGGGCCGTGCAACAACAAGCAGGAACCTCACAGAGCCACAAAGAGCTCAAAAACCAACTATCACACTTTGCACAAAAATAACACAAAACCCACACAACTAACTCACATAAAACGCAAAAGCACACAAAATGGGCCCTGCAACAACAAGCAGGAACCTCACAGAGCCACAAAGAGCTCAAAAACCAACTATCACACTTTGCACAAAAAGAACACAAAACCCACACAACTAACTCACACAAAACGCAAAAGCACACAAAATGGGCCCTGCAACAACAAGCAGGAACCTCACAGAGCCACAAAGAGCTCAAAAACCAACTTTCACACTTTACACAAAAATAACACAAAAGCTACACAACTGACTCACACACAATTCAGAAGCAGCTGGACCTCACACAAAATGGCCCCTGCAACAAAGCAGGAACCTCACAGAGTCACAGTTACAGATAATAGTTAGTTTTTAAAAATGCTTTAAAAAAGTAAAAAGAAAAGGTTCCAATGATCCCCTTTTAGCTGATTGTCAAACAGCTGAGAGTCCGGAATTTTTTTTTTACTTTTTTAAGCATTTTTTTTACCAACAGCTCCAGGGAATAGGTAGTAAAAATGCTTTTAAAAAAGAAAAAAAAAAGGTTCACCAGCTGTGACAATCATGGAATTTTTTTTTTTTACTTTTTAAAAGCATTTTTACTACCGGTTCAGAGAACCGGAAGTATTTGTTACTAACGGTTCCGGGAACTGCCTGAACCGGTAGCATTTCACCCCTGGTCTCAGCCCACCATAGAATTATCCTTGCGTCACCGCTCAGCAGGAAGATCACCTCTGGGGTGGAGGACTCGTAGCCCTGGCCCCTTCCCAGGAGAATCTGGGGCTGCGCTCTCTGAATGGCTTCCTCCTTTGTTAAAAAATTATGCTAGTTAGTTTTCTAGATAATTCCAACTGGTTTATAATAAATACCTGCTAATTATAACATGAAATACAAAACAACAAAACATACCTTTTACAGTAGCACCAGAGGATGGGAATCCAGATTAGGATTGTGCAACTTTAACTCATAATATGATTTCAAAACAACCTTTCCCTCCTATCAAAATCCCTGTAAGAGAAGAAGCGCTATGGGTTTTGATGATGGCATTAATAGCTCCTTCTCTCCCCTGTAGTTGATTCTCTCCCTTGATAAATAAGGATTTTAGAAGTTATTTTTTTTTCATTATCATGGCAGTAGATGAATGAGCTAATCCCCCCATTCAAAACAGTTGCCGGTCAGACCATCATCCAAAGTTGTTTACATTAATGTAAAATGCAGATGTACGTTGTTTAATTTGACCCTAAAATTCCCCTTGAATCTCTTCCGCAACTTTGGTTTGGTTGTTTGGATGCTTTCAATTCTTTAACCTAGCAGACGTTTCTTTTTTGCAAATTTATGCTCATGTTCTCAGAGATCGTGTCTAACTACCTTATTTTCTATTAGTCTCTGTTTCTATTGCCTTTTCAAATTAAAGGTCTTCTCTAATGACTTTAGTCTTCACAATTATATGTTCAAAATATTTAAGCTGAAGCTTTATTATTAGGGATTTCAGTGAGGAACATTGAGTTATTTGTTCTTCTTTTGGTCCAGGGGTGGGTTCCACTTACCTTCGCCACCGGTTCGCATCGCGACGTTTCACGCGCACATGCTTGCTCCACTCGCGCGCGGGCGGCCCCTCATGCAATTCTGCTTCCGCGCATGCACAGTAGCTATAATCAGCCCGAAACACAGCTGAGGAGCTGATCAGCTGTGCTTCGGGCGAAGGAATAAAGATAAGTATAAACCCGGGGGCGGGCAGGAGGGCCCTTTTTCAAGCATCAGCAGAGGAAAAAACTTCCAAACAGTAAAAAATTCGGAAAAAAAATCCCCCAAAAAAGATGGCGGCGCCCATGGACTGGCACCGACCGAACCGGATCCGTGACGCCATTTTAACATCACCAGTGGGTCGCTACCGGTTCAGGCGATCCGGTCCAAACCGGGAGGAACCCACCCCTGTTTTGGTCCAAAAAGTTCTCAGTAATTTTCTGCAACTTCACAACTTAATGGTTTAAATTTTTCTTTGCTTAGTTTTGCTGATGATCCAGCTCTTGGAGCCATAGCCTACAAACATAGCCTTGACAGAATGTATCAATGTTTTCAGTGTGATGTCTCTGAACGTTAATTTTTTTTTTTAGATCCATCATAGTCTTCCTGCCGTAGACTGGTATGTTTACTAACCTGATGTTTCTATTTTTTCCACATGATGGCAGTGTAAGATTTGAATTTTCTGCCTTGGCATTTGAGTAGGACTATAACATGTATCAAAATTATTGTCAATTATTAAAACGAATGTGCTACAATTACTGGAGATATTGAATAATTTAAGGCTGCATTGTTTGAGCTCTTGTTTTTCTATTATTTTTGATGTAAAGCTAAATGCACCATGATTGTGCTCTTCTTTTTATCTCAAATACCTTGATGTTAGAAATTTTTATGTATCAATAAGCAAAACAGTGATCATGAACCAATATAATGTGTACCATAAACTATCAATAATGTATCACTATGCTGTCTAATGAGTGAATAGACTTATGTAAAATAATAATTAGATATAAATCTGACACCAGAAATGACAATACCTGTTGGGAAGACATTTAATTCTCCAGGACTCTCTGTCACTATTTTCTAGTTGATAAATCTTGGGGAAAAGATCCTTGTGAAATAATAAAACTAGACTTCATTAGAAGATTTAACATGTTCTAGCAAATGAATCAAACAATCAGCAAAGCCTCTTGCCACAATACATATGTTAATAATATGCTAATACAAGAAAGGCTACATCACACATAATTCCTGATTCCTTAACAGTAGATAGTCAACAGTTACTGGCATGAACTTGTCTAGGCTTGGAAATAAGCAGACATGAACCTAGTCAACACACACACACACACACACACACACACACACACACACACACACACACACACACACACACATGCTCATCTGGTTGTTTTTGTCTGTCTGGTGGAGATTGGGTAGAAGGGATATGTTTTGGTTCCCATTGAAAGATTGCTGCACCAACACGACCTGACAGTAGCCCACAAACCAACCTCAGTAGCCCACAAACCAAATTCGGAGCTCAAACCAACAACATAACAGTTTCATCTAATTGGAGTCAGGAAGCATATCTTCTCTGTCATGGTGCCTAACCCCCAGTATTCTATCCAGGGGTGGGTTCCACGTCCTTTCGCCACCAGTTTGCATTGCGACATTTTGCGCGTGCACATTCCCCCCGTGCAATTTCACTTCTGCGCATGCTCAGTAGCAGGATTCAGCCCGAAACACAGCTGAGGAGCTGATCAGCTGTGCTTCGGGCGAAGAAATAAAGGTGAGTATTAATCCAGGGGCAGGCGGGAGGGCTCTTTTTCAAGCCGCGGAAGAGGAGAAGCCATCCAAACACGGAAAAATTCACCAAAAATTCCCCCCCCCAAATGGCGGCGGCCACGGACCAGCACCGATCCGTGACGCCATCATCGCGTCACCAGAGGGTTGCTAACGGTTCAGGCGATCTGGTCTGAACTGGGAGGAACCAACCCTTGATACTATCCCTCCAGAAATCTGGGTAGCTGCCATTCTGATCACCAGTACACCAATAATGTTATGACTATTCTTGCAGGCTTTGGGGGAACGTGATGTTTGAGTGTTGGTTGGATGGTTGTGTGGTCTTTTTGTTTATAGGTATATTGTTTCTTATTCTTTAGTTTTGAGCACCCAGAGTTGTGTGGAATGAGGAGGTGGCCTCCAAATCAATGAAATTAAGTAAGTAGGTAAGTAAATACATAAATAAATAAATGTGATTGGGCAGAAACAAGGTTGTAAATCTCTTGTTTTTCCTTATAATATCAAACAATTAGCATTTTAAAAAGAAACAGATAGAGAAATGTGGGTTAGGTAGAATTTTGATTAAGATAACAGATTTTTCAAGCAATGGGAGGGATACAGGGATTTCACAGGTATGCCTAGGTGTTTCCAGAAGACAGGAACAATATTTATTTCAATGAATATCACAATACATGCATCAGCTCATACAGCAATAGTTATCTATTGGAATACATTTTTTTGTTGTTGTTGAGCAAAGGGTATTCTAAATCTTTGTTCCCTCGCAGAATCACATCCTAATAGTGCCTGAATCAGCATGGCTAAGAGCTAGTCATCCATAAAATTAATGCCATTTCCTGTGTGGCATAAGATGCATATATTCCCATTAAGAGAACGGATGAGGAAATGTTTGATGTTTTACACATGTCTGGATGAGAAACATTGAAGCAAGTTTATATACCAACTCTAGTAAATAGGCAGCAGGTTTTTAAACAAGGAAGAGTAAAAACCCAATTGCGACTGGTTTTTACTTCTGCAGGTAATTTGGCATTTACAAATACAGTTTATAAAACCTGGCTCTGTAGACCAAATAAATTGCATTTGTTCAGTCCCTGCACAGAGTTACACCCTGTTAGTATCTTGTCAAAACCTGGGAGACAAGTATCATCTGGGTTAGTCGTCCCTTGTTAAAACATGTTGAACTAAATTTCCCATAATTTCCACCTAAGCTCTGACAATAGGACATCTAATATAGGGACAGGTTTGCAGCCTGTTGGTATAATGCTAAAAAAATTGTCCTATAATTATATTATGATGAATAAGAATTAAGTGTGCACATTCCAGTGAAATATTCCTAAAATATCTAAAGCCATTTTAATGACAATTTTATATTTGCAACAGTAATTCCCAGTCATTAGTGAGTTAATACCGTTGTGTATGTAAACTAATAGTTTTAAGAAAATAAATTCAGATCAGTAAGATGGGACTGAGTTTCCTTGATCTCTCAATGGTTTTTGATACCATCAGTTGTGGTCTCCTTTTGGGTTAGGAATTGGAGGCAGCACAATGTTGTGGTGGTTCTTCTCCTTCTGTGGTTAGTCACAGTAGGCATTGGTGGGGGAACTGTTGTTGAACCCCTGCTTTGTGGGGTTCCATAGTGTTCTACCCCCTTTCTACTTTATTTAATTTCTAACTGAAATCACTGGGTGAAGTAATCCATCTGGCTCATGTGTCATCAGGCTAATCAAATTATGCCATCAAAGTTCCTTTTCAGTATCTGAAGGCGGGTCTAGGACTACTCATCCTAGCCAACTTGCCACAGCCAACTTGCCGCAACCAATTTGTTGTGGGACAACTCACCATGGAGTAGGAGTTACACTAATATCGAAGAAATGGTGGAATAGAATAATTAAAGAAAGGATGCAAAAGGAGGGACAAAATGAAAAGTGAATGATAAAAATTAAAATATTTTTAAAATTATTTTAAATACTTGAATTGTTGAATTGACCCACAGCGGAGTTGCCCCTTTTATTGACATGAGATGCCTCACCCTTTGGGGTCGGGGCTGTCCTTAGTCACCAGCTACCGGACGGCAGTGAGGTTCCCATTGCATTCTACTCTAAAACTGTCACACACGGAGAGGAACTACAGCAAATTAGACAAGGAAGCTTTGGCCTATCTAACAGTGTCCTAATATTTGCACTAGAAATTCTGAACATAGCTAAGGTACAATATATTGGTTCAAGTGAATCAGCTCCCACTCACTTCACCAGGCAAGTACTTATGTTGAATTTAATGTTTATTGTTTAAATTGAGGGCAATTACCAAGAAGTAAATGAACTAAAGCACTGTCTCCCTCCCATCGCACAAACACAAATCTTTGCAAATATAGATCACAGATTGTAGATTTTATACAGTAGTAATCAGAGAATCACTAACACTGATGATGTTACCTACCGTATTTTTCAGAGTATAAGATGCACCTTTTTGCCCCCAAAAAGAGGGTGGAAATGTCGGTGTGTCTTATACACCAAATACAGCCAATTTTTGGCCTCCCAAAGCCCCGCCCCCGCATCCTATTTTTGCAAAAAAAGGATCTGTTTTTTGCAAAAATGGGGGCGTTTTTGCCTTCCCCCACCAGCTAGGAATACTCTGCAGGCTTCCCAAATCCTCTGCATGCCCTGTTTTTGCAAAAAAAGAGAGCGAAAAACAGGCCATTTTTTTTGCAAAAACTGGGGTGTTTTTGCCTTCTAATTACTCCATCTAGCATGACTGGAGGAGGAATTCTGGGAGTTGAAGTCCACTAGTCTTAAAGCTGTCAAGTTTGAAGTTTGTAAAAAGTATAGATGGTTGTAAAAAGTATAGATGGTTGTAAAAAGTATTCTGCTACACTGGTATTTTATTAAATAATATATTACTACACCATTTGATTCAGAATACTTTTTTCCTTGTTTTCCTCCTCTAAAATCTAGGTGTGTCTTATACTCTGGTGCGTCTTATACTCCGGTGCATCTTATACTCCGAAAAAATATGGTAGTTAGGGAATGAAACATCTGCAAGAAAACAGGCAAGCTCAGATAGCACCAAGGACCCCTAATCAGAGAATGAATAACAGCAAATAAAGGAGAATATCTGTAGCTCAGGGTTGAAATGAGAAGTCCTTGGTGCTTGTTGAGCTTGATTGACGGCCAATTTGGTGTAGTGGCAAGGAGAATGACAACCAGATTGGTGTAATTGTTAAACCATCAAGCTAGAAACAAGCAGACCGTGAATTCTGGTTCCACCTGGGCATCAAACCAGCTGAGTGACCTGAAGCTAGTCTTTTTCTCTCAGCTCTAGGTAAGAGGCAATGGCAACCCCTTTTGAAAAGCCTTGCCAAGGAAATTGCAGGGACTCACCTAGGCAGTCTCCAAGAATCAGACAAAACTGAAAGGAAGAAAAACAATAGAGAATAACTATATCTAAGAAAACATTTTAAAATCCCGAATTATAGTACACGTTTCTGCCTAAGAATAATTGTATATGTATTTAATGAATTTGTCATTGTCACACAAGAAACTAAATTAGGTTCTTGAACTAGTCACACACTGGAAATACTGTTTTGCCAGCTCAGGTCTGAAATCTCAGAAACTATGTTCTTTTCTTGATAAGAAATGAGAAGTTCATCTCCATGATTAATGGGAGAAATTGCTCATGGTTCTTCACCACTTTGCTTCTGTATATGAGTCTATCTTGTCAAAGACCAAAGAAGCAGGACAGATTCTGCACTCAGGCATATTTTCCTTCGAAGTATAAAAGGGCTTTTCCCTAAGTTTAACAAAAAGGGAAGTTTGGGTCAGCCGTGTTTATTTGTATCTACTTTTAAACCTGCTATTTCCTCCTTAAAAGCACTGTATGATGTCTGGCTTTCAAAGAGATATATAGTGAACCCATTTGAGGAAAGTCCCTCAAAGTCCTGGTTTGGAAACTATATTCACAGTTTTAAAACATGCAGCTGAAGCAGTGATAAAAAAAGTAAAAGGAACTAGACAGAATTTTTATATTGAAAAATATTATTGATAAAGATGTTGATATTACATATTCATTTTTATATTTAGCAATAGCAATAGCACTTAGACTTATATACCGCTTCATAGTGCTTTTTACAGCCCTCTCTAAGCGGTTTACAGAATCAGCTTATTGCCCCCAACAATCTGGGTCCTCATTTTACCCACCTCGGAAGGATGGAAGGCTGAGTCAACCTTGAGCTGGTGAGATTTGAACAGCTGAACTGCAGCTAGCAGTCAGCTGAAGTAGCCTGCAATGCTCCACTCTAACCACTGCGCCACCTCGGCTCTTAAACATATTTAGACATATTTACTTGTAATTATATATAAATACATAGTTAGGTTAAGGGGTTTTTTGCTGCAAAAATAAAATAGTCTTATGTTATTTTTGAACTAAATAAAAGAAAATGTTTTAGAACAATGTTTCTCAACCTTGGCAACTTTAAGATGCATGGGCTTCAATTCCCAGAATTCCCCAGGCAGCAAATTCTAGGAGTTGAAGTTCATGCGTCTTAAAGTTACCAAGGTTGAGAAACATTATTTTAGATTAGAATGTATATTGCTTAATAGCCTATGCAACTGGAAGGGGTTTTACAAAATGTTTATAAGTAACACTCAGCAAGAAAGCTAATTTTTCCAAGAAAACTAAAAACGAGGGAATGTGATATTACAAAGAGTCATTTGAGTGTGGGGTTTTTTGGGGGGGGGGTATGGTCAGGTATATCTTACTTATTCAAAATATCTTCTTGAAGAGAATAGGAACAATATGCCAAACTGCTGATTTTGGCTAAAAATACAATTAGGTAGGTATTCTGCTTGATTTGTTGGTCCTAGTTTTAAGCGAATTAATGGTAGTTTTGTGCTGTTTAGCAAAACTAGCAATGCCTTCCAAAGCTTTTTTTTTTTTGAAATTGTAATTTTTAATTTGATAACTTGGTAGAAGTAGTCATATCAACCATATTTTATTAGGGTAATTTAACTGAATGCTCACTTCAGCAAATCAACCAGGAGTGATTCTTTCCTTCCCCAAGTCACACATCCCTTGACAGAGGCGATAATTAATCTCACAAAGGAGAAGTTTGATCTTTTCCCAGACATCAGACATTAGAAAAGAAACCATAGTTTAAAGGTCTAAGTAAAAATATTTATTTCGATACAAAAACAATAAATTCTCATTAGTCTACATCTCTGATATAAAAATAGGTCTTGCTTCAATGGAAGCCAGGAACAGAAGGAAAGATCGGAGAAAGGAATGTACACATGCGCACAAGAACATATCAATCACGTGCTCAGGAATAAACCATTATAATGAATAGGGATGCATCTCCCTGCATATACATATAACAGGCAATAAAATCACTGCGTGACATCCCTCTTCTAATAGAATAATCTAGTTCAATGCAGAACATTTTTCTGTCTCTTATTCCAAGACTTGTTTCAAAGGATTAAATATCTTAACTCTGTTTCAGCAGTGTTACGATTCTTCTAATAAATACTGCATAGTAGCCATGCCTGACATGACAAAAACCATGTTTATTGGAACCTAGTAACACATATGCCCAGCAAATAATTTGCAGAATCCTTTCTTGGCATAAAGAGTAATCAGAGAGGCATGCAAGCAGATCTAGAAACCAAGAACTAGATCAATACTGAAATCCTAGTTCATGGACGATCAATTGTAAGTAGGCCATTGGCACTGGATTGCAACAGGCAAAGAAGATGGCGGAGTTTTCTGCAGTTCTGTATCCCCTTAATAGAAAAGCTTAGGAGTTGCTCAGGGGTGGGTTCTAACTTACCTCACTGCCTGTTTGCTTCCTCCCACGCAGTGCAAAAAAATCTGAAAAAATTCCCAAAAAAACCCCGGAAACAAGATGGCGACGCATGCGCAGTGCTGGAAACTTGGCTTCTGCACATGCGTAGAAGAAAAAAAATCCCGAAAAAAAATCCCCCCCCAAAATAAAAAAATTTTTAAAAAAGATGGCGGCGCCCACGGACCAGCACCGACCGATCCGGTTCAGTGACGTCATCGTGACATCACCAGCAGTTTGCTACCGGTTTGGGTGAACCTGTCCGAACCGGGAGGAACCCACCTCTGGAGTTGCTGCTCTATTAGAAAAAGAAACCACATCCGGCCACTCACAGAAAGTTATTATGTTTGCAATAAAAGGAAAAGGAAAGCTTAATTTTGAATTAATAGGTACTCCAGGACACCCAAAATTCCATATTCAACATGATTTTCTGCCCCAAATCTAATGATTGTGTAAATCAGATCCATCTCTTTTGGAAATTAAGAAAACATGGTGTTTTCAGCAGTATAAAATAAATGTTTATGTTGGTACTGCACACTATCTGTATTTTATACGTATATTTTATACCCATTTTTTATACCTTAAAAAAATATAGACATCTTATTCATGTTAGTATGTTTTGATCAGCCTCAGTATTCCTAGACCAAATTGCTTCTAAGGATGCTCCATATTTTCTTCTAAAAAAGTAATGTTAGCTAGGTAAAGGCAATACTGTTGTCCATCAATCATATTGTGGCTGATATAACATCAGATCTCTCCTCCTCTCTCTTTTTTTAATGCTTGCAAAATATTTTCCTTGAAAACTTTTGCTAGACCCTACAATTCTACAGGGATTTGAAATTTAGGAAATAAGCCATTAAATGTTTGATAAGCTCTAGTATTATCCTTAAAAATAATTTACCGGTATTTGATTTAATAAATGTATTTAAAAGGTTTGCATGACCATGCAACCTAACAACTCTGAGAGGCTGGCTCTCAACAATAATGATCATACACTTGAGGAATTTTTTACATACGACAAATTAATAAAATTAATATAGCTGCAATTTTGTGTTCTTATTCCTAATGTTTATTATTATCTGGAAAATAGGTGTGTTTTGGTAGCTCTGCTGCCCCTCCTATTTTTAAAACAATACAGCCAACTTAAGTGTTAATAATAACCCAGGCAGTATACAACTATCAGACAATTTCTGACTAATAGCTAGATGGCTACAACAACCATAAAAGCACTGTAGCAATTTACATTTGTACTTTCTTTGTGCTATAACCGTGATGCGAACCTATGGCATGCGTGCCACAAGTGGCACACGAAGCCATATCCGAGGGCACGCGAGGCGTTGCCCTATAAGGATGGGCTAATAATTCATCTTAAAATATTGTCCAGCAAACCACAACAACTCTTGTGAGAAATATGCACCTATATCAGTGATCACTATGTAGTAGAGGCCCAACGATCTGCCAATCACCCATCTGCTCATTCATCTTTAACTTGTGGGCTGTATAAAAACAGGTGGCAAGCTGGATGTAATTTGCCAATCCCTGGCATAAAAGCAGGGGTGGGTTCTAACTTACCTCACTGCCGGTTTGCTTCCTCCCGCGCCGTGTGGCATGGCCACGCGGCATGGCCGCGCACATGTGCAGTGCTGAAAAAAAAATTTAAAGCCGAAAAAAAAAGTCGAAAAAAAGATGGAGATGCATGCGCAGTGCCGGAAACTCAGCTTCTGCGCATGCTCAGAAGAAAAAATATATAAAAAATTCCAAAAAAATCCCCCCCCCCAATTTTTAAAAAAAGATGGTGGCACCCACAGACCAGCACCGACCGAACTGGTTCCATGATGTCATTGTGATATCACCAGCGGGTCGCTACCGGTTCGGGTGAACCGGTCTGAACCGGGAGGAACCCACCTCTGCATAAAGGTGAGGGATGTGGTGAGGGATGTGAGTTCAATATGACACAGTTTCCTATTTTACTGATCATTGGCAGATTAAAGCTACAGAACAAACTATTCTTCTCCTTTACTTCCTCTTTTACCACTTTGGGTGTCGAGGGAGCAACAATAAGGTATTTATTGCTTGGCATAAATACCTTAAGCACTGGAGCAGCCTTACAACATATGGCATGATAGTTGACTGCTTAGAAATAAGCCTTTTCAAAAGCAACCAGTGATAATAGAGTATACTGTATGCTTTCCAAGGAAATTAACACAAGTGTCTATTTCATTATACTTTCCATGACACACAACAACTTCGGATTTTCTATATATTTCCACTTTATACTGTGATTTTTAAGTCATTTTATCCACTGCATTTTTAGATTTTGTGGGTTTTCTTTACAAGCCTCTGTGGCTTTTCTTTTCTTTTTGCTGTTAATTCATGGTTTCATTATCTGTTTTTCAAACTGTTATGGATTTTATCTGTGGGTTTATTGCCTGTTTTGTCTTAAGGGCTATTAGCAAGTCTCAAAGAGAAATGAACAAAGAAAGCACAAATGTTTTCCATGTAGCTTCTTCACTAATAACTGATGACCTATTAATGCAAGTAATTTGCATATAAAGTGATATAGTATATAGGCTCATGTGTACATATATATGGAGAGAGATAAATAAGGTATACATATGGCACCAGACTAGGCTGATAGTATAATCCAGTAGCTATTTTAAAAGACAAACAAACAGAGAGGCTTCTATTGATAGGAGCTAGTTGGTCTAATGTATGGGTGTTAAACTCGCCGTATCATGTGACATTTTTGTGATGTTTTCCCCCTTCGCAGAGCTGGGGTGGGCGTGGCCTGTGCGTGATGCAGCCGGCCCGCAGGCCGCCAGTTGGACACCCCCGGCTCTAGTGATTAAGGCTTCAGGGGAATAAGTGGGAGACTGTGAGTTCAAATCCTGCCTCAGCCATGAAAGCCAACTGAGTGACTTTGGGCCAGTATTCTCTCTCAGCCCAACCACTTCACAGGGTTGTTGTTGTTGTGGGGAAAATAGGAGGAAGGTGTATTGGATACATTCGCCGCCTTGAGTTGTTTGTATAAATAATAAAGTTGGGATATAAATAAATGCAAACAGGAACTCCTGAGCCCAATTTCAGATTCCAGAGGAAAGACAACAGATTAAAAGGACAAAGATCCAATTGACATTATAGAAATATTGCTTCATAAAGATGATAACAAATGACTGGGGACCAAAAATTATGGGAATTGCAATCCAGCACCTTTGAAAGGCATAAGACTGGGGAAAACTGCATCCTTGCCAGCCAAATCCAGCAGGATGCCTTAATGAATAACCTGCCACTGCAAACCTGCCATCTTTCATCTCTCAGCACATTGTATCAGACCTGTGAATTCATCTTTCCCATAACTTAGCAAGCAAAGCTATTTGAACAGCTAAAGTTTTGTTTGCGCTTCAGCTAATATACTATGCAAATACTCTTTTATCTTTTTATGTACTAACTAGAAAAAATAGTGACTAATGAAAGGGTAATGAAGCCTGTTCCTGAATGCTGCCATACAAGAACCATTTAAAAAAGCACACATTTACCAGATAGCAAAACGATCAACATACAGTGGCTGAAAAGAAAAGAAAAATGAAGGGTCCCTGATGTTTTCTGGGCCTGGCTGTTTTCTTGCAAATGTTTCATTATCCAAACTAGGTAACATGATCAGTGCTAGTAAGGAATGTCAGTGGTGGGATTCAAATAATTTAACAACTGGTTCTCTGCCCTAATGACTGGCTGGGTAGGTGTGGCTGGGTGGTCATGTGACTGGGTGGGCATGGCCCCGCCCCACCTCCCGGCCACTCTACCTTTCCCCAGGCCTTGGGCCTATACTAAGGTGACCAACTTTTTTACAATGAAAAGGAGGACAAATAAATTGGAAAAAAAACATCGTAAATAAAAGAAACATTTTATTCATTGCAACAATAATACACTATAATGTGATATATGCATAATAAAAACATTTGTAACATTTTATATTGTAATTATGCTTACATGCCTGTTAATTATTTTTTAAATGAGTACTTTTCCATTGAATTAAGATTTTTTGTCAATGTATTAATATTTTTTGTCAATGTCAAAGCCTTGGGGAAGGGTCTCACGGCCTGCCCCGCCCCATCCCCTGCCTGAAACCTCCAAACTCTGCCCCACCACAAGACGCACCACTTACTGGAGTTTTGCAGCTCCGTAGTTTCCCGGCTTGTCTGTTTAGGAAAAAACCTTTGCATAGTACAGAAACTCTTCTCGCGAGGCCCTGCGCGCAACGAGCACTGGTGGGGTTGGTGGGAGAGCAGCGCTGCGCTTTTACACAGGGGCAACCCCAGCTCTGGCTTTCCCACCTGGCCCCTTCAGATCCCCTTTCCTCCCGTGGTGGGGGCGCAAGGCCCAGCTGTTCTCACCTGCGGGGGGGGGCTCCTCTGCCCCTTCTCCCACACCCAGCAGAGCCCAGAGCAGGATCCAGCCGGGCAGAAGAAGCATGATGGCCAAAAAAGCCCCAGCCGCTTCTCCCCCAGAAAAGAGGCAGGAGATCCCGGGACTGATGAAGAGCCAGAGTTTTGGGCAAAGAAAGAAGGACTTCTGCTGCTTTCCTTCCGTGCAGCCAAAAGCAGAAGCAGCAGAAGTCCTTCTTTATTTCCCCCAAACTTCGGCTGTTGCGGGAGAGGATTCTGGTCGGTCTTCACCCTACGGCTTCTGCCTGTCCAGAGGAGCCGAGCTAGACCTGCGGGGTGTGTGCGCACCCGCCTCTCGCTTGCTATCACTCTCGCTGTCACGGCTGGGAGCCGCTCTTTCTGCGGTGGATGAGCAAGGCGGCGGCGGCAGTGGGAGGCAGAGGATGGCGAGGGGGTGGCATTGGGAGGCAGAGCCGAAGGGGCTTGCTCTCGCTCTTCCGGCCGAGAGCTGCTCTTTGTGTGGCGGGCGAGCAAGCGAGGGCTGCACGGGGCGGCAGCGGCGGCGGCGGCAGCAGCAGCAGCGGGAGGCAGAGGGAGGTGGCATTGGGAGGCAGAGCCGAAGGGGCTTGCTCTCGCTCTCCCGGCCGGGAGCTGCTCTTTGTGTGGCGGGCGAGCGAGCAAGGGCTGCACGGGGCGGCAGCGGCGACAGCGGGAGGCAGAGGGAGGCGGCATTGGGAGGCAGAGTCGAAGGGACTTGCTCTCGCTCTCCCAGCCGGGAGTTGCTCTTTCTGCGGCGGGAACTCTTTGGCCAGGAGAGAGAGAGAGAAAGTGAGAGGTGGCTATGCGCAACCCCCACGGGACTGGCTCGGCTGTTCTGGGCTGTCTCCGGCAGCGTTTTGAAACTCGCTCCTGCCGGCAGCGACGCAGGGATGCGGAGCGCATGCATCTCATAATCGCATCTTATACTGCACTGTACCGAGCCTTGACGAATCGTCATGTCAAATACAAATACGTCACATAACTCGCAACAGATTAGTCTTCAAATATCGAAAAGGAGGACATGTAGGAGGACACTTTTCGAGGGAGGACAGAACTTACAAAAGAAGGACTGTCCTTCCTAAAGGAGGACGGTTGGTCACCTTACCTATACGCAACACCTCCAGGAATGAAAGGGTTAACCAACTCTCAGTTTCCTGGTGCAAATGCCTCCGCCCCCAGTGAAAGGATGGGGAGAGACCAGCAAAGCATTCTGCTCCCATCACCAAGAAAAGTAAGCAGCGGTGGGTTGCTCCTGGTTCTGTGAACCAGTAGCGACAGCAGTGGGAGGCTCTGCCCATCCACCTGGGACGCTCCGCCCACCCACCCAGGATGCCCGGGACCCACCCACAAGCGCGCACAAACCGGTAGCAACAGGTTTTAGAACCCACTACTGAAAGTAAGACATTGGAGGCTGAGCTTATTAAAACCAATATATTGTGTCATAACAGCCAACATTTTACACCTGAGGTGGCAGAGGCAATAAATCCCATTGACTCCTCAGAAACAATTTATAATTAAAGCCCATTTGCACCGCAAAAATAATAAATAAACAGCAGAAGGAGAAGAATTGACAATACTTCTGTGCAGGCAATTCTCAAAGAGACTAAGCTAAAACTGGATTAACCCCTTCCTTCCTTCCTTCCTTTCTTCCTTCCTTCCTTCTTTCCCTCCTTCCTTCTCCTCCTTCCCATCTCTTTCCTTCCTTCCTTCCTTCCTTCCTTCCTTCCTTCCTTCCTTCCTTCCTTCCTTCTCTCCTTCCTTCCTTCCTTCCTTCCTTCCCTCCTTCCTTCTCCTTATTACCATCTCTTTCCTTCCTTCCTTCCTTCCTTCCTTCCTTCCTTCCTTCCTTCCTTCCTTCCTTCCTTCCTTCCTTCCTTCTCTCCTCCCTCCCTTCATTCCCTCCTTCTCCTCATTCCCATCTCCTTCCTTCCTTCCTCCTTCCCTCCCTCCCTCCTTCCCTCCCTCCCTCCCTTCTTTCCCTTCTTCCTTCTCCTCCTTCCCATCTCCTTCCTTCCTTCCTTCCTTCCTTCCTCCTTCCCTCCCTCCCTCCCTCCCTCCCTCCCTCCCTCCCTTCTTTCCCTTCTTCCTTCTCCTCCTTCCCATCTCCTTCCTTCCTTCCTTCCTTCCTTCCTTCCTTCCTTTTCTGGGCCGTTTTCCGGGCCATTTTTTAGGCTGTTTCCGGCCATTTTCCAGGCTGTTTTGGGCATTTTTGTAGCTGTTTTTGGGCATTTTGGGGCCATTTTTCAACCATTTTCAGGCTGTTTTTCACCCAAAAAACAGCCGAAAACAACCCAGAAAAAGGCCTAAAAAATGGCCGGAAAATGGCTGAAAAACAGCCCCAAAAATGGCCAAAATGGATAGTGCAAAATCCCCATTCCCTCCCCACTCCTGGGGGAAGGTTACTGCAAAATCCGCATTCCCTCCCCACCTCACTAACCTGCTTTCCAGTTCCGTTCTCCTGTGCAGGGCAACAAAAGAAGACCCAGCCAATCATCTGGGAGGCAGCAAATAGATCGATTGGGTGCCCCAGCCTTACAGGCTAGGCCTCTCTGCAGCCCCCTAGGAGCAAAAACAGGCTGCAGGGGGACGCACTGCACCCTTGTGCCCCTTTTTGGGCATAGTGGACCTCCCTGCAGCCCCATGGGAGCAAAAATGGGCTGCGAGGGGATGTGCCACACCCCCATGCCCTATTTTGGGCCTAGTGGGCCTCCCTGCACTTACCTGGGAGCCAAAGCGGGGTACGTGGGGAGTCTTGGAAGGGGCGGGGTGGGGCGGGCAGGGGTGGGGCCAGCCAAAGGTGGTATTTGCCGGTTCTCCAAACTACTCAAAATTTCCGCTACCTGTTCGCCATAACCGGTCCAAACTGGCTGAATACCACCTCTGCTTGAAACCCAACATTGCCCAACAGATACCAGCCATGAAAGTCTACTATACTCACATTTATTTATTACATTTCTATGCCACCCATCTCCCTGATACAGCAATTCTGGGCAATTTACAATATAGTCTAGTATAGCCACTCTCTGCATCTGAGGAAGTGAGCTGCAACTTTATGGCTTTTAATAAAATTTGTTAGTCAGAAAAGATACTACCAGATTCCTTCAGATTCGTTGTATGAGGCAGTGGTTGATATTTACAGATAGATCAATTTTATAAAGAGGGCACCTCATTCTACAGGTAGTTAACTGTAATCTATATTCATTCAGTTGATATAAACATGTTAGATTTCCTGGCCTTGTCTTTGTTTTAGAACATGGCTTCTGGTTGGATGACACAAGTGGGTTACAGAAATACAAAGATGGGAGAGAATTTCCAAGATTAAGCTCATCTGGAGTAAGGGAAGTTGCGCTTTGCACACGTTTCTCTCAAATTCAACTTACTATATTGTCTATTATTATTAATCAAACATTTGCACTGGCATTTTGTGACCACTAGAGGGCCTGCAAGTACTTCAGGATAAATGACTTGAAACCTCAAGGAAGCTACATTAGAAACTTTTTATATTTTTTCCTTTGCTGCACTAAGAATAATTATTCTCCAAGCATGTAACTCCTTCTTAGCAGTCACTTCTCTTATGTTACCACAAAAGTGTAAAAAAACAACAACCCTCCACACTCAAGCAATTATGCATTTTAGCTCGCTTTATTTTCTGTTCACATAGAAAGAGGAGTTGAAATTTAGCAAGAATATTCTTCCTTTTCAGTTGAATGACTGCAGGAAAACAATAAGCATCTTCTGGATAACATGCTTAATCAACTGCGTATCTTAAACTGCACACAATACACTGATGGTTAATTAAACCATAGTTTCAGTCAGTTAATTCAATTACCTCCACATTGCTGATAAATTTAGACATTTACAGCAGTTGGGTTCTTATAACCCATTGGCAGCATAAACTAGCCAGCCCCTTTTAAATTTAACTTGTTGTACAAACCCAACCTTATAAATTCAGTATATCACTCATTCAATACAACAGTCAGCAAAAACATTTTTTTCTGGCCACATTAACACAAAAAAGCAGCAGCTGGCTATAACCAATATACAGCTAAACAGTCAGGATGCCTGGACTTGTCTGATCAAATCACTGGCCCTGGATTTATTTTTCCAGTATTTATATCAGTCTTTCTCACCTGGTGTCCTAGCTGGGAATTCTGATAGTTTATGATTACAATATATAGTAAGACACCAGATTATAGAACTTTTATCTAGCTTTTTGACTATAAGAATCAAAAGAATTATCTGTAGTCAATTAATAAAATATATCATGAAGAACAATATTGGTAATGGCTGCTATCTGCTTAACTATGAGTACGGCAGTGGTGAAATCTATTTTTTACTACCAGTTCTGTGGGCGTGGCTTGGTAGGTGTGGTGTGGCTTGGTGGGCAAGGCTTGGTGGGCATGGCTGTCGTGCCAAGGCTCGACATATGCACCTTGGTGGGAGGGAGAGACACTGAGACCGGGAATCAATGGTTGCCAACACAACGAACTATTCTCAGCGGTTAAAAGCCTGACGCCAGTGAATAGCGTCATGTTAAATGAGACGCAGAGAAACTCGAGCAAAGTGAAGCTGCAACCGGAAAGAGACAATCTAAGCCATGTGCGGCTAATGACCAGCTGAGAGGGGAGGGCTTACAGCGGCAGACGGTGGTTTGGTGGGGGGGAATGATGAGGATTTGCATAAATAGCGCTGAGAGGCGGATGCTCTCAGCGCTAACTTTGACCTGAATTGGTTCAGCATGGTCTGAGCTTTTACCTGTAGCATGATTAAAGCTGAAGTCCATACTTTTGAAAGTGTCTTGACGTCATTAATGCACGGGTTTGGCTTAGCCAGTCCGAGAGAAAGTTAGGGGAAAGATACTGCAAAATCCCCATTCCCCATTCCCATCCCACTCTGGAGCCAGCCAGAGGTGGTATTTGCCAGTTCTCCGAACTACTCAAAATTTCCACTACTGGTTCTCCAAACTACTCAAAATTTCCGCTACCGCTTCTCCAGAATCTGTCAGAACCTGCTGTATTTCACCCCTGGAGTACGGCTTGTTTCCGGAACAGTGCCAAGGTACAAATCTCCTCTACCTGGAGCAAACACTGTTTATATAGCCAATCGGAGCAATTGGAAATAATCCTCTTTGTCTGCAATTTCCCCTTTAATCTGTTTGCAAGTGCTAGTTCCCATTCAGAAAGATACCAGACAGTCCTTCTTAAGACTAGCGTTAAGAATAGGTTCCTCTTTGTTGTACGTATTATAATAATCACATTATGCCATGAAAATGTCTAGTCTCAGAATGCATAGTCTAAGGCAGAAGTGAACAACCTTGGCAACTTTAAGACTTGTGGACTTCAACTCCCAGAATTCCCCAGCCAGCCACAAGTTTTAAAAGTTGCCAAGGTTAGACACCCCTGGTCTAGAGAGTGTTCTTGCAGTCTGCAAGCTGTCACAATATGGGTTTCTAAAGTTTTAAGAATATGGTATTCTCATTCTCATCTAAGAGAGACAGAGGAAGTTATTCAACCAGCAGCATGCCATTAAATGATATGTGAAGCAAACATCTCCTCTGATTAATTTGAAACAGGTATAAAAGATATTCTGGGTACAGATTGCAGCTCGTTGGCCCTGGTGCACTTTTTCTACCTCCTCTGATCCAATTTTCATATGGCATGACAGTGATCGGTTTCTTCTGATAAAACCCATCGTAAGAGAAACCGCAAGAGGGGAAAAAGGGAAAATAATTGCCTCCAGAGATTCTGGCCTTTCATGCCTTAGACAATAATTTTCCATTTTTGACACAATGAAGATTTGATTCTTCAAACCCCTCTCCCAATGCTTAGGTAGCTTAAAACAAACCCACACACTAATATTTAATGCAACTGCACTCTAGAACTGGAGACCAATTTCAAACTATTTCACAAATTAATAATTGATCCTCAGTTGCCTCTATTGATGGTTGGTGTTGTCAATGTGTATACATATACATATACATATACATATACATATACATATACATATACATATACCGGGTGAGACAAAAAGTAATGCCATTTTCTTTATTTCAGGTGAAGTTTTTGATAAAAATACCTGAAAATTTTCCCAGTTATAAATGATTACATCATTTACGTTCTGAAATATTTTGTTTCTTACTTTTCAGGTTTTTAGACTCGCAAGGAAAATTCAAAATGGCTGCCCCCTTAGAGTTGCGTCAAAAACGCAGTGATTGAATTCCTTGTTGCTGAGGGGGAAACCCCTGTGAACATTCACAGACGATTACAAAATGTGTTTGAGGACAATACTTTAGATTATAGCAATGTGTGCAGGTGGCTCCGTCATCTGAATGATGAAAAGATGGGAACTGTGAGCGTAGCCGATAAACCCCGTTCTGGCCGGCCGTCCTCTTCTGTGAATCCTGCCAATAAAGCAAAAGCAGATGCTCTGATCAGAGAAGACAGGTGAATAACTCTTGATGAGTTGGCAGAAAACCTTGGAGTGAGCCATGGAAGTGCTTACAACATTGTCGAATCACTTGGCTTTTCAAAAGTGTGTGCCCGTTGGGTACCGAGACAGCTGACTACCGAAAACAAGACTGACAGGGTCAATGCCTGCACTGAACTTCTCGAACAAAGTCAGAGAGACAACACCTTCTTTCGAAGACTCGTAACAGGTGATGAAACATGGGTTCATCATTATGAACTGGAATCAAAGAGGCAGTCAATGGAATGGCGCCACTCTGCGTCACCACAACCGAAAAAGTTCAAGACGCAAAAGTCAGCTGGAAAAATCATGGCAACTGTCTTTTGGGATGCTCAAGGTGTCATTCTGGTTGCTTTCTTGCCAAGAGGAGAAACAATAAACTCTGAGGCCTACATTAAGACCCTGACCAGGCTCAGAGCAAGAATCAGATGAGTGAGACCAACTTGCCAATCGACAAAGTCCTCCTTCTGCACGACAATGCTTGACCACACACAAGCATCAGGATAAGGGAGAAAATTGCCTCATTTGGGTGGACAACTTTACCGCATCCTCCATACTCACCAGATTTAGCACCTTCAGACTATCATCTCTTCAGCCCCATGAAAGAGGGTTTGAGAGGCAAACATTATTCCAGTGACGAGGAAGTGAAAACTGCAGTGAAGAAGTGGCTCAAAGAACAGTCAAAAAAATTTTACGAGGCAGGGATACATGCTCTCATTCGAAGGTGGAACATTGCTATTGAGCGAAATGGTGACTATGTTGAGAAGTAGGGATGTGATCCACAGAAGACCAGCTTCATTTTGATGTATGCTACATGTTCCTGTGTTGGTAATTATACCTGTCCTAAAGAAAATGGCATTACTTTTGACTCATATATATACGCACCCGCGGACGTGCACACGCGAACACACACACACACACACCAGGGGTGGGTTCCTCCCAGTGCGATCGACTGTGCCGCACCAGTAGGGGGCATCCGATTGCTCAATTTGCGCGCGACAGCTCCGGTGCCGTCTTCACTGGTCCGTCGCATGTGTCACAGTCTTTTTAAAAGAATTTTTGTGCTTTTTTGCTTCTGCGCATGCACGGAAGCAAAATCTCACCAAAATCACGCACGTGCATGTGTCCCCTCGTGAGATTTCAGCAAGATTTTGCTTCCGCGCATGCGCAGAAGCAAAATCGCGTGAGGGGGCGCGCATGCGCGCACACAAAACATGGAGATGCGCACGCAGTGCACCGGTATCAGTGAGCAACCCGCCCTTCACACACACACACACACACACACACACACACACACACACACACACACACACACACACACACACACACACACACTGTTTCCCCCAAAATAAGATATCCCTGATAATAAGCCCAATCGGGCTTTTGAGTGCATGGCAATAAGGCCAAGCACTTATTTCAGGGTTCAAAAAAATATAAAACAGGGTCTTATTTTTGGGGAAACACGGTATATGAAATAGGGTGGAGGAGAAGATATACAAGAAAACAAGGAGGCAAAGCCAAAATACTTTACTGAATATTTCCTGTACACATACTATAAACAAACCTTCTATGAGAAAGTGGTTGAAGCCATTAGTGATCCCTGAGCTCTTCCCACCAATGCCTCAGAATTAAGCCAGGAATAATGAACTCATTGTCCATATAATGAATTTTTGATTGATGGATGAGTACTGCATTGTATGAATTATTTGCTGTTCTGCATCCTTGAAATCGATGCTGGAGAACTCAACATCTGCCAGAATTTGGAGAAAGTTTTCCACTGAAGCCTCTGAAGTTTGTTAGCTCTACTGGAACCTTTATCTTGAACTCTGGACAAGCCCTGAATCCTGGTTTGGCTATCCTGTCCACTGCTACAAGCATTTTCACTGTATTTTGACTCAGGATCATCTACCTATAAAGAACTAATCTTCCTTGCAAATGTTGCTGGACCTGAGATGCCTATCAGTCCTGCCCAATATTTTTGAAAAAAAATTATTATTTAATAATAATTCAATAATAAAGTCAAATATGTAATAGAGTTAAATGGTAGTAGTGTACAATTTGTTTTGTGCTGAAGACTGAATGTGACCTTCGGATGATATGGCTGAGACATATTAAATGATTAGTTGGCCAGGACATAGAAAAGCTGGAGGCCAGAACAAAAACTAAATTTGATTTAATTTAGATGTAATTAAACATAATTAATAAAATACAATTCAGATTTTTACTCCTGGTATAATTATTTTGCTTCTTTATTACACTAAAAATGTCAATTTGGTGCCAACGTTTGGAGTCACTCCAGGCTCCACCTAAGGGTTTAGGAGTCTACATGGATATGCTGGATACACCCTTTTGTCTCACTTTGATTGAAAAGTTTGCAGAATTGTCAGCCAGTTCAATCCAGTACTATATATATTACAGACTAGTGCAGGGATAGGCAAAGTTGGCTCTTCTATGACTCATGGACTTCAACTCCCAGAATTCCTGAGCTAGCATGATTGGCTCAGAAAATCTGGGAGTTGAAGTCCACGAGTCATAGAAGAGCCAACTTTGCCTACCCCTGGACTAGTGCAATATGCTTTATATGGAGCTGCCTTTGAACAGTACCTGAAAATGGCAATTGTTCTAAACAAATGTTTTTTGTGCTTACTAGCTATCATTGTTGGGACATTTAACAATAATTTTGCAGGCTTGCAGACTTCCAAGCACAATTTAAATTGTTAGTTTTTACTTATGGTGCCCTCTGTGCCATAAGGGAACTTATGGGACCACCTATTCCAACTACTGGCAACCCAACCAGAGGTGGGTTGCTGCCGGTTTGGACCGGTTCTATAGAACCGGTAGCGGGAATTTCCCCCCACTTGCCGAACCGGCAGCGATGGCCAACTGGCCATGTCCCCGAGCCGGCTCTCTCGGTGGCGCCATAGGCACTGCCATCTTGTTTTTCTCTTCTGCGCATGCACAGGAGCTGTTTTTTGCTTCTGTGCATGTGGAGAAACAGGATTTTTAGCACTGCACATGCTCGCGCAGAGCGCGCCCACTGTCCACCCACGCGGCGCGTGAGGAAGCAAACCAGCAGCGAGGTAAGTTAGAACCCACTCTGAATCCAACCAATTAAAACTTTGAGGGAGAAATTATACACAATCCCAGAGTTTCAAGAGGTTTGGGAGGGGCTAAAGGTAGAAGATGTTAATTCTGGAACAGGGTCCCGATAGGGATCAGGACTGGTTTTAACCTAGTCCTGATTGGTTTAATTTTAATTTTATATACTATCTGCTGTAAGTTTCCAAATAGTTGCTTTGGTTTTCACAGGTTAGAATTTTGTTCAATGAATCAAATGAATAAGATGACTAGCAAAACATTTTAAGTGGATTTTTGCTTAAATTTATAACTTAACAGTATTCTACATAGAGGAAAATTGGTTTTGTGATGGATGAGGGTTTTTGTTTTTGCTGGTTTGATAAGACAAAGCACACATTTTCTGCTGAAACAATAAGAAACGGAGACTTCACATGCCAGGATAAACCTACTGAACATTTGAAGGTATCACTAGGAACCAACCTCAGATGTGAAGTTAAATGCCTTCCCACTACAGTCAAGTTTTGGAGAAAACCCATTCTTCTCCTCTGAATCAAAATGTTTTAAAACTTTGTAAGGAAACTCCTGCTACAAGGACTGCAATTACTACAAGGACTGCAAAGAATATAAATCCTTCCATTCCCCCACCATTCAGTCAGAACTGAAGATGCTTCTGAATAAGAAGCAAAATGTCTTCAAGAGAAAAAGAAAAACCAAGAAAGTCCAGTTGCCTTTTGAAAAAGCACCTTTGGGACAACCACAACCTGGATGTCTGAGAATCTCCATAGACATCCTGCTACAGTTCTACTGTTCTTTGGGATAGCCTATTTTTGTATGAAGTATATATTTTTTCCTCTTTTTGTTTTTGCTGTGCCTGTTGGATCTTAGGCTCAAGTCATCAGCAGTTATGCTTCTCGAAGCTATCTTCTTTGGTGGTGGGGCCTCTTGTAAATGCATTAATTAGAATGTATCTTCTTTAATTTTCCTTCCATCTGCTATATGAACATGTTGCTTTGGTCACAGCTGGTGAGAAAGTACCTGGTACACAAGTGCAGTGGATTATGATAAGTCATAGGGACTTGGAATTCAAGCAAAGTTCTGACTGAGTCTTCTGGAACTGGTGGCTGTAATACATTTAAACTAATACTAATGATGCGGTGGCCAGGAAATACATTTACATTTTTTAAAATAATGACCTTCCCTTGTTGAGCTATAACAGGGGTGTCAAACTCTATTTCATTGAGGGCCAAATCAGGGTTGTGTTTGACCTCGGTGGGCCGGGATGGGTGTGGCTGGGTGGCTGTGGCCAGCTCGACGTCACTCATGTCAGGCATGCCTGTGGTGGCCCGAGCACTCTGCCAGTGAAAACAGGCTCCCAAGCTCCGTTTTCAGCTGCCACGGCCTCCTGCAACCCTCTGCCAGTAAAAATGCAGCTCGAGAGGGCTTGGGAGCCTGTTTTCGCTGGCAGAAGCACTGCAGGCCAATCCTTCGCTGTCCAGGGTGGCTCTGCGGGCAAGATTTAAGTACCCCATGGGCTGGATCTGGCCCCCGGGCCTTGAGTTTGACACCCCTGAGTTATAATTTTATTTATTTATTTATTTGGTAGTTTTTCTATGCCGCCCTACTCCCTGAGGACTCAGGGCGGCATACAACATTTTATAAAAACTCCAAACAAATCATTAAAAAACAGCTTAAAAACAGTTAAAAAATATATAAATACACACCATACATACATGGGGGAGACATCAGATATAGAATTGTCTCAGACTCACCCCGCCTGCAAGAAGAGCCATGTCTTAATGGCTTTTCGGAAGGCCAGCAGGGTGGGGATGATTCGGATCTCTGGAGGAAGTTGGTTCCAGAGACCGGGAGGCCCCTACAGAGAAGGCCCTCCCCCTAGGCCCCGCCAGTCGGCATTGTTTGGCTGACGGGACCTGGAGGAGACCCACTATGTGGGACCTGACCAGTCTGAGGGAGGAATGCGGCAGAATGCAGTCCCGGAGATAGCCGGGTCCTTGTAGGTCCATGTAGGGCTTTAAAGATGATGATCAGCACCTTGAATTGTACCCGAAGACCAATGGGCAGCCAATGCAGCTGGCGGAGTATAGGTGTTACGTGGGTGTACCTTGAAACACCCACCACAGCACGCGCAGCTGCATTTTGCACCAGTTGAAGTCTCCGAATACTCTTCAAGGGCAGCACCTTGAGATAATAATCTCAAGGGGCTGTTTTGTTTTGCTTTGCTTTTGTAAAACACCTAGGAGAAATTCTAGGGAGATTGGGAAAGTAATGGAATAATGGAAAGGAGATTAGACATAAGCAACCAAGAAATAGAAGAGGAGTTCATTGATAGCTTATCTTGATGATGATATTATCCATTCAGTCATGTCCAACCCTTGATTGTAGGACCTTGGGCCTTCAGGCCAGGTCTCTCCACATCTTCCAATATTGCAGTACTTCTTTGAGGAGTTCTATTCTCTGGCTGGTGTCAGCTTTGGTGGGGTCAAGCCACCGTGTTCTTTGGCGACCTGGTTTAATAGTAATATGGTGACAAGTGTCAAGACATGTAGGAAGAAGCATATCAGTTCATTCAGAGAAGCTCTTCCTTAAATGAACTCACTGTTAACTGAAGATTGAACATTTCTCTTACAGAGTCCAATAATTTGTGTTAAAGGTACGGTATCTTACTGAAATTGGTAAATTCTTGCTTTCTGGCCCAGACACCATCAGATAAACGCACCGAAAGACACATACAATAAATGGATTAGGGGTGTGCTTGTGGAAACACTAGCAATTTAGTTGGTTTTAATTTTGCATGCAGTGGGGAAAGAAAGAGGGTTGTTGTTATTTCACAATAGGGATTGTAATTTGGAGGTAGGGCAGTTATCTGTAGGCCAGGCAGTAGGGAGACAAGAGAAACACTGACTGCTTGACATTATTTCCTACAAGCTCTACACTTGCAAATAAACATTGCATTTTAAGATTAGAAGAGATCTGCACGTATTAAAGCCAACATGGAAAACTGCAGGCTGTTTTTAAAGTAGGTTGTGCAAAAGTGGAAGATGGAAATTCTGGAAGAGCCGAAGAGCCTGAGTTTTGCAAAGCTATTAACTACTTGTGTGAATGCCATCAATAAGCTGCCTGTTCTGCCCCAGCTAAGAACGTAAGACAAAACCCAGTTTGTACAAACTTATTTAATGACCACTACTAATAAACGTCTTAGCAGTGAATATGCACACACCAATCTACAAGCAGTCTTTCTTGCAAGCAACCAGCTGCTAATTAATCTTCATTAACAGTTCAGTATCAGTTCAAAGAGTCTTAAAGCCAAGAAGAGCAATTAGGTCTTGCTATCTTACATAGCTTCAGAGAGTTGGCACCATGCCTAGAAGTATTTCTTGATAACCAAAACCAAAGCAGGGAAACAAATCAGAAGTTTTTCAGACACGAAGACACACGATGACCAGACGGATTTGTTTCCTGCAGCTTTTCAGCTGCCTCTGATATCCTTAAGTAGACTAGGGGAGTGGCCAATTAGCCCTTGCCTCTTAGCAGCTCTGCGTTCCCTTGCATTCAGAAGAGGAGAAGCCTCTTCTCTCTCATCACTGCTATGAGGTGCTGGAGCTTCCGAAGGCCCTGGCTGAACCTCAGCCTCTGGCACCGAGTCCTCGCCAGCCTCCTCACTGTCTGACTCGGGTGCCAGCTGCACTGGCCGCCGGCGCAACACCAAGTCGATCTCCTCTCGAACTGGATCCGCTATCAGCTGCACGGGCTGCTGGCGGGCCACAACACTGCTCAGACTTGCCTTGTGACAAGATGGGTGGCAAACAAATTTAATAAATAAATCAAATAATCAAATGGTATCATTAAGCACTGATCACTTAAATCAGTGTTTTTCAAATTTGGGAACTTTTAAGAAGTCCGGACGTCAACTCCCAGAATCCCCCAGCCAGCATGCTAGATAGGGAATAGTGAGAGTTGAAGTCTACACATCTTAAAGTTGCCCAAGTTGAAAAACGCTGTTTTAAATCAAGCAAAATAAAAAGTGAATAATGTCCTATGGCTAGGAAAGGGAAACAAAAGAAATCTTGTTGGTATTTAAATCAAAGAAAAATTCTGAAGTTCCAACTATGCAACAATGAATAGAAGACGTGGCAAATTTTATTTAGTTCATTTGGCTTTGTAGGTGGTCTATTCTCCTGATATAATTGTCTTTGCCAAGACCTGCCATTAATTGTGGTGTGCTCCCTCCCTCCTGCTATTGTTCATTCAATTTCTGGGCCCACTATAGCTTCTATAAGAATTCTGTCCTTTAAAGACTTTACTGGGGAGATCACTCAAGCCAGAATTCTTCCTTATGTTATATTCTGAAGTGCCTTTTTGTGATTGCCTCTGTATTTACACTCCTACATTTCTTTTTATTTCTTTTTCTTTTTTTAACCTGCAGAGCATTTGCTGGTTAACCACTTTTTCTCACAATATCATATGGAATTGTGGGCCTTGTTCCCAACCTCAAAAAATGTGAAACGACACAAGTACATTCTACCTATATCCCTCAGCACTTTTTTTTTTATAAAAGAGGTCAATAGAACTCGCATTAAAGTCAGTCTAAAGATTATTAATGGCAGCTAGTTCAAGTTCAGGCAGCCCCACATCTACTTAGCTTTTAAATCCTTTTCTAGCAGATTTTTTTTAGGGGGAAGGCTTCACAAAGCTCAGATTCTCCCCTGTTAGTTGCTGCTCTTTGGTCAATGAAAAGCAAATGATTTTTTTGTCTCCTACTTTTTAAAAAAACTACAATCGGAGACGTATAAGTGCATCAAAAACATTGAAAAATTATGACCCAAAAAATGTGGGCAGAAAGCATGGGAGATAGATTACCCCTCAAGTAATCTGCCCCTCAGATTTCACTCAGACAATTTTAATTCATTGAGTGTAGCTCCTCCTAGTATGAAAAGTGTTTTCTTTCCTGTGTCTGCAGATCCAAATCCATCTGTAAAATGTCCATTGATTAAAGTGACCAGATTTTTTTTTTTAAGGCGGGATGGGGGGGCGGGCCCGCCTGGGCGCCGCCATTTGTTTTGCCCTCTGCGCATGCGCAGAACGCTGCGCATGCGCAGAGGGCAAAACAGCAAATGTCGGCGTCCAGGTGGGGGGGGAGGCGGGAGGGCGCTTGGATGCCTGCAGCTCGTGACAGGTAAGCTGCCGGCTGCCTCCTTTCCCCGTCTCCCGCCTCCCGTTCGTTGCTTGCCAGCCCGGCTGAAGGGGAGGCGGGAGGCGAGGAAAGGCCTCCCGAAGGGGAGGCGGGCTCCCAAAGGGCTGCCGGCTCCCGAAGGGGAGGCGGGAGGCGAGGAAAGGAGGCAGCCGGCAGCTTACCTGTCACGAGCTGCAGGCATCCAAGCGCCGCGGTCTCCCGGTCGCCCGCCCGGCCCCAGGGCAACGGTGGCAGCGAGGCGACAGGGGGAAGGAAGGGGAGGGGGACGAGGAAGGGCTGTTTGCGCCGCTGGCTCCTCGTCCCTCCCCCCTCCCCCTGCATCCCAATAGCAGCGGCGCCTCCGAGGGCGGGGCTAGGGATGGGGTGGGGGAAGGAGAGGAGGAGCAGCCCCCCTTCCCCCTCTCCCCAGCAGGCAGACGGCTCTCTGAAATTCCGCCCGACTTGCCCGACCTCTCTTTTGCTTCCCCTTATTAAGGTGACCAGACGTCCCGCTGTTTCCGCATTCTTTTCAAAAAAGCGGGACTTTTTGAAAAGAATGCGGGACGCGGGACACATGCTTGAAAAGCGTGTCTGTCCCGCCAAAAGCGGGACGTCTGGTCACCTTACCATTGATATAACCACTTAAGGCTGGGTAACTTCAGAATGAGTTCATTGTCTTTGTTGAACTTTATACAGCTAAATGTACATGTGGAAAGCAACAAGGGTCTGAAAGTCATGGACATCATGAGGATATGAACAAACTCAGAAATACCAATGGTTTTGAAGACCTTCTAGCACAACATGCTTTGAAGTATTTTAAAGTATTTTGAAGTACAGTGATCCCTCGCTATATCGCGGTTCACCTTTCACGGTCTCGCTGCTTCACGGATTTGCATCGTGCATTGTGTTCTGCATTCTGATTGGCTAAACAGTCTCTCCTGGATGTCGGCATCTGCGTTCTTTTGCCCTCTGCGCATGCGCAAAGCGTTCTGCTTGCGCAGAGGGCAAAAGAACGCAGATGCCGGCGTACAGGCGGGCGGGGGAAGCGGGCGGGGGAAGCCCCGTGCCGTGAACGCCACCAGGTTGTTGGGCTGTGCGGCAACCAACAGGTAAGAGCGAACCGGGAGGATTTCACCCCTGGTTCACTCACGTGTATTTATTTGTTAAACAAATGCTTGGGCCTGTAAAAAGGTTTTGTTCTTTGGTTTCAATGTATTATGGAGTATTTCATTGTATAATAATTGTAAAAAAAATAAAGGTTACTACTTCACGGATTTCGCCTATCACGGATTCTTTTTGGAACGTAACCCCCACGAAAAACGAGGGTTCACTGTATTTTAACACCAGATATTTGTTGATTCCTACCAAGAATCTTACACAAGCTTCAGGTATGTGCCAAACCTAGAGAGATAATAATAATAATAATAATAATAATAATAATAATAATAATAATAATAATAATAATAATAATAATAATAATAATAATAATAATAATAATAACAACAACAACAACAACAACAACAACAACAACAGAGTTGGAAGGGACCTTGGAGGTCTTCTAGTCCAACCCACTGCCTAGGCAGGAAACCCTACACTACTTCAGACAAATGGTTATCCAACATCTTCTTTAAAACTTCCAGTGTTGGAGCATTCACAACTTCTGGAGGCAAGCTGTTCCACGGATTAATTGTTCTAACTGTCAGGAAATTTCTCCTTAGTTCTAAGTTACTTCTCTCCTTGTTTAGTTTCCACCCATTGCTTCTTGTTCTACCTTCAGGTGCTTTGGAGAATAGCTTCACTCCCTCTTCTTTGTGGCAACCCCTGAGATATTGGAACACTGCTATTATGTCTCCCCTGGTCCTTCTTTTCATTAAACTAGACATACCCAGTTCCTGCAACCGTTCTTCATATGTTTTAGCCTCCAGTTCCCTAATCATCTTTGTTGCTCTTCTCTGCACTCTTTCTAGAGTCTCAACATCCTTTTTACATCGTGGCGACGTATGTAGTATCAGTCTAGTGAATTTATTGTGGAGACTTCATTTTAAGTTACGTGTGAAGCAGATGATTATAAAATTCGGTAAATTGATGAAAGGGTCACAAGGAAGGCAGCTTGTAACAGAGAGACTACTTGAAAGTTATATGACCCGTCTTAGTATTCCATCTTTCATTCTCAACTATGAATGGTGAGAAGATATTTTTATCTTCTCATAAGGAAATAGGGATTGTAATTTTTTTAAAAGCAGCAATAAGATGTAGTAGAACTCTTCATACATGATTTAAGAATGCTACTAGTTGTGGAAGCATACACTTGTTCCAACTAAACATTATATCTATGCTATGATCAGGGCTGTGCTGGAGCCAGCTTGTATCGGCTTGCGAGAGCTGATTGCTAAATCTTCTGGAATTTTGTGAGCTGGTTGAGAACAGAGCTGAGCCACAATGCTGAGCTCACCAATCAGCTGTTTGGAGACTAGCAGCCCAGCCACAGGGACATAAATGGAATTGGCAGAGCCTGTTGTTAAACATTTACCAGCACACCACTGGCTATGATGCATTTGCGGCCCTCTCTACCCATATTAGTCAACGAAACAGTTCTGAGCATACATAAAGAGTTGCCCCCTTTCATTCAGTAAAACTTAAGAGAACCTACTGAAAGCAGGAAAGCTTTTCCCTCCTTGAAACTGTTGCATCATCAATCAGGATGTTGTTTAGGCCACAATCACTAAAGCCCGAAGCCCAGCACTGCCCAATAATAAGAGTTTCATTGGATGTTGTAACAGTCAGGTGTTCCTAGGCCAGATATCTTCCATTATCTCTAATAAAGTGTACCTCAGAATGGGGAAATTACACGAATTTCCATTAATTTTGCTCTTCTGTTTGCTTATACCTATTTTGAACTAATTAGCATTGCAAATGCAGACTAGGACACTATATACTGTATAAGGTCACAGAGAGATGGAATTGTAGAAGCAATATTGTATTAGAGTTCTATTACTCTATACCAGGAGTCTCCAAACTTGGCAACTTTAAGACTTGTGGACTTGAACTCCCAGAATTCCCCAGCCAACCATTTCTGGTTGGCTGGGGAATTCAGTCTTAAAGTTGCCAGGTCTGGACACCCTGATCAGGGGTGGGTTCTAACTTACCTTGCTGCCGGTTCGCTTCCTCCTGCGCCACGTGGGCGCACGTGCAAAGTGCACACATGCGCAGTGCTGAAAACTCGGCTTCTGCGCATGCACAGAAACAAAAAACAGCTTCTGTGCATGCGCAGAAGCAAAAAACAACATGGTGGTGCCTACGGCGCCACCGAGAGAGCCAGTTCATTGGCGTGGCCAGCTGGCCATCGCTCCCCGTTCGGCGAGCAGGGGAAAATTCCCGCTACCGGTTCTAAAGAACCGGTCCGAACTGGGAGGAACCCACCCCTGACCCTGATCTACAGTAACAAAAGTATCTGGAGAAGTTTGGCAGTACCCTTTAAAAATTACTAAAAGGGATATGTTTTGATGAGCTGCAGCTCTCGTCATCAGATGCAATCTGAAAGGAAGGGAAAAAAGTAAAAGAAACAAAGCTTTCCCAGTTGCTATTTCAAATATTTCAAATAGCAACTAGGTGAGTGAGGGAAAGAGAAGAAAGATGGGAGAGATCACCAAAACCAGACAGATTATATACTATTTGTAATCTTTAATACAGTTCTACTCAACATTCCCTCAATAATACTAACTACAAAGAAATCTCTAAATGCTGTCAGGGCACTAGTACCTCGTATGTTCAGATGTATTTATTTATGTATAGATACATGCATACTATTTATGGAGCCACACATCTCACAGCAGTGACTCTGAGCAGTGTACAGAGAGTAAAACCACAGCAAGAAAATAAAACCCATGATGCCCAGGCTTCCAATGCAACCTCCAGATCACGAAGAACACGTTAGCAGCATAGTTTGCCTAACCTCCTAGATCAGAGGTGGATAACAATGGCAACTTTATGAGCTGTGGACTTCAACTCCCAGAATTCCTGTTGGCTCAGGAATTGTGAGTGTTGAAGTCCACAGGTCGTAAAGTTGCCATCGCTGCCACCCTCTCCTAGACCAGGGGTAGGCAAAGTTGGCTCTTCTATGACTCGTGGACTTTAACTCCCAGAATTCCTGAGCTAGCATGATTGGCTCAGAAAGTCTGGGAGTTGAAGTCCACAAGTCATAGAAGAGCCAACTTTGCCTACCCCTGTCCTAGACCAAATGCTAGGAAGAACACTCAGGTCTTTAAGGAAAGGTAATGGGTTCAGGGCCATCCAGATCTCTGGAGGGATTTATTTATTTATTTGACTTACATTGTTGTAAATCATTGCTGCCCATCTCACATGTGATTTTAGAGATGCTGTTCTACAGAAAGGCACCGCCTCAATGGGCACAAATTCAAAGAGTAACCAGATGGCATTGTTTGACAGAAGGGACCCAGAACCAGCCCTCCATGCTAGACCAGTGAGCCAGTCACAATGAATCTCCCTCTAGTTGATGAAGAACCTGCACAAAATGGCGCCCAATGCCTCATTGTAAGCCATTGCCAGTCCTCGAACAACACAAATCCCTTTACACAAAAAATAAATAAATTGCTGAACCATAAAGGATCTTTCAATATATATTTATTTTATGCAATTATTTATTCTATATTTCGTGTACATTTTCACTATCCGGTTTTCAGTTCCTCTAAACATTGGTCAAGAGAATTTGTGAAGCTTGTCTGGAACAACTGTTTCAGTTGTTGAATTGTATAATTTGTAATCTATGCTTCATTATATTTTATGATTAATTATACATAAATACATAACTTAAATAAATAATAACAAAATTGCAATTATAAATTATAAAATGAATAATTGTTTTAATTATGAGATCCAGTTTGGAGTAGTGGTTAATTATTGAGGAATTATTGAGTCTGTCATCTGCACCGCTATAACTGTCTGGTTCGATTCTGCAACCCAACAAGACAGACACAGACTTCAGAGGATAATCAGAACTTCAGAAAAAATAATTACTGCCAACCTGCCTTCCATTGAGGACCTGTATACTGCACGAGTCAAAAAGAGGGCCGTGAAAATATTTACTGACCCCTCGCATCCTGGACATAAATTGTTTCAACTCCTACCCTCAAAACGACACTATAGAGCACTGCACACCAAGACAACTAGACACAAGAACAGTTTTTTCCTGAACGCCATCACTCTGCTAAACAAATAATTCCCTCACCACTGTCAAACTATTCACCAAGGCTGCATTACTATTACTATTAGTTTTCTCATCGTTCCTATCACCCATCTCCTCCCACTTATAACTTGTTGCTTGTATCCTTATGATTTATATCAATATTGATTGTTTCCTGATTGCTTATTTGTACCCTATGACAATCATTAAGTGTTATACCTCATGATTCTTGACAAATATATTTTTTCTTTTTTGTACACTGAGAGCATATGCACCAAAGACCAATTCCTTGTGTGTCCAATCACACTTGGATAATATTCTATTCCAGTGATGGCGAACCTATGGCACGGGTGCCACAGGTGGCACGCGGAGCCATATCTGCTGGCACGTGAGCCATTGCCCTAGCTCAGCTCCAGTGCGCATGTGTGTGCCCGCCAGATGATTTTTGGCTTGCGCAGAGGCTCTGGGAGGGCGATTTCAGCCTCCGGAGGGCCTCCGGGGTGGTGGGGGGGAGTGTTTTTGCACTCCCCAAGCTTAAGAAAGCCTCTGGAGCCTTGGGAGGGCGAAAAATGAGCCTACCGGGCCCACTGGAAGTCGGGAAATGGGGGAGTTGGGGGGGTCGTGCACGCATGCGCAGGGGGGTGGGGCAAGTGGGGAGCTTTGAATTATGTGTGTTGGCACGCACGTGCCTACGATAGCGAGCTTGCGCACTATTTCGGCACCCGAGGGAAAAAAGGTTCGCCATCACTGTTCTATTCTATTCTATTAAGGCATCAGACTAGGAACTGGGAGATCATGAGTTCTAGTCCTGTCTTAGGTGCAAAGATAGGTGGGTGACCTTGGACCATTTACTTTCTTTCAGCCCTAAGAAGGAGGCCATAGGGAAAACTTTGCCAAGAAAACTGCAAGAACTTGTCTAGTCAGTCTCCAAGAATCACACACAACTGAACCAAAGGGGAAAAAATATTGTTGTTTTAATTGTAAGGATCTGCTTACCTCCTATTTGGCAGAGATATTGATAGTACAGATAGTATTTAACTTACAACAGTTGGTTTAGTGAGTGTTCAAAGTTACAACGGCGCTGGAAAAAGTGACTTTATGATAATTTTTCACACTTATGACCATTACAGCATTTGTATAGTCATGTGATTTACATTAGGATGCTTGACAACTGGTTCATATTTATGACGGTTGCAGTGTCCCGGGTGTTAAGAAGTTATTGTGCTGTTGAGCACATACATAGCGAAATAGTGATGTGGTTGTGATGTTGCAGTTTGATATGAATGCTATTCAGTCAATAAACAGATACGTTTAGTATTTACAAATAGTTTACTTAAAGTAGTAGCAAAGTTCAATAGGAAGTCCAAGTCATACACAGTAAGTCAGTCCATACGAAGAATCTTCTTCTTGCCTATCTTTGTTTTAACTAACAAAGATTACAGCTAACAATCAAATTTACACTATCACAGATAGTTACTCTTTTCACAGCAGCTCTTCACAGCACTTTCAAACAGACACCAAGTGAACCAAGACACCAAGACTCAAAGGTGAAGCAGCAGAGATAATCAGCAGAGAGTCAGTACTTCGGAACACACCTTCAAACACCCACACAGACATTCAGAGCATGCTCTCTTGCTTCCTTATATAGTAATCAGCCTACAATTCATTTAAAGCGATATACACATAACATTGATTTGTGGCTTGTTCATATATTAGCAAACCCAATCATTTGAACAGGGTTCTAACACCAGGGTCATGTGATCACCTTTTGTGACCTTCAAGCAAAGTCAATGGGGAAGCCAGATTCACTTAACAACGGTGTTACTAATTTAACAACAGCATTGATTCACTTAACAAATGTGGCAATAAAAGTCATAACATAGGGCAAAATTCACTTAACAAATTTCTCACTTAGCAATTGAGCAAGGGGCTCAATTGTGATCATAAATTGAGGATTACCTGTAAAATGGGGTGATATGGAACAGAAGACAGACAAATAAAGGAAAATATTTCCTATTATAACATTTTGTTGCAGATGGTATTTTTGCAGTGTGTTTTTCACCAATATGGTTAATTCTGTTTTCTATCAAATTTGAATGTAAGAAATATAGTCCTGTATGGTTGGTCTGCTTTTGAATAATTAATTTCCTTTGTTTATTATCCCATAGTGAGTAGGGCGGCATATAAGAACACTAAATAAAATAAATAAATAAATAAATAAATAGTGCAACAATTGTTAGAGACTAATAGTCAAAGAATCAAACCTAAAAGTTGCACACTACCCACTCACAGAGAGTTCTCACACTTTCCTCTGGAAATGACTCAGTAGATGTGCATGAAGCAGAGTGGGTGGATATTCCAAATTTCAATATATTTATTATGCTAAATCTATTATATGAATATTTGATCATGCTGATTTTGATTACTAATTGGCTATAATCAGTTCCAGAACAAATCTTGGAAATTAACCAAACGCTTCAATGTGAGTATAGAAATCTTGAATCATATTTTGGCAGATTCTTCAGAACAACAACTACAACAATAACAGCTTAGTTCTCTGACTCAGAATGCAGCTGTACTAACTCACCTGAAGACCTAGGACTACATGCAAAAATAATTAAACGAGATGATTTCCAAGACGTAAACAGCTGGGCTGGGCTGGGCAAATTGTTTACACAGCTGTCAAATATAAAAATTAATATTCATATTTGTATTGCATCCCTTGTGTAAGAATGTATTTATTTAAAAATAATTTTGTGTATTGGGCTTTGAAAATCCCCCTCCTTACAAAGATTAATATTACAAATAAATATACAACTCGAAAATTGGTTTATTTTCATGGTCTACTCAATTTCTGCTGGTGGGTGGCAATTTGATGTATAAAATAGAATCCATCCAAAAATAAGTATCCCCTGGCAAATGGATTTCATGTAAGCCCACTGTAATTTATGATTTATCTGTTCAAAAGATACTAGATTCAACCTAGACATCAAGAAAAGATGGCCACACAAGGCCATCCTCCATTGCTGTTGAGGAAGGACACAGCTTTAATCAATTTGTAGGGCATATCAAGAGACATTGAATGCTGCTCACCAAACATGGGCTGAAGTAGAGCGGGGGTGGCTGGGGAATTCTGAGAGCTGAAGTTCACAAGTCTTAAAGTTGCCAATGTTGTACACCTCTGTACTAGAGCCTGGGTTGGGTGGAGATGTGCAGGAGTTTTAAGGGATGTACTTTAATGTGTGTTTTAAGGCATCTGTTCTGCCCCTGAAAATTTCCTGAATACAAAAAATGGGCACATATTTTTTATAACACCCATTCTGAATTTTGGAACTCTAGAATCGCCAAAGGAATCTTAGTGGATCAAGTAACCAAAGTGCACACTTCTTTGTATGTCTACTGTATAATTTACAGCTGTAGAACCTGTATAGGGTAGAGCAGGGCTGTCAAAGTCCCGGCCCATGGGCCAGATGCGTCAAGTGCTAGCCACGCCCACACCCGGTTTAGCGAAGGGGGAAAAAGTCCCGATACGTCACGTGATGATGCCGTGACGATGTGAGTTTGACACCCCTGGGTGGAGCATAGCAAGGATATCTGTAGTGCAAGTGAAGTCTCCTACTTCATGACATCTTTACACAACTGAGGTAAATTAGGGAAACAGAATAGAATCATCAGAATAGATGTCACCGTGATTTCTCTAGAACTCCTCTAGAAGAAGGATAGGTAATGTAGTGTCCATTAACACCAAGGAACCCACGGGCAGCTTTTCCTGATCTCCATCAGCTTCTTTGCTTATTAAAATAAAATAAAATAAAATGGGAAGCTGTCACACTGATAAGCCACTCCTCTCGTACCACTTTTTATGGTATAAATGTTTCTATATTGTATTTTTAAATCTTTGTTAGCTGCCAGAGTTCCATTAGCAAGATGGTTGATCTTTTTTAAAATTTTATTTTCAAGGAAATCTAGAGGGATCCATATTTCCATGTAGACCTACTTAGGAAATAAAAATGGTAATTATTCCAGCTCAGTGCTTTCTCTGATTTCCAGCCATAAAAAAAAAATTATAAACACAAGCTGGGAATGGTTGAGAGAATCTTCAAGGCAAGGGGAAGAGATAGAGAAGATAATCTGAGTGTTTTCTGATACATCAAATTTACCAGGACAGACAATTTGTGAGAGCCCCTATGACAGTGATGGCGAACCTATGGCACGGGTGCCACAGGTGGCACGTGGAGCCATATCTGCCGGCATGCGAGCCGTTGCCCTAGCTCAGCTCCAGTGCGCATGTGCGTGCCCGCCAGCTGATTTTTGGCTCACACGGAGGCTCTGGGAGGGCGATTTCGGCCTCTGGGGGGCCTTCATGGTGGCGGGGGTGGAGCGTTTTTGCTCTCCCCGAGCTCCAAGAAAGCCTCTGGAGCCTGTGGAGGGCAAAAAATGGGCCTACCAGGCCCACTGGAAGTCGGGAAATGGGGGAGTGGGATGGGTCGTGCACGCATGCGCAGGGGGGTGGGGCGAGTGAGGGGCTTTGAATTATGGGTGTGGGCACGCACGCGCGTGTGATAGCGCGTGTGTGCACTATTTCAGCACCCGAGGAAAAAAAGGTTCGCCATCACTGCCCTATGATATACTCCCTTCATGCTGTAGATATGACAATCATTTTCAAAAGATTGGGTTCCTCCCATTAGAAAATAAGCTTCCTCTACAGATGTTACAGAACATTAAATCACAGTTCTATCATTCTCAGCCAATGGGAATTGGCTAAAAAATGGGAATTGCAGTTCAACAAATCAAGAGAATGTTGAGTTGGGGAAGGTTGGTATCATGGGTGAAGACCTGATGAGAACGAGGGCAGGCAAGTAACACCATGTGTGTCCTGATCTCATCACACAGATGAAACAAATTACACTCTGATAACTAGATCATTGTGGCTTCTACCATGGTGGGTTCAGATGATACCGAGACAATGAAAGACTTGACATATGGCAGCTTCCTATGTTCATTTGTTTGTTTTGTTAGCCCATTACAGAATCAAGACATGAAAAAAAATATGAACATTTCATCTGGATACGTTTCAGAAAAAGCAGAGGTTGCTTCCAATGGCAATGCCTGAACCAGTTGTTGTTATTTTTCTTCTATGGCTTGTAGGATATGAAATTCTGGCTGATTTACATGTTTTCCTCACTGGTGAGCTTTGTGGATCCTAGCCCTTCCTATGGCAATTAGGAGGAGTTGCTGGTATAATTGTGTCTTGTTGAGTCTCCTTGCTTTCCTATATGTTTTGTGACTGATGTGAGTCAGGGGTGGGCTCCACTTACCTTCCCTACTGGTTCACATCGTGACGGAAGTGCGTGCAAAAGACCCAGAAATAACCTCTGTGCATGCGCAGAAGCCTTTGCACATGCGCAGAGGGGGCTTTTTTTGCAAGCCGCAATGACTGGAGGACCGGTTTGAAAGCGTGGACCACTGGTCATCGCTGCCGGTTTGGTGAGAGGCAGTAAATTTCCGCTACCGGTTCTAAAGAACCGGTCTGAACTGACAGCAACTCACCACAGGGGTGGGTTCCTCCTGGTTCGGACCGGATCGCCTGAACCGGTGGTGACCCGCTGGTGATGTCACTGTCAGTGCCGTTCCGTGCACGCCACCATCTTTTTTTTTGGATTTTCCCCTTCCGCGGCTTGAAAAAGGGCACTCCCGCCTGCCCGCAGGTGAATTCTGTCCTTTATTTCTTTGCCCAAAGCACAGCTGATGAGCTCCTCAGCTGTGTTTCGGGCTATTTCCTGTTTCTGAGCATGCGCAGAAGCCAAATCGCACAAGGGGATGTGCGCGAAACGTCGCGATGCGAACCGGTGGCGAAGGTAAGTGGAACCCACCCCTGACCCACCACTGATGTGAGTTATAGAAAACAACAGGATAAGATTTTGTAAATCATGGTTTGGGAATATGCTGAAGCCAGAGACATGGGAAGAAGACATAAAATTGGACTTGCCAGTGATGCTATGAATAAATAATGAAAAAAAGCCTATCATTTCCTTCCCCCATGCCTTTCCATCACTTTCAAAGATCTGTTTAGCCTCTCCCAGCATTCCAAAGGCTCTGTGCTGGGGAATTCTGAGAGTTGAAGTCCACAAGTCGTAAAGTTTCCAAGGTTGGACACCTTCTCTACGGTCTGCAACCTGCATCTTTCTAGTTTGCTCTGATTTAAAAGGGGTAGTTTATTCAGGTCCTTTTATTAAAAAAATATTTTTAATGGCAAGTGGATAGCTAGTTAATTTGCTCAGATAACAGAACAATCTGAGGATGGATGGCAAGATATTATTTAAGAGTTTTGGACCAGTCAATTTCTAAGCTTTGCTATCATCCAAACCTAATGAGGTATAGCTCAGGATGGTAAAGATGACATATATCAGGGGTCCCCAAACTTGGCAACTTTAAGACTTGTGGACTTCAACTCCCAGAATTCTCCAGCCAGCATAGCTGGCTGGAGAATTCTGGGTGTTGAAGTCCACAAGTCTTAAAGTTGCCAAGTTTGAGGACCTCTGACATATATAGTACAAAGGGTCATACAATTTTTAAAAACCAAATTTTAATTTGTTACAGACCAGGATGGGTAGCATTTGGAGATCTTTGTTCATAAAGTGTTTTTTTTCCCGCAATTTGTGGTGGGGGGCTCTTCCATTTCAGTGGAGATCATGTTCTCTGCTTCCTATGGGAAAGCATCAAACTCAAACTCACTAAGATTGTTGAACACAGAAAATCTATACAAGACTGCACCTTTTTAGAGATCATATTTTTTGAAAGTCCACATATCAATGGTTTACCTTCGGTGCAGTCCCATTTTTTTTACTCCTGGCATTTTCATTTAAAATATTTCCTTCTGTAAAATTTGTCTTCCTCAATTTCTTTCGCAGATTGTCCTCTTAGGACTGTTTGTATATTATTTAGTGATGTATTATTTCATGTGATAATATCTTCTTTCATTGTTAAATTGATTTTCTTTATGGTAGAATTCAAATTGCCATCATAAAAATAAAACGGTAATGTTCTTTCCAAATTATATAGCTGTGTGATAGAATGATCAGAAAGCCATTACAGAACCTGTCCTAAATAGTTGCATTTATCGGCTCCCCAAACTAAGTTTTGATCAGTTCTGGTTTAGATGTCGTATTTGTTTGAATAATAAGTCTAAAATGATTGCTAATCTTGATTGCTAATCTCGATGTATCTATGTTTTTCAGAATAGAATGTGTAGCATTTTTTTTCTACAAATATTATTTTTTGTATTTATTTTGTATTAGTTTTGTCTAATTAATTGGACATGGAATTATGTATACAATACCCCCTCTGATAGAAAGAAAAAAATGGTGATGCTGTCTTCCTTCCAAAGTATTTTTCCTCAACTCTCCAAGATATTATTTTATAAAAGAATTCAGTGAGCTGAAGTTATAGGAAACACACACAAACACACCCACCCACCAAATATAATTTTAAAATGATTGCTTCCATTAACAGCAAGAATAACACTAGTGCCTTTCCATTTCTCTGTCTTGTTGGTGACCTTTCCAACCTTATCTTTTCTCAATGTATTCATTTGAGAAGAAGCTTGGAATGGATTGACAGCAACAGAGAGAACATATTTGGTCATACTTTCAATATGATACATGTCAATAAACTTAAAAGTTGTAAACTGCTTCTAAGATAATGCACTACTAGACAAAAAGGAGAGTGAGTGATGGAGACCTGATGACCTCATTACTATCAAAATGATCATATTTGTATTCCCTGGGATGCTATTGAAAATGGGCAACATTTTTGATTATTCCAAAGATTTTGACATGCCAATCCTTTCCTGAAATCCTGCAACTAAAAGAAGGAGGTTTAGATGCATGAAGGAAATAAGTTGTAAAAACATTTATATTAACTGAGTTTATATGTACACGCATGGTGAACTCATCCAAGCAAGGAAAGAGAAAATTAATGGTAGAAATTCAGGACTATCTAAATCTCTGTGAACTTGTATTATATTTTCCCACTCTCATTTTATAACAAATCATTGATTTTTTTCTATGCATTGAAACAATGGGAGAAGAAATATTTATAGCAGCTCTAGGTAGACATAGAGAAAGGCTTAATTGGGTAGGGGCCCCAATGAAAGACTAACACAGCATTGACCATATGGATCAACCAACTTCTCCAAATCATCTCACATCATGGCCTCTCAACATAATATCTATCCTCACTCGACCATTGGGTTATTCATGCAACATTCAAACAAAGAGTTTTGGATTATTAACATCCAAACCAATATTGAATCACTTGCAAGTATCAGGTTGCTGAAATGGCTGACCAAAAATAAAATAATCTTCCAAAAGGAAAATGCTTGACAGTGGCTGTGACTCAATACTTATATAACTTCATTGCTTATCACTATCGTTGTATGTACATTGAGAGCTTATGCACCAGAAACAAATTCTTTGTGTGTCTAATCACACTTGGCCAATAAAGAATTCTATTCTATTCTATTCTATTCTATTCTATTCTATTCTATTCTATTCTATTCTATTCTATTCTATTCTATTCTATTCTATTCTATTCTATTCTATTCTATTCTATTCTATTCTATGCCAGTCCAGTCCATAGGATATGATAACTACTATTTACTTACAGTATTTATTTACTTATTTTTCAACTGCCCATCTCCTTCAGAGAAGGACTCTGGAAAATAATCCTCACCAGAGTAATATTCAAAGAGCTAGATTCTATGGTCCAACATGAATGATTCCATCAAGTACCATATCTTGAGAAAACCCATGTTTGTGGAGCATCAAAAATAGAAGACATTGCACAGGTCCTATTCAATTGACAAGTATGTGCCTCAACAAGAGCTTGTACTTACTGACACTATTTGACAGAACCATATACTGGGATTTTGACAAATTATTATTTTCTTCAGGGCACAAATATATATTTAGTCACTAGAATTGTTAAGTTTATAGCCAGAGCTGTTTATTAGAGAACATGTTTTAAAGGGCCTATTTATTTATTAAATTCATATGCTTGCTTACAATATATTAAAAATAGGGATATTGGAATTGCATGTAAATGTGATGAATTCACTTAAACACACACTGTTTTTGAACGTTAAGATTCATTTTATTGTTGTTCTGCCCCAGCTATGGACCACAAAGAACGCAGCACACACAAAGTCTGTACAACCTTTGTTTAAGGACTACTAATGAGCTTTCTTAGTAGTTGTCAAACACAAATGCAGTTAAAAGCAGTCTTTTCTGAACACCGGCTGTTAATTCAACTTCATTAACAGCCAGCAGGAGTCCACGAAATAATAACTCAATTCTGAGTAAACAGTCTTGTAGATAAGACCAATCTTACGGTGGTTGGCAAAATTCCCAGAAGCAATTTGCAGGAAAAAATGCCAAGAGAGAGAACAAGAGCTGATCAGATGTTTCTCGAGTCAAGACACGAAGGAATATGAACGAAGTTGTTTCCTGCAAATTGACTCCTTCATCATCATCCCTTAAATAGGCTAGGGGAGTGGCCAATTAGCCCCAAGCCTTACTCCCTAGGAGACCTCCTCCTGAGGAACCATTCCTGCCTTTTGGCAGCTCTGCATGCCTGTGCATTGAGAATAGGCTCCTCCTCTTCTTCCTATTCACTGATGGGAGCTTCTGTAGGTTCTGAAGGCTCTGGCTGAATCTCCGCCTCTGGCACCAAGTTCTCTCCAGCCTCCTCACTGTCCAACTCGGGTGCCAGCTGCACAGGCCACTGGCGCATCACCACATCAGATTCTTCGCTGTTGGAATCAGCTACCAGCTGCACGGGCTGCTGGCAGGCCACAACAATTGTATATCTTCGTATTCTGTTTTACTTTAGCCTATTTTATCTTAATCTTTTATCTTTATTTTCTCTATTATATTTTATTTTATCTCGCTGTAGTCTATTTTATTGCATTTTACTGTATGTTACTGCTTATCTCACTTTATTGTATATATTGTACTGTGACTGATGCTCATGCTATGATATGGTCAACTGACTTATCAATAAAGTATACTACTACACAGCATTGGATCTAGATCAGTGGCCCCAACCTCTCTATGGAACCAGGGACAGTTTTCATAGAGAGAGGTTTTTCCGCAGACTGGAGGGGGTGTGGTTTCACATGCTGCCTGCATCCTGCAGAAGGGGCTTCACTTGTTTTTCCGACTCAGTTTCTGGCATGCCACGGACCGGTGCGGGTCCACAGACCAGGGATTGGGACCCCTGATCTAGATGGTAGCACCTAGCCGATATCATGTGAACATTGAAACTAGACAGGGTAAGATTATCTAAATGGGTTAGTACATGTATGGAAGGCGAGAAGAAATTTTAGGACAGTACTTTACATTGAGAAGTTATATTGGAAAGCAAGTATTTCTGAACTGTTGCTAAGTAGCTGTATAAATGAGTCCTTTAAGTAATCAAGAGTAAGATTTTCAACACACCAACATATTAGGTAAGTTAGACATTATATCTATATCTATCTATCTATCTATCTATCTATCTATCTATCTATCTATCGATCGATCGATCGATCGATCGATCGATCGATCGATCGATCGATCGATCTATCTAGAATAATATTTTCAGCACACCAATGTATTAGGTAAGTTACATATTATATCTATATCCATCCATCCATCCATCCATCCATCCATCCATCCATCCATCCATCCATCCATCCATCCATCCATCCATCCATCCAGAGGTGGGTTCCTACCGGTTCTAACTGGTTCTATAGAACCGTTAGTAAACCGGTGGTGATGTCACGGAGCTGGTTCTGTGGGTGCCGGTCCGTGGCTGCCGCCATCTTGTTTTTGGCTTCTGCGCATGTGCAGAAGCTTTTTTTGCTGTTTTTTGCTGTTTTTTTGCTGTTTTTTGCTGTTTTTTGCTGTTTTTTGCTGTTTTTTGCTTCTGCGCAGGTGCAGAAGCTGAGTTTCCTGGCACTGCACATGCGCGTGCGCACCCATGTGGCATGGCCACATGGCACACAATGCGCGCACAGCCATGCGGTGTGGGAGGAAGCGAAACGGCGGCGAGGTAAGTTAGAACCCACCCACCCACCCACCCATATCTATCTATCTATCTATCTATCTATCTATCTATCTATCTATCTATCTATCTATCTATCTATCTATCTATCTATCTATCTATCTATCTATCTATCTATCTATCTTTTTAAAATCTATCTATATATCCATCCATGATCTATCTAACTGCTATGAACTATATACATTCCTAATTGTTTAATCAGTGCACGTCTTCTCATGGCACTGATGATGAAATGTACTATTTCAGAGCATATAGTAACTGTCATGAGTAATGTGTACAATAATTTTATCAAGCAAAATGTTTTGAAATTCTTAGAAAGACTCCAACAATGGTCTAATTTGTGGTTTACATCACACCCTAGTGCACAATACATTCATTGCCTTTTGTATATTTAAAGTAATTTCATATGAATGACTTCGAAACAGGGTTTTTGTTTTGCTTTTTAAAATCAGATATATAAAGATTAATATAATATATTACGATTTTAGTCATGTGCCCCACCCTTTGGTAAATTGCAGCTGATTGCTCTGCTATATGTTTTCTTACACAGAATTTTTCAAAGATATATAGTTTATCACTTTAAAAAAAAAAATCCTTGAATACATACAGTGAAAAATGTAGTTGAAACTACCAAAATAAACACCGGTTAAGAAGTTTTACTGGGTTTGATGTATGAGAAATAATTCTGCTTTTGGGATGCATGGAGGGAGTCATTAGATAATGGATCAATTACTGGGCAGAAGAAAAAGAAGGTTGTGAAATTATACATCTTTCCTAGACTAATATAACTATGCATCAGCTATGGAGTACTAGCCAAGGTGTACATAAACAACTACATTTTTTACCATCTAAATAGCCTGGGTATATCCAGAAAGCTGCCAGCAGCAACATCAGGACATTATTAAATATTATTCATTACCTTCCATGGGAAAAAAAGACACTTAATCCTTCATCTGCAGTCCAGAAAAACTATTGTGTTATCCCCCTGAGGGATTTTTCTTCTTCTTTTGTACTTTGGAAGTCTGAAATTTTGGCTTGCATTTAGGTTTGTGGATAAAACTCAGTGGGTTTCCCCTCCCAACATCAAGGTAATGCCTTGATGCAATCAACTTAAAATTGTTTATCTTTCTGATTCACAAAAGGAGATGCACATTTAATCTCTGAGCCACCACTAGTTGCAAACAATGGAAAATCTAGTATGATACCAATTTTACCATTATAGGCAACTTCATATTTATTATTGGAACCAGGAGCTTCATCCATGCTTTATGTAACTTTTTTTACAAAGTGATAAAAAACCCTATAGAGCTAGATCAGTGATGGCGAACCTTTTTTTGCTCCAATTTTTCTGAAAATCACCAGTTTGCCCACCCACCCCTCCCCCACAAACCCCACTATCTGTTGAAATACAAAATAATGTTGAATGTTCTGATTCCATTTAAGTGCTAAAACTGTATAGATCCGTGATGGCGAACCTATGGCACGCGTGCCACAGGTGGCATGCGGAGCCATATCTGCCGGCACGCAAGCCGTTGCCCTAGCTCAGCTCCAGTGCTCATGTGTGCGCCGGCCAGCTGATTTTCAGCTCGCACGGACGCTCTGGGAGGGCATTTCCGGCCTCCAGAGTGCCTCCGGGGGGGGCAAGGGAGGCCGTTTTTGCCCTCCCCAGGCTCCAGGGAAGCCTCTGGGGCCTGGGGAGGGCGAAAAACAGGTCTACCAGGCCCACTGGAAGTTGGGAAATGGGGGAGCAGGAGAGCCGTGCACACATGCGTGGGGCAGCGTGGAGGGTCGCATGTGCAAGGGGTGGGGTTCAAGGGGGGCATTAAAGTATGGGTGTGGCCATGTGTGCTCGTGCAACACGCACTTTCAGCACCCGAGGGAAAAAAAGGTTCACCATCACTGGTATAGATAGTGCAAGGATAATATCTAGCAATCAACCATCATTTACTCATCTCTGATAATGGAGGTTATTGCTAATGTACACTCAGCTAGTGCCACAGGAACTAATCACCTTTTAAAGTACAAGCTACCTTGTGTGGTGACATTTTGCTACTACCCTGTTTCCCCCAAAAAAAGACATCCCCTGATAATAAGCCCAATCGGGCTTTTGAGTGCATGGCAATAAGGCCAAGCACTTATTTCAGGGTTCAAAAAAATATAAGACAGGGTCTTATTTTCGGGGAAACACGGTACCTGTAGTCTCACCTTACCTGATGGGCTAATTAGCTGAAGCAGCTAAAGAGGATCTGCTCACGGGACTTTTTTCTCCCCACAAACATACATATAATTTTTTTAATCCCTTCTTTTCCAATCCTGGCTATGATAACTATTTCACTGACATCACTAAGAAAGAAGGAAAATCAACTGCTTGGTTATTTTTTTTAAACTACGGTAAAAAAGTAAAGATGAAAGAAAATCAGTATATACTAAATTTACCAAGTTATATATGGCAGCCTCATAAGCTCGTTTCTTTGGCTTTTGGTCCCCCACCATGTGGAACTAATGAATGGGTAGCATATGTAACATTAGAGCAATATTTCTGATTTACTCCCTAAAATGCTTCTGATTGTTTCATGCCTTCCTCAATCAATATTTCTTATTTAAAATTCCAAATGCATTTTTTTTCACTCTTAGGCTTGTCTCCAAAGAAAGTTAATTACGTGTGACTAGTGCAATAGTCCCGCTCATGTCAGTGAGACAAACAACCGTACCTTGGTCTTGCTAACATCCCATTGATTTGGAAGGAATTTGGAATGATTAATTTTCTCTGGATGGGGCCTCACTGCTTGGAGGGCTGTATAGTTGTTTTCAATTTTCTGCTATCTCATATGGTAAGAATAAATAAGTGCTATTTTGGTTAAGAATCTATAGGCAACATTTAACGTGCAGGCTAGCTGGTTGGAGTACACAGTGATGAGTGAGTCCCTAAATTACTAGCGTATCAGCAGAGCAGGGTTCTCTGTACATATTTAGGGATTCAGTCTGAAGCAAGAATCACCGTCTTTTTCTTTTAAATGTTCACGTTTATCATAGGGAGAAAAGTACAGTAACTGATTGTAGAATGCAAGACAATTCAGTTAGTCTGACCACACTGTGATTCTCTGATTCCATATGAGTTTAAGGATTTAGTCTTGATTTTCAGACTGGGCAAGAGGGTTTAACAAGGCTCCATCTTCTTGCCATAAGCATTGATCAATCAGGATTGGCCACAACGAAGTAGTTGCAGAAATTCCACTTTTCTCCATTCATGATCTATGGCTCTGGCTAGGAGGCCTCAGGCTAAACAGCCCACAAGACCAATGGAAAGCAAAACAGCTAAGAAAGAAATTTAGAGGCACGTCACCTTGTTTTAGCATGTTACTGGCAACATGAACACGTGTCCTCTGTATTATAGTAGTGAAAGAAATGACATTGAAAGTGACAATGAAATTGCCCAGTCTCACTGACCTTCCATATATAGCATTAGCTATTGTTAAATGGCAGTACAAGACCAATTCTTAAAAGTAGCTAGCTCTCCTACTACTTCAGGAGCAAACTGAGGGAACTCACCCTCAGTTTGTAATTTTCCACAAGGCCAGCTTTTTATTCTTTGCTCTTCCTGCCCATTTCATGTTATTTTCTCCCTTGAGTTGAACAAGAATGGCAAATTAAATTATACTGCATTGCTCAAGATGTTATTTTCTTATTTTAGCATTTGAGGTAGGGAGATGGGTGGTTAAGAAATATGAAAAATGAATAAATAAATACATTTATAATAATGTACTCAATATCCATTGATATGAATAAAAGTCCACCTGCAGGCTTATAGGCACTGTTGCTGGTATGAATCTGAATCCCAATTTCACCCTTAAGTGTGAACCGATTTATCTTTCCCAGGTACACCAGCATTTTAGTCTAGTTTTCTGAGGGGTGGGTGGGGGAATCCCTATACAGAAAAGTTGCCAGGAGATGAATGAAAATGATACGTGCAGGTTTGCTCCTTAGTATTTTTCCTCTTCGTTTGTAGAAGTTACCCACTTGGTGCTGGTCTGTTTGTATCAAAGATAGTTCAGTGTGTGTCCATTAGATGGCTACAACTTGGGAAAATCTAGTAGTTGAGTAATACTTTATTTTATTTATTTATTTGTTTGTCAAACATGTACAAGATAGCAGTATTGGTATAAACATAAACATTAGTAAAGTATGTACAGGTAAATTAGGCAATAGGACAGTAGGACAGGGACGGTAGACACAATGGTGCACTTATGCACGCCCCTTACAGACCTCTTAGGAATGGGGTGAGGTCGACTGTAGACAGTCTAAGGTTAAAGTTTTTGGGGTTTGAGGAAGAAACCACAGAGTCAGGTAGTGAATTCCAGGCATTGATCACTCTGTTGCTGAAATCGTATTTTCTGCAGTCGAGTTTGGAGCGGTTTACATTTAGTTTGAATCTATTGTGTGCTCGTGTATTGTTGCGTGTTGAGTATTATCGTGTATTGTATTGAGGGAGACTTGTATGAACTACAAGTCTCCTTCAACTTGAGTTCAGTTCTCAAGGACTTTACTGATGTATCCATGTTTTTTACTTACCTTTGCCTTTTTTTCAGGTGTGTCTCTATGTATAACTTTGGAAAGATTCAAAGACTTGGCTTCAATTACTAGAAAGAAACATCCGTGAGGCTCCCCATGAAAGAGGTAGATTTATCCATATTTTGACTAGATTTTCAAAGGTGCTGAGAACTTAAACTACTACTACTACTACGGTACTACTACCACCACTACCGCTGCTGCTGCTGTCTGAGTAAATTATGGATGGTCAAAACCTTTGAAAAGGAGGCCAAAATTGTCCTTAAACATTAAATCCTTCAGGGCAGGATTTTTAGGACTTGTTCAATAAACTGTAGCACTGTCTCCCCAGACAATAATATATGAGTAATAATAGTAATAATAATAGCTAGCAGATTTTAGCCAGGAGTTAAGGATATTCGATGTGGTACTCCCAGGACTTTTGTGGAGCGTTTTGTTATTTTCAGCAAAAGTGAGCTCTTGTTTTACAGGCCATTATCCTTGCGGTACAAAATAGAAATGCCTGAAAGCAATTTGGAAGTGGAAAGGTGTTTGTCTGCTCATGTGCAGCTTGGATGATTTTCCATAATTTCTTATTTCATTTTCTTGAAATAACTTTAATCAAATGCTGCCAACTGGCAGCCTCCCCGAACTAAGAAAGGGCTGGTTTGCTTGCAATTATTTTGCATCGTGATGCCAAATGACCAGACTACTTAAGCTAAACGCATCCATATGCGAGTAAAGAGTCCACATGCCCACCATCTAGCAAAAACCATTTTATTCTTTTAGCGGTGACTTCACTGGATAGGGATTGATTTGTAAAAAGGCAACAAGTAGGATAAATAGTTAATTGAGCTAGAAGTCTCTAATAAATGACTGTAAGGCAGATGATGCACATATTAATTGGATTAATGATATATAAAGTAATGGTTTATTAGCCATGGTTTGAATAAGCTACATTTAACTATGTTTATCAACAGCTAATTTTAAGCATGAATTAAAAATCATATTAAGTCAAAATAAAAGCACATTGACAGAGCTGCGTGGTGGCCTAGTGGTGAAGATGCTCGCATCCCACTCAGAAGGTTGAGAATTCAATCCTAGGTAGTGACAGATGTTTCTCTCTCAGGGTGCAAAGAGAAAACATCTGCTGAGAACTCCACATAGGCATCAGGAAGGGCATCTGGCCAGTAAATGCTCAGCTCCATTCAGTCGCTCTGATTCTACCCCAAATTAAGGCATTACAGGGTCATAAAAAAGCACACTGACACACTATGGCTTAGTTTCACATGTAAACCAGGGGTGAAATCCTCCCGGTTCGCTCTTACCTGTCGGTCATCGCAGAGCCGATGGAACCGGTGGTGGTCGCGGTGCGGGACTGCCCCTGCCCACTTCCCCCGTCCGCCTGGATGCTGCCATTTAAGTTCTTTTGCCCTCTGCGCATGCAGAACGCTTTGCGCATGCGCAGAGGGCAAAAGAACTCAAATGGCGGGATCCAGGAAGGTGAGAGAAGCGGGCGAGGGCAGCCTCGCGCCATGACCGCCACCGGCTCCATCGGCTCTGTGACGACCGACAGGAAAGAGCGAACCGGGAGGATTTCACCCCTGATTAAACCCAAGAAACTATTTATTATAAACTTAATAGTCCCACACCCAGTTCTAAGCAAAACTCATAGCAACCACATTATGCATAACATAATGTGTGGGGGGGTGTCACTTCTGGGTTGACAACTACATTTTTCTGCATTAGTTTTATTTTCTTCTCTTTTTTTCCTTTGTTTATTCATTGTTATCCCTCAGTCTTCTTTTCTTTCTTCTTTATTGGCCAAGTGTGACTCACAAGGAATTTGTCTCCAGTGCATAAGCTCTCAGTGTACATTCAAACAACAAAGCAATATAATTATAAGATACCAATAGGAGAAAATAGTAGGAAAGATGAGAAGGATAATAGTAACACAGCCCTACTACATTGGTAAATACTATATCCCTAAACATAAGACATGCAATGGGAATTAGATGTTCAGCAGAGTGATGGCACAAGAGAAAAAACCATCTCTTGTCTAGTTGTTTTGGCATGCAATGCCCTATAGCCGTGATGGCGAACTTATGGCACACGTGCCACAGGTGGCATGCGGAGCCATAGCGGAGGGCACGCGAGTGTTGCCCACCGGCAAACCGGAAGTGCGGAAAAACGCACTTCCGGTTTGCCGGTGAGCTGTTTTTTGCACTCCGGAGGGTTCAGGAAAGCTCCCTGAAGCCCCGGAATGCAAAAAACTACAAAATGGACAAACTGGAAGTGCGGAAAAATGCACTTCCGGTTTGCCGGTGAGCTGTTTTTTGCACTCCGGAGGGTTCAGGAAAGCTCCCTGAAGCCCCGGAATGCAAAAAACAACAAAACGGACAAACCGGAAGTGCATTTTTCCGAACTTCCGGTTTGCCCGTTTCGTCATTTTTTACCATCCCAGGCTCCGGTAAGGCCTTTGCACAGGGGTGGGGGGTATGTGCGCATGCACAGGGGGCAGCATGGGAGGGTGTTGTGCGCATTGTGGGGGGGAGGGAATGGGTGTGGGTATGCGAGCACGCGCTAGCGCGCGCACCCCCCCTTTTTGGCACGCGAACCTAAAAAGGTTCGCCATCACTGCCCTATAGTGTGTCCTAAGGGGAGGAGTTGAAACAGTTTATGTCCAGGATGTGAGGAATCTGTAGATATTTTCTCAACCCTCTTTCTGGTTAGTGCAGATACAGGTTCAAAGCGGAAGGCAAATTGATTGCAATTGTTCTTTCTCCAGCCCTAACTATCCGTTGAAATCTGTACCTGTCCTGTTTGGTTGCTGTACCAAACCAGACAGTGATAGATGTGCAAATGACAGACTCAATAATTCCTCTGTAGAACAGTATAGGAGCCAGGACTCCTATAATTCAACTCTTTTTTTCAACCACTAATAATGACCAAGAAAGTTGCATTCTGATTGTCTCTTTAGCCATGTTACTCTGGGAAAAAAAGGTTAGGTTACAGAACCTTGAACACTGATTTTCCACCAATAAACATGTTAAGACAATATCTGTTACCTCCTTGGTTCCTTTGATTCTTTAGCTACCTCTCATTTTAATTAAGGTGCAGTTTATTTATTAAATTTATATGCCATCCATCTTGCTGTCAAGTGACTTGGCTCACTGCTTATGATACAAATGCAGTATCTTTCTTTGTAAACATCTATTTTCATATCCAGAGACTCAGATTCTATTAGATTTTAGTGTATTTATTAAAATAAAAATTATCTAGTCATTGGTGCTTCAATACCGGATTGAATTAGCATCATGCATCGCAAAACCACATGACTTTTTGTCACACTGGTTCAAAGGGGAAATTGGAGCTATTTATGGAAAAGTTTCATTTTTGGAAAGGCAGATCTCGTTCTGTTTTTGGATTTTGTGACCTAGCATAACAGAATAGTAAACCTCGTTAAAGAGACCATGAAAATGCAGCTTTTGGAATCAATGTTAGGGCCTGGATATGCCGTGAAAAAGCAAGCTGAATTATCAGAGGCCTAGATGGATGTACATTGAAATGCTAACAATGAATAAACAAAGAAAAAGGAGAGGAGAAGGCTAATGAAATTATCCAACTGAGCGAAGGATCACTGAAAAGAAACAATACACCCCTGATGCTTCTGCCCTATATCTTCCTTGCTAACATTTGCTCTATTGGATGACACTGAGATAAAGGCAGAGTTACAACATTGGCTCCTCCAATGTTGTTACTTGGAAGCCTTACAGCCAAGATTTCTTCTGAATCCTTTTCAAAGCCTTTTCTCATTCACTTGCAGCTTCTGAACATTTTGAGGAGTCCTTGATGCGGTGGCTCATTGGCTAAGACGCTGAGCTTGTCGATCAGAAAGGTTGGCAGTTCAGTGGTTCCAATCCCTAGCGCTGCGTAACGGAGTGAGCTCCCGTTACTTGTCCCAGCTTCTGCCAACCTAGCAGTTCGAAAGCATGTAAAAATGCAAGTAGAAAAATAGGGACCACCTTTGGTGGTAAGGTAACAGTGTTCTGTGCACCTTCGGCGTTTAGTCATGCCGGCCACATGACCACGGAGACATCTTCGGACAACGCTGGCTCTTCGGCTTACAAACGGAGATGAGCACCGCGCCCTAGAGTCAGGAACAACTAGTACATAGCTTTGCATGCATGCGCAGTGCTAAAACCCAGCTTCTGCACATGCACAGAAGCAAAAAACAGTTTCTGCACATGAGCAGAAGCAAAAAACAAAATGGCGCTGCCTATGGCACTGCCGAGGGAGCCGGTTCAGGGGTGTGGCAGGCCTGGGTCGCTGCCAGTTCTAGCGATCCAGGCTGCCAAGTTACAACCGGTTCTTTAGAACCGGTCCGAACCGGCAGGAACCCACCTCTGACTGAAGGAATGGCATGGTAAGCAAATCTCACTGCTGAAAATCTACTCGCTAGGAAGTTATTGCAGATAGAGGAGCATTATGAGGAAAAAATGGATTAGCCTTTAGTATATATATAATAAATAATATGAATCCACCCAGAGTCACTTCAATAGTGAGATAGGTGGCATATAAATAAATAAATAAATAAATAAATAAATAAATAAATAAATAAAAATAAATAAATAAATAAATAAATAAATAAATAAATAAATAAATAAGCAAGCAAGCAAGCAAGCAAGCAAACAAACAAACAAACAAACAAACAAACAAATAAAATAAAGACACAGGAAACAAAGACTTTTACGAGTTAAGAGCTCTTTATAATACACTCTTTTATTGTTTACAAATCTATTAATAGCTCCTTCAAGGAGCATTTTAATTAAGACAACAAGGATTTTTTGATATGAAATTATAAATTAGCCGCAGAGGTTGGCAAATTACTGCAAAAAATAAAGAAACCTTTGATTTTTAACCATTTAATAGTAATATAAATGTAGCATTGTCCATATTCTTAGTACCTTTTTATTTTTATTTATTTATATTTTATTCTTATTTATGTATTTTTATCCCACCATTATTGTTTTTACATGCAAGGTGGTGAACACAAACAATACTCCTTCTTTCATTTTCCTCACAACAACTCTACTAGCTAGTTGGGCTGAGAGAGAGTCATTGGCCCAAAGTCACCCAGCCACCTTTCATGCCTATTGCCGGACTAGAACTCACAGTCTACTGGTTTTTAGCCTGGAATTTTTAACCAGTAGACCAAACTGGTTCTTATTAGCAAAATTAATATAGACCTGCTATGGAGCTTCTAATATTTTAGGATAATAATAAAAACTAATGAAGAAAAGAACACTATGAATCCTAGATACTTGGCACTTTAAAGACAACATAATTCTCCCCTCATCTGTTCTTCATTTATAAAATGAGAGAGAATATGACTTAGGTTTGCAAAATTTCACTTGAGTGCTAAGCTGAAGAATTCCATTACAATATATTATTCTACAACAAATTTTGTAGAGATGAAATCTCATTGTGTGAACTCCCAAGTGGCAGCTGTTAACAGTTGGCAGAATCCTTTGAACTCGATTTACTTATTCAAAAAATATACAATTATGAATTAAATCAGATTACTCTGGGTTTATGTTAAAAGCCTGTTTTTAGGTGCCACGTGACAGGCATCAGGTACAATAAGACGTGCCAAAATTTTTAGTCTGCCATCACAAAAAAAAGCCTATCAAGAATGGCTTTTTCATTCATTTTTACAGTAATTGATTTGGTTTTGGGGGGAAAAACCATTGCTTAATTCGGTTTCATGCGAAATGGGGTATGTGTCTGTCATCCTCAAAAATGTTGGTGGCTCCAAGTAATGTCAGTAAAATTTCTGGAATTCTTTTTTTTTTCAGTTTAATGTAAGAATGTGTGGGTGGAGAGTAATCAGAAAAGTTTGAACTTGGAAACGCTCCTTTCTTTTCTTGTAAAAGGAAAGAGGAGGAAAACAACGCAAAGGATAAAAATGTCATAGAAGTTAAAAATCAGTGCATTTTCCTTGGCAGATTGTTTCTTCCCTGCGACGTTTTGCTCTGGATTTTCCCTCTTCTTCATATTTCCGGGTGTAACTTTTATGAACTATTTAAAAAGAACAGAGTTTGGTGACAAGCTCATTTTTCTTTCTTTTTAATCTCTCCTTTTTGGAAACGTTCATGCCTGTCTCTAATGCTGCAAGAAGAAAAAAGAGCTGTACATTAATTGAATATAGCAGTTGAAATAAAACACCAGCTCCGATTCTTGCTGAATTTCCATAAGCGCCTCTAAAGTTCCCAATTCTTACCTCAGGGAATCTTCTAGTGGCCAAAGCTTTGGGGGAAGAGTATGAGAAAGTGAAGTGGACAGTGAACTGTGTTCCCTTCTGAGTCACGTGCCGGGGACAATCTGGGTGAATAAAAAAAGCCCTTTACCTTAAAATGTCGCTTGGTGCTGAAAACAGTCCTCTAGGTATGATCTTTAAAAATATTACTGAAATGTGAGTGTTTTGCAGGAGTTGCCACAGAAACACACCACACCATGTAGGATTCAAAATAGGACGTCTAGACAAACTCCTACTGCCTGACCTTTTATGTCTTTCCTAATCCAAGCGATCTTGCCAACCAATTGGGTGACTAAGTAGCAATCCGCTTTATACAGTGTTATAAAGACCCGACGAGGCCCAAATCGCCATTATGAATTTCAATCGGGCTTCTTCAGCAACTCTCAGCTTCCTTTACCCCACACAAGCCCTGGGAGGATTCTGGGCTGTGATGTGTGCACTGGATCATCATGAAGTAATTTTGGAGTGTGTGGTGGGGGAGAGGCAGGGAGTGTGCTGTAATATCCGAAAGCCACAACTGGATTGTGAAACAGAGACTGCTTTCATTCAGCAGGACCCCAGAGTTTATATAAAACCGAAAAGGAAGACTGGAGAAAATCTCTGGTGAAAACAAAAACAGAGAAGCTGGTGACGTTACAGTCTAGAGTGCAGCCGTTTCTTTCGGGGCAGCTTTTGGTCTGCTTCTTTGTAATATTAGATGTTGAACGTGAACTAAGCATCATTTCACCACTTGCAACTCGCACTGCCTCCCCTCCCCCCCCGAAGTAAATATGTTTATGCGGTCCTCATCCTGGCCCTTGTTCCCAATTCTGTATAAAGCAAACTAGAGTTGGTTTGGAAAATAATCCATCAACCATGAGGCAGAAACAAAATTTCCCCCCTGATTTATCCAGTTGTCTCGAGAGCTCTCAACATTTATTTACGGTTTGCAAGATTTGAATTTAAATGTCTCATGATGTCCTGAAAAAATGCACCATGATTTCCAGTCATGGCCAATGGAGATTTCAAAGGGAAAAATTAATCTAGGCAGCTGCCTTGTGTCAGTGCTGGTGTCTAAGTTACTGTTCCCTTGCAATGGAGACTGACGATGAGACTCTTCCCCAATTCACTGATTCATTGATTCATTCATTGATTAATTTGTTCATTCATTCATATTAAAATTCAATATCACTGACAAAATCCTGTTTGTGATTCTCTCTTTCTCTCACCCCCATCCAAGGGATTTTCATTCAAGCATCTGGTTATCAATGACCTCAGAATGATAGATGTGAGTCTGACTGACCTTCACCCCTTTTCATTGTGTAATGCATAAAGAGAGGTGAGGGCTTTGATTTGGGTATCCACCATATTGCTGATCAACCTAGAATTCTGCTATCTTGTGTGGAAGGTGTCACTATCCAGAAGGTCTTCTTCCAAGAAGCCCCAAAGGAGGAAGAGTGTGGAGATAACACAGCCTGTATATCTTCAACAGATCAGGCCTCCAATGTACCCAATGCATTCAGTAGAACCCTTTCCAAGGTCAGTAATTCATGACTGCAGCAACCTGATTACTGTACTTACTGGCAACAATATAGTCACATGCCGATTATGTGCTGACCTTCCATTTTCCTCCCTTCAATTGGAAGTCCAAATACAGTTACTCTCCAGCAACTCATAATTTTCCAGAAAGAGGAAATGGGATGTAGATAGATAGCTGAGGGGGTTTACTTGGTGTCCTCCCCCTTGTCACTTTGTCGTTCTTTTGTCTAAGTCGAGATTGTTAATCCAAAGTCACTTCCTTTTGCCTGACTTCCCAGGCAAATGGGAAGTCTAGAAGACTCACATAAAACAAATGTTCTTTTGACATTTGATGACGTGTAGTTAGGTGCTAAGATTTGCCTATCCTATATTTCCTATCAACACATCTCAGTCCCCTTCTGGTTATAAAACCTGATTTGTTAATCCTTGCTCTCATAAACATTGTGTGTTAAGTGTATTAAACTGCTTTCCTTTCATCAGAGAATATAAAATGACCTTTGCACATTTGTAAAATGTGAAATCCATTTATTTATTACGATCTATATGAGCTTCCATAGGATCCTTGCAACAGTTGATAAGAAGGGAATCTCATAGAGAATCGAAATAAGAATAAGTACACAGGAAGAAACTTGTCTCTTGAAATGCCACCAAAGATTCTATTTTTTTTCTCTTGTGTAACGCATCATGCTGAAGAACATTTGCAAATAGCCATGCCTGAAATATGTCACCGATGTGGATTTTTTTTTTCTTAAGAGTTGCCCCCTTTTTTTGTACACTTATGTAAATTTTTCAGCCATTCTTGAGAATGTCCAGGATACGGCAAGGAAAATGGATGAAATGACATGCTGCATATTTGGGAGTCTTTTTTTTTAGCTAGGGCTTCTTTCTGTTCAAATGATCCTACTGGGAGCATGAATGAGTTTGAGGAGAGGAATGAAAGAGAGGAGGACTATGCGGTAAGAAGGGGAAGAACAGGCTCTCCGACAAGTCAGTCTGCAAAAGTGGTTAAACTGGCTAATTAATTGTAGTACAAAGAAAAATCTCAGCCAGTGATGATGACTAACTGGCTGAAGGGCCAGCTCAGGGATTTTGCTTCATTTCACTTCAGCTGTATTCCCCCCCCCCCTTACTCCTTGAAAGCACAAGGGGCTCTTGCAGTAATTTCTGCTTCAAGAGACGTTTCTACAGCTGGAATGGAGAATGCTTTCGGGAGCAGAGAGGAGGAAAACTCCTGGCACGCTTCTCCGCGCATCCAGAGGGAGAAGAGCAGGAACGGTTTCAAATGTTGCTGCTAGCCGTGGATGACTCATCCTGGAGGGTTCTCTGGGCACCGATGTATTTGAATGTCATCTTCATTGACTACAGAGCTGTGTGTATTTTGTGGTCATAAAAATAAAATGAAACACATTTTAGGTAGCAATGGGTTATAAAGTAAGTATGAAAACCATTCCTGGATCAACAGATCATAAATAGGCCAGTGATTGATTACAAGAGGGGTTTTTTGTTTTTTGTTTTGGTCTTAGAAAAGAAGAACTATTTTTCAAACCTGTTCAGAAATTCTGGCCATCAGTGAGAATGCAATAATTCTCATCCTGGGCTTTTTAGCTTCTTTTTTCATGACTAGAAAAGACAGCTAGAGAAGATTAACAGAGTAACAGAGTTGGAAGGGACCTTGTAGGTCATCTAGTCCAACCCCCCTGCTCAAGCAGGAGTCCCTACACCAGTGATGGCGAACCTATGGCACGCGTGCCACAGGTGGCACGTGGAGCCATATCTGCCGGCACGCGAGCCGTTGCCTAGCTCAGCTTCAGCGCACATGTGCGCGCCAGCCAGCTGATTTTTGGCTTGCATGGAGGCTCTGGGAAGGTGTTTTCGGCTTCCGGAGGGCCTCCGGGGGGACGGGGGAGGGCGTTTTTGCCCTCCCCAGGCTGCAGGGAAGCCTCTGGAGCCTGGGGAGGGTGAAAAATGGGCTTACGGGGCCCACCAGAAGTTGGGAAACGGGACATTTCCGGCCTCCAGAGGGCCTCCGGTGGGGCGGGGGAGGCCATTTTCACCCTCCCCCAGCATTGAATTATGGGTGTGGGCACTCGCGCATATGCAATAGCACGCGCACATGCACTTTCGGCACCCGAGGAAAAAAAGGTTCGCCATCACTGCCCTACACCATTTCCGACAAATGGCAGTGCAATTTCCTCTTGAAAGTCTCAATTGTTGGAGCTCTCACAACCTCTGAAGGCAAGCTGTTCCACTGGTTGATCGCTCTCACTGTCAGAAATTTTCTCCTTATTTCCAGGTTGAATCTCTCCTTGGTCAGTTTCCATCCATTATTCCTTGTCTGACTTCCTGGTGCCTTGGAAAACAGCCTGACGCCCTCCTCTCTGTGGCAGCCCCTCAAGTATTGGAACACTGCTATCATGTCTCCCCTTCTCTTCGCTAGATTAGCCATGCCCAGTTCTTGTAATTGCTCTTCATATGTTTTAGTTTCCAGCCCCCTAATCATCCTGGTTGCTCTCCTCTGCACTTTTTCTAGAGTCTCAACATCTTTTTTATAGTGTGATGACCAAAACTGGATGCAGTACTCTAGATGTGGTCTAAAAAGTTCAGTATCTAAGGATAACAGTTGTGAATATCAGAGATGTAGTCTCAACACTATTAGTCTGTGCTGTTGACCCCTGCCTTACTTTTGCCTTGGAGCAATTTCTCATTACGGGTTATGTAATACTTCCCATTGCCTCAACTTTCTTGGAGGAAAGAAATCCCTTGTCCTGGTTTCTTTCTCTTAAAAAAAGGGGGGGGCGTTCACAATTTTAGCAACTTACTTGCCTGTATGTAACTGATACGATACAGATAATCCTTGACTTACAACAGTTCACTTAGTGACCGCTCAAAGTTACAATGGCACTAGAAAAAAGTGACTTATGACCGTTTTTCACAGTTATGACCTTTGCAGCATTCCCATGATCATGTAATCAAAATTCAGACGCTTGGCAACTGGTTCATACTTAAGACCGTTGCTGTGTCCATAGGGAAGCCAGATTCACTTAACAACCGTGTTACCAACAAATGCAGTGATTCACTTAACAAATGTAGCAAAAAAGGTCATAAAATGGGGCAAAACTCACTTAGCAAACAGAACCTTTGGGCTCAATTGTGGTTGCAAGTTGAGGACTACCTGTAATATTTAATACATAGATTATTTATTTATTTGATTTATTTAGAGGATGGGAAATAAATAACAATAGTACCGTAAAAAGTAAATAGTACAGTAAAAAAGATGAAACAAGTAATCATTTTGATCAGTGGCTGAGTCAAAATTTCACAAACTGACCACAAGCAGAGTCAAGACTGAAAGGGCAGAATTATACTGTACATTGGAAACTTTGTCCAAGGTTTGAATTTGAATGTGATAAAAACTATTGGGGCCTTTAAGTTGGAAAGGTTTGGGACAGTGAGCAGGTTAAGATTTTATTGGAATTTAAGACCCAAACAGACAGGCATCTTACTTATAACATGCATGATATAATAGTTATTGAATGGAAGAAAGCTTGGTTCACTGATGTTGCTAGCCCGGGTGATGCTAGGATTGAGGAAAAACAATTGGAAAAAAATTATGAAATATTGAGAGTTGCAGATCGAAGTTGAACACTTAGGGAAAATGAAATCCATTGTTGTACCAGACATGATTGGAGCCCTCAGAGTGATATCTTTAGGATCTTGTTGATATTTGGAAATATTAAATTTATCTGACCTGAACACCCAAATTTTACAAAAAAAACTACCCTACTCATAACTGCCTATATTTTTAGATGATACCTTAATAAATCTTAGGTCCTCTAGTAGAACTTGAATTATTAAGTTTCTACCAGTCTGTGAATCTTAACTCTAGATTAACTCTAAATAATCTCTTGAAAAAGAAAAGTGCATTGACTGATTACATAAAAGACAGCCAATAATAAGCATTGATGCAAGTTAAAAATTGGAAGTTACTCTATGTGCAGGAAACAAAACATGTGTATCAAAATAATGTAATAAAAACAAAAACAGATTGCTGGTAAGGAGAAGCATTACATGGTCGGGAAAATGGATAAAGATAAAACATTGCAATGGCTTACAGCTAGAATATTAAAAAAAGAAACTGAAGGCTTGATTTTGGCTGCTGAAGAGCAAGTTATTTGAACTAATGTAACAGAGGTCAGAATTGAAAAATCAAATCATTCAAAGTCCAGATTGTACAAAGAAGCAAAAGAAACAGTAGATCATATACTCAGCTTGTGCAAGAAGATTGCACAAACTGATTACAAACAAATGCATAACACAGTCGCCAAATGATTCACTGGAACATTTGAAAAGTTATTATTAAAAAGTTATTATTAAAAATTGGTGGGAACAAAGAACTGACAAAGTAGTAAAAATGAGCAGGTTAAAATATTATGGGATTTCTGAATACAAACTAATGAAGTCTGAGGCCATAACACACTAGATTTAACTAGTTGAAAAGAAGAAAGGGTGGATAATTGATGTGGCAATATCAGAATATAGTAAAAAAGAAGACAAAAATGATGCCAGTGGTTACAGGTGCACTGGGTACCGTACCAGAAAATCTTGGACGGCACTTATAAAATATGTACATTGAAAAAATTTCCATCTGTCAATTGCTTTGAACCTATGCAGAACATTTTGGTCCCATCTCCCTTTTGAAGGGCTAAAAATAAAATGATTTAATGATTTGAAAATCAGTCAGTGTTAAAATAAGACAATATGGTTCCTTCTCGCTTTAGATACTCAGTTCCTCCCAAATTAAAATTGGATGAAATAAAACATTTGGTACTGATAAGATCACAACACTTTAAGCATCAATCTCCCATAAAATGCTACAGGGAAATTGGACACAGATCCAGATGGAGAGGAACTGAGGTTCAAATATCATAGATGGAGCAAGAAATAAAAAATGGTTAAAAACAAAGAAACAATCCAGAGCAAATTCTTGAAGTAATTAACGAACAGATTCAGACCATCCAAATTCATAAGGGGGAAGAGCATACCTTCAAACAAAGAAATCTAAGTTCAGGCTTGAATTTAGCCAAACCTTGGTTTAGCATGTTTCCTTTATCTGGGAGAAAAGGACTTTTCCCAGTTTGCTTCTTCAAGGTAGCTTGTTCTGACTAATCCCTGACTCCCAGAGATTGCAACCCTCGTCAAGGTTTTAGGAAAACTTCCTCTTAGGTCTTGTGAACTCCCTAGAAATATTGGCGCCTTATCACACCTTCAACTCAGAGACACTTAGCTCTGCCCTGCCTGAGGGCTCAGACAGTCCACTCAGTTGATTTAATTTCTCCTCCACTCAAACAGGCCTTCTCTTTGCTTCCTGAATCCTGAAGATGTTCTTGGCTTTGATATTAGATCCTTCCTCACCTTTAGTTCCAGGGAAGTTTAGCTCCATTCTTACCACGGTTCCTCCAGCCTGAGCCTTGCTTGACTATGTACTTCCATTGGAAGCTAGTTTAACGAAACCGCATGGCTACTCCCAATCTCCACTTCGCTTAATCAGTTCCTCTTCCACACCTTACTCCCCTCACAAGTAATCTGCCCCTTTCCATATCTCTTATCTCTCTCCGTCCCCTTAGTCTCATATATTAATTTTTCCCCCCAGCAAGGGCAGGGCTGAGGAGAACCTGTTGGGCAAGTTCAGACAAGTGTCTTCACCCCTATTCCCTTAGCTTGGATTTTGCAGTTAAGGTGAACTCTCCTGCCTGGGAAATTGGGCCTGTATGTATTGGCTGATAGGTTGCAGATGTACAAAACCTGGCCCACGTATATCCCAGGCTATGCAAGATTGAGTCTATGTTGGAGAGAAAAGGATCTGCCATACCCTAACTGAATAAATGGGAGCAGGTGCCCATCAATACAATAGCCATAAAGAAGATGATATCTCTTTGATGTACCTTCTAGCCATCAATCTTTATTTGATTTCAAACTCAGACAGCACTTACCTGTTGCCACGATTGCTCTTAAAATCTATTGAAAGATAAATAACCTTTGCAACTTTACTTTGTCATCCATATGGATTTCAGTATAGCTTTATACTTTGCCAAAGTATTTGCATGAACCTCAGATCAGAAGCAGGGTTATATTTATGAGTCGCTGTATTCCTAGCCAATCCTACTGACAGATTTTCCCTTTGTCAAGTGCCAGTCTTTTTGTTCTCTCTCTTGTTTTACCTGATCTGTATATCCCCCATTTTCTTGCTTAGCTGTAAGATAATTATACAATTCTGGTGCCTCCAAATATGAAACTGTTTATCTCTTGCGAAAGGCTATGTTTTATTTCCCCTAATCCCTAAAATTGATCTAAGGTGACTCACCAGTAAACTTTGCCTGTTTAGCAACCCAAATAAGCCAGCATAATTAAATACATTTGGACATAAGAAAAACAAAAACAAGGACTGAAATAATAAATGCTGCATTCCTAAAGCTTTAGTTGTGTACACATTTTTTTAGGTGTAGTTTATATACTGAATTCAAAAGACTTCGGTTGAGCTGACACCCATCGGCTTACAGTATATGGATACTTCACAGATGAGTCCATGTAAAGCCATCGCACTCACTTCTAGATATTTCTTGTATCTATGATAAGGTGACCAGACGTCCCGCTTTTGGCGGGACAGACCCACTTTTTAGCAATTTGTCCCTTGTCCCGTTTCAAAAAAGTCCCGCTTTTTAATTTGAATTTGCTAGTTCGTTTCTTTTGTATTTCTTCTCTTCAATGAGATACATCCCATCATTTCTAGGGCTTCTGCAAATCTCTATTCAGGGATTCCCACCTTTTAACCATGAAATAAACAAAGGAGATCTGTTCTTTTGGGTAATGCAAAGTGCCACGAGTTCCTGCCGGTTCGGCTCGGCCAGTCGTTCGGCGTAGAGCCGATGGAACTGGCGGCGGTCGCGTCGCGGGGCTTCTCCCGCCCGCTTCCCCCTCCCGGCTGGACACCGCCATTCGGGTTATTTTGTCCTCTGCGCATGTGCAGAGGACAAAATAACCCGAATGGCGGCGTCCAGCCGGGCAGGAAGCGGGCGGGAGAAGCCCCGTGCCGCGACCGCCGCCAGTTCCATCGGCTCTACGCCGACGAACAGGTAAGCCTGCGCCAGTAGGAACCCACCCCTGGCTGCGATGAAGGGGGGGTGTTTGGGGGGGTGCACAAAGCTGCAGGATAAGAGAGACGGACCCCCCCATCTTTTAATTAATTTTAAAAAAAATTACGTATATACAGGTAGTCCTCAACTTACAACATTACATTTAGTGAGAGTTCAAAGTTACAATGGCACTGATAAAAGTGACTTATGACCATTTTTCACACTTACAACTGTTGCTGCATCCCCATGGTCAAGTGATCAAAATTCAACCACTTGACAATTGACTCAAATTTATGACCGTTGAATGGGTCATGTGACCACCTTCTGCAACCTTCTGACAAGCAAAGTCAACGGGGAAGCCAGATTCCCTTAACAACTGTGTTATTAACTTAACAACTTCAGTAATTCACTTAACGACTGTGGCAAAAAAGTTCATAAAATGGGGCAAAACCAGTGGTGGGTTCCTACCGGTGCGGTCCACTCTATAGCACCAGTAGCGGCCTGCTGGTGACGTCACAGTACCGGTGCAGTCGGTTGCCGGTGCCTGGGCGCCGCCATTTTAAAAAAAATTTTAAAAAAATTTTTTAAAAAAAATTTCTTCTGCGCATGCCCAGAAGCTGAGCTTCCGGCACTGCGCATGCACTGCCTTCCTACCCCACAGTGAGTCCAAGCAGGGGAGGATGGCTGAGGGAGCGCGTGAGATGCTGAAAGAACGGGCGGCAGGAGCTATCTCCATTCCCCTCCCTTCAACAGTCCGAGAAGCCACGAACGCGCGGTGATGATCCCAGGCATTTTCGCACGTTCGAGGCTTCTCGAGCTGCTGAGGGGAGGGGGAACAGGCGGCAGGAGCCTAGGATCATTGAATGGGGAGAAGCATTCAGGCTGGACGGAGCCTCCTAGAAGAACCGCTGCCGCAGTCTTGCTGCTCCCACTGCAGGGGGTTGCATTGCGGGTGGGCAATGCCCCCCGCTTCTCCGGCTGCTGCCAAGCTCCCGAGGCCCACGCCCACCCGATCACATGGCTGGCAAGCCACACCCACAAAATAAACCATGCCCACAGAGTGGTAGTAAAAAAATTATGAACCCGCCCCTGGGCAAAACTCACTTAACAACTTCCTCGCTTGGCAACATAACTTTTGGGCTGCATTGTGGTTTTAAGTAGAGGGCTACCTGCATTTATATTTTATTTATATTGTATTTACCTGGAAAGTAACATTACATCATCTTGCAAGACAGCAGTTGTTCCAATTTGGTGTTTTCCAGATGTTCTGCAATTCATCTACAATGAACTCCAACCACAGGAGTCATAAGTTGTGTTATGTCTGGTTTGTATGCTGTATCCAGCACATCTGGATGGCATCAGGTTGAGGAAGGCTGGGATTAGTTGAAACTATGACAGTTGGGTCACACAGTGTGTTTCATACTTGTGTTGTTAGTTAATGTGTGGGCCGAATATCAGCATTCTGCTACAAGAGGACAATGAATTTGGAAGGCATGAGTTTAATCTCATCTCACACAGTTATTGTAGAAGGTTGGATGAAAAAACTTTAGAATAGAATAGAATATAATTCTTTATTGGCCAAGTGTGATTGGACACACAAGGAATTTGTCTTTGGTGCATATGCTCTCAGTGTAAATAAAAAAAAGGACACGTTCGTCAAGAATCATAAGGTACAACACTTAATGATCATCATAGGGTAGAAATAAGCAATCAGGAAACAATCAATATTAATATAAATCGTAAGGATACAAGCAACAAGTTACAGTCATACAGTCATAAGTGGGAGGAGATGGGTGATAGGAACTATGAGAAGACTAATAGTAATAGTAATGCAGCCTTAGTGAATAGTTTGACAGTGTTGAGGGAATTATTTGTTTAGCAGAGTGATGGCATTTGGGAACAAACTGCTTTTGTGTCTAGTTGTCTTGGTGTGCAGTGCTCTATAGCGTCATTTTGAGGGTAGGAGTTGAAACAATTTATGTCCAGGATGCAAGGGGTCAGTAAATATTTTCACGGCCCTCTTTTTGACTCGTGCAGTATACAGGTCCTCAATGGAAGGAGGTTGGCACTAACTGTTTTTTCTGCAGTTCTGATTATCCTCTGAAGTCTGTGTCTATCTTGTTGGGTTGCAGAACCGAACCAGACAGTTATAGAGGTGCAGATGACAGACTCAATAATTCCTCTGTATAACTGTATCAGCAGCTCCTTGGGCAGTTTGAGCTTCGAGTTGGTGCAGAAAGAACATTCTTTGTTGTGCTTTTTTGATGACTTTTTTGATGTTAGGTGACCATTTTAGGTCTTGAGATATGATAGGACCTAGAAATTTGAAGGTCTCTACTGTTGATACTGTGTTGTCTAGTATTGTAAGAGGTGGTAGAATGGGAGAGTTTCTCCTAAAGTCTACCACCATTTCTACGGTTTTGAGTGTGTTCAGTTCCAGATTGTTCCGGTCACACCACGAGGCTAGTTGTTCAACCTCCCGTCTGTATGTGGTTTCATCGTTGTCTTGAATGAGACCAATCACTGTTGTATCATCTAAAAACTTCAGTTGTTTAACAGATGGATCGTTTGAAATGCAGTCGTTGGTATAAAGAGAAGTGGTGAGAGTACACAGCCTTGGGGGGCCCCTATGCTAATTGTACAGGTATCTGATGTGATTTTGCCTAGCTTCACCTGCTGCTTCCTGTCTGTTAGGAAGCTTGTGATTCACTTACAAGTGTGTTCAGGTACCGCTAGCTGATTTAGTTTAGTTTTGAGCCTTTCTCATCCTATGTTCCTCAGTTCAAAAAGTTTCCAACTCTATAGAGCAGCGGTGTCCAATCTTGGCAACTTTAAGACCTGTGGACTTCAACTCCCAGAATTTGGCAGCCAATAAGTCTTAAAGTTGCCGAGGTTGGACATCCCTGCTGAAGAGAAAGTCCTGCACAAATCCCCATGGCTGCTTGTTTTGTATGAGCCACAGTTTACCTCAGAGGTGGAAAATAATTTGAGAATAAAATGATGCATAAATAAATATATGGATAATACAATAGATATAAAATATTGAATAAAGGTAAAACCATGATAAAATCACCATAATATGTTGCCATAGAATGACAATAGGATAGATGTTATAATTCAGGATATGAAGTGTAGATTATGATGGTATAATCTGGGCAACATTCTTCCTTAACAGAGCTGCTAAAAGTCTATACACATGGTGACCAAACCAGATATTGCATCTCTTGTGGTCAAAAACTACAGAGACAACAATTAGACTACAACAGTTATTTTAAGAACTGACTGACAAAAGATACTGGACCCCAGAACTACAGCTGGTAAAATAGATATGCTGGAGTTTATAGTTCAACATATACTGTAGGTACCAACTTAGGAAAAACTGATTTACATACACGCTTAATAATAAAATCCTGGAATAAGAGAATGGAAGTGAATTTACCTGAATAAAGTGATTACAGACGTATCTTAGAATAAGAGAGTGGAAAAGGTTGGGGGAAATTACTGAAAAGTGCATTAAGTGCATTCTGTGGGTGGTAGGTGTTTTCCATTTTTTTTAAAAAAAACCTCTCTGTAAGGCAGAAAGGTAGAAGAAGAGGAAGTGGGGAAGGGAAAAAGTGAAATGTGAAACTGATGCAGATGCAAATGAAATGTATTAAAGATATTCTGAGACTTAGCAGTAGGTATAATACCCTTTTTGACCTTAGTGGGGCTTCCCAAAGGGTGATAATTCATTTTCCTTGTCTCCTTCACGGATAACATGAGACAGCTTTTAAAAAAATTGAGCCTCAATTAAATGCAAAATGACTAATTATATGTTGACTAATGCCTTTTTTCCTCAAAAATGTATATCCTAGCACCGTGATGGTGAACCTATGGCACACGTGCCACAGCTGGCACGCAGAGCCCTCTCTGCATGCGCGCCTCCCACCGGCCATCTGATTTTCGGGTATCTGCCACACATGCGTGGAGGGCGGGGCACATGTGGGAGATGCATATGCATGCGTGGGGGGCGGGGGGAGTGCAGGGGGTGCAGCGACCCCCGCAACCCATTTTTGGTCCCAGGAGGCTGCAGGGAGGCCTGCTAGACCCGAAACAGGGGTGGTTGCACACGTATGTGTGTGGGGGCAGGGGTTTTCAGGGGGAGGTCATGTGTGCATGCAAGGGGTGGGGTCATGGGGTTACACGTGCATGTATGGGGAGTGGGGCATGCGGCGAGGTGTCGAGCGCACATTGCATTATGGTTGCCGGCACGCGCGTGCGCGCACTATAGTGTACACGCATGCTTTCAGCATCTGACAAGAAAAAGGTTAGACATCACTGTCCTAGCGGTTCCTACTTCATCACTAGCAGTAAAAACCTCACCCCACAATTATGCAGAATTGTTTTTGCATCCTGAATGAAGTAAAATCTAGCAGTCCTTACATTATTATGCACTTATTTTATAAAAAGCAGGTCTGACTTGGCTCTGTCTATATCATCAAAACAGGGGAATGCAACTCTGTCCCAATTCAGGAAAGACTAAATTGAGAGAGTCTGAGCTCTGGGCTTCAAGAAAAGACTATTAAGCATATTGAGTATGTATGAGAAAAGGCTCTCCTGTTTCAGCTGAAGTCTAAGATCAGTCTCAATGCTTTTGATGTTGAGTCTTTCAAAATCATGACTGTGGTCACCACAGAAGGAGAGAAGCAGACTGAAGACTGATTACTAGGCAGACCTGTCATGTCTTCTACAGAAGAATTGAGGCCTAATTTCCTTTCTCTCTCTCTACAGTGAATTTGGCTAGTTAATTCAATTTCCATTTTGTCTTCGTCGGAATTCCCAGCTTCTCCTCTTGCAATCAATCTGCAGAAAGAGAGCATTTTTGAGCCAGCTGTGGCTTTTCTCATCACTGCATGAAAGTATAAAAATATACACTTCAAGTGGTTTCCCCCCCCCTCTTTGTTTTATGAGTAGAGGGCAAAAAAGGACCTCCACCAAGGAAGTACTTCTGTGAAATAGAAGGAAGGGAGAGATGCAACTTCATTTCATTGACAGAAGATTTGTTAAAAATTTGTAGTGGTAAGCCGTAAATTACATTATATTTAAATCCCTTCCTTTAACATCCATGTACGACGTTTGCAGTGCCCTGCCTTCGATCTGACCTAATTGTAGCTCACAAAATTATCTGCCACAATGTCCTACCTGTTAATGATTACTTCAGCTTCAACCGCAACAATACACGAGCTCACAATAGATACAAACTTAATGTAAACCGCTCCAAACTTGATTGCAAAAAATTCGACTTCAACAACAGAGTGGTCAATGCCTGGAATACATTACCTGACTCAATTGTTTCTTCCCCAAACCCCAAAAACTTTGACCTTAGATTATCTACCATTGACCTCACCCCATTCCTACGAGGTCTGTAAGTGGCATGCATAAGCGCACAATCATGCCTACCGTTCCTGTCCAATTGCACCCATATATTCATAATTCTTGTACTCAAAATCATGCTTGTACTATTATATATATATATATACAGTCATGTTTATACTTTGTGTATACTTTGCTTGTTATCATATACCCTTGACAAATTAAAATAAATAAAATTTATATGCTGATTTTTGGAAGCACCGTGGGCCAAAGAACAAAGTGAGGTGTGGCTAACTAAATCTTTGATGATGCGTAAACATTGAAACTGTCCTTGGACAGAAGAAGATTTTTTAACCATTCTTCTAACATATTTTTATATCTTCAGTGATTTACTAATGTATTATTAAAGCAAGGAATGGAAACATCAAAATAGAAATTGATGGTGAAAAGATACAATGTGTGGGAAAATTCACTTTCCTAGGATTGCAGATTGCCCAAAGCGGTGAATGCAGCCCAGAAATGAAACATCGGATTGCTCTGGGTCGCACAGTAATGATGAACATGAGCCAAATATGAAAAAGCAAGGACACCAGTCTGACAACCAAATGTAGGTTAGTCTGCTCTATTGCGTTCCTGACTAGCTACCAGTGTTTGTGAAAGTTGGACCTTAAAAAAAACAAAACAGGGGGAAAAATCAACTCGTTTGAGCTGTTGGTGCTGGAGAAGGCACCTGCGTATTCTTTGGATAGCAAAGGTGACCAATAAACAAGTAGTGGAGCTCTTAACACCAGACACGTCACTGGAAGGCAAAATTACAAAACTGTGTCTTACTTATTTTGGCCATATCATGTGGGGGAATGCATTTGGAGAAAGCAATTATGTTTGGAACAGGGGTGGGTTCCACTTACCTTCGCCGCCAGTTCGCATCGCAACGTTTTCCCAAAAAATTCCCAAAAAAAGATGGCGGCGCCCACGGACAGGCACCGACCGAAGTGGATCCGTGATGCCATTGTTGCGTCACCAGTGGGTCGCTAATGGTTCGGGTGATCTGGTCTGAACCGGGAGGAACCCACCCCTGGTTTGGAACTGTTAGCGATTAAAGGAAACCAATCCATCAAAAAATATGGTGGCTAGAACCATCAAAGCTGACACTAACCAGAGCACAGACGAATTCAAAAATTAATGCAAGATCAGAAGAAATGGAAAGACCTGGCCCACAGAATCAGCAAGAGTTGGACACAACTACTGTAAAGGGATAACATCATCATCATTATTAAAGCTGGATTTTTAGGGCACTTGGCATTCTCAATAGCCTAGTGCAGGGGTAGGCAAAGTTGGCTCTTCTATGACTCATGGACTTCAACTCCCAGAATTCCTGAGCTAGCATGATTGGCTCAGAAAGTCTGGGAGTTGAAGTCCATGAGTCATAGAAGAGCCAACTTTGCCTACCCCTGGCCTAGTGGCATAAAGTGCTTGGACATGCCTGTCTTTGTCTTTTTCATTGGTTTGTTGTAGATGATTCTTTTCTGCTGTGTTAATTGTCTATTGTTGGTGTGTCAATATTAAGAGAATAAAGAGATATTTATAATGCTATATACAGCCACATCCAATAGAAAGTATCTTTACTATTGCTAACCAACGTGAGAACCATTTTCGTTTCACATTTGGAATCTGTAATTCTGAAGGATGGAAAGAATTAATGATAAATTACTCAACAGAACTGCTGCCAACCACAGAGGCCTTTTGGTTTACAGAGAAAAAGTAAAGAGTCCATTGAATTCAGTGGAAGTTCTGGTGACTCATGGATGCATCTATGCAGGGGAGTTTGCCAATTTTTGATAAATGTGATTTCCCGCCCAACTTAAATAGATGGAATTCCTTAGTAGGCCCTGTCCTACTGACCAGACTTAACTCTCCTAAGCAAATTTATTGCTACCACTGCTAAGGCATGGCAAATAGAAGCTCCATGGCAGATGTGATTTCAGCTATGGATAAGGTGTCAACATTTCACTCCCTTCCAGGGATCTCCAAACTTGGTAACTTTAAGGCTTGTGGACTTCATGGCTGGGAAATTCTGAGAGTTGAAGTCCACAAATATTAAAGTTGCCAAGTTTGGAGACCCCTGCTCTATTCCATCAGAACTACAGACCCATCCCAACAGCTGATTAGTGCAATTTAGAAACAAAAAAGTCCATGGAGGCTTAACTATGGAGCTGCCACATTATTTCTAGCCCATTATTGCCTTATGGAAACATCTTTATTGTGATGCATTTGCATGGATGCAGATAATGGAATATAGCGTTGGGGTTTCTTAATTGTCCTGTTCTTATATAAGAAAATATGTTTGATTTTAGACTCAATTCTTGTCCTTGCAGTCTCTGCGGAAATTCTGCAATTATGTCAAAGAGGATCATGAAAGAGGAACTCACGTTAGGCTTCCTAAGAAACTGTGTCTAAAGCCTACCACTATTAAAGAATGAGAAGAATGGAGAAAATAGTTGAAGGGGTGGAGGTTGGTGTTAAGTTGTTAACTTTGACTATGATTTATATACTGTATACCAGCAGTTCCCAACCTGGGGGTCGGGACCCCTTTGGGGGTCGAACGACCATTTCCCAGGGGTCGCCCCGGCATCCTCAGCTCCCCCCACTGCCACAAGCCTGGCCATATCGCGCCCCACAACCCGCGCCCCCACTGTGCTCCACCCCGCTGCCGCCATTTGGGTTATTTTACCATCTGTGCATGCACAGCATGCTTTGCGCATGCACAGAGGGTAAAAGAATCCAAATGGCGGCGGCAGGGTGGGTCACAATGGGGGCGAAGGGGTGGGGCGTGGGTTGCGGCATTAGGAAGGTTGGGAACCACTGCTGTATACGATCAAAGTTCTGCTCATATATAAGCTTCACTTGTTTGGACTAAAGCTGTGATTATGGTTTACAGAGCTGGGTTATTTTCCTTTAAGTTAAGCGCACACATACACCTCTCCCAAAGTGATACTCTGCTCACTCTCCAGGAAAACAAAGCATATCAAGACACTGTTGCAGAATGATAAAGATAAATTAAGAAATAAAATGTGACATAATTAATGGTTAAAGTTAAAATGTGCTCTAGCTCTTGTATTAAATCTGATCTTTCTAGTTTAAGATGAATCCACTTTAAAGTTATTCCCGTGGTTTTACAGAAGCACCGTCCCTTTGTCTAGGACAGGTTATTCCCTTTAACCTACTGTTTTCTACTCTTAATTGGCAGCGGCTCCTCAGAGTCTCAGGCAGCAAAGTTTTGTCCCAGTTGTTGTCATTTGTGGTTGCAATCATGCAAGGAGCCTGACCCTGGTTCATGTGGCTTTATTGAAGGATCATCTACGTTCCATGTGAGTTGATCTGAGGCTGCCAATCAGTTCTGACAGTCAGTTTATGATGTTAGAGATGTAGAACAGCCCATCTCTGTATGGACTGTGATCACAACACCTTGCTGGCTGATGTTAAGCCCAACACAACTGGAAGGCAATGTGCACAAAGCTGTGGAGCTACATTATCAATATACTTGGCTAAACTAGTCCTAAAGTTCATGAAGTTATTGTGAGTTTATCTTTGATATGTTCAGCAGCTTCTCTCCACACCAATGTAAACAAAGAGGGATTATTCAGGACTGACAGCAAATGAAAATCAATCTATCTCTTGGTTTCATTAGTCTTCATTATGTGACCAAGACAACTTTAATTGCTGCCCCACATACATAAGTAATAAAAATGTAAAATGTTTAAATGAGCTGTGCCTCCCATAAGCTATTATGAATGATTAATGGCAAGCACTCTTAAATGTCTTTGAGAACCACATCTGAATAGCCCTTGTGGTTAGGATGATATTAGAACAATATTTGCTAGACCTCTTGTCTTGAGCCATTATGTGGTGTGCTTTGATAGCTTTGATTGTTCCATCCTTAGTGAGTCTGACTTCAATACACATTTGACTCCTACTTACTCAGCTCTGACAACAAATCTCATTTGTGCTGTCCAAAGTGGCTTCAGGTATTGATGGTGGTCTGTCTTTAAGAACTGCTGATACTGCTTAGAAGAGTTGAAGTACAACACTCCAAGTTACTAGTTGTGAGGAAAAGAAAATAGCGTTCATCCCTGTCCAAAATGAAGTAACCACGGCATTGGCTAGCCTTCAGATTTGGAACTTCACCCACTTGTAAAAAGGGGATCTTAAAAGGGCAGTGGGGTGGGGGAGGAGGAAGAAGAGCAGGAAATATAAATATAAGATGCTAGTTTATGCCATTGGTCAAGGGAATGCACTGCACTGACTAGTAGTGAATCTTCCATCCTATGGCATGATTTATAATCTCTCCCTAAGGCTGAGACACAATGACTAGCTCAAGTTCACCTAGCTGGCTTTGTTCTTAGAGAGGGAACTCATGGCATCGCGGTTTTCAGCTTGGTGCCTTAACCACTACACCAGACAGCCTCTCTGATAACCTTAGTCTTTGACCTGTTCAGTTTGGTGAAACTTGCACTTTGTGAAAAGCTTCTTTCCCTGTATCATACTTCAGTTTCATTGGGTGGCCCAATGAAGTTGGCTAAACGTAGAAAAAAATAGAGAAAAACACATTTGCATCCATTGTTTTCCCTCTCTCTAATCATCCTTCATACTCATCTTACTCCTAAAGTAAACAAACTCAAAGACTTCTGCAGTCCTTTGATTATTTTGCTTACGTTTTTTGTTATTGCAACTTTTCCTAACTGCACAATGCCACTTTTTGCTTCTAAGACATGTATTTTTAATTGTTACTGAAGTATTTTTTTTCTTTTTAATTGTTTCTAGTGAAGTATTTTTCCAGCAGCAGTATAATACAGCAACAGCTCTAATACCAAACAACAGACTAAATAATAAAATGCTAATCAAATAAATGAAATATCATGATTTTGAAACGAAATCAAACAAAATCAAAATATTTTCAAACTCCAAAACCTCAGCTCTAGCAGTGTGCCAATATCTAATATACAATAAAGAAATGCATTCCATGTTCCTGTTGTTTTCATTTCAAATTCTGATCATGCAACGGTACAAAATTTATAATTGGTTATATTTGTGGCACAAATAGTGAAACCTCCTAAAATCATGATTATGATAAACTGCTGGGAGCTACTGACACATGCCTTTCCTTCCCCTAACTGCATCCATTTTCCTGTTAATCACATTTTAGCACCAGCTAAGCACTGTGACTGAACCATGGGTAAGTTTAATTTTAATTATTCTAAGATAGTTGAAAGCAACCTAGTTTTATAATTCATGCTCCATGTTTCAGAAGATGTGAAAACTTCCAATCTTCTCGTCGCAGCCGTTGATAGGAAAGTGTGCCATTCCAAATGTTTGGCTTATCTTTGTCAGCTATATTGACGACGTTTGAAATTATGACTATATTGTGACTCTAGCTGAAGCCCAAATTCCAGCAGCTGCTCAGGGGCTTTGGGTGACCTGGAAGGGTGTTTGATTCACGGGCATCAAAATAGTTGTGACCTGCTCCTGCGCTGCTAATCCGGGGTCCCCTCAATTTGTGTTAAAGCCTTTCTAGGTGGGCAACTTCAGAATAGGTTGTGGACGTTCCCTAGGCTGCCCAGCCTGGAAGCTCTTTGGCCAGCAGTGGGAGAAAAGATGAAGAGGCTCCTTCTCCTGCAGGAGTGGTTTGAAGCAATGTTAGTGTCACCTGACTCATTTTGTTGAGGATGTAATGTCAGGGGTGTCAAACTGGTGGCCCGCGGGCCGGATGCATCACCCGCAGGCCACGCCCACCCCAGCTCCGGGAAGGGAAAAAAACATCGCGAAACGTCGCACCGTGAGTTTGACACCCATGATGTAGGTCATCTCAGGGCCTGGATCATTCCATCAAAACAAATTTCTCTCATTTCACACAGACCTAAAAGGAATCTAAACTGATGAACACATTTCTACCTCCACCACCCTAATCTGTGGTAGTCAAGCAGTCAGTGTTCTCCATAAGCCAATCAGCCCTCAGTCCAGCTGACCAATGAGAGACCAGTTTGGCAAACTCAGAACTCCACCATGCAATCCTTGTCATTTAATTTCACAGGAGGTGGAAGAGCTGGGAAGGAGGATGAGATGAGACTTAATGAGAAAATTCTTGACTTGCAGTTCCAGTATTAATGTTACAAAGCAAAAATTTCTTCCCCCATTCCCTTCCCCTATTTTGGTGCCTTTATTATGGATTCTTAGATTTATCTCACTTTTTTAATGGCAAGGGGCAGGAACCTCCACTCTTTCTTACCCCTATCTATTCTTCCTCTTATAGCTTAAATATCTTTGTTGTCATTGTATCATTGTATCTCCAGCCATCTGGAGCCTCCCTGGCTTCACACCTTCCATTTAGAATCAATGGGGATATATCATAAGGAGATATCCTGTTATCTTGCATGGGTTTTTTTCAATATTGTGGACAACTAGGGCTGCAGAGAAATCAGAAAAAAAGCAACAGCTGCAACCACTATATTCATCTGGCAACAAGTTGACAAATCTTGCCTAAAGAAATTCTTAAATAAATTCTGAAGCAAATTGAGCAACTAATTCCCACTCGCAGAGAGAAAATGTTCAAAGAATTGGAGGTATTTTGGAATTTTTTTATTTCTTTCTTTCACGTTTACAATGCTATTCCAACAACTATTTCTTCTGTGCACAAACCTAGCTTATGTAAGAATTAGAGTGTTATAAATTTTGCATGCTGCTTACAAAATGCAACAATAATGCTATATTTTTTTAGACCTTAGTGCATATGAAAATAAGGACCAAATAACTCTGTACGTTTTATGCAAACATACAGGGAAGTCAGTGACAAATCTGGTGCTGTTTCAAGGATCTCCATCTGGACATACAAAAGTACAAAAAGCAAATCTGGATATAGGATGACTTTAATTTTGATCCAAATAGATCAGCTACATTAGCGAGATAAACTTCAGGTTGATATGATAAATAACCATCCCTCTTTTGTTCTTTGTCACCTTTAGAAAAGCGATTAACATTAAATTTTGAAGTTATGCTGAAACCCAATTCCTGTGTTGAAGTGCGTCAGCCGAAAATGGATGGAATGTTTATTATTCCTAAATCTTGTGATACAGGGTGTGTGGAAAACGGAAAGGGAAATGTTAAGGTTTTAGGTCAATTACCAGACCTATAGGTAGCTACCCTTTGTTAAAGACAAGTGATTTAGATCTTTTAAATACAACCAGTCCCGTATATTGTTTGATTATATAAAATTAAAGTATCACCATTAATGATTGGGTCTTAAATTTTTCTTTCTTGCTTGCTCAATTGTCTGGCTTTTCCTTGAGAGAGGAAGTATGTCCAGGTATAAGGAAGATTTCAGCTGGAATCATGCTTATTTAACATTGTCTCGTACATATAAACCATTATATCTATTCTTATAAATGAATACATTAGCACCCAACAGAGAAAATAAATGAAAATGTTTTGTAAAAGAATACAGGACGACATTTCAAGCAATGGTATTCTGTTAAATGATGAAAATAGTTCTTAGATGGCATTAGAAACTGGTTTGCAGTTCAACAGTTCTTTAAATAAGGTTTTTTTTTGCCCATATGTATCCTTTAAAAATGATAGTGTAATATATTATTATAGATCTAGGATGTCCAACTTTTAAGACTTGTGGACTTCAACTCCTAGAATGGCTGGCTGGGGAATTTTGGGAGTTGAAGCCCACAAGTTTTAAAATTGCCAAGGTTGGACACCCCTGTTATAGATGCTAACCGTTCAATATGGAAGTATATATACATTATTTAAACTCCAAAATGTTATTACTTATGGTATATAAGCGAACTTAAGAAATATAAGACTTGTGGCCCAAGGGCTGTATGACTTCAGCCCACTTGAGATTGGTTTCACCCCCTTTAGTAATGACTATATCTATTTTTTTTAAGGCTACGTCTGTATCTTCTAGAACAATGATGGCGAACCTATGTCACACGTGCCACAGGTGGCACCCGACACAAAAAAGGTTCGCTATCACTGTACTAGAATGTATAATCAGTGTTGATTAAAGTAATTCAAATCCTGAAATGGAAAAAAAACACCTCTATTCCAATATTCCAATTCAGGAGACACATCAAATATTAAACTAGCGTAATAATATATTTCAAGTTGTTATAATGCCATCCATTATGGCATTATACATTACTAATGTATTCCAAAATATGTTCTTGAGTACTCCTTTTCCCACTGATATTACATCCCCCAACTGTGCAGAACATAGGTTATGTAATGAATTTTTGTCAGCTGGATCTTGACGGAGTATAGAGAATTTTATTGATGGGATTTGGCTGGCTGGCACTGAATGGCTTTAAAATGCAGATCATTAGCAGAATTTCAAGGCTCAGAGAATTGGGACATTTTTGTTCTAGAATGATAGAAAAATTATTAAGTTAATCTACAAAGCCTGAAAAGCCTGATCATGAGAAATATTTGAATGCAGCTGCTCCACCAACAGCATTTCTTATCACTAGTTTGTCTTCACTGTTCACTTTTGTGCTGTATGCACATCAAATGGGAAGCTCTTGAGGAACAGCTAGTGTATATTGGTTGGATATAGTGTACTGGTTGGATATATGTTTATGTCTTAGCAATAGGATCAAAACTAGGACTTTTGTTTTCCTTACAAGGATGTGAAACCTACTGAATAGGTGGGAGTGACTTGAACATGTGTACCATGTTGCAATTGGTGCTCATAATCCAAGATTCTGCAGGTTATAAAATCATCTTGGGGGCGTGGGAACAAAACAAAATAGAGCCACTTTTTTGAAGGCCACGTTTTAAGATTTGGGAAGCACAGTGAAAATGTATTGTGCATATCAGCATGCCAGCGTTTAAAACAAACTTTCTATTACTTCCCTTGGGGAAATTATTTTTAATATTATTTAGGTTTTGTGCTATAGATTTAACGAGTTTCCTACCTCAAAGTAGGAGGACATTTTGATTGTGGGGTCAGAGAAAATTACTGATTCAGTAATTCTGGAAAAAAATCAAGAAAGGAAATCTGTAGGTTCATGTGGTCCTGGACATGCAAGATGCTCATCCCTGGTATAAAACACTAATGTGGAAACAATCTACAACAGGGGTGTCAAACTCACAGCATCACATTGTCATGTGATGTATCATGACTTTTTTCTCAGTCGCTAAATCGGGGGTGGGCGCGGCCAGTGCATGACGCATCTGGCCCATGGGCCGTGAATTTGACACCCCTGATCTACAACTTTTGCCAGATACAAAGTTTGAGAAGTTAGTACATTTTGCTTTTCTCAAATAAGGTGACTAGATCAGGCCTGCAAAAACCCCACAAGGCCATAAGAAGGCAGTGAAGTGTTTTCATTGTCTATAGTTCTTCTTATCTAGTGGTTATGTGGATTTTTACAGTTCAGCCTCAAAAAACACTAATAGAGGCAGTAGAATTAAGTAAGAAACTGGCCAGTAGAGTTTAGAAAAAAATGTAGGAGTACAAAACTTGAATCATTCTCCATGTAACTATCAAAAGACATAGGCTTTATCCCATAGGCATGTATTATTTTTCATGGCATTGGCACTGTTCAGTCTTTGACCTTGTTCCCACCTCATTTTGTTTCATATGGCATTCATTCAATTTTCAAACTAACCAGAAAATAAATGTAAAATTCCCAATGGGGTAGAATTTCAGATATTCAGTTTTTATTCATAAAGGCATATTACAAGAGATGCATTGTGTTTTAGAGTGACACTTGGAAGTAATGAATCTCCGAAGCAGCTTAAAAGAAGTACATAAAAACAATGGCAAAGAAAGGTCTGGCATTGTGTGAACAATGTATTTGATGTTGTTGAAAATCAAACACTGTGGTGTGATTTTTGTTGAAAATCAAACATTATGCTTGTGTGGTCACCCAACATATTACTGTATCGAATCAAAAATTCTTTGGCAATCGATTTACCTTTTAAAAAAGTAAGAGAACAGAACATCTGGGAATTACAGTAGATGTCCATTTATTTCTTGGCAACTACATATTTTAAATGTAGAAACATGAAAATAAACCAGTTCTGCTGGCAAGCTGTTTCCAAAATCTTGTAGCTCCGTACAAGTTTCTTTGTTAATGAATGAATAGACGTTATGTGGAAATAGTTCTATATGACTTTTAAAATTATTATTTTTAGCAGACTGAAAATAATTAAAACAATAGAAGTGCCTGCAGTCTAAAGAAAATAGTTATTTAGAGCAGGGGTCTCCAACCTTGGCAACTTGTGGACTTCAACTCCCAGAGTTCCCAAAGCTGGCTGAGGAATTCTGGGAGTTGAAGTCCACAAGTCTTAAAGTTGCCATGGTTGGGGACCCCTGATTTAGAGAGCTAAATGCAGCTAGTCAACTTAATAACAATTGAGCCCAACGTTATTGTTGCTAAGTGAGTTGCACTTTATTTTATGACCTTTTCAGCCACAGTTGTTAAGTGAATCACTGCAGTTGTTAAGTGAATCATGCAGTTGGTAAGAGATTCTGGCTTCCCCCCATTGATTTCGCTTGTCAGAAGCCAGCTGGGAAGTTACAAACAGTGATCACATGACTCCGGGACAGTGCAATGGTCATACATGCAGTATATGCCAGTTGCTAAGTGCCCAAATTTTGATCACATGACCATGGGGATGCTGCAATACTCATAAGTATGAAAACCAGTCATAAGTCACTGTTTTCAGTGACGTTGTAACTTTGAACGGTCACTTTAACAAATAGTTGTAAGTCAAAGACTACCTATAGACAGTTTGATCTAATGGTTAAAACACTAGAAAGCAGGAGATCATGAGTTCTAATTCTACCTCAGCCATTTAAAACTAGTTCAGTGGCCTTGGGCCAGTCACTTTCTTTTAGGCCAACTCACCTCAAAGGAATTGATGTGGGGAAAATAGGAGACGGAAGGTATGTTGGATATGTTTTCTGCTGGATATGTTATTTGTAAAAACAATAAAGGTGGGATACAATAAATAAAAAAATTAAAATTAACCTAGCATGTAAAAACATAATTCTTTCATGAAACATTCTGACCCAGAAATAAAAAAGAGCACTCTAAACGTAGCTTTCTGCAGAAAGTTGTGCTTTATTGGATTTTTTTTCCAGCTACAAGTTTAGCTGTAGCTATACATGATATCACATTTAGAAGATATGCATGCAACTCCTACAAAGCTAAGTACAAGATAAATGATTTGCTAAACAGTTGCAAAATCAGCCAACTAACATAATATTTACAGACAGCCATATTATATCCTTATACTTTCACAGTAATGTGCAAATGTTACAAATATGGCTTTTTTTCTAAAAAAAGGAAGTAAGACATAATTGTACAGAGTAATATTTCTAAATAGTTAGGACTGTTTCACCTTTTTGTGAAACTGGTTGAGTTTCCATTAACTGTACACTGCACTTAGTTGCCACTTATATTACTGTGGCATAGGTCACACATATTTCCTAAGGCACAATATTAATGTTAGATGCTTTAAAAATGAAGCCATGCTTTTTCTGTTTATGTGAATGAATATGCTAGCTACATGGTAACATGGTTGTACAAAATACAATGTTAAACGCTATTATTACTTGCTTAAGTTCATTTGTATCTATTAACATGAAACTACTGTATTCCGAAATCATGAAATACAGGGTTGCATATTAAAACATTTGGTTTTGGTAATATGTGTTGTACATTTAGCAGAGAGTTATAAGGCTTCAGTGGAATAATCATCTTATAACTGAACAAATATTTTACATTCTTCAGTAGCGGTATTTACAATGGCTTTAACTCATTCTTTGTCATTTGGGAATTAATACATATTTCATACACATCCTTCTTCACTGTCTAAAGTGCTTGCTTATCAGCATGAGGAAAACAACAACAACAACAACAACATAACTGCCTGAAACAAAACAACTCCACAACACAGAAATGGCATTTCTTGGGACCTGGATTGCATTCCTAGAAGAAGAAATTATTGCTAAATCCAAAACCTTCAAAAGGCAACTAAATATACTAAACATATTATGTTTGTGTATGTGAACACACACACACATACACACAATATATATATGCATGCGTATATGCTTAGATCGCTACATGCATATACATCAATCCATTGAGCAAAAATCAGATTTTTCCCCCAAATGTTTTTGTCCATCAACCTTAATATTTTGTGCTGTTCAGTTACCTTGTGCTATGCTGAAACCAAAGTCAAATATTGACATGCTAGTATTACTAACTGTTCTACAATACTTAAGCAAAGAAATGTGACAGGCTGGAAATGTACAGCTGAGATGAGAATTTGGTTTAAAAATGCACCATGAATAAGGCAGCAGGATGTCAAATACAGTTCAAGAGAGAAAACTGGGGGAAAAAACACACCTGGAATTCATACACATCATTTTACTTTCAAGAGGATTCTTCTATCTATACCAATTGACAGTTTCTGTGCCTAGAAATACTTTGGATGGCAACGACTTCAACACTGCCAATACAATTCCCTGATGCCACAAACTAACAAAATAAGGCACTTCCAGGGTTGTTGTCCAGTAGAGCCCGAAAGAAACAAAATCAGTTTTTGAGATTGGTTATCAGTTTGATCACATTTCCTATTTTAACCATAAAATACTCCACGCTGTATTCATTTCCAACGTTTTCCTTGAGATGATTTTTAAGAGGAGGCATTTTTAGCTGAAGTCAACCAGTTCCTTTATATATATATATATATATATATATATATATGCATAGACAAAGAGAAGAGGTAATTGTCAGCTCCAAACAGTCAACAAAAAGGAAGACTAGAATGGTACCAGGGATTATCTTCCAATTCTTTGATGTGGATATCTCAGCTAAACTTCTAGCTGACCACTTGTTAGTGGACATGGGTGCTGGAAAGATCATTCCTTATTATCTCATTTACTGCAAAAGAAAGAGAGAGAGAGAAAAAAAACAGAATTAGGGATTATTTGATTACACTCTTCCAACACTCTCGTGTGCTAAAGTAACATCCTAAGCATTTCAAACTAACTGGCGTAAGCAAAGCAACAGTTTTCAAATCGTCTAAGAATAACATTGTCCCAAACAGTCATGCTAACTTGTATGCAAAATATGGGATCCCATTAGAAAAGTAGGACTTGGGTCTTGGCTATAATGCATTCATTAATTATTATTTTTTAAATAATAATTTTTATTCAACATTTTCTAAAAAAGATTTTTTACAATCTGCTTTTTTACAATCTTTCTATATTGATTTGTATCGATTTTACATCCATTTCTCCCTCTTTTTCAATTTACATTTTATTATACATATAATTCCATCATTATGTATGTTTCTATTACACTACACAATATTACAGTCATTCCTTACAGTATATGTCGATTCCATTTCTCCGAATTCAGTGCTCATTTCTAACTTCTATACCTTCTTTGAAATTGATCTTTCTTAACCTTTACACCCGTCATCCAGCCATTTATACCATTATTCATTCCATTATTATTTACAGGAAAAGAAAACATTAGGGACATTTCTGAACACAAATATTATATGACACTTTCTATATAAACACTCAGCTGCTGCAAATAAACTGCCAAAGTTGCAAGCGTAGTACCCAAAACTAAAAGGAGCAATCCTGAATCCTTGAATATTCATTCTAAGACTTTTGAAGTGGGATTCCATAGATTGATATTTCCACAGTAGAATCGATGAAAGAGGGAGGGAAGAAAGGAACTGAAAGTGGTGTTTTCGCTTTGTCAAAAATGGTATTTACAACATGCATACATTTTCCTTAATGGTCAACTATACATGCATACCTTTAAAATAAATCCAACAGGAGTATTTCTATCTATACAATATTTTGAGAGAATATTATTAGTAATAATAACAGCATAACCCGTATGGATTGATAGCACAGTATTGTTGCTGCTTGTGGTTTTCTCCTCCTCTTGGGCTGTGTTAGTTTCCCACACTCCGGTTATGTCCATTTAGCACTTGTGATTTTTGGCAAATGAACAGGAAATGACTGAACCTGGCAAAGGCCATCAACAGTGAGCTGCACAACATCCCTCTATTTTCATTTCTTGGCGGTCCCTGCCGTGACTTGATTGACACTGAGATAGGCAAAATGTCATCAGTACGGCTGTCACCACTTCAGAGCTTTCCTAACATCCCAGGGAAGGGGAAACACAGGCCCACGTCATGGAACCATCCTGGGAAAGCCCATATTTCCCTTTGCTTGAAAGCTGTTGATCATTCCTGTCCAGATAAGTCCATGTGTTTGTGCAAGAGGAATCCACGCGAACTGCGGATTTGCACTGTTGAACTTTTCATAAAAGCGTGTGAGATCGGTTTAGTATTTTTCATAGAAATGACTTAAATCAGAAATCCCAGACTGCCAACGAGAGAACAGATACCGAGGCATGGAATCTGCCATTTTATTTATAAACTCTTCAAAAACCTTGTACCAGAGGTGTCTTCCCTACTTACTTACAAGGTTGTTTCTCTTAACTTTGGCAAATTTAAGATGTCCCAGAATTCCCAAGCCAGGGTGTTGAAATGCACACATCTTAAAGTTGCCATGGTTGAGTAACACGGCTTTACACCAATAAAGCAGTTTGCAGCAAAAGGCATTTATAACAACCTGCATGAACTCCAGAAAAGAGCTCTAAACTAAGCTGGGCCGGATGACTGGAGAAATGAGCGGGGCCCCATTAGCTCTGCTACAGTATTAATTTGAACAACTGATGGAGCTGACTGGCCTCACAAGTTGCCTTATTAGACCCAATATACGACCTGCAGTGTGTTTCCTGCATCTCCACCTAGTCTGATTCTTAGCCTGGCCCTGGCGGTGCTATCCACCTCTTAAACATTGGACTTCTATCAGCTTGGGTCAAAACTAGACTCCCAATAGTGGTGTATCCACACAGGTGACCAAGACCTGATATCTTAGAAAATTACAACGTGACAAAATTATAATATGGCAGACAATCTTGTGAAAAAAACCGTAGACTCTCTCTCTCTCTCTCTCTCTCACACACACACATGGAATATGCTGGACCTTTTAAGGAATGTTAATAGAGACTATGTTTTATGCAAACACAAATATAACCGCCTGCATTATGTACACGTCCAGTCTATGTGTCACCAGTACTCCAAAGACGCAGAAGAGCTGGAAAGAAAGGAGTAGTTTAGTAGGTAAGTATGCTATAGTAAACACAGTTGCTAACAGAAGTCAATTAGGGGAAAACTGAACAAAACCAGGAAAATCCCTGACTGCTCACCATCAATTTTCCAACACCAGTAATATGAGAATGAATATGCAATGCAGATGTACTAAATTAACTTTTAGACTAGCTTCATTTATTTACAATGGGAAGGTTCCTGTTCATAAAAAGGGAATATTTCATCAATCAGGTTTAAGAAAACATTAATCTGGCATACGATACAGATATCTATCAAAATCTTTCTCCATCAAATCTGAATAGTCCATACGTCTGTCAGGAAACGGAGCCAATTCCTTCTCCGTGGTGCTGGTTACATTAGGGGCAAGAGCCATTTACTAACCAGCAGTTAATATTCGTCTTTAACACTCCTGGAATAGAATTGGAAACACTATTGATGGATCACAGTGTCCTTCACTGGTTAAGGCAGCTGGGAGAAAATATTTTATTTCCAGTGCTTGTTTCATTATCTTGCCTGCTGTGAAATCCTATTAGTGTATGGCTCCTTCTACCATACTCCTACAGAAATATTTTAAGCCCAATTCCATGTGGAAGGAGTTGAAGCTTTATATCCACTACACGCTACCAATGCCACTCCAGAAACTGAGGCACTGTAGACTCCTCCCACAAGGAGGAATCCATAAATTTCCATGCCAAACGGATTACAAAAGTACGAATTATCTCCCTGTATGTGATTAACTCTATCCAACCAAAGTATCCGGTATTTATTTATTTAGCGTATGGCTGGTCACACACAATATTAAAACACTTCATTTTTACAAATTAAAAACAGTTAAAGCAGTAAGAAAAACCTAAAAAGGAAAACAGAAATAACATTTCAAAGCTTAATATCAAGTTTGGAGATCCAGTCAGTAGCTGCCGTTGTTGTGCAGAGGAAGTCCCTACAGTCTCCTGGATATCTTCTGTTATGGCATTCCCTCACTATATGCTGAATATAGTATCCGGTTGTCACTAGGAACAGAACAATCGTACCCCTGTCTACTTGGAAGGGTTTCCTGCATCCATTGCAGCTTAGTCCTAAGTAAATGAGGACAATCTGAAAACTGCTGGGACAACAAATCCCTGGTTAATGCAAAGTGTGCCCCAGTGCTTCTTGGGCAATTGATAGGACAATACACAGGCATTGATAAAAATGTGGTTCTGAATTCATTCCCTCGGGAAGTGTCCGAAAGTAAAAAGAAAGAAATTTCATGTGAAGTCTTATGGAGAGTTGTTGAGAACTAAATCCAACTGAGTTAAATGAATTGTTCCAAGGTAAGAGGGTGTGCAGGATTATAATTCAAGTCAAGTTGAAAACAAAGTATTTAACTTTAGAGTCTGTTTTTCTGGTACATTTCCAGTGGATCCAATATCAAAGGATATTGACATCAGTGTCAATGTCAAAAGACATCAGTGTCTTTATTCGTTTTATCAATGGCACCATTTGTGGAATGTAGAATGTGAATCTTGACCCATCTATATGATACTTACTGTGGTTACTTTAGTCTGAAATACGGGATTATTTTATTTCTGAAGCATTGGATTCCAAACTGCTAGAAATTACCTATTTGGTTCATAAATCTTCCTACGTACTATGTTCTTCCATTCATGATTTCTCTCCCCGTTTGGAGACAAATGTGATAATAGTATCTTTTTGGGAATAAGATGTTTTTCTATGGAGGTTAAATTGATTTTTCAAATGAGCTAATTTACAGGCATAGGAAGACAAGTGAAAAGTTGAAAATCATACCACACATTTGGAATGAAATTAAATTTCAAACTAGGAATTTAATTTAATTTAATTTAATTTAATTTAATTTAATTTAATTTAATTTAATTTAATTTAATAGATTTGTATGCCGCCCAACTCCCGGGGGACTCTGGGCGGCTCACAGCATGTCAAATCCATTACAAATAAAAACATATAACAGTTAAAAAGATATAAAAATTTAAAAAATCTCCAACATTCATAACAAGGGGGGGAGACCCAAGTATAATCTGCTCAGTCTCACTTTCACCCCCCCTGCCGGAAGAGCCAAGTTTTTATTGCTTTACAGAAGGCCAGCAGGGTGGGGATGGCCCTGATCTCCGGAGGGAGTTGGTTCCACAGGGAGGGAGCTCCCACAGAGAAGGCTCTCCCCCTAGGCCCCGCCAACCGGCATTGCTTGGTCGATGGGACCTGGAGGAGACCAACTCTGTGGGACCTAACCGGTCGTAGGGAGGTATGCGGCAGGATGCAGTCCGGAAGGTAGCCTGGCCCTGAGCCATGTAGGGCTTTAAAGGTCAAAACCAACACCTTAAAGGTCAAAACCAACACCTTAAATTGGATCCGGAGACTAATGGGAACTTTGATGTGTAGTAGTTATGATGCAATCATATAGAGTATATATGTGTAAACTCAGCAATAAGCACAAATTGATTCAAAGGACTTTATTTTAAGTAAGGGTATATAACATTGTAGCCTAGAATATTCCTATTGCAGCCTAGAATATTCCTATAGGTGAGCAGTTCTTCCTAGTAATGCTTTGCATAGCTTTTAAAAATATGTATTATCTGATGAAATTATCAAGTTAACACCCACAGTTTCCCAAAACATTTTCCAATTTTACAATGTGATAGTTTCCATAGTCATGCTCACTTTTCCACTGACATCATTTTTTTAAAAAAAAGTATGCATAAAGTTTACGATAGAGCACAAAAAAGTCACAAGAATGAAAGAGAAGTGCTTTGTTATGTAGTCACATTACCTGTCAAAGGCCTGAAAAAGGAACTTTTCTATTGCTCAACACATAAAAGGCCACTGCAACAGGATGTGGCAAGCTGTTACACTACAGTTCACAAAACGGATTGTTAAATGTCTTTTATTTAACACTGAAAAGAAAATATTTTCAGAAAATATGACTAGTTTTTTTTCTTTCCTTTTTTCAACGCAGATCTAATATATTTATAAAATTAACTCAATAAAAGTTTTAAATGCTTTGATTCTAAAAGCAAAATATAAACATAGAAGCTATTTTTAAAATTATCTCTCCTTTCTAGAACACCAACTTGAACACCTTTTAGCAGTTGAGAAGCACTGTGTTATTTCTGATAATATAAAGCCTTATGTACATATCATCTTGATCCTAATGGAAACTTATAAAAACTTTTTATTAATTGTAATATTACTAAATTATACATTATATATACAAAATTATAAATTCTATATGTTTTCCACTTAAAAGGCCCAGGTTTTCCTAAAATAACCAGGTTTATGGCAATGAAATTAATTTCAAACCAAAGGAGATATAAATCTGTAGCTCTATGGTGGTGCATGATTTAATGAGGAAAAGAATACAACTTCAGATTTGCTATGGCTTTATGTAATGAGAGTATAAGTTGAGGACTATGTCATATAAATCTGTAAAAGAGTTTAAAGTATGGACTACAAAAAGATGAACCTGCAATTTTATAACTCAAGATTAATGTTCTTATTGAAAAACTGGACCCTAGATTTTTTTTTCTAGTTTGATTTCAAAAGAATTTAGCAATGTTTAAATTAATCATACAGTACGAGAACTCTAGGAATTGTATTACCTGCTATATGTTGTTGTTATATTGTTATGCTATGCTATGCTATATTAATATAATATTCAGTTAGTTTTAAGAGCCTCTATCTTTTGATTGACAATTAAGAAGAGTTGCTTGAAGAGTGGGATTCACAGCAGCCTCGTTCCTAAGTCAAGACATCATGGTTTAGCTAAATCCCATCTTAAGGACTAAATGATCAAAATATCTAGAAACAGACAGTTTAGCTGCATATTACATTCTATTTCAATGTCAATCCGGAACATGTGTTGGCAAATTGCCTCCTGCAGGCCCCCTGTTCTCTACCAAGTAAACATTAGAGCGCCTGCTGCCACAAACTGCCTCCCATCGACCAGTGCGCTCCCACAGAGAGGGCCTCCTCGGGGTGCCATCAGCCATGCAGTGTAGGCTGGTGACACCCAGGGGGAGGGCCTTCTCTGTGGGAGCACCCACCCTCTGGAACCAGCTCCCTTCAGATTTAAGAACTATTCATGACCTGGCCACCTTCCGCCGTGCCCTCAAGACATACTATTTTTATCAAGCCGGGCTGGCGTGAAAAAGTTTTTGGGGTTTTTAAGATTTTACCAAATTTTAATTGTATTGTCTTAAATCAGGGCCACATCTAATATTTTCTTTTAAATGTATACATATTTTAATGTTTATATTGTGTTTTTACTTGGCTGTTCACCGCCCTGAGCCCCCTGGAGAAGGGCGGTATATAAATTTAATTATAAATTAATTAATTAATTAATTAAACATTATTATTAACCAACTTTAATCAACAGGCATTTTTAAAAGCAGTCTGATTAGCCGATACTTTTAGTAACACAGGAATTACTAAAGTTATTACTAAATGTGGGATAACAAGGACTCAGGCTACTGATCGTAGGGTATGTAAAAATGTTCAACTTTCAATTTCCAAAGATTGGGGGGGGGCCCTCAAAAGTTGTGATATGCCTTGGGGATTTTAAAGATATTTTGGTTACTTTAATATATTTTAGATGTGCTTGGTAAGTTAACTACATAAATATCATAACTTTTTAACATTTTGATTGTTTCATTTGAGGCACAATAATACAAGATGGGAGTTTAGCACAGGGGTAGGCAAAGATGGCTCTTCTATGACTCGTGGACTTCAACTCCCAGAATTCCTGAGCTAGCATGATTAGCTCAGTAAGTCTGGGAGTTGAAGTCCACAAGTCATAGAAGAGCCAACTTTGCCTACCCCTGGCAGAATGTGGTATGGAAACGCTCTAATGACAATGCCATTGTTCCCAAAGAATCTTGACAACTTAGGGAGCTGATGGGTACTTGTTTATTTCTTGCTTCTACCTTGAAATATTCTAATTGCTTTGCTTTTTAATCTCACAATAAGTTAATTTAAAAAAAATACTGGTAGTAGCAAACAAATAAATCCTGCTATCAATCATTTTTTTAAAATTATGATATGCTCCAAAGTTAAAATATGGAAAAAGCTTTCACTAGATCATTTCCATTCCAGTAACATACAATAAAATGCTCAGCTTTTATCAGGGGAAATAATAATGTTACCATCTTTACATGCATTTAAATAAAATGTTCAACAATATCAATTAAATATTTGACTAAAGTTATATAATTCTGTCTCTACCAGCTGGGTACCCATGGCTTTCAATGGTTTATAATATATTGTAAAACCACTCCCATATAAATAAAATCCTCTTTGATTTTTAGAATCCTGACCAGATTATAAAAATAAACTGTAAAACAAGTTTTGGGTCAGTAAACACAGAGTTCAATCATTGCTTGTATTTTTATTTTAATAATTTGCTGGGTCTTTTATAATGTCTGTTCATGATTGATTTCTCAACTAAGTAGGCCTATTGTCAGTTAAAGAACCAAAATTAATATCAATAAATAGAATCAGAGAGTTATAAAGTCACATTCATTAATAATGGCAGGAGTGCAATGTTATAAAACAAAGCAGGTAAAATTAAAAATAAATGCTAAATAACAATAAAAACGAAAGTCATTTTCACAAGCGATGATTTTTAGCAGAGGAAACATTGTTCAGCATTCAGGAATTCTGGGAGTTGAAGTCCACAGGTTGTAAAGTTACCATAGTTGCCCGTCCCTGAGTTTACCCCATTAGAATTTACTTTTGGAGGTTGCCATGATTCTAATTTAAATAAATCTCCCACTCTGATCTCAAACACATGTTGGCTCCCATTATGCAAAGCATGAGGCGCCGTGGCTCAGTGGCTTAAAAGATGCCAGAGAAGGTCTATGCTCTAGCGGTTGGAGTCTTACCACCGCATAATGGAGTGAGCTCCCATTACTTGCCTCAGCTCCTGCCAACCTAGCAGTTTGAAATCATATGAATGCAGATAGATAAATAGGTACCACTCACTTCTGTGGGAAGGTAACAGCGCTCTGTGTTTTGCTCTATGCCCTGTGCTGTGGCATGACGTCATGCTGGCCACATCACCATGGCGACGTCTTTGGACAGGGTTGGATCAATTGTTTAAAGAAACAGAGCACTGTCCCCTAAAATTAGCTACGAGTAGCGAAGTAAAACCAGCAGGGACACTTTTACTTTTATGCAAGGCATTTTTGATCAGCACACACAACAATATCTCTAAGCATACTGTAAAAAAGAATAGTCTGGCTGTCCGTTCACCACAAATGAAAATGCAGCACTCTTCTCTTACACAAGAAAATGTAAAGAGGAAATTGATGTTGGGAACATCTCTTTCATGGATGAAAAGCCATTTGAGAAGCAAGCAATATTTAAGCCCCTGAGGTAAGAAGGGCGCAACATACTGCATGGGGGATTAACCTAAAAGCTCCAAAATTCAAAACAAAACAAAACGAAACAAGGAATCAAGGATAAAGTAGGATTACAGAACAGTGGAAAATATAACCACACTTTCCCTTAAACCTGACCTTGTAGTACTCCAGGCATTCTGAATTTATATTAAGTCATAATTTGTCTTTATATATTCAATCTCAATTAAGCCATGACCACAATCCAAGTGAAAGGAGTGATGACAAATGCCAGGTTTTAATAAAACATGATCCTCCCACCTGTGAGTGCAGTTCATTAGTCATTAATAATGGAAGTGTTTTCCTAATTGAAATAACCTCTTTCTCCCTAGATAAACTTCATATATCTGAATTGTGGGATAGGACGACTATGGAACAGACCTCAGGTAAGAATTTCAACATATTATAAAAATATTTTTTGGGGGGGGCTTTGGGGACCTTGGTGATTTGATTCATTTGCTACACTTGTGTTTTTTTTTTAAAAAAAAATCACAAACAGGTTACTTCTGTTCAGCCATTAAAGTTCTTGTGTGATTAAAATCACATAAGGTTAAGAAGGAAGCCCATCATCTGAACCTGTCCTCTGGTGACTACTTATTTCATAGCTGCCCAGACAATGCACAGCTTCTATGCATTATTGTACAGCTACAGTATAATGCACTGTTGTGCACTGCATAGCTAGACAAGACTTTAAGACTACTTATTGCATAGCTTCATGCCTTTGAGAAGATTTGCAGGGACCAACTTGATTTGTGATTGAGAACCTGGAGTTATCAGGGTCCTAAATTATATGAAAAACCCACTAAAGTAGAAGAATTTCCTCTTGCAGCTGATCTTTGTCCTCCAATTTAATCTGGGATTCAGGAACAGTCAGTCCATCTCAGCTCTCTTTTCTTCATCTGGGTTTGAAGTGATGCTTCCAAAGGCCACATCCCACAATTCTGCAGCCCAAGTCTAAATCAATGCTTCAGATACAGTAAACTATGAACTTTTGGTTTTCACATAAATAGCAAGCCTCATAAACTGAATTGTGTAAATGGAACACACCTGTATAGGCACAAAAGACACAATTCTTTCCCCCTCTTGCTTCCAACTGTTTGACAAACATTATGCCAGTAGGCATTCTGTGTTTGATACAAAAGTATTTTGAAAGTAGAATTTAAGGTTTCTTAGAATTGTTGGATTTTTAAATAATTGACATTTTGTGGTAAAAATTAAAACCAGATGGAATTAGGTACAGCTCAAATTATGGTTAAGGACACGTCATCTTATTGCAAACATCTGGTACCAATGATAGATTCACTCCAAACCTTGTTGCATGTAACTTAGACATATCACTTGTCAGCACACACTGTGTATCCGTCAGCCCAAGCTCAATGTTTACAGATTTCTAATCTCATGTATGGTAAAACTCATTTTTGCTATGAACAAATGACATCTTCTCAAGGCCAGATGTCAGCAATGTACTGTCTAATTGTATGCAAGTTCAAACGGGACATACACAAAGCATGTGCATGTAGAATGAGTGGCTGCAGCCTGCTTGCTCTATGTATTTTTTTTTATCATTAAACTCTTTCCTCAACCACAATACCAGCCAGCTCACGTATGGTAATGTTGACCTTTGTTTCTGTTTTGTAAGTAAGAGAAGCTGGATTATCAAGAAAGGATGCTTAAGACAATTCCTTCTCAGTCGTGTTTCCAACTTTTAATTAACTCTGGGTGTGGGGCTGTCATTTTAGTTGGAGTGGTGGGCAGTGTCCCCACACTGTAGAATATATATCCTTGGTGCTAGCCGCCATTCAAGAGTATTTCCTGAAATAGTATTATTATTATCATATTTGCTATACCAGTGGTGGGTTCCTACCAGTGCGGTCCACTCTATAGCACTGGTAGCGGCCAGCTGGTGACGTCACAGTACTGGTGCGGTTGGTTGCCGGTGCCTGGGCGCTGCCCTTTAAAAAAAAATTTATAGATTTTTTTTTAAAAAAATTCTTCTGCGCATGCCCAGAAGCTGAGCTTCCGGCATTGCGCATGCGCTGCCTTCCTACCCCACAGTGAGTTCAAGTAGGGGAGGATGGCTGAGGGAGCGTGTGAGACACGGGCGGCAGGACCTATCTCAGTTCCCCTCCCTTCAGCAGTCTGAGAAGCCACGAACGCGCGGTGATAATCCCAGGCATTTTCACATGTTCGAGGCTTCTTGAGCTGCTGAGGGGAGGGGGAACGGGCGGCAGGAGCCTAGGATCATTGAATGGGGAGAAGCATTCAGGCCGGACGGAGCCTCCTAGAAGAACTGCTGCCACGGTCTTGCTGCTCCCGCTGCGGGGGGGCCTGCGTTGCGGATGGGCAATGCCCCCCTGCTTCTCTGGCCGCTACCAAGCTCCCGAGGCCCACGCCCACCTGGTCACATGGCTTGCAAGCCACACCCACAAAATAAGCCACGCCCACAGAGTGGTAGTAAAAAAATTAGGAACCCGCCCCTGTGCTATACATATATATTCTTGGTTGTAAAGTTCCCTTTAAACTGCTTGGACTTTAGCTCCAAAGCCAATGTGTAAAATGGCAGAATGGTACTTTCCAAAGTATGAAAAGATTAATAATATAGAGACTCAGGTGCTTCTGCTCCTCTATATACAATTGAGGCAACTTGGCACCTCAGCTGGTTCTGTCTGATTTATAATGCTGTAGGCCCCTTGGTCCTAATATAACATTGTTATAAGAATATTTCAAATATTATTAGTGCTCCAATATTGCCTAAATACATGATAAATTATAGTTTGCTTTTGGTGTAAATACCTCCCGTACTTCATTATGAAACCTGGACCTTTCCAAAGTTTTACTCTGTTCTGTGAATGCAGATCTCTATGGTTTTAAAGCCTCTGCACTTAATTCAAATTTTCCTTCTGACCGGTTAATTAAGGTTGTGCATGTCAGATTATACCAATCCTTGCAAGAACTAGTACTCTCATTTATTATTACAAAATTCAATTAGTCTGAATGCATATGTACCCTGTGGATTTGATTGAGAAGTAACTAATACTTAGAAATATGTAGTTACAAGAAACATAAAGTTTTTCTATTGCATTTAATATTCCTTTATGAATTGTTAGTATGTAGACTACTTTCATAATACCTATGTTTCATCTAATGGGCCTCATTCATAATCATTATTTTGCATAGATATTTATGTATTTCTTTCAATAGTTCCTATGTATCTTGCATTCTGACTTCCATTAATATATCATATGCATTCTATGATATTGAATTATTTTAAAATTCTGAGTATACTTTATTTTTTTATCATTTTTTTTAAAAAATGCCCATCTCCCTCTCAGAGGGTAAATAGTAAAATATGCATAAATAACCATTTTTATATTTATTTTTTTCTTTCCATTCAGACATATAAAAGTCTTTGTGGAGAAAATGTAGTGTTTCACTTGAGTAATTTTGGAACTATTTTATTGAATGTCAGTTTCTCTGGAACTTGTGAACTACAGCATAAAAGATTGAACGGTACACATATACCACAACTTTGACTGACAAACACAGGATGTAGGTTTCTTTCCTTATTATTTTTTTTAATATTTCACCATGCAGGAGCAACATATTTTCTAAACTCCTTCATAACAATGGCGGACACTGGATTGCAAGAAGGAAAGAAATATGAATATACTGTCACTCAAGACAATATCAATATTAGCACTATACACAATGCTGGTCATTTAAAATGTAAATAGCAACATGCTCAGTGGCATTAGTCACTATAGTACCATGATGGTGAACCTATGGCACGCGTGCCACAGGTGGCACGCGGAGCCATATCTGAGGGCACGCAAAGCATTGCCCTATGTCAGCTCCAGTGGGCATGCGCACACTGGCCAGCTGATTTTCGGCCTTGGGGAAGGCTGTTTTCACCATCCCCAGGCTTCAGAAGGCTTCCTTGAAGCCTCTGTAGTGCGAAAAACGGCCCAACGAGCAAACTGGAAGTTGGGAAAAACAGATGAAAGGGTGAAAAACGGCCCAACGGGGGGCGCATGCACGGGGATGCGCGCATGTGCAGTGTGGCATGCGTGGAGGTGGTGGTTGTGTGCTGGCACATGTGCATGCTAGCGCACATGCGCACTCCCATTTTTGCCACGCAAGAAGAAAAAGGTTCACCATCACTGCTATAGTAGAACTTGAAATGTCTCAAGGTATCAATGGTTTTCCTTTTGATATACAGAGAAATTTGTATGGCTGCAACTTTCTCCTCCAAGAAAACAAAGAGCAGCATACTTTGAAATGTTTAGCTTTTTGGCCTTGCCAACACAAAAACAATATCATTATTTTTAAAGGATGAGTTTCAAAACTATTTTATTAATTACCATACATTCTCATTTTTGGCTCAAACTATAGTAAAACTCTTCCAGTATCTTTTTTTAAACTCCTCATTTAGCAAACCGTTATCAAAAGTAGCTTCTATCTGTACACATTTCTGAAATACTTTCATTCCAACCTATTTTGGGGGTTAAAAATCCAAGAAGAATGGAAACCTGGCATTAAACTCAACTAGAATGAAGAAGTTTCCACTTTATAAAGGAAGGGAGAAAGATATAAAAAAGGACATTAAAGGTTACAGCTAAGTATAGAGATGGAAGCGGGGAAAAAAAATTGGACAAAAACAAAAGTCATGCCACTACCTGGCTGAAGTGGAACCTGGGTCAAACTTTCGCTTGTTGCCCTTCTCATATCAAACCATGTTTTTTAAGAGAGCCAAATTTGGACAGAGGGTACTTGAAATCACTCTTTCACAAAGACGGATTACTCTGAATTTCTCTTTAAAGAGATTCTATCTGGTGAAAACAGGGCAGATTGCTAGCGGGCCAGATGAAGAGCAGACAATCACTTTCTCCATTGAGGCTTTAATCTTTTTATTCATTTGATTAGATCCCTTTTAGATCCCTTTAGTGATTTCTTCCAACCATTTACGAAGAGGAAATAACTCTGCTGCACTGGGAGCCTGGGAATCCTAGAAAGCAATCTTAAATCTATAAAATAACTGAAGTATAGTTTTAGTGAGCTCTTCAGTTCAGTTCTGATTTTTATTACAATGTCAACAAGTGTTTAATTTGTTTTAAAGTTGAGGTTCTTAAATCTGAGTGATATACAGTAGTTTACAGCTTGCTGGCAAGAACCACTGCAAGGAGAAAAAAAATAAATAAAGAGCACATAAAGAGTGTTCTGAGTTTGACATTATAAAGCAGGGAGCCAAGCCAAGAGCAGCAGTGCTCTCCGAGCCTCTGGCCGACTCTGGGGCCTTCTCATGCAATGACCAATTTCATCTCTTAACCAATTTCATCTGGAGACTGTAATTAAAAGAGAAATATTTTAATCGGTAATTCCCTGTCCCCCCCCAAATAAACATTTACAGATGTTAACTAGTGAGGCAATTTGCTAATTGGTAGTTCTGTTACACCACTGCTATTAATTTTAGGAGGTCGAGTTCAAACTTATAAAGGGTTTTCTTGAAGTTTGGGTACCTAATTCCTAATGGCGATAGGCCCATTTCTTATCCAACAGCATTGGGGCATCACACAAGTGTGAGGAGCAGAGGTGAGAATTTTATACAGGCACCCGAAGTCAAATGCATTTCTTTTGAACTTGGCTGATTTCAAAATAACAGCCAATTGCTATATTCTCCGACAGGCATTAAGACCTTACCCTAACTTTAAATGAAGAATTAGTAAGTTCTGTAAATTCCCTGTATATTCAAATCAGCTTCTTTTCAAAGCCCTGTTAAATGCATTTGTGGAGATCCAGAGAAGATGCATCAGAGACAATCTATTTTTTTTTTGGTATAATTTTGGTCCTATAAAATGATAAAATGGAGGGGCTTTAGAGAAGTTTTTGTCCTCTGAGAACTTAAAAAAAAGGCGAGGGGGGGGGGCTTTCCTCAACTGGCTTACAACTCTGTAACCAGATGCCTTCGCTTGTGCTGAATGCACACGTGTCAGTCCCACTTCTGCGATGTTAGCTGAAGTGGAACTATTTTTTCTCGGAGCCAAGTATTTCATGATTTATACAGCCATATCAAATATCTCTGGAGGACCTTGCAAGAAGGTGATGGCGAAAACCTCAGTTCTGACATTTACAGCCCAGACACAGTTGTCTGATGGAAAGCCCCCCTTTCCCCCTCCCTCTCTCTGGTCACTGGCTTTGAATGGAGCCATAAGGCTTGAGTAAATCAGCAGAATTTCTTGATTTTTTTTCCTAAGGGCTGTGAACAGTAAGTGTTTTCCGGTACCTACTTCCTCTGCCATATCTAAAACAACAGCAGCTGCTTGAACCTGATAGAGAAGCATCCCAGAGTGAAAATTTTCACAACTGGGGTGGGAAAGAAAAGAGAAAAAAAAGGGGAGGGGGAGGAGGTAGAATGCATTATTCAGAGAAAAGATAACACATGCCTACATATTGCTTCTTGCCAATGATAGCCTCTAAACCGAGAGCAACGAAGTTAAAAGCAAACTCTCTATACCGACCCTGGGAATAAGAAGTTTCCAGGCTGGATAGGAAAACAGGGAAAGCCCCAAAGCACTTGTTCTATTGTACAGCCTATCATATATTGATTAGCTAATGTCTCCAAAGGACCGATAAGGAAGGATAAGTGACTCAGATATGAAAGCTTTTGTCCCTTTCTTTACTCTGACTGTCTTTTTGAAAGTGTTTTGAATATTTTCATCAAGGGAAAGTTTGGGTTATGAGAAACACACACACACACACACACAAAAAAAACAAAGGACCAGGAAATGTCACGGTGCTATTTTCAACCTGTTTTGCGTCTTGGTTTCTAGATTTGAGGACAAGCTCAGGTCAACAATCATAAGGTTGAGCTGCCATGCTGATGATGGTTGGTTTATTTTATTGCTGACAGGAATACAAATATACACAGATGCGATCTCTTGCCTCAAATCATAAGAGCCATAGGCAATAAGGGGCGTGCATAAGTGCACCACAGTGCCTACCGTCCCTGTCCTACTGTCCTATTTATCGGTACTTTTTAAACTTATGTTATGTTTATACAAACAACTACTATCCTATACATGTTTGTATAGGATACAAAAAAGATAGAACTGTGTCTCCAAATCCAGTTCTAGTCTCTGTATTTAAAAAGAGATGTCACGGAGTAGAACAGGAGTTTCCAAACATGGCAACATTAAGGCTTGTGGACTTCAACTCCCAGAATTCCTCAACCAGCCAGGAAGATCAAGGAAATGGACATTAGGAAAAGAGGATCAGACCAAAAAGAGATGCAAGATGCCTTTGGATATAAGAGCTGTAACAGTGGTTTGCAAGCTTGTGGCAGTGCAGATTGTCTTCAAAGGAGCTTCAACAGAAGATATGAAGGAGGCCATTTATTTCACAATTCACAATCAACCAAAAAGCTGTAAAGAAATGTGTCATGAAATACAGAACAATCTTCCCTTTAAAGGAAGATAGGGCCACTACAATGGCTGGTATGCTAATGCAAGCAAAGCCCGAGTTTCAAGAAATCTTGACAATCGAGATAAATTTCATTTTATTCAGGATCAAGAGTTTAAAATAATACAAATGAGCCATATTTTAACAGTGCCTGATTTTAGTGCTTTAAAATATTTTTGTGGTGGCATCATCCTCTCTTAATTAGAGAATGGTGAGAGGTAGGGAGATTTGCCCTTGGCTATGCCTCCCCTTCAACCAGAAAGTATAACCAGCAATTAAGAAGTCATATATTCTCCCAAGAACTAAATTATTATTTGACTCAAAGAATCTATATTAATTAGTGTGCTCAATTTAATCAGATTTTTCTGTTGGACAAATAACATGGTTCAGAATTTGATATTAAAGATTTGTAATTATGTATAGATATTATGCAGTGGTATATCATATTCAAGGAGAGCCATTTTGGTGTCATGATTAGAGATTGTAACTTTTAGTCCTGCCTTAGCCACAAAGCCAGCTGGATGGCCCTTGGCCACTCTCTCTTAGCCTTAGGAAGGAGGCAATGGCAAACCTCTTCTGAAATATTGCCAAGAATTCTGAGGGACTAGTCCAGGCAGTTGTTAGGAGTCTATACTTCCTTGAAGGGACAAAATTAACTAATTAAATAAATAATCATATTCTATATGTAATAAAGCACATCACGTGGTACATTCTTAGCTATCAAAGAACTAAGAAGGCTGCAGATAAGATAATGGAAGTTTGCAGCAGTATTCTGTTTCTTGTTGAGAGTAGAAAACTATATACTTATCATTAACAGATTAACAGAGTTGGAAGGGAACTTGCAAGTCATCTAGACCAACCCCCTGCCCAAGCAGGAGACCCTAAATCTGCCTCTACCTAGGATCAAACTCCTATTTCTATTTTTGATCAAGGTAAATTCTTAACAGGAAAGAAAGAAAAAGAAAGAAAGAAAGAGAGAGAGAGAGAGGGAGGGAGGGAGGAAATTCCTAAGTTTCAAAATTTATATTTTGTGGCTAAATTACATAAAGAAAGAAATCCTACTCAAAGTTTAATATTTCCATTTAAAATCTGGTCCTCATATATCTCATTTTTGGATTTGAGCCATTTTTTGCAGACTTCTTTTTCACAAGAGTGAATTTGCAAATTCTTGAGTAATTCAAAAATAACTGAATGGAAAAGGTTGACAAACAAAATTATTTTTTGATATTTTTAATCTCATATACCTACACATTATTAAGTGCCATGGTTAAGGCAATCAGTTTTTATTCTTTTTCTGGTTAAAATCAATACTCATGATATTTCTGAACTGGAATGCTGTCTGAAAATTACTTTGCACAGGTGTTGTTCAAATTAGTTTTAAAAATAGTTTTAAAAATTATGTAGCTATTATATTATCTACTTTCAGTTTCTGTTATGTTAGTCCAGGGTTTTCCCATTTACACAACAGCAACTATGAATATGCAACAAACTCAGTGCTGATATATATATATATATATATATATATATATATATATATATATATATATATATATATATATATATATATATATATATATATATATATATATATATATATATATATATATATATACATACATACATACATACATACATACATACATACATACATACATACATACATATATATATATATATATATATATATATATATAGTCTCATTCATCATCTTCAGGCTGGTGTCTTCTGCTTCCTGCTTCTAGGAGCAATGTGAGATTGCTGCTGTTTCTTCCTTTTAACTGCCAGTGGAGGTTTGAACTGATAGGGTGGGAGCTTGGCTGTGTTCTGATTGGTTGGAGGTGTGATCTGATTGGTTGGGGGCCTGGCTGTGCTCTGATTGGCTGGGGGTTAGCTGTGCTCTGATTGGCTGGGGGTGTGCTCAGGTTAGTCTGACTTGCAGGGGGATTTGAGCTGGTGAGCTGCATTGCTGCTGTTTGGCTTCGGGTTCGTGGTGGTGCCACATCTTCATGGAGGGTGTCAGTTTGCTTACAGGAAGGATTTTCTGGAAATGAATCAAGTCAACTAGGATCTAATGACTCATCCTTCTTCTATTTTCTCAGAAGCCTCTCCAGCGGAGGCGTACAATTGTATTTCACTATATTGTGAAAATATATTTACCTCTTAATAAGTCCACAGAATTCTTAAATTGATCTTTATGAAAGTAATAGCAATATTACTTAGACTTATATACCACTTCATAGTGCTTTACAGCCCTCTCTAAGTGGTTTAAAGAGTCACCATATTGTCCCCATCAATCTGAGTCCTCATTTTACCGACCTCGGAAGGATGGAAGGCTGAGTCAACCTTGAGCCGGTCAGAATCGAACTCCTGGAGTGAGCAGTGAATTAGCCTGCAATGCTATCATTCTAACCTGCACCACCACAGATAATGATTTTTTTGGGGGATAAGGGGGGAACAATTTTTAACAATAATAACATTGGTGATAGTCATTGGTTTTTAATCTTCTCTTTTCTGAGTCTACACCATTCAACATTTTAATGACAGTATCTGTGAAATATCCTACTCAAAGAATGGCTACCAAAGATTTGGGTGAAATTTCTCCTGGAAAATTTCAGTAAAATATTTCATATTCTGGATCTTTAACAATAATAATTTTATATATTATACAACAGTGAATTGTTGGAGCATAAGAATTTTTTAAAGAAAAATCCCCAAAGTACAATCTATCTGCTAGTTGTCTGAATTTAAAGGAACTGGCCTTTCTAAACTATGATCTTCCTCATTCAGAAAAAGCAATGTCAATGTAGAAGCACAGTTAAGCAAACATAACTCTAGCTGATTGGTATGGAACAGTTCCAGTATTCTTCAATATGGCTACACTTTCTGGGATTACTGGCAGTTGTAGTACCGTATCTGGAGAGAGACAAACTGTCCACTTTGACCTTGCAGAGTGAGGTCATATTACTTTCTTCTACCTTTTTCAGCATTTAGGAATATGCAACATACTTTTTCACAATGTTAAAATCCTACTGAGTATCTGATGTATGGCATGAAAAATTAGACTCAGCCCATTTTATCAAACAGATGACCAGTAGAAGATTAGAGTTTAAAATGAATTTAAGGTTGTAGATTTTATTCGTATTTTCATGAAACTATATGTGCATTTTATTCATATAGTTCCATGTCAAACTATTTTTCCATCATCAAGTTACTACTTTTTCTACCTCTTTAGTGATATAAGCTGAAATGCTTCATCTACTTCTGGAAGGTCTAGAGGGCACTTTCTTTGAAGAAATAAAAATCAGCTATATTGGAATAAATGTTACACATACCATTACATACCCATTAACTGTGTGAAAGATGACTATTTGAGTTTCCTTTGAGATTCTCCTGAAATCCACATTGGAATTATGTTATCTTTTAGTCTGAGTTTTCTGATGCTACTCCCGAGTCTCATATTCCTAGTATAAAAATATTTGTAAACATTGCTTGAATTGCCTGTAATATCCCTTAAACTCCTTTTCAACTCTTCCCCTCTGTAATTTAGAAGATGAAAATTTTGGAGCTTCTTTTGAAGCAGCAAATATTATTTATTTCCTGAAGAGATTGGGGATGTGATCTATGTACATATTTTTGAACGAAACTAATGTATTGCAGCAATACTTCAAAGACTCACAGAAAGCTCACATTTTAGCAGTTGCTATGTCCCTAATCTGGTATTGAAAGATTGAGAAAAATGCTAAAAAACACCAAAATGTAGATATGGCCACAGAATCTTAGCCTTGGACAAAGTTGTACTAATGTCCAAACTTCAACTGCAGTGTTACAATATGATCCCAGAACTGAAAACTTCAACACCACACCATTATGGAAGGAATAGACATGAAAAGTAAATCACTTGCAATATAGAAAATTCTAGTTTCAATCCTTGACATTTTAAGATTAAAAAAGAATCCATTAAGAAATATAATGGAAAAGGATTTTGCCCAAGACCTTTTTTCTGATCAGAGATGAGAAAGGAATTTGTGTCACTCAAGATAGGATACTATATAGCAGTAGAGATGTGAAAAGTGTCAAAAAATAACAAGAATCAAGGGGATTCTTGTGACAGTGAAAATTAAGTCAATATAAAGGTTTATTATAAAGAATAATTAGCCATTTAAGATTTTAGGATTCCAAAATGATTTAAAATATGATACAAATATCCATTTAGTCAAATGAGTAGAGTTCATATTAATGGAAAGTGTTGGTTGATAATCTGAATTTGTTTTCAGGGGATAAGCCACAGGGTCTGACATGTCTAACCTCTTTCATTTTAAGATTGGGTTTAAGAATATTTCAATGATTAAATTAATATTTTCAATATTAATTAGGAATGATAAAGAACTTAAGAATAGTGCAGGGAAACGGATTGATAGGAAAGTGGCCTAATCACTAAGATTCCTGAGCATTCAGAAGCTAGATTTGTCTGGATCAGTACTGTTGAAATGCTATTCTGCTTAATCTTCTCTTTATTGTGTATTATATTCAATAGATGTTTATCGTGTTGACAAGAGTTGAAGAAGAATTTCAACATCACCATGTACAATTAGTTATCATCAATGTACAGTATTGATGATTCCTTACCCTGAGCTGACAGATGAGATCTCCAAGTGGCTACAGGTAGATGATGATACAAAACCATTTGATGTAGCATTCTACTAAATCTAAGCAGATCATAGTCAAATCAATGCTAGGAAGAGGAAACTGCTTGGGACACTCACGTACGTTATTTGGAAAACTATGCAAAAGGGCAGGATCCAGATGTAATGATGTAAACACATTATGCGGACAGAACTTCATCCTGTTTGACAGAGATCAGCAGCTCAACTTTCCCTTATAACTTTTCCAATAAAATTTACAACTGTATATATTTTCCCATTTTTGAGACAAAATAAAAATATTTTATATAATACCTTTGCGAGATGTTTCTTTTTGGTGACATCATGGACATTATCCTTTACAAAGAAAAGACCATAATGACAGCAATCTCATGGAATACAGTGAGCAGACCAATCTTTTAGAAACAAACTAAGAATCTGTCCCTTTTCTTTAAAACAACAACAACCCGAAATCAACAGTTGTCAAGTATATTTAAGAAAAACAATCTCCTGTGCTACATTGGAGATCTCTAAAAGCAATGCTAGGCTTAGACTGTCAGTACTATGTTCAGTAAACATAATCATCCTGCATTTTTGGCTATTATCGTAGCCCTAGTGCAATTTCCATTAAACCAGACGGGAGTTTTGATACTGAGCAAAATATTTCCTAGCAAATATTAAGTCATCAAGGTGAATTCCAATAATAGAATTGCTCTAGGGTCTTATTTGGAACTTGAAGAACTGGTCGTTTAATTTCTGACAAAGATGCTTGATTATGTTTTAAAAGTCGGATACTTCAAATATAGTGAAAACAATAAAAACATAATATACAACAACAAATTTCTGAAGCTTTGATCTTGCCTTTCTAGTCACTTGGACTTTTGCTATCCCTACCCTCTAATATGGCCTATTTTGGTTCTTCCCTTTTCTTTTCTGTATCTTCTGTCTTGATTCTCAAAACCACTTTGGCATCTTGCAAATCCTCTCCTAATAGATTATCGTCCTCTACAGGCACAAACTGCGTACTTCCTAGTAATCATATGTCTTGATGGTTTCACCAGTGGTAAAAAGTTTCCCAGTCCAAAATTAATGGATCAGCTACTCTACATGCCTTAAAACTGCCAAAGAGCTATAATGTATTTTATGAGATATGCTCCTAAATAAAAATAATATTAATTTCTGCTAGGCCTATGCCCATCCACAATGTCCCAAATTATTTTTCATACGACAATATTCCTGCATCTGGCTATGATAGAAAAAAAAATAACACAATGAGTAAGGATGGCCAAAATCTTGAAGACCAAGGCCCTTCATCGGCCCCAACGTGGCTGCTGGCTGACTTTCAGAAATTATTTTTCAAAAAAATAATTTATCCAGAAGCAGTTCTGTCAAGACATACCAGGTCATTAGAGCAATGAGAGTTTATACAGCTCCCACAGTGGCGGTGGAATGACCTGCCAACACTACGCAGCTCTCAAGTGACACTCCCCAGAAATATTTCAAATGGATATCATATTTCAGTGATGATTGCAAGCATCTGAACAAAGCTTTTTCAGGAAAGCTCTGTAAGTTTCTGGATAATATACATTTTCTTTGGCAACATCGCAGGTTTATAAGTAAACAAAAATTCTGAAACTTATGTGCAACATGATCTTATCCACTAAGCAATATTATGGTCATTTTAAACATCCTTCCTATTTAGAATGGCATGATGAAAGGAAGCAAATGTCTGAAATGGGAAATGACTCCCAACTGTCTTTCAATTTTTTCTGTGAGAGAGATATTTGGGCTAAAGGAAGCAGTTGCACAAAATGTCACAAAGATCAGCATATTTGTTGGATTGACTGCTGCCCTTCAATGTACATTAAATGTTTCTTTTCAAAACAGTTCCACAATGCATCAAAAATCACAGGATGCTTGTTTTATTTCTTTTCTGCTTGTAGTTTTGCTCGTTACTCATATCAAATACTTGAACATCAGGGCCAAAGGGAGACAACATGTTTTTGATCTTTTACATAAAAGCACAGCAACTCAGTTTTAGAGCTCTTAAATGTTGTATTCTCAGCCAACACATTCCATTTTGACAGGCGATTTCCTGTCAATGTCTAAAGATTTTAAGATGTATTCTAGTAGATGTCAAGTGTGACAATGAAATTAGGTTCCTTCTTTTGTAGGCATCCACCCAGCATTCTTCTACAGCTACACATAACAATGCTATCATAAATAAGGCAACATTTAGGGCACCTTGTTCCCCATTACAGTCTTCAAGTCGAAGACAATTGCTTAGAATTTCACTGAAAAAACTTCCTTTTTTAAAAAACCAGTTAGCTAATTTCTTTATTTGGTGTTGAGTTGCCATTTTAATCTTCCTTAACCTGGTATACTCTATGCAATGGCAACACCCAGAATTTGGAAAGATAGTTAAAGTCACCATTTATCCAAGCATGATGGCTTGACATTATCATACAATATTCTTTCTTCTCCTTTCATGTTGAGACAGTTACAAATGTATGCAACTAGTCCTGTTACAACATTTCAAATTTGCTCCCTATCTCTTCATTTAAGCCTGTTTCACCAATCCTTCAAGGACTCTTCACACACTTGAGTCTCTCTTGTTGTACCTATTTAAATTCACTTTTCTATTTTACATTCAAATCAAAACTGTAAGTGTGAGGACTGGTTATAAGTCACATTTTTCAGTGCCATTGTAATTTTGAATGGTCACTAAATGAGTGTTACAAGCTGAGGACTACCTATATTCTAAAGCAAATGTATATACAATACACTTATAATGCACTTTTAAGTGACAAATTCTCAATGAAATCTCAAACTTTCCAGCCCAGGGAAACTAGAGAGGTATGTATGACTGAGAGTAGCTGCCGCAACACCTTAGGACGGCCCTAAACATTTCCTTAGGGAGGTATCAGTGAAAGGGTACTTCCTACAACTTATTGCAACAGAAAAAAGGAAAATCTTAATGCCATGACCTGACCCAGCATGGTTTCATTTAAAGACTTACCACTCAAATATGGACATTAAGGTCCATTAAAGGATTGACCCTAATGAATTATTTGAGGCTTAAAATTTTTTTCTTCCCTACCCATCACAGGCTTAGTGATACAGCATGTTTTACCTCAAGTGTATATGCGCTTTCAATCACCATTATAAAATGAGGAGGGGTCTTCAATCTGGGCACCCTGCCAGCTTTGCTAAAACTTTCCACTAGAAAAGGCTTTTGTTTCTTCTCTGAAGCGGCTAAGCTGGGCCAAATAAAAGGAAGCGCAGGGAGGGAGCAATAGGGGGGGGAGTTTGAAATCCAGTCCAGTGTGTGTTGACAGTATTACTGGGCCGAAGACCTCTACGTTGTTCTAATGACATCTGGACTACTGGAAATTAGTGAGCACCCACCAACATTTTAGGAAAGGGCTAATTATGGCACCAGTAGACTAAACTTAATGCTTGGAGAGCCAATCATTCTAATCACAAAGCTGAGGTGCATGAAAAGGATATATTTCAACACAAGAAGAATTCTGTCTGGTACAGTTCCTGTTCAAATAAACTATATGACTAAACCATGTGTATAATTTTGTGTGTGTGTGTGTGTGTATATGTGTAACACTCCACCTCTTCCTACACATATGGTGCAAAAGCAAAGGCTTAAATAGGAGAAATACAGACATGGTAGACTTCTAACAGTTGGGCAGTATAAACGGTTCTTGGGTAGCGGACAGCCTCCACAATTCCCAGCACTTGTTTTAAAAAGTTATTTTTTAAGAAAGAGCTTTAAAAATAGTTGGCCAAGTTGCAGCTTTCAGTAACACTTTGCCTTTACCACGTTCTTCCCACCCACCCACAGCCTTTTTACATACCCGCATAAGTGTTTAATAGGCCTAATTTCCCACCACTTTTATCATTAACAACAAATGTCATGTATGTGTTCTAGGACAGAGGGCTACAAAACTCTCAAGTACATAGAGACAATTACCAATGGCAAAAATCGACTGAGAATAAATAAATCTCCTGATGAGTGACATCTACCCATTGCCAACCAGTAGCTCCAAACCTAAGGACCTCTTTCTTATGGATATGCCAGGCTTTGCAAGGCTATTGACTATGCTGATTGGAAAATTCAGAGTCTTGTATTCTCAACACTCCTAGAAGGCACCAGTTTGAAGACTGGTGTATACTCTGTACAAAATATCAACATAAGTTGATTAAGTTAAGCCCTCCTTTAGAAAGAAGAGGGAGTAAATATATGTGCAGTGGAAAAACAATTTTAGTTTCTAAATTCAATTTCCTAAAGCAGTTTCAGGGTAACTCTAGCTGACTTTTCAGATGCAAAAGTGACACTGTAAGACCTTACAGATTACCAAGGACGTAATTATAGGGGTAATCTTTCACTGTAGTTTATTAAACCTGTTAGGTCTTTGGCAGAGTTATGGTTGACAGGATTTTCAACTTTTCTAAAGCTAAAAGTTTTTGTCAATATTGCAGAGTCACTGAAGGTGAATCTAATTATCTTTCCTCTTTCAAAACCATCTAACACATTGTGACATATCTTTATACCCACTGTGATTTATCACCCTGGTTAGTTTGTGATTATACTTTGAATTTGGCCCTATTGTTGCATACAGTTTCTTTCCCATACCACCCCTCTCAAGGCAACAGACAGAGGATAAAACAAACAAACGATGGCCATGAACAGGAGTTGAAGCCTTGCTCCATTTTCATATGCAACATATGTAGAAAAGGAGTGGGGTTTTCCTATACAGTTGTGACCACCATTTTGACTTTTTTCAACGATAAGTTTAGCTGGTGAAAGCAACCATGATGAATAAACATTTTTTCTGTGTTCTTTCTTTTGTTATCAAGCTAACTACAGTTATTTTAATATTGAAATTTCACTCTGGAAACAAAACCTGTATTTTCCCATTGTTACATCTCTGTAGGTCAGTGGTTCTCAACCTTCCTAATGCCGCGCCCCGCCTCCACTGCGACCCATCCCGCCACCGCCACTTGGGTTCTTTTACCCTCTGCACATGCAGAGGGTAAAAGAACCCAAATGGCGGCGTCCAGGCGAAGTCTCCCAACCCCTGTGAAAGGGTCGTTAGACCCCCAAAGGGGTTGTGACCCCCAGGTTGAGAACCGCTGCTGCAGGACAACACAGAATTATCACTAGCAAAGTCAAAACATGCAGAACTTTTTTTAAAAAAAGTTACAGATGGTTCTGACATTCAACTTCTTTTCTGCTTTGCTTGTTTCCAGAGAAAGATTCTCATAGAGCAGTCTCATCAAACCTGTTCCTCTCCAGATGGAGCAGACTATAGTTCTCACCATTCCACGCTTATTGGAGAACAGGAAGAGGATCACTCTGGAAGGCAAAAGGCCATTCTGGAGAATGTGCAATTTGACCTTTCCATAGCAAATGCCAAATATTTTATGAGTTCCAGTCCGATGTTACCTTCCCCATGCCAATCAACAGTGCTATAGCGATATGCTAAATCGAGTCACACATTATGCTAAATCAGATTATGATATGATTTATCCTATTTGATTTCAGCCACTATGGTTTGCAAATAATAATCTGCAGTTCAGATGATGGTATACAATTTATTCAACACACTATAATTAAGCATGCAAACTTTGTCAAAGGCTGAGTCCTCCCTTAAGACAATCAGACCCTATTCTATGGTTCTCTCTTTTTGTTTCAGATGTTTACCTACAATGTTCAAGATTACTTCTACAAAGTCTTCATATGCAGTTTCCCACAACCCTAAAGACACAATCAACTTCACATTTCAGAAACCAATAGGTTGTTTTTGAAATGTTAACCTAATGTTAACACTTCATGCTTTAAAGAATTACTAGTATTTTGTTGTTGTTTTCCTGTAAAACATGAATTGTTATCAACAGATTCAAGAAAACACTGATTAATAGTATCTCCCTCTGTAGAAAAGTTGGCTCATCAGTTAGTTTCCAGGAGTCTCTTCCTGTTAGTGCTGACGTGTTCCCTTGTCGCTTATAGAGATAACATTTATTGATAACCCTTGCAAATTTCTTTGATGTCCTTAATGGTAGGAAATAACTTCACAACTGAATGGCATTGTGCAGTAGGAATCAAAATATACCAAAAGAACATTAATAAGATTAATAATCCAAATGGCCTCCCTTTGATGCTGAAATGGCAAATACTATCATTTTCAAAATAATCTTAAAATGCCAACGTATTGTGAGTGCTACACAGAGAGGAACACTTTTTGAAAAGTCACATTTTGATGAAAACCAAACATATTCAGCTTAAGGAACAGGGGCTTTGTGAGCTAAAGTAGTCCTCCCTTTTCTGTATTATTTTAAAAGGGATATAGTGGTATATTCATATATATGGTCACCTTTTCTGTTTCTAGAAGTGGTTCATTATCAGCTGCCAGTGTTTTAGTTGGTGTTGGCCTTTATATACATCGAGCTCTTCCCAAGAACCTAGGACGTTGTATTGGTGTAATATATGTGTGGATCCAAGTAGTGTGGCCTTTTGTAATTGACAAGAGATTTTGTCAATGCACCATCCAAGATTATTTGGTATAGCACCCAGTGTGTTAACAACCACTGGGATCGTAATAGCCAGTTTATGCCATTATCTTTCAATTTTGATTAAAATTGTTCTTTTGAAATTATTTTGATTGAAATTATTATTATTATTATGGTTGTTTGCATAATCAGACAAATGTTTAGACTGGATTTGGCATTTTTATTCACCCATTGATTCCTTCTGAAGGACCTGTATAGGCAGATGTTGTTATTAGATGTTAAAGGTACCATTGCATGATGTAACCTGTTCTAAGGTAAGCTGCCTTTTACAGTTGACTTATGATGATTTTGCCAATGCCGATGGGTGTTCAAGTGGAGCTCCAGATGTTTTGGACTGCACCCAAGGCCCCTATTACAATTGGTACTACTATCTTTGCTTTCTTTTGCCATAGTCATTCTACTTCTATTTACAGGTCTTTGCATTTTGTGATTTTCTCCAGTTTTTTCTCTTCTCCTGTTTTCAACTACCGCCACATCCACTATCCACATTTTTTTTTGTCTTATTGACAATTGTTAAATCTGGGGTGTAATATGGCAGGTGCTTGTCTGCATTTGGTAAAAAAAATTAAAAATATGTGCAAGTTTCACATGAATGACTCAAAACTTCAATAGCATGGGAAACACTGACATAAAAAATGAGCAGAAGTAACTATATTAAAGATACATTTCAGATGCTCTGGCATGGAAACATCCTTCTTGACATAAGAATATAAGAAGGGCTTTCCTGAATTTTAAAAATTGTTTAATTTAATGTTTTTACAGGCAATTAATTCTTATATTAGCCACATGAATATTATACTAAAAGCAACTGGGGAGTCATGTGCCATTTTGGATGTGATGAATACCTCTTGAACTTCTTTTCAGAATTATAGCAAATATTAGTAGGATACTTTAAAAAACTATATTACAATCCCTGGAACAAGAAAATGCAATATTTGCTATTCAAGCTTCACATTTTAACTTTTAAAATGAGAATTTAGGTTTAGTCATGCTGCCTAGGGTTAGAGTGAAATATTACAAATGCTTTTGCAAAAACACATGCAAACAAATTGTGACTATTTTTTTCCCTTTTTCCTTCCTAGTGTTTTCCTGCAAGTGCACAATCTGTTTTTTTCCAATCAATTGAGAGTTGATCCAGTAGCTGCAAAATGAATTATCTGACTGGCTTGTTGCCTGAGAGTTGCATTATGGGCTGAGAGAAAGTGACTGGCCCAAAATCACCCAACCGGCTTTCATGCCCAAGGAACTCTCTAGAACTCTCTGTCTCCTGGTTTCTAGCATGGTGCCTTAATGTTTGGTTCCCATTAAACCAAACAGGCTATCTTGTGGTTAATTTCTAGGACAAGAGAATTTTAAGTATTATATTGATTGGAAAAATAAATCTATTCAAAGGCATTTCTTTTGGAAGGACTTCTTTCATTGCCTTAGGTCAAACATCATACGTTCAGGACTTTAAACACCGCATCACAATTCAGTGAAGTAATGCAATAAAATTCCAGATTTCATCTTTTATTGCTTTAAATTATTCAATCTTTGGAAGCTGGACAAACTCAGTGTAGCATTTAAGCAATGCAATGGTGCATGCAAAATATACATGTATGAAATATGTAGATGTATGTACAAAATTAGCTATGATTTATAATTCAAAACAAATATTTTTTCATGTGCAATGGAAACAGCTTTAATTTCAGATGCTAGAGAAGGAAAATGTTTGTGCCTTTTTTAACATAGGTATTCTTAGATAAAATATAATACTTTTTCATCATTTAATTCTAACTAGTAGGCTTATGCATTTCAAGCTGCTATATGATGGATAGCTTTCAATGTCATTCTACTTGCCATTGGCTATGGTTAACCAATAATGGTTAACGTTATTATACTGTAGTTTTTGGACATGCAGATAGTTTAACAATGACTAATAGTGGTAAATGTTTAGGTTATGGACTTTCATTAATATTGACAACAGTAAATAAATCTTTCCATACATATGTCATCCAATCAGACTTCTGTGCCATTCCACAAGGCTGTTAGTTGTCAGCTTCTCCTTTCCTGAATATTCCACAAGGCTACAATAACTCAATGGCTCAACACAAAATGGCTGAACACAAACCTCTACATCTGCAGACTTACCATCATCCAGGTATAACTGGTCCAATTCTTCAGGTTCTTGCTTGACTGTTACGGGCATAGGGGCCAAATTATGATTATTGTCCTCATGCAAGTCGGTCAACGACAGTGGCTGATTTGCTGGAGTTTCATTTCTTTGAACATTCGGCAGCTGCTGTTGGCCCATTACAGTTGAATGAGTTGGACTGCAGGACTGCAAATAGGTTGACTCCTGGGTTACAAATGGAACTGGAGAGGAGGGACTGTTGGGATAGAGTGCTTGTTGATTACCAAGGGAACAGGTACTGCTCAGATGTTGACTCACCTGCGGCTGCAGCATGATGTGAGATGACTGATCGGGAGAGCTTGGGTGCACAACAATAGACCTTGGCACTTCCTGTATGGTGGGGACACCTCCAGCCGTCTGCTGAAGTCCTAGATGATTATGGCCTGGGTTGGTGATGCACTTGTAAGCAGGAGAGGAAAGATCATGCAGCTTGGGACTAGAGCTGGGAGATGATGACATCACAGTGTTTCTCTGCTGACAGGAAGCGAAGCCAGCTACAAGGCACGAGCCAGGATCAGGAGGCATCATGATCTGCTGGCTGTAATATGGTTTGGAGAGAGGGCTTAATCCATGGCTCCTTGGTCCACAGGTTTGAGCAGAGTCGTAATCATCAGAGGGTTCTGTTTTTATAATTGGAACTGTTGAAAGAAAAAGAAAGTGCTTTGAATAAACATAAGAGTTAATACGATCAAGTTGGCTTGTGGCTAGGATACCCTTTGCAAAAACAAACAAAGTCTTGAATAAGGCTCTGTGTGTCCTTTGCTAGTTCTCCCCACTCCCTCACCAAAATACGAATGACTCATCCAAGCAAGAAAGCCACAGCTGGTTCTAATACTGAAAAAGGCTATTTTTTTTGGACTCTCCGCCAGCTCTAATGTGCTATAAAAATCTATTTGCAAATAGCTGTGCTACAGTAGAAGCCCTGGACCCAAGGGCTCTATGGATCTGTAGTAATCAAAGGAATTTTAAAAAACTTGGATGTACTACTGCTTGTCGACTGCTACTGATGGCCCATTTGATAGATGTCTGCACAACGGGTAAATTCAAGCATAGGGAGTCAGTGAAGGGGCTTTCAGAGTTCACAAAAACAAAACTTCAGAGAGAATGACAAGCTTAAGAAAAAGTATATAATTCCTTCATGAAGCCTTTCTTTCTAGAAACAAAAACTGAACAATCTTTAAAAATAATAATAGTGTCTATATATAATTTTTATAATCCACACGACAGTACAGAGATATTTCATCAGGGTAAGTTTCCAAGTCACATTTATTTAATTCAGAACACTTACTTTGGGACTAAGCTAAATTTTATCAGTTGTATCAGTTCACAGAAACACTTAATATTTTCTTTAAACACAATTTATAAACAGAGATGTGATTTAAATAGCATTTTCACAGATACTTTGTGAGTAAGATACAAGTTACGTTTTGGGCTTAGAGTTGGCAGTTAATTATCGCTAAAGAAGAAAAAAAATCATTAACAAAGAATTAATTTGTATATAATTTGGCGTGAATACAAAATCTTGGATATTTAAAAATAAGTGACACAGGTTGATTGAAATCAACATTAACACATTTGATCTTAATGAAAAAGGCTGTGGCCAAATGTAACAATGGCTTCCCTCCCAATAACCATTTAGAAGACAGTTATGTAAAAGACTGACCAGCAAGCTCCTTCATTACCAATAGAAAGTCCCACAGGTGGTTTTTCAAGAGGCAACTAGACTTTCTTGTTTTTCTTTGAAGACATTTCACTTCAAAGGAGTCATATTCCTTGCAGACAGCTGGTCATTTGTATTCTTTTAGAGTCGTTGAGGCCACTGGAAGTTTATTTGTGTCCTCAGGGTAATAAACCTCCAGTGTTCTCAACAATTCTCTAAAAGAATGCAAATGACCAGTTGTCTGTAAGGAATATAAATCCTTCCATTCCCCACTATCCAGTTAGAACTGAAGAAACTTCTTGGATGAGAAGCAAAATGTCTTCAAAGAAAAACAAGAAAGTCCCAGTTGCCTCTTCAAAAAGCACCTTTGGGACAACCAGGATCTGAATGACTGAGATAGACATTTACCAATAGAAAAGTGAGTGGCCATGCTTGCTGAGTATGACAGGAGAATGATTATATATGAACCAGTCTGCCGATTCATAGAAAGAATATTAAAAATAAAATGAGCAAACTATGTCAATAAATATTGAGGATGAATCAGCTTTAGTTCAATCACCAGAATTCCAAGGTCTAGGTCTTGCTTATACCCAGATGAAATTCTAACTATTATGTAAATATTTTTCTCACTGGAATCTTTATATTATCCTTAAGCGGATGTATTTTGAAAAACTTTAAAAAACATAGTCGGGCATGTAATATTTAGAATAATATCAGCAGATTAACATCAGATTTTTACCTTAAAGGTGAGATAAACATTACTATAAGTGATATAGTAATTTATTTATTTAGGGGGCTTCAAGTCAGTCTTGACTGCTGGCAACTGTCCGGACAACTGCCTACAGTTGTTTTTGTTTTGTTGTTGTTGCAAGATTTGGTAGTAGTTTGCATTTTCTTCTTCCTGGGGCTGAGAGAGAGTGACTAATCCAAAATTACCCAACTGGCTTTGTGCCTAAGGCAGGACTAGAACTCATGGACTCCTGATTTCTACTCTGATGCCTTATTAACCACTGCATTAAATTGGCACTTTTGTATATACTAAGACATATCTATATATTTATTTTCAATAGTATTGTTTAATAAAAAATGATCATTATTCTAATTTAGCGTTAGCTAACCACTTGTCTCCTGGATATAATATGCTTCCTATCATCCTCAACTACCATAGTCATTCACCTCATTAACTAGGATGATGGAAAATTAAATTCAGAATACCTGGAATGCTTCACATTTGGGAATACTTTGCTGAAATGACTGGACAAGATTTTCTTAGAGGCATACTCTCAATAAAAATGGTGAATAACAATGCTATCTACCAACTTATTTACAAAGACCATCAATTAATGAATTTTTTTGTTCAAAATTTAAAAATCACAAATGGGAGACAAGATTTGCTCCAGACATTCCATGATATTATCCCGAACTCTGTTAGATTTTAACATACTGCCCTAATTTTAGGAATTAATAATAATATTTAGCATATCAAATTAATTAAGATTTAATACACAATAACTATTATGGTTTTAGGCTAACACATGTATCACATTATCAATCAATTTAATACTAGAACCATATGTTTGAAGCAACATCAACTATAAATTGTTGCTCTTATTGAGAGGACCCCATATGAAGACCCCATAGCAAGACCAGTTCATAAAGACAATACACTTCTGTGCATACTTGGTTATGAAGAGAGATATGCCATTTATTGTGTTTGAAATGAAAAGTTGTTAACTAGTAAAAGATGGGTTCATAAAATCTTAATGAAAATCTTAAAACATTTTCATTGAAGGAGAACAAGTGGGAGATTTTTTAAAATATGAGTTTTAAATCCAATTTCATTTTTTTAATAATACATAGGTCCTGTTCTGGTTCATGGTTGTTAGGATGAGTGAAAAATAAGGCATATATTTTAGGAAAATGAAAGACACCAAAAGTAGTAAAGTCTACTTAGCTTATTGCATCAAGAGTTGTCACCGGAAATAGCCATTCTCACCAACTGACCATGTTAGAGGAAATAAGAACTTCCCTTTTACTTAAAATTGATACTAAAGTACTATATCTTGCCTCAATTATCTTCTATTAGAATCTTGATAAAGCATCATTATCTTTTGAAGTCATTTATTCTGAGCTTTTACAATTACTATTTCTCCCTAAATAATTTAGTTATGAAGAGCTTCTCAGTTGCCGTTAAAATGTTTAGCTGTTCAAAAATTACCAAAGAGACAGGACATTGTAGAGGCCTGGAAACAGAGGTCCTTTTGGAGGATAGGCCTGGCGCAGCTTACTTGCTTATGAGCAATTAATGAAGCCAAAATGTGCATTAGCTTGTTAATAGGTCTTAGAAGAACTGATTCATTTTTTATTGTAAGACATTATTCATGTAACAATGCAAGGGGTAAATGGAACCTACGTTTTATATTCTTTTAAGAAAGATTTCCAAGCATGGAAATATGTATCACCCTAATGTTTACAATATGTTGTTTTGTCCGGTTCTTCCCATTGTACCCCAAACACAACCTCCTTAATTGTTCTATGGGAATTAATCTTTTTCTGATTAGAAAAACATGACACGGAACGGAATCAAAAGTGAGTGAAGAATGAAGATCAGACATTGAATAAAGAAGAGAATGGATATACAAGGGATAGGGCAGATTCTGTTTTGTGGGGAGTATGGACAGGCTCCTGTAAGTTTAACAAATGATACCTTCTCTATTGTTTGTATCCGCAATCCGACACAATTCAACATCTTGCTTGTCTGATACAGATACTGATACAAAAATTGATAATCAAACACAAAGAATTTACATGCATGTGTTTTGGGAATATACTGTGTTTCTCCAAAAAGAAGGCCGGGTCTTATTTTCTTTTGACCCCCGAAAAAATGGCTTTTTTTTCGAGGGTTCTAATTATTGACTCACCATGCGATGGTGGCACTGATAGCTACGCCCAGCAGGAGCTTGCTGCTGGCCCATTTCTTCTGCGGCCACTTGCCCCCACTCACACGCATCACCCCGGCCTCCGTTTTGTCTTCAGATGCCTGCTGGAAGGCATCTGCAGCCGATAATAGAGCTCTGGATCGATCCAGAGCTCTGTTATTGGATGCAGATACCTTCCGGCAGGCATCTAAAGGCGAAACGGAGGCTGGGGCGATGTGTGCGAATGGCAGCCAGCGGCCGCAGAAGGCAGCAAGGCAGGTATCAGGGTGTGCAAGGCCTGGTAAGTAGGGAAGCTCCACCTCCCCATCCACATCCAAGCTTATTTCTTACCTGTGTGCCTCGCCCCGCCCCCTGCACCCCGGAGTGGGCATGGTCTTAATTAGGGCTAATTTTGTGGGTGGGGCTTAATTTGATCGCACACACTCAAAAATGTGATAAGGCTTCTTTTCAAGGTGGGTCATCTTTTTTGGAAAAACACGGTAATGAAATGTGAAATACACAATATAAAAATTCTAAGCTAATGTTAAACTTAAATAATAAAGATAAATAAAAAATAGATTCATATAAGTGTCCATATGATAAATGAACTGATAAACAATATGACAAACATTTTTTATTGGCCAAGCATGAAATGCAGTAAACTTTACAGTGGGAGTCTAATTCTTAAAATGGATGAAATTAGCTTAACACACTGAATGAATCTACAACACAAGGCAGAATAAGATACACACTTAGGAAACCCCATAATTGCTCTAAGAGATATAGATTGCATTCTTTCCAGATCATTTGTGATATCCTATACCCACAAGGAAGCCCCATAAAGAAGTTAGGATAAAATCTTTGACTGAAAAATCTGAAATGCCAACTGATCTCCTTTGGAAAAGTGAAATTGCAAGAAAGCACTTAATATATTTCTGGCTAGTGATAGTCTTGATGACCTGGGTATATTCCAAATTATACTGGAAATGGATAGCTAAATATTTATATACTCCAATTCAAATTATACTGGAACTGGATAGCTAAATATTTATATTGGTATAATCACTTAATGTGCTTCTGATCCACTATCCATTTATTAATAGCTTATTATTAATAAACAGTTACCGTAATTTTTGGAGTATAAGACGCACCGGAGTATAATAAAAACCTTAGTTTTGGGGGAGGAAAATAGGGAAAAAATAATCTGCCTACCAGGCATTCATCTGGCTAGTCCTTACTCTGGTCAGCCTCAGCACATTAGTTTGCTGGTTTTGATCATGCGTGCTTGCTTTTTATCCCCTGGTTGGGGATAAAAAACCAGTTTCTAAAACACTTCACTTCTCTCTCTCTTCAGAAAGAGAAACAATGAGAAAAGCAGGCAAAGGGAAGATCACTTAGCTAGCAAAGCATGGAAGATTGCTTCACTCATTAGCACCTCGTTAGAGCTGAAAAAAAGCTTAGTAAAAGCTACCTTCGGAGTATAAGACGCACCCAAATTTTCAGCCTCTTTTGGGGGGGGGGGGAAGGTGTGTCTTATACTCCGAAAAATACGGTAATTAATTAAAGCGCTGCTGGGGCAATATATGATCTGTAAAGGAGACTCTGAATATGATTATTTTACATGAAAAAAGCACCTCCATTATGTCCATTGAGGATCTGACTTTCTCTCATAGAATACAGGTATTCCTCGAGTTACGACAACTCACTTAGCAACCGTTCAAAAGTATGACCCCCCCCCAAAAAAGTATTTACGACCTGTTCTGAAGTTACATATGTTGCAGCACCACAGTGGTCATTCACCCTTAGGACCGATCGTAGAGACACTGCAACATGCCCCCTGCCTATTTCCCCCCCTATCCTGCTCTGCTGGGTCTCCACAGGCATTGGGCTTGCTTTGCTTAGTGTCCTGTATTCCACTTACTCCTCCCCACCCCATTTCCCATGGCTTTACTATACTTTTTGAAGAGCTCCAGAAGAGGCTGACCCACATGACAGAGAAGCTGTAAGAACGTGAGATGTAAGGAAAACAGCTTTGCCCATCTGAATAAAAGACTGGCTTCTCCGCCATGAGGGTCTGCAGGCATAGTTTGGGCACAGTCTGGCCCACGCCAAGCAGCCTCCTGCTTGCTCTTGACTGGCTAGTTCAATTGAACAGCTTCAGTGATTGGGGCGTGGCAGCCAATCAACACAGAGCTGGTTTCCTTTGTCTCATTAGACGCTAGCAAAGCAGGTGCAGTATGTGGAGAGCCGGCGGGGCAGGACGTGGGGGGAAGTAATTGTGGGGACCCCAGGGGAGCATGAGGTATCTCAGTGGATCTGGGGAGGCATTGGATGGCCTGCTCCAGCACTAGGTCCCTCATGGTCTTCTCCACCCTGGGATACCTCGTATGCATTTAATGACCTTAGCAAATGCACTGGGGAAAGCAGGGAATGATCACATTCATTTAACGTGATTCAACCAAAGGAATTAGATCAATGAAACTCACAAAAAGATGGCATTGTGATTCCTAAGAAGATTTCTCAACAAGAAGTTGTAAGACCACAAAGTGATCCAGTACAGAGCAATCAAATCTATAGATACCAGAGCTATAGAATTCTAATTTAAAGTGGGTGTGGGTGTGATTTCTCTTTATTATTGGTAGAAGTGGAGTCTACCATTTTGAATTGATTTTAATTAATGCTTTATTTCGAAGATCTCTATTTTCTTTATGGAGACAGGACACTACAATGAAAATTTACCTGTACCGAAATGTACAGTAGTCTCCAAGGAATAATTGTCATTGTAAATTCTGAAAAATGGTTTTCCCAAATTCCAGCACAAATTTTACATGCAGAATGTTCAGAATGCCTTTCTAAAGTCCTGGATATAATTTCCACTAGGTTTGACTTTATTTCTAGAAGCACCAGCAACCTTTTGCAGATGAGCTTTGCTTCTTGCTTCTTAATAAACCTTAGACATTTTTACATTCTCTTTTTGTCTCATAATAATGGCTGGGAGAGTCATCACCTGCTTTATAATTTTTGTAGAGGCTACAAAGCTGTTTACTATATTAAGCCATTGTTTACCTTTTTCCTCCTGAATAATATGGAGAACTTACTTTAGAGTGGGCTGCCAAAATATCTTTCTAAGAAAATTAGCCAGATTGCCATCAAGAAAAACATTGCCTCAAATGCCTTTGCTGCTCAATGCAAGCCTCTTATTTAGCCAAATCTCCAGAATGAGGAAAAAGCACCAAATGACTTTCTCTTCACCTTTGATTAACTATGGTAAGATCAGTGTCAGCTGAAAAATGTCACCCTTTTTTGTCTTAGACCAACTCAGATAGAACAACAGTAGGAAGTGGTCACTGGCCATTTGATTCTTGATAGGAAACCATCTATAAACTGAATTCTGTTAGAGGCAGTCATAGATATCCATTAGAAAGACTGTTTAACCAAGCAACTAGAATCTTGAACTGATGAAAATGCTGAACTATTTTTCCAGTTGAACTACAGTTTCAGTCATTAATCCAAACTGTGCAGAATAATGTCATGCATTTCCTAACAGTAACAAAATGACAGCTGTTTTTTTTTGTTAATTCACATCATTCCTGAAAGACTTTACTTTTTACCAAAAAAGAAAAAAGAAAAGAAAAAGAAACTAGAACAACAACTAAAAAGGCCAAGAACAGTAAATTACTAATCAGAAGCCTCTTTATCTCATGTAGGAAAATATATTTATTTATTGACTTTTTAAAAACTTTGATGTTATAAAAAAGATAATCACTTTTTCACAAAGGTACCAATAATGTGCTATTCACAACCAAGCATTTTAATTTGACTGCAGTAATATCTTACTTCACATCTCCCTATAGCAGCTTTTCCCAATCAAAGTATCCTCGAGAGATGCAGACTTCAACTTCCAGAAATCTCAATGCTGGCTATGCTGCTTGAAATATTTTGGGAAGTACAACAAATCTACTTATGCCCAGACCTATCTAAGTTGGAAATCCAATCATCCCAATTACATAAAGAAGAATATTACCTACACTTTGGCTCTCAAGATCCAATGAATCAACAACAAATATAGAAAAAGAACCAATAAAAATACATTTAGCATAGAACATCTGCTGCACGTATCATTGCAAAATTTATCACACAACCATAACCAAAACATTCATTTTTAAAAAAGAGGAATCAGTCAACAACAACAAAAATCTACTGTTCATATCACTTAAATGCCACCTGGCAATCAGCAAAAGTGAATCATTTTTAGCCAAATCTAATTGAAAGCAATCTATAAATTTTTGCATAATGTTCTGCCAACCTTTACATCTGTGCAGATTACCAGTGACAGTAGTACTTAAACTATCTTAAATTATAAATGTATAGCCTGTGCTTAAAGCCTGCTACCTTCCAAAGTAGTACAATTGGCAGAACTTATTACTTCAAATAAAAATCCCCTGCATAATTTACATGCCAGAAATGTCATCTTCCATATGTAGAAAATACACGAACAGACTACAGACCCGTTTTAGGAGCCATACATCTGCAATCTTCATTTAAGAAAAAATGAAAGTCAATTGCAAATCATTTCTATTCAGGTAATCATAAACACTCCTGAATTGTTGATCCTGACACTAGTGATACTATTACTTCTGATTTTAAAACACTGTAAACATATAAAAATGTCTTAATACCATGTGGTCTCAAAAGCCTGGTCAATACTTAATAAACTTCATCTAAAACAGGGGTGTCCAAGCTTGGCAACTTGAGCACCTGTGGACTTTAACTGGCTGGGGAATTCTGGGAGTTGAAGTCCATAAATCTTAAACAAGGGGCAACTGGACTTTCTGGTTTTTCTTTGAAAACGTTTCGCTTCTCATCCAAGAAGCTTCTTTAGGCTTTGGCTGGATGGTGGGGAATGGAAGGATTTATACTCCTTTCAGACAGCTGGTCATTTGCATTCTTTTATTGAGTTGTTAAGGCCACCTGGAGGTTCATCTGTGTCGTCAGAGTCACCTGAGTGGTGCAAATGGATGTGGAACCTTTTTGGAACTGTTGAAAGGACTGTGTTGTAAATTGGAGATAGATGATGTCGTATCCCTCCCCCTCTGTTGAGAGAGGGCTGTTCAATTTTGAGGTAGATGGCCTCTGATCCTTCTTTCAAAACCAGCAGTCCTCTGTGTCCAAAATGTGGACTTTGCTGTCTTCAAAAGAGTGGCTTTTTTCTTTTAAATGCAGATGGACTGCTGAATCTAGTCCTGATCGGTTTGTTCTCCTATGTTGTGCCATGCATTTATGAAGTAGTTGTTTTGTGGCCGAGGTGATGCAGTGGTTAAAGTGCAGCACAGCAGTTCAGCAGTTCAAATCTCATCGGCTCAAGGTTGACTCAGCCTTCCATCCTTCTGAGGTGGGTAAAATGAGGACCCAGATTGTTGGGGGCAATATGCTGAACTCTGTAAACCGCTTAGAGAGGGCTGCAAAGCACTATGAAGCGGTATATAAGTCTAAGTGCTATTGCTATTGTTTCCCCAATGTACAGATCTGCACATGGCTCACTGCATTGTACTGCTTATACCAAGTTGCTCAAGTTTGTGTCTGGGTGTTTTATCCTTGGGGTGGACAACCTTCTATCTTAGGGTATTCTTCAGTTAGGTATCCAATTGCCTCACACTCTTATCGCCTTTACAATTTTTGTAAGATTATTCTCCTGCTGCCTGACAGCAAATTTTGCTGACCCAGAAATTTTAAAGAATTTGTTCAACTTTGCATGAATATTTTAAGTTAAATCTGGCCAGGAGGTTAATAGTAAAAATGGAGATGGTTATTACAACAAAGGGAGTAAAGCACACTGTATTGCAGTTTCATTATTTTTCTCTAATTCAGCTTACCCAACCCTGAAACTTCCAGATATGCTTTATCTACATCTCGTTGTAGTTCCCAGTCCACCCACATGGGAATTATGTGAAGTACAATCCAATGAATCTGGAAGTATCAGTTGGAAAGGCTGCCCTACTTTAGGCTACCAAAATGTGCTGGTTTAGAAAATGAAATCTAGTGGGTGGAGGCAGGATGCGAAAAAGTCTCTTAAATGTCATCACTAGAGAACTATCACTGCGAATAGTCAAGAGATAATTATAGTTACAAAACAGGAAGTCGAGCCCAATGCTGACAAAATTGACTTCTGGTCACTATTTTCAGAAGCACCCTCAGAATCATGATGACTTTCTTTCTGCAATGGAGAAAGTTGCCTCTAAAAACTGAAAGGTCAGGTTCAGCTTTATAAATGAGATCCCCTTTTACTTTTGCATGCCCACACATGCTAAATGTAGTTGAAATTTCAGTTTCACAAAGGATGACATGCCAAATGACATGGTTATTTAAGCTTTTGGAGAGGGATTGTTATTAGCTGAAGTTCAAATTTATGGTTGCATATCATTTTATATTTTCTAAGGGTGGAAATCTCAGTGGGAAACTAGATTATCTGAACAACAAAATGCTAAATCTAAACAGTCTTTCAGTACTTTTCAACTGAAATCAGTGTCAGCAGGCTGTATCAAGACATGGGGTAATAATAATAATAACAACAACAATAACAACAACAGAGTTGGAAGGGACCTTGGAGGTCTTCTAGTCCAACCCCCTGCCTAGGCAGGAAACCCTACACTACTTCAGACAAATGGTTATCCAACATCATCTTAAAAACGTCCAGTGTTGGAGCATTCACAACTTCTGGAGGCAAGCTGTTCCACTGATTAATTGTTCTAACTGTCAGGAAATTTCTCCTTAGTTCTAAGTTGCTTCTCTCCTTGTTTAGTTTCCACCCATTGCTTCTTGTTCTACCCTCAGGTGCTTTTGTAGAAACAAGTAGGTACTATTTCCTTCTTCAGCTCCTCTGAAATAATATATATCATTATGCAGAACAGGGGGATTCAATGGTTGAAATACAGCTCAATCATGATCATAGGGAATGGCCTTCAGGTGTTACCATCTCTGTGATTTAGCTACTGTCCTCCAATCCCTTTTGAATCTACAGTAGAGGTAACTGAGCTTTTGGGAATAGTATTATAACAAAAATAATCAATGAAACCTTTTATTCTAAATATATAAATAATATTTCTTGCTACTATTCAAATAGATAGGGACTTATTTTCAATATTATGATTAAATGGTTCTTTTTCAAAAGGCAATTGGACTTTCTTTGAAGACGTTTCGCTTTTTCATCCAAGAACCTTTTTCAGTTCTGACTGAATGGTGGAGGATGGAAGCACTGAAGTCAGAACTGAAGAACCTTCTTGGATGAGAAGTGAAACATCTTCAAGGAAAAACAAAATCGAGTTGCCTTTTGAAAAAGCACCTTTGAGACAACCATGACTTGGATGACAGAGAATCTCCATAGACATTATGATTAAATGGGATCTTATGGAGAAAAGTAGAAACAAATCAGGTAAGAAAATTACACACACACACACACACACAGCGCAAGGGAAATTGTGTCTAGTTGTATCTATTTACTGGCATTCACACATCACATTTTGTATATAAATACAGTATATGACTAGCTGAGATTGCCTAAACTCAAGTAACATAGGCTGTACCTAAAAAAATTCAGATGGGCAGCTTCTTGCTTCGCTTTTAACATGACTTTTGCTAATCTCCAAGAGGTCTTTGAGGTTTTAACTGTAATAATTGTAACTTTGTTCTTTAGTATAAAACTGTTATAACATTTGCTGTATCTTGGGTTAATTGCTTTGATGCTTCATGCGTCACTTCATGAATTTTTATAACCATCATTGAGGTGGTCTGGTGGTAAATAGTATAATGCTGGCATAAGACCAGAATATCAAATGGAAGAATGAGACTCTCAGTATTTAGTAAAAATGGATACTGACAGACAAGATTACAAATAACTGAAAAAGAAAGTATTGTTATCTGGAAAAATATATATTTGGCACTCTTCTCACTGTCAATCATGTGGCTGGCATAGGGTTTAAAGCAGAATGAGTGGTTTTACTTGGCCTTAAATATGAGTTTTAAAACAGATGTTGGTTGCAAAAGACGTTTTAAAAATCAGGAACCAACCTACCTTCACATTTGTGAAATTTTAAAAGTGAATGATCTAGTGTGACTCATTATTATAGTAGCAATTTCTATCAAAATGATTGGCATTAAAATTAAGCATTAAGAAGGGATACTGTTGCCTGTTCTTTTAGCCAGTCTGGAGAAAATAACTTTGTAGTTAACTCTTCAACTCTTCATCCAGGTCTACAGATGTGGGACTGAATCTACTCTTTGTAATATTGAAATCAATGCCAGCAGAGTAATGGCAAGGGAGAGGCTTCTGCTACATACAGTAACGATACTACTACCACCATCATGAAGAGGGGGGAAGCCCCCCCCGGCCAGAAATGGGGCTTCCCAAGTGTAAATCACCTTTGCTAAACTATCTCTCTAGAAGTGTGGTGTAAACGCTCAGAATTCCTCGCCACTCTGGCCAACAATCATCCCAACAAAGAATTATGTGATAAAGAAATCCAGCAGCACATCTGGAAGGGACTATATTTGTGGTTTAGGCATAGATCAATGGAAAGGAGTGATCTGCATTTTATGGGTAAACAGCAAAGGAAGAATTCATACTGTTTCTCCAGAAAACAGAGGTGTAGAGTGGGAAAAAGATACTTTAAAAAGCTCACTAGAGTTCAAAATAAAGTCTTGGTGTCTCAATATTATACTATAGATTTTATTTTCTACAGAACAGTGCTTCTAAGTCAGGGGTCCCCTACCAGGGGTGGGTTCCTCCCGGTTCAGACCGGTTCACCTGAACCGGTAGCAATCCACTGGTGACGTCACGATAACGTCACTGAACTGGATCTGTCGGTGCCGGTCCGTGGGCGCCGCTATCTTTTAAAAAAATTTTTTGCCATGCGCAGAAGCCGAGTTCCGGCACTGTGCATGCAGTCACCATCTTTTTTTCGGCTTTGTTTTTTTTATTTTTCATTACTGTGCATGCGCATGCAGCGCATGCGCGCCCACGTGGCGCGGGAGGGAGCGAACCGGCAGTGAGGTAAGTTGGAACCTTGGGTCACGGCCCACTACCAGGCTGCAGCCTGTTTCAAACTTCTTGGATGAGAAGCAAAACGTCTTCAAAGAAAAACCAGAAAGTCCAGTTGCCTCCTGAAAAAAGCACCCTTGGGACAACCATGACCTGGATGACTGAGAATCTCCATAGACATTTGGGCAGCTTACAATGTGAAAAATTACTTATAACAGTAACTTTCACTAAAGCAGTTTTCTTCTGTCCTATTGATAAGTACACTCATTTATTTAATTTGCTTTTATATAGTAAACTCTTGATTTACTCAAATAGTGGGGAAATTGAATATCCATTAAAGCACAACATCCAAATAAGATTTCATGCATATGCATTTTATATATTTCATGCATGTGTGAAACTGCAAATGAGGTTGTGATTTGATTTGATTTAATTTAATGTATTCAATTTAGGGTCCACCTGATTCCAAACTGATTCTGAGAGATGGTATAATAAAACCAAACAAAATACAAAATACACATAATACAATATGATAACAAACAAACATATCCAGAAGCACAGGAACCCAAGCAGAGATTTTTTAAAAAATTGGCTCATCGGTGCTGCAAAGATCCAGATACCCACTGGATCGAACCAACAACATATCAAAAACTCTAATTCTTTGTTACCATCTAGTATTTATATGAAGTTTTGCAGCCCTGATTCTGACAGTCTTGGTACCATATTTCCACAATGATATACTGGTGCAGCAAACTATAAAGAATATGAACTATGAAAGAATAAAGAAAACCTGATATACTGAGAACAAAACTCAGTACAAACATTGTGTGGGATATGCAAGAACCACTAAACTATCCCTAAGCCTCAAAAATAGTAATTGTTCCACTGTAACTGTAAGGACCTGACTATTTAGTTGCGTTCTTTTGCTCCCATCAATGAGCTAAGCTTTTGTGTAGGAAAATATTATATACAAATGATTTCCAAAAGGTAAAGTTATGTAAAGTTTTTATTCTTACTGTTGGTCAAATTTTGCTAATATAACTAACTCCTCACTCACACACAAGTGTAAGTATAAAATTCCTGAGAAAGTAATAGAAATTTTATTTTGTTTTATTTATTGAATTTTTATGCTGCCGATGTTACTGATACATGAAAATTACTCAGGTACTTCTTTCTAACATCAGCTCTTGTGATACAGCTTTTAAAAGATACATATGCCAAACATATGTTCTTTTCCAATACAGTATACATATTCTATTTCTGTGCACCATTTTTCCGAACTGTGTTTTTTCAATTCTCTCCCTTGCAAACAAGTGAGAGTTTTTCAAAGGTTTTTGACCATGGAAATGTGGATGCAAGTAGATTTTATTCAATGCTATAGTCCTTGCAATGATAGAAGCTATTCTGACAAATCTCATAAACCTGTTATCTTAAAAATGCACAAAGGGTTTTTTAATGGCTTAAGGCAGGAACAAAAAAAAGTGTGCTGCACGAATCACCATGTGTGAGATTCTGTTTAAAATATTGGTGCCTTCGTCCCTGAGACAATGGATTCTGAGTTGTCGCCTAAATAGCTGACAACTTGGGTTTGTGGGATAATGACTTAGAATAGCTTTTATTGTAACCAATCATTGAACTCTGGGGACATTTACTTTTATGGTCTCTGCAGCTTTGGGGGAAGATTGAATTGAACTCTTAGACCAGGATCAGTAACCAGCAGCTTATGGGCTGCATACAGCCTCAACTTGAAGTTTGTCTAATTCACTAAATATACTTTAGTTGACTTCTTTTCTCCTTATGGTGCTGAAAATACTTCCTGTCAATAACTGATAGAGAAAATTACAAGGCAGCATGTTCATATAACTAACCTCTTTTTTTTCTCTGGGCAACATGATTGATGTCTGGTTTTTTTAAGCAGGCATGGGAAAACTGTGTCTTCTGTATATTTTAAAGTCCCCAAAGTCCCAACCTCCAAGGTTATTAGTCACAGAACAGGGGCGGGTTCCTAATTTTTTTACTACCACTCTGTGGGCGTGGCTTATTTTGTGGGTGTGGCTTGCCAGCCATGTGACTGGGTGGGCGTGGCTTCTCAGACTGCTGAAGGGAGGGGAACTGAGATAGGTCCTGCCGCCCATTCCCCTTCCCCTCAGCAGCTCGAGAAGCCTCGAACGTGCAAAAATGCCTAGGATCATCACCGCGCATTCGTGGCTTCTCGGACTGCTGAAGGGAGGGGAATGGAGATAGCTCCTGCCGCCCGTTCTTTCAGTGTCTCACGCGCTCCCTCAGCCATCCTCCCCTGCTTGGACTCACTGTGGGGTAGGAAGGCAGCACATGAGCAGTGCCGGAAACTCGGCTTCTGGGCATGCGCAGAAGAAAATTTTTTGTAAAAATTTTTTTTTTAAATGGCGGCGCCCAGGCACCGGCAATCGACCGCACCGGTACTGTGACATCACCAGCGGGCCGCTACCGGTGCTATAGAGTGGACTGCACTGGTAGGAACCCACCACTGTCACAGAATAGCAACAGCAATAGCACTTAGACTTATATACTGCTTCATAGTGCTTTACAGTCCTCTCTAAGCGGTTTACAGAGTCAGCATATTGCCCCCAACAATCTGGGTCCTCATTTTTACCAATCTCAGAAAGAAAGAAGGCTGAGCCAACCTTGAGCCACTCAGAATTGAACTCCTGGAGTGAGCAGTGAGGAAGCCTGCAGTACTGCATTGGAGTATTATCAGAATCTTATTTAATGAGACTAACAAATATTGGATGTTAGTAGATGTACCTATCTGCAAGGAGATATAACTTTTATTAAGTTTTTCATATATCTACTGCAAAGGCTATTCCACAGTTTGTACAGAGAGACATTTTTCTTGATTCTATTATGCCATTGAATGTTTGGTTTTTTTATCTTCCATTTTAAACTTTGCTGCATATTTTAAAATAAAATACACAAAATGTATTTAATGCCACTTAAAATGTATTTATTTCATGCCACTTAACATTAGAAATAAATTGTTACCATTAGCAGGAAGATAGGTGAAAAGTTGGTACTGGCTTCTCTTTCTCTTTCCATTGCAGACATAGAAATTGACTTGGACAGGACTTGTAATTCTCTGATTGCGGAATGGTGGAATCTCAGCAACTAATAAAGTCTAAAAAGAGGATAAAAGTATGTTTGCGGTGAATCACAGTTAAAGAACATTTGAATCACAAGAATAAGGCAAACAAATGTCCTGGCAGGCACTGAAAAAGGTAAATGACCTGCCTTAAAAACACTGCAACATAAGATTAGCCCTCTAATCATTATTATCATTACCATTTCTTGGGGGCATATCCCCCCCTCCCGGAAGAAAACTCCTATCATGCAACTGGCTTACTGCTGAGACAGGCTAAAGTTTGATCAAATAATCCAACAGGAAAGATCTTCCATGGGAAAAACAACATTAAATTGGGTTGGAAACCTGTTGAGCTCCTACTCAATATCGGACTCAACCTCCCATCAGACTGAGGACTCCATGGAATTCCATGGCCATACTTACTATGGCTGCCAGGGTGCATTTTGCAGCTCTTCTGCAACTATCTCCTTTTTTAAAATGCTTTTTTCCCCAGAATACAGTATAGGCCTTGTAGAAGACCAAATGTAAGACTTCCATGAGCTTGACAATCCTCATAGAATTTGTGCAGAAAAGTAAAGAAGGTGGACACAGAAAGGATCTTAAAGGCTTTCTCCAAATCCAACAGCTATTATGAGCCTTACTGTAGGCCCTTGGGAATACAGCTCCAGGGTTGTGATTGCAACTCCTGTATGGCTCCTCAATATTGAAATGGTGCTTCTCTCATTTTTGCTTGATGCTCCAGAACTAGATACCTTTGGGGTTCCCTCTTTCATCCACCCCTCTTCTCCCCTGTATCATGTCATCTATTTTGACATGGCAGAACCTTGATACATTTGGCTACTCTGGTGGTGGCAGTTCTGGTGCTTTCTTGCATGTAATTGTTGAAAAAGGATGGAGGAGAGTTTAATGTCAACCCACTTATTTTAACTGCCCAGAGAATGCCACACATGCTGGTTTCTCCACTCTGACTCCCCTGCCTCCTCCCACTGCAGGTCCAGAGAAGGCGGCAGGATCAATACCAGCCTCACTGCAGAGATGTGGGAAATAGTAGGCTGTGAGAGAATTATTATAATATTGTTGTTGTTGTTGTTGTTGTTGTTGTTGTTGTTGTTATTTATTATTATTATCATTATTATTATTATTAAAAAATCCCTTCTCAAGAACAGAAGCACATTAACAGAATGGTGTGGAGGAGCTCTTAGCTTAGTATTTAGATTTTCATAGTGGATACAAGAAAACTTGCACCTAGTAATTGAAGGCATGCCAGCTCCATCCATTTCAGAAATTAGTGGCTTGATAGGCTTTCTCCATACATTTATCTAGTGTCTTTTTTAACACATCCCAATTAACTATTCCAGCTATGATTGTCCTATTCGCAATGGTCTTTGCTCTGGCCCTATTTAAAACTTGGCTCTGTTTCCAGAACCAGGTTAGGGTGGGTGATGGATCCCATATGTATGATCTATTTTTTAACATGACTTGTTTTTTTCTGAGTTTTGATTTTTCTTTATTTTTATTGTACCTTAATCGTTGAATTTGTAAGTCCCTGAGAATCAGAACACATTAGGGAGACATCTACATTTCATAAATGAATGAATGATTGATTACCATTCCTTTTACAGTTATACCTTACATTTAGCTTTATTGGGAGAAAAATGTAATTAAATGAGCCAAAGACATATGATTAAAAACATTATTTAAATGAGAGTTGCTTGAACTGAAATAGGCATTTTTAACTTCATCTTAACATTTATGTATGATTTACATATAATTAATACAATAATAAGATAAAGTGAAGAAAATGCGCAAATAAGCACGTCCAGAGAAGCAGCACAGTGTTTTTCAAAAGGCAAAAGAGGCACTTACTGGCTTACACAACTCTCTGTCAGTTTTGGCTTCCATTTCCCACACATGATGACCATCTAAAGATAAGGACATGAAAGATCCAAATTAATGTGCTTAGTGCTTTATAAATCACACAGATAGGAGGGAGGGCTTCCCTTTTAAGATATCTTTATTATGCAGGCATGATATTCAAGATGAGTTCAGTTTTTTAGTGAATAAAGAAATATACACTTCTATCTATTAAAGAAGTTTGAGCAGTGGTGGGTTGCTACCGGCTTTACCACTGGTTCTCTGAGTGCGTGTTCTGCTGCACACGTGTGCGCAGTTCAGAGGAAATAGAACTTCCGCGTTGCAAACTAGGCAAGGAACAAGGAAAACAGCTGCAGAGCAGCAATTCAATCTGCCGCCCCTGATCAGCTGGGCTTCGGAAGCAGAGATAAAGGTCAGTATAACCCAGGGGCAGGTGGGCGGGCCCACTTTCACAGATACAGAGAACCCGTTCGCACTCGGCTTGGAGTCAGAGCTAACGGTTCGGGTGAACCGGTCCGAACCGGTAGCAACCCACCACTGAGTTTGAGGCAGGGAAGGGAAGGATTTATTCATTGATTCTGCTTCCACAGCCAAAGACCTGGTTCAGTCCCCAATGAATGCTCTTTGTTCCTGTCTAATTGGGCAGAGTTGTCTAATTTATGAAAACCTTCTATCAAAAGAAGTAGGGTCTCTTCCCACTTGTAATAGGTAATCTCACTGCAAAGTAATTATCATCCGCTAGCTTTTAATTTTTTAAAAAATGTGTATTTTATAAAATATAACATAATGCAGTGGTTTGTTTGATTTTATCTATTCCTATTCATATCAGCGTTCAACTGCAACTGTAGCTTATGTTGTGTCTAATAGAAAGTTTTTACAGGATGTAGAGCAGGGGTCTCCAAACATGGCAACTGTAAGACTGGTGGACTTCAATGCCCAGAATTCCCCAACCAGCATGGCTGTCTGAGGAATTCTGGGAATTGAAGTCCACAAGCCTTAAAGTTGCCAATTTTGAAGACCCCTGATATATAGAGAGGATAAGAGTCAGGTTATTGAGTAGGTAACATGAAGTGTCTGTGTTGGCTGTACATGAACCCTCAACTGATTCTGTAATGTCAGAAGTTCCACATGAAAGATATGTTATCATCATAGCTTCTGGGGCTAATGTTGATGAAATATCAAAGTTTGGTTGAGGCCAATTGTGCTAAAGAGACTTGACCAGTGAAAAGTCTAATGTGTTCTCAGGCTTTTGATATTAATAGAATGCCTTGAAAAGGCTAACTGAGTCTAATGCTGAGCAAAAATATATTCCAGCCATGCCCTTTTCTGGCTCAAGACTTAATTTTTAATTCTTTCTTCCCACATTACATTGTGATAACTACATTGTGGATTCAAGCTAGGGGAAGCCAGGACAAATGCCTACCCAGCCATAAAGATTATAGGATAGCTGTGGCCAGTCATGACTGCACATCTTAATTGATTTCTCTAGGTTATTATGATGATTAAAAATGGGAAAAATACTTTCTGGCCCAAGGTCCCATCAGTAAGGCTGAATGAAAATGCTCTGGGTAGAATAATCTAAATTGATATCCATTTGTCTTTCTGTTACTTTTATAAATGAGCAACAGAATGTTTAAGATTTGGTATATTTAATCTATTCTGAAAAGAGGAATTGCTCTGTTCTGTTTTCGAGTTTTCAAGCTGGTAAAGCGTACATGGGTACATTTTAAGAATAACGTAAGTTTTTTTTTTAAAAAAAGTCCAAAAGTAGGGATGATACTGAATGTGTTTGGCAATCTGAAAGAAGCAAGCATTACTGCTGCTGTATTACGAAATTCCCCTGAGAATCTCCAGACTTTCTCTATTACAGAAAAGGAGGGGGGGGAAATAAATTACTTAATACGGTAAGAATAAATTTCATTTAACAAAAGCAGAGTAAATCAGTTATGGTGCTTTGAGTCAGTTGGTGCCTTTATGGACAGTTCCATGCAGTTTCTTGGCAACATTTCTGAAGTGGTTTGCCAGTACTTTCTGGGACTAGGAGACAATGGCTGGCCAGAAATCATCCAGCTGTTTTTCATGCCTAAGGAGGATTAGAACTCACTATCTCCCACTCCTAATCCAGAGGCTTTAACTGCAAAAGTTAAGAGAGAGGAGGAGAGAGAGGAGAGGAGAGGAGAGGAGAGGAAAGGAAAGAGGAAAGGAAAGGAAAATCAGACAAATTCCTCATGTTACGTCTGGTGAACCAAAAGGGAAATCTCTACACCCACAGACTGGGATCCACTCCAAGGGAGAAATCCTAGATCATTACACCAACAACTCTACAGTAAACATGTTTTGTAAGTGTATATGGATCAACCTGTTTATTTTTAAGGAAAGACACAGGAATGGATGAAATAATTTTTAGGAGTCTCAAAATGCTAAAAGGACTTTCTTATCCTAGGGAAAATAAGTTTTATGTCAGTACAGTATTTGCCAGTTATCCTATCCAAGTATGCGAGATGCCGTCTCTCGTCAGACTGCGCTAGAAAAGTGAGGAGTGATACGCCACAAAAGTTTCCATTGTAAAGCTGCCACATCTGCATCAGCCTGGCTGACTCACAGCTGAAGGCAACTCCCTGCCTGGCTAAAATCCAACGAAAGTACACCAGAGCAATTTATACCTTTCCAAAATGCAAATAATTCAAATTACAGACATAACATAAAGTCGAAACAGACACATTTCAGGCATTCCCTGTTTGAACTGAACTTACTGAAGGGTTTCTTCCCAAATGTTGCTTATTATATATGCAGAAAATGCCAATAAAGCAAAAAGTAGCAAATCTTTCATCTCTCCTCATCACCTATTTCACCCCCTCAAAAACAAAAAAACAAAACTAAAACAAAACAAAACAAAAAAACCCTGTGAGCAGGTTGGGGGGAAGAGAGAGAGAGAGAAAAAAATCCTCTGATTTTGGCGAGTTCTTGTTTGTTTTAGTTTCCGTATGGTTGGAGTAAAAGATTTAATTCTTTAAAATCTGATGCACGACGATTTTAGGTTTCTTTGTGTTAATTTAAGATTGGGGTCCAGAAATTGAAATGGCAAATGCACAACTTATTTCTAAACACAAAGCACGTTAGCAAAATAAGATGTCTTTTAAAAAGAAAAAAAGGGGGGGGGGGGGGAATCCTTGCCTATTGTTTGTGTCTAACTGCTCAAATTAATGCCAGATTCTGCACAGGAGATTCAGTCCTAAGGTTATGTCCATCCAGGGAATAGAGATCCAGCCCTGACACTTCTGAAGCTGTTCATTAGCTTCTTCTCTTACCTAAGGGAAACAGGCTAACTAAACAGAGGCACAGCCTTCCTGTTTACACAGCTGAAGGCAAGGTGGGGGGGGGGGGGAAATCCCAGAACAAGTTAAATTCACAAATACAAACTGAAGCTTCGCCTTCATTTTAACAGGGTCTGAAATACAAATTAATTAGAGAGATTAAGAGTGGCTTCTCACATTCACTTCCTGTGCCGAAGTCCCCACGTTTTTTTTTTCTAAGTGGGCTTTGTTTGCACCATACAAATCCAAAGGGCTTAACAGAGGGGTTTTTTTTCTAAAATTCTGGAGTGGCTTTCATTTTGGCAGCCTACCAGAAAAAGCCATAATTAACTCCTTCAAACATGCACTTCTGTGTGTTGCCGAGAAGAGTTCTGGCTCGTGTGCGTGCGTCCTCACATCTAATAGGAACTGTTTCCCAGAAAAACCAAACACCAACACAATTTTTCTCATTAGGATGTGGATAAAAATATTCCTGTAGGACAGAAGTGACTCAGTCATCATTCAGGGATATGGGCTGTTTTTCACGCAGAGGGGGGAAAAAAAGACTTGGCACTGAGAATGGTGGCAGGGAGTTTTGCACCCCTATTTCATTACTTCGTAGGCTGGTTTTAAATGGCTAAAAATAAAAGCAAAGTTCCAGAATGGAATGTCTCAGCTCTGAATAGGTCTTTGTAATTCACTCTGTATCCACCATTCTCTGCAGTTAAAAAGGAAACTCTGCAGAAGCAAATAAAAAATAAAAAAATAAAAAAAATCTAAAATCATCAGGGAATTCCCTGCACTGAGTCACAGAAACGGCTTCCCCACCACACCCATTGAGAAGATTTCCACATAAAAAGCCACTGGAGGCTTGTTCTAACACAGCAGCAAAAGAACTAAAAGGTGTTTTGTGAATCTCACTGTCCTGGTTATTTCTAGGCAGCATTTCTATTAGGGGATATTCCAGGGTGTGGGCTTCAAAAATTTTAGCAAGGGGTTCTCTGCCCGGTTGCTGGGTGGGTGTGGCCCTGGTGGCCTCCTGCCCCACGGTTGGGGGGCATTTTTGTCCTCCCCAGGCTTTCCTGAACTTCCAGTAGGCCCCTTTTTCGCCCCCCCAAGCCTCTGCACATGCCCTGCACTTACCTGCATTCAAAACAGGCCACGTGAGGACTCCTAGGGCTGGGCGGGGCCAGCCAGAAGTGGGATTTGGGGGTTCTCCAAACTGCACAGAATCTTAGCTAGAAGTTCTCCCGAACCCCTGCGAACCCCCAGCAGTCCACCCCTGGGGTATTCCATTCAGTATTTTTTCTTCATATTAATTAAAATCTCAATAGTAATATGGGAGAATTTGAACTAGAAATAGGTTGAATTCTTAATGAATGATTAGGCTTTATTTATACCTCAGCATATTTAGTCTGCTGCATGATAAACTGCATGCCTTCCATCTTGTATGTTTGATTGTCATATTTAAGGCTAAGCCACAACTCGGAAAAGTCTCTCTTTATAAACAAGCTTGGAACTGAAACCCAGATAGCTAGGTAATGCTCTCAGAATTGCAATATCTGGTTTTCTTTTCTCCAGGGTGCAAGTGCAAGAATTTCATGCAACGTGTTAGTAGTTTTTGACTTTAAATTACAGAATCAAATGCACTTTTGAAATCTATCTGGGTATTTAGTTTGGCTGGAAGGATGATTCAATGCACATGTATCTTCCCTAAGGAGTTCAGACATACAAAGCTGTTTAATTCAACAAGGGGGCACATATGCCAACCTTCATCAACCTGATGCCACCCCCCTTCAGATATGTGTTGAACTATAACCATATCATCACCATGACTTTGCTGGCATTTATGAAAGACATAATCCAATAGATGATAAGAAACCTAGGTTGTATGTATCTGACCTACCGGTAAGTGATTTTACTCTAATGCTAACAAGAATGTCGTGCTACATAAAATTTATATTTTATGTCCCAAAGGTGGTTTTTTCCCCCAAAGGCAACTGGACTTTCTTGCCTTTTTTCCCCCTTGAAAACATTTTGCTTCTCATCCAAGAAGTTTCTTCAGTTCTTCACTTCACATATTTGCAAAGAAAAAAAAACCCCAGGAAAGCCCAGCTGCCTTTTGGAAAAGCACCTCTGAAAAAACCATGACCTGGATGATTGGGAATCTCCATAGACATTTATATTTTTATATTTAATCCTGTTTAAATGTGATTCAGCAACCCAGTTTCTGATGTGTTTTAAATATTGCATCATTAGCATTGCATTTAATCAGCCTCCAATTGAAGAACTAATTTGCCTACAAATGTTTTATTTAATTTGAAATGAGATTTGAATTCTGCTCTTGCACATCTAATTCGCGTGCAATACAGCACATGTTCCAAGTCATTTTAAAATGATTGTGGGTAAGTTATTAGGCTTCACAGGCCACAAAGACTTTGCACGCAAAGTTTGTTTAATTAATGTCAACAGCGAAGAAGAAAAAACTTATCAGGGATCAGTGGTTTTGAGTTTATAAATCAGTGTTGGCATTATGAGAAGCTAGGAAGAAGCCAATAATGGTAATGGGATGATCATTAACCACACCTTTATTGGCAGCTGCCATACATATTCTTCCATCCCCACAGTATCAGTTAGCAACCCCATCAAATTTGCCACAGGCAGTGATAGTCATTCTTAATCTCTCATGTACAGCTATGTCTGGATTCTGCCCAGCATTGCTTTAGCACCACAGATCACAGCTGCACATGTGTGAAAAGCTGCCTGTGCGCCTTTTAAAAACAGGCAGCTTCTTTCCAAGGCTCTTGGCCTTACCCGGCTTCTAAATGGCAGCTGGCTCTTTTTAACTCCTCAGATCTTACTTCTTTATGAGCTGTAGTTTTGTGATTAAATCCTGAAGGAAAAGCTAGTTCTCAAGTGAGATGACGGGAAACCAAGCTTAAAGCCATGGCAACAGGTATGTATGATACCTGTGCTCGGAGATACTGTAAATTCTCAAGAGATAAAAATGGCTAAATCAGCTGCTTCCTTGAATAAAATGTTTGCAAAGCAACAGCAAAAAATAGCACCACCATATAAGAGGGTAACAATGGCCATGCAGGGTAGAAATTCTCAGAAGAATTTGGAAGGGATTAAGTTGGGGAAGGGATTAAGTTTAGGTGATAGTTTACCGGAGGCTTTCTGGTTGAAATTTCCTTCATCTATCACAAATAGCAACTACAGTTTGTCTATCTTCTCTCTTAACTCCCATATTATTTGAAATCTCACAATTTCTAGACTATCCTCATGCAGTTATGCTGAAGAAAGATCATGGACCCCGGAAGCTCTGTTTGCAAGATCAAACTCAGTTTATGTACAACTAAATTACTTGATGCAGTCATTCACTCTTAATCTAACCTACTTCACACCATAGTTGAGGATAACAGGGAAAAGGTGAGTTTCCCCGGAGGAAAAGTGAGACAGAAATATAATATTTAAAGAGAAAAAAATTAAAGTAGGGAAGGCTTCTGTAATCCAAGGTATTTGGGTATAGGGTTTAATAACAAAAGCTTGAAATCTCATTCACAATTATTTTTTTGGTAAATATACTCCTTTTCTTTAGAAACAATCATTTAGCACTGCCCAATATTCATCCAGGTCTTAAAATAGGTTTGCATTTAAAATCCAGATTATACTTACCTTTTGCTTTAAAAAAATCCTTTCGTCCCAAAACTGATTAAGTTATACAGCTATTTAAAATAATAACTGGTCTTAACCTATCTAAGAAAAGCACAGCACAATGCCCTTTAGCCTTCTGGATGCTCTGGACTGTTCCCTCCATAATCCTCAACTAGCACACATTGTGTTAGGAAAGGCTCCCTACTCCCTAGGGCAGTGATGGCAAACCTTTTTTGGTTCGCGTGCCAAAAAGGGGGGGGGCGTGCGGGGGATCACGCATGTGCGTGCCCACACCCATAATTCCATGCATCCACCCGTGCATGCGTGCGTGACCCCCCCCCGTTCCCGGCACGCAATGGCACGACCGTTTTTTCACTCTCCCCAGGGTCCAGAGCCTTTCTAGGAGCCTGGGGAGGGCAAAAACGGCCTTCCCCACCCCTCCGGAGGCAGAAAATGGCCCATTTGCCAACTTCCAGTTGAACCGGAAGGCCCATTTTTTTGCTCTCCCCAAGCTCCAGAGCCTTTCTAGGAGCCTGGGGAGGGCGAAAACAGCCTTCCCCACCCCCTCTGGAGGCTGGTAACAGCCTGTTTCCCGACTCCCAATGGGCCCAGAAGGCCCGAAAATAAGCCGGCCAGCACACACATGCATGCCGGACCTGAGCTCGCGTGCCCACCGATATGGCTCCGCGTGCCACTTGTGGCACCCGTGCCATAGGTTCGCCATCACTGCCCTAGGGTGAGTAATGATTGTATTATATCATCTGTATGGAAAGCATCCCATATTATCTTACTCTTTTCACATGCTACAAATTTAGGAGAATCTGGTCAATTTCTTACTAGCTAAGTCTTCAGAGGAATGAATGGATTCTACAGAGAAATGATCCCATCATCTAATAAAACGTCTTGTTAAAGATATGTTTCTGGTAAGCCAGATACCATTTTTCACTCCGAGCCATGCTGGGATGAAGACACAAATGACTTTCATCTTAATACCATCTTCATCATCATCATCTCCCATGCGTTCTGAAGTATGTAATTCTCAGTTTCTGGCAGTTTCTTGGCAGAAGCTTTTAGGCCAGTAGTGAGTGAGCTAACCCAGAAATTGAAACAACAGCAAATGAAAAGGGTGTGGTAGACTCCGTTTGAGAGCCAGACATAGAAAACAACATTATGCATATAAAGTATGTGTTCAAGGGATTATTCTGCCACTTGGTTTATTATGCGAACTACAGCTTCACTACCAGTCTGAAACTTGATTCTTTTGGGGCCAATTGCCCCTTAAACTGTGACTGCTACTGGCAGTGGAAAGACCAGTGGAAAGATCTCTGGGAACGTAAGATCTTTTACCAAATGGAGCGCAGCCAAAGGTCTGCTCACTGGTCTCCTCTCATCAAAACAGATGCCAAATTTTCAGCCTTCTAATGCAGCAGTACAGAAGAAAATCTCTACTGTTGCTCAATCTGTATCCAAATACCATTATATTAACTGAGGGCCCTAAGTTTACTTTGTTTTTAAGTACATTTTTAAATCATCATCATTTTTCTAAACTTTAACCCATGTCATTTAAACTGTAGAAGCAAAATGCTATTTTCTTTTATTCCCTACAGAAAGTGGTGCTAAAAACAGAATACAGGAGTGGCATTATTCTAACCACTTACTGCCTTAATTTTCTATGAAAACTTGTGTCCCACTGAATACAATATACTACACTAGTTAAAAGCAAATAAAAAAAATGTTTTGTCCATGGATCTGATCTTGTGGCAGATCTTGTTCCTATTAGCATCCCATTCTAAAAAGTGGGGAGGGATATATTTATTTGATCTATGGAATGCCGGAGTCCATCGTAATTTTTACTATCATTCATCTGAGGTAAGTAAAATATTGATACAGAAGCAGCAAAGAAAGCAACACAAAAAACATCCCAACACTTCCTTGTGGCTGGCGAATAGCCGTTTGTATGACAGAGGGCATAATAATAAATACATAAATAATACTTGACATCTTTTTTCTTTTGATGTTATTTCATTTTAGTTTGTAAATCTGAGGATAAAGTGTCTTGCTATTATTCTGTATAAACTATTCCAGAAGTCATTCATGCTAAAGAAAGTACTTTAAATAAAGAGCAAAAAATTCACTGGGTACTGAAAGAGAATTAACACCATCATACCATCAAATTGCTTCAAATTATAAATGTATTTGATATATTTGATGCACTGGTGATGTTACTTAGTCTGGTAATGAAACATCTGCAAGAAAAGAACTAAGTTCAATAAATGCTAATACAGTACTATTTTCAAAAAGAGATGCCTTCAAAAAAGGAAAAAAGAGGAGCTGGAGTCAATCTGGCACTGATATCTATGATGAGTCTACAATCAATCATAAACAGATTGATCTGTACGTATTTTGAAATTATGTGATAATTAGTCTCCATGGATTTGTCAAGAACAACCCTTGCCAGACTAATCTAATAATTAATTTTTGATTGAGTAACCCCATTGTGGGAATGCTATAGACATAATATATCTTGATTTCAGCAAAGCATTTTAAACAGTACTCCATGATATTCTGATTAGCAAACTAATTAAGTGTGGGCTGAATGGCATGACAATTAAATGAATACACATAGCTGGCTTGAAAACTGCACTCAAAGTGTGCTCATCAATAGTACTTCTAACTGAAGAGCGCAATTGAGAGCATGCCACAGGATTAAATACTGTGCCCTCCATTCTTCAATATTTTGTCAGTGGAGGAAATGCTTATAAAATCTGCAGATGACACAAATTAGGGTAGGAAACTTAATATTTTAGGAGACAATAATAAAATTCAAAATGATCTTGCTAAAGAAATGGCCTGAAAGTAATATAATGCAATTTAACAAAGTACAAAGTTATTCCCTTAGGAAACAAAAAAATCAGATGTGCAAGTACGGGATGGAGGATACCTGGCTTGGTAATAACATTTATGAAAAATATTTTGTAATAGTATTTCATTGAAAACGCCCTATGAGTCAGCAGCATGACACAGCTGCAAAAAAGGCAAATGCAATTTTACATTAGATCAACGAGAAGAATTGTTTTCAATTCAAAAGAAGCAATAGGTCTACTTTATTCTGCTTTGGACAGATTCCGACATGAGTACTATGTCCAATTCTAGGCCCCCCCACTTTAAAAAAATCAGAAAAACTGGAATAGGTTCCGAGAAGGGCATGAACATTGTCAAGAGACTAGAAAGTAAGTGCTTTCCATTTCATGAACTGATTCTGCAAGATTTTTTAGTAAATGCTAGACTACCCATAATCCATCATTTCATCCTTTCCAGTGATTTTTAAGCAGAGAATGATCAAGGGCGGGCAGAAAAGCAGAGGGAGTTACTTCCAACTTCCTGCCAGTTTCCCCATTGACTGTGCTTGTGCAAAGTTGGCAGGATGTGTTGGAAATAGCGCCTCCTCCACCTTGGCTGACCCACGAAACTCTTGCCACTTTGCTGGGGAGAGGGGGGACAAAGGAAACCGCACTCCTGCTCCCTATTCTGGCATGTCCTCAAAGGTCTTCACCCTCTGGGGAGGAAGAGAGCTCACCTGTGCTTTCTGGTCACACCTCAGCCAGCCCTACCTCACCAGCAGGCCTCCAAGTCACTCACCCATCTTTGTTTGTTTATTTATTTATTTGTGAGATTTATATACCGCCTCAAAGTGCAAGCACTCTCTAAGCGGTTTACACCATTAAGCAATGTATATTTATATTGCCCCCAACAATCTGGGTCCTCATTTTACCTACCTCGGAAGGATGGAAGGCTGAGTCAACCTTGAGCCGGTGAGATTTGAACCGCTGACCTGCGGATCACAGTCAGCTAAAGTGGCCTGCTGTGCTGCACTCTAACTGCTGCGCCACCTCAGCTCTTTCCCTTGCCACCCACAATTATTAAGAGATTTCAAATTTCAGCCTCAGTTCCAAAGCAGCCAATTGCTGTTTGCCTATTGGATCTTGTTATCAACTGACTGGGTGCGTGGCCAGGGGAAAGAAATATGGTCCCCTCCCTTGTGCCATATAATCTATCGGTTTCTGGAAAATGAAATTGGAAGACATGTGGCACTGAATTGGTCACAATTTCTCCTAATGTCATTCCCACGGGAGTCATGAGTCCCAGTGTTCTGAGTTATCTTCATTCAATAATTGTTGCCCTATACCCGTGGTGGCGAACCTATGGCACGCGTGCCAGAGGTGGCACGCAGAGCCATAGAAGCCGGCATGCGAGGGTTTCCCACCAGCAAACCGGAAGTGCGAAAAAACGCACTTCCGGTTTGCCGGTGTGCTGTTTTTTGCACTCCGGAGGGTTCAGGGAAGCTCCCTGAAGCTCCGGAATGCAAAAAACTACAAAACGGACAAACCGGAAGTGCACTTTTCCGCACTTCCGGTTTGTCCGGTTTGTAGTTTTTTGCATTCCGGAGCTTCAGGGAGCTTCCCTGAACCCTCTGGAGTGCAAAAAACAGCACACCGGCAAACCGGAAGTGCGGTTTTTCGCACTTCCGGTTTGCCGGTTTCGTCGTCCCAGGCTCCGGTAAGCCTTTGCGCGGGGGTGGGGGTGTGTGCGCATGCGCAGGGGGCAGCATGGGGGGGTGTTGTGCGCATGCGGGGGGGAGGGAATGGGTGTGGGCGAGCGAGCGCGCGCGAGCGCCCCCCCCTTTTTGGCACGCGAGCCAAAAAAGGTTCGCCACCACTGCCCTATACATTCCAATTTTGCCAACTGAAGATTACAGACACAAGAGTTTGGGTAGTTTATAGTTGTGGGTGTTTACACTGGAAAATAAATTAATTAGATTAATATTACAAGCAGCTTTCCCTCATAAATCACTCATTATGTCTTCTGAAAGTCATACAAATCTACTTTAAATTAAAACAGTGAGGTAAACCGAACAATAGCACCAAATTAAAAATCCATGGCAATCAAATTAACTGCTGAAATCATTGCTGGAAATAAAATAACATTTTAAGAAAGCTGAACCTTTAGAACAGAACAGACACTTTCTCTTTTGCTCTCTTTACAAGTGGGCGATCAAGTTCTTGAATGCGTATTTAATATTGAATTTCATCACTGGAAAAATAGCTCCATGCACAAGCAATAAATATCTACCCAATAATTCTTTCAACAACACTATAGCATGTCTCAGGAAATGACAGCATGCTTCTGAAGAAAAGCTGCGTCTCTTGCAGGATAGCAATCTTCCTCCACCACTGTCACTTAGAAATTAATTTGGTTTGAGATGAGCCCCTGTGTACCCCATGTCCCTTTATTCTGATTATCCATTTTAGCTAAAAAAAATTTAAGCAACAAATACTATTGCCTAGTCATCCCATTTCAAGTAAGAGACGCAGAACACCATAGGTAATGTTAACTTTCCTGGATCTTAAACTTGTTTGCCAAAAAAGCTGTGTTCAAGGAGTTAAACTGAAAGCACGTTTCTGCTTTTGACTTCAAGTTCAATAGTGGACTTGTTCGTTCTTCAGGGATTCCCTTTCGTATGAGTCATTGTTAAGGCCGGCCAACCCTTCCCTTTTCTCTTTCTATGCAAGAATAATGCCATTTCTCAGGAGATCACAGCAGCTGAAAGATAGCCCAGAACGGCAGGCATAGTTCAAGACTTCAGCACAAAATAATGTTCAGTCAATTACAAATAACGAGGGTGGTCTGCATAACCAATTAGTATCATTTTTAGAAATCATATTCATTAACAATAACTACAACTTAAACACCGCTACCAATTTAGCAAACCAAATGTATACCAAATAATAACTTTAAAAAGAAGTCTTTAACAATGCCATCACTAAATTCACAAAAGAAAGAAAAGCCCGGCCTATTTCTCAAACATGTAAAGATTTAAAAATGATGTATTAAAGTGTATTATTTCCAATGCATAGCAACCTGTCAGATTAAAGAACCTTGGCTTACTTTTCATAGAAATATTGAAATGTAGAATTACATTGTTATACATAGTATAATTGGTTCATTATTTAGATTATACAACAGAAACCACAATTTTGTTTGATTGGTTTTGGTTTACTTGAAAAGGTGAAACCAATTACTGCAGTTTAAACTATAATGTGATATGGTTACCTATCAGATTATACACTATGCCACTATATTTACTATCTGATGGAAATATTTTTACTATCTGATGGAAATATTCCGTAGGAATATTTTTATTCCGTAGGAATATTTTGATCATGATCTGGATCAAATATTCTTAATAAAGAAAACTTTAAAGTTTTGATGAAGCTATACTACCAGAGCCCCATCCCCTATAGCTATGCTGGGTGGAGATTATGGGAATTGTTGTAGTCCAAACAAGATAAAGATTACTGACATACATTGCTATTTCAGACCACTGTTTTCTTGGTATTGTTGACAAATTGGCGAGTAGCTTTAACCATCAATCAAAGAAATAAATATAATTTGTTCTATCAAAACACTGCTCCAATGCTTTTCCTCCAATTAACCTGTTACACTCCCCAATTAAATAGATTTTTCCAGAAGAATCTGGAAATGTCTACCACATTTTAGTCTGCCCCTTTCTGCTTTTTCTTTTCCACATAACTCTCTCTGTTGACTTCACAACTGAAAATGCCCTCTTGGATTATGTTTATTCATTATTTGTTACTTGAAAAAATAATATAAGAAAGCATGGGTCTGCCTCGGTCAGCCTGCATCTCCAAATGATACTGTGGCTCCATCTGAGAGTAGACAAGGCTGCCTTACTCAGCAAAAGGCATGTCCTTCTAACATACTGCACAATTAAGGACAGTCAGGCTACAGCGTGGTACTGCAATCACTTTGGAAGTCAGTGAATGCTGAGGGTGAACCGGTCCTAATTATCACAGCCTTTTTTGAAGGACTGGGAGAAGTGAAGAGTTTGAGCATTTCAGGAGACAGCTTAAAGTTCAGGGGGTTCAGCAAACAGCTGTAGAATGCCTCATTTGTGCCAGCACCACGGAAACACTTTCCAAAACAAGAAAGCTTAAAAAAAAATTGCTCCTCCCCTTTCATTCTTGCCTTCATTGACCCTGGCTTTTTATAAATCCCACTACCCCATTTATCTTGCTGCCTTTTTTTTAGCTCCTCTTTGCCTGCATTATCTTTACTCAACTCCCAATTCTTCTAGTAGTTTGATTCTAAAATAGCAGACTGAGACGATCCTGAAAAGCGTCAGGTGTTTTCAGATCCTTGCAAATGAAAATAGAGCCTTTCAGAAGAGGAGGAAATTCAGGTTAGAAAAAGTCAGGCAAAAATTGGTGTAACTTGTCCCTGGAAATATAAGTCTTTGCACTCCACTTCTAGCCAAGCTGTTGGTGTAACTTAGCTATCTTAAATGAGTACCGTATTTTTTGGAGTATAAGACACACCTTTTTCCTCCCTAAAAGTGGCTGAAAATTTGGGTGCGTCTTATATTCTGAATGTAGCTTTTTCAGAGCTTTTTTTCCAGCCCTAACTAGGTGCTAACGATCTTCCCAGCTCTTACCTTGCAGGCTCTTTCATTGTTACTCTCTCAGAAGAATGTTTTTCCAGCCCTAAGTCTTTACAGGGTTTTTTTCATTGCTCTACTTGCTCTGAATAAATTTTTTTCTAGTCCTAACCAGGTGCTAATGATCTTCCCAGCTCTTACTGGCTTGCAGGCTCTTTCATTGTTACTCTCTCCGAAGGTTTTTTTAAGTCAGTGGTTCCCAACCTTTTTGTGATCGAGTACCACTTGGCGGTCCCGTACAGTCGCCACGTACCACCTGGTTCCAGAGAAACTAAATTCGATCAGATATCACTTTTTTCCATAATTGTACCGTTCCTTTTTTGGCCCTGCGCATCCAGCAACTGGATTCTCGGGCCGCTGGGAGCAGGTGGGTGGCGTGTGGCAACAGTTGCAAATCGTTGCCAGATTATCTTGTGTTAGGCAGTAAACATTTTTGAGAAGTAAAAAAAACTAACTAAAAATCGTTCATGACCCCGAAAGTGTTCGTGTACCACCTGGAAGGCCCTCGCGTACTACTAGTGGTACACGTACCACAGGTTGGGAACCACTGTTTTAAGTCCTAACCAGGGGATAAAATAATGTGCTGAAGCTGACCGGACTAAGGACGTTAGCCAGATGAATACCTGGTAGGTAGATTTTTTTCCCATCCCAAAACTAAGGTGCGTCTTATATTCCGGTGCGTCTTATACTCCGAAAAATACGGTATTTAATAACAAAGTGTCCAACTTCCTAGCGGTGAGAACAATTAACCAGTGGAACAACTGGCCTTCAGAAGTTGTAATTGCTTCATCACTGGCAGCTTTAAAAAAGAGACTGGACAGCCACTTGTCTGAAATAATATAGGGTCTCCTGCTTAAGCAGGAGGTTGGACTAGACGACCTCCAAGGTCCCTTCCAGCTCTATCCTGATTCAAATTATAATAATATTTATTTTCTTTTTTTTATTGTTGAGGGAAAAATAATTTCTTGAGATTTACTTGCTGTCATTAACGGACTTTGCTAACTACTTAAATAGTTTTACAGCTTTCCATATATTAAAAAGAATAAGAATAGAATAAAAAACAAAATGATATGCAGCACAAGAAACAAATCCATATTCTCTACTTAAAATAGAGAATGCGAATGAAAATATTTACAGAGCCCAGGATGGAAATTCTTTCTAATCAGGAGTTTGTTTGTAGATAATCTACACAAGAAGGTGGTTTGTTATGAATTCTCTAAATATATGTTTATTAAATTATATAAAAGAATGTATAATTACATAGAGAGTATATAAGCTATAATATAATGAACACAATCTTTATAGGGATAGATTGTAAGTGATTTTGTATTCTGGTGCTTTTATTAAATCTGTTTTGCTTTCTATAATGGTTGACAAAATTCTTCCCTCCCTCTATCACAAAAACGCACACAAACTTTAATTTAATTCTCAGGAATAATGTTCTGTATCTTCTGCTGGCTCTCCTTATATTCCTGGCTAAGTGAGGTACTTGGTTTTTCAATTACTTTAACCTGGCAATAGAGACTTCAATTTATTCGTTAAGTATATTTTATTTGCAATAACTACATGTGCACAAAAGATAGATAAATTGGTTTTTCAATTCAATTATTTACTCACAGATATCATATTAATGGCTAGATCTCATAACCCCAGATCAAGGATCCCCAATTTGAGGTGGGATGATAGATTTAGATTTTGGAGACCACGCTGTGGGTTCTGTCACAAGATGGCTGATGCAGTGCCCATTCACAAACATTTGCTAGGGCCAGAACTAGTTGAAAAGCACCCGTTAACTTACCCTTGCTACTTTTGCTCTTTTTTGGGGGGGAATGGGGCAGATAAACACCCTTCCAAACAAAGCATTTGACTACAACTGACCATGCTCATTTTACAGGAGAATCTTTGGGACTCCCAAGAAATTCCTGGAAAATGAAGATGGTTGGAAGCTAGATTGTTTATTCCATATCCCAGCTTTCCATTCTATTAAATTAAAATAATATTTTAATCAAATCAATTAATAGTCAGGTGAATCAGGAGCCTGCTGGGTATCAAGAGAGATGTGTGAAATCATACTGATGATGCTAAACCTCATCTAGCATTATCAGTATGTAGAGGTCACTGCAGGAAAGTCACTGTGATGATAACTGAATTCCACCTGTATTCAGATAATATTACAGTCCCTAAGAAAACCCGACACTTAGTATCACCTGCCAACAATATAGTTTGCTGTTTAAGTAGGCCCAAAGACTAATATCTCTACAAGAGATTAAATGGATACAAATCTGGCACCAAAAATCTTAGCACTCAGAAATGAACAGTTACTAATTCCTAAACATTATCTTGCTAAACTTAAAATAGTTGTTCGTCCCAAGCCATTTTTAGCAATCTCCTTCTCCCTACACTCTGCAAACAGAACCTGTATCTTAATGAGATTCACTAAACTTTTTGAAAAGCTGGGCGAAATGGAAAAGACAAATACTATTGATCTACTTTTTTTCTATTAACTTTTCCCCCCTGTTTCTGTGTATACCTATTTCTATCCAGCAAAAGTATGTCTGGAAATCAGACTTGTGAAGCTGAGCTAAATTTGTGAGTTAGACTTATTGAAATCTTCCTTTTACTCTTGTATTCAAGCTACAAACATATATGTGTTCCTCCAGAATAATTGTATTAACAAATTATTTTTGTTTTATGCATTTCAGAAAAACAGAAACACAATGAAATGTAGTTCCAAGTGCACATGTTCGGGATCTGTCTGATAATGTCACTCATAGTTGACCTAGATAACAATATAGGGGAGTGTGGTTTAAAAAGTGCAACACTGGAGCTGTATATTTACACTGGCAACTTAAGCATAAATATTGGTAGTGTTTTAAATACCTGGAGCCTTCTCCACAAATATCACTTTAGAGTCTTGAAGAAAGTTGTGTCCGCTTAGAATTATTTTCTTCCCACCCATCACATGGTAGCTATCAACGCTCTGCTTTTCAACCAGAGGCAGTTCCTGAGCAGACCTTTGGGCTGATGGAGATTTAAAAAACAACAACAAATAAAATATGAATATACACTAACACATACCAGGGTTTAAGGTTTTTAAGTATTCTACTTTGGGCAAACAACATTTGTAAATTTTTAGTAGCATTTGGTTTGAGGAGACAGTTGCTGAGTTACTTGTACCTTAGTCCAATTTCAAGATCTCTTTGGAAGAACAGTACAGTGTGTTTATTTTTGCCATCAATTATTCCCAAGAGAAATTCAATATTCTGAATACAAAGTGCTTCTTTTTCTGGAATTCAGAGCGACAGAACAACTTCCATTTTAACTCCAAACATGAACACACTGAGAAAGAAAGAATACTTACAACATTCAATAGGGTTGGAAGACGCTTGCAAAGAAAGGGTTCTCCCATTAGGTTGAGGGATATGAACACGGAAGACCAGCCGAACTCGTGTATTTTTCCTCCCAATGTCAGTTTCTCCTTTTCTTAGTTCAATGTCTGAATTTCTAAGTTTCAGTATTCCAGCACAGTCAATGCTATTCAGAAAACAACAACAGCAAATAATCCATTTAAAAATGTTGCATGCGTCCAGAATGACATCTAAACAGTTGGTGTGCCTTAGCTAGCTTAAGAGAAAAAATAACTAAAGGGCACAAGGAATTCCTAAATTATTTATTCACAGAACTAAACATACAAAAAAGTCTCTTTTCTGTTCCTTATTAATTTATTAAACCACTGGATCACTGGTTTTAGGCTTGGATTTTGAAAATCATGTTACATTTGCCATATTGAAAATATAGAATAGGTACAAACCCAGGTTGTGCCTGAAATCATATTTGTGACTCTCAGCCCAAGAAGCATTTCATAAACTGGAAATAATAGGCAAACACAAATTGCTAACTGGTTCCAACTCAGAATTCAGAAGAAGCAAACCAGGTTTGTACAATTATAGTAGCCTTACTTTCCTTTCAATGTCTGGGATTCAATGTCTGATTCAGACATATTGATAAGCCAAGGTTCTCCTTCCTTCCTTCCTTCCTTCCCTCCCTTCCTTTTTGCCTTATAGGACTAATACAAATGATTCTTTGCTGCTACTAATGAAAGAGAAAATTCTTGTTTGCCTTGAATTAGGAAAAAAGGGAGGTAATGATTACATATCTTGGGTAGATTATGTATTTGCTCAAAAACTCCTTGAATACTTCACATCATGTCTGTTGTGTATATTTTTCACTCAACGGCCTGTACTTTTAGCAATTTTATTACATAGAATTTCTATAGGTGAATCTTCCCTAATAAAAATATTTCATAAAATATGTTATATGCCTGCCAGACAAGAAAAGAGCAACTAGATTTCAATAATGCAGAGGACGGCTGGCCATATGCTACATTTATACAAATTGACTCCTTGCCATTCGGCTTGGTGGAATAAAGCCAGTCCCACAAGCAGTTTTAACTAGAATTTGGCACAAGTCTTCTGCTATAAAATATCAAGAATGGTCAGAGCTGTCTCTGTCTTGGTTTTCAGGGAAAAAAAAGAAAAGGGGGAAAAATGCTCTATTTGATGAGTTGCTGTGGTAGCAAACAAGCCAGTCGGATTTGAAACACAGCCAAACATCATCACTCCTAATGGTGAATCAAGACTGCTAATGAAGTCAGGATGTTGTACAGTCTGAGATTCTATAAGTGAGCTAGCAAGAACTTTGGTGCCAGATGCATCATGGAGCTATAATGCAATGCTTATGATGATGATGATGATGATGCTATCCATTCAATTGTGTCCGATTCTTGGTGATTCTATGGGCCCGTTCTCCATATTTTCTGATCTTGTACAACTTCTTTCAGTTGTTTTATGCTCTTGCCCATGTTAGCTTTGGTAGTATGTAGCCACCATGGTTTCTGGCGGCATCATTTCCTTTTACAGCTGCCCATTTCAAGCATCACCATCTTCTTTGGCAATTCCTTTTTTAGCAATGTTTATTCTAAACTGCAAATGTAACAGCAAATACTAATTTGCACTACGGAGTTGTTACCCCAATGTTAAGACCATTTCAAAATGTCTTAGGTGCTTGCTGTCCCAGATTTAGGATATTACCACTTTCAGATAAGAGGACGAGAAACGGGCTAATAAGAAGATACTGTAGCTCATGACTAATCTTTCTTTCAAGGCTTTGATTGGTTATAACTGCAATTCCTGAGACAGATACAACCTTACAGAACCAGTATAAATATATCTGTTAACACAGCTTTATTGATCCAAGTTGTTTGGATCACACACTTCATTAATTTTGACATTCCAGAAAACTGCAGTGCTATTTATATATCATTAAATAGACACTAGGCTAAATCAGTTACTGCCCAGTGAGTCCTAAGAGTTTCAGGCAGTGAGATATTGATAATGATACATAATAATTATGATTAAGAAGCTGATCCTGCAGCCAAGCTACAAGAGAAAACAATTTCTCTTAATATGTATTATCTTGTTTAGACAGTGCATATCTAAATGCTATCTTACACATTTTGCTTTGTAAGAGTGTCAAAGGTTTGCTCAAATTTAGCCATATTCTTGCCACTCCTAAAATGCAATCTTAGGCATATTGATTCAGTGTTATTTGCTTGCTTTATTCATTTTTAAATTGTACGTCAATTTTCAAAAGCAAGTTTTTTCATTTTATTGGGTCTGATTGCCGGATAAATATGTTTCTGATTGCAGCTTCCATGTGGTACCACTTTATAAATACCTAAAGTTTTTTTTTTCTTGATCACTTTCTGTGACAATGTGCCTTGCTATTATTCCAGCTCCCTGCCCTCCAGCTCCATATGCCATTTAATATTACAAAACATTTGCAGATGTTATTTAAAATACACACTAAATACACACAAACCAATTTTTAACAATACCTGAGGGCACAATGGCAACAGAGAAAAGGAGTGAGGTCTTGATTGTATAACTATCTGCTACATTGCCTTTTTTCAAGTGAGATAATTTGGGGCTAAGAAAATTATCATAACCTATACAATTATTTATTTGAAATGTTCGTATTTACTTCCATTTTGGCTCTACTTGCACACATTTCTCTTGGGCAGAATTATCACTCTTTACAAATTAAAATAGATGAGTTTTTAACACTGAAGGTTAAAAATTCCACGAGACAAGATTTTGTATATATTTGCCCTAATATTTGTGTGTCTCATTTAGTTGCAGCTTCAAAAAAAACCCAACCTTTCGTTAATTTTTTCTTTAACAGAGACACACAACATTCAGTCTCTCTTTTCTTTGTGAGAATGCTAGCAAACTTGTTTCCTGCAGAATAGACCACGGGAATAAGGTGGTGTCAGGTTAAGAACCTAAAACAGGAGCTGAGGTAGGAGATATTTACAGCTCTGTAACTGATATACTGATTTTAAATGGCAAGGAAGCACGTGTGTGTGTGTGTGTGTGTGTGTGTGTGTGTGTGTATGTGTGAGAGAGAGAGAGAGAGAGAGAGAGAGGGGGGGGGGGGAGGGAGGGAGAGAGGAGAGAACAACAACCAGTGTTTATTAGTGTTGAATAAAATATTCACATTTTATTCAACACTAAAAAAACAGTAAAAAGATTTTGGACAAAATTCTGCGGCTAGAAAAAATATAAAATTATTAATGTAATTAAAAAACAAGACAGACAGAACCCTATCAAATGCTTTGACATAAAAAAGGAGGTTTCTAAATTGATCAATGGGAAAATATATGGATGAAGGGACTGAATTTACATTATGTTATAACCTCAAAGAAAACTTTTACAAAATGATCTGTAGATGGTACTTATCCCCGGATAAATTGGCTAAAATGTATAAAGGAATAGTTACTGTAGGTGTAATACTCAAATCTTCCACCACCTTTGGTAGATTTGCAAAAGAGCTAAGCAATACTGGAGTAAAGTTAGTAATGTAATTCAAAAAATCTTGAAAACTAATGTACAACTCAGACCAAAAACTGTGAGGGCTTATGGATAAAACATTGGAAAAATCACATGGTGTTTTATTGTTATATATGACAACAGCAGCACAACTTTTATATGCTCAGTATTAGAAAGATCCTACACTACTTACAATAGAGGAATGGGTAATAAAGATGACAGAACTGGCAATGATGGCTACATTAATGGCCCTTGTGACAGAAAAAACACTGAAGAAATTGATCTATAATCGGAAGTCCTTTATGGACTTTTTGCAGGAGATGAGAAAAATCAAATTTTGACATACGCATTTGAAGACTGATAAATTTTTAAAATATTTTTTCCCTCTTTCCTTTTTTGGAGAAAAATGGACATCGTATCACAGTCTTAAACTAAGAGCTGAATTGAAGTGTGCCTTATATTCTTGGAAGTTGGAAGTCATTCTTTATTTATATTTTTGTTCTCCTTTCTTTCTCTTCATACCTTCTTGCACTTCTTCTGTTCTTTCTTTTTACAGCTTTTCTTTTGACTGTTAGTTTATGTTGTCTTTTACATGTAAAATTTAATAAAAGTATAAGACGGGACATTAAAAAGGAGGTAGGCCTTACATTGCTTTCATGTTGTTTTCAGGTAGAAGTGGAATTTCCAAGACTTTGGTGTTGGAAAGTACGGTTTCGTGGCTGGTTGTGGAAACAGTCTTCCCTGTGATCCGATGAACCTGGTAGAAGGCATGGGGCCGCAGCAGGCGGTCATCTGCAGTCCCGATGAAGAGCTGTAGTGTGAGTGGTTCACTTTCTAAGTAACCATGTAGCTGGAAAGAGAATATAAAGAGTTCCTGCTGAGCACCATATATACATCCACAACTAGGAATTTATTAATGTTTTATACAAAAGGCAGTCTAATTGAAAGAGAAAACCAGTGACAGGGCTAAGTGTTAATCTCTCTCCACAATAGGATACATTCATTTTCTCTTCTTGGTTTTTTTTTGTGTAATATAATATTGGATCAACACAGTAGTCCTTAACTTACAACCATTTGTTTAGTGACCGTTCAAAGTTACGACGACACTGAAAAAAGTGATTTAGGATTGTTTTTGACACTTACAATGATCGCAGCATCCCTATGGTCATGTGATCAAGATTCAGACATTTGGCAACTGGATCATATTTATGACGGTTGCAGTGTCCTGGGATCATGTGATCACTTTTGCGAACTTCTGACAAGCAAAGTCAATGGGGAAGCCAGATTCCCTTAACAACCATGTTACTAACTTAACAACTGTAGTGATTCCTTAACAACTGTGACAAGAAAGGTTGCAAAATGGGGCAAACTCACTTAACATCTATCTTGCTTAACAATGGAATTTGTGGTGATAAGTCAAGGACTATTTGTAGAGAGGTGCACTTAGGGAATGTCTCATTATTTTACATGACTTAGAGCGTTTCATTGAGGCGTTAAACAATGCTGCTTTAAATTGCTAGAAATGTCATAATAAGACTCTTTAATGGAAAAGACAGAAAGAAAAATCAGTTTTAAACAACAGAAGCTGTATTTTATCTAGAAAAGCCCAGATTCAGGCACCGCAGTAATTTGAACCTCTGTTTCATCTCTCTTGCAGGGTTTCAACTATTGATGGCCAAACCCACAACAAGCAGCATAATATAACAAGGAATTTGCATAAAGGAGATTGGCAAATGCAAATAATTCTAAGTTTTTAGGTATCCAAGCAATTAGATCCTATGGGGCCCAATAGCATTACCTCACTGTTTTTAAAGCTGTTATTTTAAACCCCATTCAGAGCTTTTTGCATACTGCATATTCTGTGTATTAATCAGAGACACCATTTTAACTGAGCTTATACAGCTGTTGCTTACCTTTTTCAACTGCAACTTTAAGGAAACAGAAAAGCAACAGCTAGATAGAACCTCCTAGCGATAACATATGGGATGCTTAAACATAACAAATGAAAACGAGAGATTGGAAGAGGCAGGGAAGAGGGAAACCACAGTTAAGTAATTCAATCTGCACTAAAGTGTCTGGCTACCTCTTGGCAAGCCATATTGCAGGAGCTCCTGATATGCACACAGCTGAGCTCTGCCAAAAGAAGCCTTCGGTTGCACGCAGAAGCCCATTGAAGCTGGCACAAGTGGCACTATTTTCCCTTACATTCATAAAATGCCCGAGCTAGCAAAATATCAAGAAAGTGAAGTTACAGTGAGACAAAGGCATCTAGCTCCCATAAGTGTATCAGCCACCTTTTGGTAGGTTGGTATATGGGGAAAAGAAGGGTCATGATTTTTGGAAGTGACTTCCTAGTTAGTATGAAGATTATTTAGGGCAGAGGTCTCCAACCTTGGCAACTTTAAGACTTGTGGACTTCAACTCCCATAATTCAACTCTGGGAGTTGAAGTTCACAAGTCTTAAAGTTGCCAAGGTTGGAGACCCCTGGTTTAGGGGGTCCTACATACCCACAACTCATCTTCCATTGGTTTGTAGAGCCAGAATGCAACCAAACACTGACAACGCAGAAAACCAAAACAATATAACAACATCTCTACTGGGCCTGGTAATGCCAAACATGTGACCATGCCTACTTAATTCAATGGGACTTCTTCCCAGGTATGACTAGGATAGCAGCTTAGAGATGCCTTCCCCAACCAGGTACTTTCCAGAAGTCCTTGGAGTGAAACTCCTCCAAGGAGGAGGTTTCTATAAGGAGGATCTAAGTTTAGGAGTTACGATCCCAGCACTTCTGTGGAATGACATCTCAAGAGGGAAACTTCTGGCTTAAAACACAGAATTGGAGACAATCAACAGACAAGCTTGCGTTGTGTTTGGTTCTGTCTCTGGGGCTGTTGGTTCTGTCTCTTTCTTATCTGGGCTTAATAGGTAAAAGGATGGATGAGCTTTTACTCTCTGAAGCAGCCTTCCCCAACCAGGGGGTTACTTCCTACTTCCTTCCTGCCTAAAATAAAAAGTAATTCTTATTACAAGCATGATTTTCAGTGTCTCTTTACCAAGACTTATTAAGTAGAAAGGGAAGGGGTTACAAATAATTCTGGCAACTGAACTATTTCCTATCTACAACCAGTACAATACATCTGAGAAGTATCTTCCTCGTCTTTCTATTTTATTTTTACTGCCTTTCTGTGAATTGGTAGGTAGGTCTCCTACCTAATTCTGAAGGAGCTTATAGACAGTTGTATATAAAACCATTTTCTGAATCCTCATCAGTCTGTTGATAGGCTGTTGACTATAACATTGGTATCTTCTAGAAGAATGAACTTCAGCTCCAGGAATTTACTCTTATTCATTATTAGGGTGCTCAAAAACTGGGCCACATTTAATGACCATTTGTAGCATTCTGCATTTTACATTGGTTTTGCCAAAAACTGGCATTTACTTCCATTGGTTTAACGGTTGCCGTAAAAAAGATTGTAAAATAATGTTGGTCACATGACCGACCTATTTTATGCCTCTCACTAATTACAACCTTGATGCACAGGCTCCATTAAAGTTGCAACTCGAGTATTACATGTTCATTTTATTTTTTTCTAAAACTGAATTGTTGTGATTCTCTTAAGGATCCTAATACTGCAGATGCCTTGAACTGCTGATATTATCTGATTGTGTAATGAAACATCTGCAAGCAAACAACCAAGCTCAGAGAGCACCAAGAACTCCACATTTTAATCCTGAGATATTTGCTTCTATGGGAACTTTGGATGTTGCTAAAGAATTCAGGCTACAACATGTTTCAATTGTATATGTTGCCAAGTTAACGTTATAGAGAGTCACGTTCAAAACTCAATCTCTCAAGGTCTTTAAGGGAACCAACAGAAATCAAGTGCTTCAAACTCTTGTTTTCTTGTTTGCATCAAGCTTCCAAGAATACATCTTTCCCTACTAATTTCAAATGTGAGATATTCCACAGCATCAATTTCTCATTGATTCCAGATCAAAATGTAATTGCTGATCTATTCATTACCAAATCTACCTGGCAGCTTTCAAAACTGGAAACAAAGTTCCCTGTTTAGTATACCTGGATTTTAAAAGTGTGTATGATTTCAGAAGTGCAACAACATTTAGTCTTCCCTCTCCAACAGGAGAATATTCATAGGAGGTCCTATTCAAACGGATATAGATACTAAAATAAAAGCCCACTATAGTAGAACCATGGTGACGAACAGTTCTGACCATGACCAAATCGGGTTCCAACCAATGTGTGTGGCCAATTTCACCTTCCACACCTTTTTTTTTTGTAAGCACCAAATTTCCAAAATTAGTTCAGGTCACGACCAAATCGGGTTGTGACCAAACTTATGGAACGAATTATGGTCGTGACCAGAGGTTCTACTGTATAATCATAATGTGATCTCAATTTGCCAAGTTGAGGGGCCTTAACTTGGTATAAATACCTTCTTATTAACATCTCTGTATAAAGTATATCATGGGGATTAAGCGCGGAATCCCTCTTAAAATATATTTATCTTGAAGTAAGTCTTTTTAATAACAATAATCTCCTAGAGACTTAATGGAAGTTTCAACTTTTGAGTCTACTGATATTGCAACTATACAGTCAACAAATCGGGTTATTTTTCAAAAAAATATTAACCCAAGTATTTTATATTTATCCAAAATTTACGTCTGTATAAATTGTAAATTCTAATCTCTTGCAATAACCCACAGATATAAGCAAAGGTGACTTTTTCTAGTTAAAGGTACAACCAGAGTATTAACTGTACAACTTCAATAAGCTTATTTGCTGCATAATTATCCAAGTCACAGGTACAGAAATATAGCAAATCAATGTTACCTTTTTTTTAAAAAAAGGGGGGTAATTAAAAAGAAGTCTTCTGTATCAGTGTCCAAACACTGTTGCATGGAGTGTTTTTCTAATTAGGGAGGTTGCGGGATGGATAAGGGTGTGGTGAGGAGATTCCTGAACCAACATATCATTCTATTGTTACATTCTCTAAATGAACCATTGCATTGCACTAGGTTGTTTCAACCCCACAAAATGTTAGGAAACATGGGAATATGGAAGGAGACTGTAGGTTGTTATCTTCTCTTGTCTACAAAGCAGTAACCAAAGAGCCTTCGGAATATTGGCAAATCTTTATTTGCAATGATTGAAAGAGCTGCCACTACAGAACGGGAAAGGGGGCCATTCACTCTACAAATAATGCGGAGTTGGGGGCATGGGCAAAGCTTCATTAACCTAAGCCGTGTTACAGAGCAAATCAATTGACTGCAACTTCCACTACGACTCCAATTGGCTCTAGCTTGGCCAATGACAAGGCTTGTATACTAGTACAGGGGTAGGCAACTATGGCAACTTTACGACTTCAACTATGGCAGTGGTTCTCAACCTTCCTAATGCTGCGCCCTGCCCCCCGCCGCCATTTGGGTTCTTTTACCCTCTGCGCATGCACAAAGTGTTCTGCGCATGCGCAGAGGGTAAAAGAACACAAATGGCGGCGTCTGGGCGAAGTCTCCCGACCCCTATGAAAGGGTCGTTCGACCCCCAAAGGGGTCGCAACCCCCAGGTTGAGAACCGCTGACCTATGGACTTCAAATCCTGAGCTATGATGGCTCAGGAATTCTAGGAGTTGAAGTTCACAGGTGTAAATTTGCCATAGTTGCCCACCCCTGTATTGGTAGGATATAACATTGCTTAAATGCAGAAATCACTACATGGAGTCAATGCAAAGCTCATTAGGCATATACAGAAAGCCTTAAACCGGTGTGCAGCTTGGGATGGCATTTTCCCTTAAAGCTTATTTACATTAGCACGGGAAAACTGTGTTTTAAATACATGTGCACATTTTAATAACTACACTTGTTACATTGTCCGTCTCGAAATTATTTGTGTATCAGCTGCTGAACTGCCTGCATCATATAAAAACAGGCATTAATATACAGTGGGAAAATGGAAAACAGTATTATTTAAATGAATTCTTATGAACTACTTAGAAATATGGCTTGTAGCCAATCATAATGCTGCATTAATTAAAAAAAACCTCTTTGAGCTAAAGCTTCAATAACAGACAAGTTCAATGGTTCATATCTACTCCAACTTGATATAGCTAAGATGAGTAGGACTCCTTTTCTACCTGTTGTCAGCAAAATTCAAGAATTCAAGTGCCACAAGAGGAGAGGAACATCAGATGATTCAAAATTAATTAAACAATATCATTACGTTATTATATCACTTGCTAAGGGTAAGCATTCTACCTTCATCACGCAGGGTAGTGATGGCAGAAGACTGGAAAATAGACAAATATAAGTAGACATGTTTAGTTACAATTTTAGAACTATGGCATAGACCAGGGGTGTCAAACTCAAGGCCCGCGGGCTGGATCCGGCCTGCAGGGTGTTTAGATCTGGCCTGCAGGGCCTCCCTTGAAACAGCAATGGACTGGCCCATGGTGCTTCTGCTAGCGAAAACAGAGCTTGTGAGGGAAATAACAGAGCTCTGTTTTCACTGGCAAAGGGCTGCAGGCGGCCATCGCAGCTGAAAATGGAGCCTGGGAGGGCCACGCGCAGCCCTCACGAGCTCCATTTTCACTGGCAGAGTACTAGCAAAACAAACTACTAGCAAAACTGACATTTGATCACACAAGTGACATTGAGGTGGCCACGCCCACTGTGACCATGCCCAACCCATCCCCCCAAAGGTCAAACACAACCTTGATGCGGCCCTCAGTGAAATAGAGTTTGACTCCCTTGGCATAGACCATCTATGATAGGCTTGATTTTAAAACTTGTAGTTCTGCCTGAAATGTTACCTACAAAAGTTAAAAAGGTTTCTATGACATAGACAGTAAGTCTTTTCCTCTGAGCACCAGTACAATACATCCATGGCTGTTCTTATTCCAGTTCTGAGTCCAAGTGATGAGCAGGACTCTTGATCATATATAGTAAGTGCTAGCACATGCTCCAAACTTCTGGTGCTCCCTATGTGTAGCAAAGCAGAAAATTGGCCTGTTAATTTTTCAGCTCTACAGTTCTTGACTAAGAAGTCTGTGATCAGTGTAAGAATTTGTATTTCTCTGACATTTATTGTCACACATCTTCTCCTTCCCTTTGTTTTTAATTTGAAAACAGATCTTGCAATTCTTTAGGTTACTTATTCAAGCCAGATGTTGGCTGATAAATGTATTATGTGCTTAGTTAGCCACTTACATCAGGCCCAGAAGCAGGCCCAGAAAAAGAATTTAACTGTTGTCAAAACCACCTACTTGTGTGTCACAATATAAAAACTTGTTCTCACTACAAACATATCAAACACCGATCTCAAAATGCATTTACATTTGGCACTAGCCTGGGAAAAGCATATAGATCAGTTTTTCCCAACCCTTTCCCCCCCAAATTTGCCAAATCTAAACTCCCATTATTTGCACTCAACATGGCTAATATGAGAGATTCCTTTCTTTCTTTCTTTCTTTCTTTCTTTCTTTCTTTCTTTCTTTCTTTCTTTCTTTCTTTCTTTCTTTCTTTCTCTTTCTTTCCTTTCTTTTTTTTCAGCTCCATTGACTGCATAATATTTTCTATATTATATTACAGTTACTACCATACTATGTATGAAATAAAACATGACATAGGTTTTAAAAGATCATAATTATGTGCTTAATTTTAGACTACATACCCATTTCCATTACTAGGATAGATCTAGTGGTATCATGTTTTTAAAGTAGGAAGCCATCATTTTCGGATAGGTTTTGCTTACAAAGACCTCCATCCAAGAAAAATTTCCAACTTGCCAAATTTCTCAAATTATTTCCTATCACACTTTACAGAAATAATTGTCCCTCCCCTCTCCTGTTATGCACATAAAACTTCAAAATGGAACAGTTATAATAAATACACAAGACCATTATGTGACTGGAAAGGTGAAATTAGCATTCTACGTTGTGAGGAATATATTAGGAAATCATTTAGAAACTATTTATGTAAACTAGTAGGAAAAATATTTTCCCAATAGTGAATATTGTAATTTTCTCCACTGTTACAGGATTGCTTTTATGTTTGTGTATCTGTTGTTTTTGTGTTCAGTAGGAAAGGGAACTATATATGCACACACACACACACACACACACACACACACACACACACACACACACACACACACTCACATATTTTCCACACATGCTCTGGAAGAGTGAATACTGTTCCTCCTGGCAGTAGGGGAAGCATGTGTCACGTATTCTATTTTTATCCTTTTCTTTCTCTAACATGGTCCCAAGACTAAGGTACCACTATCAGTCTTTCTGTGACTAAATGCTGCTGACAGAGAATATTCTGCAACATTAGAACAAGACCTGAAGAATTAGTGTTGACCCTCTAAATGACTCTATGGTATTTTATAACATATTGCTGTATCATATCTTTGCTAACAAATATTACTAGTGACAGCAACAACCAAATTTGATTGATCCTAATTTGAGCTTTTTGAAGAAAGGTGAGCATTCCTGCACATTACTGAATGGTGATAAGGCAACCTAATGAAAAACATAAAACTTAAAAAAAATGGAATACATACCGTATTTTTCGGAGTATAAGACTCACCTTTTTCCTCCCTAAAAGTGGCTGAAAATTTGGGTGCGTCTTATACTTCGAATGTAGCTTTTCCCCCCAGCCCTAACTAGGTGCTAACAGATCTTCCCAGCTCTTACCTTGCAGGCTCTTTCATTGTTACTCTCTCAGAAGAATGTTTTTCCAGCCCTAAGTCTTTGCAGGTTTTTTTTTCATTGCTCTACTTGCTCCAAAGAAGGTTTTTTCCAGCCCTAACCAGGTGCTAACGATCTTCCCAGCTTACTGGCTTTCAGGCTCTTTCATTGTTACTCTCTCAGAAGAAGGTTTTTTTAAGTCCTAACCAGGGGATAAAATAATGTGCGGAAGCTGAACAGACTAAGGATGCTAGCCAGATGAATACCTGGTAGGCAGATTGTTTTCCCCTATTTTCCTCCCCAAAAACTAAGGTGCATCTTATACTCCGGTGCGTCTTATACTCCGAAAAATACGGTAAATCTAAAGAAACATAGGAAGCTCCAATCGTTATTGCTACTCTGAGAAGGCAGCTAATGATCCCTTCCTTAACATTGATAATCTATTTGACCATTTTAGTAAAAGAGCTAAATATATCATAAACATGTTGTATATCCTCTACCTGACTTTATCACTTCTATTCTTTTTGTGGTAAAATAATTAAAAAGGTCCTAAGCCATCTTAGACAGCACTTCAGTTAGTGTCCTCAGAGAAATCCCAGAGCTAAGCTAGAGGGAGAAAACCCAACCAGCATCTCTACCCATCCCAAGTGTTGAAAATACCCTCAGAACAAATTAAAGAATTAAGAATCTTCTTTCTGTCTCACAAATCTGCTGTTTGAACTGCTGTTTGCTTTATCAGGCAAAAAGCAGAAATGGTCAGAATTTGCCTGAAACATTTTCCAAAATATATGAGATGTCTCTCATAAAATCATAAATTCATAAAATCATCTGCCACAATGTCCTACCTGTCAATGAATACTTCAGCTTCAACCGCAACAATACAAGAGCACACAATAGATTCAAACTCAATGTAAACTGCTCCAAACTCGACTGCAGAAAATACGACTTCAGCAACAGAGTGATCAGTGCCTGGAATGCACTACCTGACTCTGTGGTTTCTTCCCCAAACCCCAAAAACTTTAACCTTAGACTGTCTACAGTTGACCTCACCCCATTCCTAAGAGGTCTGTAAGGGGCGTGCATAAGCGCACCATCGTGCCTACCATCCCTGTCCTTCTGTCCTATTGTCTAATTTTTACCTATACATACTTTGCTTTTGTTTATATTTATATCATACCTGTTATCTTGTACACGTGTTGACAAAATAAGTAAAATAAAAATAAAAAGTGTCACTTAAGCTTTTCAACTATATCCTTAAAGCACGATTATTTAGCCTATAAGTAAAATCATGTAAGTGAAATGATTGCATATAAGATTTCCACTGTTCAACCAGTCTTTACTCTACCTTCTTGTTCTGTTATTTCTGCTCTGCTAAATTGTGTATATGGAGGGGGGAGAGAGAGATCTGCCCTTATACTTTTTAAAGTGTCATGCACACAGATGATACTATAATAATAACTATGACTCATACTCCAAATGATTCTAACAAAGCACTATTTTAAATTAACTCAGCACACTTTACAAATACACTTACATTGATCCAGGGTTATTATATCATTTACTTTGTAAACAAAGTGCACACAGTGGACTCGGTAGTAACAATACAGAAGCTTATTCAATTTGACTGAACCATAGCTGGGGAGAAGCCTCTAGTGGCATTATTGAAGCAGCTCAGAAAAGCTGGAAGCTATTTCTGTCTAGACAGTAAATATGTGTCATTGATAAATCACAAAACTCTTTTCTTTAGTCTGCCATCTGGGAAACTGAGGACTTAGCCCCTGGATGTAGTAAATTCTTTACAGTTACTAACACACAAACAAAACAAAACCATTAATTGAGAATAAATCTGTAAACCATACCTGCTGAATTGGGATTTGAAGAAAACTTCTAACATAACAGAATAATCATGACTTATATTGCTTCCTGAGTCTCAAATGAAGTTTGACACTGAGCTAAGTACTCTTGAAGTGAACAGGAGCTGCATAATCAGCACAAATCTCAATCACTTCCACGGGGTCTATGTAGACATTTGTGGCCTTTATGTCCATATCTGAAAAGTTCAGAGGCACTTCTGGGAGGTAATGAATATCCTCTGAATCAAAAGCTCTTCTCCAACTGCCTTCCACCCATAATGTAAAGGAAAATATGAAATGATTAACCTCTGCCAAATGAAAAAACTTAATACTGCAGTTTATCTGCTAGGCCCAGATTGTATGCCTGAAGGAACAACCACAGATATAAATCTTGAAATTAGGTTCAAGAACCAATTGATGAATTACCGTATTTTTTGGAGTATAAGACGCACCGGAGTATAAGACGCACCTTAGTTTTTTGGGAGGAAAATAGGGGGGGAAATCTGCCTACCGGGTATTCAATCTGGCTAGCATCCTTAGTCTGGTCAGCTTCAGCACATTATTTTATCCCCTGGTTAGGGCTTAAAAAAACCTTATTCGGAGGGAGTAGCAGTGAAAAAAAGACTGCAAAGACTTAGGGCTGGAACAAACATTCTTCGGAGGGAGTAGCAATGAAAAAGTTTGCAAGCTGGTAAGAGCCGGTAAGATTATTAGCGCCTCGTTAGGGCTGAAAAAAGCTTCGAAAAAGCTACATTCGGAGTATAAAACACACCCAAATTTTCAGCCTCTTTTAGGGGGGGAAAGGTGCGTCTTATACTCCGAAAAATATGGTATCTTGAAATTAAAAGGTACTTAGGGAAGTGTTATTTTTATAGCAATATTCAGAAAAAGGATTATTAGGAAGTGAAGCCGCACAAACTAAGCTATTTAAAATAAAAATTGCAGATGTTTTATATCCAACATTGCAATGTTTTCAAACACATGTGTGCTTTGCATCCAAACAGCGCTATAAATAAAAATGTATGCATATGATGATATGCCTCCAGGCAAAGATTGTTCATACCTATATGACAATATTAGTCATCTTAACGCCAGTGTGCCCATAAGGAACTATTAATCTCGAGTAATAGAGATGTTTTGCATTCAATGACTGGCTGAACAGGTATTTGGGCAACCTTCCAAAATAAAATGCTCTTTGCAGGTGCTGTATTACACTTCTTTTCATGACCAGAGAATGTGGAACTGGGCTTCTTAAACATGCTAGAACATGGACTGAGAATTAGGCTCAAGTAATTTTTATTTTTTTCATGACTTAGAACAGTGATGGCAAACCTATGGCACGTGTGCCACAAGTGGCACCCGGAGCCATATCGGTGGGCACACGGTCTAAGGTTCGGCGCCCATGCGCGTGCTCACCAGCTGATTTTCGGCCCTTCTGGGCCCACTGGGAGTTGGGAAACAGGCTGTTTTCAGCCTCTGGAAGGGGTGGGGAAGGCCCGTTTTTTGCTCTCCCCAAGCTCCAGAGCCTTTCTAGGAGCCCGGGGAGGGCGAAAATGGCCTCCCTCCCCGAGGCCCTATTTGGAAGTTGGGAAACAAGTGGTTTCCTGCCTCCGGAGGACCTCTGTGGGGGGGGAAGGCCATTTTCGCCCTCCCCAGGCTTCTAGAAAAGCTCTGAACCCTGGGGAGAGCGAAAAACAGGTGTGCCATCGCGTGCCGGGAGGGTCACGCACGCATGTACGGGGGGACCCATGTAATTATGGGTATGGACATGCATGGGTGCTCCCCCCCCCTTTTGGCACGTGAACCAAAAAAGATTCGCCATCACTGATTTAGAAGTTGGATGGGAGTTGGCAAAGTCCCTATATACCGGCTAAAGAGGACAACATTTGTTTTTTGAAACAACAACAAAAAATTTCTTTAACCTAAGCAATAACAAGTCTCCATAAAGATTACTTTCTTTTCATTTAAGCCCTATCCCATCTGATTTCAGAACAAATTTTACATCAACTTAAGATCCCTAAGATCACATCCATATTTTGAGTTTCAGAGTGCTGAAAACTACAACCATATTCTGTGCTGATTTCATCAGACTGCACACAGAAACTTTCTCTTAACTGTATACAGCTCTTGTCTCTACTTAAACAGCTACTAATATAGCAGCATACGAAAGGCTCTGCTGGGTTAGACCACAGGGTTGCCTACTCTAGCATTCTTCTGCTCAGAGCCCAACCACATGTCTTCGGGAAACCCACAACCAAACATGAATACAGCACTAGCTTTCTGCTCAGCTTCTCCAGCAATTGGCAATGAGACGTTTCTCTGACACACAAGGCAAGCTCATAGTTTACTGCCTAATCCACTTTTCATTTTCTCCAAATCAGTGATCCCTTTCACAATACCATATGTTAATGCTTTTCAAAGCTGAATTGTGTGTGGTTTATCTCGCACGATTTTTTCTTTTTCTGGAGGCTATCTGATTAAGCCTCCAGAAAAGGGAAACTAGTTATGCATAAGAAAAGTGCTTATTGATGTCATCAGGAACTGATCTTCTCTCCTTAACAATGAGTGTTTATGGTTCCATTTTGATCCTCAATATTATTTAGGCAATTTTTAGGAGGAAACGCTTCCACAGTGGATGAACTAAGGTCTTGAGCATCACCCATCTAAAAAAGCTGAAAGAAAGATATTTATCTTGATCCACAAGATCTAAAATACAAGCATATATAAAAGTGGTTTTTTTGAAAAACATCCCCGAAGATTCCACTATCAAGTCAATGCTTCTTTGATTCCACTATCGAAGTCAGTGTGACGTGCCTATATTGCCCTTTCTTTGTTTCATGCATAGGGAAGATGGGAGAAGAAAATAACGAACTGACTTCTCGAAGAGATTAACCTTCTCTGAAAGTTTATGCTATAAAGTATAGGTTGGTCTTAAAGATATTAGAAGACTCTTTGGCAACTCTTCCTAGAAGTAGCAGTTCTTCTGCAGGTTGCATCCAGATGGGCAAAACTTTCAAGATAATTATGTAATCACCAATTAGCAATTCACGTATAGGCGCTGTGTCCCTGGGTCACAGGAGGATAAGAGCAGATCAGTTTGAAACTCCTAATAATGTCAGTCCCATCAATTGGGGGGAAATGTGAACTAGGCAAGAGTGACCCACAAAAATCAACAGCCAATCTCATGGTTTTTTTCCCCCTTGTAAGAGGAGATATTGAAAATATCTGAAAATATATGTGAAAATATTTACTGATCCCTTGCATCCTGGACATAAATTGTTTCAACTCCTACCCTCAAAACGTCGCTATAGAGCACTGCACACCAAGACAACTAGACACAAGAACAGTTTTTTCCCGAACGCCATCACTCTGCTAAACAAATAATTCCCTCACCACTGTCAAATTATTCACTAAGGCTGCATTACTTATTACTATTAGTCTTCTCATCGTTCCTATCACCGATCTCCTCCCACTTATGACTGTATGACTATAACTTGTTGCTTGTATCCTTACGGTTTATATTAATATTGATTGTTTCCTGATTGCTTATTTGTACCCTATGACAATCATTAAGTGTTGTACCTCATGATTCTTGACAAATGTATCTTTTCTTGTATGTACACTGAGAGCATATGCACCAAAGACAAATTCCTTGTGTGTCCAATCACACTTGGCCAATAAAGAATTCTATTCTATCTATCTATCTATTAAGGAGATGTGAAAATTAGAAGGGCTGAACAGGTGTCAGGTGTCTCTTTTGAGATCCTCTACTTCTCATATGGTAGCAAGCTGCATCCAGTTTCTTTTATTGTCCCCAATGTTTAATGATCTGGCTTGGTTGTTTGAGAGAAATAAAAGGTTTATCCACATCCCTATACAAAATCAAGCTTACAGGATATGGGGTTCTAGAGTTCCCAGCCACTGTACATCATGTGGCAAGATTTTGTAAAAATGGTGAAGATAAAGGAGGTGTATTTTGAAATCATCAAGAGTCTGCATAGGGGGAAAGAAGGCAAGAAGCAGTCCTGATGAGATGAAAATTAGACAAGGGCGGCTGATCATAAAACAGTACGTTGATTGATTATTATTAAGACAAAGTTTTACAAGTACATTAACACATTCAAAGGCCTTCCTGTGAAAAGGAAGCTTAGCTTATTTTAAAAGAGGCAGTCCTTTGAGTAGATAACATTAGAAGCTATATTTAAAAGCTTCATTTCTGTAAATATTTGGATAAAAGTAAGTACTGGGAAATACCACATCATAACCATAGTATTTTTTAATGAAGATAATGTTTCAATTCCCGAAAACGAGTGGAGAAGGAAACATCAGACGAACCACATTGGGAATCAGAAGTGCAAAATGCTGAAGTTACTGGAATTTGATAACACATTTCTTTAAAAATGTAATTTTAAGGATTCAAGTTAGAATTCTTTGTGTAGGTTATATATTTACAGAATCTCATCTGATATATAAATTAGCCTTTATATTTCTGAATAGAATGGTTATTTCTTTTTAAAAGTTGGGGAATAAAAATCAATACCATCTTAATTATCCCACTGATTGAAAACTAAGTAATTGTTTTATGGTGGGACTATTATATAGTCAAAACACAGTAATGAAATCTGTTCAATTTTTCCTTAAAATAGACACCACAACTTCCTGGATAGCAAAGAGTACAGGGAATCAAATCACAGCATCATCAGTCATTCTTTTGGTTATATTAGAATAACTAACAAGACCTCGTTGGAGACTTCCAGAAAAAGAAAAAAATATGATGCAGTAAAATAGTTGAAGAAACATTTTTGGATCGCTATATTATGATGCAGTTTTGGAGTCTTCTGCTACCATTGTATATTAAAACTTAATGCAGGTTTTAAACAAGTCATTCTCTTGATTTTATTATGTTTTGAAATCATGACTGTGTACCCTAGAAGTGAGGCATGTGAAAAAATGAAATAAAATATCCAGATAAACTAATCTAAACCCAATGCAGCTTCCATTGAACATCTGGTGTTGCAGGATTAAAGTCACTGGTTTTTTGTAACACATTTATTTATTGAACTACAGGTTTATACACAGAAAAAGCATACTTCAATGTCACTACTTTCCTTTCCTTTCCAATTTCTAAAAACATCTAGCATCCAAAAATATTATTCAGGCCAAAACAGCTCATTTTTCTTTCCTGTGTCTACATGAGCTCAGAACCCTTGTTTATATTATTCCCAACTAATTGGGAGTAAAAGAAACAGCCGTTCCATTCACTCTAAAACCTGACCTCTTAAGCAGTTTTCATATTCTATAGCAGAATTACAAAGTTTGAAGTGATGTTACAAGATTATTTAGATAATTCCCAAAGAGTAATATAAGCGTTCCAATTAGGAGTATTGCATTGATTATTCCAAATTGAGTGTTGCCAATATCCTAAGCAAATCTGTTTTCCCAGATTAGGAGTATACTGCTCAGAATTTCCAATTAGCATGACCAAGAAACCAGAAAGACTGAATTGAACCACAGGAAGATGAGATAAGGGCCGATACATCCTAAATATATTACAATTTATTGAAGAAACACTAAATGAAAAATAGCATTTAAGGCTAATAATAGCATAGATATGCTTGCCAATTCCATTCTGCAGATTGTTTGTAGATTGTTGTAGGGAAAGCCTTTAAAACAAAGTTTCAAAATTATGATTCAGCTATAGAACATTTTGCCTGGAAAAACCAAATGAAATTGATATTCTATTATCAGGGTCAATCCTATTTGCAATTCTTTTTTTTAAAAAAAGCAAACCAGTCAAGCAACATGAAGAAGAAAAACAACACAATGGCTGAAAGACTGGAATGATTGCCACAGCAACCATATTAGCCACAGATCCTAATCACCAAAATTTGTTTTGCAAACTTAGCTGGAACCAAACCAACAAAAACTGCTTCCCACTTTGTATTAAGTCAGCTTTATCAGATGGCTTCAGATAGCCATAATATTTTTTGCAAGTTATTCATTCTACTGCTAATTTATATTTTGCAGAGCTCACAATTTTCAAATAAAAAGACCAGAAGAGAAGAAAAAAAAAAGACTATGCCTATGACTTGAGCTAAATAAAATATTTGTTATACTATTTATTTATTAGTAACACATTTGCTACCTTGGTGCAGCAGTCCTCACACTTCATCGTAATTTTTATATGCACTGATTCCATGTAATTGTATTATAAAATACAAAATAAAACAATAAAATGTAAATGTTATTATATTTTAGCTTCTTTGCATATTTCCTACGGAAGAGACACATATTAATCTATAGTAGTAAAAAATCAGAAGTTTGATGGCCCTTTTCCCACCTAACACATTTTATTGAAAGGCATACGTTTTCGAGAGCTTTGCCTCATTTTATCAGATGCATTAGATCCTGATTTTTTTGCATACTTCCCAGAAGCTTTAACTAAAAAGTAAAATAAATGTATATTTTGTATTTCTAAGCTATTTTTGCTTATGGTGTTTCTTTCTTGAAAGTAAGAATAAATTGTTGCTCACTATATTAAATATCTGTGCACATTTGGTGAGGTCCTGCAGAAGCTAATGAGAGTTACTGGCTTCAATGAAATCAGACCACTGTCCATCTCAGCATTGCCTGAATCAAGGATCAGTAACCTAAAGCCCTTCACCTATTTATGATTACACTCCTGTAAAGCCAGTTAGCAATGGTCAGAGATTTGGGAGTTATAGTCCATAACAGAAAGCCTGTTTGCTGAAGTGGTGAGGCACAAGAGTAGAAGCCAGGAGATTGTGAATTCTAGTCCCACCTTAAGCATGAAACCAGTTGCGTAACTATGGGCCAGTCACTGTCTCTCAGCTACAGGAAGGAGGTTATGGCAAAATACTTCATCTTACCAAAGGAACTGCAGAGACCAGTCCATGCAGTTTCCAGGAGTCAACACTGCCTCAAAGGCACCTCACCCTACTCCAAAAAAAGGCCTCCATAACTAGTGGGAGATATCAGGTTGTATACCTGTAATCTAGGCTGAATGATTTAGTGGGTTTATTCATACAATCTCTATTCTCTCTGCTTACTCCAGATTGTCCTGGGATAATATGCTATTCTACCACATGCCACTGCAGCAACTACAGTGAAGACTCAATTTAATTGTGGCAAACTCCATGTGGAAATGATTGTATTTTGTAAAGCCAGCGTAATATTTAAAAGAGTCTCAGATTGTGGCCCAGCCCATGAACAAAACTCCTGTCTGCAGTTTCTCTTTCTAGCAGAATTAGTCATGTAATGTTGGCCCAACATGTGACATGGAATCAAAATCATGTCCAGCGATGTATTTCCATCTACAAAAAATATTTTAACAGTAGAACTGGCAATCCCTCTTTCTCACTTGTTTTCTCTTGTAGAGCCTCAAAATCTGTTGCAAAGAACTTTCTAAAGTAGATTTAGGGAATGAAAGAAATTGTGGGTAGGAAGGGGGGACAGAGGAAATGCTCCCACTGCATTTCATCAGTGCAACACTGGGTATCAGCTGAAATATAGAAGAGAAACAAGTCTTATATGGTTTTAAAGTGGACCAGTTGTAAAAAAAATATATCTGAATAGCTATGACAGAGATCTTTGGGGGGAAACCCTATGCTAAGTACTATCAAAGCATTGGCTTTAAAAAGATACAAACCTGTCATTAACAAATCCTCTTACAAAAATCACAGTAAGGAGAAATAAACCCTGCTAGTATTTTTATCAGCCTAGTTTCTAATTATCTGGAACTCTGGCAAATGTTCAAGGTATATAGCAAAATAAACATCCTGCAAAGCTGTTTGCTAATAAGATTAGAAATATTTCTACCTATAATATTGTTTTGTCTGTTGTTGTGAACATTAAGAAAGCATTTATTGTAGAGCATTTATGATGATCGTGATGGCTAAAGAATATTTTTTAAAATTTTAGTTAATCTGTACCATAAATTCTCCAAGGACTCCTACCAGTTTAGGAATGTGATATAACCACATAGTAAAATATACCATAACCTGCAAAAATTCAGAACCGTAACAGCATTTTCTATTACTTCTTTGCATTTCTAGTCCTGTAGAAAGTTCAGATTCTACTACTTTGCAAAAGACTGTAAGGGAGGGTGCTATTTATATCTCTGAAGGTAAATTTTTACTGAGTATATCACTCAGAATCACTTCTCATAAGATAGGTAGTCATATAAATTTGATTAATAAATATAAGTATTTTTTCCCTTCTCTTATCTTATTGGGGCAGTCTTAGCACCCCAGGATAAACAAACTGGATAGATCAGTTCTACATAAACATAACATTTGATTAGGGTAGTCTTGAAGATATTCTTTGTAAAGGAAGTCCAACTTAATTAGAGAATTCTAGCTTGGGAAAGTCTACATTAGATAAAGTTTTAGAACAATAATGTCTAAAAATCTATAAAATATGTGAAGACCTCTAGTAGTTTCCCCATGTGTCAATCAGTGTAGAAGGTACTTGTATGATCAGTTATTACTACATTCTTTTCTTTAAATGCAAAACTCTTGCTCACTTATCTCTTAAGCAAGTGAAGAATGCACAGTGGGTTTCATTGCACTGTCAATATGCAGGAAGTTTGATTCATATTTATTTGTATAGTAGATGTTATAATGCTTTATCTCTTTTCTTACCAGCAAGATCTCAATCTCTGTTTCAAGGAAAGAGAAACGATGAACCAATATCCTTAGTAAAAGTTCAACTTTTCATGTTGTATTCTCTATTTAATGTTCTATTCTCAGTTTATGGATGTAGAGAACAATGAACTAAAATGGAAAAATGCATTGTTATTACTGATGGTATATCTATATAGTTATGGACTTAAAAACTTGCTGGTCTCATAACTAATGGAAAATATAAATTATAAATCATGACAATAGATGGTCTGCCATGGACTTAAAGTATTGTACAGACAGAATTATTTTTTAATGTCCTAGGACCAAAGAAAATTAATTTTGCTTCCTTTTTTATGCAAGTACCATTTATTTGATAACAAGTACATTAGAAATGCCCAGCATAAGTAAGCTGATTCACAACTGCTCTAAGGCTGCACTCCTAATTAAGTTTCTTTAAAGGTAAATGCTATAGATCAGTGATGGCGAACCTATGGCACGGGTGCCACAGGTGGCACGCGGAGCCATATCTGCCGGCACGCGAGTCGTTGCCCTAGCTTAGCTCCAGCGCGCATGTGCGTGCCTGCCAGCTGATTTTTGGCTCGCACGGAGGCTCTGGGAGGGCGATTTCGGCCTCCAGAGGGCCTCCGGGGTGGCGAGAGAGAGCATTTTCGCCCTCCCCAAGCTCCGAGAAAGCCTCTGGAGCCTAGGGAGGGCAAAAAACGGGCCTACTGGGCCCACTGGAAGTCGGGAAATGGGGGAGGGGGGGTCACGCACACATGCACAGGGGGGTGGGGCAAGTGGGGGGGCTTTGAATTATGGGTGTGGGCACGCACGGGCGTGCGATAGCGCGTGTGCGCACTATTTTGGCACCCGAGGAAAAAAAGGTTCGCCATCACTGCTATAGATGTTAAAGGGAGATACTTTTAAATAGTTGGTTAGATGACATAAAAATTGTAAATCTCACTGGACTCAGCACAATTAATGGCTTCTGAAACGTGCCAAAATTTACTACATTATAATGCTGAAAAAGTAATTAGCAATATTAAGAAAAAAATTATTTTGGTAACTCCTCATATTGATTAGCACAATGGTTAGAATGCAGTATTGTAGGCTAACTCTGCCCACTGCCAGGAGTTCGATCTGATTGACTCTCAAGGTTAACTCAGTCTTTCATCCTGTTCAGAGGTTGGTAAAATGACGACTCAAGATTGCTGGGGACAATATGCTGACATTGTAAACTGCTCAGAGGGTATTTACACAATGGAGTATATAAGTCTAATTGCTGTTGCTATCAATATAGTAGCCAGTTTGGCCTAGTAGCTAAAGTTCCAGGGTAGAAACTGGGAGACCATGAGTTTTCATCCATCCTTAGGCATAAAAGTTCTCTCTCAGCCCAACTTACCTCAGAGGGCTGTTGTGGGGAAAGTACAAGGAGGAAGGAGTATTGTGTGTGTGTTCACCAGATTGGGTTATTTATGAAAACAATAAAGACAGGATATAAATAAATAAATGTACATGGTACCTTAGAAATAAATAACAGAATAACTATTCTAAATTAATCTTCATCAGCAAAATAAAAAAAAACGTAAAAATGTTCATGTTAAATTTGGTCAAAGATAATTAGAAGGGGAAGTCATACTTTTTATTTTTTTGATGATGTGCACAAGAATGACAATTTATATAATCTCTGAAAAATCTATTTTCTCTAATGTTCAGGAGAATATAGAATGCTTCTTCCAAGAAATGCTCCTGCAAGAAGTTTTGGAGCTTAACACTTTTTATTATTGAAGTTCAAATTTCAGGGCCATTACACTAATAACGTTGAGAGTTACTCAGACATAAGTAATCTGGAATTATGCATACAACTGCCATCCAAATCTTGCAGGACTAATTATATGAGTAACAATGACGGAACATTTAGAAAGTGAAGATCTCTGAGATCAGAGCTAACAATAATCATGCCCAGTCAAGGTATTTTTTAAAAATTAAAGCAGCAGCAAAGGAATTACGGTGGATTTATTTTATATTGCTCTATCACTGCAAAATCTATCAGCAGTTACCTGAGATCTTCCTTTTTCCCCAGCTGCAAATAAGAATCAGCACAATTCAAGAAACATGTGGGTATCACTCAACATGCACAGCCATGCATGTTTAAGGATGGAGAGGTATCCCACAGAGATGATGAACAGATGGCTACAAGGTCAAACTAGGACAAGAACAACAAATGGGTATTTCGTGGCCCCTTAAGGCCACTGGCTTTCCAGGCTGTGCAGAGATATTATGACTTGTGCTCATAACTAAAGCCCATAAATTTTCATTTCACAAAGAAAGAGAAAGAATTCCCCAGCGCTTCACACTTTTAAGAGTGAAGTTATACACAAGATACCACAGGATAATAAAAAGTTCTTTTTTTCTTTCTTCCCTATCACACCCCTTCCTGTCTTCTGCATTTCAGACATGCCAGTTATCAAGGGAAATATTCACAAAACTATGTGAAATCTGTCTTGCTGCTCCTCTTCCTTTCATTGATCAGATTTGGCAACAGCTAAAAGTGCAGTGAGTGCATCCCTGTGGGCTGATGAATTTGGTGGTTGTATCCTTGGAAGACCCTGATATTTACAATCAAATAAAAAAGGAAACAATGAAAACAATGAGGAAATAAAAAACCAGTCATTTTGCCTTTTAAGTATGACCATTCCATTCAAAGTAAATAGTGCAGTAAAGTACCTCATTCCAATAGTGCACAAAGTTCACACATCTTAAACTTGATAAGGTTGAGAAACAATGCTCCAAGATCTTGCCACTATGGACAAACTGAGTCTCCTGACTGTATCTTTCTTTGTGGCTGTTCCAACCTGTTCTGGTCTCTCCATTCCTCACAAGGTTGCCAGGTGATTCAGGTCAACTCCCTTTCAATATATAAAGTTGCTCTATTTTCTGCAACCATGTGTGAAACTGGCAGGAAAACGGAGTACCAGTAAAAGCAATTTGATCAAACAAAGATCACACCCATTTATCTGCATGATGATGATGATTATCTGCTATTTATAATTTTGCCATCAGGGTTTTTATTCATAAAATTTCCTAGAGTGGCATATTAGGGTAAAAAACACACTGATGAAATCCAATGAAAAAGTCCAGAAGCACTAAACTGAATGAAACAAGCATGGGAAATCATGGATCTGATCCGTACCCTCCTGTACATATTCACAGCTCTATTTGTCCAATGCCATTTTGTTGCATTTGTGTGCCTGCATGCATAATAATGCACACTTCCCATTTCCATCAGTCACTCCCGTCTTCTCCTATCAGCCCCACCCTACCTAGTAATACTATCAGTTCTTGCAATATAATAAATTGTTCTAAAACATGCCCAAACCTTCCACCCACAACTTTGGCTCTCACAAAGACATACTCTCAATCTTCTAGAGTTGCCAGCTTTTGGTTTTGGTAGTCCTGCTGGTATACCTTTAAGAGTAGCACCTTACACAAAAAATAAACAGGTGAAACTGTTCCTACTGGACACACTGTAGCAGAAGTAAGTTTCTCTTGCAACATTTCTGTATATCTGTATACAGATATACATTCTGTATATATTCTGGCTATAGTTACATTTAAAATAGGCACAGCAAACATCCTCCCAATTCCTATCCATTCCTAACTATATCCTATTCATTCCATGTTTTTCCCAGACATCCATACTGTATCCCCAGCAACTTACCTCAAGAGGAAAATAAATAAATCCTGATTAAAATGCTAAATAAATAAATAAATAAATAAAAAATAAATAAAAAAGATGAGCCAGTTTTGTAAAAACACCACAACCTTTATTTTGGGGATAAAATGTTTAACAGCGAGAGAAACAGAAAAAGGATTGTACTAAAGATGAATTATAAAGGTGTATATTTTCAAGCTTGGATAAAAATTACACATGTCAAATATGTGGCTGACTTGTTCTGTTTGTTCTAGCTTATTCTTCCTGTGGCTTTGCTGGAGACCACCAGCCTTTTCAGCTCATAACTGCTCAAATCTAACAACCCATAACTACTCCACCGTGTTAGGGTTGGTTCACAGCTACTTTCTTTCCCCCACCACTTTATCTCCTCCAGCACCTGAAGTCAGTTGCCCAACATGAGGTAGAGATCAGGGGTGGGTTCCACTTACCTTCGCCACCGGTTCGCATCACGACGTTTCGCATGCGCACGTTCCCTCATGCAATTCTGCTTCCGCGCATGCTCAGTAGCTATAATCAGCCCGAAACACAGTTGAGGAGCTGATCAACTGTGCTTCGGGCGAAGGAATAAAGGTAAGTATAAACCCGGGGTTGGGCGGGAGGGCCCTTTTTCAAGCAGCAGCAGAGGGAAAAACTTCAAAACAGTAAAAAATTTGGAAAAAATTCCAAAAAAAAAGATGGCGGCGCCCATGGACCGGCACCGACCGATCCGGATCCGTTATGTCCCCAGCTACCAGTTCAAACCGACAGGAACCCACCCCTGGTAGAGATGTGTAATTGGGTATCATCAGCAAGCATACTAATGATACTGAACCCCATGCCACCAGATGACCTCTCCCAGTGGCTAATGTTAAATATGAGGGGAGAGAAACCAGAGATTTGAGGCACACCCCATGGCAGAGGTGATGATCTAACTTTGATCAACATTACACTCAAATCTCTCATGTCTACGCAGATATCTCAATGACAATCCTCAGCCCTGACAGCACTGTGAGGATTTTCTGGGGGGGGGGAATGCTTAGGGAAGGCCACAAAGAAAGAAGGGTATCACCCATCTCCTCCCACTTATGACTGTATGACTGTAACTTGTTGCGTGTATCCTTACAATTTATATCATATTGATTGTTTCCTGATTGCTTATTTGTACCCTATGACAATCATTAAGTGTTGTACCTCATGATTCTTGACAAATTTATCAAATGTACACAGAGAGCATATGCACCAAAGACAAATTCCTTGTGTGTCCAATCACACTTGGCCAATAAAGAATTCTATTCTATTCTATTCTATTCTATTCTATTCTATTCTATTCTATTCTATTCTATTCTATTCTATTCCAGAAAGCTACCTTAAAGTGATGTGGTTGTGTAACAATTCTAAGAGGATAGCTTTATGTGAGGTATTAAAACTTCTCACCCCAAAAGGTACACAGCCATACTCTTTTACCAGATTTATGACAGCAATAATATTCATAAAACATCTGCCAAGCTATTCTCCTTTCCAGGTTTGATTATCTGTCTGCTACTTGGTGGTGAGCTTTAACTAACCAGATGCAAGATGTGTGAAAGCCATTCAGCTTGAATTTATTCTTAAGAAGTACCATCTGTCTGAAAAAGAGCTATTAAATATAGGCTCCTTGTCTGGCCTGCAATACAATTCTGTGGCTGGACGTTATTAATTGCAACCCGACTAACAGGTGCTTGCCAATTTCTTTACATTCTTAGTATATACGAAAGACTTAAATTTCCCACTGGCTGGAAAGGTAACATTTTCTTTCAACTGCAAGTTACGAGAAGCGTATGATGGAAACCCATCATTTTGGGATAAAATTGGAAGAAGTGTTCCTTTTATTAAGTCTTTTTTAAGATATCTGTGTTTGAGATTGCAATGTTGATATGAAATCATTGTGTATTATGCTTCAATACTCTACTCACCTGTGATATATTTCTTAAGCCAGCTGCATTTTCAATTAAGCAAAGCAATTCATTATGAGCAGATATACATAACCTCTTGATTATCACTGGCTTGCACACAGGGTCATCCTCAACCATATTCTTTGAAGGATGGGCTACGTTTTGTCATGAAAGGGGTTCTGAACAGATCCTTTCCCCAATGGCACCTTCGTTAAGTTCCAGGCTGTCCTCTCCTCCTTCAAAAAGTCTCAAAATACACACTGCCTTTTTTCCCATCTGCTATAGTGTCAAATCCTTTTCATTAGATTTACTACACTGTTTAACCAGTGTAAGACTTTTCAATCTTGTGTTCTAAAAAGAAAAATCAAAACATGGGCCAACTTCTGTTGTAAGTTTTGGTTTTTAAAAAAAAGTAACCAAAAGAATATAACATCCAGTGTAAAGTTTCTAAAAAGGTTTTCATTTTACTAACATCTAACAAATATATGGCTGGCTCAGGAATTCTGGGAGTTGAAGTCCACAGGTCATAAAGTTGCCATCATTGCCCATCCCTAACCTAATAGCAAAAACTTAACAAAATGAAGTTGAACTGAGCCTCGTTAAGCATTGAGTAGCTTGCTACTAGGATTACATTTTCACAAGCAGAGAAAAACACTATATCCCAAATCCCAAAACTATGAGCCACAATCAATGGGACAGTGACAACTTTCTTTAGAATTTGCTGAAACACCTTAAAGAAAAAGATCACGTTGCTTTTGGGGCAAAAGAAATTTGATCTTGGAGAATGTCACTTAAATTATATATGTCCCTTATATAGTCACTGAAGCTCATTGTTGAGTTATGCTGACTAGGTGCACAAAAATGAAGAGGTATACACTAATCACTTTTCCTTCTGCTATGTGCTTGGCAACATGTGAACAGAGATGAATTGATGTCAAGTTTATTCAAGCAAAAGATAAATTTGATTCTTTCACAAGCCACTTTAGAGATCTGTAAAAGACATACTATGATGGACAAGCTGGCATATGTGCAATCCAGTGACTCCCTCGTATATTTTCAATTCACCAAGAGTTAATTTCCTTCTTGTCTAATGCCCTTTAATATTAAATAACCCAGCCTACAAAACACATTGCAAGATAAATTCCTTATACTGTATATCCACAAATAAAATTATTCCGTCCAAATATTTGACAAACATGTATTTAAATAATTAATGGCAAACATTGACAAATCTTCATATATTTTAATCTTTTACAATTAGGCTATATAGCTAGTTTTCTCAGTTGCCACTTTATGAGTTTCTTTAAAATTAAAGCACCTATAAACAGAAATAGAGAAAGTTTTTTAAATAGTTTACTGACGTATCAGAATTGGTATATATTTGTATATGAATTTTTGTCACTTCCCAAAGTCTCTTTTGTGGGGTTGGGGAGAGAAGATAAAGCAGGTTCTATCTATACGCCGCCCTGAGTCCTTCGGGAGTTGGGCGGCATATAAGAATAACAAAATAAATAAATAAATAAATAAATAAAAATTAACTCATGTCCTTTCTGTATTTTATGAGTTAGGATTTCATTCAAGCTATGATTTCATAACAGTCAAGGTGAAAGTGAAGGTGGGAAAATTGGCTGCACTTTAACATCAAGAAAGCAAAGATAATGACAACTGCAGAAAACACACATGTCAGAGTGCAGATCAACAATGACACCATCGAAAGAGTAAAGTATCTTCCTGGGCTCAAAAATCGACCAAAGTGGTGACTGCAGCCCTGAGATCAGAAGGCGTATAGCACTTGGAAGAACTGCAGTATCTGGCATGAATAACATCTGGACTAGTAAAGACATCAGTCCCACAACCAAATGCAGATTAGTTAACGCAATAATTTTTCCAATTGCTACTTATGGCTCCGAAACTTGGGACTCTGAAAAAGGCAGATAGGAGAAGGGCGGACACCTTTGAACTGTGATGCTGGAAGTGACTAGTACGCATCCTCTGGCTGCAAAAATAACAAACAAAGAAGGCATAGATCGAACCTCACCAAAAATATCTCTTGAAGCCAAGATCGCCAAACAGAGGCTGTCATACTTTGGTCATGCCATGAGAGCTGACTCATTCGAAAAGTCAATCATGCTAGGAGTGATCAGCAGAAAAAGGGGCTGTCCTGGTATCTGCTGGCTGGACTCTATAAAGCAGTGATGGTGAACCTTTTTTTGGCTCGGGTGCCAAAAGGGTGCACGCGCGTGTGATAGCAAACGTGCATGTGCCCACACCCATAATGCAATGCCCTCCCCCCATGCACATAACCCCCATGCTCCCCCGCGCATGCGCACAACCCCCCATGCATGCACACAGGCCTCACTGAAGCCTCCGGACTTCCGGTAGGCCCGTTGGGCCATTTTTTCAGAAACGCTGGAGCTGGAGCATGTGTGCTGGAGCTGACATAGGGCAACGCCTCGCATGCCCTCAGATATGGCTCCGCGTGCCACCTGTGGCACGCGTGCCATAGGTTCGCCATCACTACTATAAAGGATGACATCAGGATGACCATGGCAGATATGAAGGAGCTGGTGAGAGACAGAGGGGCATAGAGAGTGCAGATCCATAGAGTGGCTGAGGATTAGACATGACTGAATGGATGACGACAATGATGACGATTTCATTCATGCTTCCCAAATGTTACATAAAGAAGTGGAATAGACATATTATAATCATAATTAAAGACAGGAATATTTGGTGTGGGGGGGTGTATAAACAATTAAGATGGTGTCCACATTCATGTGATCAAAGCCCAATCCCTTTTTACATGTGTCACTGTCACGGTGTGATTTATTGCCTATTACATGTATATGCAGGGAGAAGCATCCCTATCAAATATAATGGCTCATTCCTGAGCACGTGATTGATATGTTCTTGTACACATGTGTGCATTCCAATCTCCGTTCTATCCTTCTTCTTCTGACTTCCAATGAGAGGAGTCGCATTTTATATCAGACATGTAATTAATTAGAATTTATTGTTTTTGTACCGAAATAAATATTTTAATTAGAACTTTAAACTGCGGTTTCATTTCTAATGTATGAATTCCGGGGAAAAGATCTATATCGCCTCTGTGAGATTTATTCTCACTCCATCAGTCACATGCATAGCATTTCTAAAAGGAGTGGGGCATCAATCACAAATCAAGTCATTATCTTGACAATTTTGACTTCCTTCGTCCTCTAGCAACCTACCCCCGACTCCCTTCCAGCTTCTTGGTTACCCTATTTGCAGCTAGTTCTATCTCTATCACTTTCAATTCCATCTGCTTTACATCTGAATGCAAGCTGACTTCTCCATTTCAATTATATTGGCGAGGAAGACCACTCCTTCCTCATAGGATAATAGCTTATCCTGTTAGGCACTGACAAAAGTACACACAATTCACTGACTGCCAATCTCTGCAGTAAGTGTGGCACACACTGTGGCAGCACGGCTGGCTGAGAAATTCTGGGAGTTGAAGTCCATAAGTCTTAAAGTTGCCAAGTTTGAAGATCCCCTGGTCAAAACCTAGGGCTATTGGCATGAGAAGAACACTCTTGTATCAGGGGTGGGATTCAGCCGGTTTGGGCGAACCGGATGTTAATTTTACATCTGGTTCACCGAACCGGTAGTTGCAAAGACTGGCTCACCCCGCCCATCCCGCTCCTCCCCTCTCAGGAGTCTCCATGTGGCCCATTTTGGATGCCAGGTAAGTGCAGGGCCCGCACGAAGGCTATGGGAGGGTGAAAAATGGGCCTACCGGAAGTACCGGAAACGGGCCTGTTTCCGGCCTCCGGAGGGCATCTGGAGCCCGAGGGAGACCGTTTTCGCCCTCCTGGAGGCTCGAGGAAAGCCTCCGGAGCTTGGGGAGGGTGAAAACGCCCCTCCCGCCATGGTGCAGGAGGCCGAGTAGGCCACGCCCCATGGCCACGCCCACCCAGCAACCGGGCAGAGAACCGGTTGCCAAAATTGTCTTGTTGGTCCACAAATCTGGAGATTTCAGTAGTTTTGCTACCCATAATACTTGCTCTCCCTTCCTTTCTGTATACAGCAGAGTGTTGTGGACATGCTGTTCAATGTGCTGTATTAAGAATAAGAGCCTACAAATAGAGAAACAAATTTCTTTAGGCACTGAAGAAATGAGAGATTTTTTTGGCTCTAACCCTTGATTACCTTTCCTTCCTCTTCTGTTTCCTGTGTACAAAGCTTCAGTGCTCTTGTGCTGACAAAACCTCGTAGTACATGAACATGAAAATATTTTCTACATTCGTATCAACAGAGAAATGAAATGAGTCGCCTCAGGCTGCACAGGATGTTTAGTGGGAGGGCAGGATTTGAAACCCCAAATCTTAATTCCCAGAACAGAAGGATCTTTTTCCTCCTTTGAAATAACACGGAGGAAAGAACTGAATATCTGAAGAGGATTATGTTTAGTAACACTGCTTTATAGGACAAGGCATGAAGTACTTTGCCAAGAATTACCTCACCGGGCCAATTAACCAGCACCTTTGATTAGCCACTCTTCTCAAACATTTTTAGCACTTTCTAGGTGTGTCAGCTCATCTCACTCTTCAAGCATTTAGAAATCCTTGTGATAACTGGAGGCTGCTATGGTAGCCAAACACTCAAACAAGTGAAGAGCAAACGTGTAGGAGTATGAAACTACAAAAAATGTGTAGGTGACTTCTTGTACTTTCACTCTGAAGTACAGCGTACCAAAGGTGCCTCCATGTAAACAGGTGATAGTCATCACAGCGCTGCTGGGGTACAATGATTCTCAGAAAGGAGAAGTAGTTGAACGAAGAACAAAGTGTGAATTAGTGCGCCACTTAAGTAGATATAATGGTTCCACAACCATCTGATATGGCAGCAAGAATATTGGACATCCCTACTACATCACTAGAAGGGTGATATTTAGGCATGTATGCTCAGCCATTACATGTTCAGAATTTTACTACTGTATATTGAAAAGGAGTGATGAAGGAGAGTAATTTCTAGGTTGAAAACTATTGAACCAACACAGAAATTAACTCTGGGAAACAAATAGGGACTTTTGTAATATGGGACAAGAGAGGGTATTAACAGAGGATGTAATATTTAATGCCTCCCCAGTCCTGGGTTAAGATACATTTCTTATGATCTTTTTTTATACTCACTCATAAAATGAATGTAGGAAATTGTCATAGACTCACTCTGAGGCTTTATCCATGATGATACAGCCCTGATCTATTGTCATGGTTAGATTGTTTTCTTCTTATAAGAAAACAATCTAACCATGATTGTGGGGAGCTTGATATCATCACCACTGCTGTGACTGGAATGTCTTGGTCCAATTGTTTCTTTCAAACTCTACAGACTACCGTATTTTTCGGAGTGTAAGATGCACCTTTCCCCTCCCAAAAGAGGCTGAAAATTTGGGTGTGTCTTATATTCCGAATGTAGCTTTTTCGAAGCTTTTTCCCAAGCCCTAATGAGGTGCTAACTATCTTCCCGGGCTTGCAGGCTTGTTTTCATTGCTACTCCCTCCGAAAAAGGTTTTTTCAGCCCTAATGAGGTGCTAACGATCTTTCCAGCTTGCAGGATTTTTTCATTGCTACTTCCTCAGAAGAAGTTTTTTTCCAGCCCTAAGTCTTTGCAGGCTTGTTTTCATTGCTATTCCCTCCAAAGATGATTTTTTTCAGCCCTAACTAGGGGATAAAATAATATGCTGAAGCTGACCAGACTAAGGACGCTAGCCAGATGAATACCTGGTAGGCAGATTTCCCCCCCTATTTTCCTTCCCCAAAACTAAGGTGCGTCTCATACTCCGAAAAATACGGTACTTTGATAATATTTCAGAAGGAAAAACATTGTATTTGTTGTGTTCTGCTAAGCCTTTTGCTCAGTCCCTGTCTTGGTACCACCTCTTCTGGGATATTTTGCTCTTTGACAGTTTACAGATTTCCTATTTTGTTCAGAAAATGCCCACGGTGGCATGCACTACAAGGTCTGCCTGTTTGTATTCCTTCAGGGGCTTAATTTTACATATAAGCTGGGCCAACTGGTTTACACCCCTGGCCTGGCACATTTCTAGACAGTGTGAACATTCAGATACTACAGGTAGTCCTTGACTGACAACACTTTGTTTAGTGACTGTTCAAAGTTACAATGGCACTAAAAACATGACTTATGATGGCTTCTCACAGTTATGACCTTTGCAGCAGCATCAAAATTCGGATGCTTGGACACTGACATGTGTTTATGACAAATGCAGTGTCCCAAGATCATGTGATCACCTTTTGCAACCTTCTGACAAGCGAAGTCAATGGTGAAGCCAGATTCACTTAACAACCGGGTTAACTGACTTATCAACTACAGTGATTCACTGAGGCAAGAAAGGTCGTAAAATGGGGCAAAACTCACTTAACAAATGTCTTACTTAACAACATAAATTTTGGCCTCAGTTATGGTCATAAGTTGAGAACTACTTGTATTCACTAGTACAGGACAAGCCTGCCATATAGGCAAAAAGTACGAGGGGCAGGTGTGGAGCAGGGGTGGGTTGCTCACTTACCTTGCTGCTGAAGTTATGTGTGCGCATCTCCACGCTTTGGGGGGCACGCGTTCACTACGCGCACGCACCCCCTCACACGATTTTGCTTCCGCGCATGCACGGAAGCAAAATTGCCCGAAAATCACAACGTGCCGGGTGGACCGGCAGAGAGGGCTCCGGAGCAGTTGCGAAATCCGCCGCACCCTACCGGAGCTGCGTAATGGGCAGCTCCGGCAGGAACCCACCTCTGGTGTGGAGGGAAAGCCTTCAAAATCCTGTTATATTTCACACAAAACAAGCACATCATCTGTCGCTCGGAATGAAAAACAGGAGGAAGTTCTGCATCATTCCACTGATCAGGATTTTGCTTTCCTTTATTCCTTCCGATATTTCCCTTTTTTCTTTTTCACAATTCTATCTAAATACAACATGCATCATGTTTTATTTTATTTCCATACACTGTAGAAAGAGATTGCGGAGAGGGGGGTGGTTCCTGGATACTTTCAACTCAATTAAATGTTGGCACTGCATTTTGTTTTTTTCCAATCAGAGTGGAAATTTTAAATGTCAAATTGGCTATTGTGAGTTCACGCCTCCCATCTACAGTATATTTCCTCACGCTAGGCAGTTAGCAAAATATATCCTAAGGAACAAGTGCACTGTGTAAATTTCACTTTAAATATCATGTGTAAAATAAGGAGCAATAGTTTGAGACAGGAAGAGAAGCAGTTGTAACAGTGAACCACGTTAAGAGTACTTCATGCTAATATATTAGAAAAATCAAACTGACTGGCACAATTTTTGCTAGATGTCTCCCTTGAATTTAGAATTTTAAATTGCTTTCAGATGATGAAGTTTTCAACACACACACAAAATAGCAATGTTCAAAAATACAACTCTCAATTTAAAACCAAAGGGAGCAAAAATAATAAATTATATTTATATCAAAGTATAATGAAATCAATGTCCAATGGATATTTATGAGGAGGAAATTCTATCAGGAGGATATCACCATAAAAATTGGGATGAAGGAGATTTTGTTTTTGTTCAATTCTGTTTTTTTATTATCTGCTCCGACTCCTATTAAGCCTTTCAAGGAGCCAACATGCATTTATACAGAGAAATTAGTACTTTTTGAAAGTTTATGTTCAATATTATGCTTTGCAATTCAAAGCATGGATACAGATATCTGTATACTGAAAATATTGTAATTAAACATGCACGTATTTCAGAAGGTACAAAATGTTATCAGAAGAATATCACTTGCAAATAGCGCATATGCAAAAGAATGTATTCAAATGTGTACAATGGAGAAGCAGGAAGAATGTGTGTGTCTGTGTCTGTGTCTGTGTGTGTGTGAAACAGGCAGAAATGAATCTACAGTTAAGAATATGAGGGAATCCAATATAAAGAACTTTGCCCCCCCCCTTCTCTCTACACACACACACACACACACACACACACACACACACACACTTATCCCACCTTTATTATTGTTTTTTTTAATTAGGCTATGAATATACCTAATACTCTTTCATCCCCCTTCCTTTTCCCCACAACCACAACCCTGTAAGGAAAGCTGGGTTGAGGGAGCCCAGTCACCCAGCTGGTCTTTCATGTCTAAGATAGAACTAGAACACACATTCTCCTGGTTTCTAGCCTGACGCCTTACTTTATAGTTCATCTTGGGTTATTAGTTATGACAATAAAGAAACATATGAAGCCGTTGATAAATAAAATTAACATTGATAAGTCAATGCATTCTATGTTTGCTTTTCTTGGCCATTAAATTTTGGATTAAAGCCAGCAGATGGGTTGATTTGAAGTAATAGCTCATTACAGTGGAACTCATATCAGATCTACAACCACATAATAACCAGTTAGGGATAATATCTGGATCTGGATTTCTTAAACCTCCAATATGCAAGCACCACAATGTTTTTGCTGGGAATGTTTCTGCGTATTATTATAATGAAAAGGGGTAGACTTTATAGACTAGTTTATTTGCATTGAATTATAAGGTGTGATGAGTCCCTTGGCTAGTTTCTTGGAACCCCAAGCCTCAGATGAAAATTGCACCTCTTCCATAACAATACCATTCATTCACTTTAGGTAGCAAGCTAGTTCAACATACAACAACAAGGAAACATGAGATTCAGCACTGAACTGGGACTATAGAGGTTGGTTATATACTTAGACCTTTCATATAATCAGGGGAGGGTTCCGGTTACGTTCGCTACTGGTGCGCATCGCGAGCATGCGCGGACGTGAAATCGCATCCCACCGTGCGATTTCACTTCCGCGTATGCTCAGGATGATATTACAAGCCGAAACACAGCTGAGGAGCTTCTCAGCTGTGCTTCGGAGGAAGAATAAAGGTCAGTATTCACACAAGGGTAAGTAGGAGGGCTTTTTCCCCAACACCTCAGGATGCGGAGAAGCGCCAAAAAATGACGTCATCGCCAAGCTCCTACCGGAGCTGCGCTCCGCACTGCACCGCACCGGTAGGAACCTACCACTGATAATACTATGCTGAAGAATTCCGGGAGCAACCACCATACCTATCATAAAGTACAAAATACCCATCGAGCACATTCAGGCCTCTGCAGCCCTTGGTCGAACAAATAAGCCTTTTTCCATCCACCAAAACAGAGTACATACTTACATTCAATATAAGGTCATTTTACTTGCCTTATTAAGGATGTTGGTTTTAAAAGAAATATACACGCTGCCAAGAATAATGCTATTACCTGCACCACTGGATGTCCCCCAGCAGTTGCCTTGACAGCTCCTCGGCTGCCTTCCGTCTCGTAATGGGCTCGGTGATGGGACTTCGGCTGCACTTCAATCCGAAGTTCATAAGGTCCTGAGTGAGATGGCAATTGCCAGTCCAAGGCAGGCAGAGATGGGCTATAATAGAGAACAGTAGGAATTAAATATTAACAACCGTTCTGCTATCATAAACCACAAGAATCTGGCACTATTACTTTAGAGGCCACTTTTAGCAGATCATCCGTCACCATCTTACATTTAAAATTTCATCAATGGAGATAATGGTATGACATAAGTAATTTAAAAGGTAATGGTTATTTTATGAAGATTTATGGATGACAGAGATTAGATAGGCCAAATGCTATCAGATGCTTAAACAAAATGGAAAATATTTTAAGCTTGGCTTAAAAAAGAATTAAAAACACAATACATTAAGACATCAACCCATTAATCATAATAGATAAAGGTGGATTGTAAGATGTGGAAAAATACCCCCCCCCAAGAAAAAATCTATTTTGTGCAGAAATAGCCTTTTGGGAATATCAGTACTTCAGTTCCTTCGATTTGTATTCAATAAGCTTCACCTTTTGAACAAACTTGTCAGCAATAAAAATTATTCTACTAACAATTTTTGAAAATCCGAATCAGCCCCACAAATTGACCCAACTAAAGGTCTCTTTCCATTAACACTATCCTTTTGTTTATTAACAGGCAAGAATATGCAACTTGCAGGCTGAGGGTCAGACAGAAGACACAATGGTTGGATGTGGCTTCTGGATGGTTTCCCAATTATTATATTTTATGTAACATAAAGGAGAAACTTTAAATCCAATGAGAATTACAACATCAAATGATTAAAATTAAATTTTAAGTCAATTTTAATTTAAATTTGCCAGAACAAATTTGTGTTTCCTTCCTTAGGGAAGTTAACAATAATTATCTACTCATTTGCATGGGTATCTCAATGAATCTATCTGTTGGGCGGATGGGTAGGAGTCTTCAGTTTTCCAGTTATAGCTGACCTAGAATTCCCAGTGGTTTTAGCCAAACAACCGACACGTCAATGGTGGAGAATGTTGGTAGCTGTAATTCACCAACATCTGAAGGGCCACAGATTCTCCATTTTAGTTTTACATGATTTTCAAGATACTATACATTAGTGCAAGACTAGAAAGCTTTCACAGAAGATCCTCTCTTAATATGTGGCTAACAGTGAATTTACACAATAAAACACCATAGAATATTAGTTGGATTTTTCAGTGGCTGTTCTAAGCACAGGTCAATCTTACTTATACTGTTCCCAAGCTTGCTACATTGATCAAGATCTGAATGATGTTTCTATGTGCATTTATATTCAAGTGTAAACATATGTCTATCCACTAGCAAGGACCATGCTATGTCAAGATTGGAGGAAGATGGATTCACAGTCATTTGAGCATCTCCTTATTCAATATGGGGAGATCAGGTACCATAGTTAAAATATCTTCAATTTTGTTCAAAATCTGCATAGGTAGCCATGTCTAAGCTAACCAGTATCAGTAAGGATACCAAGCATATGGAGTGGAAAATACATCCCATAACCAAGAAGCCACAACTAAGAAAGTTTGGTCTCTCATCAAAGAAATACTTTGACTCATACTCTAAAAAAGAACTGAAGAAAAAAGCAATCTCCTATCAGAATCGGCATTTCTTGCAATAATAAGATCCCACACCCTACTTTTTCAGGTTTTATAGGTCAAAGGTTTTATATTCACTGCATACAAGCCTTCCTGTTCTTCAAACTCCTGATTGCTACGGTGTCTGTCTATAGCAAAATCCTTTTCGCAGTCTTTTCCTTTTTCAATGAAATTCACAACTGCATTCCTCTCATGGCCCATGGGAATGTGGTATTTAGTAGCCTGCATATAGGTGACTGATGTAGGCTTCTTTATTAAGCATAACTGGAAAATTACAAAGATTCATCCCACTTCATGCAATGCTTTGTTACATGTGCCATCATTTGAAACATTCCTGGATAATTATCTGGAGAGATCCCGCTTGACTACAGAATAATTTATATAATATAAAGCAGCTGTATATGTCCTGGTGATGATCACTGTATATTATGAAACAGATGCTTCTATTCTTTAGCCAGTTCATATATATATAAGATGGGTTTTTCTTCCCCCACCCTCCACCCCTTGGAGGACAATCTCTCCTCCCTCCTCGTTATAACATGTGGATGGTATTTCTTTCTTTAAAAGCACTAATCCATCAATCAACAAAATGGTCCAAGTGCTTTAAATTTTAAAACTGAAAAAAAAGAATAAAAATTGAAACTAACCTTACAAATCTGTATATGCATGTGAGTTTATGCCTACACACACACATATATACAGACATCATTATCTCTGTTTAGATCTCAGAACAGTACCAGAGACCTTGATTAAAAGGAGAGTTGCTGACTTTTGTAGAAAGCAGCCACACAGTTCACATTTAATTAAAATTCTAATGTAAGCATGGGTGAATAACAACACTAAATTGGTAATCATATCTGGAGTAGCTCCACTGGAATTAATTGGGCCCAACATGACTAAGTTAAACTTCATTGGTTTCAACAGGTATCCTTCAGGGAAGGGCAGACTTCAGAATTGCCCATCTTTGTTTTCATAAGGTGGCTGAAATGCATCATCTGGAGACTAATGCAGAAGACATTCAGTTAGAATGAAATGACTAGAGTGAGTCCAAGAACTGGAGATTAGATCTGAATAGGAGAAGTGAACAGAGCTCAGTTCTTCTCCACAAATATTCACTTTGGTTTATATGAAGCTTTCCTGGTTTCAGCACTATAATTTAGGACAAGACATAATGTCACTTTATCATTGGTACTGTCAAACATTTGGGAGTCAGACAGCTTCACTCATTTCCTACATATCTTTTAGAGGCCTATCAGTTGACTCTAAATGACTTTCTCCCCACTTCTAAGTATTATGGTTGTGCAGCATTTGGGTTCGGAGGCTGTGTGCTCATGAAAGAAGACATTTTTTTCCTTTGAAGATGAAGGCCAGCCCAGCCCAGTAAGGCATTTTAAGAACACGTCTAAAATATAGTATATGCATGAAGCAAATTTGATTGAAACTCCTGTAGCATCCTGTAATTGACTGCAGAGTTTTGCTAAGGATAATGTGGGTTTTCTAGTTGTTCAGGAGCCTTGGAAGATTTTTATTTAATTCAGCTGGATAGATTCAGTTGCTGTTTATTAAGAAAAAGCTGCAAGATACATTGCAAATCGTGTCGATCATCATCCAACTATTTATGATATTACAAGTTTACTGTCAGGAGAAGGCACAAGATAAATAAATGTAAAGAACTCCAAATTAAACAGAACAAAGTTAGCCACTACTGCAATAGTAAAAAAAAAATACCAATAATATAATGATGGTAGAATAAACGGATGAGATAGCAAAATGGGGGGGAGAGCCACAAGCAATTGCTTGTATGCCACGTCAAACAATAAAATAACTTCAGCTGTGATTATTTCAGGCACATGAAAGTAGTTCTCACTGCTGAACCTTCTGGCAGACAAGGTGCATTTTACCCAGTGGGATCAGGCCATTCTGCTGACTGTTTATCATCTAATGAAAATGTGGCAGAAGAACTTTTGAGCAAAACAACTCTGAGAGCAGCTAAATGTCCTCTCCAATCCGTGTGTTTAAAATATAAAGAGAACAGGCATATGGCCAATGTATTGCAACCATGAAAAGTGAACACATTCTGAAAAAAATTACATTGAGCACATCAATGTGATTCAGTACCAATGGTACTGTATTTGTTGTAGATGATGCAACTGAATATGAAAAGGCATACCCTGAACAGAGATTTTTGTAAAAATATGCCAGTCAGTTCATCTTGTCATGTTAAACAAGAAGGTTTGAATAGTTGATTTCACAATGCTTTGCAGAAAGAGAAGCAATATTCACAGAAATGTTGGCAGATTTATTTATTATAGATATCTAATAAAACCTGAGAAATAAAATAAGCTGGTCTCCAATCAAAATTTAAAACACTACTAAACCACTCCACTCCAAAAAATAAACAATGTAAAATGCCTAGATGGTCACAACCCTACCACCTATTTGAACTAAATATCAATCTAATATGAAGATTCATATACAGTAAGTGTATTTTACTGGTTTCTACACTGGTCTTGTTATAAATACCATTGAATGTGTCAGCATCTGTTTCTAAATTAACATACATTGTGTGACTGCAGAAGGAGTATCTTTGGATTCTGGAATAAATTTGCCTTGTTCTCAACAATATGGAGAGAGGTATCTCCTCATTTCTTCAATGGGTAAGAAAAATATAGCTTGCACCTTCTCACTAACATTCCAATTTATTCTTTCTGTAATCCAGCCCTTGCATTGAGAAAGGAAGCTGAGCTTATGCATCAATAGATCTATAGATCCGCAGAAAAATCAGGCTTCTTAATATTCCATAGAAAATAATGTAAACAAATTTATACCTATTCTTATGGAAATAAATCCTATGGATCTCAATTACAAATTAATTCTGCGAAGAAATTCATGAGTTATACAGCTTCCTGGAAGTTTAAAAAGCACCAAGATTTTTAATTATAAAAGAAATATACTTTTAATGACAAACACAATAACGAAAGTAATATCAATGCTTATATACTGCACATTAGATTCTTCAAGAGAAAAATCTGAGAGATATATTCCATAATCTTAAGTACTATATGTTAAGAACCAACCCATTTGTTAAAAAAAACCATCCTTTTCAACAGATGTTTTCGGGGGCTCAGTTTCAGACCCCAATTATAATCCATGGTTGGTTGATAAGAACATGACTCAGTGTGACTTGGTATGAATGCTTCTACTAGTGGCTCTAAAAAAGGAGTGAGCAAAAGAAAGATTTATATTTATTGGTAGATATCTGGATTGTTTGCAAAAGACAGCCAAGTCCCAGATTTCAAGTCCCAGTTATTTAACAGTAACAGTGACAAAATTCTACCCTCATGCTAAATTATACAATGGAAAGAACAATAGTTTTGAGCTACTTCATTATATGGAAGCAAGAACTGGCTATGTCAGGAAAAAAGATAAAAGTAAATTGAATGCAGCAGGAATAAGATTACATCAGGAGTGTCTGCAGTGAAACACAAAGCAATGGGGTCCAGAATGAATGGATGCTGAAAATATGTGGACTGAATACACAGACAAGTGAGCAGCATAAAAAAGTATGTTGTGATGGTTTGGTAATAAAGAATTGAATTACAAAATAATACAAAATAAGAGTGAGAAAAGAAAAACTTGAAAATGTGGTGGTTGGATGTAGCTGATAAGATCTTCAAAGAGAGATGAAGGTAACTTTCTGAAATGGTTATGGGCATAGTGGAGCAAAGATGGTTTTTTAAGAACAAAGATATGAAGATGTATAGAGAGTAATGTTGATTTACATTATTTAGATTTAGTTAAACTTTTCTTTTCTCCTATCTTCAGTCATTCATTAGGTTTGCTTCCAAACTTTTTACATGTATGTATGTATGTATGTATGTATGTATGTATGTATGTATGTATGTATGTATGTATGTTGGAATAATCTGAATTAGAAAGATAAAATGTGATTTGGGCATGCATGTAGCACCTGCTGTGAACATTTTTAACCAAATGCATCTTTCCTAGGTTTGTGCATCACATGTAAGTCCAGGAAAAATGCAGCTGCTTTAAATTGCTTCTGGCAGATGTCACATCATGGCCATGTGCACCCCAAGTCACATTTTACACCTTTGAATCTAGAACTCTGCCCTTCCATGTTCCAGATCAAAGACCAGCGCTCCAGCTCTGGCATTCAAAATAAATTTCTAGGTCCAGTTTTTTTTTTAAATCTAATGGTGGTCTTCTTTGCTTATTTCTGTTAGTTGAACTTGAGATTCATCAACATTATCATCCTGAACTTGATATTTGCCTTTCCAAACTGTAAATCATGCTCTGCTTTTTGATTCAATAGAAGATTGAAAATAATAGGCAAGGGAAGGCGTTTTAATTTTCAATCTTCTGTTGAATCAAAAACAGAAGAAAAGAAAGAGCATGCAATTCTAAGAACTGGTGCTCGTAAATAAGATCGTAGTTATCATTCTGTATTATATAGTTTGTACTAAGAGTTCTGTGGCATATAAAACTCTCGTACTTACTTCTCTTACATTAAACAATCCTGTGTCAAAGGCACTTAGACAAAAGCTAAGAACAGCTTATTGAAATATTTCGGCTTCTTCTTTTGCTTCACTAAACTGTAATCATTTGCCTGAAGAGTATTTTCCATCATAGATGGAGAAGATTAGATAAGTTATTCCATTTTGCTGGAAGCAGCATGATTCACATGGCTATTAATCTGCTTGTATCAATACTTCCCTTATGAACTCCTGGTTCTGCTGTAAACATTTTCTACATGCTAAAACTTGGCATACCAGATAAAAGGCTACCTGATTGCAAACAGAGCAGAACATTAAATGCACAGAAAATACATCTACACACAAGGCTTTCACTGTGGGTCTTTGTGCAAAAACAGCACCCAGATGTTTGGGATTTATCCAGAACCAGAATATAAATGCCAAATGTGCAATGAGAATCCACAGATTAATATGGCTCTGAAGAATTAGGTAGCAGCTCCTTCTCTAGGTTTTTCAGATTTCAACTGACTGACTACAGTTGGTAGTCTTCCCGGGTCATAACACTGAAACCACTTTCATATAACTGATGGACTATAGAGTGACCATGAAACTTCTTTTTAAAAAAAACATGATTGTGCTCAGTTAACATCTCAGAAAACATGTTGTAACTAACATTGTGAACTTGCTTGAAACCCTGCAACCCTGCAGTTTGTCTATTTTTTTTTAAACTTTCTCTTGTAAAACTAATTATAGATGCACTCAACAGATTACTTAAGGAATTAAAAGTAATCAGCACAAATCTGGTAGCACTTTATCTGACTAACATATGTTATACAGAGGAATAACCTTTCATAATAAATAAAAAGAATTAGTTGACCGAGTTGCTGACTTTTGGCTCCCATAAAACTGTTCTCCTCCCATTATATAAGGAATAAATAAATGCCTGTATGTCATTTATCCATGAATAAAGTGCAAGTAGCACTAATTTCACTAAGTGATTGGGAATGAGGCATTTGTAATCATCTATAATCTTATATTCAACAGCAAACTGTCTTTGAATATAGATAGCTGTTGTCAAAAAATATTGGCTAAATTAATCTATATTATCACAGGATCTATGTTAAAAAAACCTATTAATTTAGGAATTTTCCAATAGCCTTTTTTAGGGTGTTTTTTTTTCTGGAAAAGACAAAGAGGTAATATAATAGTTTTGGCAAATAAACCTCATGACAGGGTGGATATCGGAATCTGTATTATTTGTTGGAACTCAACCTAGACTTTGAAACAGAACAGACACTTAAAATAATCCAGGAGCAGGGAGTGATTCCAAATATACTATGACAAATGGCTACCTTTTGTTAGGATATTTAAAATACTAAATTTCAAGCGTGCATCTTATGACTGTGCTGACATCTCAGTTCAACTTTTTTACATACATAAAATGAAAGGCATTCACGGGTTACAGGAAACTAGGTCCAGGGCATCAGATTGGTAAAATCAGACTTTTACAGTAGCTTCCAGATGTTCTGGAGCGCAAGTTAATGAGAGCACATGGAAACATTGAAAAAAATATCAGGAAACACATTTTTTTACACAAAAGCAAACCAGTGGAAAAATATTATATGCATAATACTGGAATGCAATTATTGTCATTATCACTCTCCGTATTGCTGTTTTCATTTTAATTCCATGTGGTATTTAAAACAACAAAAGAAAAACATTTTTCTGTAAATTAGTGAATGATAAAAGATTTATGTGTTCAATCATCATAGGATTTTTCCTGATGTTTAAAATACATATGCAATCCTTATTTTTTTTCAACTAATGTAAATTTCGGGAAGTGGCTTAAAACTCTTTCTTTAAATCTAATTTTAAGCTTTATAACCTAAACGAATTTTAGATATACACATTTCCTCACATTTTGGCACTACAGATACCATCATCTTGATACACATATTATATATTATTGCCCATATACACTGCACCTAGGAAGTCCTAGAGGACTAGGGCATGGGAATGGGCTGGTACTATGAGAAATTTTTATTTGTATATCCAATATTGTTCACTTATTTGAAATGCTATGTTCTGAATGTTTACACCTACCTTAAATAGATTACATGCCAGTTTTGGACAGACTCACATATACTTCAAAAGGATGAGACAAAAATAGATTGCATTGTCTGATACGTTAAACATGGGTCGGATGCATTCCCTTTCTGAGGCCTTAAAACTTTGCAATCACACCTCTATAAATTAGTAACTATTCACCAAATCACAGATGTGTGATCTCCTGCTTTTTTTCAGATAAAAGCAAAGAACAGAAATATATGAACCTTCAAGCAGGATTTATGCATCTGAAAAAAGGAACCAGCCCTTCCAAAAATATAAAACTCTACACCTCATGGAAACCTTAGTATCACCCACATTACATGGTAACATGATGTCTCAGCTCTGCCTCATAAGGGCATCTGGAGGGAGCATGCAGAAACATTAAGATCATGGATGTATCAACACGATCAAAGCCCCAGCTCTTTTTTACATGTACGGAACACACATTAAAGGGATGTGTTTGCAAAGGCTTTAATTGCACCAACCATTTTTATTTTTTTGACCTTCACCCACTGGACACCCAACAGCAATACATACATATGTGCCTATATACAGTATATATATACATATGTAATCAAATTATAATTTGATTATAGGAATCTTAGATTGATGGATGCAAGAAGGGAGATAACATTAGAGCAAATAGAGAGGTGGATGAATATGGCAGTTCTGCATAAAGGTAATTGAGCAAACACTAACCCATTCATATTTATGCAAGACAATTGCTGAAAAGTTACAGCTTCATACTAAAGGCCAGAGTCACAGAAAAAGAAAGTTTTCTTAATCTTTCCTCTTGTACAGTTTTTCTATAGAAAATCAAATCTCCAGCACCAATGGTTTTGATTGCCACTGGAGAAAAGACAGGGGTACTTCAACAGTCCTGCCTTTGGACCAAAGCTTTTTAGGGCATTGAAAGCAATTGTCTCACCACTGGGGGTATAAGAAAAATTGGGCTATCTCAAAGCCACAATTAATTTTGTTTACTTTCAGACATTTCTACCACTCCTTTTCTCTCAAGTGTACAAGAGAATTTACAACAAGTAACTGCTCTATTTGGACTCTTGACTAGTCTTCAAAAATATAGAACAGCATAACTATGCATACAACAAAGGACCACTGGCCCATATTATCACATGCAAAAAAAAAAAGTTCAAAATGCTGCTAACCTTCCCGCTTGCAAAATTGCAAAACAGTGTCTGAAATAGTAGACATCAGACATGAGCTTCATGGAGTAGAAGTTACAGCTGTGTGTATGCATATTGTTATTTTAATATGTCTTTGGGGAGTTGGCCATTATATACACAAACAGAACGCAAAATCCAAGACAAGACAGTCTAACAACATATACAGCAAGATAATGTTAAGGTCTGAGTTTTATTTTTTCTTTTCTTTTGCATGTTATCTTTCTATTATTATATTGTTGCTTACCTTACACTGCAGGAGATGGAAAGCAGGATTCCGTGAGCTCTGCAGAAAGGCTAATTTTATCCGGTTCCTCCCCTCCTTGAACTATTTTAATTTCAGATTTAAAACTTGGTGCCTCGTTTGCTCTTTCATCCCTTCCCTTTTCATTTCTTCCTACCGTACTTTTATGCTATGACTTTTCTGAATGTAGGCAGGAGTGACCAATGGGTATGGTAAAAAAAAAAATCCGAGTAGTGGCAATGTACATAAAAAAGCAGGTGGAGCTTCAACTGTACCATCATAATCTTCTTGATTCTTTTGACCACATCCTGTAGACAACTCAGTGTAGGACTGCAGGCCAGAACTATCTTATTTTAATGACTATGTATAAAACCCATACTAGGAAAGAAAGAAATCAAATAAAATCATTTTGAAAGAATCACCAGTGACCCAAGTGGCACCATCACTGCCCTTTCGCAATGCTTGGAGGCTGTAACGATCTGGATAGGGGACAACGGACTTCTGCTGAACTCTGGTAAGGCCAAGTGGCTTTGGATATATGGAGCTTTGGGATCTGGGACATTAACATCTTTAGTTCTGGATGGGGGTTGCACTACCCCAGACATACCAGTGTGCAATTTGGGAGGTTCTCCTGAAGTCGTGACTCTTGCTCTAAGAGCAGGGGGCAGTCATGGCTAGGAGAGACTTTGCGCAATTTCGTATTTTGCATCAGTTGTGTCCTTTCCTGGATTGGGAGTCCCTGCGCTCTGTCAATCAAGCCATGGTCATCTCATGCTTGGACTATTGCAACACACTGTACACATGGAGCTACCTTTAAAGAGTATTCAGAAGTTACAGCTTGCGCAGAAAGCAGCTGCGCAGATAGTTCTTGGGATCCATGTTACACTACTGTTTCATGAGCTGCACTGGTTGCAAATTTGCTTTCGGGTCAAATTCAAGGTATTGGTTTTTATCTTTAAAGCCCTTCATGGCATGGGTCCAGGTTATCTGAGGGACTGTCTCACTTCAATGGGATTAGCCCGCCCCATCTGCCAGCAGAAGGGGCATGTGGCACCTGGCCAGATAGAGAATAGCTTTTTCTGCCATGGCTCCCATCCTCTGGAACATCATTCCTCTCCCCCTCCCCGAGGTGAGATCTGCACCCCCATCCTTTTAGTCTTCTGAAAGGGCCTGAAGACCTGGCTCTGACAATTGGCCAGGGGCCCCAATAGGGGCATGTCATGCTGGAGACAGAAAATAAATTAAATAGATCTCATCTCCTTCCTGTGAGCATCTTGTTCTCTCCTCCCCATTTTTGTCAATTTTAAATCAAGTTTAATGCTACTATTTATTGTTTTAGTGTTTATTGATTGTCTAGAATCGCCTCTAGGTAAAATGGGTGGCATATGTTAAATAAATAAATAAATAAATAAATAAATAAATAAATAAATAAATAAATAAATGAATGAATGAATGAATGAATGAATGAATGAATACCATATTTTTCGGAGTATAAGACGCACCGGAGTATAAGACGCATCTTAGTTTTTGGGGAAGAAAATAGGGGAAAAAATCTACCTACCAGGTATTTATCTGGTTAGCGTCCTTAGTCTGTTCAGCTTCCGCACATTATTTTATCCCCTGGTTAGGGCTGAAAAAAATATTCTTCGAAGAGAGTAGCAATGAAAACAAGCCTGCAAAGACTTAGGGCTGGTAAAAAAACTACTTCGAGGGAATAGGAATAAAAAATGCTGCAAGCCGGGAAGATCGTTAGCGCCTCGTTAGGGCTGAAAAGACCTTTTTCAGAGGGGGAAGGAATGAAAACAAGCCTGCAAAGACTTAGGGCTGGAAAAAAAATTATTCGGACGGAGTAAGAAGCTGGGAAGATCGTTAGCACCTCTTTAGGGCTGGAAAAAAAAGCTTCGAAAAAGCTATGTTCGGAGTATAAGACGCACCCAAATTTTCAGTCTCTTTTAGGCAGGAAAAGGGTGCGTCTTATACTCTGAAAAATACGGTAAATATCCTCACATGTGTACACTAGACCTAAGAATTTATAGTTAAGGGCTGATAAGGATGTTTTTGAAACAAATCAACCACTTCTATAAACCAGCCCAACATACTGTAAAAAGACAAATACAAACAAAACCCATACAAATCAGTAGCAATTAAAACAGAAATGAAACAATTCCTTTTTTTTGCTTTTAAACTGCTATAATAGGAAATAAAACAAGTATCACAAGAAAAGCTAAAAGTAAACCTGCAGTATTACTCCAATTCTATTTTACATTGCGTTATATATTCCCCCTGTAATCAAGCATTCACCATCTATTTTCAAGTTTGTAAAAGTAACTGTTTTGATTAGGGTTTTTTAAAAAAATACTACCCAGATAGGAAACTAATGGATACCTAAGAATCTAGGGAAACTGGTTCGAATTTGCCTTTACCAACCAAAGTGAAAATGAGTCTTAACATACTATGTAACAAAAGCAAAAAGATAATGCTATAAAAACGATTCTGGTTGTCTACGACTACCGTGTTTGAAGTACTAAAAACAAAGGCATTATTGGGAAGAGGTAAAGCACAAGAGAAAATAAGAGACTTTTCTTTTGAAGATGACATCTAAAGAAACTGTACCTCATGTATGACGAGGGGGCCAAAGGCTTTGATTTGGCCCACTGATAGGGATACTGTGGAACTGAAAGATACTGATCACAGAAGCTTCCTTTCCTGATGTGCTGGAACCCAGGAAACTCTTCTGGGGATAAATCGGTGATCGGTGATATGGTCCCCTGATCATCTCCACTAGGTTCAGTCTTGAGTGCCATGGAGGGAGTGTGATCTACTGCGGTTTTCCTAGACTTGATAGGAATGCCATCATTCATATCTATTGTGCTGTCGGTAGTGAGGGCGTTAATTGCGGCAACAATGGCTGAACTGGTATATTGGTTAGTGTTTCCCAACCATGTCTCATCAGTCACACTAACCCTGGGAGAATTCTGGGGAGAAGGGGTTGGGGAGTGATGTGGAGAGTAGGATGTCTGCCTGCCATTCAAACTGTATTTTCTCTTATTACAGGGAGAGGATGGCCTGGAGTTGCGAGAGCTCAGCCAGTTTTCTTCAGTAATACTTGTTCTGGGAGACGTGGAAGGAGAATGTCGGGGTGAATTAAGGAGCGTGCAGGGAACTAAACTTCGCTGATACCTCTCCTCCGTTTCATTGGTCTTGGGTGATACGCAAGGCGATTGCCAAGGAGATGTCTGGGGTGAAGTATAAGGATAGGAATAATTTGATTCGTAGGAAGACGCTTCTGAATTGCAACTTCTGGAAGACAGACTACTGGCTGGGCTCAGGCAAGATGGGTCCCTGTAAGCCTCAATGTTTGGTAAATTCAAAGTAGCAGTAGAAGGCGATCTCTTGGTGTTTTGGGTGGATTCATCAACCTCAGCTTCATGGAAGAACTGGTTGTTGTTTTGATGCAGTCCTAAGTAGGTGGTTATTTCAATTCTAGGACTTTCCAATGCTGGCACTCCATTAGGTCTGACACTTGGAGGAGGCAAATAATATCCAGTGGTGCTATTGTCAGCATGCCCTCCGTAACCTGAAAGATGATTAGCTGATGAGACATTTGGAATGACTGGAATAGACGTTTGAAGGCCGTGACATGGAGTTGGCAGTGCAGAATGTGCCACATGTAGAGGCAAAGTTGAATTTATATTTGAAGATGCATAGTTATAATGTTCTGCAAAAAGATAAAAAAGAAAAAGAAAACACATGAGATGAGATGTTGCACATAGACACAAATTTATTAGTAAGCTGAATCCCTTTCATGATCTAGTGCAGGGGTAGGCGAAGTTGGCTCTTCTATGACTCGTGGACTTCAACTCCCAGAATTCCTAAGCTAGCATGATTGGCTCAGAAATTCTGGGAGTTGAAGTCCATGAGTCATAGAAGAGCCAACTTTGCCTACCCATGATCTAGTGAATATACAAGAGTTTTCTCTGGAATTAAAGCCTACCATAACCATTTCAAAGATGGCCAAGAGCTAGTGTCATTTAGCCATTCAAGAACGGACTAGGACCAAAGAGTTCTAGGTTCTAGATTTAAGTCCTCCCTCAACCATGGAAGCTCATTAAAGATTTGGGACCAGTCACCTTCTTTCCGCCCCACCTACTTCATAGAATTGTTGTTGCAAAATAAAATTTAAAAAAAGGAGAAGGGAAGGCTACATATGCACCTTGAACTTCTAGTGAAAGACAGTAACAAATAAGCTTGGAAATTAACCAGCTTTAGTTCTTAGACTCCATTTACCTTTTTTCAAATCAGAATTTGCAATGACACCCTTTATAATAGGATTATCAAGTTATTTTTGAGCAGAGTGAGGTATTTAACCTTTAAATGGTGTGCCAGGATCAGGCCAGGGCCAGGACACACAGTACACTTAATTTATTACCGAGGTAAACAAAAATAAACTTAATGCAGTGAATATGATCACTCCCCAATATAAAATAATAAATTGTTCTCCTTCAGCCACATAAACAAAACATGGAGGGTCTTGAAGGCTGTTATTACAGAATTGCAGAACAAGCAGAAGTGTGTAGACTGAAGCCATCTTTGGATGTTACTGCATGAAAGTCCATGTGAATAAATTGAGGACTTTCTTTAACATCTCTGGGATAAAGAATGCAGAGATTCATCTTGCACCCCACAGCAAGGATACAAGCTGCTCTTTGCAAACTCCTTTTGAACTGAGCAGAAAGAATGAAAACGATCCAAGTAACCTTTCTTGGTACCCTCAAAACATTCAAAGGCATCTTCAACCTCCTCTATCATAAATTATGTGACATATAGGAAGCATTACAAGCAAGCTTTTTAGAAAGTACGGCTTAGCAGTATGAACCGAAAACTGCAGCAGCTTAAATGCCAATAGGTTTATTCTGATATATTTTGATTATAAATTTGATACAAGTAAACCAAGCAATCCAGAAATGGCTAGATAGTAATAACTAGTAATGATGCATACTCTTTGTAGGCGTCTGTGATCTCAAGTTTTTTCAATGTACCATGATAATGCAGAAGAAGTCTACAGGCCTATCTCTACAGATAGGATCCCCATATAGCATCCAATGGGCACCAAAGATGCACCACAGATACCTCTTATTGTGCCCATCAGACTCTATATTCTAACTATATTGTTACAACTGATAAACATTAGGGCCTATATCCGTGATGGCGAACCTATGGCACGGGTGCCACAAGTGGCACGCGGAGCCATATCGGTGGGCACGCGAGCTCAGGTCCGGCGTGCATGTGTGCACCAGCCGGCTGATTTTCGGGCCTTCTGGGCCCACTGGGAGTCGGGAAACAGGCTGTTTCCAGCCTCCAGAGGGGGTGGGGAAGGCCGTTTTCGCCCTCCCCAGGCTCCTAGAAAGGTTCTGGAGTCTGGGGAGAGCGAAAAATGAATGTGCCATTGCATGCTGGGAGCAGGGGGGTCATGCGTGCATGTGCGGGGGTGCATGGAATTATGAGTGTGGGCACGCACACATGTGATTCCCTGCATTCCCCCCCCCTTTTGGCACGCGAACCAAAAAAGGTTCGCCATCACTGGCCTATATCGTGGCACTAAGGACAGCAAGTGAGTTACCCGCAGAACTTTTGTGGTACTATGTAGAAACTTTGTTTGATTTGTATTACACTCAAGAAAGAAGACAAAGTTCTCAATTCTGTTAGTTTGACCATCTGTTTGTTAGATCCTGGACCCTCCTGGGTTGTTATGGCAGCCTGGAAGGTGACCATAGGGTGGATCCATATAGTGGTTTCATGCTGAGAGAGGGGGTGCTCCCACCAGCTTTGAAGGAAAACCCTTCTTCAAAAGGTCAGAGCTGCATCCTTTTCTGTTGAATAATTATCTGCCAATTTCCAATCTTCCCTTTTTTGGGAAGGCTATGCGAAAGATGATAGCTTCCCGATTTAAGACTGGTGTGCAACTTGGGGGTCTTTCTGGACTCACAGCTACTGCTCAAAGAACAGTAGCTGTAAATCAGTGGCAGTTGGGACCAGGAGGGTCTTTGCACAGGTTCATCTTGTGCATCAGTTACCCTTTCCTTGATCAAGAGGGCCTTCAGACAGCTATTCATGCCCTGCTCACCTCTGATTGAATTATTGCAATGTGCTCTTTGCAGAGCTATCATTGAGCTATATATCGGGGCTGAGGGGGAGGGCCTTCTCTGTGGGAGCTCCCTCCCTGTGGAACCAGCTTCCCCCGGAGATCAGGACCATCCCCACCCTACTGGCCTTCCGGAAAGCGATAAAAACTTGGCTCTTCCGGCAGGCGGGGTGAAAGTGAGACCAAGTAGATTACATATGGGTCTCCCTCCTTGATTGTACATATGAGATACTCTTTTTAACTTTTGTATTTTGTATTTTTTAACTACTGTATTTTATATTGTATTTTATATTGTAATGGAATCTACAAGTTGTGAGCCGCCCAGAGTCCTCAGGGAGTTGGGCGGCATAGAAATCCATTAAATTAAATTGTGTTCTATCGTGGAACTATAGCTACCACCTGGAAGTTATAGTTGGTTCAAAATGCAGCAGTCTTCCAACCACCAGAAAAGTGGCCAATCCTGCATATAGTCTACGACTGATGAGAAGAAAATACTTCCACGGGTAAATTTAACAGATTCCATAGAATAAAACAACCATTACAACCCTATCTCCCCTTTAGTCTTTTGCTACTCTAAATCAAACAAAACAGCATAAGCAAGCTATTGCTCTGCTGTCTTTTCATACCTAGCAAAAATTGCATCCATCTTTCTTTATTTTTAAATGAGATATTTACTACAATAAGTTGACTCCAATTTACAAAATACACAGGATAGGGAAGTGCTTCTAAATACTGATCTGAATGTTGAATCTCCTTATTTATTTTTATACATTTGCTAAATTTCACCTGCTGAGCTGAATTCGAGTGATTGTGTGCTTTTGATATACTAAACTAAGTGGAAATCAATTGTGCTTCAACACAGCATATAATCTAATTTCACCCTCCTTTCCCATGTTGAATTGTCCTCTCGCCTTTGTGGTAATAAACACATTTATGTTGTGAGATTCTGTACTGTTGAGCTACATAGCCGACCAATAAAAGGAGGGGGAATGAGCAAAAAAAGGGGGCAAAATTCAACATGCTGCAGTTTTTCTCTGAGCCATGCTGTTATTCTTTCCGAGGCACACACAATTTCTCATGATCCTTCTGAAAAGGTGCATTATTCTATTGAGTAACTCCTCAACATGCTTGCATATACACAATTTCTCCGGAAAGTCTGAATGAGAGTTATAACAATCCCAAGTATTCCTAAAAGTGGTGGCCACTAATCCATTACAAATGACATACTGCCATTTCCACTGTTCCAACCATTCGCATGTCAATTTTTTGTTATCAACACTGCCTCAAGTTTCAACATGCCTTTGGCTTCACTTGCTTTTTAAGAATTCTTGAGTGATTGAAGCAAAAAAGGCAAGGCAGGCGTCCTCTCATTTCCTCTACATATAATGTTTGCTTCCTTCCTCTCCCCCGGAGGCAAATGCTCCAGGCGATGTCACTCCCCTAACATATACACTGAGATCCGGAAAAGCTCCGTTAATGATCATGGCTCTATTCCCAACTGAACTCCAATGTTCCTCTACTAGTTAAATGACAATGTTGACAAAGGACATACAATATTACTCCAGCTGCTACAGAAGTAGCTCTATGACGTTTGGGGCTTCTTTTCTTTTTTTCATGTTAAACACCATTAGTACATTCAACACCTATTATACACCTATTATTTACCAAAAGATGGCCATTAACATCCAGGTGTGGAGCAGCACAAATAAAACAGGGCTTTTTCTCTTTCTAGCTTGGTGTTCCATCTAAACCCATTGTAGGTACTATTCTAAAATATTGAGGCCTAATTGCTTATACACTGTTTGCACAGAATATTTTGACCTGCACAGAAAGCAGGAAATGACTCAAAGATTACCCTCAACCAAAAACCCACACAGAATGTCAGTCATTATGAGAAGAAATGGAAGCAAAATTCATACATGGAAGGAAAGAGCACTTTCAACCTTTTTCACACACTTACCAACTCCTGAAATTGTTTCCAGGAGCAGCTCAGACTCACATTTTGCCACCCTCGATTTACACACTATACCTCTGTTCCTTTGTGGACAATGTTACTTTCTTATGAGAAGGTAGATACCCATTCCCAAAAAGACATGGAAAAGATTGAAGTGCATAACAGGGAGATTCACACAGATAAATTGCAACACAGTCTCATACATGGATAAAGCCATGTTTAGGGCAAATTGATATATATGAGGTCTAAAATTGCATTTCTTCTAACAGCCACAGTCATACTGTCAGTGTACTGTCAATAGCTTGTATATATCCCAGGAAATAAACGTTATTGGATAATGGTTGCATTGCTGAAGGCTTACCTTCAGGATGTAAAATCTAAGAAAATGTTAAATCTATTGTACAGAAGATTTGTACAATAGAAGAAAGAAGAACAGTTTTTGGATGAACAGCATGGAGTCTTCTCTAATTTAAAGTAGTTATAATGGACAAATAGGAAAGATGTATCCATCAAAGAAGGTCAAACTCAAAGCCCGCGGGCCGTTAAATCAAGCCCGCGGTGCCTCTGCTGGCCAAAATGGGCCGCACGTGCACCCCGCGTGCCCAGTTTTGGTCGGCAGGGTGCTGCAGGAGGCATCCGTCCCATCTCACCCCTCACTCCCCCCCCCAGCCACCCCATGGAAAACTACAATGCTGATCCAGCCCTCAAAGATATCCAGTTTGACACCCCTGAGGTAGATTAAAGAAAGTGGGATATAAACAAACCTATACAGTACTTTTGCACTGCACTTCATTTTATAAAGTGTGTATGTGGATGCTATATATATATATATATATATATATATATATATATATATATATATATATATATATATATATATATATATATATATATATATATATATATATATATATTCAATTCCTGTACCATTCCTAGTCAAATAATATTTTATGCAAAATTGTGTATTATTATGGGTATTAGCAAGTGCACTTTCCTGTGTTTCTTTTTAAATACACTAAAATAGTTGCAATAAAATAATAAGGAAAAATCTGTGGCCTAATGGAATTTGGATTATTTCCACTTTTCTGCTCCATGCCTTCCCAGCTGGTAGAAGGCAGCAGTACTTGGCAGATGAAGTTTGAACAGGTAACTCCATTCACACTTAATATTTGAGGATTTGGAACATCTGAATAGGGCTCTTGTAAAGCAGACATGAGGAACCTGACTAAAAATCTATTACATTTACAATAAGAGTAGCCCTAAAACAAACTATTATCTATTTCATTCTCAGAGTTATGTATACTGTTCAATTACTTTCCAACCTGATTGCACCAATCATATACTGATTAGGTTATTATCACCTATTCTCCAACTTTGTGATTCCACAACCCCCGAAAGTGAACTTGGGCAACCCCCCACCCTTTAAAAAATAGTTTCATTGTAGTAGTAATACTGAAAAGTTCCAGATCTATTACTGTAGCCAAGGCAACATTTTAAAAAACACTTCCAATTTACTTGTGCCTTTTAGGGGTTCTGACTCACAACAGAGAATCTGCAAGCTTTATGAATTAGGTCCATATAACTGTACACCTTCTTTGTGTCAGCTGCATTGTAATATGGAAATTTCATGCTCAGAGTGCAGTGCAACCTACCATCTAAATGCCTGATGCAGTCTGGGTTAGGAAGGAAACATACTGGGTTATATATATACATATGTTATATAAACAAGAAAGTTTTCGAGATGGTTTTTCTGTATCCAATTACACTAATGCCACTGCACAGCCACTAGAAATATACAAAGGCTAAAATGAGGATTGGAATCTAGAGGCTTGGTGGATCCAGATATTAGTCTACGTATCACAGAATTACAGCTTCGCAAAAGAAATCTTTTCAAACCATAGTTTATATAGGATCACCTCCATTTATGTGGCTGTAAAACCAACATTACCGTACATTATTTGTCTAACTCTCATACTCCAGTTGAATTTCATCACATCCTGGATTAAACAGACAACCTGAGGGGATATTTATAATCTATATATTAGAGTCGCCTCATGATGTGAGATGGGGAGCAAACAAATTTAAATAATTAATTAAGAAACACTGAAATACAGTTCTTCCCTTGTTGAAAGCCAATGCAGGAATAAAAATCTGCTCTATCTCTGGACCCTGCATGCGATTTCCACTCCCTAGTCTCCTTTTGGAAATTTGGCAAGCCACCTGACTTAGGACACAAGTCCAGGGTAACACCATATGCTTTTTTAAACTAGTTTTATCCTACAGAACTTCAAGGCTGATCCACAACACCCTAGGTGGGTTGTTACAGGGAACCTGCCACCCACCCTCACCCCTTGCTTTCTGTCTCATCCCCCACAGGGGCATATTTTTCTTACAAGTTCCCAAGTGTAAGGATAAAAATCTGGCTTTTAGAAAACAATTTTCACCCTGGAGCAGTGACATGAAGGATTAGCCCTTTCTTAAAAGTTCTCCAATGAAACAGTAAAACTCTTTTTGGGTTTTTTTTTCTCACAAGTCCGCTTGTGAAAAAACAAGTACAAGTACACTTCAGTAGAAGACCTGTCTTTTGTCATTCTTTTTTTACAAGTTCCTTGATGGAACAGAGAACAACCGCCTTTGGTTTTGTTTTGTTTCCTCCGGGTGAAGTTGGCAAGAGTTCGGCCAGTTTCCCCTTCAAGTGACGAGAAAAACAGTAACATGGTGGAGTTGTCTTTTTTGCGGTGGAGGAAGGCATTTTTTTAAATTAATAAAAAAAGGGGGGGGGGACTCGCAAAGCCGGGGCCGCGAACAACCCGGTTGGAGCCAGCACAAGGGCAAAGGGGTTTCCGCTTCATTTCCAGCCCATCTCAAGTCGCGACTCTCCCCCAAGTCCTTGATGAGGCGGCTTCTGCTTCTGCTCGCCCTTTAGGAAGTAGTGAGGAGAAACACCCCCAAATCCGAGCTACTCCCCAAGCGCTGGGCTCCGCTGGCTTTGAAGGAGGCGGGAGCGTCGAAGCGAGCGAGGCGATGCCTCAAGCTCAGCAACGGGCGGCGCTTCAAGCTCCCCCCCTCCCTCCCGTCCCCAGGCTCAGCCTATTGTGGAGACGGCTCGTTCCCGTCCCAGAAGAACCGCTATATTTAACACGCTGCAAATAAACGCTCTTCGCCTTCCCTCTCCCCGCGCGCGCCGGTTCCCCGTCCCGTCTCCCTCGAGGGTGGCCGCCGCTGCCTCGTCACCAACCTTTGCCGCCCGCAGCCTCGTTACTCTGGTTAAACTCGAAGAGGAAATCGAAATCAAACTCGGGATCTTCCTCCAGGCCGCTCATGGCTCGACGGGCAGAGCTACTAGAGCGCCGCCGCCTCTTCCTCCTCTCCCGGGGCTGCAAAGGGGCCGGAATGACCGCCGCCCCCCCTCGACTCCGGCAGACACCTGTTGCGGCAGGAGCGCTGCCGGCGATCGGCTGCTGGCTTGCTCGGCAAGGGGACTCGCGGCCTCGGGGGTCCCGCCGGCTGCTTCGCGATCCTGTACCCCGGCCGCCTCTGTGACTGGCAGGTCCCAGGACGCCCAACCAGCCTCTCCCCGGGTCGGTGCAACGTGACCTTTGACGAGCGCGGCTCACTACTTATCTCGCTATCGCTGCCTGTCTGTGAGATCCTCCTCCTCCCTTTGTTTATCTATACCCGGAAACATCAACAATCTAGTTGCTCTGCTCCGCAAGCCTCTCTGGTTCCTCATTTTAAAATAACCCCTCGCCGCTCGAGTTACATACAGCCCAAAGGGGTTTGGCCCTGGCCTCACTCCCACCCGGGCTGGGTCACCAAGCGAAGGGAACCTCCGGGCAAAGCCGGCCCTACTCTGAGCTGGACTGAAATGGCAGTTGGTTTGGGCTAATTAGGAAAGCACAGCAGCACCTTCTCTGCCTTGCCTGGGCTCTTAAATTGTACCTGGTTAGTAGTGGAATCCCAGGGCTGTGAGGCTAAACCTGGAAGTAAAAATACAATACATGGAAAAAGGCAGTGACAAATTGGAACTGGACTTTTATTTTTTTTATCAGCTCGGTGTTGGGTTTAATTATGTATAAATTACAATTAAATTAAAATTCTAAATTAAATAATTTATCATTGTGGTTTGATTTTTATTCAACACAACCCAACTGGTGTAGTGGTTTAAGGCACCAAGGTAGAAACCAGGAGACTGTAAGTTCTAGTCCAGTCTTAGGCACAAAGCCAGCTGGGAGACCTTGGACCAGACACCCTCTCAGCCCTAGGAAAGATGCTATGGCAAACCATTTCCAAAACCATGCCAAGGAAACTGCAGGGACTAGTCCAGGAATCAACAAAGACTTTAAGACAAGCACACACTTTTTAATTCAAGGGATTGCAATTTTAAGAACTTTTAACCAGCACATACTTTTTCTGTCTCTGCTTGTAGATTGTCAAGCAACCCAATATTAAGATAAGATACAATCAAACAAAACATTCTTTCTCCAAACAGGTTGCTATATTAATTAGTTCTGATTATTAAACTAGTCTTTCTCAGCTTATCATCCTTCAGTAATAGGATGTCTCCAAACAAATACACTCTTTTCTGTAGTTGTTTGAGGAACGTTGATGTAATAGCAGTGTGCTGGCAGCAAACATGATGTTCTAAATATTAAGACACCTGACTGTCCTAGACAATCAGTGAGGCACTTCTTGCCTTTATTTCTCTCATCAAAGATTCACCACTTGAGACTGTGGATTTCACCTTGCTTAACAGGGAACTTAACCCTGCTTTCCACACTGTAATATATGTGCATATATGATAACACCTAACTATGTCAACAGTGGTGCTCGGTGATTTGAATGTGGGATAGAACTCAGTAGATTCACTCAGCCAAATGAAGAGACGCACACCTATCCTCTCATGGTTTTGAAATGAAACAATATACATTGATATCTAGAGAGATTTATCCTCGTTTACAAGATTATACCCAGAGACTAAAGATGAAGTGACAACATGACTACAGAAGTGGGAGGGAGCAAATCCTTTCTTAAATCCTTTCCCCATTCTTTTTTTCACCATCACCCTTTTCCAGGAGAAAGTGGAACCAGTTTTCTTCTCTTCTTTAGACTTCTCTAGCTAGCCCAGGCACAGAATGCATTCCTGGTCAAGAGGAGATAATTACAATGTAGGTAGAAAATAAATAAATGCAAAGATAACAATAACAGCTCATGCATGTTTGGTATAGATTTATAATGCCAGCTCCACATTCATGTAAAATAGCTATTTCCTTTAGCTTTTCCAAGCTTTCTCAGGTTATCCTGAGGTTATTTTACCTGATAAACCAAACATTTCTCTAGAAGGAAAGCAAAAGAACGAAGGCCAAAATGGAGCTGGCCCTTCCTCTCTTCAAAGTTCACCTGAAAGAGAGACCCTTCCTGCTCAGAGTTTGCATTTCCCCAACTTTGTTAGTCTCTGCTTACTAAACAAATTGGACAATTTGCCATGATGAAGTCAACATTAATACATCAAATTCACTACTGCTATGGACTTTCGAAAATGTTGCCTGAAAACTTTTTAACACAGGTTGGAAACCTTGTGTGGTTTCCAATGGGTGTTTAATTTTGCTCCATCTCTATATTTGTTGAAAATATCTTTTCCCATTTCCCTTCATTTTCTGGAATCTTTTTCTGTTGCTATCAAACACAAAGTAAATGAAGACTTTGAAAACTACAAACGTAATTGCCCAACTTCCTATAAAGTGTAAAAACATTATATTATGTCATAAAGAATCATCTTTCAAGATATACAGAGGTTAAGCAGGAGGTGAAGAAGTGAACTGGCTGAAAAGTATGAAAAAAATCTCACTTGGAGAAATAATGATAAGATTTGTATTTCACTTCCCCTGCAGACAAAATTCTAACTGCTGAAGGTTTCCAATTTCTTAGATCACACTGATCAGAAAACTCAGGTATCAACTCCTGATGTCTAGACTAGCACCAATAAAGAAGTGGTTTGCCAGTGACGTTGACTCTGATTTTCCAGGCAAGCTTACAGCCTTCAGATTAGGTTTGGCCCTGTTTAAAATCAATTAGATACTGCCATAAATGCAAAAACAGATGTATTCATGAGAGGTGGGGGTAAAAAAAATCACCCTAAATATTTGCAGCAATAAGTACCGTATATACTCGAGTATAGGCCGACCCGAATATAAGCCGAGGCACCTAATTTTACCACAAAAAACTGGAAAAGTTATTGACTCGAGTATAAGCCTAGGGTGGGAAATGCAGCAGCTACCGGTAAATTTCAAAAATAAAAATAGATACCAATAATGTTTTTGAATATTTATTTCAAAGAAAAACAGTAAACTAGCTCTGTAAGTGGAAAAGAGGGTCAATAAAAACAATATGGTATCAACAATAACTTTAAAAGTACAAAAACCTTAGCTCATTGAGCAACCAAGCTAAAACACATTCAGGCTAATAGGAAAAGGTGTCTTGCACTCAAGAGCAACAAGAGATAAATTTGTATATTTTGGTCTTTGGAGGAAAACCATTCCTCTGGCTAAGAAAAAGGAGAATGCCTTGTTTAAACTTGTGTTTATCATTTTATAAGCATGAATTAAATATTAAAGAGCATCTATAAATGTTCCACCAATTAATCATGACATTTTTTCAGTTGATTAATTTTATTGTTTATCTGACTGATCAATCAGATGTCACCATCATTGAAATCATATTTTTGGAGCTATAAGCTTGATGCACTTCCTTACATATTGCCAAATGTTAAAAAAACAAAGCTAGTAATCTCTTCAGAAACAGCCTGACTGTCAAATCATAGTACAGGTAGTCCTCAACTTACAACCATTCATTTAGTGATCTTTCAGTCACAATGGCACTGAAAAAAGTGACTTATGACTGTTTTTCACACTTATGACTGTTGCAGCAACCCCATGGTCACATGATTTACATTCATATACTTGACAAGTGGTTCATATTTATGACAGTTGCCATATCCCAGGGTCAGGTGATCCCCTTTTGCTACCTTCTGACAAGCAAAGTCCATGGGGAAGCCAGATTCCCTTAACAACCATGTTGCTAATTTAACAAGTGCAGTGATTCACTTAACAACTAGGACAAGAAAAGTCATAAAATGGGGTGAAACTCCCTTAACAAATTTCTCACTTAGCAACGTAAATTTGGGGCTCAACAGAGATCATTAAGTCAAGGACTACCGGTACCTCTAAAGAAGAAGAGTTGCACCAAACAGGAATATTGGGGGGCTCTCACTTCACCTCACACAACCTGCTGCAAATATAATGTGACAGGGGGCAGAACACCCAATTCCAAGTGTTCACCCCCAACATAGCAGGGCTCCATGTTGAGGAAAGTGATTGATGATTGAAACAAGCCCAAGTCCCACATTAAACCAGTCAGGACAGCGTCAGTCAGTGTCCTAGTTCTACTGGTAGAATTACAATTAGCCAGGAAGGGAAAACGGGTTTAGGCCAGAATGCTTTTTTATCACCTCAAGCCCTGCAGAATAACAATTTAATCGGGGGGGGGGGGCGTCTGGTTTTCTGCCTTCTGACTGACTCGAGGAATTATTTTTCCACTTAAAAGTATGCTGGAAGACAACAAATTCCACATAACTTATTCTGGAACTGGGATAATCTTGGGGACATTTCAAAGGTGCTGGGTTTGAACACGAGGCCAGGCATCTCTGCATTATTTCGTGGCAGAAGCAGCAGCAACCGGGCATACCGCATCTACTCGGGCTTCCCACTTTTCAGCAGCCCTGCCTACTCACCTGCAGGCCGTCGTCCTGCAGCCGGCAGGCTCTCTGCCATTTCCCAGCCTTCACCCCCTGCTTAGCTCGGTGCTGCTTACGCGGCAGCAATTGCTCTGCGCGGCGTTTCCCAGCCTTCACCCCCTGCTTAGCTCGGTGCTTACGCGGCAGCAATCGCTCTGCGCGGCGTTTCCCAGCCTTCACCCCCTGCTTAGCTCGGTGCTGCTTACGCGGCAGCAATCGCTCCGTGCGGCATTTCCCAGCCTTCACCCCCTGCTTAGCTCGGTGCTGCTTGCAAGCCCGAGACAAACCACGCCGCACGGAGACAAACGCAAGCCCAAGACAAACCACGCCGCGCGGAGAAAAGCACTCGCACGTTGAGGAAGCCGGAGAAAACGGCTGGGATGGTTGGGATTTGTCCCGCGCTTTGCTAAAACTCCCTGCATCGATGGCTGGCTTGAGGTTTACTGGCGCCTGAATTTGAGGGATAAAACGCGTCTTGGGGGGAGGTGGAAAGGAGCTGTAACAGCTGCGCTCAGTAAACCTCGCTGATCTTTTGAGAGCAATAAGATAATGTACTAACGTCAGCAGAAAGATTTCGCCGAGGAAAGGAGGAGGCAGCAGCAGCGGCGGCAGAGCCGAAAAGCGGTGGGAGCCGAAGGGGAGGCTCCGTTGCTGCAACAGCCCCAGACCTCCGACCCTGAAGCTCTGCCGGCCGCCTCCTTTCCTCGCCTCCCGCCTCCCCTTTTTCATTGACTCGAGTATAAGCCGAGGTGGCTTTTTTCAGCCCAAAAAGTGGGCTGAAAAATTCGGCTTATACTCGAGTATATACGGTATGATGTTATTGCAAATTTAGAAATTGGCTACTAGGTTGCAATTTACAAGTAAATTAATCATAAAGCATTAGTTTCAAGTCTGTTAATTTAATATAAATACACAAATGTACTTGATTTTGGGCTACTCTTTGCAAGTCCTTTAGGAAGAAAGTGGCAGAAACTTAGTAATGATCATTATTACCATATGTTACTCACTTGCAATACCACTCACTATAATTGCTATACAACTTCATAAAAAGAAAGTTCAATAGGAAATGTTCATGTATGTTATGTATCAATAATACAGATTCCAATGCACTAAGTCAGATCTTTACACTAAAAGTATGGTAACTTTTGAGATGAAAATCCAGGATAATTAAACCAATGAGCTAAGACAGAAGTTCATTTTTCTTTTATTATGCTGCAATTCTATATGTGTGTTTACAGAGAAATAAATCCCATTGAGATTGGTGAGACTTGGCCCCAGGGAGTTGAAAATCTAATTGTGCTGAAGCTTTATTCAAAAAAATGAAGTAAAGCTTATGATGGTTCCCATTTATGATTTTAATTTTAACACCCCAAATACAGAAACAGAACACTTCCAATTTCTTTTTCTCTGTCTCTGTCTCTTACACACACACACACACACTTTCTTTGATATGCACAAATAGGGTGTAACAGTATACATTTATTTTTAACTTGTTCCACAAAAACTAAGTTGTCTAGTAGAACAGGGCTTAGTAAATGGTTTTGGGATGTATTTACATGTGTTTTTAACTAGAAGCAGTCGTTTCAGTGTTTTGATGCTAATTAAAAATAAAGTTTGTAACAGACAAGATTTTAATTCTGTGTTGGGAGACATAATGCTTTTGTGTTTGCCAAAATAGTTTTAAAGTCTGCCACGTGCAAATGACCTCACCATTCCAGAAGCTAGGACTGTGGGGCTTCCAGATCACTAAGGCTATATTTCAAAGAAATGTTTTTAATGATGGAAATGGTATTCCTCTGTAGACTATGGGAATCCCATTTACAGTCTGAGACCTGAAAAGTTCATCATCAGGAAAATATCATTTTTCCGTGAAAGACATTATTCTCATTCTCCTCCCAATTTCCATTTAAAAATGCTATACTGCCTTACACATTTTCTGCAATAGTTATCCTACTCCGTCCTGGTTTCCCATCTAGTAATTCAATATTATATGAATACAAATAATGAATACAAACAAACATGAATATTTTGGTAAATGCTGGCTCTTATCACATTACTCTTAACAGATGATCTTTTTGACAAATATATTTATTTATATTTATACATACCCTCCATTCTCATCCCTCCAGCGTCTTCCTTATTCTCCTACAAAGTACCTTGTGATTGCTTCTCATGAGTAGATCAGTGCTGCCTCTAGCTGGCCAATGAGAGAGCATAAAAATGGTGTTCTCCAGCCAGTCTTCCACTATCTTTACTATTCTGCCTTGGTTTTGAAATGAAGCCAATGCCATACTTTAATGCAACCAAAAATTATGGACAAAAGGTGGTGACTTCACTCCAGAAGTGGGAAATCTGAGGATCCCTGGAATAGACAAGAGTTTCCACCACCAGTGCACAATTTTATTCATGGTTGGAGAAACAGCTGAATTGGAAAATAATCTGCTTTCTTGCAAAAGGACTCAGGAAGCTTTATGGGTTCATCAAGATTCATCATAGCTGTGGTGCAAACAAGAGCAAAAGATTCAAGAAAGAACTCAGGTTGCAAACATTTGGGGTTGCGGATTGCCTATTTCTGGTCTCATATTTTTGAGTTGATAAAAATGTTTACAAATGAACCCATACAACAGGTCTAGGTAAGGAATTGCTATTTCTATTAATTCATCCTTCTGCTCCCTTAAGTGAAATACACACATATAAAAAGCAAGATAATTTTTATATCTAGTGTAAATCTGACACTCTATGCCACAATCCATCTGGAAGTAAGGTATAAAAAAACTGTTGAAGCCAAAATATGTCCACTATATATTAATTTAATGTCAGTCACAGCCATGAGCTTTAGATCTCAGACTGAAAAGCCCTATGTGAACATTAATGGAAGATTTCTCCCAAATGATAGGAGCAGACTATAATACTTAATAAAACTTCATATTTATAATCTGGTTGGATGAATCAACAAGATTACTAAATAACATTTTTTTGAAACTCAACACTGGACATGGATAGACCTAATTCATAAATCACTTAAGCATAAATGATATGATAGTAAAAACTAGAATAAAGGGTAGACAGTGACACGCAACCAGATTTTAATAAACAAGTAAAATTTGCCCCAACCTCAATAGTTCTTCTCTCATTCTTTCTGCTTATTTATTTTAAAATAATTTGGTATACCACGATACGGTTCTCTAGGCACAATATGCCAGAAAGAATAACCCAAGTGAGACTGTATTGATCAGATTTCTATGAGGAAATCTGCAGTCTTCAGTTTATAGAAACTAAGAGGAACTTGGCTATCTGTAGCAATAACCCCAAAAATTAGTACTGTAATCATCAGTACTAAAAGAACTACCCCAGCTTTTGATCAGTATGTGCATGCAATGTCTATCTTTAAAGCAATGTGGAATTGGGATAGGAATATTTTTAAAAGAATATTAAAAAGTGTGCAGCAAGCTGGAAACAAGTAGGAAGGATTAATAAATTAAACCTTATTTAAATGTAATTAAATTTCTATTTAATTAATTGGCATAATTAAGGCTATCTTCAGGACCGCTTACTACCACATACCTCCCTACGACCGGTGAGATCCCACAGTCGGGCTTCTGCGGGTCCCGTCAGCTAGACAATACAGGCTGGCGGGCCCACGGGAGAGCGCCTTCTCTGTGGCAGCTCCGGCTCTATGGAACCAACTTCCCCCAGAGGTCCGTACCATCCCCACCCTGTTGGCCTTCCGGAAGGCCATCAAAACTTGGCTGTTCTGGCAGGCCTGGGGATAATTGATCTTATTATGTAAAAACCTTAAGCTCTCCCCTTGTATGATAAGTATGAGTGATATTGTTTTTTACATTTTTACTGTATTTTAAATAATTTATTTCTATTGCTGTTCTTATTCATTGTTGTAAGCCGCCCAGAGTCCCCTGGGAGTTGGGCGGCATACAAACAGCAGAAAGTTCTACAGTATTCCTATTTCAACTTGCCCATCATTGAAGTAATCTTTGTTGAGCTAATCTGTGCTTCTAGAATCCAAAGTAAACTAAGTGACAACTACAGGTAGTCCTTGACTTACAACCACAATTGAGCCCAAAATGAGCAAAACAGTTGTTAGTGAATTTTGCTCCAATTTACAATCTTTATTGTCACAGCCGTTAAGTGAATCACTGCAGTTGTTAAGTCAGTAACATGGCTGTCAAGTGATTGCGGCTTCCCCATTGACTTTTGTTTGTCAGAAGGTTGCAAGACGTGATCACTTGACCTTGTGACACTGCAACTCATAAATGAGCCACATGCCAACTATCTGAATTTTGATCATGTGATCATGGGGGTGTTGCAATGATCGTAAGTGTGAAAAATGGTCATAAGTCATTTTTTTCAGTGCTGTTATAATTCTGAACGCTCACTAAACAAATTTATTAGTGAGGTTTATATACCGCCTCATAGAGCAAGCACTCTCTAAGCGGTTTACACCATTAAGCAATGTATATTTATATTGCCCCCAACAATCTGGGTCCTCATTTTACCTACCTCGGAAACATGGAAGGCTGAGTCAACCTTGAGCCGGTAAGATTTGAACAGCTGAACTGCTGATAGTTGTAAGTTAAGGACTACCTGTGTAGAATTTATTTATTCTATATTTATTATTTCTAGAATGCTTCCTAAGAGAAAGATGTCTGGGGCCACATTGTTGAATCCTTTTGATATCGAGCAAGAGTTATTTATTATCCCACATTTAGTAATGTACTAGCAACACTGTGTATAATTTATCTTGGAGTCGGTTTCTGTATTTGTTTGTTTGTTCATTTGCAATCCATCCTGGAAGTTCCACTGAAGAGTGGTGTAAATTAATCCAAAGGTACTTTTTATCTTTGGTGAATACGTAAGAAGCCTAAGAACTTTTGGAATCAGATATGTATCCAATTTTGAAAATGGGTGTAAAATTGATATTTGAAGCTTTTCTTTTAGGGATGGTGGATTAAAAAATGGAAAGAAAATATGGGACTTTTGTTTTTATACATGACATTGGCTGCGAGGATATTCTATGCACGAAGACAGAAAGAGCAGCATATACCCACAATGGAAGAATGGGTTTTGAAAGTGAAGGAGCTAGCTGAGATGGCAAAACTGACTGCTTTGATTGAGACAATAGTTTTACTAAATTTCTTGTGGCTTGGAGTCCATTGTTAGATTTTCTATAGAATAAGGAGAAAAATGAAATTTTGACTTTGGAATTTATAATTAGTGAATGACTACCATCCCTGTCCTACTGTGCCCATTTATTCATACTCATTTTCTGTGCTCATGTCCATGTTTATACGTATACCTGTTATCTCGTACGTGTTTGATAAAACTAAATAAATAAATACATAAAATAAAATGGGCCATAGAACACTGATTGAGAACTGGCCCTCAAAGCTGGAAGTATTTTGAGATCAGTGAATATAGGAAGAATTATGAAGTGTTGCTTAGTGCGTACTCTCATTTCCTGTGATATCCTGCAATGGGAACTGGTAGTAAAATACCAGTGACACAATGGTTGAAAATTAACGTAAACTGGAACAGTACTATACCGATTACTGGAAGGGGTGTGTGTGTGTGTATATGTCCTGAAGGAAAAAGGTGCTGAGAAATGAGATGTTGCATATGTGATGTTGACAGACTTATTTGCCTAATATTTTAATAGATATATTTTAGCAGACTCTTGCTCACATGCATACATATAAAGTTCTGCATTCCAAAACACACTGAGGGAAAAAAATCCAGTATGCTCACAAGCTCATGATTGGACACCTGGGAATAGCCTGATCAGATGTAAATGAATCACACTGGTGATTCACAAGTTGCTTTTTTGAGCGAAATTGAGCCAGCGTAGCGAGTTACTATTGGACTAGGACCAAAGTTAAATCCAACCACCTTCATATTTGATATGGGGCTAAAATAAAGGAAGATCCCCATGCAAGTTGCCTTCAGCTCTTGGATAAAAAAAGTGGGATAGGAATATCTGACCAAATAAATATGTATCAACTGGAAAATTCTAGTAATGGGTATGAAGCCATAAAGGTAGTTGATAATTTTAAGTCATTTCAGAGTAGAGTAGAGTAGAATAGAGTAGAGGAATAGGAATAGAATAAATAGGTTTATTGGCCAAGTGTGATTGGACGCACAAGGAATTTGTCTCTGATGCATAAGTTAAAATCTGGTGGTTCCTTACTCACCAGCCATCTTATTAATTTAAGGTTCTACAGAATATTTTTTAGTACGTCATCAATACTCAATGTAAAAACAAACCTGGCAAACTTTCTCAAAATGCTGAAGGTGTAGAAAGCTGGATGGAGAACTCTCGGCAAAGACTATAAAACCTCAACCCCTTCATGCTCAGAAATTTTGTGGACAGGTTTTAGCTAGGAATATTTACCAGCTATGAACATTCTGGTTCAATGAACTTTACTTTCTTTTTCTTTTGTTTTTTGAGGTCCGTTTGGGAAAGGCCACAGATTCTACAAAGGCAATCTCAGGTTTGGTGATATTGTTAATTAGCATCTCTCTCTCTCTCTCTCTCTCTCTCTCTCTCTCTCTCTCTCTCTCTCTCTCTCTCTCTCTCTCTCTCTCTCTCTATATATATATATATCGCCAAACTTTTAAATTACATTTGTACTTTGTTATTCTCGTCTTATTATGGTTGATTGAAGTCAGTCAGATGTTTATACTGGATTTGGCATTGTTACCCACCTATTGAGTCCTTCCCAAGAATCTTGGGTAGGCAGATGTTATTTAATGGTGTTAAAAATATTGTCACAGAATGTAAACTGTTCCAAGTAATGATGCCTTTTGTAACTGACAGTAATTTTGTCAATGCCAATGGTATTCAAGTAGTGCTCATATGTTTTCGGATTGTACCCAAGACGCCTACACTATTGGTACTGTCTTTGCTTTCTTTTGCTACAGTCATTCTACTTCCATTTGCAGGTCTTTGCATTTTGTGACACCTTCCCCCCCATTCTTTCTCTTCTATTCTGCTATCTCCAGGTACTGCCACCTCCACGTTTTGTATTTCTTATCAACAATTGCTAAGTCGGAGTGTTATGTGGCAGGATTGAATTCTAAAGTCCCAAAGCACTTAAGTGTCTTCGTTTTCTATTACTTTGTCTATTTTATGGCCCCATGGGTTCTTGCTTGCAGGCAAATGGCATTTCTTGCAGATATTCCAATACACCATTGTTGCTACTGTTTGTAACCAGTCCATGTGATCTTCTTGCTAACTAAATGGTCCACTGTTTCTTCAGCTTCTTTGTAAAGGTGGCATTTGCTGTCAGTTAGTTATTATTATTACAATAGCATTATCAAAATGATATAATGCTTATCAAAGTGGAAACATAGTACAAGAAGTTGACCTACCTAAGGTACAGTATAGGAAGTTCTGAAGAGGAATATGGCTTACTGACCATTTTTTAATGCAAGAGAGAATACAGTTCAGACCACACAGACAACCTGATGCCCTCAGCTTTGGACAATTCCCATCAAGCTTAGCCCGTATGGCTAATGACAAAATGTTACAATTATGGTATTATAGTGCAAAGCAAATGGTGATCTTGCTATCTGTTCTGTTGCACAGGTATATATATTCATTTGAGAACTATTTTTATGGAATACATTCATATGACTTACATACCAAAATAGAACTTTACCATGAATATACCCTGCTGATATTCCTCTGGCACCAGCTGATTCTTCCTGAGTCTGGAAACTGCATGTCTCCCACAGTTCATCAAAGTTGCTCAGAACTGCTTTGGGCTTATTTGGGCTTTTCCATAATAGATAATTCATTGGATTGCTCGCTTTAAAGTTTAGGAAGATAAACCAGTGGTTAAAAAGTCCACTAAACAACTGGAAATGTGGTGCCTATTACACATAAACCATAAATCATTTCAAGCATATGTGTCATGTTGTACTTTATCTGTTTTTAATTTTCTCTCAAGTTGAGAACCTTAGTAAGGCTTAATTATAGTAGCATTCTTTCTGCTATTATGATCTTCCACAATGAAAACTGTCCACGGAATGTCAAAAACATATAATACATATTACACACAACTGTCTAGCTTGTTTAAAAGTAGTTAACTGACAGTATATGCAGTCCCCCTCTCTTTCTGCTGGTCCTTTTTGAGATTTGCCTTAACACGTCCCACATTTCAACACTGCAAGCCTCCCTGAATCAAGGTGACAATTTTCTCAGTCTGTATTTATCTTCTGACAATTTTCTATATCAACTCTAAAGAAGATTGTGTGGCCTTTGCACAGAGATAGCAGGCTTTTGTAATGTGGAAAACATTAATTTCTAGCTGCACATAGTAGTAAGTCAATTAATGACATTTTCAGACCTATGTCCCAATTTTGAATCCAGATACATGACGGCTATCATAAAATATAACGAAACAGATAAAACAATAGGTAATTTAAAAACACCAGAAAATGTCAAAATATGCCAATGATTAGCTAAATGAAACAGGAATCCCACAAAGAAGCATATCTAAAAGTCTGGGCAATCTAAAAAATTCTAATGTGGCATCTAAAAGAAATCAGTCAATGCTAGATGAACCACATAGTAACACAAGACTAGATTGTTTGTTAACAATTAAATTGTTAACAATTAAAAGTTAACAAAACATTTGTTAGACCAATTCTGGAATACAGCTCACCTGTCTGGAACCCGCACTGCATATCAGACATAAATACAATCGAGAGAGTCCAGAAATATTTCACAAGAAGAGTCCTCCACTCCTCCGCTAACAACAAAATACCTTATTCCACCAGACTTGAAATACTGGGATTAGACAATTTACAACTACGTCGCCTCTGATCTGATCTAAATGTAGTTCATAAAATCATATATCAAAAAGTCCTTCCTGTTAATGACTACTTCAGCTTCAACCGCAACAATACACGAGCACGTAATAGATTCAAACTAAATGTAAAGCGCTCCAAACTCGACTGCAGAAAATACGACTTCAGCAACAGAGTGATCAATGCCTGGAATGCACTACCTGACTCTGTGGTTTCTTCCCCAAACCCCAAAAACTTTAACCTTAGACTGTCTACAGTTGACCTCACCCCATTCCTAAGAGGTCTGTAAGGGGCGTGCATAAGCGCACCACTGTGCCTACCGTCCCTGTCCTACTGTCCTCTTTTATCGTTACTTTTTACTTATGTTTATACAAACTACTACTATCCTATACATGTTTGACAAATAAATAAATAAATAAATAAATAAATAAATAAATAAATAAATAAATAAATAAATAAATAAATAAATAAATAAATAAATAAAAATTGTTACAGCAGAAAAGACCTGATCTTGGAATATGTGGCTTCTAAGAAAGGTTTCTCATGTAACCGCAGGTAGCTGGTCACACTGGGTGGACTGACCCACGGAAGCCACTCAGAAGCGGCAATTTCATCAGATGGGATCAAAAGCCCAAGTGAAATAAAATCAAAACAGAAATATTTTATATGCAATCTTCTGATCTAAGTGCGCATGTTTGTGAGCAAGAAAGAATAAAAGAGCTACATGGACCTGTAAAATTCTTTATCTTTTTAAAGAGCCTAAAAATGGCACGAGCCTTCTCTAAAGGAAAACAGGGCCGCCTCATGAACTCCTGCTTTAGTTTCATTTATCAACCCAAAATATGACAGAAAACCTCATTGTTTCCAAGAAGTTGGGAGTCAGTTTCAAGAACTTAGGCCTATCCACACATCTTCATCCACAATGGACTTTAGTAGCTAAATATCTGCTCTTCCTCCCAGGGGCCCACATTGAGCTGGACCTTCAAGTTTGATTTCTCCTTTTGAGGAAGCGCCTCATTTTGCTTAAGTTCCCTGATGTTTTCAGTTAAGATTGGCGGACACCAATGTCCACAGCCATCAAGATTGGCAGTGGCTGAAGTCAGACCAGGCTGTTTCTCCAGCCCCCAAAAGACAGATAGCAACAAGAATGTTCTGCAATGGAGTGCATAAAGACATGAATTAGTTCAAAAGGAGGCCTTTGAACATTTTCGGATTGAGAGCACAATCGGTAATCAAACACAGTAGATAACAGTGGGCTTCTGCATAAATAAATCTAATTATGGAGGAAACAATCCAGATAGTAAAAATACTGGTGCAAGAAACAGAGTACCTGTAATGCTGCCTATCTGACACTTTGATCAAAAGAGACTAGCAGTGGAACCCAACATGTTATCTTGGATTTCAGCCAGGACTGCATCTCCATCTTCTGGATAGTATCTGCCTTTCTCCACAAGAAATCTTTTAAAATAAGTATTAGGCTGTGAAGACATTTGGAGGGACTTTAATCTGGCTGAACGGAAGCCATGGTATGAGGTCCTCTATGCACACAATATGCTCAAGCTACATGGAATACTGCCATGTCAAGCTTTAAAAAAAACCTCAACATTTCAGGAGTGACTTCAAGTGGGTTCAAAAGTTCTCCCTACTAAATATGCGTAGGATCACATTATTTGTGGAATTTTGGCTTGCTTTCTTAGCAATGTCTGGAGTAGTCTTTTATCTGGGAAATCCACAAGGGAGGGATTTCATGACTTTGTACAGTGAGCACACGCGTGTTTTAAGTCATTTCTAAATTAACTCATATTTATCTAATTTATAATCCATTTTCTCATCCAGAGGACACTCAAAGCATTTATTTTTTTCCAAATAGAAGTATTCTCTGAACAATGGAGATACGGCTTTTCTGTACCTCTTAAGATCAATAGAAAAGCTGGATCTGACCTCGTTCCTCACACTGTCCTTATTGTAAGCAACACAAAACTTTTGGGTAGATGGACATCAAAACTTCTTCATATGTCTCAGTAACTAGTACTAATTCTAGTAATGTTGTAAAGCATTCTGGTTTTGCTTATCTTTCTATTCAAGAATGCAAAATGTTATTTTTCAACTTATGGTATGAAAGAATAGCTGTTCACAGCAAATCCAGGTGATATCAAAATGATGCTACTTGATAGAAAAAAGAGCAGAAGTCATAATTTTAATTTCCATTCTTTTTTTTCCTGTCTTCTTTTTGTTTTTCAATTTTTATACTTCTATTGAATTCAAAATTCTAATAAAAACTGATTCTCCAAACAGATAGTATCAATGTTATAGCGTGCACGCAGTGTTTGTCAGGCTGAATATGATCGGGCTGCCCATCTGCTTAAATCCAGTTATTCCAATCTATCTTGTTTATAGACAGAAGTGTTTTTGTTTCCAAACCACTTACATCTGAATTGCTTTAATAGAACCTACCGTAGCAAGAGGCATTCCCTTTGCTTCTGTGCAACTGCTAATGATAATAATAAAAACCTTTTTCATAAGGAAGCAAGCTGTCACACCAGAAAAGGAGGCTTTACAGTCGGAATGGCTGAAACACCAGTTAGTAAACAAAACAACACGGATTTTTTAAAGATAACCCAACCAATAAAGCAGACAGTATGAGAGGGTGGGTGGCACCGGTGCCATTTTTGAGGTTTCCAACTGTTCCTTGACTCTAAAAGAGAACTTTTTTTGGTAAACATTACAAGCTGTTTAAATTATAGGGTGTGCTCTATTCAAAGCTTTATTTTTTAAAGGCATTTCATCATAACCCAGCCTGCGCTATAGAATGTTAGCATTTAGTGGTTACAAGTAATTGGATGGGCTGGAATGAATTCTGCACACTGTTAGTAACTCTGTGAGGCACTGACACGTACGGGGACCTGGGCAGGCCGGCAGCTGCACACACCGAAAACTCCCACTGGCTCCTGAGATTCTTTTTGGTTTCCCAAGGCTGCTCTCCGACGGGGTTTCGCCGGTTTCGGTCGCGCATCCAAGTCACCTACCCGCGCCTCACCCAGCCGAGGGCAATTTCGCCCACCCCGAAGGACCATGAGGTACCGCTACCGCCCCACCGGCCCAAAATGCAAGGGAACGCAAGTCTCTCCTCATCGAGGGAATTGCCAAAAGGCGCGGGGAGGAGGAGACACCTATTGGGGAAACACTAGAGGGGGGGACACCGCTTCCCTCCTCCTCAGCACGGCCTCCAGCGCCACGACCCGGCCGGCCAGTCCCTCCCGGGTTCCCCTCCCTCCCCCGGGGCGGCTCTCCTCAGCCTGCGCTCAGAAGCGAGGCGAGCAAAGAAGAGGGAAACCGGCCGGCCGGAGGGAGCAAAGCAGCGCAGGCTCAGGCAGAGCGCGACTTTTTTTTTTTTTACCTTCCTCGGCCGATTTCATTCTGCGTGCGCTGCAGCTGGAAGCAAAGCCCGAGTTTCTCTTTCACCCCGTCGGCTGGCTCTGGAGGCGCGAAGCGGCTCGGAGTTAACAGGATCACCGCCGGGCATCCGCTTTCGCCCAAGGCAAAGGCGGGGGAAGGCAGAAGAGGTAGAGGTGGCCTCTCTCTGTGTCCCTCTCGGTCCAACGTCCCGCTTATGCCACCCGGCGCCTCTCAGGACAGAAAGGGCAGAGTTGAGTTGGCGCTGCCCCGTCAACCGCAGCCTTGGAAAGGCCAGTCGGCGGCGGCCGTTGCTTATTGGAGGACTTTTTTCGGAATGAAGTTTTAAAGAAGCGCTGGCCGGGCTTTGAGGCAGCGGCCCCCCTCCGGGAGGCGGGCCGGGGGGGGGGGAGGAGAAGCGGCGCGCGAGGGAGAGGTTGCAAGGCGAGCGCGCGACGGTCCGGCTCCCGGGAGAAGGGAAGAGCGCGCGCGGCCGCCCGGCCGCCTGGAGGAAGTTTTAAGTCTGAGCGCGCGCCTCGCTCCCTCTCTGCGGCCGCCTTAATTCGACACCGGGGCTTTTAATTTGCTCAGGGAAGTTTGCAGAATCTCGTTCAGGCTTTCTCTGACGCAGGGGAGCCCGGCGCTGGTTGCCTTTTTAAAGCTGGAAAACACCCCCCCCCTCCCTCCTTCCCCCTCCCAGCCCCTCTCCCCGCCCAGAGCCCCGTGATGTCACAGCTCCCGCGAGCGACTCTTGGCTGCCTTTGCAAAGGAGCCCAGCGACGGAGAGCGGGGGGGGGGGGGGGAGCTTGGAAGTCGAGCGGGAAGGCCGAGAGAGGAGCCAATATTGTATCTCCCCCCCCCCCCGCAACTCGAAGCAGCCCGGCTTCTGCCGAAGCTGATTTGGCTTTCGAGAGCCTTTAGGAGCCGCAAAGGGGGTGGGGTGGGGGGGGGTTGAGGATGACGTGAGCAGGGAGGGATGGGGGACTCCCTTGGTTTGGGAGCCTACGCGTGCTGAAATCGTGGGGGCTTTAAAAAAAAAGTCGACTTCTCTGGAAATTTGGAAAAGAGCGCCGATTGGCAAGCGACAGCAAGGCAAGACCCCGGGAAGGGTCCCGACCCATTAGTTGTATTGACATTATTCTGTAAATTTGTCAACAGCGTTGAGCGTCTTTCGAAAGCAGTGCGGGGAGATTGGAGTTTTAAAGTTGCAGCTCCTCCCGCTGTAAAGGTGCTGTGTCCACCCCCACCCCACGAAATGGAACAGCAGAGGCTGCAGTCGCTATTAGTGACACTTCTCCCCCCTCCCCATTTTGTGTTTAGCGTGTCTCCCAAGGCAGGCGCTATCTACAGTATCACCAAGCTTTTTTTTCTTTTCCCCAATTGCCAGGAGGAGGATCACAACTCCTTTCCGGTTGGCAAAGAAAGAACTGGGCGGTGAAAACAAAATTAATTCCACGACGCTTGGAGTTCCAAACAGAAGCTCCTTCTTCTTTCTTGGGGGGGGAGGGGGGAAGAAGGCAAGCCAAAGCAACGAAAAGGGAAGTCAGATTTCTGCTATGGGGGGTGGAGGGGCCATCTCGGGCATCGCTTTTGCACAGTTGACCAAACGGAAAAGTTCCGGGCGGACGGAGAAAGTAGCCACCCTGAACTTGCGACGAGCCACGTGCGCCCGCTGTTGTGCAGTTTAGCGCCCCTGCAGTCGAGAAGAGGAAGGAGGCGAGCGCGCGTGTGCGTTTCTCCGCGTGTGCAGCTTTGAAGGAACTAATAAAAAAAGGGGGGGCACCACAGTTCCTTGGAATGAGTTTCTTTGAAGTGCAAAAGCTTGCGCTGTGTTATGAGATGTACTCCTCTGTGCCACTCGTGAACCGCTGAGTGCCCTCGTCTCCACTGCATCAAACAAGTCTTTGATTCTTTGCTACTAATGGTTAAACGGGCATTAACTCTGGGCAACTGTGGTTAAGGGCAACTGCAGTACGCGTCATCGCCATTAGGTTCTGTGCAGAGCACATTGGGCAGCAGTACAACTACGGTACTAAACGCGTGCCATAACAACAAATAGTTCCATTCCATCTCTAGCTTATTTCCAAACCGCTTCTGTTAAGGTCCCCGGTAGTTCAGGGCTTGGGTTGAACTGTGGCCCTGATTTTGTGGCATCTATAGAAAGTCTTGGCGAGAGTTGCTAGGAATTGTAGCTCTCTGAGCTTTCCATGCATCTTCCTGAGGGTGAGGGTGGGGGTGGGGGTGGGGAATCCCTCTTGCGATCCACTACTAATAGCAGTATTTCTATCTCCCGGTCGTTTCCTCTTCCCCCGCTTCTTAGGCAGCTTCTCCCAGCGTGTGCCTGTCGAAGTGACTTCACCCTTTCCAAATTCTTCCGCTGGGGCTTCGGGGAAGTGTGAAAAGGTTTCACTGTGGGTAGGCGGGGATCGGGTAAAAAGTGAGCAAGAATTTAAAGCGGGGACTGATTAACGCTAGCTGTCCGTTTAGTTTTTGGTGACTTTTGGAATAACCAACTTCCCGTTCTGTTTGCAACACTGCAGCCTGCGCGACATTTCCCAGGTAGAGGGAACCATCGGTGACTTCTGAGAACCCGCCGCGTTTGACTCTCCCCGGGCAGTAAAATGGCAATTCATTGATTAGGGCGATTTGTAAAGAGAAGGGGAAAGCAATCTAACTTAGTTGCAATAGAGAATATGAGTTGTTGACCGTGCACACCGATTGTCGGCAGATTAGTCAGCAGATGCAAGTCCGGACGTCCAAAAAATGTATGTGCAGGCTGTGAGGAAGGGCTGCACAATCGAAATGCACACCGAGTCACACCCCTCCTTGTCGGTACTTTTCCTGTGCCGCAGAAACTATTATACCCGCTTATGCATTCATAATCTTTCGCAGTTACATTTGCGACCCCATGATTAAACTTTGACGGGGCTGAGGCGGTGGGTCTCATCGAGGACCGCTCATTTTTCCTTGAATCGCCACCAAAAGACATAAATAGCAATAGCACTCAAGATTTATATACCGCTTCACGGTGTTAAATGCGGAGACTTGGCGGCCATCCAATGGTGACCCGCTTGTGTGAAGGGGCTCCACACATCTAAAAATGCAGGGTTCAGAAACCCCGAGGTGGCCGCGGAGATCCCTCTGCCAATTGCCCCCCCCGCCTTGCTCGCTCATGTGTCTAAGCGCGCCCCGTGTCGCCCTCAGTTCTGCTCTGGGGATGCAAATCCCACGGGGGTGGCTTGCGATGAGCACGCCGTCCAGTCTGCTGAGCCCGCCCTATTCCCCCCCCCACCCGTTTTGAAATGAGGGTGCACCAGTACGCGCCCGCCCCACCTTTTGCCCCTTCTAAACCCCTCCTCCTCCTTCTCCGAGCGCCTCTTAAGTTGCCAGGCGCGCCCTGGCTTCTTTTTGCGTGGGAAAGGGCCGCATCTTTGGAAACACGCGTCTTCCGCCACGGGGGCACGAACTGACCCTCGCATCGCCCACGAGGGTGCAGGAAGACACTCAGCTCGACGCCAGCCGGGTAACCCCAGCAGAAGGCCCCGCTTGGCGTGGGCAAGATGCGCCCATGCCGTTCGCCGTAGCTGCAAGCCCCCCCCCCCGTCCTCCCCTTCCACCTCCGCCCCCCAAAAGGCCGGGTTGCGGCGCGGGGACCAGAAGCGGCTCCCTCCTTTCCTGTCTGCTCTGAATGCTTTCTTTTCTGCCTTCTTCTGCGCCGAAATGACGGGATCCCCGGTCTGTTGCCTCCTGTTTAATGCCGTTGCCGGGGCGACCGTGGCGGGCCTCCAATGCCGAGGGAGTTCGCAAAGAACTGCAGCCAAGTAACCTTGGCCGCCTCGCTGCGGCGCGCCGCTGGCCCCACCGCCAGATGTTCTTGCCTGCTCGCCGGCCCCCGCCGGCCCCGGCTCTGGCTCGGCTAGCGGCCGCCGTCGCCAAGCCGAGGGGACTCCCTTCTGCTCCCCCCCCGCTCCCCCTTCTCCCCAGTTTGTTTACACGGGCTACCAGGAGAGGCCCGAACTTTTATTTTAGGGATCGGCGATGACTAACCGAGTTGCAAGGAGCGGCAGGACAGAAAACAAGGGCTATTTTTAGTCGGGCTGTTGTTTCAGTCGCTGAGGGGAGAGAGAGGGGTGTAGAAAGTCTCTCCTCCCCTCCTCCCTTCGCTTCCAGATGCCAGCTACTTCTGGCTGCAGCCTTAATTGAAATCACACACACACAAACACAAACACACAAACACACAAACACACAAGCCTGGATTTGCACCAGCAGACATGTACTCGCTTAAAAACAAAGAACCACAGACCCCACGCACATACACAGGCAGACAGACAGACAGACAGACAGACAGACAGACAGACAGACACACACACACACACACACACACACACACACACACACCCCTACGGAATCGGCTTGCTAAGTCCCACAAGGCATTGTTATGGATACAATTGAGTTTACTTTAATTTGGCATTTTCGGGAGACCCACCCTCATTGTGTAAGGATCAGATGGCAACCACCAGGTGCTCTTCAGTTGACCTCTCTTGCTGGAATAGCCATTCCATTCCATTCCATTCTGAAATGGTTTGCTCCAAAAATACTTTTAAAAACCCAAAAACCTTGCATATTTTACAGATAGTTCTCGACTTGCGACCACAATTGAGCCCAGAATTTAGATTGTTAAGTGAGAAATTTGTTAAGTGAGTTTTGCCCTATTTTGTGACCTTTCTTGTCACAGTTGCAGTGGTGGGATTCAATTTTTTTACTACCGGTTCTGTGGGCGGGGTTTGGTGGGCGTAGTGTGGCTTGGTGGGCGTGGCAGGGGAAGGATACTGCAAAATCTCCATTCCCTCCCCACTCCAGGGGAAGGTTACTGCAAAATCCCCATTTCCTCCCGATCAGCTGGGACTTGGGAGGCAGAGAATAGATGGGGGTGGGGCCAGTCAGAGGTGGTATTTACCGGTTCTCCGAACTACTCAAAATTTCCGCTACCAGTTCTCCAGAACTGGTCAGAACCTGCTCAATCCCACCTCTGCACACTTGTTAAGTGAATCACTGCAGTTCTTAAATTTGTAACACAGATGTTAAGTGAAACTGGTTTCCCCATTGACTTGGCTTGTCAGGTCACAAAAGGAGATCACATGACCCCTGGCAACTCTCATAAATGTGAGTCAGTTGTCAAGCATCCAAATGTAAATCATGTGACCATGGGGATGCTGCAATGGTCATAAGTTTAAAAAAATGGTCATAAGTCACTTTTTTCAGTGCCACTGGTCACTAAATGAACTGTTGTAAGTCCTGTAAGTTATACAGGACTGCTTGTATAAGGGTGTCCCTGACTTGGTTGTGTTAAAATAGTCAAAAGGGGGGGGGGGACTACAGAAGCAATTGGTTCCCCACTTTCTTTTTATATATAGCAATATAAAAAAGGATCAATTAATGGTGATGGCCACCTTGATATATTTTTTAATCCATTTCTTCCATAGAATTTGGGCTGGGTCTTCAGCTGCATGCACGAGAGAAGGGCTAGCCCCCAGCCCCAGCTATATTTTTATCTATTTCATCAGTTCCTGCAGTTTTCCTCCTTGGGAACAACCAGAGCGGTGGTCTTATCTCATATTCTAATACTAGAAGTTTTTGTAAATAAGGACTGTTTTTTAAAAGTATTTTAGATGTTATCTTTGCTGTACAGAACATCTGTATACTTCTTTCATGTTTGGTACAGTAGAATAAAAACCTACCGGAAATAGATTTTCATTATTTCTCATTCTCAAATCCAAACTGAGAAAAGGCTGAACGCTGAACGTGACCTGAAATTAAAAACAGACTTTTACAACCAGCACACAGATCTTTGCTCATTTGAAACCCCACTTTTATAACATTAAGAAAGCAAGGGTATTTATTAGTAATTAAAACAGGTGCTATGGAAAAGCGGAGAAAATTCAGTAAGTAGGACTTCCAGACTCCCAGAAGTTTTTGGAGTCACACATAAGATTTTAGAACTTATTATTTTATTATTAATTCTCCCCCCCCCCCGCTCAACTTGCCCCAAGGCGACTCTGGGCCTTGTTGGACCAGAATGACAAGGTATGTGACAAAACTTGCACAACAGGATAGTGGTCTCTGGTCTCTGAAGAATGTTTTTTACCCATTGCTGATTGCTAAAAAGTTTGTTGCAACCTTAAAGGAAAGGCTATGGCATTTTTCAAAGATGGAATACACCAGCATTAACCTGTGGTTTGTTTTAAATGAGATTTGTTGAATAAACTACTATGCTTTACTAGACACAGTGGTTGAGTTCATTTATTGAACTAAGCCCAAACCAAAGAAACCAGATTATAGGTTAAAGCAATGTTTATGGCACTTCCTATGCTTCAACTGTAGTTTCATAAAGCAGCCACTATTTTCAAACAACCATTCACTGTCTATATTTTTGGGTTTCAGGAACACTTTGTAAAGATCAGAAGATTTGTTAGGGCTACCCATCTTTTGATTTTCGTTCCCATCCAGGCTTTTTAATGAGCGGTTGAGCAAATGGAGAGTAAAGTTAGACAGCATATCGAAGGAGTAGCTTTGAGTCACCATTAGAGATGTGAAGGCCCGGAAAAAAACTGGAAAAATTTGGGAAAACATTGTTTTTTTCCGTTTTTTTCCTGAAGGCTTTTTTGTTTTTTTCCAAAAAATTGGGGAAAAAACATTGTGGAATATTTTATTTTAACATGATGAATAAAATATTTTAAGACAGGGTGTTCAAATATTTTCCAAATCATTTCTAAAAAATGTATGATATCAGAGTATTCTAATTTCTGTGCACTGAGTGAGGACAAGCAAGTCCTAGGTAACAAACTGAACCCTCCAATGCATTTAGGAGGTGCTGCTATTGTAACAAGAAAAAGGTTTCAGTTTCCACATAAACTAGTAAGCAGTTCAGGAGATTGTTGCTCCCTTTGTTACAAATAAATATTATAAAAAAGTAAATTCTGTTTGTGATAATTGTTTGGCTACACTATATTTTTAATATGCTAGTTGTGATAATTTTATGCCAAGTCAAATTGTCCATAGTCATATTTTATGTTTCTAAAGTAACAGAATGACTTTCAATCTTAAAAAGACAAAAAAGTGCTAATGTAGCATTTTTTTCAATTTTTCCAAAAATTTCCATTCCCCCCCCCAAAAATGAAAAAAAAAACAGTTTTTTTTCCGAGCTTCAAAATTTCTGGAAATTTTACATCTCTAGTCACCATGGAAAATGGGAATGCTTTAATTTATTTATATATTATTTAATCCATTTCATAACTGCCTTTCAAACCAATGGAGTAAAATAACATCAACAAAGTTACAAACTGCTTTAAATTACAACTGTTCAAGCAAAATATAATGCTAAAACATTCATCGTATATTACTTAATTCTAAATTAACTGCCAGGAGCCAACTTGAGAGTTGATTTATCAGAAGAGCAGCTGGAAATGGAGTCAACTACTTGCTTCTTAGAAGAACATTCCAGAAGTGAGGGGGGGTGTCTATTCCACCCGGAACACTAGTGTTTGCCAACAACCCTGACTGATCTTGGGAAGAGGCTAATTAGAAGGGCCACTGAGGACTTTAAATGGCCTGTATATCTGCAGTTATAATATAGGTGGCTATGCCCATTAGCTGAGGTTTCTGGAAGGACTTCAATTTGCCTTGGACTATTCTCTGCTGCTGCGATGGAAGGCCATCTACCTTCCTTTGAATCAGCATGAAACCGCATTATTGGTGCAATTACACAAAGTAATGTGTGATTGCACCACTTGGAGAGAGTCAGAATAAGTGAGAAATACTGTTCTAATACTGATACAGCTAAAGCCAACTTAAGCCTTGTTGGGGACAATATCACAGGGATGTGGCAGAAAGAGATCAATGGTGATAGGTAGATGATAGAAGATTGATTATAGATAATAGATTAGATAGATGATAGACAGTTGGTAGGGGGAGAGAGAGAGATGGGACATTGATGTGAGGAAAGCCTATAGCAGGGGTGTCAAACTTGCGGTGTCACAACATGGGACGTATCACGACTTTCCCCCTTTGCTAAAACAGTGGGCGGGCCAGCGCATGACACATCCGGCCCATGGGCCGTGAGTTTGACACCCCTGGCCTATAGAGTGCATTACCATAGTCCATCTTAGAGGTAATTATGAGGTTCCTCCTAAGATTTGAACAGCCTCCACTCTACTAGTATTTCAAAGAGCCCTGAAGATGTTTGATGAGGATGATTGACATCCCTTTTCCTTCTTTTCCTTTGTTCTCGTCTAGGTTGGTTTTCTCTGCCATGTTTGTTCCTTTGTTGTTTTTGCTGTTTTGTATTTTTGTATCATTCTTTGTTTTTTAGTTGGAGGACCTAACACTTGTAGAACATAAGCTTCTTCATAATGTCTAGCTAGACTTCAACATTGCAGAAGGAATCTTCAATATAGGATCCAGACATACTTATTGCCAGCTTGCAATCTCTTTCACTGTTTCATCTTTTTCATTGTTTCACTGTTTATTTTATTGTTCTATTATCTTACAGGTAGTCCTCAACGATCACAAAACCCATAATTTCCATTGCTAAGCAAGACAGTTGTTAAGTGAGTTGTGCCCCATTTTACAACCTTCTTTGCCCCAGTTAAGTGAGTCACTGCAGTTGTTAAGTGAATCATGTGGTTGTTAAGTGAATCTGGCTTTCCCATTGACTTGGCTTCTTGGAAACCAGCTGAGAAGCTTACAGATGGTGGTCACATATCATCACCATATCAAACTCATAAATACGTGCCAGCTGTCAAGCATCCGAATTTTGATCATGCAATCATTGGGATGCTGCCGCGGTTGTGCATGTGAAAAAGGGTCAAAAATCACTGTTTCAGTGCCATTGTAATAATCACAAGACAAATGGTTAAAAGTTGAGGGCTATCTGGTTCCACTTACCTTTTCCACCGGCTCGCATCGTGATTTTTCGCGCATGCGGACGCTCCGCTCGCGCGTGTGCGTTCCCCCGTGCAATTTTACTTCTGCGCATGCTCAGTAGCAGGATTCAGCCCGAAACACAGCTGAGGAGCTGATCAGCTGTGCTTCAGGTGAAGAAATAAAGGTGAGTATTAACCCGGGGGCGGGCGGGCGGGCTCTTTTTCAAGCCGCGGAAGAGGAGAAGCCATCCAAACACAGAAAAATTCACCAAAAATTTCCCCAAAAAAGATGGCAGCGCCCACAGACCAGCACTGACCGAACCGGATCCATGACGCCATCATTGCGTCACCAGCAGGTTGCTAACGGTTCGGGTGATCTGATCCAAACTGGGAGGAACCCACCCCTGGTTTAAAGTTAAGACGCTGAAAAAAGTGACATTACTGGTTTTCACACTTACGACCATTACAGCATCCCCATGGTGATGTGGTCAAAATTCAGATGTTTGGCAACTGAGTCATATTTATGATGGTTGCCATGGCCTGAGGTCACGTGATCCCCTTTTGCGACCTTCTGACAAGCAAAGTCAACGGGGAAGCCAGATTCACTTAACAACTGTGTTACTAACTTAGCAACTACAGTGATTCATTTAACAGTTGTGGCAAGAAAGGTCATAAAATGGGACAAAACTCACTTAACAAATGTCTCCTTTAGCAACGGAAATTTTGGGCTCAGTTGACGTAAATTGAAGACTACCTGTACTGTTTAATCTGACCTTTTTTTAAAAAAAAAGTTATTTTCATTGATTTAAGAACCAAACTCAGTAGTCTCCAGAAAATCTACCCCAAGAAATATTCCTCTCTTTTTTAAAAAAACATTATTCCGTGAATGAGTGCTCACTCCTACAATCTGCGGTCCTGTTATTTCTAATTAAATTCAGCACAGTTTCCATAGGACTTGAGCCTGAACCAGCTTAAGCATTTGTTTTATCCCTGCATGTTATTACATCTATTCCATTTTCTTCATGGTTATTCCTGCACTTTTTATCATGGCTCGCGCCACCAGTCGATTAGTTCTCCCTCTTCCCCATTTCATTAACTTTCCATTTAAGTGCACTATCAACTTTCCTTTAAGACATAGCTTTCCATTGTGTAATAGTGAATTCCAGCACAGGCCTATCTCCCAAGGGTATCCAAATCCTTTCACAGTCTGGAGCATTCCTGAAATTTATCAGCTATCCCCATCCTATTATGATGTCATCTCTATGTCTGGACCAGCAGTTCAGTTTATAAGTTTGAAGCAGAGCAAACCTTAGCATACAAAGCGATTTGAAGGATTTCCCCCATCTCTGTTTTGTCTGTTCCATGTGTAGTTTGTTCCATTCCCCCAGCCCAGTCTCCGCCCCTGCTGTAGGTCTACCCATTGACACCCCATTGTTCTGCAAGGACTGATATTTGGACTTAGGCTACAACAAGGAAATGGAACTTAGCCACAGGCTGGCCTGGACCATTTACTCCCCCAGCCCAACCTACTTCATAGGATTCTTATAGAGAAAAATTGGAGGAGGAAATACTATGTATATTATCCCGATTGTCTGGAAATAAGGTGGAATGCCAAATTAAATACCAAGGAGATTGCCAGGTATCCTTAAAAGACCGAACAGCACTAGCTCTTGATAAAAATTTGGATATATTAATCATATTTCTCTATACAAATTTTGAAAGAATGCTATAAGTTTGTGCTTCACAGAAGGCAAACCGATGAATTTTTACAAGTCATCTTAAATCATTTCCAATCAATTTAACTCCCCAGGTGTATTCATGATCTACTGTACCACAACCAAGACATCAAATAAAAGTATTCAATACTTCGATTCAGAGCTATTTGAATATAATTTCTTTTCAAGCCATCAGAGGTTATCTTTAAAAGAAAAATTACCGTATTTTTCGGAGTATAAGATGCACTGAAGTATAAGACGCACCTTAGTTTTGGGGGAGGAAAACAAGGGAAAAAGGCCTCTGCCTCCAAGCAATTTGCCAAACAGCAAACAGCACAGATGATATACACTGTTTGCTGTGTATTTCTGTGCATGTGTGCCTGACCCATAGAAATAGCAAAGAATTGGAGAAATGTACATTATGCCAGAAAGTTTTCTTAAATGTAGTCACACTAACTCTTCCCAGTTATTTAAATAGATCTACTCCAAGGTAACTAAACTCTAATACTAAACAGGACACTGTTACATTTCAGACTATACTTGTACAGAGCTGTTAAAATCAATTAAAATTTCTGGAAGTATACATTATTCTCTATTATTTAAAAGAAGATACAATAGCACTGGGCCTCTTCAGAGCAAGCATTTATTTTAAAAAGCTTCTTTATTTTGTTAGGTTGTCTAGATTTACAGGGGTCTCCAACCTTGGCAACTTTAAGACTTGTGGATTTCAACTCCCAGAATTCCACAGCCAGCAAAGCTAACAAAGCTGGCTGTGGAATTCTGGGAGTTGAAGTCCACAAGTCTTAAAGTTGCCAAGGTTGGAGACCCCTGGCTCTAGAACAATAATAAAGCAGTCTTTAAAAAGTAAGTCTAATAATTTGAACATTCTACAGACATTTATAGTTATTCACTTACCCCTTTGCAGCCAGTTCAGCAAAAATAAAAACCTGCCTGTCTCTCCCAGCTATTTGTCTCTTTGCAGTTAGTTTCACTTTCATTTTCCCACGTGGCAAACCTAATCAGCTGTTCGTCGGGAAACTGCTACTGACTTGCTTGGCTTTACAGGCTCTTCCCTCTTTCCTGCAAGCAGGTAAATTGCTGGAAGACAGAGGCCAAAGGGTGGGGGTGGGTGGGTGGGTGGGGCTACATTCGGTGTATAAGACGCACCCAAGTTTTCACCCTCATTTTGGGGGTAAAAAGGTGCGTCTTATACTCCGAAAAATACGGTAAATTAAAAACATTTAAACACATTTCATAGGGCAGAATGATATCCAACTGGTTTAAGCAATTAGGACAGTGAATGGATAGAACTGGACTGAGATGTTCTGGGGGTAGGAGTTTGAAAAAGTAAAGAAGAGACTGTGCAATTGATGCTACTATCTTAATTTTTTTGGGGACCCATCATTATTTGGATGCCCCTGGACCTGGGTGCGACTTGAGAATTTTTTATAAATAATGTAACTTAGAGAATGGTTGAGGGAATAGAGAGAAACTAAGATGGGACTCTGTTAACTACCCTCCCGCCCCAGATGATTCAGAGAGAGAAAAAAGAGGAATTTTGTGGCTCTGCTATAGGATTTAAAGCTGAGAAGGCAGCAATAGAGACATTCTTAATCTCTCTCCTTTTAGGCTGCCTGACAACATCCTCTTTTTTTCACAGAGCAGATTCATAATACTTCTCTGCCCTCCTGCCTAAGGAGTGCAATTCTCTTATTGATGTTTGCTTGCCCACACATTTAAGCATTTTATTTATTTATATTTATTTATTTTGTCAAGCGTGTATATGATTACAGACAGAATATAAACATGATTGTGAATATATAAGAAGTACAAGCATGGTTATGAGTACATGATATTTTACAAATACATGGGAACAGTAGGACAGGGATGGTAGGCACGCTGGTGCGCTTATGCACGCCCCTTACAGACCTCTTAGGAATGGGGTGAGGTCAACGGTAGACAGTCTAAGGTTAAAGTTTTTGGGGTTTGGGGAAGAAACTACAGAGTCAGGTAATGTATTCCAGGCATTGACCACTCTGTTGCTGAAGTCGAATTTTTTGCAATCAAGTTTGGAGCGGTTTACATTGCGATTGAAGCTGAAGTAGTCATTGACAGGTAGGACATTGTAGCAGATACCGTATTTTTCTGAGTATAAGACGCACCGGAGTATAAGACGCACCTTTAGTTTTTGGGGAGGAAAATAGGGGGAAAAATCTGCCTACCAGGTATTCGTCTGGCTAGTGTCCTTGGTCTGGTCAGCTTCAGCACATTATTTTATCCCCTGGTTAGGGCTTAAAAAAACCTTATTCAGAGCAAGTAGCAATGAAAACAAAGCCTGCAAAGACTTAGGGCTGGAAAAAACCTCCTTCGGAGAAAGTAGCAATGAAAAAGCCTGCAAGCCGGTAAGAGCCAGGAAGATCGTTAGCATCTCGTTAGGGCTGAAAAAAAAAAGCTTCAAAAAGGCTACATTCAAAGTATAAAACGCACCCAAATTTTCAGCCTCTTTTGGGGGGGGGAAGGGTGCGTCTTATACTCCGAAAAATACGCTAATTTTGTGTGTTACACTTAGGTCAGAGCATGTTTGAAATATGCATTTGTGGATTCAAAGAAAAGTGGGGATCGAAAACTTATAGAGTGGTAGGACATATGGTGATAGAACATATACAGTATCTGAGCTTTAAATCAGACTGAGCATTAAATCAGTTTCTGCCAAAAGTTCAAGGAAAGATCCCTCCATTAACATAACTCTTTATCTTTTGCCACTTCTTGTAATGTTTCATTTCACTAACTGTAGATGTCCAATTTCCTTGGGTTCAAAACTTTCCTCTGGGTATCAGGAGCATTTCTTGATTGGATCCGAAGACAGCAGCACAACATCTTTCCCAGTGTCACTTGCCCTCTGGAAGGAGATTCCCCTCCCCCCAAATCTGCATGGCTGCCACCATGTTGGGGCTCCCTAAGGTCCAGAAGACCTAGTTGTTCTCCCAAACCTTGGGATGAGATGGAGGGAACCCCTTGTTGAATGTGTTTTTGCATAGGGCAACCAATTTCCATCTTTGATTCCATGCTGTGTTTTTTGTGTTTATTATACTGAGAGCCGCTATGAGACTGCGTGGACTGAAGTGAGCGCTAAATCGAAATAAAAGCTTCAAATGATGAAATTGTGACCGTATAAATTGAACAGCCAACAGTTTCTTCAACCAGAATTGCAAATTAAAACTTGTTATGCTTACAGGACGGGCAGGTTAACTTATTTAGGATCCATTTATGTACTGGTATTTATTTATTTAGCGTATGGGACTGTAGAGTATATGGTAACAGTAGTAAAAATATATATAAAAGGAGCACATATGGTACACATACTGTATGATGGAAATACATAAGTCAATTTTGCAAGGTATAATGAATTCAAAAAATTATATATAAGTTATATGTTATATTTTGAAATATACTGGTTTATGAGAATGGAATAAGTGTTCTACATATTAATATCTTGACTATGTTTCTGATTAAGCACAGTATTTATTAGTTGGGAAAAATCTGTTTTTCCTCCTGCATAAGCTCTTCATTGGTAGCTAGTCACTATATCAGTGATGGCGAATCTTTTTTGGCTCGGGTGCCAAAAGGGTGTGCGTGCGGGTGATAGCGCGCACATATGTGCCCACTCCCATAATGCAATGCTCTCCCCCACGCGCATGCACACAACACCCCCCGCACTGCCCCCCCGTGCATGAGCACAGGCCTCACTAAACCCTCCGGACTTCCAGTAGGCTCGTTAGGCCGTTTTTCGCTGTCCCCAGGGTTCAGGAAAGCCACCTGAAGCCTGAGGACGGCAAAAAACGGACCAACAGGCCAACCGGAAGTTCGTTTTCGAACTTCCGGTTGGCCTCTTGGGCCATTTTTTGCTGTTCCCAGGCTTCAGGAGGCTTTCCTGAACCCTGGGGAGAGCAAAAACGGCCGAAAAGGAGGCCAAAAATCAGCTGGCCAGCGCACACATGCGCGCCGGAGCTGACATAGGGCAATGCCTCGCGTACCCTCAGATATGGCTCCGCTTGCCACCTGTGGCATGCGTGCCATAGGTTCGCCATCACTGCACTATATAATTTGCTGTCAGGTATGGAGCCTCACAGTCACATTCAGGAGAGGAAACCCAAAGGATGAACTGAAAGGAGCTTATTTCTACTCTTTTTTTATTAATCAGATTGATTAATTATTACTGTGACGTCAAGCTGACAGGTAGATTCAGATCGCTGATGTGTAGGCACTTTCTTCCCTGCAAGGAGGTCAGCTATAAAGATACAGATTCGAAGGATGGATTAATTAGAAATAAAACATAAGCAAAGCGCACATGTTGCATTGCTTTGCTCATTCCTCAAAACTAGCATTTGCTTTATGTCCAGAACACACATAAACAGAAGAATACACTTATAGATGCAGACACAAATTTATTTTCCACTGGCACAAATTAAGAAATTAATTCAATTTAGTTGCTAGTCACTACCTGGCAACCACAAAATACAGGACAATTAAAGTATTGGGGAAGGGATATATTTGCAAATGAGAGAAATTCTATTTACTGAAATAGAAATATATAGAGATAACAAGAAAGAACAATGCAAAGTGTGCAAGTAAGGATCCTTTTATTCAAATCTGATTCTATTTCTGAGCTAGACTAACACACTTATAGATTTCCTTTACTTGCATAAACATCTTCATGGACAGAAAAATGGAAATATACATATCTTTTTAAAAAAAGATACTTTCCTTTTTATTTTTCTTATTTTTTATATCTTCTTATATATGATTATATATATATATATATATATTATATATACAAAGCAGCACAAAAATTCAAAGCTATCCTGTGCAGTTGATTTTTTTTTCTCCTACAAACTCTATAGCAGCCAGCAATCCCCGGCTTGGTTTCTTGGGCAAACAACATTGATTTTATACATCTTAGGAACATCTTGGATTACTCATCATTTGAGCAAATTGGTGAGGAAACAAAAAATAAAGTTCAGTTTGGAACTTAGCTACCAATCTTCTGAGTGTCATCCATCTTGCAAAATTCAAAATCAGCTTCAGAGTTAAGCACATGCAGCCCTTGAACACACTAGGAGCATTTAAAGTGCCAATTTTAAAGCTCTTGTTTCTTCTTTGAAACAGGTGATGCCGCACAGTTACAAATCTCTAATGTAATTGGTTTTTAAAAACCCCAAAATTTCACAGAGAAGCGTCTACCCAGAATTTCTTTTTATTTTATTGTGTCTTGTGCAATCTTATGCACATTTATTTTAATCTATGAAGTCCGCTGAGGATAAGGATGTTGCAAGTGAAACGAACTGGCCGTAGAAAGTGATACTTATGTGGTGTCAAGATCTTGACAGAAATTGTTCTGCTGCCTTTTTTTTAAAATTTGAAATCATTTCTTGGTGTGTAGCACCCTCTTCTGGGATATATTTGCTAGGACAAGAGAAACAAAAAAATTGAATAGCATATTCAACAAAAGGGCAGAGGATGGAACAACTACATAAGCTACATATATATTTACTGGTGTTTTTGGTTAGATGCATTCATCTGGAAGTTATTGCAACATTTTAAAATCCTGTACATATAACCAACTTAGAAAATAATGATTGTTCTCTCCGGCACTTGTGTGGTATTTTCTACTGTGCAGCAAAAGTTCATGCATTATTCAAATTATTTTGCTATTTCTTGCATTTTCTTATTATTATTAGTAAATAGCTTGGGACCTAGAGGAAACTTGGTGCAATTTTACTCTAGTATTAGTATCATTATTGCCAGCCCAAATCAATCCCTTCGAGATGAAGTCTTATTTGCAAGTTATAGATCAGTGTTTTTTCAAAGTTGGAAGATGTATGGACGTCAGTTCCTAAAATTCCCCAGCCAATATGTTGGATTAGATGTACTTTGACTTCCTGTTCTAAGACTGAGTCAGATGACTGACATAAAGTCACCCAGCTGCCTTCTGTTTTTAAGGTAGGACTGAAACCTTGGTCTCTTGGTCCTACTTTAATACTTAAACGACTATAGCAAGTTGGCTACCATTTAGTGTAATCCAGCGGTTCTCAACCTGGGGGTCGCGACCCCTTTGGGGGTCAAATGACCCTTTCACAGGGGTTGGAAGACTTCGCCTGGATGCTGCCATTTGGGTTCTTTTACCCTCTGCGCATGCACAGAACGCTTTGCGCATGCGCAAAAGGTAAAAGAACTCAAATGGCGGTGGCAGGGCGGGGGTTGCGGCAGCGGCTGTGGTGGCAGGGTGGGGCGCGGTGGGGGTGGGGCGCGGGTCACAGCATTAGGAAGGTTGAGAACCACTGGTGTAATCAATGAAAAGTAAAGGCCACATTATTTGTTGCAACCATTTATGAAAATGATGGAGGAGGCAATAAGCATGTTCTTACTGCCCTGTTCGGAATACAAGATGTTTTAGAAACTAATTACATACTTTCAGCTTAAACATTATATATCACTGAAAACAAAATGGGAAGTTATTCCTTCTACTTAAAATTTGCATGTGTCTCCGATGCATTCAAATATGTGAAGAGCTGACGACTCAACAGTGAGTTGAGCATTTGTATGCATGGATATTAGGCCCGGGAACAAATTGGGCATTTTCTGATATAATTTTGCTTGTGAATTTGTCTGCACTAGAGTTTACCAGCTAGTTGAATTAAAAAAATTTACAAAAAGAAGGAGCTTAGTCCTAAAAAGGACTAGTAACTTATCCTGAATGTTGCTGAATGTTTTCAATGGAATTTAAATAGTCATAAGTAGTCATAAACTCCCAAACCAATACTTGAAACCTAAACTGAGCTACTATTTGAATCATTTAGCACATAGGATTAGCTATAGGTTTTACATTAGCTACTATTTAGCAATAAAACATTTTTGAGCGAGTCGCTTTACACCTTCATTTGCCACTAACAAAAACTAAAGCAGGTTGTCAAACTGGTGGCCCGTGGGCCAGATGCATCACACTCAGGCCACGGCCACCCCAGCTCCGCGAAGGGAAAAAACATCATGATATGCCACGTGACGGCAACATGATGCGGAGAGTTTGACACCTGTGGACTAAAGGGTCAAAAGTAAAATCAAATAAAATCAAAACTTCTTACTGAGAAGAATCTAGTTTAGAAGATACCATACATTGCCTTGGAAAGAAAACTATCTTGAAAATTCTCCAAAATTATTTTTCAGAGTTTAAAAAAAATATTTTTGGAATGAAGCCATAGATGAGAATTACCGTATTTTTCGGAGTATAAGACGCACCTTTTTATCCCCCAAAAGAGGGTGAAAACTTAGGTGCGTCTTATACACCGAATGTAGCCCCACCCACCCACCCACCCCCACCCTTTGGCCTCTGTCTTCCAGCAATTTATCTGCTTCCAGCAAACAGGGAAGAGCCTGTAAAGCCAAGCAAGTCAGTAGCAGCTTCCCGACCTACAGCTGATTTGCCACGTGGGAAAATGAAAGTGAAACTAGCTGCAAAGAGGCAAATAGCTGGGAGAGATACGCAGATTTTTATTTTCTGCTGGATGCAAGGGGGTAAGTGAATAACTATAAATGTCTGTAGAATGTTCAAATTATTAGACTTATTTTTTAAAGACTGCTTTATTATTGTTCTAGAGCCAGGGGTCTCCAACCTTGGCAATTTTTAGACTTGTGGACTTCAACTCCCAGAATTCAACAGCCAGCTTTGTTAGCTTTGCTGGCTGTGGAATTCTGGGAATTGAAGTCCACAAGTCTTATAGTTGCCAAGGTTGGAGACCACTGTAAATCTAGACAACTTAACAAAATAAAGCTTTTTAAAATAAATGCTTGCTCTGAAGAGGCCCAGTGCTATTGTATCTTCTTTTAAATAATAGAGAATAATTTATACTTCCTGAAATTTTAATTAATTTTAACAGCTCTGTACAAGTATAGTCTGAAATGTAACAGTGTCCTGTTTAGTATTAGAGTTAAATCCTGACTTACCTTGGAGTAGATCTTTTTAAATAATTGGGAGCAGTTAGTGTGACTACATTTAAGAAAACTTTCTGGCATAATGTACATTTCTCCAATTCTTTGCTATTTCTATGGGTCAGGCACACATGCACAGAAATACACAGCAAACAGTGTATATCATCCGTGCTGTTTGCTGTTTGGCAAATTGCTTGGAGGCAGAGGCCTTTTTCCCTTGTTTTCCTCCCCCAAAACTAAGGTGCATCTTATACTCCTGTGCGTCTTATACTCCGAAAAATACGGTAACTTGCTACCATCCCTGGCTGTAACTCCTCTCCTATCCCATGTTGTGAAATCCTGATGACTATTCTTATGGAAACTTCTTGCTGTCCTTCCTTTTATAAGATACTGATACAGATTCTCCTGAGGCTGAGACTGTACTTGAGTCAAGAAACCATGTACAAGACTATCAAGGGGAAAGCCACTGGGCAGATGATTCATCAGCCAATAAAGCAGAGAAAAAGAGGAAGAGGAGGCTTGCACTGGATCACAAAGCCTCGAATAGCATATTACTGTTTTCCATACTCCATAAGTTCTGGTCCTGATCCTGTGTGCTATTTACCACTGTGTACCAAATGCAGTGGTTGACCAATTAGACAGAGGGTCTCCCTTGGGATCCAGAGCATTGGGGGGCTTGGTTTAGGATTAGGTCTTCTATAATGGAGCCTTCCTACCAAACTCCTCAAGAATTGCAGGCTAGGACAATCAGCCATTTTCCAGTTGAAATGATTATAATATGCCATTTTGAAATTCTATCTCTATGGAAATGTACATAGTGTTTTGGAATGAATATTATTTCAGAGATACTTTAGAGCAGGGGTGGGCAAACTATGGTTCTTTGAGATCCTGTGGACTTCAACTCCCAGAATTCCTGAGCCAGGAATTCTGGGAGTTGAAGTCCACAGGTCCTCAAAGAACCATAGTTTGCCCACCCCTGCTTTAGAGGCATTATAAAAATTGGAATAAAAATAGGATTGGGTAAAGATGTTCTGAAGTTGAGTTTGAATCCTGAAAACCACACTGACACACCTGTGACATTTTTAACATCCTGTGGAAGGCGTTTACCATTGCCTTCTTTCAATGTGTTTTTGAACTCCCCTGTCTAGCCTACAGTCTGAGATCTGATGGTGGTCTATCACTCAGGTAGCAAACATACTGTATATTTTGAGCCCAGTCAAGGCAAAAGGTGAACTATCAACTGTGCAGAGAGCAGTATTATTGTTTTCCACTGATCTAATTATAAAATACTTAAATTGAATCAAATCAGTTTTAGCTTTTGTCTTGTGAAAAAAGGTCTGGTATCTGGAATGTCGCTCAACCCTTTAGCTTGGAAACTATTCTGGTCTTCAAAGTTTCAGATATTTGAGGAATGGAATAAATTCATGTATTCAGGCATATCCAAATTGATCATTGTACGGTACTCAAGGAAAACATTTATTTATTTATTTATTATTTATTATATAAGCACTGTTGGAATTGCTTTCCCCTGATTTCAGCTGCACATGGACCTTGCCTAGTGTTAATTCTGTCCTTCAGATGAAACACAGACATTGTCACACTGAACTAGTTCACATGAAAGGACCTACTAGGTTCTTACTTCTGAATTAACTGCATCTATGAATTCAATTTTATGAACAGCTGCTGGGACAAGTTAAGAGTTCAGGATAGTTGTATCAATGGGGTGAAAGCATGAAGATTTAATGGGTGCAAGCTAACTTATAGCTGGATTTTCATTGGTAAGCTGAAAGAATCTTACTATAAACATAGCAATAGCAATAGCACTTAGACTTATATACCGTTTTGTAGTGCTTTACAGCCCTCTCTAAGCGGTTTACAGAGTTCAGCATATTGCCCCCAACAATCTGGGTCCTCATTTTACCCACCTCGGAAGGATGGAAGGCTGAGTCAACCTTGAGCCAGTGAGATTTGAACAGCTGAAGTGCTGAACTAGCAATCAGCTGAAGGTTGTAGTGCTGCTTTTAACCACTGCACCATATGTCAACAGAACCTTGTGTTCCTTGAACCAGGTGGCAATCTTTATAATACACACTATAGCATATTCCACTTGATATTTTACTTCCTAACAAAAGAGGGAATCACAGTTCCATAAAAGTGGAAGTCAATTCATGTGCTGTTACATGTATCTGTGCAAGTTCTGGATGTTTCCAATGATTAATAGGAAGCATAATTATCACGCCTAATAATGCTGTTCCTAAAGGACCTTTTTTTGCACAGCTGTCGCCCCCGAATTTCCACTTTCACATCCAATATGCCCTACATCTTGAGGAGCGTTACCTGAAATCAGCGATTCATTGCCAGTGATGTTGGCAACAGTACTGACATCTAATTGTCTCCAAAATTATTTACTACCCAACTTAGTTGTCTTTTCTCACCCACCTTTCCCTTTCATCTTGGAACTGTCCCATTCTGATGAATTTCCTCACACATTTGCTCTTCTAATCTCTCTTTCCATCCATTCTTTGCTGGTCTAATTATTTCTGAAGTCTCTCACCGATTCATTTGCTTTCTCAATACCTTCATAATTTATCCTGCAATCTTTTGATATCACCACAGCTTACATCCCCATGGTCACTGCTTCACATGGGCTTCAATCTTCCCTAGTTTTGGGTAATCTTATTTCTTCTTCATTTCTTGATTCTTTTCGCTTTCCTTGTTATACTTCTCTGAAGGATTTAGTACTTGAGTTTCTATCTAGCTCACGCATATTAGACGTTAGTACAATTTACTTCATACTTATCTCAAGTAATGTGATTTTCTTAAGACTTCTTTGTTTTCTCTGTGCATTACATTTTATTCTGACGAAGGGCTGTGCAGCAGTCTTTACTGATGTTATTCAAAACCAAGTCTTATTATATTAAGTGATCTGTCTGATCGTGGTATCTGTTGTTTTTCTTTGCGTTTTCATTTCACCAAGATCAAAATGAAATGAAACGCTGATCTACTCCATAAAATGTTCACGAGAATAGAATGGAGCACTTTTTGGATTTCAATAAAATATGGCCAAGGAAACAGCATTTGTCTACCACTTTTTCTTACCTGGCTTGGCTTAAGTCTTCAACTCAAATCTATTCTGATTTTAAAACAGATCAAACTTGAGACTTGCCACGTAACTTTTCTGGCCATTTAGAATTTGAGACAGTAACCTCTGAACATTAGGACATGGACATTTAAATTATTTCCACAACCAATTATAATGCTTTATTTTCATGCAAAGTGCAGACTATTTTTCTTTGAATTTGCTCTGCCACAGAAGTCTCCATTTTTGTCTCTTTAACGATTACTTTATGTCTGTTCACAGTTCGCATTCCCACACAACATGGGCTACTACACCCTAATCGTTCATACAAAAAATATCAGTGCTGCCATGCAGAACAAGAAAGTCATGTGAAGAACCATCCGAGGTCCTCTAAAAATTGAAATTAAAAAATTTTCATTTAGTAAAATTTTGCTTTCTCATCTCCCCCTTCTTTTCGTCTCAAGATATGTGATTGCATTTCCTTAGGTTCTTCTTAACATACAAAGTAACAACTTGGCAAGTGCAAATGTAGATGAAAGGCCCTTCTAAAAATCTCTTTTAACTGTAATTTTCTTTTTCCAAGCAGGGGAGTCCATGATTGTAGGGAGCCCAGGAGATAAGTTATATTGTATGTGGAATATCGGTGCATTCACCTGAGATCTCATTTGTGCAGGTAGACTTACGATCAAAATTGAGCCCAAAATTTCTGTTAAGTGAAACATTTGTTAAGTGATTTTGCCTCATTTCATGCCACAGTTAAGTGACTCACTGCAGTTGTTAAGTTAGTAACACGGTTGTTAAGTGAATCTGGCTTCCCCATTTCCTTTGCCTGTCAGGAGGTCGCAAAAGGGGATCACGTGACCCCACAACATTGCAAGGGTCATAAATATGACCCGGTTGCCAAGCATCTGAATTTTGATCACATGGCCACAGGGACGCCGCAATGATCGTGTGAAAAATGGTTATATAAGTCCCTTTTTTCAGTGCTGTTGTAACTTTGAATGGTCACTAAGCAAACCGTTTTAAGTCGAGGACTACCTGTATTTTATATTGTTTTCAATGGTTATTTAAGATGTGTTTTAATTGCTTGTTTTATTGTACACCATCCAGATTTACACAGTGAGATGGGCACCTTTAGAAATTTGATAGATACAGTAGATAGATGATAGATAGATAAACAGATAGACAGACAGACAAAGTGAAGGTGGCTGGATACTTGTCCAAACCCTTCATTGGAAGAGAAGTAAAGGCAGAAGGGAAAGACATGTGACTGTGGCACAGTTCATGAATGTTTTCTGAGCCCGGCATCTGACTGTGCTGACTCTGCTGTGGAAGGCACTCATCAAATCTATGGCTTTCAGCTGATGGAGTGGCAAATAGGCCTTTGACTGTAGCTCTGCATCCGAAGGAGCAGCTTTTCACCCACAATTGGCTGAGCAAAATCCTATTCGCACAGTTAACAGCTGTGAACCCTGCTGAGGGCATCTGTTAGGTTGTTAATGCTGGTTGGGAATCATGTAGCTCTGGCTGTGTTTTGTTTATCAGAGAAATTCTTAGGCATCTTCAATAGCCTTAAAAGATATTGTACCTCCTGTTTGTTTACATATAATTCTGGGACTGTTTCCTCTCGTTCCCCCGCTGCTGATTTTCTTCCCTGCAGGGGGGCAAGCACATTGAAGGGTTTTTGTTTTAAATTATTTTCATTTCAACTGAGTTATAATAATAATAGTAATATCAGCCTAGAATGCTATTAAAACAAAGCTCGTTGCAGGGAGCAAGGTCTGATTCTTCCGCTTTTCTTACATCGGCATCTGCATGGAGAAAAGGCATTTGAGAAAAGCAAAAATGGCATTGCAGGTAGAAGGAAGAAATTATGGTGAATACACCAGTATTTTTTAGAGCCTGGCAGAGACTATACAGATTTGGCAATAAAGGAGAAAGTTAAATTATTCCCCTGCACAGTCTGATTTTACTGACACAAAGATAGGGAGTACACATTTTTTTTTTAAAAAAGCATAGTTATCATAACTGTTGAAGCTGAAATCTTGAGGTTGCTGACATTTATCCCATGGTTTTACACTCTTTGGTGTAGTGATAATCATGGCATAAATTGGCTATTGTAATCCTTAAACTTCAGCTTCCACCTCTCTTTTATAATATGCTTGGCAAATTACGTGATAGGCACATAGGGTCAGGTTGTTGGCAGATAGGTAACCTTAAGTACAAGAGCTGTAGAAATTATTCCCCCTTTTTCCAATTTTATTTCATGGGATATAGTTGGCTGTTATCTTTTCGGAAAGTACAGCTTAAATATAATTTCATTTACCAATGTTCTGGAGAACTGGATTTTATCTTTCGTGAAAGGTAAGAACTGGAGAAGAAAAGTTTTGTGATGGGTATCTTACACACACACACACACACACACACACACACACACACACACACACACTCTTGAGTAATGAGCCAATTGCCAAACAACAAGACCCCAGGTGTCGACCCCATCCCCACAGAATTGCTGAGGCCTGTACCACCCACAACTATCACAGCCATGTGCCAGAAAATTTGGGAAATGAACACATGGCCACAGGATTGGAAACAATCAGTGTTTGTTCCATTGCCAAAAAAGGACGACTCCAACATTGCTCCAATTACCATGCAATTACCCTCATCCCTCACACTAGCAAGATTCTCCATAAGATCATACAACATTTGGCACCGGCCATTGAAAGGGCATTACCAGATGTTCAAGCTGGCATCAGAAAGGGTCGTGGCACTGTCTATATATTGCAAATCTACAATAGATCATGGAAATATTTCAAGAATATTAAAAAAAACCATCTACATCTGCTTTATTGACTACAAGAAAGCCGCCTATTGAATCTATCATGACAAGCTGTGGCGAACTTTAAATGTTCTGGGGTTGCCAACACATCTGATCAAGCTGGCAGAGTCGCTGTACACAAATCAGGAAACCACTGTGTAAACACCATATGATAACATTTGATTGGTTCAAGACAGAGGTGGGTTCCTACCGGTGCGGTCCAGTGCGCCGCTCCGGTAGGGACCCGCTGATTGCCCAATTTGCGTGCGATGGCTTCGCCGGTCCGTTGCACGCCGCCATCTTTTTAATGGAATTTTTCAGTGAGATTTCGCTTTCACGCATGCGCAGGAAGCAAAATCACGTGAGGGGGCGCGCGCACGTAGCGAGCGCATGCAACATGGCAGCACACCGGTAGCGAGGTAAGTGCAACCAACCCGCCCCTGGTTCAAGATAGAGAAAGAGTGTGACAAGATTGCATTCTTTCACCTTTCTTGTCCAAAATGTGTGCTGAAGTGAACAGAGGAAGCTGGAACTTGGAAGAATTAAAAACAACAACAACAGAGTAAAATTTGGAAGAAGGAACTTTCAAAACCAACAGCAGCCAGAGCGTAAAATAACTGAAAGAAGCTGTACAAGACTGGGCAATGTGGAGAGAAGGTCCACTGAATCACTGAGAAGAAGACACAATTGAATGGACAGCATCACCATCATGGGACTTTAATGTTATTGAAACATTCAGACAATATTGAGACTGGATATAATTTTGCTGAATATTCTGTTCATTGAGGGCTAATGATTTGTATCTAATTATTTATCAGGGTTTCAAAACAGCAAGGGTTGCTTCAGTTTCCTTTTTTCCAGGTAATAGTTAAAGCACAGGGCAAAAAGCAATGTGCCAGCAAACCCACCCACCCTCTTTCCCAGTGACATCTAGTGGGCATTGCAATTAACTGATTGTTCTCTAATCCAGTAAAGGGCTATAAAAGAGTATAAAATAAATGATATCAAATACAGTTTATTTGACAAACTTCCAAAAACATTTGGTAGAAAGGAAATTTTATTGCTTTTATAATGAAGAATGGCTCAAAACATTTTAAAAGCAAGATTAACTATTAAATATCTTCAAAACAAAGGAGATCAGAATTCAAGTAGTTCAACAACAGTCTTTTTCTGGAAGTGTTTCAATTTAGCATCCTTTTAAATTAACCATGGTATAAGTTTATGGTTGTACAAGATGAAATACAGTGAGTTTTGTTGTGACTTGGGCTAACAAAAATGATTTGATAACTACAGTCATTAGCAGCCCAGTAAAGAAACATGGTTAATTTATATCTATGTTTCAGAAATACCAGGTTATATGGAACTGCTATGTACATGTAGCTTTTGAAAAAGAAAATAATACCATGAAAGGAAGGTATCCTAGATTACAGTACATATGATTAAACAACTATTAAGATTACATTTGACCAAGGAGAGTCATTTTACTTTATTCTTGTTTTGTAGAAACTCAAAAGTACACAAATCATATTCTGGAAGATGATAGATTTTCTACCACTATTATGCCCATGTCATTCTTTTTTTACCTGAGTTACCTTAAGTAAACAGATTATAATGTGCATTTTACTACTAGTCTGGTTCAGAGCTCTAGGTGCAGCCTATGCTCGCATGAAGTGTGGGGGACTCTCATTCATATCAACCAAAATAATCGGCCTCTACCCCAGGGAGGAATACACGTGAATCAGCCCTCTTTTGGTATCAGCAGGGAGGGGAGCTGTGCACAGGTCCTGGGAGAATTTCTGTATTCATCGTTGTTCACTGTTTCATTGTTTGGCCCTGATCTCTAAGGCATGGCCACTGCATAACCTCCAATCATTTCCAAATGGCTTTTGTATATCTTGCCAGTAAAATAAATGAGGGCTGCAGACGCACTGTTGCTGAACTTTTCATACAAAATTAACCTCTATATGGGAAAAGTCTGGTAATGTGCTGACACTTCTAGAGTGCAGTTTTACAATTATGAAGCAGATAGGGAGCCTGTAAAACATTTGCTGAACATTAATTTTACAGTGGTCTGTACAGGATGGTTATATGTAATGTAATTATGTACAGAAGTTTATTTTCATAGTATTTTGTGCAACCCAGTCTCCATTTGCAGTTAATAGGCTGCTGTCGATTCCTCGGCTATTCAGATTCCTTTAATGCAGCTAGTAATGGAGAATATATAAAAAAGAGGACCACTGATCCCAAACAAATACTGTGCTACACAGACAGCTGTACATAATTCATACAGTGCATATATCAGAGTTACATATAGCAGCAAGTAGAGACAATGACCTTTACAGTTTCTAGGCATGATATACTTTACATGGGAGTGAATATTTCTACAAAAGAAATTGGGAAGGCCTAGGTTTATAGGAAACAACGTCTTCTATTCATGTTCAGAAAAATAGTGCAGTAGGAATAAATCCTTTACAGTAGCAATTATATAATTCAGAAGCACTGTTAACTCAAACTGTTAAAAAGCCACATACAAAATGAAGTGTTTTTGTACTCGATAGTTATGTCAATCAAGTTTGCTGTAATACTTATCAGAAGTATCCATCTTCTTCATCCTCTTTGTGCTCTGTTTTGCTCCGTATTTCTTGTAATCATTTCCCTCGTTTGTTTAATCTATCACGGACTTAAGTAGAATGAGTACACTTGAAGCAATTTCTAGCTAAAGTCGTATTGATGAAAAACACAGGTGTTCCGTCACATTTACGAGGTAAGTTTGGAATAATTTGGAGGAGAAAATTTACGTTTTAAATACTTCAGAATATAAAGTGGAAGACAGCTTACTACGGTGATGGCTGACACTTTCCATAGGAAGGTCACTGTTGTGATAAAGGCAACATCTATGGGGATAAAAAAAAGATCATTTATACAGGGGGAAAAAGAAGAGCAAGATCATTAAGTAACACTGACACGTTGTGACATATTTTAGGTTAGATACTGTGCTTGGATAGCAGACTAGCAGAGAATCCGAGAATAGATCAAAATCAAGAGAAGGGGAGGGGATGAAAGAGAAGAGGAGAGGGGAGGGGAGGAGAGGAGAGTATTGCCAAGAAAAGTACATGGACAATTGCAGGAGAGAAGTTTGATTCAAGAAAAAACCATTTATTTTGAAATAAATACAAGGACGTGATTAACTTTACAAGTTCTTTGTTACATGACTTTTTAAAAAATGTTTTTAAAATCATTCCTTTGTTTTGACAGCAGTCCAAATGACACGACCATCAAAACAAATCTGGAAACGTAACTCTATCGTTGTTCAAAGGCAAACACAACAAAGAGCAGAAGCAGCTCTTCAAAATCAGATTGCTTTAATTTTATTTATTCACTAAACAACAATTAATTTGGAATTAATAATGTTTTCATTATGTTTATCTCTTCATGAGTGCTTTTTTCATGAAATGTTTTTCCTGCATGTTACAATAGAAATGTATTCCACATACTTATGAGAAATAAATGCAACTTGGTTTTTGTTCAGTTTAGTATCTCAGAGACTGAATACGATCCCCTCATATTTATTTTAATTTTAAAAGGGATAGAGAAAACTTTTCTTGTTATATAGTAACCATCACAGAAGTATAGTATATGTTTCCTAAGGGCTATACTTTTATTAAATCAAGTACAGGTAATCTCAATTTACAACCGTTCGTTTAGTGACCATTCAAAGTTGCAGCAGCACTGAAAAAAGTGACTTATGACCATTTTTCCACGGTTGTAACTGTTGCAGCATCCCCATGGTCATGGGATCAAAATTGGGATGCTTGGAAACTGGCATGTATTTGTGAGGGTTGCAGTGTCTCAGGGTCCTATGGTCACCTTTTGCGACCTTCTGACAAGAAATGTCAAAGAAGAAGCCAGTTTCACTTAACTACCATGTTACTAATTTAAGAACTGCAATGATTCACTTAACAACTGTGGCAAGAAAGGTCGTAAAATGGGGCAAAACTCACTTAAGAAATTTCTTGCTTAGCAATGGAAATTTTAGGCTCAACTGTGGTCTTTAGTTTACAAGGACTACACACACATGCGCGCGCACACACACACACACACACACACACACTAATTTTCCTTCAAGTTGCCTTTTCTTTTAGGTAAGATTTTCTTATCATTAAGGAAATAGCATCTTATCATTAAGGAAATAGCAACGATACCTACCTAAGAAAGCTCCAAAAGACACTCTGCCTATACCTGCTCCAGTAGGGCACAAGAAGAAAGGACAGATTCATAGAAGGGCAGGAAAGTAAGAGAAGATAAAATCATAAAGGAATTATTAGTAAGATTTTAAAGACAGAAAGAGATTAGTAGCATCGAAAGACTGATACGGTATATGCATGTATAGTAAAAATATAGCAAAAATGAACATCATTTTTAAAATCTATATTAAGCGTTAGAAAATACGTTAGCCCAACAGAAATCTGAATTCAGCTCTTAAAGAGATGGGATCCTAGTATGTATGAAAGCCTCTGAAATAAAATTTTATTTTATTTATTTTATTTATTTAAATAGATTGGTATGCCGCCCAACTCCCGGGGGACTCTGGGCGGCTATTTAAGATCTTTATTATTAAATACATTTCTTTTTAATGAATTTTGTACAGCTATAGCAATTCAGCACTATAGCTAAGAAAATTCAATTATTATTGAAAAGAATTTCCTAAAAAACCTGTGTCAAATTACTCTCCATATTTTATATGCACTTATTAGGCTTGCCAACATGCATCATTAAAAAAAAAGCAGCTAAGTATTATACATGTGGGAGCTACTCACCAAAATATTCATTAAGGAATGCAAGAGAAGCTACATAGCAGCAAAGACTGAAGATTTCAGCCACGATCATTAACCAATGCCAGGTGCGTATAGTGAGGGCAACCATCAAGAGTTCAGTCAGGATCAGTGCCGTGAAGGAAATGGCAACAACATGGACAAATTCAGATTCAAAAAGCAGAAGGGCTCCATACATCAAAATGCCACCTAAGAAACACAGACATACACATTTTTTATTACTGGTTCACTTTACAGACTAGTGTGACATGCATGTGCCCTTCAACTGCAACTTTTGATTATTTCACAAGAAAATGATTTGCAATCATTTTGAGAATAGTGCTGTAAAGTTAAGAACTAGATACATTCCAGCATCTATCGTAGAAATAAGTTACTTTAGGGCAGGGCTGTCAAATTTGCGGCCTGTGGGCCATATGCGTCACACGCTGGCCACGCCCACGCCCGGTTTAGCAAAGGTGAAAAAAGTCATGATATGTCACGACGCCATGACGATGCGAGTTTGACACCCCTGCTTTAGGGGAACAACATGCTTTCATTTATTTGTGAACTTAAAAAGAATTTTTTTCTTCTTTTTTTCATTGTTAGTGTTGGATGTTTTTCTGTTTTGTATTTTATTCTTGTTGATAAATGAAAATAAGTATGTTTTTAAAAAAAGAACGTATATTCTTAACTAATATTACAATGCAAACTTCTTGAAATAAGATTCCTAGAGTGCTATGGAGAAAACTATTGTGCAGTATATGAAATTCAAGTGAATATTTTTCTGATTGTGTTAGTTAGAATTTGATTAAGTCCATTCAAATATTTCCAACCCCCATAATTTCATATTATGCTGACTATATCCCTGACATTCACACATTCAAAAGGGGATTTATATATATGAACACAATGTAGAAGCCCATAAAAACACCTTTATGATATTCAACTATCCATGTGGACTCGGGGGACATGATCCAATGCCCAATCATGCCTACACTCAGTTTTTCATGCAGTAATGCATGAAAGGAATTCATTTTAAAAAAATCTCACTTTAAAGTGGCATGCATCAAGCAAGCAAACAAACATGTAAACTACAGCACCTATGTGGTATTAAAAAGAGGTTTTATGTTATTTCAGTATCATATTTTAAACAGCTATTAAAATAATGTGAATGAAACATTAAAATGAAAAAATGAAAATGTAATTGTAAAACTCAAATAGTACTGTTCTTAATACGAAGTACAACTTCACCTTGGTAAATACTGATTAAAACCCAGATGAGGAAGGTTTTAAATGACAAGGATCGTCCCTAGAAGAAATAACAAAGAGTAGGTTACTTAACAACTGCAGAAAAAGGCATCTGACATACTAAATAAAAGGAGAAACCATCTTCATGTTGGCCCGTTAAAAATCTTCCCAGTTGTTTGGAACTCAAATATTATAATACAAGAATCACAAAATAACACAAAGGAATTGCAAACATTTGGCTTCTTTAGAATTCTCAAGCTTGTCATTGCCAGGGACATGAAAAATAAAACTGAGAACATTATTTTTCATGTCCCTGGCAATGACAAGCTTGAGAAATAATTCTAAAGAAGCCAAATGTTTGCAATTCATCATGACATAGTACTGTCTGAAAGGTTTGCTGAACTCTGGACTAATACACTTAATCTAGAATCATCTTAAGACTAACTTTCAACAACAAATATCTTGATTCTAGATTAAGTGTATTAGTCCAGAGTTCAGCAAACCTTTAAGACAATACTATGTCATGATGAATGAATGTCCATGCATATCTAAAAGAATGGCTGAGATAAACCCACTTGAGATCTGGCTTTATATTATGATATACTAGGTAAGTCATTTAAACTACACTGCAGCATTATTTTAGTGATTTAACAAAATAACAATAAACCCAAAACATTAAGTAGATTGAGTACGTTTTATTTTAGGCACTAAAGGGCTCATGTCTGTGGAACATGAAATTAAAGATGAACTATTCTTTGGGGGGGGGGAATAAAAGCAATTTTTATCAGTCACACAGGTTATTAAATCTGCACAAGAGATACAAGCTTACAGCAAAGTTTTATTGGTTTTGATGTTTAAGGATTAATTTTAGAACAGTGAAATTACATTGATACATGTATTGTTTTAGCAATCATATGGATAAGTTTTCTGCTGCTTCTTTCTCAGATTTGTTTTCAGTTTTCCAGGCTAACTTATACCTGCTGTATTTCCCTAGTTTTCTTTAACCAAATACTAAAAGATTCCGCCTGTTTAGCATTTTGAGAATGACCACAATCATTGGGTTCTGCCAAGGAAAGAATTTTATTCAGGATTACAACAAGAGTACAGCCAACTTTTATTTTAAAAGTCAGCAAAAAAACAAAAAATCCAAATAGTGAATACTTATTTATAATAGGTGCTCAAAGAAGGAATCTGGCCTTTAAATTCTTTGATAGGAAAAAAGAATGTAAACCCCTGAAATATTGTTAACTTTAAAAACATAAGCAAAACGTGCATGAGTATGATGTCACTGATTTTTCTAAACTTTAATTTTCTGCCAAGCAAATTATATCACCTAATTTTCTTCCTACTCTCCCCCCACAAAAAAATTACTAGTTTCCTTACAGACAGCATACCACTTAGTTTGCCCTGAAGCTACCAGCTTCCATAAACCATTAAACATCTGGTTCTTCCACAAGGCATTGGGCCAGCTAATTTGGTGAGAACTCATCTTGGTGTCATGGTTGTATGTTTTGAGTTGTTCTGAAGATGTTACGTTGTCTCAAGTTATTTTTTAAATTGCATTCTTTGTTGTTAATTATTTTTAATTAACTGTTAGTTACCCAGTGTAGTGTGTGTTTAGGGAGCGGCCACACATTAAACTACCCACCCTTCCAACTAACCAATCTTTGGAGACTTTTCATCAGGAATAAGGAGTTGTTCTTTTTTGCCTTCTGTCTTATCTCCAGTTTTGTACTTCAAAACAAAAAATGCCAGGTACATGCGAGATTTGAATGCTCTCACCTTAGTAAGATCTTTGTAAAGTTCAGGATACAACAGTGCCATTTCTGGTTTTACATCTTGATCCAACACTAAAGAGAAGACTGGAAACATAGTGTATATGGTTGCATACCTTAGAAAAAAACAATTTTAAAACAGTTGAATATCGTTTAAAGCCATATTCTTTACATAAACTGCTTCATTTGAAATAAAGTATTTGAAGCATTGTGATTGCTACTTACCCCACCATTAGGAAACCCTGATATAGAGGAACAGATGCAAAATAGAAGACAGACGAAAACACAGCCTAGAAAAATATAAGCAGTTACATAGAGATTAATTATACATCATACAATAATTGGAAGCTGTTATCAAAGTTAGAAAAAAGACTCTATAAATTGTTTTCCACATAAACAAAAAAAATAGGTACCTGCATAGTTGAAATAATAAGGCCTCTGTGCATGACAAATTGACCTAGAGCTGCTGATCTTTTGTAACTGTTTCGACCATGTACCATCAGCAGTCTACCAATGTGTTTAAATTGTGTTATAGAAAAATCAGCAGCCAAGGAAGCTTGTTTCCCTTCCTAAATAAAAAATAAAATGATCAATGTAAATAACAAGTGTAGCATTTTGGATATATATATAAACATGTAAACCAAGAGTAATTTGAAATTTGAGCAATAATGGAAGAATTGGTAATTTACTTAGTTTGATATTCTCAAAATGCTTAGGTTAATTCAGAGGATAACTTTCAAAAAGTTCTAGAACAGGTATGTCTAACCTGCAGCCCAGGGGCCCTGGACAGCTAGTAATGTAGCCCACAAAGTTGTCAACTTTGAAATATACTTTGTAATTTTATATTATAAAACTATATTATATATTTTATATATGGCCCAAGACACTTCCTCTTCACTCAATCCAGCCCAGGCAAGCCAAAAGGTTGGACACCTATGTTCTAGAACTAAGATTTTTGAGGGAGAGAAGAGCAGGTTGCTTGAATTTATAGATCACTTGAAGAAGCTCAGTTACCTTTTTCTCTCTGTAAATCATGTATTTGGTGTTTTGCCTGAGTATCAGAAGTCACTGAAGCACTACTGACAGTGTTGCTTTCCCTAAAAATGCATACTGAAATAAGTAGACAATGACTATGTACTGCATCCTGCATTTGCTAAAAACAGTTATAGAAGTTAGAGGGTAAGGATGGAAGCAAGGACAGAAGGTGAAATTTTTGTCCTCATTGATTTATAAGCATCTGTGTTCTTGTTGTTGTTGACTTGTTGTCTGATGAAATAGATCAAATGTTCTTCAAAGAACATTCTCAAGTTGATAAAATCAAATGCTCCACTAGGACTGCCTTGTTTATATTCTGCAGGATTGGCTTAACATTTCCCCAAATAATGTAGCATCTATTTAGACCTTGGTGTTGCTGTGTTTTGGGTGCAGGGTATGGGCAGAACGAAACTGTGGAAGATACCTGGTAGCCTGAATGGCAGATGGTTTGAGTGCCAATCTCCTAGCCACTTTTGTCAGCTTTGTCATTAGAGGGTGTCATCTCTTTGGGGGGTAAACAATTCTCACTTTTAAAGGGTTGGTTTTCTAGGCCTCCTGGATTAGATCCAACAAACTCTGTTGGGTCTACAACAAACAGTAAGAAATACGAGGGTGAGTCAAAAAGTAATGTCATTTTCTTTAGGACAGTTATAATTACCAACACAGGATAGCAATGTTCCACCTTCAAATGAGAGCATGTATCCCTGCCTCGTAAAATTTTGTTGACTGTTCTTTGAGCCACTTCTTCACTGCAGTTTTCACTTCCTCGTCACTGGAATAATGTTTGCCTCTCAAACCCTCTTTCATGGGGCCGAAGAGATGATAGTCTGAAGGCGCTAAATCTGGTGAGTATGGAGGATTATTATTCCAGTGACGAGGAAGTGAAAACTGCAGTGAAGAAGTGGCTCAAAGAACAGTCAACAAAATTTTACGAGGCAGGGATACATGCTCTCATTCGAAGGTGGAACATTGCTATTGAGAGAAATGGTGACTATGTTGAGAAGTAGGGATGTGATCCCTACTTCTGTGATCCCTACACAGAGGACCAGCTTCATTTTGATGTATGCTACATGTTCCTGTGTTGGTAATTATACCTGTCCTAAAGAAAGTGGCATTACTTTTTGACTCACCCTCGTACATGTCAGCTTTTCTCTTGCCCAGTCAGAAAGCAGAAATTTCGCAGATGAAATAACAAAGTAGACTCCTCCAAAGAAGTCATGATTTGAGAAAAATAAGGAATTTGTCCACTTTAACTGATATATGATCTTATATCAAGGACTACACTGTGATGAGAAAGCAACAAAATCTAACTAGTTTCTTTTTTTATCCTGTTTACAGAATACTATCCAGCAATCCTATTTACAGTGATTTAGTTTCAACCAGAGGGATATCTGAAAGACTGTTCTGAATATGTCAGTCCTCTGAGATAGTTATTGTTAAGAAACAGGCATGACAGGAATTCTAGAAATGCTCTTCGTTGTTGCAAAGTAGAATAGAGTAGAATCTTGAAAGCCTGTCAGAGTTTCTCCCTGACTTATATTATACCAAATAAAATCAATACAGAGTTATTTTGAGTTATTTTTATGCTTTCCTCTTTCTCAGGCATGAGTAATCTTTTCTGAAAAAATCCCCCATAATTATTGCTCATTCTTCCCCCATTTTCAAGGCCAAATTTATATTTCTTTACACCACCTCCCCTATCAGAATCACTTCCCTCTTCTCTGTGAAAGGCAGTTCAAGCAATTCAAGGGCAACAAAGAAGGAATCACTCCTGTGCTACCCTCCAGACATGCCCTATGCTGGTCCTGACAGCCTGGCAGGATCAATGGACAGATCTGGCAAAGCAGAACTAGATGGAGCTGGAAACTGCCCTCCCCTCCTCTTGCACAGCAACCACCACTGGAGGGTCCATCACGGTATGAAGCAAAGAGTCATCTTCATCCTAAAGTGGTAGTGGGAGTTATCTTTTCTGAAAGTATGTCCTAAAAGGTCCAGTCATTCCTTCCCTATTCCTAAGGCCTTCCTTCCTTCACAAAATATTAGTCTGGTTAGACAGAGTCATCTGAATTGGCTGAGGTAGGATCCTGTCCACCATCAAAACTGACACCAGCCAGAACATAGAAGAACTCAAAGTAGTGCAAGATCAGAAGATGTGGAGAGACCTGGCCCACAAAATTGCCAAGAGTCGGACACGACTGAATGGATAACACCATCATCAGAATCCTGTTCCCTTATCTGGGAAGAGTTTTCAGCCTGTAGGTTATGAAAATTAAGGACTTCTGAAAAGCCAGTAGGATCAGGGCCAACAAATTTAAGGGCAACCTCTTAACAGAAGGGCACTATTTAACAGAATAAAGGATTCAACTTATGTCAGATTCACCCCTTGCAATCTTCCAGGGACATGTTAGGTGTATAGAATCTTCTTCCAGAGAGGGGTTTGAAATCTTGAGGAGCTACTGTATCTGATCTGTCTATTGGAAGTACAAATCAATTATGGGCTGCTCACCTAAACAAAGCAAACATAGGGAATCCTCACTATATATGTGACATTTTCGAAGTGTAGCCTATGAGGCCATATGGCTGGTCTGGCAAAAGGTTTCACAAGACATTCGTAAACATGAAGAATAAAGCCAGAGAAGAATGAAACAAAAATATAAAGTAACTATGAGTAAAAGGTCCATTACACTAAGCAAATTAAATAAAATTATTTAGAAAGTAGTCTGAGAACTCTGATGTTTTGTATGGTCAGGAACAGGAATTCAGGGAGGGGCAAAAATCATACCAGTATATAACATGGTAATAAATAGTGAGGTCCTAAGAAAGAAATTCAAATTTTATAACATTAGGCACATCTAGAAAAACCAAGTCTTACTTCAGAGACCATAAGAGGTAGCGAATGCAAAGATCTACTGCATAAGAAAAGTCTGTTTGCATGAATATCACAAATCCTGCTGTCTGAAGCTGTTAATCCTAAAATATTATTATTAAGAGCACATTTAATCTAATTTATAAATATACCTTTCCTTCAATTCCAATTCCACAATCTGCTGCCTGGATCATACTGACATCATTTCCTCCATCGCCTGAAAAAACATGTGCAGAATATTTAAGTTTGGCTTGGCAGTGTTTCATATTTACTAGCTGCATTTCATTTCACCTTGAATTTCTGTAAAGGTATTTGAATTACGTTTTAAATTAAAAGCGGTTTTTATTTTTTCAACTTACGAAAGCAAAAAATAAAAAATAATTATTGCACCTTTGTTGCTAAAAGATTTCCCAATTTTCTATATATAAATTGTAGTTCAGAAAACAATTTAAAAAATTGTGATTGAGCATGATAGGCTGTTTCAACAAGCAAGAAGTTGGAGGGGAGATGCTATGGCTCCTGGCTCAACATGCCACTAAATGCCAAGGTGCCAGAGAAAAAATTGTGCAATTCAGAACCAATATGGTCATCACTTGTGATGGTTGAGGATGTCACTTGTCATGTGCTCTACAGGCCTTATTATCACCATTTCCCCATAACTTGGGGAGATATATCCAAAGCATTCCTATTAATTACAAAGGAAATGTTACAAAATTTAGAAAAAAGCAACTTTTGGCCTTCAAATCCAAAGCTATGTATAGTCCAATAAAATACTGGCTGACAAACCCTGCCTGCTCATTGTTCTGAGATTTAATTGTACTTGCTTTAGGAAAAATCTTGACAAATCAAAGTGAAATAAATGTTCCTTTATTATGTTTAGCATTTTATTTTAAAGGATTGCCATATCATTGTTTTATTTTTACATGATACTGTGGCAATCTTTTTAAATGGTTCATTTATTTTTCATTATTGTGACTAGGCGGCCAAATAATTACTTTCACAATTGAAAGGAAACCAAAATTGATACAAACCTATTGAACATGTACGCTTTCCTGTGTGATGCTGCAACAATTTTACAATGTGAGCTTTTTGGGTGGGAGAGCATCGGCAGCAAACTACAGCTGGACACTGACATGCTAGTTCTACAAATTCATGTTCATAGTACTTCAAACATACCTATGAAAAGAAATACACTTTACTATATTAATTTTTACATCCCAAATTCTTTAACTTCAACTTACAATTTGTATTTTACTTGTAGCTTGCAATATTTATTTGTGGTGTATGACTTTACAGCTGGTTTTTCTTTAATCAATTGTGACTCTTGTGTATTGTTTTGCTGGTCAATGGCCAAAATAAAATGACTGACCCTCGCATATTTCCTCTGGTGAGGAAAACTTTATGCTCAGATTGAGCACCTGTTTTGTGCCTTACTGCAATAGGTGTTACCCCTCCAACTTTCCCATTTCCCTGTTTTCACTAGAAGGAATGAAATACAAGGTCAGTATTCTATCTTACCTGTTATGCCTTGATTACGTGCCATCAAATCAGTGACAATTTTTAGCAACTACATAGATGCTCCTTGATATCCTTTCCTCTGCTAAACATTTCTCAGAAGATTTCTTCTGTTAAAATGACCTCTGATTTCTATCTTACTGTGCTTGAGAATTTATTTCCATTTTTCTTTGGTGATGTTTTTGAGCTGTTTTTTAGGGGGTGATGGACGTTTCCGCTGCTAGTGGGATGTCTTGTCACACAACTCTGTGGGTCTCCTGGTAAACTTTCTTGTTTGAAAAGGGCTAGGGGAGTAAACCCACGAGTTGTTGTCCTTTGAAATTTACTTCAATTATATCTCAAAATTGTTAAATATGCTTTTATTTCCTGATTGGTATTTGGTGATGGGCAAGAGCAGTGAGCAAGTCTGTTTTATATACAGTATGCTGACTCCAGCCCAGATATTTGGCTTACTCCTTTTCAGCTTCAAAGATTAAAATGATAAATTGATTTTAGAACTGGCTGCTGCTTAATTTAGGTAATCCCCATCTCTCACCTTGGATCAAGTCAGTGTTCATGATCCCATCGTCAAAAAAACATTTGGGAAAACATGAAATTCAAAGTGGAGTAGCTGCTGAGAGCCAGCTGTTCTCAGGGAAGAGATGTCATTAATTTTAAGCTGTCTCATATGTATATGTATATATGTATATATATAAATTATATATGCATGCTGACAGAAAGCAATCCATTGTTTAATATGGCTGCAATCCAGCTGCAATAAAGAGTCTCATTCAGCACACTGCACTGAATCTCTAGGAGACTTCTGCTGAGTTTGAATCATGCAGCCAGCTTAAGCTCCTTAAAGTCAGGAAAAGGAAATTTAAGCAGAGTTCTGGTCTGGGGAATTTAATAGCAGCAAAGAGGAAGATATTGCTCACTAAAAAGAATACTGGCACTCAGTTCAAGATTGCCAAAAAGCACCTAGATGGCCTTTCAGACTTTGGGTGGAATGTTCTATGAATAGATGAATCAAAAATAGAAAATTGGGGGTTACATGGCTATTGTTCTATCTTATACAAACCAAACACAATTGCATAATAAGAAGCCCATACAAACTGTTAAGAAAGCAATGTCACAGTTTGGGATAGGTTTAGCTGCACTAGGACCTGAACAAGTAGCCCTTATTGAAGAAAGAAAAGATTCTGCTTTGTTTCAGATAATTCTACAGAAGAGTATTAGTCCATCAGTTAAAGCTGAACTATAAGCGGGCCATGATTCCAAACACACAAATGTCTATAAGAGAGTATACAAAGAACAACAGAGTAAAGTTTGACTTAGCCAATTCAAAGAACCATAAAAATGTGGCAAGCCTGAAATAAGTAGTTCATGAAAGGAAATGTTAAATGGTATGGACTTGCAGCAGTTTGTTACCAAGGGCTGGGCCGAAATTCTTAAGTTGTGATGTGAAGGACTAAACATCCATTATAGAAAGAATCTGGTTCTTGGTACAGATGGTATAACCAGTGACTGCATCTAAAGGGCCAGTTATTTCCTACACAGTAGCACACTGCACGTTGGATGATTTTTGTTCATAGAATACATGTATCAAGCACACACAACTTTGGTGTGACTTCTGTGTTCAGACTCCTTTTATATACCACGGAAACCCGCATGATAATATTGGGAAGTATTAGGAATATGTCCAAACGGTTGGGTTGTTAATATATAAACAAGCCACCAATCTATGTTTGTACAGTATATATTCAAGTACTACAACTTTAAATGTATTGCTGTATTCTGATTGGCTGTAGTGTTTCAAGTTTGCCATAAGAGGGAGCTAGAAATCAGGTTCGCTCTCTCTGCTGATTCATTCGTGATTGACTTTGTGTCTGATAGTGAGCTCTGTGTGAAGCTCTGTTACTTTGATAGTATTAAAGTTTGCAAGCTGTAATATCTTTGTTTGATGTTTAAGACAAAGACAGGCTGGTAAGAAGATTATTGTACTTCTTGATATTGACTGACTGAACCTGTGTATGACCTGGACTGTTTAATTGGACTGTGCTATTTATCTAAAAGTAAACTATTTTTTTAATTAATTTTCATATTTTACATATTACAATATTTGTAGACAGATCGGCCACCATTTATATATATCGCTACTATATTTATACATTATTTTATCATATTTTCTAATCCTGTGTCCTCGTCCCATACTGTTTTCTTCAAATTTCTATTATTAGTCCAGTTGTACCATTTTTCCCAAACATCGTAGTAATCTGAATTTTTTTGTCCTCTGAGTTCAATCGTTAGTTTGTCCATTTCAGCAAGTAAACTATTTTATACACTTTAACAAATCTGTTTGTGACTGGATCATTACTCCTATCCACTGGTTACCAAGCTGAAATACTCCGTTTCTACATGCATGTCCCTGATAACTCAGGGGTCGCTCTGCACACCCCTTAACAGGAAGAAAAGATATGCAGAAGTTTAGACTACTTGAAAAGGAATGAATACTTTTTCTCAGAATTGCATATTCAGGACTTCATTCCATTAAAAAGTGAATTAAAACAGGCAACAGACCTGTCAAGTAGGCAAAAATGAAAGGCAGTCCTCGAGTTATGACCACAACGGAGTCGAAAATGTCTGTGGCTAAGTGAGACGGTGAGTGACTTTTATCCTATTTTACGATCTTGCTTGCTACAAGGAAGTTAAGTGAATCACTGCCATTGTTAACCTAGTAACCCAGCTCTTAAATGAATCTGGCTTCTCCATTGACTTTGCTTGTCCGAAGGTCAAAAAAGGGGATCATGTGATCCTGGAACACTGCAAACGCCATAAATGTGAGCCCGTTGCCAAGTATCTGAATTTTGATCACATGACCATACGGATGCTTGCAACGGTCATAAGTCACTTGAGTAGAAGCAGGGTTGAGGGCACAAAAAACAATTTCTCTAAAACAATCAAGAAACTGATTATAAAATTTGTGTAATATAAATAAGTATCTGAGAGGATTCTGTGGCATAGTATATATATATAAGAAGCACAACTGTCAAAAGTTTTTTTTTTCTTTTGACGGATCCAAGAGACTTTGAAACGGTTAGGATTCCATCCCCAGCTACAGGAAGGTATTTTTTTTTAACTTTCATGAGACACAGAGGATAACAGTCAAAAAAAGTGGAATGTCTCTGTTGGGTTAGATTAGTATTATCTAACTAACTAGTATTAGATGTTTTGTTGATTTAAAACAAACGTGACTCTTGATTGCACTGCTTGGGACTCCTTTGGAAAGCCTACCAATCTACCTACCTGCACAAACAACATTATCAGCAATTGATGAAAAGCTAGGCCATTACCTCCAGAGAGTCACCAGATATTACTAAAGCACAATCATGTTTCCTTCTGAATGCATTTAATTCCAAATGAGCTTCTCCACGGCTGGTTACCTGAATAATAATAATAATAATAAAGTAAAACAAGAGTTAGGATAACTTTTAAATAGATGTACCGTATGTAGATACATACATTGTTATGAAAATAGAATTTCAATCCAATACAATAGAAGCTGTAGAAAGTGGAAGAAAATGTATTGATTTACATACAAATGCATTCAGAAACAACAAGCTTTGCAGCATCGAAGTTATATTGCACTGAGAAGCTTATATTTTCTCCCTCTTGATTTCATATACATTACACATTTACAAAAGGGTTTTAAATCAGAGTTCTTCAAAAAGAAAGAATGTAATGTGGACCAGAAGCTTGAAAATTTTGATCATCTCTCCCGCTTCAAAAAAAGTTCTGACAACGATCCATCCAGAAATCAAGCCCTCAGGAATGGAAGAAAGATGCATTTGGGGAAAAGACAAGTGTGTGAAAAGCAAACACAGAAGCACAACAAGCTCATGCCGAAATAATTTCGGGGTCTCCAACCTTGGCAACAGGGGCGGATGGCTCACTTACCTCGCTGCCAGAGCCATGCGCGCACATCTCCACGCTTCGGGGGCGCGCGCGTTCGCTACGCGTGCGCCCCTCCTTGCGCAATTTTGCTTCTACGCATGCACGGAAGCAAAATCACGGCAAAATCTCGCGAGGGGATGCACGAACGCGAGATTTCGGCGAGATATTGCTTCCGCGCATGCGCGGAGGCAAACTCTTGCCGAAATCTCTTGCGCACGTCCCCTCGTGAGATTTCACTTCTGCGCATGCACAGAAGCAAAATCGCCCAAAAATCACCAAAAATCACAGGGAAAAATTGGCGATGCGCCGGGTGGACTGGCAGAGGGCGCTCCGGAGCGGTTGCGAAATCCGCCGCTCCCTACCAGAGCTGTGTATTGGGCAGCTCCGGCAGGAACCCACCTCTGCTTGGCAACTTTAAGACTTGTGGACTTCAACTCTGGGAGTTGAAGTCCACAAGTCTTAAAGTTGCCAAGGTTGGAGACCCCTGCATAGAGTAGTGCATGCACAGTATGCAGTGCACTCTTCTTTTGTACTCCACATGCATGTCCCTTGTGTTATTATCTGCACAACTGTGTTACACATGCTGTATACCATAGTCTTCCATTTATGACCATTCATTCAGTGACTACTTGAAATTATGATTGTGCTAAAAGAATGCACTTTTGGCCCGTTCCCAAAATTAGGAGTTTGTTGCAGTGCCTTGTGGTCACATGATCAAAATTTGGGTGTTTGGCAATTAAGGTTGTACAGCATTTAATTCTTGGATTATATCTAACAAATTTGCAGGAAACCAACACATCTTTCAGCTCTAGGAAAGAAGACAACAGGAGCTAAGAATGATGGGTAAATATATATCAGCAGTTCTACTTACGGGTCTGAAAATATGAATATCTTGGGTCCTAGACACTAAATGGGAACTTTTTGCAATACAAGTCGCAGTCTCCAATTTATCTCCTGTTAGCATCCATATCTATGAGATAATTTTAGAATTTAACTGTTAATTCTTTATTATATTAAAAACCGTGCACGTATCTTTCTCAAATTAACTTAAGGGAAAAAAAGTAAAGATTCAAATTATTCCTTTGGCTTAGTTTTGCATCAAATAGATGCAGAGTCCAACTGTCGGGATCCATGGAGGCAAAAGCAACCAGCATTTAAACTCATTCTATCTATTCAAATATGGTAGCTCCTCAGGTCATCTGTTAACTGGACAGATACAGTTAAAAGGAGTAAGGTATATTTCACTCTTTCCTTCCCACAAATATATGTTTCCATATAATTAGTTTCTTGCAAGATTTTATGCTCTGAATCCTGTTATAAATCATAGTAATTCATATTGCTATTATTCATGGCAAGCATTCATATATCTGAAATATATATTCTCCAATTAAACCTTGAAATAACTAAGTTATAAATTAATATTATTGTGCCAATAGGTAGCTTTTTATAAATAAACAAATTCATATGGCTGCCAATCTACCAAAGGAACTCTGGATAGTGAATAGAGATTAAAATGTCCTCCAAAATATATAAATCCATTAAAGAAAAAGTAAGACAAGGCCTGTAAACCCCCCCCCCCTGAAATTTAAAGCCCTGAAAGGCAAATCCTAATGTGTTTAATAATATGATCTGCTCCATCACAACTTCTGTGCATATGAAATACTAAAGTATTCAGTTATATAACCTTAGTAGAATGTAAATGGATACTATGTGGATATATTCATGGAAAAACTCATATGATAACTCTTAGTAACTATTGTTGTATAATTACTAAGTTACTATAATGCAAAAAAAAAAAAATCAAATGAATTTTCTGTACTTTCTATACTTTTTGCATAAGGCAAAATAATTGTCTCTAGTTAATACTGTGTTTCCCCAAAAATAAGACCGGGTCTTGTTTTCTTTTGACCCCTGAAAAAACGGCTAGGGCTTTTCAGGGAGGTCTTAAATTTCTCTCCCCCCCCCATGTACCAGTAGGAGGCAGGGGTGGATGGGACGAGTGGCCCCTTGCGCCAGCTTCCTGAAGGGTCACAGCAGGCCATCCCACCATCCACGAAACAGCTGCTTTGTGGGTGCCGCTCAGGCCGCTTTTGCAGCTGCAAAGACGGCAGGAGGCCAAGTGACACGCCCCTTGCACCCTCTTTACCTAACGGTGTGATGGTCGCAACAGGCCATTCCATCCACAAAAGAGCCGCTTTGCGGGTGCCGCTCAGGCTTCCGTCTCCAACAAGCTGGGCTGCTTTTGCAGCAGCAGGAGGCCAAACGATATGCCCCATGTGTTGCGTGGCCTCCTTGTTGCTTGCCGTGCAGACAACAAGAGATGAGGCAGCGAAGCCAGGGGGGCGGGGAAAGGGGGGAAGAACTTGCCCCACTGGCCCCACATGCCCTTACCTAACGGTCACACCTGCCATCCATGCGGAACAGCCTCGCGGCGGCGGCTCCTGCAACCCTAGTCATCGCACCCCTTCTTCTGTTAATGGCGGCTGCAAAAAGACGGGTAGGCCCAGCGACGTGCCTTGCACCCTTACCTAACAGTGTGATGGTCGCAGTAGGCCATCCCACCGTCCACGAAACAGCTGCTTCACGAATGCCGTTCAGGCCTTCTTCAGCAAACGTGGTAATCTCCACCCCCACCTGCAGATCGTCCTTTCAAAGAGGAGTTTCGCCACGATGAAGAGGAGGCTGGAGGCTGTGTTTGTATCGGGTTGGGCTTTCTCCTGCCTGTCCTCCTTTTCTCAGTCTATGCTGCCCCCCACAGAGCCAATAAGAGATCTGCAGCGCCCACCAGGGCCCGAAGAGTGCCGGGCTCAGCATAGCTTTAAGCCCAATGCCTGCAGCACTGAATAGGCATGCAGGCCAGCGCTCAGAAGCCCAAAGGCGGCAGCAGGCGAGGTGGAACAAGCAGCACGGCTCCACTCACAACGCCAGCAGCATGGGGCCTGCCCCAGCCAAGAAGTGTCCCAGCAGCAGCTGGGCCAGCAGGCAGGGTGGGTGAGAAGCTCCCCGCCAGCCAGGCATTGAAGCTCTGCTTCAGTGGTCCTGACAGACTGGGGGTGCTCAGGACGTTTTTGGAGGTTTTCAATCTGGGATGATTCAACCTGGCCAGGCAGGAGCAGTCCTGCCAGGAGGGCGAAGAGGCCAGCAGCAGCAGCATTGGCCATTTAAAGACTTGTGGATTTCAACTCCCAGAACTTCCCACAGCTCCCCCATCAGCTCTGTCCCCTTTCTGGTTTGGGGTAGCTCGCGCCCACTGGGTCCATTGCGGTTGGAAGTTCGATCGCACCCCACAAGGGATTCTCCACCCAGGCGGACAGTTGTCTGCGACAGCCAGAAGAGGAGAGGGGAAAGAAGGGAACAAGAAAGCACGGACCTTTCTCAGCATAAAGCTTCACAGAAAGCAAATCAAACCGTGATGGGGGGGGATTTTCCTGTGAGTACGATGTTAAAAGTTAACATTTCAGAAATGTTACCTGCGGAAGTCTCCGGGTACAACGCTCTGCTGCAGCGTTAGAGCATACCTCTGCCTTCCCTGCAGAGGATTGCAAGGCTGGAGGCTTTGCCTTGCTCCGATCAGCAGGAAAATCCCCACCCCCCAATTTCCCTGCCGATCGTTCTATCCTTGGGGAGCTCTGCACAGAGGCACCTCGCAAAAATGCTCCCTCTGAAGCCTTCAGCCTTACAATCCTGCACAGGGAAGGCAGAGGTTTGCTCCGAAGCTGCAGCAGAGCATTGCACTGGGAGGCCTCTGCAGAGAGACAGAATGAGAGGCAGCTCCTGGCCTTGCTGGCTCAGCTGATCTGCGGGCGGTGATTAAGGGGCCAAGCCTCTATGAGGTGACTGGGGAAGGGAAGAGCTGCCTCCTGTGCTGGCCACGCCCCCTTCACTAGGGCTTATTTTTGGGATAGGGCTTATATTACGCCCATCCCCCCAAATCAGGCTAGGACTTAATTTTGGGGTAGGTCATATTTTCGTGGAAACACGGTATAATTAAATGTATTCTAAAAAATAATAATTTTGCCTTCTCTTTCTGTCATTCTCTCTCTCTCTCTCTGTTCCTTTTACTTATAGGTGTTGGACCAGCAATGATACATTCCTAGTTGCTTATATTTCTCACATGAAACAGATTGGATTCTTAGTTAGAGCAACAGAGTAATAGAACAAAAAATGTATATAAACAAATTGAAGAATAAAAAAATTATTAGTACCTTTATTCCAGCATTCCGTAGCATTTCTAGTGTTGGCCTAACATCAGCCTGTAATTGATCTTCAACTCCAGTAAGACACAATAATTCCATTTCTCTTTCTAGACTCTCTACAACTGCAGCCACCTTGAGCGTTCTGTCATGTATACTTAATTTTGCTTGGTTATATCGACTCTAAGACAAAACAAAACGTAATTTGTAGCCTCAAGTAGATAAGAAAGATTTTTATGTTGTCCAAAATGCAAGCCCTAGAGCAGGGGTCTGCAACCTTAAACACTCAAAGAGCCATTTGGACCCATTTCCCACAGAAAAAGAAAACACCGGGAGCCACAAAACCTGGGTGGGCGTGGCCAACTCGATGTCACTCACTCCCACCCAGTCACATGACCCCCCCTAGCCACGCCTACCCAGCCGGTCATTAGGGAAGACAACACCGGGAGCCACAAAACCCTTTGACCCCCCCTTCCCTCTCTCTCTGTATCTCTCTGTGTATCTCTCTCACTCTCCCCACCTCTCTCTCCCTCCTGTGTGTGTGTGTGTGTGTGTATCTCCCTCTCATTCCCCGCTGTTGCCCTTACCTTCTCAGGCTAGGCAAGGAGTGACTGGGAGGGGAGGGCGAGGGGCAGTTTGGGCACATGAGTTAATTCAGGTGTTGCTTATATTATACGATATATTTGTGGTTTAATCATAATATTGTTTGGAAATTGAATATTAATAATAGAGAAAAATATGACAACAAAAATATAAAAGAGAACCTGAATCCTTGTTATAGACTTACTGGATATAGAGCAAGAGATGTTTTCTGCTATAGAGTGGATAACTATAAGACTACAGTATATTATCATCCGCATGGCAGATAGCTATCCCCCTCCACCCACTTAAATGCAAACACTTATGAACATAGTAATAGAAGATTAAACGATTCAGATAAAGCAGGTGAAAGTGAGAAAAAGCAAAAAAAAAAAAAGCTGTAGAAATCAAGCCAATGATGAAGTCAATGGAGGTGGAGCTCACCTATCACTTGTCTACAGTAAAGAGAAATTACAAGAGTGAGTCAAAAAATAATGCCATTTTCTTTAGGACAGGTATAATTACCAACACAGAAACATGTAGCATACATCAAAATGAAGCTGGTCCTCTGTGGATCACATCCCTACTTCTCAACATAGTCACCGTTTCTCTCAATAGCAATGTTCCACCTTCGAATGAGAGCATGTATCCCTGCCTCGTAAAATTTTATTGACTGTTCTTTGAGCCACTTCTTTACTGCAGTTTTCACTTCCTCGTCACTGGAATAACAATCCTCCATACTCACCAAATTTAGCGCCTTCAGACTATCATCTCTTCGGCCCCATGAAGGAGGGTTTGAGAGGCAAACATTATTCCAGTGACGAGGAGGTGAAAACTGCAGTGAAGAAGTGGCTCAAAGAACAGTCAACAACATTTTACGAGGCAGGGATACATGCTCTCATTCGAAGGTGGAACATTGCTATTGAGAGAAACGGTGACTATGTTGAGAAGTAGGGATGTGATCCACAAAGGACCAGCTTCATTTTGATGTATGCTACATGTTCCTGTGTTGGTAATTATACCTGTCCTAAAGAAAATGGCATTACGTTTTGACTCACCCTCGTACATATCTGAACTAAATAGAGGCTATTTTGCCATTACTGGAGCTCAGTGTAATATTTGTCTTTCAAGTTTTTTTTACCTCAAAATCCTGATATTGTTCTTCTGTTAAGGATTTTTTAGAAACAACCAAAGTGCGCAGACCTTCTCTTGCCATGTTACCACACTAAAATTGCAAATAAATAAATAATTAAAGAATAGTTATGAATCATGCTGCAATGCATTGATACAAAAAGACAAACAGTTATGAGGTCAATTTACATTAAGTTGTACATTCAGCCACAACCATGCTTTTTGATTCTTGAGATATCAAACCTGCTACATATTGTCAACAGTAAGATTATTTAAACTGCCCCAGTAGCTCTCCTGTTGTGAGAGTTCATTCTCATACTGTCAGAGAAAGGCAATATCGCAATAGATTTGAAAACTGACAAGATAAAGGAAACCCTGAAACTCCTGCTCAAAAGAGGGAGCCAAGTATATTATGTTTGGTGGGCAAAAGAAAAAGGTACAGGAGGGTTTAAATACTGATTCTTCGAAAGGGACTTGCTCTTGAAACAGAGCAGTTGTTGGAATTCTTTCATTATGGCGTCTTAACTTTTCTCAATTAACAACTTATTATCTAACGTTCTTAACTTCTTGTGAATTTGTCTAATCAGTTCCAGTCCTCCCTGGTGGTCGAAGCCTGACACCTGATATTTGAATCAACAGTTTTGCCTTGCATGATTCTTTGACCCTTTTGTCATCTCTATCCCAAATTAAGGAACCAATGCCATCTAGATAATGATTACTTTTATTGTAACACCTATAGTAACAGAACCTAGGAAGTCTGAATGTGCTCCCCTCCCTTTATCTTTGTATGAACTAGAGAGGGGTCTTCTGAGACAATTACTCAAGTTTCTTGAAATGGGCTTAAACCTCACGTGTCTAATCACTGGCCTTGGTAGTAGCTCTTCGTCATGTCCTTCAAGGCCTTTCCCTGTGTCCTCTGCATCCTTCAAGTGGAAATTAAATTAGCTCTGGTTATTTTTGAAAGGCTAATTCAAAAAGTAGGGCTGAGGGATTCTTTTATCCCATGGCCACTTGGCCCCTGAAGTGCCTGTGCTGGTTTTTGTCCATGATTTTTTAATAATATAGGAAATTACATAGGGAAGTTACATGGAGATTTGGGCTGTATTACAGATGACAAGTAGGTTTTTCTTGTCTCTATCAATCTATCATTTGGAAATGATGTAGGCAAACTAACTGAAGCTTAAAATAGTTGGAGGTGAATGTATACTTCAGTGATGGCGAACCTATGGCACGCGTGCCACAGGTGGCACGCTGAGCCATATCTGAGTGCATGTGAGGCGTTGCCCTATGTCAGCTCCAGCGCGCATGCATGTGCTGACCAGCTGATTTTCGGCCTTCTTTTCGGCCATTTTCACTCTCCCCAGGCTTGAACTTCGGCCAACCGGAAGTTCGGAAATGAACTTCCCGTTGGACCGTTTTTCTCCAGAGTTCAGGGAAGCCTCCTGAAGCCTGGGGACGGCGAAAAACGGCCCAATAGGCAACTGTAAGTTCGTTTCCGAACTTCCGGTTGGCCCATTGGGCCGTTTTCACTCTCCTCAGGCTTCAGGAGGCTTCCCTGAACCCTGGAGAAAAACGGACCAACGGGAAGTTCATTTCCGAACTTCCGGTTGGCCCGTTGGGCCGTTTTTTGCCGTCCTCAGGCTTCAGGACTCCGGAGGCTTCAGTGAGGCCTGTGCACATGTGCGGGGGGAGCGCAGGGGGGGTTGTGCGCATGTGCAGAGGCAGCGCAGGGGAGGGCATCGGTGTGGGCACGCGTGCACCCTTTTGGCACCCAAGCCAAAAAAGGTTCGCCATCGCTGGTATAGTTGGTGGAAAAATTGTTGTCTGGTTACAAATTTGCAATCAGTCTGAGGAATGGCTACATTCTCCCTGCATTATCAAGAGCATATGGAAATCAGTATCATCTTTTGGAACACAGGTGACTTCTCTGGCTAGAAGTATAAAGATACTTCTAGTCAGAGAAGTCACCTGTGTTCCAAAAGATGATACTGATTTCCAAGCTTTGGCTTGGTTTCTGAAATAAGATCTAGCAGAGAAAACCAGTTAAAACCCAGAGTAGAATACTGTGAGGTTCTCTAAATGTATCTTTAAAGTCCAAAAATGTCAGCATAAAATTCTATGCCAATATACTTGTAGGGATTGGACAAATTCAACTCAATTAACTATGGAGATATTTAGATCCAAATTACATGAGGAAAAATGTTTTCCTACTTAAACTTCTCAGTGTCCTACATTAAACTGCAGAAAGCTTAGTCAGGCATACTCCTCAGATCAATAAGGCCATGAGGTATAAAGGACAGAGTCATTTTATTGATGCCCTAATGACTAGAATTTCTTCTGCTAAAAAATTTACCACCAATTTGAACCATGGGTTTTAAACAGTTCCAAATTATTATTTTCATTTAATCAATTTTGCTCTTATTCCAATTTTTATTCTCCTGTTTTCTTTTAAATATGCTTCATTGTTTTCTTCATTAAATTTTTTAAATTAAATTACAACTTGTAGACTATGTGCTAGGTGCAGGATAGAAATACCTTAAGACTATTTATGAAACACATCTATGCATAAAAAAGTAACCCTCATGGAATTTAATAGGCGGGCTCTATTAAATGAATTAAGATGTTTCTGATATTCACTTTCTCTTTATTTGATCCTGTACTCTTCCTCGAAGAAGTAAATAAATAAGAAGTGAGGTTAAATATAGTTTCAAAATTATTTTTTCAGGCTATTGTACATTTATCATAGAAAATGTCTACACTATATCATCAAAGTAGTTGGAATAAGCTTATTTTTCTCTATTAAAATAGTAAAATTAAAAAGATTCATTATTTTTTAAAAAGCAAAATTCTGTCATTCTAATGCAAAATGTGTATCGATTTGACCTCATAATGCTAAATAAATTAAGCAAGTATTTTACAATTAATTGTACATCATTATCACCAAAAGTAATTTTTATGACACTTTATTAGGTCTTCAGGGAATTTAATTTATTCATGACCCTGATTAAATCAAACTGCCTGAAGCGACTATTGATTTATATTGCCAATACCATTATGAACATGCATTGTGTGATTATCACATTACCATATTATCTTTATGTAAGGTCAAATAAAGACAACTGCTGGTGTCCAGTACAGCAATATAGTATAATGCATTTATTTTGTAAAAACATATGCTTTCATACATAATTTAAATATATTTTCAGTTACATTTCTGCTGTCCAGGGTAAAAGCAAAGCCAGCAAAACAGATTGAGCATATATAAGATCATGCTTATGATGACTGTTTAGATTTAAAGTAATATCCTTGCTTTCTAATAGATACTGCATTCAGAAAAAAACATTTTACATTACTCATTAAATTAGTTTTATCTTTTGTCTCCTTTTCAATTATTAGATGAATCTTTAGATAAAAATTTCCCAAATTCATTATTCATTTGTTTTGTTTTTTATATTTGATGTAGGCAAGTTAGATGTCACTGAATTAGAAAAGATTATTATTCAGTTTCTATTCTTAAATTCCACCGTTATTAATTTTTAATAGTAAAGTAAAACACTTGCTTTTTCCAAAATTGAAGAAAATTGTTAGTAATATTTCTTACCTCCTCTTCTAGCCAATCATTATACTGAACAATGGAGGACATTGCAACATCTGCACCTTTCATATAAAACATGATTTCACCTGTAGATTCATCCTAAAAATAAGTAAAGCAATAATATAAGGGCAAAAGAAACAAATGCCGACCTAAAGCCAGATGTACAATATTTATTCCTTTCATTTCTAGAATATAGAATCTGTGAAAGTTAGGAAATGAATCAATTCATACTATGAAAATTGATGAAAACAAAATCTACTTCTGAAAATATTTTGGAGGACATTTATGTTTCCTTCCAGTCCTTATATATTATAAATATGTACAAGATCAGATATTTTAACCAGGATTCCAATGAGAAAAGAAAATACTAAAATACATACCCTCACTATGATTCCCATTCGCTTGCTCTCAGATGTGAAAGGGAAAATTTGCAGAATATAGTATGTTAGAATCTGTCCACTGGGGGTTTTCAGTTGCATTGAAGTCAAATCCCTATTCACCAAAGTAAGACCAACACTTTCTGTCCACTGAACCAAAGCTACCTAGATAAAAATACAATAGTGATTATGGTCAATCGTACTCTGTGTAAATCAAAATGAACACAATAAAATTCAGTGCAGAAAAATATCAACAAATAAAAAGGAATACAATATACAAATGGTGATAGATTCAGTACAACCAATAACTATTGCGCTTTGTATAGCTGTTTTGTATGATTCCCAATTTGGATTAGACAGAAGCAACTAGACAAAGTACATTTTGTCAACTGATGTATAACAGCAAAAAAAAAAAAAAATCCCTGATGTGAGAGACAATATATTGCTTTCATCACCAGTGACCATTTTATATCATTATAAAATTCAATCTTTATTTTTATCCCCCTTCCTTTTTTTCTCCTTTTGTATCTTTTGTATCTTTTTTATTAATTGTTTATTCTCTTTCTTTAATCTATTTTAATCATTGTAGTTTTCTTATTGTATTATCACAGAGGTATTATTTGTTTGTTATATTTCACTAACACTTTAGGTTAGGGATGCCCAACCTTGGTAACTTTTAGATTGGTGGACTTCAACTCCCAGAATTCCCCAGGCAGCATGTTGAAGTCCAGAAAAGTCTTAAAGTTGCCAAGGTTGGACACCTCTGCTCTAGGTCAAATCTTCAATTTTGTAGCCTCTCATTTTTTGAAATAGCTTACTACTCAAAATCAAATTCGCTCCCACACTGTTAAATGTTTCAGGAAAGCCATTAAAACAAGGCTTTTTAAGAAAGCCCTAGGAGGAGATCCAGTAAAAGTTACTGGGCTGTGGTTGGACGCTTTGTTCTCATAACCTTAATTTCTGTTTTAGTAACTTTTGTATTGCCATTTTGATTACTGTTTCTCATTTTATTATACTTTTTTGTATTTTAATCCTTTTATTATAAGAAGAAAATGTAAGCTCTTCAAAGTTCTGTTGCGATGGAACAGCACATAAACCTCAGCAAACAAATAATTAATTAGGGGGGAAAAACCCAGTAATCATTAGTAGTCTTATCATTGCTAATTTGTATAATTCCCTTTTAAAGAAGTTGAAATTGGCAGACTTCACTAAGTAAGGATATAAGAATATATCCTACAATTTAATTTCGTGGAAAATAAAGAATTTGCAACTGTCTTTTTTCCAAAGCATTTCTCCAGCATTTAGCTTCATTCAAATTCTAATAACGTAAAAATTAAAACATTTTTGCCATACTTTGTATAATTTTGTCATTTCAATCCTTACCACTGATATTTTTTTCTTAACCTAGTATACCCCAAATATTGGCTTCAAGGGTGCTCTGATATTAGATTTCTTCCTCTATGTTCAAAATAGGACAGTAAAATCTGGTATATTCTCTGGCCCGAGACAACATTTGAGGAGCTATAGGATTTAATACAATATTGAACTAGTACTAGTATGTACTAGATATGTATGTACTAGAATGAGAATTTTTTTTGGAAATATATTGCTCAAGTCTGCCACCATATTGTCTATCTGACTGCATATCTGGCATAGAAACAGCATTCTGGTTCAGATGAATTAAAACTGAATATGCAAATGTGCATATTGATTTGATCCGAATAAAGAGTTCAAGGCAGATAAAATTACAGTAAATAATAAAAACCTTATTCTAATTGAAAAGCTTTTATATATTAAGTAAAACATATTCTGCCTGCCTGCCTGCCTGCCTATCATCTCTCTCTCTCTCTCATTTCTCTCTCATCTAATTTTTATGCTGCCTGTCTCCCCTATAAGGTGGCTCTAGACCCGTGGTGGCGAACCTATGGCACGCGTGCCACAGGTGGCACGCGGAGCCATAGCGGCCGGCATGCGAGGGTTTCCCACCGGCAAACCGGAAGTGCGGAAAAACGCACTTCCGGTTTGCCGGTGAGCTGTTTTTTGCACTCCGGAGGGTTCAGGGAAGCTCCCTGAAGCTCCGGTATGCAAAAACCTACAAAACGGACAAACCGGAAGTGCATTTTCCGCACTTCCGGTTTGTCCGTTTTGTAGTTTTTTGCATTCCGGGGCTTCAGGGAGCTTCCCTGAACCCTCCGGAGTGCAAAAAACAGCTCACCAGCATACCGGAAGTGCGTTTTTTCCGCACTTCCGGTTTACCCGTGTCGTCGTCCCAGGCTCCGGTAAGGCCTTTGCGTGGGGGTGGGGGGGTGTGCGCATGCGCAGGGGGCAGCATGGGGGGGGTGTTGTGCGCATGCATGGGGGGGAGGGAATGGGTGTGGGCATGCGAGCGAGCGCGAGCGCGCCCCCCCCTTTTGGCACGCGAGCCTAAAAAGGTTCGCCACCACTGCTCTAGACTATTACAAGTAGTCCTTGATTTATCACCCTAATTGAGATCGGAATTTCCATCGTTAAGTGAAATGGTTGTTAAGTAAAACATCACATGACCATGCCACTTAGTGACAGCATTCCCAGCAGTCCAGATTGTAGTTGTTAGGCCAGGACGATGCAATCCTTCATGGTTTTCTTGCCCTGAGCAAACTACCTCTGCTTCAACTCACTTTACCTACCTATCTCCTTCATCATCACTGTCCTTTTGGCCACCCTGCACACCACTGTCTACCCCTGCTACTGCTACTTCCAGCTGCTTCACTGTGTTCTTCCTCCAGCTGCTGAATGGAATCCAAGCAGTGGGTGAGGGCCCTAGGATGCAAGCACAGCAGAGACTTGTCTATTAAATGGAGCTTGCTGGGGAGGATGGAAGCAGCAGGACGGAGCCAGTGAAGGTGGAAGGACAATGGTGTGGATGGAGAAGCCTCATCTTCCATCACTGGCGTGAGGAGTGATAGCATACAGAATGTGGAGAGTGCAGTGGGACAGGCCAGCGAGCGTGGCACAGTATTGCCAGGTGAGACAAAAGAGGTGATGGCAATGCTCCAGGAAGAGGGTTTCCCGGAGGCACAGCTGGAGGAGTGGCCCACGTCCTTCATCATACTGGAAGTCACTGGTCCTTCACAAGGCTTTGCAGGAGGAAGGCTGGGTCAGTCAAGCAGAGGGCCAGAGAGTAGATTCTGTCAGTGCTGGGCTTGCCTTTACTTCTCACTGAAGCCTGCAGGGAAGTTCTGCGGGAGCACTTCCAACATGAGCTGCAGAGCATGTACTGTGCTTCTGAGAAGTCCTCAACTTTCAATTTCCTCCAGTTCCGTGGCCCCTGAACAGCACTTTCCACAGAGCTACCGTCTTTGCCTGAGGAGCCACTGCTGCCTCTCTGGTCTGTCCCACAGTGTATGGGTAATTGCTCCTTGCACCTGATGATGGGGCTTATTTGCCTGCACTGCTGTTCTTTTGCTCATGTGACTGTGGAATGCTGCAACAGGTAATAACTGGTAATAATATAGGCAGGTTGCCAAGTGCCAAAATTTTTATCACATGACTGCAAGAGGACGCTGCAGTGGCAGGAATTTTGAGGACTGCTCATAACTAAGAGGTGCTGTGGCCTAGAGGTGGAGCTCTTGCCTCACAACCAGGAGGTTGTGAGTTTGATCCTAGGTAGAGGCAGATGTAGGGTCTCCTGCTTGGGCAGGGGGTTGGACTAGATGACCTGCAAGGTCCCTTCCAACTCTGTTAATCTGTTAATCTGTTAAACTACTATTCATGCAGCACTGTCGTAACTTCAAAAAGTCACTGAGCAAATAATCATAACCTGAGAACTACCTGTAGTAATATACCTGCACTAAAATGTTTCAAGCCATATAATTTTAATAGAAAAAGAAACCAATTTAGGCTTATTTCTTATTTCTGAATGCAAAATAAACTCATACTATTAAGTACAATAAAAATATAGAGGTGGAAAAACCATTTTTTTTTATTCTGCAAGCAAATGATATAAAATCACGAAGATCCTTAAGTAAAGCAATTCATTAGAAGTCGCAATTCACAAAGGCCCCGATTCAAAATTAAAATCATCAGCAAACTGCAGGGAATAGAAAGATGAAATACGTTCACACAACAACACTGGATTACAGCTTTTTATAAAACTCAGAATGAAGATATCTGGTGAGTATATACCTACATAGGTACTACAGATATATCTTCTTAAAGACATAGAAAAAGCATCTAGAAAATGGCTCATCTAGAAAAGCTCAGAATTTTTGAACTAGTTTCCTTCAAGAATAGTCACTAAATATGTATCCGGATATGGAAAATACTAGTAATAGCAGCAGCTGCCGAGGGAAGTTTAAAAAGGCAAGATGGTGGAAGTAGCATTCCAATCCAAGCCCCACTTTTTGCCTGTGCATGCATACACTGGGTTTGTATTGCATCTGTTATGTTATTTTTGACTTCTCCCCTCATAGATAACGGTGATGAATAAGAAAAGAAATAATCCATTATTGTGTCATTCGTGGGGCCAAATTAATGCGAGCACCTACAAAATAAATATGAATCTAAAATAAAAGAGGTTGGAAGACCTCGCATGCAATTCTGTGAAAGGTATCTGCCCCTTTCAGTTTTTCTGAATTTTTGTGTATCCTTACCACTGTCACGAGAGCTTCACAAGATCCTATTGGTACGATAAGTGAAATTTGAGTGGGGAAAAAAATGACGTCCATGTTTGGTGCTTATTTAATTTACGTCATAAACAAAATCATCCTTCATGCAAAGATGGACAGTAGCTGTGAGAGATAAACTCTTTGTCATCTGAAGCTAAAATGCAAATAGATCATGCAGCAAGAAAAGCAAGTCTACAAGTAAATGATTACAGTATTTTGCAAAAGCCAAGCCAATATTCCAGACACATCTAGACCTGAACAAAAATTGTGGAAGGGTCTAAAAAGAGCCGTCTGTGCTAGAAAACCTTCAGAAGTTATTGAATTAAAATTGAATTCCTCCATTACATGGAGGAATAGACCAAATTTCCATACAATGATGTGAGAGGCCGATCAATAGCAACAGGAAAATGTCTGATTGCAAGTACTGACCCCCGGAGGTCATAATTTTGGCCTATTTGTGCTGGCAAAAGGGGCCTACTATCAATTCCATCAGCCAAGGAATTTCTGCTGGTGGGATACAGAAGACCCTTTTCTGCCATGGTCCCTGAACTTTGGAATATCTTGCTGCAGGAGATAAGATCTGCCCCCCTCTCTTTCAGCCTTCAGGAAAAGCCTTAAAACTTAGCTTGCTGACTGGCATTGGGTCCTGAAGGAGAAGCTGCTGGCACATTGATAGAGAAGGCATCCCCCTCTCCCTTGGCACCAAAGTCTTTCATTTTAGTTTTAATTTTTTGTAATTTTAATCTGTTTTTATATTTAAAATTATCTGGGTATTTGTATATTTTTTTAATTACACTGTAAGCCATTCAGAGTTGCCTTGCATCAAGAGGCAAATAAATATAATAATCCTGGCATATTGCTATTTGGATGAATCTGGGTATGAAATAAATGAATCCATTTATGGTGTTATTGTTTACTCAGATCCCTCTTTAAACCAATGTATTAAGTTCTGATAAACTTCATGTAAAATCGGAAAGGAGGCAAATGCTTTTTCACAGAACTGCATTAATATAGTATCTCTAAATTACAATTTTGTAAAAAGATTGCTATCGGAGGAAGACAGCAGAATAAATATAGTTTAAAATGTCATTTTTGATTCCACAAGAGCAACGCTTTTTAAAGTTTAAAAAGCCTACTATATTAGTTGCAAATGATCCAATACTCCAAAGGTTAATTTTCAATTTTCACTGTGAAAGGTTACTATTACATTCTGACCTGTAAATTGCATCTTTCTGTTAATACCCTATCATCTCATTTGTGCCCCTTTGCAACGGAGGACTTGAATGTTCTATATTTGGTGACTCACATCTGTTTATTATTTAGTTTATGCTTGGCTTCACATGCTGGTTGAGTTGGCAGTCTATAGCACAACCTCATTTTAGATAGTTGTACCTGTGTGCACATAAAAATCAAGGAACCAAATCACCTGATTTTGTAGTTATTAGATTACTCTAAAATTAAGCACTCAACACAACAAAATATATTAAACATATAAAAATACTTAGAGAAAACTGAAAATACATTATGTCTCTGATTAGATAACCTGACAGTTAGTTGCTCCTTGAAGTAATCAACTCACCTGCCAGCAGGGCAGTTCAGGGATGACTCAGTGAGTTGTATAATAGCTATTTCTGGAGTCTTCCCAGATGGAAGAGATTAGGAGACAAACATTTTTCAGTGATTAAAAAAGAAATGGCCCCTCAGATAAAGTGGGGATGGAGCTGTGACTCCACCCTATTGCCATCTCTCTCCTGCAACTTCTTCTGTGTAGGCTGGTAGCACAAAACATATAAATCGGACAGGTCCGATTTTTGCCTGCTTTGAAAGCAAAGAGAATTCTGAATTCTTGACATGGTTGACTGAGTTTGGCTACAAAATGGCTATTTCAGGTTCTAACTGGGCTAGTTTTCAGAATCGATAGGCTGGGCTTGAATGTTTCCATAACATCCCACTTCACGTCTAGTTAATTGCACCGTGTGAGCCATGGCTATATAAACATATAACTTTGCATCTCACATTTTTTTTCTCTTGTTCATTAAAACAATGCTCATAGAATCCATTCATGAACATGAAACAGGACCACAATCTAGTTTATTTTGAATACAGTACCTCTGGACTACCTCTAAAACATTTGGACTGATTCTAGAATCATCTTTTTCTTTTCTGCATTTTTCTAGTTCTTTGATTCAACAAGAGAAGTATTTTTAGGATTTTTTGATTTAACGAAAGAAGTATTTTTTTCCAATGCTAAACACCATTCTTGCTCTCTTCTAGAGGTTTCTCTGAGCCATTAGATCCACACTGTTGATAAAGGCATAGGGTAGGGAGGAGAGATACCACTTTGGAAGCAGATATATCTCTTCCACTAAAGAGAGAAATGCTTTGATTCCTTTGCCTGGTCTAAGACTTGGGACATTGGATATTTTTTTTTTGCATAGGGATGATACATAGAGAATTAAGAAATGTAATCCTTCTGAATGGCAGAGCTAACTCAGGATTTTGCTATCTCATCTGTTGCACATGTAAATCAGATCTTAATTCTTTTGCTGTGAATTCCTAGTTTTGGGCAGAATGAAGGGTCCCCCAAGTCTATTGTGACCCGAATCAGTCTTGCTCCACAGACACTAGAGACAAGCACTTCTTCAAGTGTTCACAGCTACCATTTTCAACATTCTAACTATCAAAGCTGGTGCATGTACAGCCTTCAATTACCTTGACCTTCTCCCTGTACTTTTAATACAACTAATTATTCAGTTATGAGAGGAAATATTAGAAAGAGGATAAAAATGAAACATTAACCACTCCTTCCCACTGATATTATCACACGCACCAATCCAACCGCTGTTCCAGAACTAGTATGAGTTTGGACCACAGGTTTCATGCCTCTGTGATTCAAGAAAAGCATAGCATAAATAGTTAAGCCATTGTTAAGCCTTTGCCTCAATACATCCTGGGGGGGGGGAGAAAGAACACCAATTCACCTTCTGACCACTCTGACTAAAATTGCTCTCCAAAATGGAGTCAACCCTACTCCAAATCTGAACTGATTATTCCATGACGTTTCTGGTTTTAGGCTTCTACACAAAAAAGGACAAGCTTACAAGATTAGTTCACATGATAAAATCATCCTGCTTGCATAAAATATTAATATAGTGTTTAAATGTTCCAATTGTTGAAATTATAGAAGTATAAGTTAGACAATCAATTTATTTCTAGAGTTTCTTTAAAATTGAAATTAATCAATCTTTTATAATAAAGATGGGGTTTTTTTGATGACAAGAATTATCTAGATTTTGTGACTTTTGAACCCATTGCTCTGTCCATTTATATATTTTTACATTGTTTATTTCATCATTTTAGCACCAGTTTAACTGAATATACACTACAGAGTCAACTCTGCTGATGCTATTTGAGTCCTCAACATGTTTTCTTTCTTTGCTATGCTATTGAGGGCACTAGGAATAGACAAATGAAACTCGGTTTTTTCAGAGAAAATGAAATATTGATCACTTATCATAAGAAACAATGAGCCTGGCATAAGTAGAACTCATGCTATGAATACAGAATAAGTTACTAATCTGAAGCTACAGTAGTATAATGATGCCCTGGTGTTAACTTTCTTTAAAATGAATTAGGGTGCATTTGAATAGCTAGAGTTATAGATTCTAGGAATGGAAGAATCAGATGTATTATAAACTGTATCTTGTATCTTTCCTACAGTTTGCCGTGAACTTATCCTGCAAATTACTCTATATGTTATAAACTCTAAGAATATTATTAGATACCACAGTATACAAAATTGAAAATATTTTATTATTCAAGGTTGAATGCATAAAACTAGATTGTTAAAAGGTTGTTTATTAACTAAACATATTTTGATAGGTCACTTATAAAGTGAAAAAGAAAACATCAGTTGAGCTGTTTTGCTAAATAAAGCTCCAGGGTACGATATTCACAGCTTTATTCAATAAAATTACTTTTAAAATAGTAAGTGTGTGATTGGGAAACACTAGCATCATCCGTCAACCAAAGTGCAAGAAAGCTAAATAATGAACCATTTACATTATTTTCCTTAGGCTCCAGTAATTTGCAGGCATTGCATCAATATAGCTCTTTAAAAAAAGTATGATGAAAACATGTTCTTTTAAATTTAGTTTAAAACAAAAAAAAACTCCTGCAATGAGTTGCAGGCTATTTTCTGGAACTTTGTTTTTTTTTTTTAACAAAATTTGAAAAATCATTAGAAAAGTTAAATTTATAAAAACATTTAGAAGACTAATTTTAAGGATTACAAAATGATGCTGATTAGTCCACAACTAAGCAATCTAAATCCTGATTGACCGTTCAGCCAAAATTAGCTACAAATGCCTGCCCGAATAGAATGAAGCTATTTTGCTAAATAGTAGAAAACCAGGGGTAAGCGGAGGCAGTGAACAAAAAGCTGGGTTGACTGCATTTTAAATAGTCCAAGTCTTGGTAGAAAGAAAACGAAGTGCTGTTATTAGATATACAATCCAAAATCTAATTGCCTAAAAATCTCAAAGCACAGTAAGGAGAAATCAAGGCTTTTCTTTTTTAAATATAATTTTCTTGAAGTTTTTTTTAATAAAGATCGTAAAACTAATACAAACTAAGCTAGAAAAAAATATAAATAAAAGAAAAATTCAGAAGATGCAGAAAAAGAACAAAAGGAAAAGAAAAAGTGTAAGAGAAAAGAAAAGAGCGAACAAAGAGAATAATAAAGAAGTGGCTTTCAACTTTCATCATGCCAAGCATAAGCTAATATGCTCTTTCACCCTCTTTTAAAATTACAAATAAAAAAAACCTTCTTCCCATACCCTAATTTTTATCTAGAAATTCAGAAATTGTAACCTTTTTTGTCCTGGTTCTGCAAAAAAAATTATCAGAAATACCAAATGAAATCTTTAATTCTTAATTTGATCCTTAATAAAATAGTCCAACTTTATAGTTCTTTTTGCTTTTCATAATCTTAACCTTTAAATAATTTCAATAGCATCACAGGATTTGATCTCTTATCAATCTTTGGCATTCAAGTGGAGTCTTCAACGGTTTCACCAGCCTACATTGTAGAGCCGTCCTCCAGGATTTCTTGCCCTATCTGTTCCATGTTCAAATTGTTTTCTTTACGTAAAGAGGCATCCTCCAAAATTTCTTGTTGCAGCTCTTCTAATGCTAGATCCTTTCCTTGCTACGTCTTTTGTATTCCCATTTTGGTAATACCTATTTTGTTGTCTTCCATCTCTTCAAACACAAATACCTGATATCTTTATCAGGTAAAAGTTTTTTTTTAATTCTCATAATTTTCTAAAAAAAATTATCCACTAAAATCTGTGTCCTTTCTGATATTTTAGTTACTATTATTTCAATCCAGTTATTAAAAAAATCTTTAAAATAAGAAATGGTTATAACCAGCTTAACCGTTTTAATTCCTTTCTGCCTGGTACTTTAATTGTCTCTAGCATCCATTTACAACCATCATCAAACCTCAGTTCCTAATATAGGTTCAGTTCCATTTCATTCACTTCCCTCAAGTATATTATTTAATTATATACTTGTTTTTCAAATCTTATAGCAAAGATAACCAAGATTCCAAATCTCTCAGGTCTCCCTAATCTGTTTAAAACTTTCTTAAATTAAAATTCTTTTTTTAAAATTTGCTTTTTGCCAATTGCATATTATTTTAAATGCCAGCCGAACTCATTTTTTAATCAGATTTGGAAATGTTCAGTTTTAGCCACTTTATGAGCATAGCTTCAAAATGGCAAGCTTAATTTGACACCTCGTGAGTTTTACCTTCTTTGGATTTAATGACTTTGCCATTGCTGACAGGAAATATGTCATTTTCCTTTCCTCTCGGTGCTCAAACTCATGGGAGATGGCTCTTTTTAGGATCACTTCAACAGGAACACTCATTGCCATCTCCTGTTCTTCCCTTCTCTAGAGAACTCGGAAGGACAGGTCTAATCACTCATCGTTCATTCTACACAGTGATTGTCATCTCTGGTCATTTGTGAGATGTTTCCAGTCAGCCAAGACTTAAACCAGAATCCACAAATCAAGGTTTTCCTCTATTCTTTCCAGATTCAGGAGACCGCCCTCTACTGATCTTATTTCTTTTTGCCCACTTTATGGTCCAGTTGCCTCAAGTCAGTTTTCAGACATCAAGCCAATAAAGTATAGCACCTTACAAAGGCCAGTAAAATATAGTAGATTACAAAGAGTACGAAACTGTTTATACATCCAAAAACAATGTAAAAGTCAGATAAAAGCAATAAATGAAAACACAGGTGTTTAAAGAGGAATAAATTAGAGCTGTGCAAAAAGCAGAAAAATATGTTTTGGTTTATCTCTAGAACTAACAATCCTACTCAAAGCTTTGAGTGTTCTGTTAGGACAAACTTGAGACATTTTAAGTGCTCTGGCTATATTTAACAATGGAAACTAAGAATCAGCTGCTGGTTCCTTTCTTTTTTCCATCCAGGTCCATAACAGTGGCAGGGTGGTAGTCGTTGGATGCTTATCTACCATTCAAATTGTGTAAAATATCATTAAAGAAAACTTTAAAATAAATGTCCACAAGAAACAGTAGGAATACAATTATGGCCTCAAAAGCTACAAATCCTTTAGAACAGTGTTTCTCAACCTTGGCAGTTTGAAGATGTGTGGACTTCAACTCCCAGAATTCCACAGCCAGCAACGCTGGCTGGGGAATTCTGGGAGTTGAAGTCCACACATCTTCAAACTGCCAAGGTTGAGAAACACTGCTTTAGAATAACATCTATTATCAGAAAAAGTTCTCCCAGAAAACAAAAAGCAGGTTTATGTAATTTGATTAATTAATCCCTCTGTAATACCCAACCAAGAATATAGCAACTTCTTAGCACCCATTTCAATTAATATATGTCCCTACAAGTTTTTCCTCAATATTTTCATTAAAAAACAACAACACCTTGGCTTGACTGACTTTTATCTTTATCTTGGCAATCTGGAAATAAATAAATAGCAAAACCATTGTTCTCTCCTGATGTTTTTGTTTGCACACAGGGTGTGGTTACTGACTGAAAAAAGTAAACAAATCCCCAAGATCTCTAGTACTTTTAATAGGAATAATATTAGCATTACAATAAGATATAGAACGTACACATATTCAGTAAATAACTGCTGCAAACCTTCTTCTTCTATCAGATCTTATGCTAAATAGCTTCTTTCCTCTTAAATCAGTGATGGCGAACCTATGGCACGGGTGCCACAGGTGGCACACTGAGCCATATCTGCCAGCACGCGAGCCGTTGCCCTAGCTCAGCTCCAGTGCACATGTGCGTGCCCACCAGCTGATTTTTGGCTTGCGCGGAGGCTCTGGGAGGGCAATTTCGGCCTCTAGAGGGCCTCCAGGATGGCGGGGGGGAGTGTTTTTGCCCTCCCCAAGATCCAAAAAAGCCTCTGGAACCTGGGGAGGGTGAAAAATGGGCCCACCGGGCCCACTGGAAGTCAGGAAATGGGGGAGTGGGGGGGTCACGCACGCATGTGCAGGAGGGTGGGGCAAGTGAGGGGCTTTGAATTATGGGTGTGGGCACACACGCGCATGCAATAGCGCGCACACGCACTATTTTGGCACCCGAGGAAAAAAAGGTTCGCCATCACTGTCTTAAATTGTATTCCCACAACAGCCCATCCAGTCTAATCAAGATCAATCAAACAAACACAATCTGTCTCTGTCACTAAGCTAGCAAGACAGGAAAACTTTGGCAAAAAAAATGTTCTAAATACAAGTAGCAAAGCAACAGCCCACTTATAGTTTTGCTACTTATGTGCCTTGACACATTCATGTTTTGTTTCACATTCAGAACACACAGTTACATGGTTTAAAGAAAACGTTCAGAACACACGTTTTGTTTCAAGCCTGGGACACTGAAATGACTATTTTCAGATCAAAACATTTTCACTTTGCTAAAGTTAATGGCTTATGAAACCCAACATAAAAAAGGTATATTTGAACAGATGTCTGAAATATACCTTATATGGGCTTATAAATATTCCACAAAAGTGCAAAGTAATTATAAATCAAATAAATGGATTAGACACAAATAAATGTAATGTATATAACTGGCATAATTCCCTGCGAACAAACAATCGGCTCCAGCACACGGAACTTATGTGAAAACATGATCATGCACAATAATTTGGGAAGGTACTTTATATGGCTGCAATAAACCTTCAGAAATATCTGTATTTGTATTTGTTTATTTATCAAGCATATATGATTATAAGCAAAGTATAAACAGTAAAACATGATTGAATATATATGTAATAGTACAAGCATGAATAAGAGTAAAAGAGGTATGAATATATGGGTACATTAGGACAGGAACGGTAGGCACGATTGTGCGCTTATGCACGCCCCTTACCGACCTCTTAGGAATGGGGTGAGGTCGATGGTAGATAAATATGTCATTGCTTTTTGAACAGTACTGCCAAAATCAAAACACATCTCTGAATGATTTGTTAATTCTGCCATATCAGAAAACCTTGTTTTCTTGTAAACTCTAGGAACAGTTGCTGTATTCATTTGACAATTGTGCACATTAAATTATGGCAGCCTTACCTCATCAGGGCTTGAAGCTTGGTAAGTTCTATTTTCATCACTGAAATCCTGATCTACCTCTGCATATTCTGTTTCTCCAGTCACTCCTGTTCGGGATTCATACACAGGTGTAACATTGTGACACAATGCAATAGCTTTCACTGCTTCATGTATTCGATTGCTGACCGTTTTTCGAACTTTAGGGGCAGAGGACTGCACCTTTCTGGAGGGTGTTGAGCTGGTACTGTTTCCACTAGATTGTGTATGCATCTTTGAAATATAAATAGAACATTCAGATAAAACAAAACTATCAATTTCTTTCATTTCATCCTGGAACAACTGGATTCTAAAGTTCTATGTTTTGTTAAATTTAAATTTTGCGCCAAATGTTCCCTTCTTTAATTATGCACACTCTTTTAATACCTAAGCTTAACTTTCTCTAGGAAATTCATAACCTCAGACCAAAGTTTTCACGCAGATGCACACAAATATTATTCATTCCCTTCGTCTGTGAAGAGAAAGGCTGTGCAAATAAGAAACATGATAAAACCATATGCTTCCTTATATACATGGTTTGGGAAAGAACACAATATTTTTACCATGTTTGGACTAATGTGAATACATGCAATAGGTAAGTGAATTGTTTTAAGGTAAAGACAATCTTGGAATAATCGAGTTTTTCTTAAGGGAACTTTTCATGTTACTTTTCCTGATATATGTCATCACCGCTTAAGAACAGGAAGCCAAGTCGCAAAAGATTAGTCAGGTACAGGTGCATTTAGGAGTTATGTTGAAAATCTACAAAAGCTTGTACCTTTAAGTTGCTCTCAACATGTGACTTAATATACACGCCTTATATATTATGAAAAGTAAAATTAAACCATTCCTTAGAACATGGTTGCAAAAAAACGGCCCTGTATATTGTCAAGAAATATAACTATATGGGACCCTAGATCTCTTACAAGTGAATGGTTCAAAATTTAGTTCCCTTTTATATTTTGAATGGCAATTAGGTTACTAAATGTTTGCCTTGCTGATGCTTGTAGTCTACAAATTCTTGAACATTTTCTAAATTTGGGCCTTTGTTTGAAGTGAGGACTCTTAATATTTTCTGCAAAGCTTGGTGTGATCTTTGATTTAGCAGAAATGGCACACACAGATCCTCTAGCTTTGACAGAGAGGATACTCATTCATACAATGTATTAAAAATCAACCCAAGACATCACCAAAAACATTTCCTCACACAAATAAGAATTGTAGGGAATACAAACTGTTATAGCATTCACAAAACTGTATATTTAAAAAGCAAGACAATGCATGCTAATGTTGCTGTTGCTACCGTTATAATAAAGAATTATACTGGATTAGCACTGCAAAACAATCTCTTGTCATCTCACAAGTTTTATCAAACTAACTTTAGATTTTCTGTAGGGTAATAACATTGAAATCCTGTTTGGCAACAAGCATTTTTTAATTTCATGTATCGAACACGGAACTGAGAATATTTTACCCCTGAAATTATAGTGCAGTCTAATAAAAGGTTTAGGTTTCTGATCATCTGGCACTGTTGTTCAGCTATTGCTTTAAACCTTTGCCTTTGCAATCTACTAACACTGATGCCATTGCGACTACTAATAAATTAAGCAGATTTACTCCTTCTGAATTATGTTATGTTTATTGATGCTTGTGTAATTTAATTTCACACAAATTCCATTAAAGATTATGCCCTCTATCACAAAATGCTTCCAGTGGGGAAATATAATCAGGTTATAATAGATTTGTGTGCTTCAGTAGAGGGGACCTACTTGACTATTGTCATCTTAATAAAACTGAACACATACAAGGGAGAAAAATCAATACCATACAAGAACCACTGTATAACTGGTTGCATTAATAGTTATTGCTTAAGTAAATAAATGCACAACAGTTGCTTTTTGAAGCAACTATTAAGCAGCTATTTATTTTTTTATGGAATATTATTTCCCCTAATTTATAACAAGTGGCAAAAATGAATTTATTATTGGGATATTTAATAAAATAATTTACTTAAATGCAGAAAATTATCTCCCCTTTAAAAATGCTTTACTATTTAGTAAGAATATTGGATTCTACATCACTCTGTTGTGATATTCTCACCTGAAAGCGCTAGATTTATAATGGGAATGTATTGCATAAATTAAATTGACTTTGTACTTCATTCTCCATTAATGCGGCTTCTCTTTGTCTCTTATACTTGCATAGTTTTGTAACTGATATATTGTGATCTAAGAAAGATGGTGTATATTATACCATATATAATATAATTATGTATATAAGTGTTAAAATATTTTAAGTGTTAAATCGAATTACTAATCATATAACAGCTCAACATAGGCAACTGGTCTTTCACATGTAGATGTGTTGTTCAGAATGTGAATGCAAAACAATTTATAATTATTTTTAATAATTTTGGCTTATTAATATCCTTATATATATATATATATATATATATATATATATATATATATATATATATATATATATATATATATATATATATATATATATATATATATATATATATATATAAGCATGTGCATTGGGCAACATTTGTTTTTTTTTATTCTGGAAGCTGAAATTCAGTAAAACAAGCAGAATAAGAGGCAATGTGTAGTAGACATCATTAAAACTATTAAAACTTATCATATAGCTGATATATTACAATGGTGATGAAAATCACGGACTATAAGCCGAGAGGTCTTTAGTTAAAATATTTTGAAAGTTAATTCAATATTTTGCACAAAACATAGTAGTATCTTAGCTTTTTCCCACACTTACCAGTATTATTATGAGTAAAAGGTAAGAAACAAGTGTTTTTGTATATATAATCAGCTTTTCCAAATATGCTACTCTTATCATGGAAGTTACACTAGTATATTTAACACATTTGATGTAAGGATTCACGGCAATGATCTATGTGGCGCAATTCAATGAGAAGGGAAAAAACAAGAAATTATACTTTATATCCCATACTGCATTTATTGTTAAGTGGGAATATATTTATTTGGTATCAGATTTATGATGAAAATATATTAATATTTTTACAAGAGTTTTAAATTTACATATAACTTATTTCAAGAAAAAGATATCTTGAAACAATGTTATTTACTATCCTTTGATAAATCGTAGCACGTGATGGACACATAGAATATGAGGATGAAGCAGGTTTTACAATGAATAAGCTCAATCAATATGACACGATGCATTCTTTGGAGGAAATCTCCTCTGCCCTGCTTCTCTCTATTGCTTGGTTTCTATCTTGTCCAGGCAAACAGCAGACATTTAAATTACAGAAGTGCAGGACTTAGTGAACATTTCATGCCACTCAGAGGCAAGATCATACTGTATGCTCCAGAGGCAAAGTTGACTTTATCAACTCCATTTGATGACCTTTGATTAACAGCATATCAATTCAGATTGACAAAAAATGTGATGAGGCACAAATACACGAGCTATCGCCACTGGTTGCTTACCAAGAGGCATGGCCTCTTTTCAGATCTTTATAGTGAAAACAGACAAAATGGTTTTGTAATTCTTATGCAGTCCTATTCTGTCTAAGGCAACTTTGTTATTGTTTTATCCTTTAACTATTCAAATCTGAAGCTGAAATTTTATCTATGAGAACTAATACAGGTTAAGTCTTTCATGTAGGTAGATTTGAAATATTTTTCATCATGTAATCAAAAATATAATTTACAAAATAAATAAATATCAACTGCACTATTATCTTACAGTATAGGGTAGTCCTTGACTTGCAACTAGGTGCGACCAGAATTTTCATTGCTAGGTAAGGTGTTTGTTAAGTGAGTTGTGCCAATTTTGCTGCATTTGTTAAGTGAATCACATGGTCCTTAAGCGAATCGGGCTTCCCTGAATAACTCTGCATGTCAGAAGCCATCTGGGAAGGTCACATGCCCTGAATGTTGCAGTTGCCATAAATACATGCCAGTTGCCAAGCACCTGAATTTTGTATTACGACAGTTGTAAGGGCAAAAATTGGTTTTTAAATCACTTTTTTCAATGCCACTGTAACTTCAAATGCTTGCTAAACAAATTTGTAAGCCGAGGATCAGCTGTACTCTAGCTTTTTTTTATATTTGGTTTTGTTTACAAAATAACTTATAGTAAGGAAAGTAAGAATAAAAACTAAATACCTGGGAATATGAATTGATAATGTGATTTTGAATTTCATCCATTGTGTCTGTTCCATATGAAACAGTACCTAGGTGGAGGCGCTTAAATATCATCTCATTCTGGGTCAGTGTACCTGCAGTACAAACATTGAATACATGCAACTATAAGTATGATGATGAAAATATTATTTGTGTTGTAAGTTATAATAAATCCATTTGACCTACTTTATATTTAAGATATACTGCATAATCCAAATATATACAAAAATTGTGGAAGTACAGTCATCTCTGGAATATAGAATCAAGTGCTAGCATTCTCAAGGGGGTTACACTAAAGAGCAAAGATCTCTAATGGTCTGTACATTTCTGACTATATATACTATACAATATAGCACAGAACTCTTTTGGGCTAGTAGGTAAGTTCTGAAAGTTGATCCTAGGGTTCTCCCCAAATAGTTGCCATAATAGGTATAACTAGTCATAAAACACTCACTTATCAGCACACAGGAATGAATATTAGGTTAATCCCACGCAGGTTGTTTTCTTCCTACCAATCCAGCATGCCCCCTTTCCCCCCTTTGCATGTAAGCATATATCCAAATAATGAATGCTTACACCCAGAAGCATTTTTTTAAAATAAAGATGATTGCAGATCTACTGATTTTGCTTTCTAGAATGCCACAGGAATAATATGCAACTTGACAACTATTGATAACACATAATAGAAAAAAAATCACAATTTAACAACCGATTTCACTATTGCCCATTAACCCTAATTTTCCAGAAATGAAACAGCTTTTCATAACTTTACTTCATTTGTGGTGGTCATGTGATCAAGTGATACTCTTTTTGCATGAAATTGGTGAGATAAGCATCATTACTAAACCAGGAATTGAATGCTTCCCAGCAATGTGGTTACTGTACGTATTCATGGGATCAAATCTCAATCTTAAAAATAAGGGAACCTATTAATCATAGCAGTTAAAAAAATAATTACCTAACATTGTAGATAATTTTAAAATTGAGAGGTGGTTTAACAAGGCATGTTCATGCCATGTTAGAAAAATATCACAGTGTTAAATGAAGCACCAGAGGCAGGAATCACAATTCTATCAGTTTGGCTGGACTTTGTATTTTATCTTAATTACAAAAGATATTCTATTGGCAACTTTTACATATATGGTAAATATGAATGTTTATGTAATAGTTTTTATTTATTATTTTTCTATGCATCTTTGATTTATGTTACTTGATAGTGTTTGTGAATCACAGTTCAATAAAAAAGGAAAAAACTCCCCTCTGAATTTTCATTAAATAAAATTACACAAATGACATGAACCAACATCAACAATGCCCAAATGCCAATTACATAATTATGCATATAATGAATGCTGACATAAATATATAAAGTATTTCTATTGCATAATTTTAATTATATAAATTGATGCACATAACACATCTCGTTCTGGTTTGGAAACCTTCATCTTTTTTTCAGTTTAATTGACAATCTATACAGAAGGAAGTAGAACCCTTTACTTTGTTCATTGTATTTATATTGTAGTCCTCTTAAGGAATGCAAGATAGTACTAATATTTTATTGAAAGGAGTTGCAGTAATTGAAATGTTAAGGCACTCAGTTTTAATGACTGGTATGTAACATGATAGGACATGACATGACGGCAACCATTCCTTCTATCAAGGGCCTCTGTTCCAACAGCAGCTTTTTTTCAACTATTTTTTCAACTTTTCTACTACCTTCCATGCCACTCTATATACTCTTATTTAAAATGGGATATATATTTTTGTTTATGCATGCTTTTCCGACTCATTTCTAGCCTTTCAATACTATCAATATTAATAATGTCATGTGAATATTAATAAGAATTGTGGGGGGAAATTTGAAAAATACATTATGAACTGTATTTATTTAGAAAAAAATGGACTAATACTTGAGGAAACATGTTTTTAAAAAACCATGTGGTAAAGCAGATAGCATGCTACCTCTAGCAGGCAACTGAAAACTATAACTACTTCCCATTTCAACAAATTTAGCCTGTTAATTGGTGCCAAACCTTGAATTTCAGAATCAACACAAATAGTATGCTTTTAGTATTACTTCCGATCTGTAAGAAACTATAGGGTGTCAGTCAAGGAGTGACATTATGTTCACCACTGTCAACAGTGACATCCTTGATTCCAAGAAAGCTTTAATTGAAGAGTGGATGATATAGGGTGTGATGATAAGGCAGAGTCAAGAAGTTATCAGTGGACAGATTCATTTGTTAATTCAGTCAAGCAAGTTTATATACATAATAATTAAGACTCAGAAAAGGGTAAAGCCTATTTTTTGGGACAATGGGGATATTAAAATTACTCTCATTTTACCACACCCAGAATATATTATTATCTTTATAGTCGCCATACTATTTTTAGATATGTGAACTTATTATCATTAAATAGACCTGTTCTAACAACATGTACATCCAACCTCCTTAGAAAGCATAAATGGTGTCTCATTAGGTGATTTAAACAGGGATATGTAGATTTCAGAACTGAAAAAAAAAATTACAGGTTAAAAACAAGGATTTGGAATTGTGCTTGAATTGTACTTTTCAGAAATGGGCTGGATTTCTCAGCGGAACAAACTTTAATATTTAAAACAGTATTTAAAATCAAAGTAGGACTTTATATTAAATCAAAGGGGAAATATTATTTTAGGGTTGCAGAAGGCAGAAACAATAGTTCTGGCTCACACACCATCTTTCTTTTTCTTTTTCTGGCAAACCTATACATTTTCCAAGGTTAGATCCCACCCCAAAGACCCAATGGATATCCTCCTGATATAACAGTTCCAACATTTGTTTTACTTGGGGATTTTACTCTTTTAATTGGGCATAATTATTCCTGTGTTTGGGTAGAAATACATCATGCTTAAAGAAAGAAGCATCAATGGGCAGATCAGATTGAGAATAGTAATATTATTTAATTACACATAAAATAATGATACTCACTGAAAAGGACTATTAAGAAAACTACCGTATTTTCGGAGTATAAGACGCACCGGAGTATAAGACGCACCTTAGTTTTGGGGGAGGAAAATAGGGGGGGGGGGAATTCTGCCTACCAGGTATTCATCTGGCTAGTCCGTAGTCTGGTCAGCTTCAGCACATTAGTTTGCTTGTTTTGAGCGCTAGTGCTTGCTTTTTATCCCCTGGTTGGGGATAAAAAGCAATTTCTAAAACACTTCACTTCACTTCACTTCTCTCTCTCTTCAGAGAGAGAAACAATGAGAAAAGCAGGCAAAGGGAAGATTACTTCGCTAGCAAAGCAGGATTGCTTCACTATTCATTAGGGCTGAAAAAAAGCTTAGTAAAAGCTACATTCGGAGTATAAGAAGCACCCAAATTTTCAGCCTCTTTAAGGGGGGAAAAAGGTGCGTCTTATACTCCGAAAAATACGGTATATAGATATCTAAAAGTACAGTCTAACACAATTGCCTAATCAAGTTTTCCTTATTCTAGGGCAAACATCGTATTTTTCATCCATTCAAATGGATGTGTCAGCTGAGCTAACTCTGCTTGAGTCTTTCTTTATTAAATTATCAGTTGTTGTTGTTCAGTAGCTAAGTTGTGTCCAACTCTTCACAACCCCATGGACCATAGCATGCCATCCTCCACAGTCTCCCAGAGTTTTCCCAAATTCATGTTCATTGTGTTAATAATGCAATGTGTTGGCCAAAGTATTTGAGCTTCAGCTTCAGTACCTGTCCTTCCAAGAACAGTCAGGGTTGATTTCCAGTCAGGAAAATCATCAGTGCCAAGTACTAATTGTCTTAACTCAAGAATCTTTTCCACTCCCTTCTTATCATAAATGTTAACATTTTTGAGAATGAACTTATTCAATGTCTGTTGTGCTTTAGGAAAAATAGTATAAACTTTAAGAAGAAAAATATTTCTTATGTTTATGCTTCAAAGAGCAGGGCAAGTACCAACCCACACAGTATTTCTTCTGGTTGGATTGCAGAAACAACCAGATGAAATGGAACAGCTGCAATAGGGAAGGAGGAATATATGTCATAACTACTTGAAAATAAGTTACAAATAAGTATTTATTTTTCTTCATCTCCATGCATATATATATATATATATATATATATATATATATATATATATATATATATATATATATATATATATATATATATATATATATATATATATATATATATATAATTTGGTAGAAATAGTATTGTAATAAGAAGAATAAATTTCTAATCTGTTTAAAGGCAATCAAGACAGATTTTACCCATAATACAATAGTAAATGATATTCTTCCTAAAACCAATATCTCAGAGTCAGGCACTATAAAAATGCACTTATTATTATGAAAATGCTTTTATTAAGCCAAGGTTTACCAGTATTTCAGTCTTCCTCTGATCCATTAATGATTAATAAATTCTTATATAAAGGGTTTCATTTTTCTGTTATTTGTCCATACCCTGAATTATCCTGAATTTGAGACAGTTATGGGTTATAATTGAGACACTATGAAAATTTGACTTGGGATTTTGATAACAATGAAAATAGTTTGTTAAAATAAAAATATCTATTATGGAATATCTGATTCTACTGCTTCTATTTTTATATCACAGAATGTGTAGGAGTTGTGTTCCATCACCTTTTGCATATGTAAGTATCTGGTCAAAACAGGTCAATAAAAGCTGGGAAAATACGAATCTGGTATCTGGCACCTCAGGGGGAAAAAAAGAAAAGAAAAAAAAGTGTGCTGCAAAGTCAGAATGCAAACCCTATTTTTTTTTTAACTAATGTCCCCTGCAGTCAGGTGATTTGCATAATAAATTGCAATGCACATTTTGCCATTTACCACTCTTGCTTCCTGTGGATGACTATGACTGGAGATCCAAACAGGTGTGTAGGACTGGCTGCTCATATTTCATTTACCTTTGCTGAATTCAGGACTGTCCCCAGACTGAAGTAAATATATAGTAGTAGTACTGGGGTTAATTACATTAAGCAGTATAGACTCTTGTAGTATGTTTCAACAGACAAAAGAAATACTATTCCACTCTTATATAGATAGTCCTCGATTTATAGTCATTACCGGTAGTTTAATGACTGTTCAAACTTACAATGATACTGAAAAAGTGACCAACAACAGGTTCTTGCACTTAGGATTGTCACGGTGTCCTTGCAGTCATATTATTACAATTCAGGTGCTTGCAACTGGCATGGATTTATTTTTGCAACAATTCAAACAATTCATTAGGAAGTAAGGTGTGGGCATCTTTATATGTCATTGAGAGTCACTGGGAGTGGGACAGCCTATAATTGGTTTAATCCATCCAACCAACCAACCTCTTAAAACAAATTTCACCAACAGATGTGAATGCCAAACATTTCTTGGTGGCAGGATGGAAGGCAGAAAATAAGGATATGCAAAATAAATTTGAAATGTTATCTGAGCCTGAAACAGAACATTTTAAGTTTGAAATAGTACTTTTGGTTTCAAAATGGGTCATTCCAACCATCAGGAGCCAATTCAAGCTCAGAAATGCACCTGAAATAGAGATGCTTTGAGCATTTCCGGAATGATTGGGACAACCCATTTCAGACTTGAGCCAGTTGTTTTGAGCACAAAATGTTTCTGCATTTGAAGCATTTTGCCTACTGCTAGCAGTGATAAATTTAGTTGGTAAAAGGAACCGAAAATAAATAGAAAGGACTCTTTTGTTAGATAATTCAAGTAACAAAAATATAGTTCACCTGTGAAGAAAAAAAAACTCCTCAGAATAACTTCCCAACACTGTTCCTGTGGTGACAAAAATGGACCTATGATATATTGTCCCCTTGAGGCAAATGGATGTAGATTTTCTCAACATAGAGGAAAAGTTATAAACCCCAGCTTGTAGACTCCAGAACAGAGCTCTTTTATTACATATGCTTGGACAAAACAGTTATAATTTAATTTTCTGTATCACTTTAAAACTGGTTTTTGGAATTTTACTAATGTTTTAATTTTGTTTATGATAAGTAGTGAATTCCAGAAACTTTAATAAGAAAGATTTCTAAGCTGCTATTTATTGAACATGTTCTCTATAGCATTAAATAATTTTGCCCGCAATTGTATCATTAAACACAGGAGAAAAAATATATAGAGATGTTAGAGGACGTGGACCTGATGAAAGTAAGATAGAATGGAACTGTAAACGGGAAGAGGCTAGAAAATGTAAATTCTCTCCCAAATCCACGGTCACTATGCTAAAAAAAGGATAAGGAGTTTTTGTGGCAAACCCGTACAACAAGATAAAATATTTCAAGAATGTTTCCTTGAGATTTTTATGGTCTGATAGGGAAATCTGGTAGCCTAAACTTAGGCCTGAAATTTGTTCTCTCTAATTTAATTTGTAGTATTGACTTGGCTTTTTATTTGATTAAGACAACAACTTTCAAGCTCTGAAGGTGATCTCAGTAATTTGTAGTGAAAATGAAGAAAACTGAAGTTCCTTGCAAAGTGCATCAGCCACTACATTTGATCATTCCATATGTGGAAATAAAAGTATTCATCCAATTCATAGAAAGAAACATTACTTTAATTGCATCCAGATGAAGAATGCAATATGTATATGAATCTTTAATAAATATTTGTAAGGGATTTAAATGAGTCCTAGGGGACTTCCATGTATCATTTCAGTGTATCAATGTGGAAGAATTGCATTTTAAGAAGGGCCAGCAGATCTTGGTCCTAACATGCCTCTCTTTATTTGAGTAAGTTTGGGACTTGAAGCAATACTGACAAAATAGATCCTCATATGGCCATACTGCTGAAATTGACAAATCCATTCTCATATGGCCTTAGATACCTCATGAAATAAGAAATTATGGAAGATAGTTATCAGGAAAAGTCTTACAAGGGACTAGAATTTCAAGTCTAAGTCTAATACTGAATCTTCCTCCGATTATGTTCTTCCACATTTTACAAATGTTACATGTACATGTATTTTACATACATTTACTTCTTCCAGCTCCCTGGAGGAAGTATGATGAAGAATATGAGAACATACTATATACAACATTATCGATTATTAAAGAAAGATGAGCAAGGTAAAGGGACTGATGATGTTTGCACCAGAAGCCATGCCAGAGTTCACAAAAATATGGTTTAACATAAATGAAGAAACCTGGCACTGATCTAGATAATAAGCTAAAGAAAGTATGGTAAACATTTATTTATTTTAAAAAATAAGAAATATATTTAAAAATATCTGAGTTGTTCTTTGCCCAAGAATGAACACTATATAATAGTGACAGTTCCTGACAGTTAGATCAATTAACCAGTGAAACAACTTACCTCCAGAAGTTGTGAATTCTCTAACACTGGAAGTTTTAAAGAAGAGATTGGACAACCATTTGTCTGAAATGGTTTCCTGCCTGAGCAAGGGGTTGGACTAGAAGACCTCTAAGGTCCCTTCCAACTCTGTTATTCTAAGATAACAATAGTTTAGAACTCTAAAATTAGGGTGCAATTTTAGAAAACCGAACAAAAATTGAGAACTTGGTGTAGTGGTTAAGGCACCATTTTAAAAACCAGGAGACCTTGAGTTCTAGTCCTGCCTTAGCCATGAAAGCCAGGTGGGTGATTTTGTGCCAATCACTCTTTCTCACCTCACAGAGTTGTTGTGGAGAAAATAGGAGGAAGGAATATTAAGTATTATTTTTGCCTTGAGTTACTTATAAAATAATAAAGGTATAATAAAAATCTAATAAATATATACCGTATTTTGGACTATAAGACGCACCGGTATATAAGAGGCACCAAGATTTCGAAGAGGTAAGTAAGAAAAAAAGTTTTCATCCTCCCCGGCCCCCAGGAGCACTCTGCAGGCCTCCCAAATGCTCTGTGCGGCCCATTTTTTTTAAAAAAATGGGTGGAAAACAGGCCAGTTTTTGCAAAAAACGGGGCACGCAGAGAGTTTGGGAGGCCTACAGAGTGCTTCTGGGGGCTGGAGAAAATACCCCCGTTTTTGCTAAAAACTGCCCATTTTTCACCTATTTATGTGAAAAATGGGGCGCACAGTGTTTGGGAGGCCTGCAGAGTGCTTCTGGGGGCTGGGGGAAGGCAAAAATCGCCCCCATTTTTGCAAAAAATGGGCCCTTTTCACCCATTTTTTGCAAAAATGGGGCATTTTTGCCTGCCCCCAGCCCCCAGAAGCACTCTGCAGGCCTCCCAAACCCTCTGCGCACCCCGTTTTTGTGAAAAACTGGCCCATTTTTCGCAAAAATGGGACATGGGGGCGGGGCTTTGGGAGGCCAAAAATGGCTGTATTCGGTGTATAAGACGCACCAACATTTCCACCCTCTTTATACTCCGAAAAATACGGTAAATACATACATACTACTTAATGACAATGGGCATAACTAAGACATTAAAAACCACCCAGAAACCATAAGAAATTTAAAATTAAAATTAAACAAAAAATACAATGGCCCAGTTAGATCTCTTCTGGGAGAGTTTTACAACTGACAAAGAAGACTTTACCCAGATTCCCACGTACTTCGTATGCATAAATGGAAGAAGTTGATATTACAAACATATCCCAAAATATGGATAATTATAAGAAAATATACTTGGATATCCAAAATGCAAAATATCTGCATTAATTTCATGAAAGGATGTTCCTATTTTTGCCACGCAATGCTTTTTTGCATGCCACGCAATGCTTTTTTTGCATGTCATGCAATGCCACGCTAAGACAAATTCCTTGTGTGTCCAATCACATTTGGCCAATAATAGAATTCTATTCTATTCTATTCTATTCTATTCTATTCTATTCTATTCTATTCTATTCTATTCTATTCTATTATTCTATTCTATTCTATTCTATTCTTAACATATGTTAACTGTAGATAAATTTTAAACACAAACCTCCAGTGTTAACACATTATTTCTTATTACAGGGCTTCCCCAGTAGATTATGAATTCCATTACTCTATGCATCTGTTCAACTATTACATGTGTTAAGTATCTCATTTGGTCCACACAGCCGCTAAAATGTTAATTACAGCACTCAAATGCGCGCATATGCATTAGTAAATAACTGTGCTTGGAAGATGGTTTTTATTTGTTATAATTGAATACTATAGTTGCTGTCAGGAAGGGCAGGGAAGTTGGAGTATCACACTCTAGATGTCAAAAACATTAAATAAATATTGCCAAGTATCTTTGTTTTTTCTTTGTTTGTAGGAACTTTCATGCCCTAGAGAGACTGAAATGTCATGCTCAGCTGCCCTTGGAAAATACTGGAAACCGCATTCCCCCAATAATGGATGACGCCTTTCTGTCAAACTTATATGTGATTCAAGTCCAAACAACCTGGCACTTTGGGTAATGGATGCTATAATTAAAATGTGAGTCCTAAAGAACCTGTTGTTTTAGTGGGTGTTTTTAGTAATGGCTTTGTTCTACATGAAGATAAAAACTCTCTAACAAAGGAATTAATGTATTGCTTTAATAGGCTGCACCCTGAGTTAAGTTTTAAAATTTATGAGTTCTCTGCAGCATTGTTCTTTAAACAATGGTATTGTCAAATGCAGCCAGTGAGAAGATTAAAGTTCTCCCAGCAGATTAAGTACAAATTATCTGTCCTCCTGTTTAAGCATCATTTGTTCATTTATCACATAACGTCTAGTATTTCTGGTCAGTGTCAATATGCTCTGCATCCTTGCGGTTAACAGATGTCTTCTCTTGTCGAATGAATTACTTTATGTTTCACGCACTGGTGGCCGCAGATGTGTCACTATAGCAACATCATTAATTTCAGATCTTACCGGAAACATGCACTCCAATCAAACCTAATTATACCACATTGCTTTCTTGTCCCACAATAAGGAAACTATAATGCAATCATTGGGATACTTCATTTTCTATTCTGCTGTGGCAAATGAGAGAGCCACAGTGATGGACGCTTCTTGTCAAAAAGCTTATTGATGAAGCACAAACCCAATTTACAATCATACAAAGGACTACCTTGCAATTATGTTAGTAATGTAATGCACTTTAGACTTTACAAATAATTCTTAATCATTTCAAAAGAAACTAGAGCCACAGTAAGATATTTGTAAGCGTGTACTTTATTCTTTAAACATGTTCAATATAGGAAAGCCCCCACGTGGTATGTGATAAGAAGGTATAAAACTATCAAGAGACCATTCATAGAAACGGCTGAAAGAATCATAGCTTTTGAAATTAAGCAATCAGGTTTTAATGGGGAAATTAGATACGTTATGGCATAATTCATGCATCTTTGAAACTATGTGGAAATACTAATGGAGCCAATACTTAACGATATTCATTGCAACTTTTCTCTTGTCTCTCTTACTTTATTTTTACCAGTTTAGATACAAGATAGTGATAACTAACAGCCTTGGAAATTTTGGCTTAAAATCCTACACATTACTTTCATTTTGAGCACAAGTCTTGTAATTTGCACACATACTGCAGTTTTCCATCTACAGAGACATTCTGGTTAGTTAAATTCCATATTGTGTTTTTTACACAGTTAATCACCTAAATGTACCAAAAACAGTAGTGTTAAGAGGAACTAATTTGACAATTAGATTGAAGCACCTAATCAAGGTATACTGGTTAATATACTGTACATTGACACTAGTAATTTTCTGAATAAAGCTCATCCATAGAATACATTTTCAAGATGTACCTGTTTTATCTGTCAGTAGATATACAAGGCGTCCCAATTCTTCAGGTATGGTACTTGTCCTGACAACTGTTCCAGGTATATTATCATCCTTCATAATCATCCAACCATATGCTGCTTTGCCCATATCTAGATTTACACGTAAACTGGAAAGAAAACAGACTCTCCTGAATTTAACAACTTTAATTTGAATATAGTAAACAAACAAAAAGGACATAGCACAATTAAATCTGCAGTTTAATTTATATAAATAAAGAATACAATAGATGTTCTTAAACCCTGGAACTTCATCACTAGGAATGACTATAAACCATAAACCGTGCTTTAATTTTTTTTCCTTTGAAATCAGCAATATTATGCATAACTATGCTATCCTTTATTGTAAGTATGTCCTCTCATAATTAATTCAATTTAGTATTTATACTTGGCACCTTAATCATAAACTTCTGTAATGGCATATTATTCTCTTACGGTAGTCGCAGGAAAAACGCTCACTGTGAGCACTTTATCTTTTAAATTCAGAAGTGAATTCTTTTTTAATATGGTTGCAAAATAGTACTTCCCAACTCCCAAACCTGAAGCAGGTCTAAAAGAATACCATGGTTGATCATACAGAATACTGCTGAGAGATCTAGGAAGGCTAATATGGATGCAATACCCTCATCTTGAGCCCTCTACAGGTCATCCACAAAGTTAGCCAATGTTTTCTCAGTCCTGTAATCTGGCCTGAAACTTGACTGAAAAGGGTCCATATAATCCACTTCATCCAGGGCCTGGAACTGAGTGCCTTCTCAGTAATCATCTCTAAAATGGAAAGGTTGGAGACTGAGCAAAGGTTGTCCAACATGGTCAAGTCTAAGGATAGCCTCATGAGGAGCGGGCATATCACTGTGTACTTCAAGGCAGGTAACACCACTCACTCCCACAATGAAGCATTAAGCATTGTTCCAACCCAACTGCATGCCACTTCCCAGGAAGCCTGATCAACCAGAAAGGTCATAGGTCCAGAACAAAGGTGGCAAAACACAGAGCCCGAGGATCTTGTTTATTTTCTCAGGAGTAATTGGCTCAAACTCTTCCCAGATAACCTCTATAGGGGTTACCCAGTCAACATTCAACTTGAGCAACTTTGATAGACACAAGAATATTCTTTAAAGCAGCCTTGCAAGGCTGCCTTGGCCTCTCCTTACCCAGAACAGGCCTGGACACTAAATGGGATGCCAGCCGGCTGTCTGCAGACAGTATATGAGTGCAAAAGTGAAGTTGCTTCATTGTTTGCACAGGATGCTTGTCACATCTCATTCCAAGTGGCAACTAAAGTCTCAACCAAACTGTGCCCGAGAGATTTTAGAAAAACTTCAAATTCCTTCTGATATTCAATTGGGTCCATCAGTAACCCAGGGAGGCTAATCAAAGAAACCTCACTTTCCTGCAATGGATGGTGTTAATATACCCTGAGCCCAGATCACAATGCTAAAAGACTAGATTTAATAAGTGATCTCCACTGTGGGCTGAGTATTCAAGAAGTTGGATTACGTCCATGGTTGTTATGTTGGCCATAAACTTCTAAACCAGCTCTAATGGTAGACCCAAACAAGTCAAGTTGAAGTCCCCCAGGACTAGTAGCCTGGGGAACTCCAGTGCAAACTTAGCCACACAATTGAGGAGCTTGGGCAGTATGCCACTACACTGCAAAGAGAAAGATAAATAAACAGCAGTCCCAACTGATTTATATGGCTCAATCTCACAGAGGGTCTCACACCTTTCAATGTCTGCAACAGCTCTTTAAAAGGCTACCTAAGACTCCAGGATTAGAAAAGCCACTCTGGTATCCCTGCTGTGGATTTGTGGTTACACAAATTTGTGGACTTGTGCTATACCCGTAACCTGGAGGGCACATTTCTGAGAGGGGACCCTCCCCCATGTCCAACCGGGTTTTGGTGTTATTTATTTATTTATTTGTGAGATTTATATACCGCCTCACAGTGCAAGCACTCTCTAAGCGGTTTACACCAGTAAGCAATGTATATTTATATTGCCCCCAACAATCTGGGTCCTCATTTTACCTACCTCGGAAGGATGGAAGGCTGAGTCAACCTTGAGCCGGTGAGATTTGAACTGCTGACCTGTGGATCACAGTCAGCTCAAGTGGCCTGCAGTACTGCCTCTAACCGCTGCGCCACCTCGGCTCATTGCAAGCAAGATTATCCCTCTCCTCCACAATCAAGTAATGGATGAGGGAAGTGTATTGCAGGCCAACCTAGCATTGGTAGGAATAGCTAGAGTTTAGAGCTGCCAAAGCTATGAGAACAGGTCTTGGAGTTGGCACAGAGATCCAGAACATGGTATTTATCCCAAATCAACCACCCTACCTTTCTAGAGTGGCCTACCCAATTGAAATTTAATCAAGATATTTCTGATAGTATGGTGGTTTGGTGTGCTCAATCTGATGCACGTCTTCAGTATCAATCTGCAGGTTGTAAGTAATCATTGACTTTGCTCTGTCCTTGAGTGCTCATGTTGACATAGTGGGGAAGAGAAGCTATGACTTGAAGATGAGTTACCAATGATGTCCTTTATTGCTACCCATATATTGATTACTTATTGATTTATATGAGATTGTACTCAATCACAGTACAGAAACACATAGATATTAATATATTTGGACAAAAGTCTCTCTTTAAGTCTTTTACTTCAAAACTTCTATTCCAAATAAACTTTTATTATATACTGTATTTTTCGGAATATAAGATGCACCTTTTCCCTCCTAAAAGAGGCTGAAAGTTTGGGTGTGTCTTATACTCCGAATGTAGCTTTTTTGAAGCTTTTTTCCCCAACCCTAACGAGGTGCTAAGATCTTCCCGGTTTGCAGGCTTGTTTTCATTGCTATTCCCTCCGAAGAAGTTTTTTTTCCAGCCTTTAGTCTTTGCAGGCTTGTTTGCATTGCTACTCCCTCCGAAGATTTTTTTCAGCCCTAACCAGGGGTTAAAATAATGTGCTGAAGCTGACCAGACTAAGGACGCTAGCCAGATGAACCCCTGGTAGGTAGATTTTTTTCCCCTATTTTCCTCCCCCAAAACTAAGGTGCGTCTTATACTCCGGTGCATCTTATACTCCTAAAAATACGGTAATCCCAGAATCCCTATAATTTTTACTGCACCAAAGCTGAAATATACATAACTGAAAAGCAATCTCTTTCTACCTATATTCTTCTTAAGTCTTCAAACCTCTTCTGATGCTTTGGATAGGAACTGAATGGAGAAAACCATCCAGACCTCTTTAAATACAGACCTATTGAAATTTCAGGTAACAAAAGCAATCATTAAGAATTTCAGGCATTATCCTTATGTTTCCGTAGTTAAATAGTGTATATGTTTTATACACTGGGAGTAATCAACTGAAAGGAAAGTATATGTAATGTAAACCACTATTTCTTAAGATTCATTCTGCAGAACAATAATGTTGTTCGCACAAATAGGTGGTCTTATGTGAACTGTTCTCAAGATGTAAAAGATAAGTTTGAGGTGGGCAGAGGGTTTGTAAATTCAATTTTTTAAATCAAATAAATAACTTATGCATGAATGATATGGGAACTATTTTATAAAGTAATAAAGGCAGGACAAAAATCTAATAAATAAATAAATAATCTCCTACAGGTACAACATTGAAAGTATTGAAGAAAAAAAACCTCATCACTTAAAAATTTGTGAACTAATGTTCACATAGAATATAAACTTTTAAGTGAATAAAATTAGGGCTACTATAGTACATACCTTCCTTCTATAATACAGTATGTATATTTGTGAAGACAGATTTTAAACACATGAAGATAAATATTGATAGGCTAAATATTACACTGATTCCAAGTTTTCAACCATGGATAAAATTGGCATCATATGCAAGTTTATATGGAATTTCAAAAAATCTGTCTTCAAACGTTTGAAAAATACTGATCTAAGTTGCTTGGAAAAGTGCATGAAATCACCCTTAGGGTTATAAAAACTATTATGAACTATTCTCAAATGTGAAAAAAGTTTTATTTTTTCAAGGTAATTCAATATTTACTCTTGATTGAATAAAAATGGTATGTTTTTAATCTCAGAATGGAAACCTAAAAAAAACCCTTTCCAATAACAAAACGATAAAGTATTTTACTAATTTTTGCCAGTAAAAGCGAAACATTTATTGTAATTTTTACTGGCTTATCTTGATTTTCTACCACTGTCTTTTTACAATTCATACTATCTACCTCTAGCTGAAGGTAATCTGTAGTCCAAATCATCCAAATATCCTCTCTCTTTCTCATATTTTCCTTACGGGTCCAATAAATCAGAAATCAACAATATGCAACTTTTTCATAAAATTCTAAATCTGTTGCCTTCAGGAAGGTATTTTACGGTCCTCGGTGATAATACTAGTCTTGAAATTCTTTAAATAATGAATCACTCCTCAATGAAAACCTTGATAGATTTTTCTTTTTAAGTTATAGAAATTGTCATTAATGATAATTTGGAATGCTAATTAATAAATGACCCTACTCTTAGTACTGGGTTACAGAAAGGATTCACATCGCGTAAATCAGGAACAGGCTTGTTATAAATTTCTCACAATTGTCTGACTATAATGTCACTCTTCAGAGTAGTTACAACTACAGTAGACGAGGAAAAATATTATTTTCTCAGCACGAAATACTGTATCTTGCAAACTGAGAAAATGAGAGATCACTGAAAAAGCGCAACCTTGAGAAACATGTCAGGATCATGCGCAACAACTGTGCAATTAGCTGTGCTAAAAAAGTCATTTGGAAAGACCCTACAATAATGTTATGTTATCCTGTTAGTCACTACCTTGCCAGCCTTGTAGAATGCTGATCTCCTGATGGGTTAATTGTATCCTTTCACCCAATGATTTACTTAGAATAGTTTTGTAGTGTCATGCACAATAATTTCCAGCTGCCTTTAGCCCAAATAAAATTCCTTAGGAGAATTTTTGACCTGTAGTAGCAAAAGAATTACAGGGGAAGTATAAAAAACCATTTATCTCTAACTAAGCTTACCTTATTGCTCACAATTTACTTGCTGTTGCCCAATATTTGATGGATTGTAGATGTTTGATTACATATAAACAACTGCCAACTTCAGATGATCATTATGATTGTGTGGTTTAGCTTTACATTAGTGTAGCAATAACTGATAATCAGTAAAAAATCTTAAATATTCCCCAACAGCCGTAATTTTTCAGATTCTAATGTAGACAAAACTTGATTTCAATAAATATTCATGAAGCTGAAATAGGCATCTATGAAATAATGCCAACTATAGGTTACCTAGTAAGATACAATCTTAAAAAAAAAAGCCATGCACCATAAATATATCTTGAAAAATATAATCAGAACATTGCCATCCTGGGTTAAAGGGAAATCAAGCAGGTTCTAAACTCACTGAGGACTTAGGTTCTTAAAGTTACAATATCAAGTCCCTTTTTAAATTTACTCTATTAATATAAACCCAGAACAGAAGCTCTCTATTCACTTGTTTTGTTAACAATATATAATAAAATACGCATTAAAAACAAATAGTTACTGAGAATTTTAGAATACTCTAAATAAATAATGAATCTGTCACCTATGTTAGGTGTACCTGCTGAAGCAGCAGCTGAAGCAGCAGCTTTTGCGGAGTTTCTTCCTAAGAGGAGCAAGCCAAGAAAAGGTGAGCCTCTTATAGTCTTGGCTCTTATCCTTTTAGCTTCTGGGACCAGTGAAAGGATGCACAACTTTTCCTGAACTAAAAGCTAGGCTTGCTTTTAGAGGCATGAGCTGAAGTGGTGCAGTGGTTAAATGCTGCGACTGCAGGCTGACTGCTAGTTCAGCAGTTCAGCTGTTCAAATCTCACTAGACTCAAGGTTGACTCAGCCTTCCATCCTTCTGAGGTCGGTAAAATGAGGACCCAGATTGTTGGGGGCAATATGCTGAACTCTGTAAACCGCTTAGAGAGGGCTGTAAAGCACTATGAAGCGGTATATAAGAAAAGTGCTATTGCTATTGCTACTGCATGCGAATGACGGTGCTCAAAATGTAGGTGGGGGGCTATGTAAAGAGATGCCTGGGTATATAAACAGTGTATTTAAAAATGGGCAGAGGAGTTAAAATGATCTAAAACATTGAAGACACATAAATATCAAAGGCACGTACAGTACGTGAAAGATCACGCAAATTCTTACACATTCATTCAAAATCAATTGTGCCCGTATATATTTATTTAATTCAGAGTTAAGCAATTGCACACGTACACTTAAACCCAAACATTCCCCCAAACCCACCACTCTCTTATGCACACTGACGCACATTTATTTGTTACTGCATTTAGGCTGTATCTTTTTCTTAGACCTCAAGTATGTTTTGCCCAGAGATAGTTTCTTATTTTGTCACAACAAGCCTGTCTATTAGGTTATTCTGAGAGAAAATGGCTGGCCCAAAGTCACACAGTGAGCATGTCCATGGCAAGGTGGCAACTTGAATCTAGTCACTACTGAGCTGCCTTTTCAAAGTCCAGCACATTCATGTAAATATTCACATTCATAGTTTCCACTATGGTCCCTCTGAATCTTATGCATTTCTGTAGTAGTACTTATGTATTAAGACAAAAGATGTAGTAGTACTTATGCATTAATACATACAAGACTTATGTATTAAGACACAAAATTAAGACACAAGTAGTACTTATGTATTAAGACACAAGATGGAAGGTCAGGATGACAAAGAAACAGCAGCACTTGAGGTGGGAAAGCCTATATTCATTCCCAAAACAAACTGTTATAACTGATACTGTTTTCTCTCCAATCCAATAATCCAGTAGACATACTGTATGTACCAAGCCATCACAAAAAGGTCTCATTGCACATGAAAATAATGAGGAGTTTACTGAGGGAATCTTCAGTGTATAATGTTCTCTTCCCTTGGCATCAAATTACTGTATGAAAAGCTATTTACAGTCTACTTCAATTGCATATAAGTTGTTTTTGTTAATGTTTAGGAAATGGACAACTTGCAGTATTAAGCTGACATCTGTTTTACTATATCAAATTTCTTGCCTGTAGTGTTAAGAGAATACATGTCCTCTCCCATCAGATATATTCTAGTGAGTAGAGACCCAGTCTTATTTTTCAAAATTCTATATTTGTGTGCACTAAGAGTTTATATATAGATCCAGAATCTCAAAAAGAGACAAAATAATACGTTTGCTAGCAATGAAGTTCCTTACAATTTACTTACAATTAAATGAAATAAAATAAAATTGTCTACTTTCATGCAATGAAGTGAAATTCATGTAGTGGTTTAAATAGCAATAATTATTAAAGATACAATAATTTACATTCTTTTCTTGGGACTGTAACAAAGTCTTTATGCATGGCAAAACAAAATTTAAAAGCTCCTACATTCTGAATATTGTAACTATTGCTTTTTATTATCAATTAATTTCATTTACACCTTCTCTTTGAGAGTTTAAAACACATCAGAGATTATTCCATAATCTCAAATGGATCAGAAAGATGGCTACAATTATTTTCAAGAGCTAGTGAGGAAAACAGGCTTCAAGAAGCTGCGATTCACATTTTAAGAAGCTGTATTTCCTGTGCATAGAGCAAAATGCCTTATTATTTTGATTGTTGACAATATTGTTGCTTTAATTATAATTGTAAAAATCTATTCTTTGTTCTTTTAGAATATTAGATGTACTGATCATTACCTTCACATCAAACCAACAATTATAATATAAAACAAATAAAAAGCAGGTATTTAATACAATAATTTCTCTATTTTTATGTAATATATAACAGTGCTTAAAAGTTGGTGAACTTTTGAATGTTCAATTGTCTGCATAGATACGACCAATACATGATCTACAAAAATCCTAAAATTAGAGAAGGATAACTCAATTAAACAAATGAGTCAAAAACATAACTGTTCATTTATTTATTTAGGAAAATGTTCCAAAGCTACATATTTGTATTTAAGGTGTATGTATGTAGGAATTATCAGTTCATTTGAAGGGAAAATTAAAGTCAGGAATTTTAATCAATGGGATGATAAGTAGATGTGAATGTGGGGAGTCCTGCACTTATTTAAAAAAGCAGAATTCAGAATATTCAACTATCAAAGATTAATCTTCATCACACAGCTACTGTATGTGGAAGTGTATTATGGATGAAATGAAGGAGATTTTTGAGGGCAGTCTGAAAAACAGATGTTAATGCTTAGAAGGCCAGAAAAGGTTACAAAAAGATTTCAAAAAAATTGCAATCCACCAGTCCACTGTCAGGCAGATTATTTACAAATGGAGGTAATTAAGACTAATATTATCTTACTCAGGAAGGTTGACAAATCAAGATCACATCAAGAGCAAGGCATGTCATACTCTGGGAGGTCTCAAAGAAACCTATAGTAATATCTAAGGAACTAAAGGCCTGTTTTGCATTGGTGAATATCAGACTCATGACGCCACCATCAGAAGAACACTGAACAACAAAGGTGTGATGCAGCAGAGTTGTAAGGAGAAAACTACTATTCCAAAAATACCACTGCTGCCTGCCTACAGTTTAAAAAAAAAAAAAACCCACATGGATAAACCAGACGACTATTGGAAGAATGTTCTGTGAATGGATGAGACCAAAACAAACTGGAAAATGTTATACTAGGGAAAGGCAAACACTGCATCCCAGCATAAGAACTTTATTCCATCTATAAATCGCGATGGTGGCATATCATGATTTGGGGATGGTTTGTTGACTCTGGACCAGGACAGCTTGTCATCATTGATGGAACTACAAGATCTGAATCGTACCAGCAAATTCTACAGGAAAATGTCTATGAACTGAAGCTCAAAAGAAAGTAGGTCATTGCAGCAAGATAACGACCCAAAATATACAAGCTGTATCATTAAAGAATGGTTAAAGCAGAAGAAAGTTAATGTTTTGGAATAGCTAAATCAAAGTCCTGTCCTTAATCCTATAGAAGTGTTGTGGGAGGTACTGTAGCAGTTCATGAAAGGAAGCCCACCAACATTTCTGTGTTAAAGCTGTTCTGTAAGATTGAGCTAAATTCTCCAAATTATGTGCAGGATTGATCAAATATGTAGAAAGCCAATTTGATATAGTGGTTAAGACACTAGGCTAGATACCAGGAGACTGTGAGTTCTAGTCCGAAAGCCGACTGGGTGACCTTGAATTAGTCATTGTCTCTCAGCCCAATGCAACTCACAAATTTGGTGTTCTGGGGAAAATAGGAGGACGTTGGAGTTAAGGTGTGCTTGAGTTATTATAAAAATAATAAAGATGGGAAATAAATAAATATTTGAAAAGTTATCAGAAATCTTTAGTTGCAGTTATTGCGGCCCAATGAAGGCACACCAATTAATGAAGGCAAAGGCTCACTTTTGCCACACACAAGTATGTAGCTTTGGATCATTTCCCTCAATAAATAAATGAACAAATAGAATGTTTTTGACACCCAATTGTTTAATTGGGTGCTCTTTATCTAGTTTTGGGACTATGTGGAAAACAGATCATATTTTAGGTCATATTATACAGAAAACTGAACAGTCAAAAGGATTCAAAGTTAAACACCATTGCCTAATAAAATAAAACTATTTTTGAAAACTCTAAGATTCTAATTATAGTATCACTTTATTCCTTTTTTAACATTTTTAAATGTACCTGAAAGTAAAGCACAGACATTCTTAATTCAATAATGTATTAAGGTATCTAAACAAAATAAAATCTTCCAAATACACACCTTTCCAGAAATTGTATTTTCTGGTAAGATTATGTTATAAAAATACATTCATGCAACTAAATATATTGTACAGTATAGATGAATTACTCCAGCAAAATAAATAAAAGATACAACAGCAGTTGGAGTTTTATACAATGATCCTTTAACAGAGTACATAGTATAACTTCTATACCATCCTCTTGTTGAGATCAATTTTATTCATAATTAGAACTGTAGCTACATTAAAAAAATTATATCTGTATTTTATTTCATTTTATACATACCTGATTGGGATTATATAAGAAAAAAGAAGAAGAAACCGAAAAAGATTGCGGTACCATGGTCCCACAAATCCTTGCAAGGTTACCATAACAACTGAAAGTGCAACTAGAGCCAAGAACAGTGCTTTGGTCAGTTGATTCAGTTCAAGATCCAGCAAACCAACCTAAAAGGAAGCAGTATATATTTAATAACTATTTTGCTAAATAACTAAATCATTTCAAACTACATTTTGTGTTTATTTGAAATATCTAAATATAAACAATTAGAAGAATAGAGAAAAATACGAACTATGGAGCCCTTGGTGCTCTATGTGTTGGGCTGTTTTCTTGTAGATGTTTTATTGCCTGACCAGAGTAATATCATCAGAGCTAGTGAGTGTGGGGTTGCTTCCTGTTAACATAGCTTATTAGAAGCTTATATTAAATTAGAAGAATATACTGATTTTGCTGGGATAAGTCACAAATATTATTATATATAATTATATATAAGCATAAAAATATAAATATATTTATTATAATTTATAATATAAATTATAATATAAAATATAAAATATATATTTTATAATAAATATAATCAAATGTTTGGATAATAACATAATTATTGTGGCTTCTTTGTGTCTTTATAAATTTATAAATTGATTAGAAGCTTTTTCATTAATTAAACATTATAGCTGTGTTTGGGCAAGTCTATTTAATCAAGAATAATAGATAAGAGTAATGACATGATTTTATCACTTTTAAGCTTTTATTACATATAACATGATTTTTAATTGCATTCCTAACTTTAAAAGTCCCTAAAAATACAATTTTAAATACTGTATATATCATTATACCAATATTTTATATATTAGTGCATAGAGGGTGCTGAGATCTTTATACTCCCACAAGACTTTAAATAGATGTAGGGTTAAATATTAGAGAAATTTGAGATTTATCGTTCATAAAAAAACATGGAAACATATTTGTAAGACCAATTAGAAATTATATACACATTATATAATTCACATTATAGCATGAGTTATGGGGTATTGTATCTACATTAAATTTCTAGAGAAATATTGCTTTGGGAAGTGGTTGTACTGATATGCAGGTGACCAGCAGCTTTATTCTTCTTTTCAACTAATTTGGGTAAAGCAGTGGGTATTTTTAATTGTATTCCATTCCTGCCAGTGGACTGGATGAGAGTCAAGAAATGGAAGCACAATCCAACCTTCATATGGATTGTAGTTTTCCTGTAATAAAAGTAACCTATAATATGACTCCCTATGCCAGTGATGGTTAACCTTTTCGGCACCGAGTGCCGAAACTTGATCAATCCAGAGCTCTGTTATCAGCTGCAGAGGCCTTTCCTAAAGGCCTTTCCTGAAGGCCTCTCTAGCCGATAACAGAGCTATCAGAACAGAACAGAGAGGCCTTCAGGAAAGCCTTGCTGGCCTTGCTGGATGAAAAAGTTCCTGAAGGCCTCTGATAGCACGCAAGTAAGGTGAATCAGTGGACGACATTCCCACTCCCCCCCCCCCCGAAAATAAGACCTGGTGCCTTTTTTGGTGACAAAAAAATAAAATAAGACAGGGTCTTATTTTCGGAGAAACACGGTAGTGATTGTTTTTATTTCTGGTTCCAACTTTAGACTTCATTCAAAAATTACAAATCCCCCCCCCAAAAAATTAACCTAACTCAATCCTATCAGGTTGTATTACCTTTCTGTATCCACTTGGATTATTATAGAAATCATAATTAATGTAAGAGTTAAATGATTTCAATAAACTATTTAGGTTTGGATTATACTAAATCAGTGTATGTTGAAATGTGTGCAATAGATTAGTTTCAAATGAAATTAATTAGATTCAGTTGAACTATCTTAGCTTGAATTGATATATTTGGTGTTGAAACAATATATTTTAAAAAAGGATTTACAAAAGTAAAAATTGTTGAAGGTATTTCTCCAATTACATTTCAATTACTTCTAGTTCAAAAACCATAAACTCATACTAATTCAAAAACAGGTTACACCAGTTGATGCTTTGAATATGCGGTTCTAAATGATACTTTTGCAATAAGCTAGCCAAGATGATGATACCACACAGAATTACCAGATAAGGTTTAGTTTGTTAAAAAGAGTAAAGAGGGCGTAATATTCCGAAAGGAGAAAAAATGTATAGGAATAGCATTAAAGTACTTCTGAAAAGTTCAGAATTCATTCTTGTTTATGGGCAGTCTCTTCCCCAGAGAACTCAGCAGCTGAAGACCACAGTGGCTGATTTATCAACTACATTTAAAAAAGCAAGCACAACGAGAACAAATATCTTACAATATCCGCGGCTTCAACTACTACATAGTTTATGCTTGAATTATTGAGAAAAATAGGTTTCTGGATTAAAATGAAGAAAAATTAAAACAGGGAAGTAGAGCATGTTTCAAAGCCCTGATCTTTTTGCGTTGACAAAGGCAGTCTAAGTTTCAGGCCTCGCTGAGGATCAGATGAAGTCATTATTCATTCAGTCAGGGAAAAAAGACTCAATTACCTCAACCTAAAGATGCTATCAATGAATGCAAAGTGCATATTTTACTCTATTCATCCAAATCCCATTAAAAAGTGAAAGGAATGATTTAATCTGGCCTTCTAGAGTTGGACTTTTTTTCCCTTTGGTAATACAATAAAGAATCACTGTCTTGCAATATGCATAACCAGTACCTCACACTTTTCTTGCTGCATTATAGCTCTGAATGACTGTAAAAGCCAAGACAAAACCTGACAGAAAAGAATACAAAGTTTCCTTTGAGAAATGCATTTATGGGCCCAAATGTTATGCATAGTCTCTGAGTACATATATGTAGATAACCAAAAGGATAAAAACTTCCCTAATTGATGGAGATAGATTTGGATGAAAGTTTGGAGCTCATTCAATAAGTTTATGTGCTCTTTAAAATTAATGTAAAAGGTTTTAGAGATACTTATCTGCTTAGCTAACATGACTGGTTATGTATACTAACACTTCTTCCATTCACATATGTTTATGGTTTTATCATTTCTATTATATGTACACACACACACACACATGCACATGCGCGCGCACACACACACACTTTTCTGATATGCCAAAAAGCAACCATGTCACATTGCCGAACATTTGTAAAAGTTGTTATTTGTTAAAAAAATATTTCATACTAAAAAGGAATTAATTTTGTAGTATAAACAAGCAAATAACTTCATCAAAAATAAATTTAGTTCAAATTTAATCCTAGTACTGCTGGCTTTTTTTTCCAACCTTCAATACTTGTAGAATATTTTTTTCGTGTTTATCATAATATAAGTTTGAAACTGGTAATTTTTAATCTCTTGGGGAAAATTTGTACAAAACAGAATAGTTTTGTAAAGGGGGTGTTGTAGGATAATGAACAAAATAATTGCCTGTATAATCTAAAATGCTACTAATGGCAACAATCACATATCCATTTAGATCCTCTTTAATTTATGTACCAAGTTTTAAGTAGATAATCACTTTCAGTAAAAAAAAAAGGGTTATACCAACAATAAGGGGTAAGAATGGTATTGCTTTGCTTAAAGAAGGAAATATCTGTTCTCAATTATTCATTTCAAATAATTGAATAATTGAGCAAGAGTTTTAATTTCTGAATGATAAAGCTAGTGTGATAGATAATTAAGAAACAATAGAAAATAAAAAAAAACATTTGATTACATAAATAATAAAGGGGAAATTAATAAAAGACCACCCAATGTAAAACAAAACCATTTAAGAGCATAATCATATAGACTTCTATTGAGAACTAATTAAAGCTGAGATCAACAGCCCTTCCTTTTAAATATATTGATTAGACCCTAATATCAAATTGTTCTGCAAAAGTGAAACATTCCACAAAAATATTCTTAACTGTTATTTATGGAAAGTCATCTTAAGTCAATTAAAATATTATTTTTATTAAAATGAAATTAATATGTTTAGAATATAAGATGGACACACTTAAACAATCTAAAAAAGGGTATCAGAAAAACTGAAGAATGCCAGTGTTACATCTTTTTTGTAAGAGATCCACCTATCTGGATGCTTTTAAAATTAAAATTGATTAAAACTGTTAACTTTAAAAACCATAGGCACTCTCTAGCCTATGGTTAATATCTAAGGTATTTGACATTCCAAGCACTATTTTTTAAATTTTCTTTTAATTTTATTGTCAAATGTTCTTTCAAACCTGATTTTCAGTTATTCTTTCAATATTCTAACTAGTCTACTTTTTATTTAGAAAAATTATTACTAAACCTAAGCAACTTGCACATATACCGTACATATGACTTGTATATTATATGGATATAATGGTCTCAGGACATAACTATAATACACAAATTCTGTGATGAAAACTTAGAGTCTTTACTTATCAACTGCAAACCTTTTTATTCTCCATGTGAGTTCACATCATTTCTACTAATTGCGGTGTATATCCTGCCACAAGCCTGTGTAAACAAGACTTTACGAACTCTAGCTGATCAGATTATGGAGGCTGAAGCCATATACCCAGATTTACTGGCCATTATTCTAGCTGATTTTAACAAAGGTAACTTAAGGAAAGAGTTTCCAAAATATTTTCAGTATGTCAATTGTCCCACCAGAGGCAAGAATACTTTAGACCACTGCTACACAACACTAAAAAATGCTTATCGGTCCTTACCACGAGCATGAGAGCTGAAGTGGTGCAGTGGTTAAATGCAGCCATTGCAGGCTGACTGCTAGTTCAACATTCAGCTGTTCAAATCTCACTAGGCTCAAGGTTGACTCAGCCTTCCATCCTTCCGAGGTCGGTAAAATGAGGACCCAGATTGTTGGGGGCAATATGCTGAACTCTGTAAACCGCTTAGAGAGTGCTGTAAAGCACTATGAAGCGGTATATAAGAAAAGTGCTATTGCTATTGCTATTGCTATGAGTGGGCCACTCTGATCATTGCATGATTCACCTTGTATCTGCTTACAGACAAAGATTTAAAGTTACAAAACCAACAATTAAATCAGTGAGGACTTGGACTGAAGAGGCAAAGTTAAAGCTACAGGTTTGCTTTGACTGCAAGGACTGGAATATTTTTGAAGATACCTCTGCAGACCTGGATGAACTCACAGATACTGTAACATCATATGTCAGCTTCTGTGAAGACCTATGTGTACCGACCAGGAACTTGCGAATATACAGTAACAATAAACCTTGGTTCACAGCTAAACTTAAGCAGCTACGTTGTTCCAAAGAGGAAACCTACAGAAAAGGTGATAGAATGCTGTACAATCAGGCCAGAAAAGTATTAACAAGGAAGATCAGAGCAGCAAAAAGAAGCTACTCTGAAAAGCTAAGGAATCTGTTCTCAACAAATGAACCAGCAAACATGTGGAAAACTCTTAAAAACATCACTGGTTACGGCAAACCTCCTTCCCAAGTTGAAGGAAATCAGCAACTGGCAGATGACCTGAACATGTTCTACTGCAGGTTTGAAAGGAAACTACAGCCACCTATCTCCAGAACCTCCATCCCAGACACACCAACAACAGCCAAACCTCCTACAACTGACCCCATCCCATTGGGTTCACAACCCCTGGTGATCACAGAAAAGGAAGTGCAAGATCTATTTCACAGACAGAAGCCAGGAAAAGCACCAGGCCCAGACAAGATAACTCCTTCTTGCTTAAAAGTCTGTGCTGACCCATTGGCCCCCATCTTCACCCAAATCTTCAACAAATCATTAGCCATGTTCCTTCTTGCTTCAAATGCTCCACTATCATCTCAGTGCTGAAGAAGCCCTCCATCAAGGAACTGAATGACTACAGACCAGTTGCTCTAACATCTGTAGTTATGAAAACCTTTGAAAGGCTAGTGATGTCCTACTTGAAAACCATCATGGATCCACTGTTAGACCATCTGCAATTTGCATACCGAGCAAATAGATTGATAGATGATGCTGTTAATATGGCTCTGCACTACATCCTACAACATCTTGAATCTCCAAAGACCTACGCAAGGGTCCTCTTTGTAGACTTTAGTTCAGCATTCAATACCATCATACCGGACATTCTTCTAACTAAACTAAATCAGCTAGCGGTACCTGAACATACTTGTAAGTGGATCAAAAGCTTCCTAACAGACAGGACGCAGCAGGTGAAGCTAGGCAAAATCACATGAGATACTTGTACAATTAGCAGAGCCCCCCCCCCCAAGGCTGTGTACTCTCACCACTTCTCTTCTCTCTATATACCAATGACTGCATCGCAAACGATCCATCTGTTAAACTACTGAAGTTTGCAGATGATACAACAGTGATTGGTCTCATTCGAGACAACGATGGAACTGCATAGAGACGGGAGGTTGAGCAACTAGCTTCGTGGTGCGACCGGAACAATATGGAACTGAACACACTCAAAACCGTAGAAATGATGGTAGACTTTAGGAGAAACCCTCCCATTCTATCACCTCTTACAATACTAGACAACACAGTATCAACAATAGAGACCTTCAAATTTCTAGGTGCTATCATATCTCAACACCTAAAATGGTCACCTAACATCAAAAACGTCATCAAAAAAACATAACAAAGAATGTTCTTTCTGCGCCAACTCAGGAAGCTCAAACTGCCCAAGGAGCTGCTGATACAGTTCTACAGAGGAATTATTGAGTCTGTCATCTGCACCTCTATAATTGTCTGGTTCGGTTCTGCAACCCAACAAGACAGACACAGACTTCAGAAGATAATTAGACCTGCAGAAAAAACAATTACTGCCAACCTGCCTTCCATTGAGGACCTGTATACTGCACGAGTCAAACCGTGAAAATATTTACTGACCCATCGCATCCTGGACATAAATTGTTTAAACTCCTACCCTCAAAACGACGCTACAGAGCCCTGCACACCAAGACAGCTAGACACAAGAACAGCTTTTTCCTGAACGCCATCACTCTGCTAAACAAATAATTCCTTCACCACTGTCAAACTCTTCACTAAGGCTACATTACTATTACTATTAGTCTTCTCATCGTTCCTATCACCCATCTCCTCCCACTTATGATTGTAACTTGTTGCTTGTATCCTTACGATTTATATTAATATTGATTGTTTCCTGATTGCTTATTTGTACCATATGACAATCATTAAGTGTTGTACCTCATGATTCTTGACAAATGTATCTTTTCTTTTATGTACACTGAGAGAATATGCACCAAAGACAAATTCCTTGTGTGTCCAATCACACTTGGCCAATAAAGAATTCTATTCTATTCTATTCTATTCTATTCTATTCTATTCTATTCTATTCTATTCTATTCTATTCTATTCTATTCTATTCTATTCTATTCTATTCTATTCCATTCCATTCCATTCCATTCCATTCCATTCTATAATATAGTGATCAACAAGAATATAGACATGTCAAAAATCTGAATCACAGATACACACATACACACACTATACTAATAAAATATCATGCTTATTTCAATCTCAGCATCTTCAAAGATTTAATGAATTATTATATATCCTGCAACTCTGAAGCATAGAAGCAAAGTATTTTATTGAATATGATAGCTATCATACAAAATAAAAACCACTACTAAATTAATACTAAAATATAAAAAGTACATTCAAATTATAATTATCATTCATATTAGGCAGATTTTTAATCAACTTTACTGCTTTATTTATCAGTTTGTACTTGCTTGATATAAAAATACATTCATTTATGCATATTTCATTTGTAGTCCAAATATCATTTTGCCTTTTGATTAATAAATATAAAGTAAAAGAGAAAAACCAATAATTTGTCATTATCTGTATTTTGCCCAAGGCATCTCAATTATTTAATTGCAAAGGAAAGCAATGGCTGAACATGGGAATGCTTCCCAGACAACTAAAAATCTGTTCCAAACCTTCTATACTGGATTACAGTTATTAGAACAAATAAAAAAAATCTTGCTATATTTTAGGAAGACATAAATCCAAAATAACTTGACAACAGGATATTCAGTTTGGGTACTTACTGGAATAGATGTTTATTTTTTAAATAATTTGGCTACAAAATGATACGTCAGCAGATCTATTTCTATGTATTCTGAACTATTCATCAACTGTCTAAACCTAGAATTTAATAATACATTTTGTGTTTAAGGGCAATGTTGCATTTATCTAAGTTCAAACCTTTGGGGAAACTAAGAACAGCAGCCTTTGGGGAAATATATACTGTATATAAGTTCCACTAAAATGGACTTTTAATTTAAATGAGTCAGAAAAATGTACTGAAAGAATGTCTGTCTGTTTAGGAATTACGTGAAGCAAACCCATATAATGATGCTAAACAGCTGGTTAAACAAATAAAGGGATGAATCTTAAAAACTACAACTAGTCTTAAAAATGTTTTACAAAAAATATTAACTGAATGTCAACATTCTAGTTTATAACTCATCCCGTCAACTATTTCACTGTTTTGCAGAAAAATGACAAATAATATATTAAAATATTCGTTTGATCTTTGGACACAATCTCATTCATAGCCTAATTCAGACAGCAGAGGGTGCTCAAGATTGATACAACTGATCTAAACTAGAAAATGCCATATAAAGCAAAGAACTTTTACTTCCATTTGGATGCTTCACAACTAGTCCTAGGGAACATTACTATCCAAAAGCTTTTATAAACACATAATTATTGAAGACAACTTTATTTGGACACACACACACACACACACACACACACACACACACACACACACACACACACACACACACACACACACTTGAAAACAGACAAATATTACTAATGTGGTCTTGATATGTGTTTTGAAATGCTTTCCTTTTGTGTCGATTCATCCTTCATAGTCTCCCTGTTCACCCCAACAGAATGCTGATTACACCAAAATTCACACCCCTTTTTCATGTATCATGCACAAAGCCCAACGTTTCAATATTGCTACCTACACCTTTAGCTGTACAGCTCCTTAGCAGTAGTGCAATCTGACCTATATATTGTGCACAATATATTTTTTAATAAATACAGGTAATTTATTCATATGT